>OY882858.1:1593620-2986120 GCA_963693515.1 Pipistrellus nathusii
ACACACTCACACACACACACATTCACACACACACTCACACACACTCACACACACACTCTCACACACTCACACACTCACACTCTCACATACACACACTCACACACACACACTCACATTCACACACACACTCACACACACTCACACACACACTCACACACACACACAGTCTCACACACACACACTCTCACACACTCACACACTCACATTCACACACTCACACACACACACACTAACACTCTCACACCCTCACACACACACTCTCACACTCACACACGCACACATACACACTCACATTCACACACACACTCACACACACACTCACACACACACACTCACACACTCATATTCACACACACACACACTCACACACTCACACACTCACATTCACACACACACTCACACACACACACACACACACACTCACACACACACTCAGACACACACTTAGACACAGCACTGGCCCGGAGGAAGTGTCCCTGAGACTTTATTGTCACGTCGCCCAACACAGTCAGAGGCCGGTCTCGGAAACAGGACAGACAGTCCCGGCAGCGGGGGGCGCAGCGGTCAGAGCCCCGGGGAGGGGTGCCCGCGACCCCTGCAGGTCCCAGGAAGGCATGGCTGATGGGCAGCGGAGGTTCGGGTTAGACATCAGGCAGCACTTCCTGAAACGAGAGGCCTGCTGAGCCCAGGGCGGACTGAGGGCCACCACACCCGCCAGCCAGAGACTTCCAGAGCTGCGGAGGGGCCGGGCCAGCACAGCCAGGGAGGCAGCGGGGCGCCGGGTCAGGGCCCGGGGTAAGTGGTCAGGGCGGGCAGGACACGCAGCAGAGGCATCCGGCACCACGGGGAGGACCTGCGTGGCCGTGGCCGTGGCTGTGGCCGGGCCTCCGGGGCTGGGGAAGGTCTGCCAGAGGGAGGTTGACAGGACAGAATCCAGGAGGGCTCCCTTCCTCCAGGCAGCCCTCCCTGACTGCTCCCATCTCCCCCCAGCATATCCGCTCCCCCCTACACAGTGGGTGCCTGCCCACCGGAGAGGCTCTGGCCCACCGGGGGTCTGGCCCCGGGGCAGGGAGCAGCCAGCCCTGACTGGAGGGACTTACCGGCCCCAGAGCCGCGGCTGCAGCCGCATCCTGGAGACTCTGCAGGAGAGTGACCACCTCCACGTTCCCAGCGTCCTCCGCCTGCGGGAGGGAGCCGAGGGAGGGCTGCCGGAGGGCGCTGACCACCGCCTGGCTCCCCCCGACCTTCCCGCCCAGACACCAGGGCCCCACGTCACTGCGTCCCCACAGCTCCGGCACTGGGCGGGCCCCTCCCCTCACCCCGGGCTCCTGTGGGCATTGGCGGGGCGGGGGGGAGAGGGAGTGCAGAGCTTCAGGGAGGCCTTCCTGGAGGAGGCGGCCCGGAGCCCGGGCACTCACCACGCGCAGGGCGCTGCGCCCATCGTAGCCCGGCTGCCTCAGGTCCGCCCCTGCCTGCCACCACGCCCGCAGGCCTTCACCGTCCGCCCTGGAGGCCAGCCTGGAGGGAGCGGGCATCAGGGCTGCTGGGCAACGGCCGGCCCCCGCCCCCGCTCCGGCTGCCGGTGCTGGCCGCGTCCTCGGCGCAGAGCCAACACCGAACAGTGGCCCCGCAGCCGGGCCAAGCCGGGGCGGGCGTTGGCACCGGGTCTGGTGCACCCGGTGCAGGTGCCTGTGACTCAGGTCAGGGGTGTACACGCATGTGCGCGCACGCGCACACACACACACACACACGTGTGCACGCGGGAGCATGTACACACGGGCAAGCAGGCCGGGGCACACGTACACGCCCCGCACTGAGAGCCGTGCCAGTTTCACATTTCACAACACTGTCCCTGGGCGGGGCCCGCGCCCGGAGCCTCGGAGGGAGGCAGATGTGGGCCTGGCCGGGTGGGGCGGGTGCCTGAAGGAGGAGGTGCGGGTGGCGGCCCCGAGCCCCTGCCCTCTCGCAGGAGCCCACCCCCAGCTCCGGGACCTGGGGTGCGGGGCTGGGGGTAGCCCCCCAGAGCGGCCCTAGTGACCCCTCCCAGTCCGGAGCCCGCAGCAGTCCCCACGGCGGTGCTGGGTGACCTCTGGGCGCGCCCACCAGCCCTCTGGAACCTGGCTGACCCGGCCCCTCACTGCCTCGGTTTCCCCATCTGTCAATGAGGCCGAAGGGCCCACCTGTGGGTGCAGCCCTGAACCAGAAGTCCCTCCAAGTCCAGACCAGAGGCTGCAGCGCCCGAGGCCCTCCCTCCAGGCTCAGCCCGCCCGCCTGCCGCCCAGCACACCCTCCCTGACGGGGGCCTGACTGCCGGACGGAGGGAGGCTGGGCTCTGGGGTGGGTGAGGGGGCAGAGTTCAGGGTCTTCTCCCTGCGAGCGGCAGCCACCCCCCGCCAGGCGTCCCGAGACCCCACTGTCGTCTCTGCCCCTGGGCCCGGGTCTGAGCTGCGGGGAGCACACCCCGGCCACGGCCAGCGCCCCAACCCCAGCCACACGGACAGCCTCGCCCCGCTGTCTTCCCCGCTGCCCAGCGCCGTCCTCCGCCTCCGCCCCGAGGCCAGCTGTGGGCAGCCCGGGCTGGAGGTGGGAGCCGCTGGTGGGGCAGGTGCAGCGGCGGGCCCGCACACCCCCAGGAGGGACCCAGGGACGCCGGAGCCCTGGCCTGCCGTCTGCAGCCCCCAGCTCCCTCCGGGGGCCTCCGGGCCCACCCTCCCTGTGCCCGGCCCCCAGGCGGGCGGTGGTGGCCGCTCAGGGCGGCTGGGAGATCGGTCATGCTGGCAACGGGCACGGTGCCCCCCGCCCCCAGGCCCGGCCGCCCTGGCCCAGCTCCAGGCCTGGCCTCACCTGCACAGCTCCGTCCCCACATCCTCCAGCTCCCGGGCTGACAGGCAGGCCCCGGCCGCCCTCAGGAGCCGGATGGTGCCCTGGTGCCTGCAGGGAAGGGGGGCTGAGACAGCGACAAGAGCCCCTGCCCCAGACCAGACCCACGTCCCCCGCTGGTCCGGGCACCAGGCTCCCCAGAGCGGGCCTCCCCGAGGTCTCCCCACCCCCCATGCTGGGGCCGCAGCACCCTGGGAACCCCTGGGACAGCCCCCCTGGGAGCCAGTCCCCACGCCCAGCTGCCCACCCCACGCACACCCACCCGGCCGCACTGGGCCTGGGGAAACTGGGTCAGGGGTAGCGAGGGGACAAACATGGGCAGTGGTGGCCGGAGCAGGTGGTGTGGACGGCTGTCAGAGGCCCCTCTGGCCCGCCAGGCTGAGCCGGCCCAGAAGCCAGGGCAGAGCAGCCGCTGCAGCGGGGGGCAGAGACCCCTCTCCGCAGGGTCCGGGCAGACCACAAACCCCATGGCCGCCCCGTCAGGAGGCTGGGAGGAGGGTGTGACCCAGCCCGGCCCCCCACGCTGCCCGCGGAGCCGCCCGGGGCATGGCAGGGTGGGCAGGGGAGGCGGGGAGACCGGTTTGGGGGGTGTTGTGACAGCCAGGAGAGTGGGGAAAAGGGCGGGACCCGGGTGGGGCGATCTCATTGTGCTACCCATCCCAGCCCTGCGAGCTCCAGCCAGATCCAGGGCGGGCGCTGGGGTACACCCCGCCGCCCCCCGCCCCCCGCCCCACTCCACCAGGCCTGTTCTGAGGCCCGTGCTCACAGGAGCCTGGGAGGCGGGTGGAGCCCTTCACCAGGGGGGCACCCCACAGGGCCCACAGTGAGGGGGGCCCAGGCCCCACACCCTCCCCGCTTGCCCTGAGACTCCGCAGCCCCCTCCCCGAAATAACCCAGGACCCACGGGCACGCCCATGCCCTCCCCCAGAGTGCTGAGGGGCGGGCTGGGCCAGGCCGGGGCGGGGGCGGGGGCTGGGGCTCTGCCTCTTGGGGGGAGACTCCCCAGGGACGAAGAGCAAAGCTGAGGTTACTGCCCAACACGCGTGTTCACGCGTGCTCACACAGATGCGCACACAGCTGTGTCTGGGCAGCTCGGCACGCCGGCCGCCCCGCCCGCCGCTGGGCAGCACAGTGCCTGGGCCCACACCTGCCTGCGGGTCACGCCACCCCACCCTCCGGGTTTGGATTGCCCATCTGGCAGGTGAGGGCGCCCCGAAGAGAGGCCAGGCCTGGGGGGCGAGGAGGCCCCCGAGGAGGCACGCGGACCCTCAGGCCCACGGCCCATCGGACCCCGGGGAGGGAGGCAGAGCCGGCAGCTCCTGGAGGCGTCATGGGGCCCCACCGGTGCAGCCCACACGGCCGGCACGACACCCCTCTGCCTCTCTGCCCGGTGCCCTCTGCCCCACCTCGAGGAGACCCCACTGGCCCCCCAGACACCCTCAGCTGGGCCCTGCCTCTGAGAAACGGGTGAGGCCAGCGCGGAGGAACTGAGCCTGTCCGAGGGCAGCGTGCCCTCCAGCCCGGCGCCGGGCACCACACAGCCGGCTTCACACCTGCCCCGCCCCGGGAGGTGCTGGGCCCACGGCCGTACCTTCCCCGCACGGCCAGCAGCAGGGGACTGCGGCCCTCGGGGTCCTGGGCGTCCACGGCCGCCCCGCTCCGCAGCAGCAGGCTCACCGCGGCGGCCTGGCCCCTCCGAGCGGCCACGTGCAACGGCGTCCGGCCCTGGAAGTCTTCCCGGCTCAGGTCGCCGCCCTGGGGGACGCATGGACGTGTTCCCAGGGGGAAGGACCGCAAGGAGGGACAGGCAGGGGCGGGCGCCCCGGGGTGGGGCCCGCACAGCCACTGCTCCCTTCACTGAGCTGGCCGCCCAGTCTGGCCACCCGCACAGGGGGCCGTGGAGCCCCGGAAAGACCATCCTGCCCGCCCCCCCCCCCCCCCCCGGGGCCCGGCTCACCTGCTCCGCCAGGGCCTGCAGGGCCTCCAGGTCCCCGGCGTGGGCTGCCGCGCAGGCCAGGCTGGGGGCCAGGGCGTCTCGCACGGCGTCCATCTCCTGGGGGGGTGGGGGGTGCAGCATCTGGGACACGCCTTCCCCTGGGAGAACCCAGGGGATGCACCCCACCAGGGCCCACTCCCTCACCCCACTGAGACTCCGGAGCCCTCTCCTGAAATAACCCAGGACCCGCGGGCACGTCCCACGCCCTCCCCCCAAGAATGCTGAGGGGCGGGGCCGGGCCCGGCCCGGTGGGGGTCCCCCAGAGAGAGCTCAGGGCGTGAGGCTGCCACCCACTCTTCCTCACCCGCTGTGCCAGGTCCCTGCCCCCGAGGCCGCTTCCCGCACCCCCTTCCGGGACATACGACCACGGCGAGGTGCTGGGCTCTCGGGAAGGAGCCAGGCCCCCAGGGGAGCCCGCCCCACACGCCTCCGAAGCCCCCCGCACCAGAATGCGGGGGGCATGGAGGGGCTCACCCGGTGCGGAGGCCGGGAGGCAGCCCGCACCTGGCCCGGCCCGGCCACAACCTCCCTGACCACAGGCCACTCGCACCGGCTCTCCCTGACCCCCACCCGGGGAGCCGCAGGGACACTCCGAAGCGCCCAGGACAGAGGGGAAACTGAGACACGGGCGTGACCCTGCTGCCTGCCGGGCTCCCACGCCAGGTCTCCCGTCACCTCGAGGCTGGGTGTGTGGATGGGCACCGGGAGGCCCCGGCCTCCCCTGCAGACCTGGCCCCAAGCCCCACTCCCTGCCCCTCCCTGGTCCTGGCAGCCTGGCCCAGAGGGAGGAGGGAGGGCGAGGCTCAGCCCGTGGAGCCTGAGAGACCCCTGAGCTGGCCGCCCCGCCCTCCCAGCCCCCAGGACCCACACCTCACGGGCAGCCGGCACCAGGGCCACAGCCGGGGCCGTCCCACCAGCGACACCGCAGAGGTTCCCGGCTGCCCGGCCCCTCCCGCACTGCCCCACGGACCCCAGACCCTCCGCTGTGGACTGGCCCGTAAACGGGGACCGGGGTCCAGAACCAGGGGCACCTCCCGCGGACCCGCCCCCCACGGGGCGTACCTGGCTGAGGCTGAGGAGCTGGGCCACCCCGAGTCCCAGGCTGCTCTCAGCGGGGGGCCGGCAGGCGTCCGCCTCGGGCAGCGTCATCTCTCCCCGGAGGTCCCTGGCCAGCAGCTGGGGGCACAGGAGGGCAGCGCCCATGGACGTGCGGTGAGGGGCGCCCGGGCCTGCAGCTCCCTGTCCGGGCTCCAGCCTTCAGCCTGAGCACCAGGCCTGCAGGCCAGCCCGCCCTCCCCCTCCCGGCTCAGAGCGCCCGGTGGCGGTGCCTGGGGCTGCCAGGGGGTGAGGGCTCTCTGGGGCAGTTTGGGGAGCCTCTGTGTGTGCCTGACCTCAGGCTCCCCGAGAAGATGGAAGGACAAGTCGGGGGTCGGCAAAGGGTGCGGGAGCCGGGGCCCCAGAGCCGGCCCTTTGCACCATGGGAGGCCCGAATCCCTGCCCCCTTTCCAAAGGCAGACACAGCCCTGGACCGCCCCCCACCCGTGTCACACCCCGGCCGCCCTCAGGACCCGCGACGTGCCCACAGCCTGAGGGCCGCACCTCCTTCCTGTCGTCCAGGCTCAGGCCGGGCTGGCCCAGCACGTAGGACAGCTTGGCCAGGGCCGCCTCCGATGTCATGTCGAAGCCCGAGATGATGCCAGCGCCCGCCGCGGCCTGCGGGGAGGGCGGCGTAGACTGGGGTGGGTGCGCCCTGGGCCCTCGCCCACCCCCTGCGGCCGCCCCGGGGCAGCTGCGGCCTGGGAGTGGGTGGTGGAGGGGGTTGGCGGTGCCCGCACCATGCTGGCGGCGTAGTCCGAGGTCACGGCGCCCTGCAGGCAGTGGGTGCAGTTGAGGATGAGCAGGCCCCGCGCGGCCGCCACCCGCAGCTCCTGCAGCAGGTCGGGCTTGGTGGGCCCGTTCCCGGAGCCGAAGGTCTCCATGACGACCCCCTTCAGGGGCGGCTGCAGGAAGGCGCGGACCTGCGGACAGGAGGGCATGAGGCCGCCTCCCACCGGCACCGGGCTCGCCACTCTGCCGCCCGCACCGGGGGCCCAGCAGCGGGGCCGGGGAAGGCCCGCAGCTCAGCACACGCGCAGGTCCCGCTACAAACGCACTCCCCAAACCGTGAGGCCAGGCCCCAGTGCCCGAGGAGGAGGAGACCGGACCGGACAGGGTGGCGGGCGGGCGGGCAGGGCCGTGGGGAGCCGTGGGCCGGGACCAGGGCGCGGAGGGGGTGCGGGGACCTACCAGGGTGGCGGGGATCCCGGGGTACAGGCGCAGCAGGCCCACGTCACGCTCCATGCGGCTGTGCACCGCCAGCCGGGCCCCCCCGCGGGCCTTCCTCACCAGCTCCCGGTTGACTGAGGACAGAGGGGCGGGTGGGAGGGTGGGCCCAGCTCCTCCGCCCTGGTGCTGCCGGCTCCCCCAGCGTTCCAGAGCCCGAGCCCCCCCCGGCACCGGACCCCCCGACGCCCAGCCCGGCTCACGAACACCCTGGGGTGTGCCAAGCCCCCGGCACAGTGCTGGGCGGGAGGACCCCAGGGCGGAGGCCGTGTAGGCCCGGGGCCTGAGGTGGGCCTGGCCCTTCGGGTGTGCCGGCCCGGGGTCCCTGTCTGAGCTGCAGCTGCGCAGGCGGTGGGGGGAAGGCAGTGGAGGCAGGAACAGCAGGTGCGGAGGCACGGAGGCGCAGCAGAGGGGGCCCAGCACAGGACCCCGAGCCGTTTTCTGCCGGGGACCCCGGGAGAAGTGGGGTGGCCTTCTCAGAACAGCCTCACTGCCCCCGCTGGCACCTGCCCTGCCTCAGCCGAGAAGATGAATGAATGAGTGAATGAATGAGTGAAGGAGTGAGCCTCCCGGCAGGGGAGACAGCCTGCATCGATTCACCCCAAAGCCTCGAGGCCTAATGGGAGCCAGGCGGGGTGACGGGGGTCCCGGCCCGTGGGGGGGCAGGTGCTCGGGGCCGGAGCCCTCAAGCCGCCCACAGAGACTCGGGTCCCAGTCTGAAGGGCACCGCTCCGCCCACGGGGTCCCAGCCGAGGGCTGGGCAGGAGCCTCAGGAGCCCATGCCCGGGGGCCTTCAGCCCCGCGGCCTGGTGGCGGAGGGGGGTGCTGGCCCCGGCCCCGGTGCTGTCAGAGCCGCCCCGGACACAGGCCCCTAGGGCCGCCCATCCAGGACAGGAGCCAGAGCGGGAGCCCTGCCGAGGCCGCCAGGACCTCCGCCTGCGCCCGCCGTCCCCGCCAGCGGCAGAGCGACGCCACGGGATAAGGACCGAGACATCCCGCCACGCCGCCCTCCGCGGGCGCTGAGGGGCGGGGCACTGGAGGGTGGGCAGCCGAGGGGCCAGGAGGGCAGAGGCCAGCCCTTGGCCGGCAAACTCCTCAGTCCACAGAGCCAAAGACCAACAGGACAACGGCGGCCATGTCCTTGGAGAGCCCCATCTTTTAAACGGAAACTTCTTCTCACGCCACCTCTTCCACAGACTCGCCCCGGCCGTGGTGTTTTGTGGAAGAGCCACGCTCAAGGGGCCAAGGAGCCGCGTGTGGCTCTCGATCCACAGTTTGCGGACCACGGGGCTAGAGACCTGGGGGCAGGGCTTCAATTCAGGGCCCTTGGCCCCAGCGGGGGAGCCGACAGGACAGCAGGGGGCGGGGGGGAGGCCTGACCCCACGGAGAGCGATGGCTGCGGAGGGACAGGTTCACGGACAAAGATGGCCACGTCCCCACAGACGGCCACCCCCTGACCCATGTCGGCAGGCGCTGCCCGCCACTAGGGGGGAGAGGCCTCCTGGGCCCAGAGGAACCACCTGCCTCACGCTGACAGCGGGGCCACAGTGGGGGTCAGGGGCTGGGGTCTGGCGCTGGCAGCCCCCCGGGACCGGGCAGGGCAGGCCCGCAGCACCCCGCACCCCTCCCCCCCTGCACCCTCCCGCCCGGCCTCCTGAGCCCGCGCCCGCGTCCCCCCCCCCCCCCCCCCCGCCCCGGAGGGGCCCAGCGTGGAGCAGCCTCTGCTGCCCACGCCCCAGCACCCAGGGCCCCGCCAGCCACACCCTGGCCTGGGCGGAGCTCCCTGTTTCTCAACAGCAGCTGCCAAACCGGACGGGCCTGGGCGGGCGAGGCCGGTTCTCACACCCGCACACGTCCAGCCGGTGGGAAGCCGGCGGGGCCGGGGCCGGGGGCCGGCGGGGGCCGGGGCCTCTTCCCTGAGGCCAGCCTCAGCCCGCACCCGGCGTCCTGTGCCCGCGGCCTGCCTGGGCGTGGCGGCCCCAGCCGGGGGCCCGGGACCCAGCGCCCTCCTCCGCGCCCGCCAGCAGGCGTCCCCCCCAGGCTCCGCTCCCAAGCTCCCGATGAGGGGTGACTCAGCCCCCGCGGGGAGGGGTCCCTGCTCCTTCCGGCACGGTGCTGGCGCTGACGGAGGCCTGGCTTCCCTGCCGTGCCGGCTGGGTCTCTGACACCACGGGCAAGAGGGGCCGAGTGCCACCACCCGGCACGGCAGGGAAGCCAGGCCTCCGTCAGCGCCAGCACCGTGCCGCCCTCTCCAGGAAGCCCCCCCGGATTGCTCCAGCTCTCCAGCCCCCGGAGCCCGGGAGCGCTGCACAGGCATGAGGTGTACTGACGTGTTCTGGGCTCCAGGCAAGCCAATGCCTCCCGTGTGGCCCTGCCCCGTCCTCCTCCCTGACCCCTGCAGAGGGACCTGTCACCATGCCTGAGTGCCTGACCCACAGTGTGTCCTGACCTGAGATCTAAGGCTCTGGGGGCGTTCAGGGAAAGAGCCAGCCCTGCAGGGCTGCACCTTGAGCCCTTAGGGCTCCTACTGCCGGCCCCTGGGAGCCGCCCCTGCAGACCCCGGGGGCAGAGGCCGTGGGGGCGGGGCCGGACGCTCGGGCGGGCCAACCCGAAGAGCCGGGTCCTGTGTGTCCCACAGACGTGGCCCCCCGGGAGCGAGGCCCCAGGGCCCCAAACGCCCTCAGGAAGGGGCCACAGGGGGGCGGGGTGGGGACAGGCGCTCAGAGCCCCTGAGCCCTCAGGAAGCACAGGCCCGCAGGTGGGGTGTCGCTTACACAGCCGGCGGAGGGGGCTCTGGGGGAGCCCGCGGGTCCCAGGGGCGTGGGGACGCCCGGCCTGTCCCAGGAGGGCTGTGGGGGGGAGGGGAGGCGCTGGCCAGGCCCGCCTCTGACGGGACAGCGGGGTCACCAGGGCCTGCACACCCAAAGCGAGGGGTGGGGTGTCCCCTGGGGGTCAGGACACGTGACCTGCTGGAGACAAGGGGTGTGGGCTGCCTGCCAGGCCCGGAACAGGGATAAGGGCCCGGACCCAGGCGCATGGCGGAGCCGCGGCCTCTGAGAGGGCCTCCTGGGCTGGGGCCTCCTGGCAGGGGACCGGGGAGGAGAAACACGAGGGCAAGTCCCCCAACCCCCAACCCTACCCCACAGCCCCCGCAGCCCCCTGCCCCCACCGCCCCGGGCAGAGCCCAGCTGAGCTGTCCCAGCTCAGGGGTGGTGGGTGCTGGTCCACGGGCGCCCTCCTTCACCCCTGGCACCCCTCCCCCCTCCCCTCGGTCCCCCCCCCCCCCCCCCGCCGCCTACTTGTGATGTCGGCGCCCAGCACGGCCAGGGGCGGCAGGTTGGGGGAGCAGAAGGCGGCGAACCTGCGGGCGTCCACCTTGGTCACCCGGGTGCCCCGGAACAGCTGGTTCTGGAAGAACAGGCAGACCTGCGGGGGCGGGGCAGAGGGGCAGCGGTGACACGGCCGACCCCCTCCGGGCCGGCCCTGCGGTGGGGGCGGGAGCCGCGGGAGGGATCCCTGGGCCCCGGACACCGGACGGTGTGCCTGTGGGAGCCCCACGGGGCGCAGAGGCAGCGGGGCCCTGGGACACAGCGTGCCCGGGTGACGGCCCCCCGGGCAGGTGCGGGCTCAGCCGCAGGGAGGGGCCTCAGCGCCTGGCCCGGGGCGGGGGGTACCTCGGGGATCACGTACTGGCCGGCCATGAGCAGCGCCCCCAGCAGGTTCTCGCGGCCGTCGCTCCACAGCGCGTGGATGGGCACCTGGGAGGCCACGGGCTGAGGCCGCGCCGGACGGAGGCCAGAGGGGCCGGCAGCTCCGCTGGGGAGCGGGTCCGCGGGCCCGGCCCCCCTCGGCCGCCCGCTCCCGCCGCCCGGGGCCTCACCTGCGCGCCCGTCAGCACCACCGTCTTCCGCAGGTTCTCCAGCGCGAAGGCCAGCGCGGCGGCCGCGAAGGCCATGGTGTCGGTGCCGTGGATGACCACAAAGCCGTGGAAGCGCTCGTAGTGCGCCTGCGGGGAGGCGGCTCACCGGGCGCCGCCGGCCTCCCCCTCCCCCTCCCCCTCCCCCAGGGCCTCCCCCTCCCCCTCCCCCTCCCCCCAGGGCCTCCCCCTCCCCCCTCCCCCGGAGCGCCCTCCCCCTCCCCCTCCCCCCAGGGGTCTCCCCCTTTCCCTCCCCCCTCCCCCTCCCCGGAGCGGCCTCCCCCTCCCCCCTCCCCCCCAGGGGCCTCCCCCTTCCCCTCCCCCTCCCCCTCCCCGGAGCGGCCTCCCCCTCCCCCGGAGCGGGCCCCTCCATCGCCCGGCGGGCAGGCTCAGAGCCGGCCAGGTGGGCGCCGGGACCCCGATGTGGAAGCCCGCCCGCCCTCCCCGCCCCGGACACCGGTCCCTGCCTCCCGGGTGAGCCCGCCGCCGGGGGGGGGGGGGGGCGTCCCCCGAAGGCCAGCAGGGCCCCGGGGCGCCCCAGGATGCCCGCGGGGAGGCCCGCCGGAGCCCAGCCCAGGGCCCTGTGCGGAGGGCACACCCGGGGCACAGGAGGCGGGCAGCACGCCTGGGCCTGGGTGCCCGGCGGTGGCCAGCCGGGCACGGCGATGGGGCACAGCAGCCGGGGCGGCGGGGGCGGGCGGGGAGAGCCCTGCCGGCCAGCTCTGCAGGGGGAGGTGGCTGGGGGACAGCCTCGCCCCCGCCTCCGGGAGGGCCGCCCGGACTGAGCTCGGAGCGGTTGCGAGGGGCCCGGTAGGGGCCCAGGGGACGGATGGAAAGACCGCAGCGGGCGGCAGGGCAGACTGTCCACGGGCGGGCTGCGGCGCCCTCTGCTGGCCACACAGGGCTCGGCCGCCGGCAGGCGTCCTGGGCTGCCGGCCCTGCAGCCAGGACCCAGCTCCTGTGCTGAGCGGCCCTCGGGAGGGAGCCTGCCCTGGACAAGGCCGCAGACATGCCCACCGGTCACCGGGGCCTAACGGGACAGCAGGCCAGGCCCAGGCCACACCCCGTCCCAGCTGCTCACAGTGAGGGGGGAGGGGGCAGGAGACAGGCCGTGGCTGCCGGGAGGGGGAGCCGGGGTGAGGAACCCCTGGGGACCGGTGAGAAGTGGGCCTGGAGGGTGGGAGGGTGGAGAGTGGGAGGTTGGGAGGATGGAGGATGGAGGATGGGAGGATGGGAGGATGGGAGGATGGGGGGGCGGGGAGGATGGAGGGTGGGAGGATGGGAGGATGGAGGATGGGGAGAATGGGAGGATGGGGAGGGTGGGAGGATGGGAAGGTGGGAGAATGGAGGATAGGAGGATGGGAGGATGGGAGGATGGGAGGATGGGAGGATGGGGGGGCTGGGAGGATGGGAGGATGGAGGATGGGAGGATGGGAGGATGGGAGGGTGGGGAGGATGGGAGGATGGGGAGGATGGGGAGGATGGGAGGATGGGAGGGTGGGAGGATGGGAGGATGGGAAGGTGGGAGGATGGAGGATGGAAGGATGGGAGGGTGGGAGGATGGGAGGATGGAGGGTGGGAGGATGGGAGGGTGGGAGGATGGGAGGATGGAGGGTGGGAGGATGAGAGGGTGGGAGGATGGGAGGATGGGAGGATGGGGGGCTGGGAGGATGGAGAGGATGGGAGGATGGGAAGATGGGAGGATGGGGGGGCTGGGAGGATGGGGAGGATGGGGGGGCTGGGAGGATGGGGAGGATGGGAGGATGGAGATTGGGAGGTTGGGAGGATGGGGGGCCAGGGAGGATGGGAAGATGGGAGGATGGAGATTGGGAGGATGGGAGGATGGGGAGGATGGGAGGATGGGGAGAATGGGAGAATGGGAGGATTGGGAAGTTGGGAGGATGGAGGATGGGAGGATTGGGAGGATGGGAGATTGGGAGGATGGGAGGATGGAGGATGGGGAGGATGGGAGGATGAAAGGATTGGGAGGATGGGAGGTTGGGAGGATGGGAGGATGGGAGGTTGGGAGGATGGAGGATGGGCCTCAGGAAAGGCTGTTGTGAGCCCAGACCCCCTCGGGGACCCGCCTTGCGGGCGAGCGGCGGGTGGTGGGCAAGGGGTGGGCAGCAGGGAAGGGCCAGGTGTGAGCTTGTCAGTCTGCGGCAGGCCTCACACCCCACCCAGGTTCCTACTGGACACACCAAGCGCATGGACAAACCAGGACCGCCATCGTCATGGGAAGAGCTACCCTCCACTGCACAGGGGGGGCGGGGCGTGATGAGGTGGGCAAGGGCTCAGAGGCCCTGCAGCTGGGACGGGACCCAAGGACCTAGCACTTTTCTGAAGCCACAGACACACACACACCCAGAGCAAGTGGGTGGGCTGGCCCTGCCCAACAGCCCTGCCTGACTGCAGCCCCGCCCACAGCCCCAGCCCCGCCCACAGCCCCGCCCACAGCTCCACCCCTCCCACAACCCCAGCCCCGCCCACAGACCAAGCCCCACCCATCACCACCCACACCTCAGTCCTAGCCCCGCCCACAGTCCCAGTCCCGCCCACAACCCCAGCCCCACCCACAGCTCCAGCCCCTCCCACAACCCCAGCCCCACCCATACCTCAGCCCCGCCCACATCTCAGCCCCACCCACAGCCTGCGGCCCCGCCCATTCCCACAGCCCTGCTCAGCATGCACAGCCCCACCCCAGCCCCAGCCCCGCCCCCACCCCTGCTACCTCAATGGTCTGGGCAATCTGCACCCACTCGGTGATGGTCATGTCGCTGGAGTCGAAGAGGGGCTGGCACTCCAGCACCGTGTAGATGATCCTCTGGTCGGGGCTGGCGGGCCTGCGGACGCAGAGGGCAGTGCCCAGCTGACTGCCCCCTGGCCGCCCCGTTCCCCTCGGGCACCAGGGCCTCTGCACCGGGCGTGTCTGCGCACTTCCCAGGAGCAGGGCCGTGGTGCTGAGGGCGCCCAGGACGGCCAGGAGGAGCTGAGCAGACACGGCCCCCTCCCCCCGCAGCCCTGGGGACCAGCCAGAGCCGCCGCCGGGAGGTCAGTGACCCGGAGGGCGGCTCCACATGCGCCTGCCAGCCGGGCAGGCACCAGGCAGCCTGGCCGAGAGCCGGGAAGGGGGCCTTGGCCAGGGAGCAGGGCCCGCGGGCCACCCCGGCGGGTGGGGTCCGAGCTCTCCAGAGGGGACTTTGGTCCAGTCAGGCCGCGGCAGGCCGTGTGGGACGCAGCTCGGGCGGCCCTCCCCCAGGACAGCGCTGCCTGGCCGGCCGGGGCCCACACTCACGGCAGCACCAGGGTGTCCTCGGGGAGGCCGCGGGCCCGGGCGTGCTCCTGGTCGTGGAACATGGGCAGTGTCCTCAGCGCGGCGGCCAGGCCCCGCCCCGGGACCAGCACTGCGGGCGGGGAGGGGGGAGGGGGGAGGGGGTCAGGGCCGAGCCACCAGCCCCACAGCCACGGCCCCGTCTGTGCTGGGCGTCTGCGCCCTGGCCGGGGCTCAGGCCTGGGCGGGGAGTGGGCAGGGAGCGGGGTCGGCCCGGTGAGCGCGGGCCTCGGGGGAGTCGGAGGCCAGGTGGACAGGCCGGCAGCTGCCAGGGCCCGTCTCCCGTGAGGCCCCCGAGGCTCCGGGGCCGTGGCCCTTCGTGGCCTCTCTCGGACGCCCACTCCCCTGCCCCCACTCCGCAGAGCTCCCACAGACCCGCTCCCCGCCCCGCCCTCTGCCAGCCTGCCAGGGCTTCACCCGCTCAGGGCACCGCCTCCGGGAAGCCCTCCGTGATGCCCAGGCCCTGCAGCCTCTCCCACACGCCCTCCACGGCCTCTGCTCCCTGCTGGGCTGTGTGCTGCCCCCCAGGGTCCAGCCCAGCCTTCGCCTGCAGCGTCCCTGCCCCAGCAGAGAGGGCCCCGGATTCTAGGCAAACCCTAAAATAGGCGGGTGGCCGAAGCCGGTTTGGCTCAGTGGATAGAGCGTCAGTCTGCAGACTGAAGGGTCCCGGGTTCGATTCCGGTCAGGGGCATGTACCTTGGTTGCGGGCACATCTCCGATGGGGGGTGTGCAGGAGGCAGCTGGTGGATGTTCTCTCTCATCGATGTTTCTCTCTATCCCTCTCCCTTCCTCTCTGTAAAAACTCAATAAAATATATCTTAAAATAAATAAAATAGGAGGGCGAGGGCATCCAGCCCTGCCCAGCACCAGAGGTGAGCTAATGAGATGCCTGACCCCGTGGAGCGGGCTCATTTTGAAGTGGGTCATTTTGGGTGGCCCGAGGGGGACGTTATGAATATCTATCGGCCTTGGCAGGGAAAGGGCCCTGCCCTGCCCTCAGCATCAGGTCACAGAGTGCCCCCAGGAAGGAAAACAGCTCCTTAGCGAGGCCTCCGCCCCACGCCGCTCCCCACCAGCACGCGCCCTCGGGCACGGCCACGCCTCCCGGGAGCTGTGGGCGTCTCCCCTGTGCAGGCTGCACTGGGCACCCGGACTCAGCAGCAAGGGCATGAGGCCCCCACCCACCCGCATCGGAGGGACGTGGAAGGCCTTCGGACCACGGTCAGTGGTCGCCGGTGACAGGCTGGCTCCCAGCCTTCGAAGCTGCGGGGGCATCAGCCCCGGCTGCTGTGTAACCCAACAGCCCGCTGCTGCCTCTGGCTCGGAGGCTGGGCTGCGTCCCGGCTCCCTTGGTTGTCAGAACCGGTCCCGTGTGCAGACCACTGGCCCGGCGCCTCTGACCCCCGTCCTTGGCGTCTCGGCTCCCAGCGCCCAGGCCAGGCCCTGGCTCTGCCTGCAACGCCGGGTCAAGTCCTCCTCACGCTTCGAACCTCTGACTCCTCTGCTCAGCTTTCCCCGTGAGGAGCCTGAAAGCCTGCTCACTGACCCCCGCGGGTCCTTCTCCGGGGCTCAGGGCCAGTCCACTCCCCCGCTCGGGGTCAGCAGCTGAGCTCAGGCCCTGCCCCCAGCAGCCGCCCCGGCCCTCTGCGGCCGAATGCCCCCCTGCCGGCCCCCCCCTCGGGGCGCCAGTTCCCACAGCTTGGCGTTGGGACCAGGGCAGCACGCCCTCTGGTCTCCGCCGTCTGGAAGGCGCACTGGCTGGGGGCAGCGGGCGGCCGGGCGCGTCGGCCGCAGTTCCAGCCCGCTTGGTCCGGCCGAGCCGGCGCCCAGGCCCTGGGTCAGGGGCCCAGCCCCCGGGGCAGCCCTCTGCGCCTTCGCTGCTCGCTCGGCTGGGGCCAAGGGCCTGGCTTCCTCACTCCCTCGTTTCCATGCTCGGCTCATCGTTGGAGCCGTGACAGGTCCCAGGCTGGACAAGACGTTTTCTTAGAAAAACGAGCCATTTTCTGTGGGAGCTCCCCTCTTGGGGGACACCTGGTTGTTAGGGTTCCCTCGGGGAGCCCGGCACATGTGGCTCAGGGGCTGAGCCACGACCCATGAACCAGGAGGTCACAGCTCGATGCCCGGTCAGGGCACAGGCCCAGGTTGCAGGCTCCATCCCCTGTGGGTGTTTCTCTCTCTACCCGTCTGCTTTCCTCTTTCTAAAACCCCATAAAGCCGAAACCGGTTTGGCTCAGTGGGTAGAGCATCAGCCTGCAGACTGAAGGGCCCCGAGTTCGATTCCGGTCAAGGGCATGCACCTTGGTTGTGGGCACATCCCCAGTGGGGGGCATGCAGGAGGCAGCTGGTCGATGATTCTCTCTCATCGATGTTTCTAACTCTCTATCCCCCTCTCTTCCTCTCTGTGAAAAAATCAATAAAATATATTTAAAAAGACAATAAAAACAGACGTTTCTTAAAGTTCCCTCGGTAAGAGCAAGGGCAGCAGTCACAGGACCAGCCCACCTGCTGGAAAGAGCCGTCCCTGCAGGGGCTGCACCTGAGCCCTCCTCTCCCCGCTCGCTGCCCTGACCTTGGCCCGGCGTGGCCGCGCGTGTGCCCGGGCGGCCGCTGTTTACCAGCAGGCACCGGAGTGCCCTCGACAGTGACGATCCTGACAGCTTTGCTGAGGCCCCGCCACCTCCCTCCCGACCTCCCGGGAACAGAGCCCGCGTCAGCAGAGCGGCCAGTTAATCATTGACCCACACCTTCCAGGAACCGCCAGTTCCCCCCGCCCCGCCCCGCCCCGGGGTTAACGGAGGGCAGGGCTTCCCCGGCCCCGGCCCCGGCCCGCTGGCTCTGGGTGTGAAAAGGTCCACGCCGTGTCCGAGGACCGCCCACACGGGGAGGGCCTCCATGTCCCTCCGGGTCAGGGGCACCGGCCCTCGCTGCTCCTCTCCGGGGGGGGGGCAGCAGGGACAGGCTCAGGCCTCCCCTTCCCCGGGGGCCGTCCCCCTGGGCCACCCCGCCTCCTGAGGGAGGGTCTGCAGCGGGCAGGAGGCACGGGAGGGTGGGGGGCTGCGGGGGGGGGGGCAGGTGCCCAGTGGCTGGCTCCTTCTGGGGCAGAGCCCTCAGCTCAGAGCGAGGACTTGGCCATGGTCCCAGTGGGCCAGGCTGGCTGCCTGCTCCCAGACCAGGGCTCAGAGGGCCGGTGTCCCCCTGGCTGGGCAGGTGGTGCTCTGAGCCCGGAGGGGACGGCAGGATGGGCCAGCCCTCCATAAAGCAGCGGCCTCTCTCCCCAGCCCTGCACCCCCCCAGGTCCACCCTCCGCGGCCCCGGCCACAGCAGGCTCCTCTGGACCAGCCCCAGTCCCAGCGGAGGGACCAGCAGCCCTCGGCGGGAGTGTGGTGGGACCAGGGGGAACTGTCCAGATCGGGGGTGGGGAGGCACAGCAGCGGACAGCAGCTCCTGGCAGCCCTGGGTGCGGACCACCTGACCCAGCGCCCGAGCCCCTCCCATAGGGCCCAGCCCCGGGGCGCCGTGAGGGTGTCTGCGAACTGACCATCACGTGTGGCAGGTGGACTAACAGGGGCCGAGGCCCGAGAAGCAGGGCAGAGGGCAGAGGACAGAGGGCAGAGCGCCGAGTGGCTGCCTCAGTGGGCAGCGCTGGGAAGGAGGGAGGAAGGGACAGGAAGGGGCCAAGGACCGGGCAGGGCAAAGGAGAGTATCAGGTCTGAGGGGGAGGGGTGGGGAGGGGTGAGCTGGCTGAGGCCGGGCGAGGCTGACCCCGATGGGCTGCTGGGAGCGGGTCCGAGGAGGACCCAGGGTCAGGACGGGGTGCCCAGGTGTGACCGGCACCTGGGAATGCAGAGGAACGGCTGGACAGAGGGAGGAGGAAGGGGGCAGAGGTCAGAGCCGTGGGGAAGGGGCTCCTGAGGGGCAGGTCACGTGTGGACAGCCGAGGAGGGAAAGGGGTTCGAGGATGAGGCTGAGGCTGCCCTGCCCGCCCAGGGAGGGGCCCCCACGGTCAGGCACGGTGCTCAGAGGAGCCTTCCCCGGGGCTCCGGCCTCCACTGGGTTCCCGCCCTGAAGCAGCACCGGCTGCCCCACACACAGCGGGCACTCCTGCCCACTGGGGTCAGGCCAGCGCCACGGCAGACACAGCACAGGTCCCCGAGCCCCTGCCTGCGCCCTCCCCCAAGAGCCAGAGCCCTCAGGGGGGCCAGAGCCCTCACGGGGGCCAGAGCCCTCACGGGGGCCCGAGCCCTCACGGGGGCCCGAGCCCTGGGGGCCAGGAGGCGGGCAGCAGGGATGGCGGGGCAGGTCACAGCGCTCACTCGCAGCCCCCGCAGCCTGCCCGCCGGCCGGTGGGCCGGGAAGGGGCACAGGGTCCGGGCAGTGAGGACGCGGCCGCTGAGCGCCCTGCCTCCGGGGCGGGCACCGGCCAGAGCGGTTTGGGACTCGGGCAGGGGGTAAAGGGGCCGCCCCGTCCCTCCGCCCGGAGGCTGCCGCCCGCGGACTCACCGCCGTGGTGGCTCCGCATCCCGATGGTGCCCCCGGTGTAGATGGCCAGCAGCCGCCGCTCGGGGCCCGCCGCGCGCGCCATGCGGCCGGACCGGTGGGGGCAGAGGCTGCGGGCGCCGGAGGGGCTGCGGGCGCCGGAGGGGTGCGGGCGCCGGAGGGGTGCGGGCGCCGGAGGGGCTGCGGGTGTCGGAGGGGTGCGGGCGCGGGACGCGGGACGCGGGGCGGCGGGAACGGACTGAGGAGGAGAGCCCAGGGCCGGGCGGTGGGGCTCGCTGGGCGGGGCCTGCTGGGGGCGGCGCAGGAGGGAGCTGGGTCTCCCCGAAAGTAGGGGAGGGGTGGGCCTGCGGGGCTGGAGGGGCACTGCTTGGGGCGGGGCGGGGCCTATTGGGGTGGGCGGGGTCTGGCGGGGGGGGGCTATTGGGATGGGCGGGGTCTGGAGGGTGGGGCGGGGCCTATTGGGATGGGCGGGGCCTGGTGGGGGCTATTGGGTGGGCGGGGTCTGGAGGGCGGGGCGGGGCCTGTGGGGCTAGAGAGGCACCAGCTGGGGGCGGGCCGGAGGGTGGGGCGGGGCCTATTGGGGAGGGGTTGGGGCCTATTGGGGAGGGGAGGGGCTAGCGGGTGGGCGGGGCCTGTCTGGAGGGCGGGGCCCGAGCACCGGGATCCGTGTCTGGGGCCAGGGCCAGGGGTGCAGGTCGTGCCCCGCAGACAGTAGCGCTGTCAGCCGCAGGGACCCGGTGCCCAGCAGCCTGGCGCTGTTAGCCACCTTGGGGTCCACTCCATGGGGTGGTCGGGCCTGGGCAGAGACCCCAGCCCGCCCCTTCCACCGGGTCCAGAAGGACCCCAGGGCAGGGCGGGAAGGAAGGAGCGGTGCAGGGTCCGAGGAACGATTTGGAGCTGCCGGTTCCGGGCACAGCCCAGGCCGCCCACGGTTTGGGAAGAGCCCGGATTGTGGTTCCGCGGAAGCTACTGTGATCCTGGTCATGAGTCCCTTCCCCGTCACCTGGACGCTGCCTGGGGGGGTGGGGTCTGTATTAGTTTGGGGGTCTGTATTGGTTTGGGGTATTAGTTTAGGGGTCTGTATTAGTTTGGGGGGGTCTGTGTTAGTGTGGGGGTCTGTATTGGTTTGCTCCGGCCGCCTCAGCAGGAGGGCAGATGGCAGCTTGTTCACGGAGGGTCTCAGTCCTGGGGGCTGGGATCCGAGCTAGGGCAGGCCGGGCTCCTCCCCAGGCCCCTCGTCACTGACCCCGGTGTCTGTGCCCAAACCCCTCTCCCAGGTCACCGCTCGGCCTCTGTTCACTCCAGCCCCCCAAGGCCTGGCCTCCAGGCACAGCTGCCTTCCGAGGTGGGGGCGTGGGGGCGGGCGGGGCGTGGGGTGGGGAGGGGCCTGGGTGGGGAGGGGCGTGGGGGCGGGGCGGGCCTCCGGGACCCAGGCAGATTTGAGACCAGGGCGGAGGGCGGAGGGCGGAGGGCGGAGGGCGCCTCGCAGCTGCTGGGGTCTCGGGGCCACAGCCGCTCTGCCGGCCGCTCCCGCTCGGCGCTCTCAGTGGTTTCCTGGATGTGACTCCAAAGCACAGGAAGATTCGCACAAATGGGACACAGCCGCCCGTATGGTCTGTGCACCGAGGACACGGGGCAGGGGAGAAGCCACGTGTGGGCCCGGGACGACGTGGCCAGGCACAGCCCATTGGGCTGGAGCGCTGTCCGGACCCAGCAGCCCGCTCCGGGATGGCCCAGGTGCTGGGGGTCCGGGGACACACGTGCCCGTGCTCGCCGCTGCCCTCCCGCAGCCGAGGGGAGCCCGGGGCCTGAGGACGGGGATGAACGGAGCCAGGGTGCCCCCTCAGGCACGCGGGCCCGAGAGCCGGCCCGGAGCCCAGGCGGCCTGGCCTGTGCGCGGGGAGAAGCCAGTCCGGGCGACGGCGGCTCCCTGCTCACAGGGACGCGGGTGGGAGCGGGCGGGGGGGGGGCCCTTTATGGGGTGTTTCAGACAGCGCGATGCGAGGCCTGGTGACTGTCTCAGCAATGTCCGGCACCTGTAGCCGGTTCCCTTGGAAAACGCTGCTTCCCACTCCGTAGAGGGAGTGGGGCAGACCAGGGAAGCATGTCCACAGCGGGTCTGGCCAGGACTGTCTCCCCGCTGGGGGTTCCGGCAGCAAGAGCAGGAGCAGGAGCGCCCTGCCCGTCCTCAGGGCCCTCTGCTGGCAGGGCTCCAGGGCAGGGCCACGGGCTCCAGGGCCTGTGTAGGTGACCGCACCGGCTGGGGCCCAGAAGGCCCCTCGGGCATCGCCGTCTGCCCAGGAGGCCGCTCCCAGCTTCACTCCTCAGGGCGGTCAGCGGAGAGCGAGCGAGCTCAGCCCAGGAAGGAGGCAGCTGCAGACACCACGCCCACGAACTCGGACCAGGCAGGCGAGGCCAGTGACGGGGACGCGTGGCGGACTGCTGTGGAGACGGTTACCCCGAGGCGGCTGGCTGCACGGTGTGGGGTCAGCGGCATCCGCCGAACCAGGCCTCAGACCTGATGTGAATCCCACCTGATCACCGCGAAGGGACAGCCCCTGCCGGGCAGAGCCACGTGGCCGGGGCGGCAGGGAGAGTGCCGTTTCCTGGTTAACGTTGCACCACGCTCCTCTGGATAAGCCACCCGCCATCGCACACCGGGGACGGTGCTCCCGTCGCCGATGAGAACGCTCGACGGGAACTCCTGCTTGATGAGTCCGACCTCGTTTCCCGAACGAGGTGTCCCCGTGCCAACCGTCTGCAAGCTCGTGGGGGGCTCCCAGGCCTGCAGCCAGCAACCCTGTGGGGCTGAGGTGGCAGTGCCCCCGTCCTGATGCCCCGATTCATGAGGAGACAGCACCCCCACCCCTGGAATTGGGAGCTGAAACCCAAGTCCATATGCTCAATGGTTAGAGCGCTGGCTTGTGAACTGAAGGGTCACAGTTTCCATTCTGGATTGTAGGTTCGATCCCCAGCCCTCAAGTCCAGGCCCACACTCACCACTGAGCCACACTGGCGGCGAGGCCTCTTTTAAAAGGCAGCTCTGAGAACAGCCCTGTACCCGTGGCCACGAGGGCTCAGCTGGCTCCTGCCCAGCAGTGGGCTCCGTCAGGGCACAGGCCCGGGTGGCTGCTCCATCCCAAGTGTGGGCGGGGCAAGAGGCGGCCAATCGATGTTTCTCATCATTGATGTTTCTCTTTCCCCCTCTCCCTTACACTCTCTCACATCAATAACAACATTAAAAAAATAAGCCTATATTCCTTTATCGGTTTTATAACTTTGGATTTTTTTGTGGTTAAAATACATTTCCGTCTCCTGATGTAAAAATGTCAGAAACAGAAACTGAGTCTAATGCTTTATTGTCTGAACAGATGCAGCTGCCAGTAACCTCTGATTTCCAAAATGGGAGCTAAGAACTGTAACTGAGATGAAAACCTAAATCACACAAAACTCAAGTTCCTTTTCCCGAACTCAGACATGCTCCCTCCTGGACAGAACTGGAGGCCCCGGTGTGGAGAGCAGCGGTGGCACATGGTGGTGGCGGCGGCGGGCGGGGCGGGGACAAAACAGGGGGGCGGGGGCAGACACGCGAGCTCGGCTGCTGAGCTTCCTCGGACAGCGGACACGGCTCCGTCGGGCTTGGCTTTCAGAGGCTGTTTTCAGCTAAGACAGCAGGGACCGAGCGTAGATGCCGGCATGGAGGTGGCCGCCAGCCCCCGGCGCCCGGCGCCTAGGAGCTGAGCACGAT
Source organism: Pipistrellus nathusii (assembly GCA_963693515.1). Taxonomy (NCBI): domain Eukaryota; kingdom Metazoa; phylum Chordata; class Mammalia; order Chiroptera; family Vespertilionidae; genus Pipistrellus; species Pipistrellus nathusii. Next base: position 1,616,312 of record OY882858.1, read on the forward strand.
CAGCCGGTGCAGCTGGTACAGGAAGGGGCTCTTGCCCCGGCCGCCCTCCCGCTCCGCCTGCTCCATGACCAGCTTCGGGTCCACCTGTGACACAAAAGCACCCGTCAGACGTGGACTGGGCCCAGAGAGCTGCGTGAAGGGAGAAAGCACGCACAGGCACACGCACACGCACGTGAACACGCACAGGTGGGGAGGCAGCAGAAGCGCGTTCCCAGGTCACCTCTCCCAGCACAGCCCCACTGAGTGCCCTGCCTTCAAATCCACTGACCGGCACGGGGCCGCCCTCGGGCCCCCCGCCTGTGTGGGCGTGACGTGCGTGACTTCGCTGTAAGCGTACGAAGCAGCACGTTTTTGTTTTTTGTTTTATTTTGTGTTTCGGGGGAGAGTGCGGACACAGTCCCCCACTACCACCAATCACGCAGTTGAGTTTCCACATTTGGGAAATCGCAGGAGTCAGCACATCCGGAATGCCATGGATAAGCCTCGCCCTGGAAAACCACCTTCGCGACCATGGGCTCTCCCCTGCCAGGTAAGTCACGTTTCCTAAAGCGCTGACCAACCTCACAGTGAAGTTCTGCTCTGAGCTTCACCCCGGGAAACGGCGGGGTGGCTGGGCCCCACAGCGCAGGCTAGGGATGGCCCCGAGGCTCTGGCGACGAAGCCGGTCACGGGCACACGGAGCGAGGGCACGTGGCCCTGGGGAGGGGCCCTCACCAGACACCCGCTCTGGGTTAAAGCTCAGACCCCTCCTGGACCCTTTTCCTGGACCCCACATTGTACCCCGTTCTCCACCCTTCCCAGGAGAGGCCCAGGGGCAGAGGGCCCCGCCGAGGCTTTGATGTTAAGGGCTGAGCTGGGCCAGGTTCCCTGCTGAGGCTCACACCCAAGGCGATGAGGCCAGGTGACCAGGGTTGGATGCAGGGGTGCGGGAGGGACCCCAGAGCTCCCTGCCACACAGCGGGAGGTTGGGTGTGTAGGGGCAGGAGCAGGGTCTGCACTCGGGCCCCTTCCCAGCCTCCAGCCTCTGAGACCGTGAGCGAATGGCTGCTGGCTGGCCCGCCCGGGAGGTGCTGTGACAGCGGGAGCCAGGACAGGGAACTCAGGCCTCCTGCTCCACCCACAGCCCCAGGCAGGACCAGGCCAGAGTCTGGTGCAGAAACGGGGGGGGGGGGGGGGGCAGATAGGGGGTGTCTGGGGGAGGAGGGGTCTGTGTGGCCTCGATAACCAGCCGCTGCTCTCGGGCCGCCGTCCCTCACCTGGTTCCACTCGTACGGCTTCTCAGGCCACTTGGGGGCCGTCCTCGCTCTCGGCTTCAGCTGACAGAACAAACTAGAAGTTGGGAAAGAGAATCAGTCATCCACTGCGCTTTCCTAAAGAGCCAACCCTGCACCTGCCCTCGGACTCGCTGCGACCTCGCACACAGAGCAGGCTCAGGGTGCGGCGCCCCACGCGCCACAACGTGCCGGCGAGGGGCCGGAGTCAGGCCTGCACGGCCCCGCACTCACGCCTCTTGAGCTTGGTGACCAGCAGGACGACCCTGACGGGCGCCGCCCACGGCAGTTCTCTCTGGGCCACACCTCACTGGCTACCTTACCTGCGACGTGTGTTTTCCTGAGGAGCAGGGAGGAGAGTGAACCAAACCAGCCTCTCTCCCGGCAGCTCCCAGCTCCGCTCGCCACTGTCACGGTGCCCACAGCTAGGACACCGCCCACCGGCTCGCACAGCTCAGGGTGCTGTCTGGCAGAGGGACCTGCCACCAGCCCCGGTCTGGCTGGGTTTGGCCTTGGGGGTCCAGCAGCAGGGATAGGGGGGTCGGGAGGCTTGTCCCTGACCTTCCTGGGGGAGGCTCACAGGCCGAGCTCAGCCTGCAGGCCCTGCCCCCAGGGACCCCCGCCACTGCACCTGGAAAGGGTCCCTCGGCTCCATTTTTCTCAGGTCTCCCAACGTGAGGGCGCCCAGCTCCCGCCCGGGCCTACGGCAGTCACAGGCGGCTGCTCCCGCTGAGCCGGGGCCTCTAGGTGCTGCCTCAGCCCAGAGCGTCTGTCACCGCCGCCCAGCCTGCCCCGCCCGGACTCCGGGAGGGCCAGGGGCTGGGGCTGCGGAGGGAGCGCACACTCACCCCAGCAGCTTCTGGCGGACGCTGTCCTGCAGCTGCGCCACTCTCTCGGGGCCCAGGTGCCTGGCCCCGTTGGGCCCGTCGCACACCAGCTTGTTGATGGCGGCCCGCAGGATGTTGATCTGCAGAGGGAGGGGCGGAGCGCCCGGTGGCCCTGGGGCAGCGGCTCACTGCGGCTCCCGCTTAGCACAGAGCCACACACACACACACACACACACACACACACACACCCTCCTCTCCCAGCAAATTCAGACACAGTCCCTTCCACTGCCGCTGCTGTCACTTAAGAAATTAACAAAAAAGCAGCAAAAATCAGCAACAAAGGTTCCTGAGCACAAGACCCTCCCTGAGCCTGGAGCCCCGTGTCTGAGCACACGCTGCCCCCTGGGAGCCTGTGTGGAGCAGCCTGGCCGCCTCTGCCGCCCCCACAGCCCGAGCGGCCGGACCGCCGCCCGGCGGGAGGGAGCGGGACACGCAGGAGCAGCTCACCTCCACCACGTCCTCCACGCTGAAGCGCACGTCGAAGGCCAGCTCCATGTCGTGCTCCGGCAGGATGGGCGCCCCGGTGGCCGGGCTCCAGCCCAGGCCGCAGAGGGCTCCGGTGTAGCTCTTCCCGTCCTGGTCCACCCTAGGCGGCAAGGAACAGGGCTGGCGCTGCTTCCATGAGGATGGAGCTGACCCCGGGTCCACGCCACAAGCGGGCAGTGCACAGTCATCCATGACATGGTGGCCGACCACGCCAGCGCTGCACTTCTCCCGTGTCTGCCCTGCCCCTGCCCTCCGCCCCTGCGGACCCCGCGCCTCTTCGGTGAGGATGGACAAGGGCACCGGAGTGGCACTGCCTGGGCTCTTGCTGACAACTGGCTGCTAGACATCGAGCCACGCTCACAAGCCACAAACCCAGCGCAGCCTTCACAGCGTCAGAGCCTGTGCCAGCTCCACCTGTCTCCTCTGCCTGTGGCATGCGCACTCCTGGGGAGGCCACGTGGACCTGCCTGAGCCTCAGCTGCCCTCAGCCAAGGTGCCCGCCAGTACAGGGCACCGGCCAGCATAGGGTGCCCGCCAGCATAGGTGCCCGCCAGCACAGGCTCCAGCCGGCACAGGGCACTGGCCAGCACAGGGTGCCCACGGCACAGGCTCCAGCTGGCACAGGGCACCGGCACAGGGCACCGGCTGGCACAGGCTCCTGCCGGCACAGGCTCCCGGCTGGCACAGGCCTCCCGCCTGCACAGGGCACCGGCCAGCATAGGGTGCCCGCCGGCACAGGCTCCCGCCAGCATAGGCTCCTGCCGGCACAGGGCAGCGGCCAGCAGCAGGTGCGTCGTGGCCGGTGGTCCTCCCCGGGGCCACCCAGTGGTCCTCCCCGGGCCGGCGGTACCTGAGCTCCATCACCGGGGCGAACAGCATGCTGAGCAGGGCGGGCAGCCCGGGGATGTGCGGCAGCAGGGACGTCTCCCTCAGCAGCATGGTGGACCCTGCGGACAGGTGTGCGGGCCCCTGTGCACAAGCCCACTGCCGCCCTGGCCCACAGACACACCCGCAGCCACGGGCCCCTTGGCCGGCCCCTCAGCCCCGCAGACCGTGGCGGGTCCTCTGCTCGGGCCTTCTCCCCTCCTCCTCGCCAGGTGGGGGTCTGCAGGGCTGGGACTTGGGGGCTCCCTCAGCGCGGGCGGTGAGGATGAGGGGGAGCTGCCCTGGCGCAGGAGAGGCCGAGGCTCCCCTCTCAGACGGCCTCCGCCCACCGCCCAGGAGCAGCCCAGACCACGGATGCACCACCCCAGGACGGGCCTGCTGGAGGGCTGGAGGGAGAGGAGCGGGGGGAGGGGTGAACGGGGGGGGGGGGGCTGGGGGCCCGCCGCACTCACCCGTGGCGTTGACGGAAAGGGAGGCAGCCACCAGCACCCGCTGGTGCAGGTCCTCGGGGGCGTCGCTGATGGCCACCGAGTTGATGCTCTCCTTCTCGATCCAAACGCGCCTGGAGGAGGGCACAGCCGTGGTCCCGCCTGGGCGTGCGGATGCCCACCCGGACGGGTCCCTGCGGCACAGAGACAGGGACTACCCCCTGCCTGCACCACTGCCCCTCCCCCTCCCACCTCCGCCAGGCAGGCACCCAGGGACGGAGGGGCAGAGAACTCCCACCTCACCCTGCAGACACCACCCCACGCCCACGGAGAGCAGAGAGCGGTGGGCCCTGGGCCCAGCATGGACGCCGTGCAGTCCACACGCCCCCGCGAGTGGCCTGTGTGCTCGCTCCCGGACCCTTCCACCTGGAGCGCCGGCGTGGCCCCGGCCGCCGTGGGGCCGAGTGCTCAGCCAGCGGGCCTGGGCGCGAGTCTCACTTCTAACAAGACCCGGCCCCGTGCAGCCGGTCCAGGGCCCGAGGGCAGGCTCCCCGCAGCCACAGTGACCCAGGAACAGGCATGCAGGAGGGCTGCCCCGCCCCGCGACTGCACCAGCCGCACCCTCTGCCCCCACCGACCGCTCCGCCGCGGGGCTCCCGGGGAGGCCCACCTGCGCCCGACACTGCCACCTGGTCCCCCTCTCCCTCACCCCGTGGCCGCCCGCCCCGAGCCTCAGGTCTCCGAAAGCCTCCCTGCGGGGCCTCCGGTGCTTCCCAGTGCTGTGGCCCCCAGACCCGTCACCTGCCGTGTGAGACCACCCCTCCTGTGTGCCCCCACGGGGCCCATCATGTGGGAGGTCACCGACTGCACTGTTCGCTACTGACCCCCCACACCGCGCTGTTCTCAGAACCTGGGGCAGCCTGAGTGTGCTGAATGACGACGACGATAGTGAGGACAGAAAAAACAAGTCTTTGATGGAAAATACTCAAGAACATCTTGCACAGTATGGGGGGGGGGCAATGTTAAAATATGTACACAGATAATAATTTAATAAAAAAAATATTAAAAAACAAAACATCTTGCACAGAACGGCTTTCAGATCAGAGGGAGGGAGGGAGGGGGGAGGGAGGGGCTGGAGAGTTAGAAAAGGTAACAGGCGCTCATACGTTGGGGTACAGGGAGCCATTTCTGGGAGCAGAGTGAACGCCCACGGGGACGAGGGAACCGTACCTGAACTTGGATATTCTGGTCAAACTGTGGCACTTCAGCTCGTAGGGGTTAAAGGGCCCGTGCAGTACTACCTGTCACACAGCACACACGTTACCGGGAAGCAAGATACCCCGCACGTGCACTTAAACCCAAAGCAGCAGTTTTAAAAAGAAAGAGCCCTGATGTTCGGTCCCCCTCCTCTCCGAGAGCAACACGAAGCTTTTAAAGCAGCCACGTCCTCGAGATCGGCAGGAGCAGTGCTCCCAAGAAGGTCCTCGTCTGGACTCCTCCCTCGCCACGCACACTGCAGAGCCTCTGCCAAGGCCACACGAACACTCCGGCCCCCGCAGCGCCCAGGCGGGTGGACAGGCAGCACGGAGCGGCGGGCCCGGCAGGACAGGGTGGGGACGCGGCGGCCGGTGCCCTCCCCACAGGAGGCCACAGGAACCCAATGTCCGCTGTTTCCTCCAATACACAAGCTGCTCGCCTTGAGAAAGGCTGGTCTGAAAAAGGACTAGCCCTGCTGGTGTGGCTCGGTGGCTGAGAGGGTCAGCCTGCACAGTGAAGGGTCTTGGGTTCGAGTCCCAGTCAAGGGTACTTGCGTGGGTTGTGGTTCACTCCCCACCCCCAGTCGGGGTATGGGTGGGAGACAACCAATGTGTCTCTTTCACATTAATGTTTTTCTCCATCTCCCTCCCTCCCTCCCTCTCTGAAAAGCAATGAAAAAACACCCTCATATGAGGATTAATAAAAACATATCTATGTAAAAAGCCAGCGACCAGAACACTGTAATGACCACAAGGCTGGTAGCTACAATGCCCTCTGCAGCCAGCAAATTGGCCTGACTGGGGGGAGGCCCCTGCTCCTAGCCAGATTGGCCCATAGCCCCTCCCCCCACCAGCTCCGCCCCCCGTTGGCCCCTCCACTTTGATCAGGGGCAGGACCCGCTGCCCAGTCCTGATCAGGCCCCGATCAGGGAGGTCCCGGCCGGCCAACCTCCCGCTGTCTCCTTCTCCGGATAGGCCTGACTGGGGTGCACTGGGCCTCTAGTGACTAAATAACACACACTGCTTATTTACTGGGTTAGAGAAAGACGAGTCCACGCGTTCCCTACAGCAAACCCAAGCTTCTCTTGGAGAAGGCTCCCGGGGGAAGAGGCCGGGAGCCAGAACGGTCGTGCCGTGCCCACCTGGGCTGGCAGTGCGAGTGAGGCCGGAGGTACCTTGTGGTTTGGGGGCCCCAGCTTGTTGGAGGAGAAGCTGTCCAGCAAGACCCGGATCAGGTGCTTCTCACTGTCCTTCGTGGGGGACGGCGAGCACGTGTCGGCCACGTGTTCTGATTTGGAAAAGAGACCCTTGAGAGCTTCGTGGCTTTGCTGAACAAAAGCAGAGAAGCTTGTCTTACTACAAGGAAAGTGGGTGAAAAGCTCTTTGTGCCAACTAACTCAGTGTTTCCGAGGTGGGACCTCTCCCAGCTGACCTCCGGGACCAAAGACACCGGCACCCACACAGGAGTGGCGCCGGGCCAATCTGGGCGGGGCCCGCTAGGAGCCGTACTGCCCCCTGCCGCCGGCGCCGAGAGCGAGGGGTGTGGAGCGAGAAGCTGGCAGAGAGCTCCCTGCACACGCGGTGCTGACTGCCGGGGATGTCGCCGGGACCGGCAGAGTGTCTACGATGGGACCCCACGGGCGGCTCTAGCTCACGACCCCCACCCCTCCCCCCGGGGGTCGCAGCTGAACCCCCGCCTGCCCCAGCAGCCTCACTGCGCCCTCTACACCGCGGACCCAGAGGCCCCGCTGCAGGAGGGCTGTGACGTCTTAAATGTCTGATGATAGGAAACCCGCCACCACCACCGGCCACCACAGCCCGAGAGCCCAGCGGGCCCAGAGGGCACCCAGGTCCTCACAGACGCCCCCGGCCCGGCCCCCGGCCCTGCGCACCCGGGACTCGTAGCACTCCTCGGCCAGCTCGGCGTGGCCCTCCTCGATGAGCACGTCCCGGACGTTGACGAAGTCCTGCAGCCCCGAGGACAGGTACAGGTCCACGTGCAGGACGCTGTGCACCACCGAGAAGACCTTGACCAGCAGCGCGCGGCCGCTGACCAGGGCGGCGAAGCGCCGGCTGGCCTCTCCGCTCCAGTGCTCGCCGCACACCAGGGACCGTGCCGACGGGCGCAGCCTGCAGACCTTGAACTCCAGCGCCTGCGGGCGAGGGCAGGGCAGGCCAGGCCTGAGCCATCCGCCCCGAGGGTCTGCCCTGTGACTCGGCGCTCTCATAAACCCACACAGGCCCGGCCCGTGCGGATCGGGGTCAAGCTGGTCCCATAAACCCGGAAGTCACCAGCTCTGCTCCCTCAGGGCATCGGCCCAGATCACCGGGGATCCCCGGGGGCGTGCAGGAGGCAGCCGATGGATGATTCTCTCACATGGAAGTGTCTACCTCTCTCCCCCTCTCCCTCACGTTCTGCAACCAATAAAAAAGCACCCGAGCCGAAGCCGGTGTGGCTCAGTGGATAGAGCGTCGGTCTGCGGACTGAAAGGTCCCTGGTTCGATTCCGGTCAAGGGCATGTACCTTGGCTGCAGGCACATCCCCAGTAAGGGTTGTGCAAGAGGCAGCTGGTCGATGTTTCTCTTTCATCGACATTTCTAGCTCTCTGTCCCTCTTCCTTCCTCTCTGTAAAAATCAATAAAATATATATTTAAAAAAGCACCCGAGCTGAGCGAGGCTCCCAGGGAGAGGCCTGGGCTCGCTCCTCAGCAGCAATGCAGGTGCAGGAGGCCTACTCCTCCTGACAGACAGCCGTCTGTCTGTCTCCAGCCGACAGAAGTCGCCTGGTTTCAACAGTACCAAAAACCTGTACCAACTGTGAAACCGTCCATTTAACTCCACAACCAACACTGGTAAAAATGCCCGCAGCGACACACGTGCAGCAAAAAGCAGAGCCCCGATCGGGTGGGGTGGCAGGGAGCCCGCCCACCTGGAAGGGAAGCTCGAGAAGCTGGCTGGGGATCTCCATCAGCAGGTCCAGGGCCACGTGGGACTTGTTGCCGTAGTCCACGAAAAACACCTGCAGGTAAGGGCGCACGTCAGCACGAGGCCAGGGCGGCTCCTCTGTGTCCACCGTGCCGGCCAGGGCCGTGCGGCGTCCCTCTGCTCCCCATGTCCCTGAGGGAGAGCTCTCCTGCCGGGCCACCGTCTAACTCTCCTTCCTGCCGCCCTTCCCCTCTGGCAAGGACTCTGCCCAAGGCCAGGGCCCCAGTGAGCGCAGCGGACGCACCTCGGCAGAGCTCCCCGACACATACAGGATCTGCGCCCGGAAGTAGCTCTGCTCCTCGGCGTCGGCAAACGGCGCCAGGCAGACCAGGTCCGGGTGCGGGTGGACGGCCAAGGGCGCCAGCTTCAGGCGCTTTATCTCCACCATCAGCTTCTTCAGGGTGGCGGCGTTCTTCTCGTCGATCCTGTACCCCCAGAAGTGCCCCACCTCCACCACCTGCAGGAGGCGCCACCGTGAGCCTCAGGCCCCTGCGGGCTCCAGCTCCAACCCTGGCCGGCAGGGGACTGGGCTCCCACAGCGCCCAGGAAGGGGTTCTGGCAGCCACTGGGAGGCGCAGCCCTTCCCCTGCGGCCGCCGCTGCCCTGGAGCCCGGTGCCCGTGGCTGCCCAGTGGCGTGGCTGCCACGCGCAGGAAGCACGCCTGCACTCCAGCTGGCACATCAGCTCCCAGGCCCCAGATAACCGTGCGAGGCTCACCGTGTGGCCATACGGACATGGACAGCACAGGCACACACTCTTACTCCCACTAACGTTTGTACGTGCATCTTGTGGCTAAAACTGACTAACATTTAAAACTCCGCTTTCAGTCGAAAACGAGCATCGGTGTTGCACCTGGTGTGCTGGCCCATTTCGGCTCCGCCCCCTCCTGAGGGGACTGTGCGCACTCGTGGCAGCTCGGACACAGGCCGAAAGCGCGGGCCTACCTCCGTGACGTCCACCGTGAGGAAGAGATCCGGCACCAGCCGGGACCTGCCCGTCGTGCTGAACGACACCTGGACGGGGTCCACCGTCTGCTTCTGGAAGTCCACGTTCACCCTGCACGCGGTTTTGGAAAAGGAGTCACAGGCCAGCGTGACAGGGAACACCGCCGCCCCGCCCGCCACCTCAGTGCAGAGACGGGCTTGGTCCTCCAGCTTGAGTGTCTGCTGCTCCTGAGTGGCCACACGCCCGCGAGGGACACAGTGAGCGCCGGGCTGCATGTCCCGGGGTTCGGAGGCGAGGGGCCTGGGCCTCCAGAACTCGGCAAGCGGCCAGGCCAGCGGGACAAGTCCCCGAGACCAGGCAGGGCCTTGCCCTCCAAGCTAAGAGCGCCCGCACACTGCCCAGTGTGACACGCAGCTCCGCTGGGACGACACTGCCCTCCCCGGCGCCGACTTCACTGCCATAAGGTCGAGAATTGTAGCAGATCCTGTCCCGCTCTCCCCAGTCCAGTCCCCTGACTGACCGAGAGCAGCTGAGGCAAAGGCACCCCAGATGTCCAGACCACCACACCCCGTGCCTGGCCCGGCAGCCCACGCCGGCGCTCACGGCACGCACTGCCCTCACCAGCTCAAGCTCCTGGTGGAGTAAAACGTCCCGAGGAGAAAGTGCGAGGGGAGAAGGCCAACCACGTGCAGGCGAACAGGACCCGGCGGCCACGTGATGTCACCGTGGTCCCAGAGAAGGAAGTTCAGGTGCTCGATGGCCGCTCACCAGGGAAGGGCCTTCGCCCGCCCACCTTCCGCTGAGAACGGAGCGCAGTGTGATTTGCTCTCAGAGGAGATGGGCGGCGAGAGGAAGGAGGGCCTGGGGTTCAGTCTAAACAGGGGGAACGCGCCCCGCCACCCCGCAGCCACATCAGCACGCGGCCCGCTTCACAGCAGTGCGCTCGTGGAGAGGCTCGCTGGCCCACAGCGGAGACGTGGCAGCCAGAGGGCAACGCCCGGGTACAGACGGAGGCCCCTGGACAGACCCGGCAGAGCCCACGGCGCGTGAGAAGCGCTCCGCCAGCACACCTCCGCGAGCGGCCACGTCAGCCCATGCAGCGGCGGCATCGCGACCCCAGCAGAGCGCTGCTGGCGGGGCTCAGGGACCCTGCGCACCGGGCCGCACGGGGCCGCACGGGGGCCGCTGAGACCGGCCTGAGGCCCGCAGATGGACACAGAGCCCCCGGCGGGCGGCCAGCAGCCCCTCCTCTGTGCCTTTAGCCAAGGCCCGAAAACACCGACTCACAAGACCTGCCCTTGTTCCCAGCAGCCATGGCAGGAGGGCACGTGCTGGCTGGTGAGTGGGCAGAGAAGGGGTGGCATGTTACTCAGCCATCAAACACAAGACAATCTTATCACTGAAACAATGTGGATGGGCCTTGAAGGCACTGCCCTAAGGGAAATCTAACACACACACACACATACACACACACACACACACACACACACACACACACCCCTCTCAGGCCCGACAGGCCGGCCTCACTGACTGAACGTGGACCTATGACCAGGAGGTCACGGTTTGATTCCCGGTCAGGCCACACGCCCGGTTGCGGGCTTGATCCCCCATCAATGATTCTCTCATTATCGCTCTCCCTCTCCCTTCTTCTCTGAAATCAATTAAAAAATTAAAAAAAGCGCTCAGACTGTGGCTACGGGGGCAGGAGGGGTGGGGAGAGGAGATGGGAGGAAGGTGCGCAGAGAACAGGAAGGGCCAGCTCAGACTCTGGTCCCAGGCTCGTAGCACCGGAGCTGCCAGCACCACACCGGCCCGCAGGCAGGACAGGTGTGAGGAGTGAACCGGCTGTTTTCTGCTTCCTCCGCTCTCACAGTCTGGGAGGCGGGAGGCCGTGGTGGTTGCTCCACACCCATGTGGACTGCACCGGCACGCTTAAGCCCGGAACGTGCTCGCGGGGGAGATGGAGACCCTGAGGCTCCGAGGGGAGGGGTGCGCCCAGCGCACGGCCAGGGGAGGGGCCGGGTCTGCAGCGGTGCTGCCGGGGAGCGCGGGGTGGCCGTGTTTCTGAGGAAACGGGCAGGGGAGCCCTCCAAGTACCTGGTGTTCCTGAGCCGGGACACGCCCCCCTGCACCCGGCCCTCGATCTCCTCCGCCGAGTGCACGCTGAGCTCCAGGGCCACCTTGAGCTGGGACAGCTTCACCGCCATGTACACCGCGGGCAGCACCTTGAACCTCTCGGTCGGGTTCCGGGAAAACTCCACGAAGGCCCTGCTCCGCAAGGCAATGAAGCACGTCACCGCCCGGCCGGCCTGGCCCCGGGACGAGCGTCGCTGCCACGGGGGTCCCGTTTGGCTCGGCAGGGGCAGTGCCTCGCTGCAGGCTCCTGGGGGCAACCAGATGTGTGTCTCTCACATCGATGTCTCTGTCTCCCTCTCCCTCCCCTTCTCTCTAAGAGCCAATGGAAACATGCCCTCGGGGGAGGAGTAAAAAGTAAAAGTGAAGCTGCCCGGCACCTGGGAAGCAGCTGAGTGCACCAGCATCTCTCAGGGAGAGCTCCATCCCCCTCCCCGAGACGCAGCCACAACAGTGACAGGTCATTGCACCGACACCGGGGTCCGCCTGCACGGAATTCTCAGTCAAGACACATTCGTGTTCACGATGAGAACAGAAGGGCAGGTTCGGGCTTTCTGCTCTATTGTAAAATAAGCCGCAGGTAAGAGGAAAGCACACACGCACGGGGGTCCGGTGGCCTCCCCCCAGACACCAGGCTGCAGGGCACCTGCCGACACCTCCCTCCAAGTGCATGGGCTTGTGGATGTCAAATGCCCGGTCAACACAGTCCCAACTGCCACGGAGTGAGGGACGCATGCTGGAGGGCAGTGCGCCAGGGGCAGGCAACTCCTCGGGCCCTCAGGGGCGTGGGGGGCCCTCAGGGGCGTGGGGGGCCCTCAGGGGCGTGGGGGGCCCTCAGGGGCGTGGGGGGCCCTCAGGGGCGTGGGGGGCCCTCAGGGGAGGGGGGCCCTCAGGGGAGGGGGGGCTTCAGGGGAGTGGGGGGCCCTCAGGGGAGTGGGGGGCCCTCAGGGGAGGGGGGCCCTCAGGGGAGTGGGGGCCCTCAGGGGAGGGGGGCCCTCGGGAGTGGGGGGCCCTCAGGGGAGTGGGGGGCCCTCAGGGGCGTGGGGGCCCTCAGGGGAGGGGGGCCCTCAGGGGAGTGGGGACCCTCAGGGGCGTGGGGGGCCCTCAGGGGAGGGGGGCCCTCAGGGGAGGGGGGGCTTCAGGGGAGTGGGGGGCCCTCAGGGGAGTGGGGGGCCCTCAGGGGAGGGGGGCCCTCAGGGGAGTGGGGGCCCTCAGGGGAGGGGGGCCCTCGGGAGTGGGGGGCCCTCAGGGGAGTGGGGGGCCCTCAGGGGCGTGGGGGCCCTCAGGGGAGGGGGGCCCTCAGGGGAGTGGGGACCCTCAGGGGCGTGGGGGCCCTCAGGGGCGTGGGGGCCCTCAGGGGCGTGGGGGGCCCTCAGGGGCGTGGGGGGCCCTCAGGGGAGGGGGGGCCCTCAGGGGAGCGGGGGGCCCTCAGGGGAGGGGGGGCCCTCAGGGGAGCGGGGGGCTTCAGGGGAGCGGGGGCCCTCAGGGGAGCGGGGGGCCCTCAGGGGAGGGGGGCCTCAGGGGAGGGGGGGCCTCAGGGGAGGGGGAGCCTCAGGGGCGCGGGGGGCCTGCTCCAGCCCTTGCAGGTTTCCTCTGGGACCCACCCTCACTGTCCCGCCCGCAGCCCCTTCAGCCGCCCCCCCTGAAAGATGCTGACCACATGCACCTCCCTCCCACCCACGCGAAGGCCGACGGGAGTCCATGCCACGCGGTGCCAGCCTGGCTGTGCCCCATCGCTGCCCTCACTCACTTGGCGCCATCGCACACGATGGACTTGACCTGGCCGCACTGCCGGAAGAGGGACTGCAGCTGCTTGTGGTACAGGAAGCCGTAGGGCGGCGTGTGCTTCAGCTGCAACACACGGCCCTCAGAGCCCGGCCGCCGGAGCCCCACGGCCCTCAGAGCCCGGCCGCCGGGGCCCCACGGCCCTCAGAGCCCGGCCGCCGAGCCCCACGGCCCTCAGAGCCCGGCCGCCGTGCCCCACGGCCCTCAGAGCCCGGCCGCCGTGCCCCACGGCCCTCAGAGCCCGGCCGCCGTGCCCCACGGCCCTCAGAGCCCGGCCGCCGTGCCCCACGGCCCTCAGAGCCCGGCCGCCGGGACCCCACGGCCCTCAGGGCCCGGCCGCCGGGGCCCCACGGCCCTCAGGGCCCGGCCGCCGGAGCCCATGGCCCTCAGGGCCCGGCCGCCGAGCCCCACGGCCCTCAGAGCCCGGCCGCCGAGCCCCACGGCGGCCGGGGCCCCACGACGGCCGGAGCCCCACGGGGGCCGGAGCCCCACGGCGGCCGGGGCCCCACAGCGGCCGGGGCCCCACAGCGGCCGGGGCCCCACGGTGGCCGGAGCCCGGGGCCGCCTCACGTCCTGCTGCTGCCGCTGCCCCGACGCAGACTCCACGCCGTGCACCCAGCACTGGCCACTTAACCGTCTAAGTAGCCATCTTCCCACTAAGCCTCGTGGGAAGATGGCTACACAAAGGCTAACTCTGGCCTCAAACAGCCGGATGCCATACGGGGAGGCTGAGGTCGCTCGGCCTGGCCAAAGGCCAGCCTGCATCCCGGTCCCAACCGAGGGGCTGCAGGCTCTGTCCGGGGTGCTCCCAGCCCCCTCACCCGGCTGCGACCAGGTCCCGTGTACCCGGCCCTCCCCCGCTCCACACCACAGAGGCAGGTCAGGGTGCCCCTCAGACTCAGCACCGAGAGCGGGGATGACAAATCCCACTCAGGGGCCCCAGGCAGTGCCAAGGAGACGTGGTGCTCACGACGTGCGCAGCAGGAAGGCAGCTGGGGCTCCAGCAGGCATGGGGGGCAAGAGGTTGCCCACTCCTGGCGCCAGGTGGGGCTGAGGGAAGCTGGGGGAGGCCTGGCCCACCTACGGCCGTGCCTGCCCCTCCCTCCTGGGCGCTCGCCACCTCGCTGAGCACCGGCTCCCTGCGCGTCCTCACTCTGCCAAGGGCGACGGCAGGGTCACAGGAAGAGGGCAAGCCGCGTGGCCGCACACCAGGCTGCTTCTGCCGCCGATAGGTGCAGGACACCTGCTTCATGTGAGCCAAGCCGAGGGGACGCCACGCGCCTACACACGGAGCAGCCCACCCTCACCACGGCCCCACCGGCCGGCACTCCCCAGGGCTGTGAGGCCGGGGCGCAGGAGCAGGACGGCTGGGCTCCCGTTTGCAGGGCGCCCGAGACCAGGCGGACTCCTGGGACCAGAGGCTGGGCCAGCCGTGCTGGGAGGGAGCCCTGGGCCCCCCGTGCCGCTCTCCGGGAAGGCCTGCCCACCCACCACGATGGTAGTCTTGGGGTCCTTGCCGGCCAGCTCCCGCACCGCCATCTCCTCGTCGGGCTGCCCGAAGGTGAAGTAGTTGGGATAGAAGGCTCCGGCCAGCACCACCTGGGGAGAGACCGACTCCTGTGCAGCCGCAGCAGCTCACAGCGTCTCCTGTGCCCAGGACGCAGCGCTGACATGAGGGAGTCTGGTAAAAACCAGGCCCGCTTAGGCCCGGAGCGTAACAGACGCACTCGGCCGACCTGCTCCCGGGAGCGAGAGCACTTCTGGCGGAGGGTGAGAAGCGGGGAGCAGAGGGCGAAGCAGGCAGACGCCCCCTCCAGGCACCTCAGGGCTGCTGGGCTCGGCACCCCCCCAAGCCACACTGAGGTCCAGCAGCAGCCCAGCAGGCCCCGTGGAAAGTGCTCTGCGGGGCCCCTCAGTGACAACGCCCTGATCACACACCCCTTCCAGCGCCGCCCACGCTGACACCCAGGCGCACAGACGCCCCCGGGCCCCACCCAGGGCTGCGCCGCCTTCCGGGACCCTCCCACCCGCTCCTCAGAGGCCGCGGAGCTGCAAGGACGTGTCAGTGTGAGGGGCTGCACTTGCTGACGATGCCCAAAGCGGCCTGTTCTCCGGGAAGCTCAGTGCAGGCTCAGCCTGGGCAGTGAGTGCTGCCCACACCCTGGCAGTCCGAGCGGCCCAGGCACCAGCTGTGGAGGGCCAGCTGGGCAGCCCCGGGTTGGGAAGGGGCGGCGTCAGCGGCGGGCACACGCACCTGCAGGATGAACCGCTGCTTGTGTGTGAACTCCTGGTCCAGGGCCGGCCGCCGGGGGCCCGCGCTCATGCTGAACTGCGAGATCCTGCTCTTCAGCTCCTCGTACAGCTCCGCCACCTGCGCAGACGGCGGCACCGTCCCAGGCACGCCACGCAGACAGGGACACCGCGGGCCGGGAGCACTGGCCACCGGGAGGCGCGGCCGTGTCCCAGGTCTCCTGGGAGCTTATAATCAGGAGCAGGGATGCTCAGCAGGCTCAGACAGGACGTGCCGGACACTCCTTCCTACACATGGTGATCCCCACGCCACGCGCACACCCGGGAAACCACCGCAACGCACCACCGCCATCGCCAGGAGGTTCTGAAGAGCCAGTGCCCGTGACCAGCCCTTGCTTTTCATCGGAGCCCAAAACCTCTGCGTGACTGGCTGCTCCCGGGACGGAAACAGCCGCTCCGAACAGCCTCTGGCTGCGGAGCAGCGCGCGCAGCCCTCACCAGAACACGCTCCGGCGCCTGTGCGCTGGCCGTGCGAAGTCCCTGCCGAGCTGCCTCAGGAAGTCACAGAAAGCAAACCCCCACACACCACGCTGGAGACACACTGAGAGGACCTGGACAGACAGGCAGACAGAGCAGGGAGGGAAGCCTGGGCAGCAGGAAGGCCAAGCCCAGCGCACGCAGCATGTGCGTCTCCAGGTTCCTGAACTCCTTCAGTCACCTGCAACCTCTCTAATCAAAAATCAGTTTAAAACTAAGCGAGTCACTCACTCACCCGGCCCAAAGAGTGAACTCAGAAGCCAGCCACGAAACAGAAGCTCTAACCCACTTCCTCCCCTGGAGCCCAGCGCTCCTCAGGGGCCGGGACCAGCGCTGCCGGGCCCAGGACCGCCCCCGGCCGGCGCCGCCGCAGGAGCTCTGCGAAGGCAGCAGCAGCCACGGGCGTTAACAAGAAAGCGGAAATTAACCATCACCCCTCCCCTCCCCTGAAACCCACCCCGTAAATCCAAACCGTGAGGGCGTCCTCCAGGCCGGCGGCTGGAGCCCCAAGTGACAGCCTCGCCAGGGCGCTGAGGGGTTGGCGCTGTGTCCCCATCAAGGGCGTGTGCCTGGGTTGCAGGTCCGATCCCGGCCCTGGTCGCCGGGGTGCATGTCTGTCACGTGGTGGATGTCTCTCCCCCCTCCCCCCATTCCTCCCTCACTCCCTCTCTTTCCAAAAAACAATGTAAAAATGCCTCCAGCCAGGAGCCACAAAACCAAAAGCACACACAGTCCGCTCTCTGAGAGCCATGAGCAGGGAAGGCCGTGCCCTGGGCGGCCCGCCCGGCTCAGCAGGCTCCGTGTCCACAACACGCACGTCCCGGACTGCCGGCTCAGCCCCGAGCCCTCGGACCGACTGCCTCACGGGAGTCTGGTAGCTGAGGCCTGGACACAGCGCTTCAGGCTGCGTGTCCTCTGTGGGTGGAGGACCCGGGGTCCCGCCGTCACGGTGACTCTGGAGAGGCTGCTAAGTCGCTAGACAGCCACGTGGGCACCCACGCCCACCGAGCCCACCTAACCCCGCCCGGAAGACCCGGCAGCAGGACTTGGCCTTGGTGAACACGTCACTGCAGGGAGATCAATCGTGCCCCACGGCTCCTGAGCGCGCCGGGGCCTTGCTCCTGGTCCATGCTGGCACCCCCTGCGCCTGGGACCTCGCTGCCTCTATTCTGATCCTGTAGCTGTAGGAACCCCCAGCCACACGCACAGCAAACAGCTGGTCTGAGCTTTGTCCTCCTAGCCAATCACTGAGCCCAAGGGTGGCCATAGGGACCCTCTCCTCCCCCCAGCACACAATCTAATCAAGAAACAGGAGGACACAGGGACCCAGCGTCCGGAACGAGACAGGGGCCACTCCTCTGACAGGACGAGGACAACTACATGTAGCTGCTGTGTGTTAACGAACACGTGAAGTCACTGCAGGTTCCCTACATGTAGACCTCACCTCACGTAGACACGTTGCTACGTCACACACACCGACTCTCCTCAGGCTGGACACAGGATGTGCCTCTCGGGACACCACCACTGCCCCGGGTCCCACTTACCTCTCTGATCCTCTTGATCTGGATATAATTTAACCGTCCCCAGTCCAGTTCGTCCTGTAAACACAAAGCAGAGCCCTGGTGTCACCGCAGCCCGTCGTGGCTCCTGCAGCCACGCAGTTCCCCTGGCGGAGTTCTGACCACAGCAGAGCCGCCCGCCGAGCCTGGGAAGGAGCCCCCACAGAGCTGGGCGCGGGAGGGGGTGCGGGAGGGGGCTGAGCTCGGCAGTGACACACACACCTGCCCACAGGCCTGAGCGCACAGCCCAGAACCAAACCCTGCCGGGAAGGGGCGGCGCTAGCAGGCCGGTTCTAGGCCCGCTCTCTCAGAATAGCCAAGGACAGGCCTCGGTTCTGAGTGGACCGGGTCCGCTGCATCCCCACTGGTACCGAGCACCCAGGGAGAGGCCCCGGACACTCCGAGGTCACACTGCGCAGGCAGGACGCCGGGCTGTGCGGCCTGCATCAGCAGGAGTGCAGGGCCAGGCCCAGGCTCTGTCTCTCACAGCGCCCCGGGCCCCAGCACCGGGAGCCCTACCTTTGGGTGCCGCAGCTCCCCTCTCTGCCGGCAGGACTGCCAGGTCTGAAAGGAAAGGAACCCGAGTGTCAAAATGCTTCACTGACGACTCCAATTGTCTACGTTCATCTTCACCCAGTTGGACCAGAGAAAGTTTACACATTTTTCAATCAATTTCAGAACTTAGACTCCCACCACCATCCACTTCCTCCAACATTTTATTTTTTTAATGTATTTTTATTGATTTCAGAGAGAGGGGAAGGAAGAGGAAAGGAGGGAAAGAGGGAAGGAGGGAGGGAGGGAGGGAGAGAGAGAGAGAGAAACATCAATGACGAGAGGCAAGTTGATCAGCTGCCTCCTGCTGATCCTAGTTCATAGGTCTCGGCTCCACACCCGGAGCACGCCGGCCGGGCCAGAGAACTTACTTTAAATGCCTCGACCAGGGCGATGCAGTCGCTCTTACTATTGCCAGAGAAATACACCTTGTTCCTGCAACGAACAGCACGCAAGGTCACCGGTGCCAGCAGCACCACGCGGCCGCTCCAAACAGGAAGGCTGCCTACCTGTACCCGTCCAGGTGCTGCCGGAAGGGCATGGCGAAGAAGTTCTTCAGAGACAGCGCCGCCGCTGGAGGAAAACGCAGGCCGTCAGGAGGACACGCTCCCGGGGACAGGCGGGGGGGGGGGGGGGGGGGCCCTCACTCACCGATGACCAGGCACTCGTCCAGGCAGCCGAACACGTGGCCCAGCACGATGAGCTTGCCGAGCTGCGCGTTGACGGGCAGCTGGGCCAGCACGCGGCCCAGGAAGGTCAGCTCGCCGTCGTGCGGGTTCTCGTCCTCCCTCTGCCCGCTGATGGCCAGCGCGCCCACCTGGGGACAGAGGAGCGTGAGCCAGCCCCGACGGGCACGCTCCTCACGGCAGCAGGTCTGGTGGGCAAAGGCTCGGAGAGGCCGCGCCCACCATGGGAGACGGTGCTGCCAGCACACGGACAGCCCGGCCTGGAGCTCAGAGCACTCCTGCCATTTCAGAGAGGGGGTGGCGCCTGTGTACCTCACGTGGCAGGCTGCACTGCACATGCGCGGCACGCTGGCCGCCCCCAGCAAAGCATGTGAACTGCGTGCAGACCGCCTTCCTCCACTCAGCATGTCCACAGGAAACCCGGATGTTAAATGAAGGCGAAATGCCAGAGGCACCACCGGCTTAGAGGGCGGAGCCCCAACAAAGAACAAGAATGGGGTGCCTGGGCCCGGGCCCAGGGTGCAGGCCCAAGGGCATAGCTGAGGGTGGAGTCAGAGCAGGACCTGACTTGGGTTCTTGACTGGACGGAATTGGAAATCAGACCCCAATGAATGGGCCAAATCAAAGGTTTCTCTCCCTGCTCCCTGTTCTGCCTTCAGCCTGCTTCCTGAGGCAGAGCCCTCAGGACCTGAATGGTCACCAGGACCCAGAGCCATGGGGGGGGCAGCTGGAGTGGAGGGTGCGCAGGCCGTGGAGAGCAGCCGGCTGCCCCACAGATCGGGGTTCAGGCCGCAGCCTGCAGACCGAGCCGCACAGCCTCCCAACGTGAACCCCTCCGGGCGGCAGTGACTCTCAGGGCGTGTGAAGACAGAGGAGTGAGCTCAGTGGTCACCGCTCCTCATGGCAGAGCTCCCGGCCCTGGGAGGCGATGGTGCCAGGTGCGGGAGGGAAGCGATGCGGTCCTGCCAGGAAGACACCCGCCAGGCTCACACACAGTCTGGGGCGAAGTCAGCGCTCCGTCACCGCACGGGCTTTCCAGCAGCTGCTGACCACTCCTGGCCGAACGCCTACGCCGCCGCAGCACGAGGCCGCTCCCCGGCGAGCAGCCTACCTCCTTCAGCAGCAGGATGGTGCGCTCGATGTCGCTGAGGCTCGGCGGGGACAGGGCCGTGGCCAGCAGAGCCCTGGGCTCCCCCATGTCCAGCAGCTTCACCTTCAGGATGGTGCTGCCTAAGGGACAGCGCTGAGAGGACAGCTGCACTCAGTGTGGTCCCGGAACCAAGTAAGTTCCCTCCGGGGTGGGCTGGGACGGGGAGGGAGGCAAAGGGGGGAAAGACACAGAGAAAACGAGAGAGCGAGCAGGTAGGGGAAGATGGGGGGGGACAGAGCACACGGCCCGCCATGCTGCCTCACTGATGGGGGGAGCCCGCAGGGCACCCACTCAACAGTGAGGAGTTTTACAGAGCCCAAGTCACAGCTCAGAGCAGGCCGCCAGTGGGGTCTGAGGTCCGAAAGGCTGGCGGCCGCTGACCTGATGTCCCGTAAAGTGTCTGTAGGAAGGGACCCGGCTGCTGGCCCGCGCATTACCAGCATCTCCGGGATGACGTGGTCGGGGATGGCGTTGTCCCAGAAATCCCTGTGCACCAGGCGGTAGCAGTAGCCTTTCGACACGCGCCCAGCTCGGCCTGCACGGGAGACATTCAGAGGCCGCATGCATCGGTCCCGTCATCAACAGGTGCTCAGAATGACCCCTGACCCCTGACCCTGAGAGGACCCGTCTCTAGCAGACAGGCCGGAGAGCCCTGGGCGGCGGCGGTGCTGGGCAGTCCTGCGCTGGCCCCGCCTGGGACCCGCTGTGAGGCCGGGCCCTAAAGCAGCAGCACACTCAGGGCCATGCCTCCTGCTGGGCGTGGCGCTGGCCAGAGAGGCCCTGAGCCAGCGGCGCGGGTCCCCCCAGAACGGCCTCGCCAGAGGGAAGGTGCATGCAGGAGGCGCCACCTTGTTCTCCAAGTCCTGCCTCCCCCTCGAGGCTTCCCCACCCCGAGCTTTTGGTAGTGAACGAGCGAGTCCACGTGGAGCTTGTGACGGGGACGGGGGGGGGGGGGGGGCGCCACCGAACAGCTGTACTGCTGAGGGTGTACCCCAAACCATAACTCTCCCAAGGAGGAGGGTCGCTGCCTGCATCGATGCCCAGAAGGGGCAGCGGGCAGGTGCTCCTTCCCGGGCACACAGCCACATGACGGTGAGTCGGCCCTGCCGCCTGGCACCCTGTCCTTCCCCAGGAGTTCCTGTCCCGCCCCCACCCCCATGCCATCTGCCAACGACAAGACTTTCTGAGCAGACAAATAGCAGAAACAGAGACACCTCCTGGAACCAATCAGTGAGGCCAGCAAAGCCACTGGCCACGTGATGGGCAAGGTCAGCGGCGCCTCGTACAGCACTGAGCATGTGGCCACCAGTGCAACCAGGCCTCAAGACCCTCCCAGCACAGGTAGCATCTGCCACATGGGCACTGCCTGCACCAAACCGACTAGAGGGTCCAGGGTTCGGGCAGAGCCTGAGCCGGCCCGTGGCGGGGGGGGGGGGGGGGGGGGGGGGAGCTGAGCGAGAGCAGGAAGCACAGCTCTGAGGCGGAGGCGCGGCCCCTCACCTTTCCTCTGGTTACAGCTGGTCTTGGAGGCCCAGCTCAGGCGCAGGCTCTGGTAATTCGTGTCTTCGTCACAGACCAGAGTCCTCGTCAAGCAGAAGTCTATGACTGCACCGAGAGGGGGTGTGAGGAGGGGCAGCGAGGGACTGCCGATCGCAGGCCGAGGGCGGAGCTGGGGCGGCCTGCGGGGGCAGGTCGCTCCCACCTCCCAGGATCGGGTGTTGGGGCAGAAAGGACAGGTCCCTGCAGCCTGGCTGTCACAGGAGGCAGGGGGCCGCCGGCCTTCACTCCATCTGCCCAGGCCCAGCCCTGCAGTGACAGCTTCCCCACACCCACAGCCGAGTGGCACCCACCTCCTGGTCACCAGCTGCAGGGCCCAGAGACCCTGTGCCTCCATCCTGTTTCAGGGCGCCCGCTCCCTCCTCCCCCCCTGAGGTCGCCTGCCCAGGGGTGCACCGCGCCTCTCCCTCAGCCCTGTCCCACCGAGAGCCCGCTGGGCTCCTGCAGGGCTCATCTCACCTGCATCTGCTCCCGCCACACCCCTCCCCCTCCTCCACCCGCAGGGTCTCCTGAGAACAGAGACCCGTTTCCTGCTCTCTCCCCCCAGCACACACACACACAGCCCACCCACCGTCCGTCTGTCCCGGCCGCACCCTTCCTGCTGCTCCTCAGGCCGTCCTGGCCAGACCCCCTCCCCGCCGGCCGCTGCCCGCCCTCCTCAGAGCCCCACCGGCGGGGTCTCACCGTACTTGACGTCCGGCACGGTGACGGAGCTCTCGGCGATGTTGGTGGACAGGATGATCTGCGAACAGCAAGGAGCCAGGTTCTCCCGCCCAGAATGACCAGGTTAACAGGCTCAAACTCAGACAGCGGCTACAGTCCCTGACACTGGGCTGCGCTCTCTGAAAGGCGCCATCTCCTCCCTCCCCACCGCACACTGACCTGGGCCTGGGCCCTCTCCCTCCCCCACCGCACACTGGCCTGGGCCCTCTCCCCCCTCCCCCACCGCACACTGACCCGGGCCTGGGCCATCCCTCCTCCCCCACCCCACACTGACCCGGGCCTGGGCCATCCCCCCTCCCCCACCGCACACTGACCCGGGCCGGGGCCCTCTCCCCCCTCCCCCACCGCACACTGACCCGGGCCTGGGCCATCCCCCCTCCCCCACCGCACACTGACCCGGGCCCGGGCCATCTCTCTCCCCCACCGCACACTGACCCGGGCCTGGGCCATCCCCCCTCCCCCACTGCACACTGACCCCGGCCTGGGCCATCTCCCCTCCCCCACCGCACACTGACCCGGGCCTGGGCCATCCCCCCTCCCCCACCGCACACTGACCCCGGCCTGGGCCATCCCCCCTCCCCCACCGCACACTGACCCGGGCCTGGGCCCTCTCCCCCCTCCCCCACCGCACACTGACCCGGGCCTGGGCCCTCCCCCCTCCCCCACCGCACACTGACCCAGGCCTGGGCCCTCTCCCCCCTCCCAACCGCACACTGACCCGGGCCTGGGCCCTCTCCCCCCTCCCCCACCGCACACTGACCCGGGCCTGGGCCGGGAGGAGATGTCAGAGTCCTGTGGCCACCAGCTGAGCCCGCCTTGAACCCCAGCTCCCTCCGCCGTGTGGGGCTCAGGCAGCTCTGCCTGCTTTTCCCATGGGGGAAAGGAGAGGATGGCACCACCCCTCACGGCTGTGGGGCAGACCGGCCAGTTAACCGGGTTAACGGAGCTGGTGCTGTGAGAGCTCGGGCCGCCAGGAGCCAGCAGGGAGCGGCCGTGTCCTGGTGCGGCGCCCTCTGCGGGACACCCGCCTGCACAGCCGGAGGCACCCGTCCCCCTAACTCGCCTGCCTGCCGCGCTGCCCCGGCCGTTACTGACTGGGCCACGCAGGCTTGGGCAGGGGTGTGTTCATCGCACCACTGTGGGCGAGGCCACGCCCGGCCCCGTTCTGAACCCTACGCCGCAGCACAGCACCTGCTCCTCCCCAGGGTCACTTCAGGGCAGAGCCGGGCCCAGGGAAGGGCTGTGCAGCAGCGGCCCCGGGCTCCAGCGAGGCCTGCTGCCCTGGAGGCTGACCGCCCCTCGCGCAGGCACAGGCTGCGCTCACCGACGTCGCCCGAGCAGTGCCAGGGACACGGGCAGTCTGCGCTCTGAGACAGGACAGAGGAAATGACACCCTGGCACACTGAGCGGAGGCCAGACCAGACGCCCAGCACAGGGTGCAGTGCCCTGCGGCCCCCGCGCCCACCTTTCTGTAGCCGGGCACGGGGCTCAGGAACACGTTGTTCTGCTCCTCCAGGGTCACGCTCGAGTGCAGGGGGTAGACCTGCAGCCTGGGGGGGACACGTGTGAGCACAGTGAGGGCGCACAGCAGTGCTGACCGCGCAGGCGCTCGGCTGGTCACTGCAGGCAGAAGCTGGCGCACTCATGAGGTGAGCGGTCACTGACCCACCTCTTCTGGCTCATGTTGGTGAGGAGCTCGTGCATGTAGTTTATCTCGCTCAGACCTGGGCGTGCAGAGGGGAGGCAAGGAAGCAGATGTGCATTTGTGGCGAAAGCACACCTCCGTCAAAGCGGGCCCTCCCCACCCACTGTGCCTCCTCCGGCCCCCACCGGGCATGAGCGCAGCAAGTGGAAACGCCCCCCCCGTACCCCCAGCAGTGCTGTACGCTTCGCCCCCCTCTCATTCCCTAACTTCCTACAACGAGCATGAACACTTTCACAGCCACAAAGCAGTGGTTCAAAAGTATTAAATGTTATCACTCTGAAACGTCATTAACATGAAATAGTGAAGGAGGCCTGGCCAGTGTGGCTCAGCGGTTGGGCATCACCCCATGGATGGAGAGGTCACAATTCAATTCCAAGTCAGGACACAGGCCTGGGTTGTGTGCTCGGCCCCCAGTGGGGGGCGTGCAGGAGGCAGCCAATGAATGATTCTCTCTCATCTCCCTTCCTCTCCCTAAAACTATTTTTTAAAACACTCAGAGGGAGAGACAGGACACCTCTCCTGGCACGCAGTCCCGGCCGAAGGCTGGCTCACCTGGCAGGAACACCAGCACGCTGCCCCGCTCCCACGCGAGCTGGGCGCCCGCCCAGGCCTTGTTCCTGTAAAACGGAAGGCGCCACGTTAACCAGCGAGGACACGTGCCGCTCCGAGCCCCGCCGTCCTGCCGCGCCCGGTGCCCACAGCCTCGCCAGCCACGCGGGCGCCGTTCTCCACAGAGGAAACGCAAGGTCCCAGGCCGCAGCTCCCCTTGTTCTCCCCGTAAACACTGTCTGTCCACGTTTCCTTGAGTTTGGTTGAAATCCGCCCTCAAACCTAAAACCCTGAACACGAACTCGATGCCTGGCGGCAGCACAGCTGGTTGGCCGGTCATCCCGGCGCGCCCATGTTACCGAGCCGATCCCGCACGGGCACATACAGGAGTCAGTGAGTGCAGAACAACATCGGCGTTCCTCCCCGGCCCGCCTCTCGCTCTAAAACCAGTAGAGGTACCTTTAGGATAAACTCTAAGGGTCCTCACTGTCATCAGGAAGCCTTCTACAGGACAAGATCTCAAACTGCGCCCTTGCCGCCCCACCCAGCCCGTCACTGGATGACCTGGTGGCAGTGAGAACCTGCCCTGCAGGCCGGGCAGCCCTCTGTGCCCAGCTGGGGCTTTGAGAAGATCACAGCACTGACCCCTGCTCTGCCAGCTGGTGCCCAAAGCAAGGAAATGCCACGTGTCAAACGATGCAGCCCCAACTCACAAAGGTCCCGTGGCCAAGTTGTGGACAACTGACCATCGAAAAAGGAAACTGACTGTGATTCACTTCAATCAATCCATCCAAGTCCCAAGAGAATGAGAAGACAGGGCACCGACCGAGCAGGAAAGAGCCCGTGGGCAGGAGGCCGCCGCGCAGGACAGAGGACCCGAGGGCGGACAGCCCGTGGGCAGCAGCGCCCACACTCAGACTCCGCGAGTCCAACGGGGGAGGCGGCGGCGAGGAGGGAGCCCCGGCTCCAGCCTGCACGGCCCCAGTGGCGCCACGGCTGCATGTCAGCCCGACCAGAAAGCAGGCTTCCCTGCGGGAGCAGGCAGGCCAGAGGCGACTCAGCATGAGATGCCGACAAGACCAGACCACCACCGAGTGCAGGAAGGACAATGAAAACGAGTGCATTCAATGCGTGTAAGTTCCATCTCAATCAAGTTCAATAACAATTCAGGGAAAGCAAGAATATGGGGAGAAATAATAGCAACCTAACTTTTACATCTAACGGCTATTCCAAGAAGGAGAATGACATAAAGACATTTTTTAGCTAAATAAAAACTAAGCTACCCAGCCAGGGCTATCAACAGACATCTTTTTAAAAAATTATTTAATGACTTTGGAGAGGAAGGGGGAGAGGGTGATCTGTTGTTCTATTTACACATTCGTTGGTTGATTCTTTTTTTTTCCCTAATATATTTTATTGATTTTTTACAGAGAGGAAGAGAGAGGGATAGAGAGTTAGAAACATCGAAGAGAATCATCAATCAGCTGTCTCTTGCACACCCCCTACTGGGGATGTGCCCACAACTAAGGTACATGCCCTTGACTGGAATCGAACCCGGGACCTTTCAGTCCACAGGCCAATGCTCTATCCACTGAGCCAAACCGGTTTCGGCGTGGTTGATTCTTTTAAAAAAATATATAAATTGATTTCAGATAGGGAGGGAGAGGGAGAGAGAGAAACATCAGTGATGAGAGAGAATCCTTGATCGGCTGTCTTCTTCACGAGCCCACACCTGGGCACGTGCCCAATCAGAAATCACACCGTGACCTCCTGGTTCATAGGTCGACCACTGAGCCCCGCCCGCCGGGCATTGGTTGGTTCTTGCATGTGCCTGGCCAGAGCTCAAACCTGAGGCCTCTGTGCGTCAGAACAACACTAACCAACTGAGTTCCCAGCAGGCTCCAGCGGACTGTCCGGCAACGTGTGAGGGGCTGCTGCGGGGAGATGAGGACGACCCGAGGAGAGGCTGGGCGCAGGAGAGGAAGGGGAGTAATGAAATGACACCCACTGGATGACTCTAAGCACAATGGTGGGAAGTGTAATGACACTGGCAGGAATTTTAAAAACAGCTAACCCGGCGCTCAGCGGCACAGGCTGTCAGTGACTGGGCGGCCCCTCGCCAAGGGCCTCCAGGAGGGGCCAGGACCGTGACTGCCCCCCAGCCTGTCTCCCTTTCACAGCCGGTGACGGCCAGAGGGGCATGCACGCAGGGGCGGGGGTCTCGCAGGCCCACAGGGTCAGTGCCCAGCTGCTCCGATGCACCGTGTATGCGCACTCAGCGCCGTGAGCAGCGAAGGTCCCGGATGCAGCACCTGCTGCCAAACAACACGCTCTGAGCACCACGAGCGCCCAAGGGTGCTCCTCGGGGAAAAGGTCCCGGTCCAGCGAGTGAACGTGGGCGCGGAGCCTCGGCGCGGACCCCCGCTGAGAGGGAGCGATGGCGGGGCGCCGGGCTGCGGTCCTGGCCGTCACTGCCTGGCTGGAAGCCAGGGTCGGCGTGGTTCTAACGTCAGGGGAAGTGGCCCGTGGAAACCTCACAAGACGCTGAGCTCATTCTAACTGTGAGAGGGACGACAAAGTCTCCACATCGCATCCTAACAGACACACAGAGCCGCGGGCGAGGGGCCGCCGCGGGGGCCTCCTACCCGCTCTCCTTCATGTCCGTGTCGTCGAACATCTGGATCAGGGAGATGGCGACCTCATACATGTCCTTCGTGATCATCGGCTCCTCCAGGACGTGGGGGGACAGCTGGAAGCAGGAGGAACCAAGGGGTCAGAGGGCATCGGGCTGGGCTGCGGCTCCCCGAGGCGAGGCCTGCGTACCCTGCCGTGCGGCACGTGCCCCAGGTCGCCGAGGTAGAACTCGTCGATGGCGTGCGGCTGTCCGGCCACCTCGAACACGCAGGCCGGGTTCACCTTGTTCTGGACGGGCACCGCGAAGTAGTCGGCGAACTCCCTGCAGTTGATGGTGGCCGACATCAGGATGACCTGCGGCGGGCAGACAGACACACACGGGGGGCAGCTGAGGGGGGCGGCCGGGAGGGGGCCCGCACCCGGGCCGCTGCTCCATGCCTTCCGAGATGCCAACAGCGCGGACCCGACTTCTCGTGGGGGCGATGGCTGCCAGCCTTCCCCTTCTCTTCACACCCGTGGGTGGAAGCTACGAGGGCCCAATGGCACGGCCCCGGCCCCCAAAGGAGCCTCTGCTCAGAAACCACTGGAAGCGGGAGGGCCTGCAGGTGCTCCAGGAGGAGGTGCAGCAGCGAGGGGACACGGACGGGACGGCTGGGCACGGGGCAGCCACCCACAGTGCGGACACAGGACTCGGTGCTGCCCAAGGGAAGCGAGGTGTGACGCCCTCACAGA
This sequence comes from Pipistrellus nathusii, assembly GCA_963693515.1. Classification (NCBI taxonomy): domain Eukaryota; kingdom Metazoa; phylum Chordata; class Mammalia; order Chiroptera; family Vespertilionidae; genus Pipistrellus; species Pipistrellus nathusii. Next base: position 1,644,008 of record OY882858.1, read on the forward strand.
ACAGCGCTCCCCGGGGCGGCCCCTCCGCCCGTCTCCCGCGGCAGGAGCCTGTGGTGCAGCGTGGCGGGAAAGGAACGCAGCGTTCGGTACGGCTGCGTCGTGAGCAGACCTGTGCTCCCCGCTGTGGTGCTCCGCACAAACGGTGGCACCACACCGAGCAGAACGCGTGGAGGGACGCTCCGAGGAGCCCTGGATCAAACCTGAGGCCCAGTCTGCCCAGGGCCCGCGGTGCAGGCCGCGCTGCCCGGGCCCCACAGGCAGTGGAAGGCCGTCTGCCGGCGCTGGGCACCGTCTCCTTTTAAAAAGTAACAGGAAAGGAATTTTCGAGTTTCAGAAACTGCCTGCAAAGCCTCCTGGCACTTGAATTCTACTTTTGGCCCAGCTGCACCCCATATCGAGGCCCCGCATCTAGAAAACACTCTGCTCCACGTTTCCTAATAAAACAGGACGGTGCTGAACAGACGGCCAGCTCCTGCGTCCTACACAGCGGGCAGCTCCCGCCACAGGCAGCAGGGAGATTTGGAAAGATCAGGCACCAACTCTCCTGACTACTGAAAGCTAAAAAAAAAGTAACTACCTTAGAGCCAGAGATTGGTCATGACAATGACCATCATAAATGTCCGGTCTGTCTAACCACCTTTAAATCGTCTTTACGTCGGAATCCCAGGAGGAGAGCACGCGTTCAGTCACTCAAGCGTAATCCCAGGAGGAGAGCACGCGTTCAGTCACTCAAGGGTTGCACGTGGGTCCCGAGGACCAGGTGAGCGCGCCCTCGTGGGGAGAGGAGGGATTTCCGCTACGCGAGTAGCTGAGGCACCTGGAGACCAGCCCGGCCCAACTCCGAGTGCCCGTCTCCAGCAGGGGCCCGTCGCAGCCCTCGCCAATGACAGAGCCCATTCTGTCCCCCTCTACGCCTCCCCTTCTGCTCAGAGGGCGGACACACTGACCCAGGGACGTCAGGTGCCGCCTCACGTGGGTCTCTAGACGCCGCGCATCGGACTGGGCTCGGCCTCCCCTGCACTTTGGTGCCATTCTCAGAGCAGCGGCTGCAGCCGCATGCACACGCCTGCACATGCGTGCTTCCCACGAAGGCGGGGCTCCACCACCCACGTCCCATCATGTCAGCCCCTCAGGGCCTCCCTCCGGCTGCGGTGTCACCACCTCAGGCAGCACGGGCCCAGAGCCGAGCCCACTGCCCTCAGAGCGGGCCTCTCGCGGCCGGCCGGCCAGGCCTCCGCACTGCCCACGCAGGACGGGTAAGGTCCCTGTCCCTGTCAAAGGAAGGGAAGCAAAGCTACACCGTCAACCTCAGTCCCGCGTCCTCCTGTTCCCAAGGTCGCTCACCTTCACGAAGCGGGAGTTGGTTCTCAGCAGCTTGCGGACCACCAGCAGCAGGAAGTCCATCTCCTCGGTGCGCTCGTGCACCTGCGAAGGACCAAGGGCAGCCCGGCGCTGAGTGACGGGAGGGGCCGGCAGGGGCAGCGGCGCTGCTGGGTCAGTCCCTGCTGAGGGGGAGCCCCGGGCATTTGGGTAGAGTGATGGTCAGCATCCTTGGCCCTGCCCATTCAATACCAACAGGGCCCAGACCCGTTACAACCAACCCCACCTGGTCCCAGCACGGAGAACCAGGGGCCACGCCCGCGCCTCTGCAGGTCACACATTAACTGCTGCTCAGTGGTGAGTGCGGGGGCAGCGGCCGGCAGCAGTGCCCGTCTGACGGGATGTGTGCTGCGGCCCGGGCACTGCAGGCCTGAGACGGGAGGCCGGCCCTGAGGAAGGCGCGGCAGGAGAGCTGCAGAGCGCTGGCCGCGGCTGCTTCGTGGCCCTCCTCACGCAGGGCCTTCCTGGCCGAGCCCACAGGCCAAGCCACTCTGGCCTGTCCCCTCCTCCCCCCCGCCCCCCGGGCACCAGCCAACAGCCAAGGGACAGGACCCGGGGCTCCATCAGAACAGGGGGAAGCTGCTGAGGGGCATTTCTCTGCCACGTGGAGCCAGAGCTGCTCGGGCAAAAGCCAGTCTCCCCAGGTGGCACCTCCTGGAGCCCGCGGCGCTGCGTGGGGAAGGAGCAGTGAGGACAGAGCAGCCGCCGAACGGCGTCACGCTCAGTGACAGCTGGGAACCTACCAACGCCCAGCAGCCCGCATGGCGCCCCAGACCCAGGGCACGGCCTCCGCACTTCACCGTCTCCCGCTGGAGGAACAGGGAGCTGCTCCCCACGGAACCCCTGCTCCCCACCGACCCTGCCTCTCCCGTCTCCGGGCTGGCCCATGGCCCCCTGCACAGGCGCCAGGCCGCCGCACCGGCTCCGTGAACCGAGACCCAGCGGAGACGGGAGACAGCGAGGGAGCACACGCACCTCGTCGATGAAGATGTGCGTGAAGGCCACCAGGCTCTTGGCGCTGACCACCTTCTGCAGCAGCACCCCGGTGGTCATGTACATCAGCCTGGTGTCCTCCGTGGCCACCTTCTCCAGCCCCACCTGGGCGGCACGGAGGGCGAAGGGAAAGTGTTCAGGTTTAAGCGGCTGCATTTAACTCCAAAGCATCCGTTTTATTGGGGGTCACACCAATTTTACATTAAGACAATCACACATAAAAACATCTACACACAAGAATATAATTAAAAGGTGAAAGTATAAAAGCCATAAGTTGGATTTTTTTTCCTATTAAACTGGAAAAAAGTTAAAGTTATTTTCAAGAAATTTAGTTCCACTCTTTTTTAAATTATGCCGCAGTTCTACTCTACGAGCAACTGGACTCGTTTTTAAAGTACCTTCTAATTGATTTTTTACAGAGGAAGGGAGAGGGAGAGTTAGAAACATCGATGAGAGAGAAACATTGATCAGCTGCCTCCTGCACACCCCCTACTGAGGATGTGCCCACAACCAAGGCACATGCCCTTGACCAGGATCGAACCCGGGACCTTTCAGTCCGCAGGCTGACACTCTATCCACTGAGCCAAACCGATTAGGGCTGGACTCGTGTTAATCCCAGCAGGAAACCGTCTGCTCGGACGTCGGCTCTCGTCCTCCGGGCCAACCCACCTGGTAGCCCACCAGGCCGCCCAGCGTCCAGGCGCGCTCCCGGCTGATCCAGCGGGCCATGCTGCTGGCCCCGATCTTGCGCGGCTGGGTGACGGCGATGTGGCAGTAGGCGCCGCGCTGCAGGCAGTGGTCCAGCACGTACTGCGGCAGCTGCGTGCTCTTGCCGCTGCCCGTGGCACCGTGGATGATCACCACAGAGTTGCTTTCTATCAGAGAGAGAACCTGCAAGCGGAAAAGCTCTCTCAGCATTCCCGCAGCGAACGGGTCTGAGGTCACCTCAGAACCAGCGTTTCTCCGGAGAAAGCTTTGGGAAGACCTTCCTTCCCCCGTGAGTTACGGAACCGCCACCCGGCATCACTGAGGAGCAGAAGGCTAACGGGTGCCACATGTCAACAGCGTGTCCTCCAGGCCGGCAGCTGCCTCTACAGAGACCAGGCCAATCCCCTCTGCTTCCCAGCTCTTCATCCAGAAGACCGAACGTCAAACTGGTTTCTACAGCTCTTGCTAAGTCTAAGTTTCAATTATTCTTAAGTTTTTAAGTAATTCTACTGAGAAACATGGAATTCTAGTAAAGAAAACATGGAAACACAGCTGTGGCTACATCCAAGTGGCTTGAAAAGGCCACTTAAAACTCCTCAGACACCTGTTTAAGCAGCTTCACTGCCCATTTACAGGGGCCAGGGGCATCTTCACCCCCCCTCCCCCATCCCTGCGCCACCTGGGCTGTGTAAGCGAGGGCCGGGGCAGGGAGCACACTCAGGTGAACACTGGCCTCTAAAACCAGCAAAGTGCGTCTGCTCCATCAATGTGTGTGCCTCCATCCAAAGCAAAAATGAAACTCCACCAGGGCCTGGTCGTCGGTGTCTCTGTGGCCGCTGCTCCCAGCACACACGGCAGGAGAGGCAGTGAGCGGCCCTCCTGGGGTTCGGTGGCTTGTGCTGCTCCGGAGGAAGATGAGGCACAGCCACGTGGGAGACCAGCGCGGACGCCGAGCAAATGAAGCCCAGCCCAGGAAGGCCCGCCCGGCGCTCGCCCGGGTCACGCCAACACCCCTGCTGGCTCCTCTGCTCAGAGCCGCACACGCGGGCACTCGCCTGCCCCTCGAGCCTCAGGCTGTCCACCCAAGGGCTGGGCCCGGCACCTGTTCACACCACAAAACTCACCAGGACAGAACTCTTACCTCCTCCCTGCACCGGTTTATGGGCAGGTCTGGGTAGGTGTACGTTGTCTCTGGGACGCACGTGACAGGGCTGGCTTTAGCCACAGGGGGCCGCGGACCTGGATGCAGACAAAATGAGCACAAGGCTACTTCTCATCTGGACAGAGACCAGGCCGCCCTCGCTGGTTTGCTCAGCAGGTAGCGTGCCGGCCTGCGGACCCGAGGCCCGGGTTCGATTCCGGCCACAGGCTTGTACTACGGTTGCAGGCTCCTGGTCAGGGCATGGGCAGGAGGCAACCAACCAATTGATGTGTTTCTCTCACATGGATGTTTGTCTTTCCCTCTCTCTCTCCCACTCTCCCTAAAAATAGATGGGAAAATATCCTCGGGTGAGGATTTAAAAAAGACAAGGCAAACAACCCCATGTTATTTCTAATCTGCACGTACACCACATTCACACACACACACACACACACACACACACACACGCACACACACACCATGCTCTACAGGCCACACTGAGGGTAATTCAGTAAAGCCCCTGGTCCCCACTCCGCATCACGCGTCTGAGTGGGGCCGGCCCTCCCGTCAAAGACAGGAGACCTGCAGGCAGAGTGCCCGTTGCTGGGCAATGGGGCTAAAGGGAGCACAGACACAGCTCATTGCGGCGGCCGCAGAAGGCACGGTGAGTGCTCCAGGTCGCTGCTTCCTCCTGAGCAGCTGGGAGCGGGGAGGCACGGCGCCCAGGGGGCTGTCCCGCTGGCAGACACGTGACGGGCACCCCCCCTCGCCGCACTCCTGGCGTTCCTCCCGTAACTCTGGACCCTGACCCCCCTTGGCAAACTGACACTGAAATCCATGGCAGAGGGGAGGGAGGGCATGTATGGGAGTGGGGGGGAGGGGTTGGTAAGGTAAGTACACACGTAATACCTTAATTTAAAAAATGAGGGGAAAAAAGAAATAAAAGAAATCCATGGCAGAGGAACTCTCACGGGAATCATTTACTTCCCAGTTAAACTCGGCCCAGGCGCCGTCCCGCCCCCGCCGTCCGCCCGGCCTGCCGTCCTCTCCGCCAGCCCTGTCCTCTACCCCAGCGTCCCTCCCTCCACCTCCTGGTCCCCTCCATCTGTCCATCCGACACGCGTGCACAAGCTCTCCTTGCTCTCTGCGTAGGTGGCTTCTGAGCTGCTGGAAGGGGGGTGGGGGGGCCCGTTTGCCTGTGTGTGCATCAGGAGGGGCACTTGTCCTGAGCTTGAAAGGAGAAGAGTCCGAGTTGTCAGGCCTCTCCGCGCCAAAGCAGCTGCCTCTGGGCCAGCAGAGGCACTGGCTCCGGGCTGCCGGCAGCCTCCCTCCTGGCCTCCCTGCTCTCCCTCCACAGCTCCTCTGCTGACACACACCAGTGCTGCCCCCTGCCTCCCAGCTGGCGAGCCCCCGCCAGAGCACTCTCAGCTAAAGTCCTTAAAGCCGCCCTGGCTGGCTGCTCAGTGGTTAGAGCATTGGCTGTGACAAAGTCCGGTCAAGGGCATGTATCTAGGCTGCGCTCGATCCGTGACCCCTATTTGAGGCACGTGCAGGAGGCAACCAATCAAGCAAGCAGCATGGATTCTTTATTGACCAAAAGGCTACATTTCTTAGGCTTTTAAGAAGTTAATGTTTTAAGAGACCTGATTTGGGATGGTAAACACACCATGCACTATGCAGGTGATGTTTCTGGAACTGTACACTGAAACCCATATAATTTTATTAACCATCATCCCCAACAATTCAATTAAAAAAGAGAAGCAGCCGAAACTGGTTTGGCTCAATGGATAGAGCGTTGGCTTGGGGACTGAAGGGTCCCGGGTTCAATTCCGGTCAAGGGCATGTACCTTGGTTGCGGGCACATCCCCAGTGCCCGCAACCAAGGTACAAGGGGTGTGCAAGAGGCAGCTGGTCGATGACTCTCTCATCGATGTTTCTCTCTCTCTCCCTTCCTCTCTGTACAAAATCAATAAAATATATTTTAAAAAGAGAGAGAAAGAGAGAGAAGCAAACGCTCCAGCGCGTGAACAGCTCGCACTTCCTGTTTGTAGCCGTGAAGGACGCTGTTACCTGGCCCGCGGGCTGGGTGCTCGCTGCCGTGCAGGTCCAGCTCCTGAGCCTCAAGCTGCCGGTACTTGTTAATGTACTCCAGCTCCCCGCTCTTCCGGCCCAGAGACCTGCAAACAACACCCAAACTTAGTGCACTGTTTCCGAAAAGCCGAGGACCCACCCTGCACTGAGGAACGCTTCAACACTCATCAAGTCACAGAATAAATGAAAATGGTCAATAAACAAGAAAAGGGAGCCCTAGATGGTATGGCTCAGTGGATAGAGCATCCGCCTGCGGACCGAAGGGTCCCAGGTTTGATTCCGGTCAAGGGCATGTACCTCGGTTGCAGGCTCCACCCTGGCCCAAGGCCAGGCCCTGGTCGGGGCGCATGCAGGAGGCAACCAATCAATGTGTCTCTCTTAACCTGTTGTTTCTCTCTGTCTTCCCCTCTCTCTTCCACTCTCCCTAAAATCAATGGAAAATATCCTCAGTGAGGATTCACAACAAAAAAGTAAAAATACTCTTAAATTCGTAGTCATTTACCAAGCAGATGTGAATTAAAGTGATGTGAAACCATTTTTCATCCTTCAAATTGGCAAATGAATAAATTGTTAGATTACAGGATGGTAACCGGGTCTGACATTTCCTCTGAAGGCGGGCGCCTGCCCGTGTCCATTAGAACCCACGGCTCTGCAGCCAACACCGTCCCCTCCGCGTCTCCTGCAGAGCCCGGGGTCACCGGCTCCGGAGCAGCCTCAGAGCCAGAGGCGCGGCGGCGGCAGCACGCTGGCCGCCCGGAGCGTCCTCCCAGGGCAGACGGCCAGACCGCAGGACCGCACCTGACAGGCAGGCTGGGCTCCAGGAGGCGGCGCCTCTCACCATACCTGTGGGAGTTAGAAGCAGGGGAGGCCCAGCAGAGGGGCACGCTAACCTGTGGCATACTCTTTCTCTTGCCTAACCTGTGTCATTTTTTTAAAGAACGCCATCCGAGGCCATACGCAAACCAAGAGACACAATGTCCCCAACAGCCCTGGCGGTGTGGCTCAGCTGGCTGAGCAGCGTCCTGTGCACCAAAAGGCTGCCGGTTCGATTCCTGGTCAGGAAATGTGCCTGGGCGTACAGGAGACAGCCAATCAGTGTTTCCCTCTCCCCTCCCCTCCCCTCTCTCTCAAATCAGCTTTTGTTTTGTTTTTTTAATGTCCCGATCTTTCAGTGAGAAAAGATACCTGCACTGTGACAGCCCTCCTCACTTTTCTTCCAATCTTTGCCTAAATGCTCCTTGTCCTGTCAACATGGCCCCACATAGCAAATGCCCGCGGCACCGCCCGGGGTTTCTGGGGGACGGTCTACCCGGGATGCCGCCGGAAGGCCGGCGATGCCAACACGGAGGTCTGAAGTCATTAATACGATGGGTTCACATTAAAGGCCCTCGGGTCTGATATCCCAGCCTGTCAGCACTCTTCTGGTCACCAGTTCCCTGACATCTACTCCTTGGTTCCCTCAGCAAAGCAGCTGCTCAGGCCTAGAGGCTGCAGTCAGCTGGGGAGTGGAGGGCAATGGGGAGTGGAGGGCAGTGGGGAGTGAAGGGCAGCAGGGAGTGAAGGGCAGCAGGGAGGGGAGAGGAGCGGGGAGGGCGTCGGGGATGGGAGGGGAGGGCAGCAGGGAGGAGAGGGCAGTGGGGGGTGGAGGACAGTGGGGAGAGTGCCCGCTGCGACAGGTTCCCAGGGAAAATGCAGCAGAGGAGAGGGGCAAGGAGAGGGGCCATGTTGACAGGACAAGGAGCATTTAGGCAAAGATGGGAAGAAGGTGAGGGCTGTGCAGGTCTGCACGCAGACACAGCGAAGGCGGCTCAGAGGGCGGCGAGGGGCAGGCCTGGCTGGGACAAAGTGTGCTCTGGGCAGAGCCAGGGGGGCAGGGTAGAGGGGAGCGGGAACCTTGCAGAGCCCCGAGCAGAAACCCTGTGCTCCAGGTGGCCTGCACCAGGTCCGAGGCAGCACGAATCACAGCAATCAGAGGCGGTCACCCAGGCAGCAGCGGCAGGAGGCCGCAGGCAGCTGGCAGGGGACTGTCCTGAGCGCCAACTACCACGGTACACTGAAACCTCCTGGCTGCAGCTGACGGCGCCGTCTGCCCTGTGAGCAGCTGGCGCTGCAGACGCCACACATAACCTCTCTCATCACGACATGCAGGCCTAATGTGAACCATGTCCCTTCTTCATGGTTCATTTGGAGGAAAAGGCCAGAGAAATACTGTTAAACTAGAGGCCTGTTGCATGAAGATTCCTGCGACAGGCCTTCCTTCCCTGGCTGCCGGCACCGTTTTCCTCCGGCACCCAGGACCCAGGCCTTTGCCGAGCCTCTTCAGTCTTCAGTCCTCGTAGGTCTTCAGTCTTTGCACTGTGCTTTCGTATGCAAATTAGCCTGCCATCTTTGTTGGGTTGGTTTGCACACTCATTCCTGTTTGGCTAATGGTCCTTGCAGAGGTATGGTCAATTTCCATATTTCTCTTTGATTATTGTAGATGTCATCTAAGGCAAAGCGACCGTGCTGCCATCGAACACAGGCCCTGCCTGCTCTTCAGCCAGACCCGCCTGCACTGCTGGCAGCAGTGACACCCTGGTCCTCAGCACCCACCCGACAGGAGGTGGTCGCCACAGTGAGTCACATGTCCGCACGGCTCCATTTCCCCGGGCCGCACCACGTTTTCAGAGATCACGGTGCATGTGGCAGCCACCTGCCTGTGCCTGCGGGCAGGCATCCTGTGGCTGTGGCCCGCTTGCACACACTGCTGCTCAGACAGAAAACGAGGGGCGTCCGGCTCCTCCGCAGCTCACCGACCCAGCGGCGCTGCCTCCCCCTCTCTTGGTGATGGGGCTTGCTCAGAACATGTGCTTTGCCAATAGCCAAGCCTGGTCCACTCTCCTGCTGTCCCTCAGAGGACGGGGACCCGGCTCCAACGGCCTGGGAGCACAGCTCAAGAGTCAAAGCAACAAGGTTATTTTTGGAGCTCCCGAGGCACCAATGACACTCCCTGTGGCCGCAGCCGCAGCTGCAGCAGGCGGCCCGCGTCCTGGGGGCACATCTGTGCACGGCTCGCCCGGCGTCCTCCCCCCCACCCCCCGCGTCTGAGCGCGTCCATCGCATCGAGGGCAGCCCTGGGCCGCGGGCGTCTGTGCAGCCGAGGAGCCAGTCACAGGCTGACCTGTAAGCGGCGGCCGCGGTTGTAAGCTATTTCGGTCGTTTCCTCCGCTCTTACAAGGTGAATTAACGAGCCGTCTCCACAGGAAGACTTCACAACCTCGTTCCCAACATAGCAAGCTATTTATTCAGGCGCAGCCCGGCGGGAGCGAGCGGGAGCAGCCTCGCAGGCGCGGCGGGAGCAGCAGAGCGCCCGGCCGGCATCCCCACCGCGGACCCAGCCTCCAGGTACGCTCTCCCGTGTCCGTCCGCGCCCGTGTCCAGCACGTCTCTGGACGGCGCTTGGCTGTGCCATTTAAAGTGTCCTCAGAACTTGTAGAGCAAGCGTTCGTGTGGCTCTCAGAACAGGCTCAGTCTGCAGGTTATCTCTGACTCTGTGTTTCCTCTCGGCTTAGCTACACAGCATGGTTAACGCGTGGTGGGGCACGATCGCCCTAGTTAGGGATTAAGACTCCGTCCATGTTCCGACCTTCCTTTGACCTGTGTATCTGCCCAGAGAAATGCGCTTCCTTTTCTGGAAAAGGCATTATGCAGAGACAAACCTTTGCTGCCAGACCTGACACTGAATACACGCGGACCCTCCCGCAGGCCGGATGCCCCTCTTCGGCTGGATGAAGTGGCCCCGGCACAGCCCCCGCCGCGCGGCGCGGGGCTCGGAGGCCGTGGCCAGGACGCTGCTGCGGGAGCTGCAGTGGCACCTGCAGGAGCGGGAGCGGCTGGCACAGGAGGTGGACCACGGGCACCACGGGGCTGGCGCGGGGGTGGACGACCCCTGGCTGAGGACCCACCTGAACCCCCACACCGCCATCCCCGCTACTGAGCAAAGGCGGCTGGAAGCGCTCTGCTCGCGAGTGCAGCCCTGCCAGGCGGGAGCCGTTCTCAGCAGGTAACAGTCCCCTCGCTGCGATGGCTGCTGTGGGTCTGAGCGCTCACGCACCCGGACAGCGAAGTGCACGCCGTCAGCAAGTTTTTTACCGGTGCATCCAATGCCCAGCCACCGGGCGCCTAGTGAGCAATGTCTGCTGCAGTCTTCCTGGCCAGAAACACTTTAAGTCACCCCGAAATCTCTTTACTAGGCGCATAAACCAAGCTGCATGCAGACCCTCCCAGGTGGCACCGCCACATGGCCACAGGCCGTGCTGCCCGTGGAGGACAGGGGTGGCACCACCACACGGCCACGGGACGTGCTGCCCATGGGAGACAGGGGTGGCACTGCCACACGGCCACGGGCCGTGCTGCCCGTGGGGGACAGGGGTGGCACCACCACACGGCCACGGGCCGTGCTGCCCGTGGGGGACAGGGGTGGCACCGCCACACGGCCACGGGCCGTGCTGCCCGTGGGGGACAGGGGTGGCTCTGCCTCACGGCCACGGGCCGTGCTGCCGTGGGGGACAGGGGTGGCACCACCACACGGCCACGGGCCGTGCTGCCCGTGGGGGACAGGGGTGGCACCGCCACACGGCCACGGGCCGTGCTGCCCGTGGGGGACAGGGGTGGCTCTGCCTCACGGCCACGGCCGTGCTGCCGTGGGGGACAGGTGGCAGAGGCACTGTCTGACCACGGCCTCTCCCTCCCCCTCAGGTTCAGAGACGTCCTGGCCGAAAACGATGTGCTGCCGTGGGAAATCGTCTACATCTTCAAGCAAGTCCTGGAGGACGCCCTGGGGGGCGCTGGGCGAGGCGGGCAGCCGGGCCTGACGGCGGGGGGTGCCGGGAGCCCCACGCTCCCTGCGTGCCCGGGGGGCAGCGCCCGGAGCTCAGACCAGGACGAGATCCCCACTGTGTCCAGTTACGTGGAGCGGCACGCGCAAAGCAGGCTCCCCACGCCCTCGCGCAGGACGTGGGACCTGCCGTTCCACCCCCCGCCACGCTAGGCTGCTGGCCGCGGCACGCAGGACCGTGGCGTCCGAGCCTAACGTTCAGAAGGCGGCGTGACCCCCTCCGTTCTCTCTGCTGTGAGCTCAGAGTTAAGACCCATGAGGGCGTGTCCTGTTTAGCGTGTTCCCTTTGAACCTCTCCAGCAGTGCGATGTTTCTTTACTAAAATCTTTCCTAAATATTTTGAAAAGAACATGTGAAGTATTTTCTTATACCTCACAGCCTCTCACAGGAAGAGAGGCATTTGTGCAGTAAAAGATTGGACAGATTCTGTGTGACACTCGGACAGCAACCTGCACTTTGATGCTAAGAGGAAGCTACACACAGAACAAGCGAGTGGCGTCAACCCTCTCTCCTGCTTCCGTGTGGCCAGGGCGTTCTCTCAGAGGAAGACCCGGGGGCAGGAGTGAGGGCAGCGTAAAGGCAGCATGAAGACAGGGCTTCATCCCGACACTTCATTTTTAATCTCAGCTAAATTAAGGGGAAGTATAAAAACACAGCTGTGTCAGGTCAGAAAAAAGAGACGGCCTGCTGTACCATTAGTAGCTGCTATTCTCAGAAAACAATGCTGACGTATACTTTACACCGATATTATGTTCACTTTAAATACCAGCATACTTAATACCTAAATTAAACATTTCATAACTTCATTAAAGTAGAAAATTACTTATTAGTCATATTTATCTTTATGATCAAACTAGAGGCCCAGTGCATGAAGATTCGTTCACTGGAGGGATCCCTCAGCCTGGCCTGCCCCTCTCACAGTCTGGGAGCCCTTAGGAGCCATCAGGGGAAGCAGACGCCCCATCACACCTCTGCTGCTGCCACTGCCGGCAGCACAAGCACTGGCCCGCCCCGGTTACAGGCAGCCCTCGGTGGCTGGGGAGCTAAGGATCTGGGTGCTGCCATGTTGTGTTTGTGGGCACCACCATCTTCGAGGACATGGCAGTCAATTAGCATAGTCCCTCCTTATTGGATGTGGGCACCGCCATCTTTGCAGAGGCATGAGGGTCAATTAGCATATTCCCTCATTAGGTAGGATGCTAGACTTTATCATTCTCTTTTGTTTTTTAATCCTCACCTGAGGATAGAAATGCATTTCAGAGAGAGAGTGGGGGAGGAGACAGAAAGAAACATCAACGTGAGAAAGACCCATCAGCTGGTTGCCTTCCACAAAGGAGGTACATGTCCTTGACCAGAATCGAACCCAGGACCCTCCCGTCGGTAGGCGGATGCACTGAGCCAAACCAACTTGGGCTAGACTTTACCATTCTTAAAGGTAATTCCAGGGAACCTAATGTCTACAGTTTTATAGATTTGTGGGGGGTTATTTTCCATCTAAAAAGAAAGAAAAAAGGAACGGAACTAAACCTCCCGCCAAAGCGCCCGCCTGGCCCTCCTCCCTGCACCTCGGGAGCCTCCCTTGGCCTCCGCTCCAGCCGTGCCATGACCAGGGTGCAGGCGACCAGGGCTCACGGGACAGGCCCCAGTGAGCCGCGGAGGGCCTGCCATCACAGCTCTGTGCCGCCTCCGTTTGCAGGGGGCACGGCATGGGCTCTCGCCTGGCGGGGACTTCTCGCGGGAACTCAGCGCTCGAGGTCAGTCCCACGTGCACAGCTGCTGACCGGCACCCATCCATGCGTGCCAGGCCCTGAGCCAGCTCCACGACTCATCGCCTATGGCTGCCATGACGACGACGCCTGCCCGGCTTGGCACCGCTTGGCAGGCACCGCGTTTCAGAAGGGAGGCTGAGGCCTCGCCGCGGGGGTTGTCTATGAGGCCGTTGGTCCCCAGGCTCAGGGGAGGGTCAGCGTTTTAGCTAAGGCGTGTCCAGAGATTTCAACGTGACATACAGCCTACTCAGCAGGCTATGGCGTGGTGTACGCATAGCTCTATGTGCACTGGGAGCCCCAAAAGTTCATGTGTCCCCGTTTACCGTGAGCTCGCTTCACTGTGCTGGTCTGGGAGCGACCTGCAGTGTCTCCAAGGTGTGCCTGCGCCACAAGCCCTGCCCCCCGCGGGTTCTGTAAGCCGGAAATCCAGGAAACCCCGCAGGCCCTGCTTAGGGTCCCACAGGCCAGCACCGGGGTGCTCCCAGGCTGCGACCCCCACTGGGACCTCATTCAGGCTGCGGCAAACTCCATGCCCTGAGGTTGTAGGTCTGAGGCCCGCTTCCCTGCTCGGAGCATCAGCGGGGACCGGCCTGGCCCCGCCACGCCCACATGCTTCCCCGAGGCCCCCTCTACTCACCCCCAGGGCTTCCCTCTCCTGCCGGAACCCGGCTCGTCAGAGGCCTCTGCCCTGAAGGTGCTTGTGATTAGATAACCAGGTTGGCTCCGTTTTAGGGTCTGAACCCTCTATTCCGTCTGCCAAGTCCCTTTGCCACACAGGCACAGGCCCGGGGGCAGCTCCGGGGCCACCTACCTCCCAGGACTTCCTGCTGGAAGCTGAGCAACAAGCCACCTCACCACCAACCTCTTCCCTCATCTACAGTCAGACGCCACCACCCCTGGAGCTGTCCGGAGGGCTAACACGGCTCCCCGGTGCTGCCCTGTGCCCGCCACACGAGGGCGGAGCCCTGGCAGGAGATGGCAGGGTGCAGCCCCGGACACTCAGGAGGAGAATGGAGACGGCCGGATGTTGACACTGTTGTCCTGCACCCATCACTCCCGAGGCTGACGCTCTCCTGGCAAGTTCACAGCGATTTTACACACACTGATTGTAATAATTTTTAGAATGGGGCTCATTTTTGTCTTTTCATTTATTTTACATGAGTCTCAGTCCAGCCAAAACCGGTTTGGCTCAGTGGATAGAGCGTTGGCCTGCAGACTGAAAGGTCCTGGGTTCGATTCCGGTCAAGGGCACGTACCTTGGTTGCGGGCACATCCCCAATGGGGAGTGTGCAAGAGGCAGCTGGTCAATGTTTCTCTCTCATTGACGTTTCTAACTCTCTATCCCCCTCAATTCCTCTCTGTGTAAAATCTTTAAAATATATTTAAAAAAAAAAAAGAGTCAGTCCATAAAGATTGGAAATTTAAAAAACTAGTCCTTACTTATAAGAACACTTAATACATACTATCATTTTTGACAAGGTTAATATTAATTTACTTCCAATCTCACACCACAATGAGTTACTTAAAGCAATGTTGTTCTGTCCTCCGAGTCTAGGGGGGGGGGGGTCAGTGAGGAGGGCAGCCCATGGGGTTACTCCGCAGAGTCATCCTAGAGAACAAAGTGCACAAACACATGAGCAGCCGCCCAACGTGCACAGGGCCTCTCTGTCCCCTCCCCGCCTCCAGAAAACAAATCCACCCAAGGCCCCAGAGCCCCTGAGCCTGCAAAGGCTGGAACCACCATGAGCCCTGACCCACTGGATCGGGCAGAGCAACAGACAAGGTCAACTTAACAAATTAAACCACCACCACCCTGCGGGCTGTCCCATAAAGGGTGCTGAGCTCCAGGGAGGGCAGGCGGGGACGCAGACACCCAGAGCTGGAGGTGCCTGCTCAGGGCCTTCAGAGAGGGCAGGTGTTTCTCCTAAAAACAGCAGGCATCCTCCCGCCCCCAGAGTCACAGGCGGCAGCTGTGTAAGTCAGACCACAGTGGGAGGCAGAGCAGAGCGCCCATAAACCTGACCAAAGCTCCCGCTCCCACGCTCCGGGGTGGCTACCCGGTTGCGTTGAAAACCTCTGACCCCACAAAAACCTGGACCTGGGGCCTGGGCGCTCACAGCAGCTTTATTTGTAATTGCCAAACGTGCTCTTCAGTAGGTGGTACCCAGACGTGCCAAGCACTCAGGAAGAATGAGCTCTCGGGCCATGAAAAGGCCTGGAGGAACCTTAATGGCATCTGGCTAAGAGAAAAAAGCCCATCTGAACAGGCTACATACTTGTGATTCCAACCATAGAACATTCCGGAACATGCAAAACAATAGAGATATTAAAAAGACCAGTGGTTGCCGGACGGGGATGAACAGGAGGAGCAGAGCAATGTTCAGGGCAGTGAAACTGCTCTGTATGATACCAGTGGTGGATACATGTCCTTGTACATTTGCCCAAACCCACAGACTGCGCCAGAGTGGGCCCCTTTCTTATCTATGATGGATCCACACCGCTTCTTCATCCGTTGCAACAAATGTAGCACATTAGAGCGAAATGTTAATAGGGCAATGCTGGAGGGGTTGGGGGGGAGGGGGTCCACGGCCCTCTGCACTCAATTTTTATGTAAAATTCAACTGCTCTGAAAAAGTCGTCCAGCCCAGCCGCATCGCATGGCTCAGTGACTGAGCATCGACCCATGAACCAGGAGGTCACAGGGACATGGCACATGCCCTGGTTTCCGACTCCATCCCCAGCGAGGGGCGTGCAGGAGGCAGCCCACCCATGATTCTCTCTCATCATTGATATTTCGATCTCTCCCTCCCTCTTCCTTCCTCTCTAAAAGCAATTAAATAAATAAGTAAAATGTCCTATTAATAAAGAACTAGAACTCCGCACCTTGGGGGAAGGTGAGCCGGTGTGCATGGCGGGACGGGGTTTGTCTGTGGCCAGCTCGCTTTGGGACGGCCTGGCATCGCCCAGGCAGCGGGGACCAGGGACGTGCCAATGGGGCCCAAGTCCTCGCTGTCCTGGCCCCGCACCCACCCGCAGCCCAGCCGGCGCCTACCTCCTGGATGCCGCCTGATGCGCCTGCGCAGGTGTCTGCGCCCGGGCCTGGGCCTCAGCCCGGGCCTCAACAGGGCAGGCACCAGGGGCTCCGTCCCTGCGCTGGGCCTCCTCTCTGGCCGCCTCGGCCGGGAAGGCGGGCGGCGAGCCCAGCAGCTCCACATCGGTCACGGTCTTGCCGATGGTGAACCAGTCGTTGATCTGGTCGACGGTGAGCTTACGCAGCATGGTCGCAGCCTGGCCTCGGCGCCGCCTCAACCGCCTGAGGACTACGTGGGAAGAACGTGGCTCAGCGACGTGCCCAAAGCCCCGCCCTGATCCCCGCCCTGCTCCAGGCCCTCCAATCAGAATGTCTCCCAGGTCCCTGCCCTGCTCCAGGCTCTCCAATCAGAGTTTGCCCTAAGGCCAGGTCCTCCAATCAGAGTGTGCCCCCAAGGCCCCGCCCTGCTTCCGGCCCTCCAATCAGAGTGTGCCCTAAGGGCTCGCCCTGTTCCCTGCCCTCCAATCAGAGTGCACCTGCGCCCTCGTGCCCAGGCCTCGTGCCTGCCAACCCACGCCCTGCCACGCTAGGCCTGCTGGGAGCGTGGCTCGTCCCACCCCCACCCAGGGACCTGCGCTTTCAAAGCCCTCGGGCCGCCCGCGCCGCCGCCCCCGCCCCCGCGCTGACCGGAGCCTGCGTGGTGTGGCCCCAGGGCCTCAGCCCTCTGGGCGGCGCAAGGCATCAATGGGCCGGGATGGGCCTCGCGCCTCCGCCCTCTCCCCCTGAGGGTCTCTGAGGGGGGGAAGGCTTCCGCCGGGCCCGTTCAGGGCCGCTGGGCTGGGGCTCCGGTGGAAGCAAGCCTGGACAGGGAAAGGTGGCTGCCTTGCCGAGTCACACCTGGCGGGAGACAGGGGCACCTGCCCCTGATCTGGGGGCAGGAGCAGGGAGAAGGCCACGGGAGGCTGTTAGGAATGACCCAAGCAGGACCCCTACAGAACCACCGGGCACCGCGGGCGGAAGAGGACTCGGGTCCCAGCGGAAGGGCGCCGGTGGGCGGAGGCCCGCCCGAGGCAGGCAGCCCTCCCTCCTGGCGGAGTGGCGGGCCCAGAAGAAGTTGCGTGGGGCCGAAATACAAGCAAACGGAAGTCATCTTCCTCCTCTTCCACCTGCATCTCCGCGGCACTGGCCGCCATCGGGACAGGGGGCGAGGGGCGCAGGGGTGGGGGCCTCGGCGAGTGGATGGTGCTGAGCGCCCCAGAGCTGCTGACCTGGGGCCGGCCGAGCGCCAGACGAGTGGAGGAAGGTGGAGGACGGACCCTGGGAAACAGCCCGAAGGAAGAGGCAGAGGGATCCAGAGGAGGGAAGGCGACTCGGAGACTCGGAAGCCTGCCGTGACCGCCTGCCACCATCAGAGTCAGTGCCCGGCGCAGGGTCTGGGCATCAAGAGCATGGCGCTGACCAACAGCATCAAGTCCACTCAGTTAAGGACTGGAATATGCCCCCCAAAATGCCCAGTAAGAGGTCAGCCTGAGAAAGCGCAGCAGACGCCAGCGGGCTTGTCCTGTTGGTGCCCAGCATGGCACTGTTACTAGGCAGGGGACCTGTCCCTGAGCCCTGGGCGGTCTGCCTCCCGCCGATAGGCGTGTGTGGGTTCTTGACCTGGTGCGGGAGGAACTTCACAACAGAGTCCGGTGACTATGAGGGTGTGTTTATTCACACCGAGGACAGGGAAACCAGGGAGGGCTTCGCATAGAAGCAGCCACAGGAGGGCCCAAGCTGGGCTGCGCTGCCACTGGGAGGTGCAATGAGGGGCCTGGGAGACAGGGTCAGGGGGTGGCCCGGGTGAGCTGTCACTGCCCTTCCCTCCCCCCCCCCCCCCCCGTGGCTAATCTCGTGGGGTCCCTTCGCGTTTAGGATGTGCACGCCTGTGAGAGGGGAGGGGGAAGGAATGGTGCCGTGTGCTCCCAGCAGGAGAGCTTGCTCTGGGCCCTCTCTCTTGCAGGCCGGGATTGTCAGGGCAGTCGGGGGAATTTAGCAAACTGTTCCCTGTTTTCCAGGTGTGCTCTTGTGGGGTGGTGGTCTCCCTCGGTTGGCCAGTGCCAGAGCAGGTAGCACATTGCTCACTGCAGCTGGTCCTGAGATCACCCACTTGGTTCTGCTGCTGTTCTGGGCCTGGAGCTGAAATACTGCGGCCTCGATGTCCTCCCTCGGGAGGCGACCTTCTGTACCGGCTATGAATTACTCGGCCCGTTTGTTCAATGCTCTCACCTTCCCCATTCTGCTCGCCAAGGAGTTTTCTAGCTTTCTAGCTTCTTTTAATTTAATTTTTTATTTTATTGATTTTTTTTTTTTTACAGAAAGGATGGGAGAGTTAGAAACATCGATGAGAGAGAAACATTGACCAGCTGCCTCCTGCACACTCCCTACTGGGGATGTGCCCGCAACCAAAGTACATGCCTTTGACCGGAATCGAACCTGGGACCCTTGAGTTTGCAGGCTGACGCTCTATCCACTGAGCCAAACCAGTTCGGGCTCTAGCTTCTTATCCTGATCAGCACAGAACTGGCTCTCTCATCGACGGTTCTAGCTCTCTATCTCTCTCCTTTTCTCTCTCTGTTAAAAATCAATAAAATATATTAAAAAAAAAGAACTGGCAATCCCAGCCCAAATCCTGGCCACCCCACTAACTTATAGTATGAGCTCCAGACCTTGAGTTCTGACTGTGCCCAATACTGCAGCCTCCAGAACGGGCCCCTGCCTGGCAAGCTTGTTGGCTGAGGACAGGAAACCTCATAGGCCGACGGGCGACCTGCGGGCCTTGCAGGTTTCGCATATTTGCGTTCCCAGCCGGCGCTGCTCACCCGAAGGGAGAACAGCTGACAGCAATTACAACGCCGCTGATGCAGGAAGCCGCCCTCTCCCACAAGCAGCAAAGCCAAGGTCAACGTGCCTTCCTGTCTTTGCTGACCTCCTCAGCCACGAAACGCAGCCTCTGTACTTAGCAAATCTGCTGGGGCGGCCTGTTCTTCGAACATTGTTTCTTTGAAGATGTGTTGGGTTTGCAACTAAAGACGATAAAGTCTGTTGATCTCAAGTCACATTTGAAGTTCAAAAGCTTTCTCTTGAAATAGCTCACAGTGATGCTCTCCAGTTTCCCCTAAACGTTGCCCTCGGCAGTTTTCTAACCCATTATGGTCTACAACACTGTTTCTAAGAGAGTGCTTCTCAGACCTGGCCCTGGTCTCAGGACACCTCTTAACAATAACTGGCCCTGCCCTGGCCGGTGAGGCGCGGTTGGAGAGTCGTCCCATGCACCGAAAAGCTGCAGGTTCGATTCCCAGTCAGGACACAGGCCTGAGTTGCAGTTGGGGCAGGTATGGGAGGCAACAAACGGATCAATGTTTCTCTCTCACATGGATGTTTCTCTATCTCCCCCTCCCTCTTTCCTTCCCTCCCTCCTCTGTCTTTCTCCCTTTTCCTTTCTCTCCAAAATCAGGAAAACATATCCTCAGGTGAGAATAAAAAATAAAAATAACTGGCCCTGGCGGGTGTGGCTCGGTTGGTTGGAGCATCATCCCACACATCAAAAGGTGAAGGGTTTGCCCTGGCCAGTTTGGCTCAGTGGATAGAGCGTCGGCCTGCGGACTGAAGGTCCCAGGTTCGATTCTGGCCAAGAGCACACGCCTGGGTTGTGGGCTTGATCCCCAATAGGAGGCGTGCAGGAGGCAGCTGATCAATGATTCTCTCTCACTGATGTTTCTATCTCTATCCCTCTCCCTTCCTCTCTGAAATCAATGAAAAAATATATATATTTTTTTAAGTGAAGGGTTCAATTCCCAGTCAGGGCATATACTCAGGTTTCGGGTCCAGTCCTGTCCGGGTGCATGCAGGAAGCAACTGATGGGTCCATTTTTTTCTCTCTCTCCCCCTTCCTCTCTCTAAGATCAAGAAATAAAAGCTTACAAAAAATAAAGCCATGTGATGTTAAGTATCTTTTTTAGGAAAAGTAAAATATGATTTTTCCAGTGTGAGAAGAGTGACACTTCTCCATTGTCAGTGACCGCTTAATGTGGCCTTGACAGCTGGGCTCTTACCGATGTCATTCTCTTGTGACATCACAAGTCACGCAGCCTCTGGGAGACTCAGCATGCCCCTGTGAGAGAATGCTACTGAAAAAGAACATCCGCACCTTCCCATTGTGATGCAGACAGATTTGACCATCCCCCCCCCACACACACACACAGGAGCTTGGAAACCCCCAAACCGTACTGAGAACCATGCCCTAAAACGCTGGCCTTTAGGCTTAGCTCGAAGCTTCCTGCGATTCTAAGCCGTCTTCTCCGGAAGCAGGACCCCGCCCCCCCGCCTCCCTATCTTTCTGTTGGGCTCATTTCCTTCTGCCTGAATAATGAACTGCTGACTTTTTTTTTTCTTTTCTTTTCTTTTCTTTTTAATGCGGATTTACTAGTGATTATTCCCTGTTTTCTTGGTTTGTCTGAAATATCACCTTATTCACCAAAGGTTAATTTCCTTACACACTGAGTTCTAGGCTGGCAGTTATTGTTAGGTTCCTATGGTTTTGTTTCCAGGTTTCAAGGATCCATTTATGTTCATGCATCTGCCTGCTTGGTTTCCACAAGGCCTTTTGAATTTATGGTGTGACTTTTATTTCATCGCTTCTGGAAATTTCTCAGCCACCTATTTGCTAATGTTTCTGCCCCCTCTCTCATCCTTTAAGACTCTTAAGTACACATCTGATGGCCTCCCTTGCTGTACCCCCTCTCTGAACTGTTGCCGCTACGTTTCTGAATGGTTTCCTCTATCTTCCAATGCAGTTAAGTCTTCAACTCTCTCAGCTGCTAAACGCATCCAATTTCTCTTTGGCTCTTTTTCAAATCCAGAAAGTGGTTTTCTTTTTGTTTCACTTGCTACAATTTTCTGCTGAGATTTCCAGCCTCGGTTTGATCTCCTTGCCCAGGGAGGGGGCGCTTTTGAAAGGCTGTGTCTGTAGGTTCAGTGTCTGGGGCCCTGGCTCTCGCCGTAGGGTTTCTATGCACAGAACAGATGCATAAGTGCACGCGGGGCAGACATGTTAACAATTCAAGAAGAAATGGCAAGAAACCCGCAGAGAAGGATAGCCGGGCCCCTTTTCAGGGTGATCAGCTCGTCCGCTCTCGCCCAGGCCCTTCCGATTTCAGCCCTGAGTCCCGCGTCGGGGACTGATCCACAGGGTTTGCCACCTTATTATCACACCCCAGCCCCGCCCCACGCGCCCCTCCCCGGCCCTCCCCGGCGCGGCCGCTGGGGGCGCTGTGGTGCGCAGGCGCCGCCTGGGACGCGCTCTGGCTCCGGGGCGCCGCTCCTTCCGCCTTCCCGGCAGGCCTTGCGCGGCGCGTGCGCGTTCAGTGACCTTCCCGAGTGGCTGGCTGTGCGGGTCGGGGCAGCCCGAGCGGTGGGTCCTGCGGCGAGGTGAGTGCGGGGGCCGCGGTCCGGTGCTTGGGGCGGGGCAGCCGCGACCTGGGGGCCGGGGCGGGGCGGCGGCGGCCGGGGCCGGTGTGCCCGCGGGAGGAGCCGGCGGTGAGCGGGACGCTCCCAGATCCCCGCCGACCTTGCGGCCCGGCCCAGCCCCTCCGTCCCCCCGCGGGGCGAGCTGGTCCGCCCGGCCCGGAGCTGGAGGCGGGGGCCGGGGGTCAGGGGGTCAGGGGTGAGGGTGCGTGGACCCCCCGCCCCTCTCCCTCTTGGGCGAGCGCCTCGGCCGCGGGGGCCAGGGATGGAGCCGGAGTCCAGGCCGAGAGCCGAACCCGCCTGTGGCGCGTCCCCCCGCACCCCTCAGCCTCCCACGCACACTGTCTCCGGGTTACACTGTGTCTGTCGTGGGGAGGGAAGCGGGGCCGAAACGGGGTTCAGGGCGACGCTTGGATTGCACGGGCCTGAGCCTGCGCGCCCGGGCCGGCCGCCACGGGCGGGAGGGGGAGGGAGTGGCTGCCAATGCGCCGCAGCCTGTGCGGGCGGGGTACGCGGACCCCCTCTGGCCTTTGGGAAGGACGGGCCTGGGAGGAAGGTGCCGTGAGGCGCGCACACGGAGCTGGGGATGCGGGCGGACAGGTGGGTCACTATTAAATGTTGAGGACGTGTCACCTGTCCAGCCAACTGTGGCAACTTTGGTTAAAAGGAAAGTTGGGGCGCCTGGCTGGTGTGGGCCCATGATTGAGCGTCAATCGGGGGGTGCAGGAGGCAGCCGATCGATAATTCTCTCTCGTCCTCTCCTCTGAAATAATGAAGACGTGTTTTGTGTTTTTTAAAGGAACGTTGGGGGGAGGTGAGTGTTGGCCTGTCCTGGTGGCAGTGATGGTGGGTGAGAAGACCATGCCGGACTCCTGAGCCCTGAGCTGAATGGCGGGGTGACGAGCGGTTCTTCGGGTCCCTCCTTCCCTGCCTCCGTGCGCCCTCCAGACCCTCCTCTGGCCTCTCGGCGGCCTGGCCCAGGGCTCTTCCCTGTCCTCTGGGTGTCCTAGCCTTCCTGCTGCTGCTCGGGGGTTCACTGGTGCTCACTCCTCACCAGGCACCCGCTGGGTTTCTTGTCTCCCTGGATTACGGGGAGCACCTGGGGGGCTCCCTGCTTCTCAGAAGGATCTCCTGAACCAGCAGCTTCGGGACTTGAACGAGATCGGGAGCAGAGCAGGCAGAGCTGGTCCAATGGAACCTGGGGTTCCATTTCTGCCCTGTGGCCCCTGGCACCTTCCTTCCCACCCAGTGTGGGTGCAGGAGGTGAAGCTGCCCTCCGGCACCTTCCAAGTCAGCTTGTTGGGTTCATGGAACCTCATTCTGACGGAGCATCTCAGTGCCGTGTGAGGACAGAACCGGTGAGGGCACAGCTCGTCCTCGGAGCGTCAAGCTAGGGGGCAGGTTTCTGTGGGAACCAGAAGCAGGGCTGGCGGAGGGCAGGCTGCTTTCTAGAGTATCACGTGTAGGGTAGGGAGTGGGGAGTGATAAAGGGTGGGGAGCACGCGGAGACACTGTTAAATGTGCATCACATCTACACTAAAGAGAAACTGCAGATTGACCACGCCTCTGTGATGCCCACCAGCCTCTTGCGAGGCGTGCGCATGCACATTAACCAAACAAAGGTGGTGGGTTACTTTGCACGCACAGGTGTGGAGCAGCTGGGGCAGGGTGGCCGCTTGCGTACGCCTGGCACCAAGCAGTCTGCATCCCGGCCGCTCTGAGCCTGTAGTCCGCGCGCAGGCCCAGAGCAGCCGGAGTTCCAGGCGACCCCAGCCACTCCGGGCCTGTGTGCACAGGAGCAGACACCAGGGCCTGCGGCGGCATCAAGTGGGCAGTCCACAGAGCAGAGAGTCACAGGGGCAGGACAGTGGACATCTCCTGAGGGCTCCCAGATTAGAGAGGGTGCAGGTCAGGCTGAGGGACCCAAACTCCCCCCCCCCCCCCCCAACAATCCTCACCCCATACCCAGCTTCCGTGCACCGGGCCCCTGGCTTTAGAGTAAAAGCTGCGCTCGGTGCTGTACCTCCCCACCGTGGTATTTGGGATAACAAGCACTCGACATAGGACACTTGACGCTGAATCCCTGGCTCAGGGTAGCTCATCTTCACACCCTTTGAGGGGGTGCTGTTCTCACCCCTGCTTTACAGGTGAGGAAACCTGGGCGGCTGACTCAGCTGGAGAAGCGCAGGGCCAGGGTTTGACCCGGACAGCACAGTGGCCTGGGGTCTCGGTGCAGACCCGGCCACCTAGTCCCTGCTCAGCCACGTTGGCTGGTGAATCGGGAGCTCCACGTGCAGGTGTCCGTGCACAGACCAGGGAGAACAGGAGGACAGTTCTGCGCAGCCAGGGGAGGGGGGAGGCAGGCGGAGGAGGGGAGGCGGCAGCGACACAAAGCAGCGTCTGAAAGTAGAATAGGAAGGACGAGGGCTGTGCTCCTGACGGTGGTTTGAGTGAGTGTAGGCATTAGACCAGCTGTTTCTGCAAAGCTCGCCTGAGGATAGGTGTTTGGTGATTTTTGCGGGGGAGAGGGGGGGAGAGAAACATCAATCCGTTACCTCCTATACATCCCCCGTTCAGAATGGACCCACAGCCCACCCCCGGAGCCGGCAGGCTGTTACCAGACTTACTGGGGTGGAAGGGGGCGGCAAAGTCAGAGTCTGCAGTAAAGCATAAACATCGTCACAGTGTCCTGTGAGACCTGCACATGGCGGTGCGCTGTGAGTGGAGGGACGGATGGCACCTCCAGCAGCTCATGAGATCAGCTGTGTGAGCTGTCTGAGCTGCCGGCTTTGTCCTTAGCAGCGGGCTTCAGACGGGCACATAGAAAACATCGCCACCCAGTCAGCACCGAGCTTGGTTGTGTTGTTGAAGTTGCTGGGAATGGAACCTAAAGGTCTCAGAAAGAAAGCTCACGCCGTGACGGGCATGTGACCGACTGCATGGGGGAGCCTCCCCCACGTGTACACTTTACACATCTGACGTTTCCTGTGTCGGTTAGGCCTCGGTGCGGCTGGAACGTGAAGCAGTGAGTTGCACTGTCGCCGTGCGCCGCCTGGTGTCATTCTCCGGGAAGTGGCCGTGCCTTGACCATGTTCTTGTCCCGCTTTGAATGCCAA
Source organism: Pipistrellus nathusii (assembly GCA_963693515.1). Classification (NCBI taxonomy): domain Eukaryota; kingdom Metazoa; phylum Chordata; class Mammalia; order Chiroptera; family Vespertilionidae; genus Pipistrellus; species Pipistrellus nathusii. Next base: position 1,668,618 of record OY882858.1, read on the forward strand.
CAGTCCTGCCCGGCCGGCGTAGCTCAGTGGCTGAGCATCGACCTATGAACCAGGAGGTCATGGTTCAGTTCCCGGTCAGGGCACAGGCCCGGGTTGCAGGCTTGGCCTCCAGTGTGGGGCGTGCAGGAGGCAGCCGATCAATGATTTTTCTCTCATCATTGATTTCTTCTCCCTTCCTCTCAGAAATCAACATATATGTATTAATGCCAACTGCTCTTAGCGTGATGATGCACACACACCAGTTCTCAGTTTGAAGCTGTAAGGTGGTGTGTGAATTGTGGCAGGACCTTGCGCAGGGTAGCCCTTGGGGGACATTGCTGACACTGCGGGATGGCACAGGCTTGCGGAATGAGGGTGACTGGCTGAGGGATGCTCTGGCCCAGGTCAGGCGTTGGGGGGGGGGGGGCTCAGAGCCAAGAGCAGGGCCCGTGGGGGGGCGTCTGGCATCAGAGCAGATCCCTGAAGAGTCGTGGGGAGTAGGGTGGACGTCATGAACAGGTGGAATCTCCTGCCAGTTCTGTTTGAAGCCGTGGTCGTGCTCACAGGCATCCCTGCTTCCCTTCCAGATGTTCCAGAGCCTCCTCAGAAGTGTGTGGGTCCCCCTGAAGCCCTACTACACGCAGGTGTACCAGGAGATCTGGGTGGGCATGGGGCTGATGGGCCTCATCGTGTACAAGATCCGGAGTGCGGGTGAGTGTCCTCGCTGGGCTCCTGGGGGCCCGGGCAGAATCACTCCAAGGAACTCCGGCACGTTGAAGGGACTGGCTCTTACCCAACCGCTGGGCCCCATTACAATGTGGGGAGCACACGTTGGCCAAAGGGTGTTGGGGGATATTTGAATAAGGCCTGGCTACCAGGGAACTGACTTCCCAGGTGGGACCGCCGTTTGGAATGCGGGTGATAGCTCAGCTTTAGGAATGCAGACTCGGGGGGAGTCCTGTGCGCAGCTTCACGCTCCGTTTGGAATGCGGGTGATAGCTCAGCTTTAGGCATGCAGACTCGGGGGGAGTCCTGTGCGCAGTTTCACGCTCCTGTGCCGTTGGCTGAGTGTGTGAGCTGTCTCCACGCTGGCGGGGAGGCAGGGTGGCCCAGGCACGTATTGACAAGCGATTGGTTCGGAGGGAAAAGCAGGAGGGAGCTTTCCAGTTGCCAGAGGAGGACTGGGGGGGCGGGGGGGGCGAGGAGCCTGCCCCGCGGAAGCGGAAGCCATTGCCGGCCAGAGAGCGACTGTGGCAGGGCCCCCTCGGCTGCGAGGCTGTGAGGCCCAGCGCCGTCTTGAGCGCTCCCTGTCGCTCCGCCCCGTGCTGGCCCACAGGCACCGGCTCCGGCTTCTGTACAGCGCTGACCACTTTTCCTTTCTTTTCATTTCAGACAAAAGAGCTAAAGCTCTGAAAGGTAAGGTGCTTTAAGTGGGTGGGGACGACCCCATCGGAGGGGAAGGGAGTCCGGGCCTGAGGGCACGGAGTGGGGGGCTTGGGAAGGTGAAGTCTGCCTCTCGGTCTGAGGTTCAGGCGGTGCTCACGCGTGTGCAGCAGGAGGGAGCGTGGACAGGCAGGGAGCTGCCCCTGTAGGGGAGCCCCAGTTGATGGGCACCCCGCCTGGTCGGTGTGTGGGGGTAGCCCCATGAACTTAGGCCCTGGCACTAGCGGGTCTTACGTTGCTTCCCAAGTGACAGTGAAATGCTGTCATCTGAGCCCAGGGCTGCCCCGGCCCCTGGGGAGGAGACGTGGCCCGCCCTCCATCCTGGCGCCTGAGGGAGCCACGCGTGGGCCCACAGCCCTCACTCCCGGGGCGACCCGCGTAGAAACCACCTTCACACGATGGGCCATGCTGACACGGTAGCTGCACTCGGCTTGCTCTTCCTAACTGTGTCTGTTGTGCTTCTTCGAAGGTTCGAGTCCCGCGCCTGCTCATGGTCATCACTAGCAGCTGGGCGAGTGCAGCGGGGGCGTCGGCCGGCGTCCACCTCGGCTGTCAGATGGGGCACCGTGCTGTCTAGAAGTGCCGTGTCCTTGCTGGCATGAATAAACATACCTATGGACACACGCCTGCTCGCCGTCCTCCCTCCGCCTGTGGCGGCTGACCCCGCGGATCTGTGCAGCCAGGCACTCCCTGGGCCGGTCGGCCTTAGGGAGCCCCAGGAATTGGTGCAGCACCTCGGTCTCTTAGGCTGTGGGCTCAGGCCCAGGCCGCTCCCGTCTGGGCTCAGTGCCCATGAGCTCGCACATGGGGCGCCGTTGTGAGGCGGGAGGGTCTGGAGGAGCATCGTGTTCCGCTAAGCTTAGACAGAAGGTCCCGTTAGGTCACTGCGGGCGGAGTTAGAAGCTCGGATGCCATCAGAAGGCAGTCAGGGTCCTTCAGTGAGGCCAGTGCATGACCTTTTCTCCACCCAAAGCAGTGACCACAGCCCTCAGAGCCGCGGCTTTCACCTACAGCCGGAGCGGGGAGCCACAGGGAGCCCAGGTTAGGGCTGGCTGTGGAGCAAGATGACACGGTGCCTGGGCCCTGGCTGTTTACCTGCTTTTCCTCTGTCTCCAGCATGCGGCCGGGCCTGGCCAGTTGGAGCCCGACCAGTGGCTGGGCGTCCTGTGGGTTCCTGTGCCTCCGTGTCTGTCAGATCGGCCTCCGCCTCACGGCTCCAGCAGGAGTCTGCGTGAAGGCACTGGAGGCCCAGGAACATGGGGGGATCTTCTCTGTTCCCACAGGAATCGCATTTTCTCCCGAAACAGATGGGCCTCTGGGGGATGAGTTGGCGCCTGGTTCAGAAAGACTTAGGGACCTCATCTGGGCGCTGTGCTCAGACCCGCCGGTGTCAGTCACGGGGGCCAGCACTGCCGGCTGGTGGGGCCTGAGGACCCGTACACTTCCCTGGGCGTGCTGATGGGGGGCCACTTGGAAAACGGAGAGCTGATCCTGTGGAGAGCGACACCCACAGAGGCTTCTGTCCACAGCACCGCCCGCCTCATTGGTTCTAAGCCAAACAGTGGGGCTCCGGGCCACGTGCAGGGCCCAGGCTGGGCTCCCAGAGGCTGAGCCGCCCGGAAAGGGACAGGAGGCCCACGGAAGGGCCTGGAAGGCACAATGTGGTGCAGCTGGGCGCCTGCTCCCTTGTTGCCTGTGGCTCCTGCGGTGTCATCTGGGCAGGTGACAGTGTCTCCTTAAAGATGCCTGTCACCCACGTGGCCCGCACTGGACCCCACTGCAGAGCGGTGAGGACAGCCGAGATGGAGGGTGCCCTCTGGAAGCGGCTGGTGTGCTGGCTGCGGCACGGCGGTGTGTGGCAGGGCAGCTGGAGGGTGTCATAAGCAGATGCCACCCACAGGGCCAGCCTGGGAGAGGGAGTCCTCTCCCCCCTGCACAGGCTGCTTCCCAGCTCCTCTGGCTTTGGGAACAAGCCCGTCGTGGCCTGGGGTGGCCTGTAGGTGGAGCCAGTGTGTCAGGAGCCGACAGGCACAGCTTCCTGTGTGTGACAGCCCCCACATGGGGACTGCTGGGTGCTGGCACTGGGCAGAGGGCCCGCCGAGGAGCCCTGGGGGTGCTGAAGCCAGAGGGTCCCAGCCCTGCAGGAGGGAGCACTGCTTCTGGACGGCCACGCAGGCCTCTGCCCACCATCTGAGGCCCCGCCCTGCCAGGATCCCCTTTCCACAGGACAGCTCCCCACCTGCAGGAAGGAAGCAGGGGGGCGGTCAGCTCGCAGCACAGGCCCCCTTCCAGGGCGAGGTTTGCTCATCGAACCCTAGCCGAGCCAGCAACTCTTCTCAAAGTGGGGTTCCGGGCCTGCAGCAGCCGCTGTGGGCAGGGCCCGGGCCTGTGCTTCCAGGAGGTCCTGATCACACCAAGTTCAAGACCTACTTCCTGGAAGAGCTGCCTTTCCAGGAAAGCAAGCTGGGCAAAGCCGGCGGCCGCCTGCAGCCACCCTCCATGCCCCTGCAGGCGGGGCCCCTCAGAACCCGCTCTAACTGCTCCAGGAAACCATGGCTGAACTCTCACCACCCCTTCCCTCCCCTCCCGCCCGCCAGGCCCCAGGGCCCTGATTAAGGCTGGGAGCAGGCTCGGAGCCCCACCCCCACCATGCTGAGGTCAACTCCCCATCCAGCCCAGAGCCGGGCCTGGGGGCCCTGCCTCCCACCTGGTCCCTGGTCCCCACCTCCCCGGGAGACTGCCCCCTTCCTGCCCCACGGAGGTCAGATGGGTCATTAGCATGTCACGGGCACGGACCGCACACCCCATGCCCTCCCCGAGCTGTCCCTCCAGCAGGCCCCTCGCCTGAGGGCCCCTTTCTTTAGGCTGTTCCCTCCCCTCCCCTCCTGCCCAGGAACCCACCTCCGGCCAGTCCCAGGCCCCCAGCCGGACAGCCGGGTATGTGCTGACCCACCCTAGATGGGGCTGCAAAGCCACCACATCTTGTGCAAGGGACCCCGACTGCACCGCTGCCCCCCTGGTTCCCGGCTCTGCCTGCAGGCAGGTGGGAGGAGGGTGCACCCCAGTTCTGGATGATCTCAGAGTCCCCTCACATCAGCCCAGGCAGGATAGAGGGTCCCCGGGACCCCTTGGAGCCCAGAACCGGGTCTGAGATGTGGGCGCTGTCCCTCCGGGCCTCTGGCCTCCCATGCCAGCACTTCTGCCCCTGCCCCTCTGTCCTGCCCTCTCCTCCCACTGCCATGACCTTTGACCTCACTACTCTCCTCTCCTTCAGCTGTCTCCTCTGTCCCAGTGGGAATCGCTGAGGGGACATCCACAGGCCGGCTTGGACCTGCGGCTGGAGGTCATGGCCGGCCTGGGATGAGCTGCCAGGGCCAGGGTTCCGCCCGTGACCAGGGGTGTGGCCCGTGGGACTGGGAGCCGCTCTCTGTCCCCCTCGCTCTCTGCCTCCTCTCTAGGGGAGGTGGCCTGCCCCTGCAGAGCAGCCTGGGGGGCCCTGGGCCCCACCCTCCTGGGGCTCCCATCCTATCCCACTGCCCTGACCCCATCAGGGTCCCACTTCCACTGCTAGAGCCCAAGTGGGGAGGTTTTATTTAACCTTTATCGGTGTCCCATCTGGCTTGCCCGCTGGCGAGTCTGCCCCGAAACTCCAGGTCTGGGCGGCGGAGGGTGTGCTGTGAGCGGGGCCTGGAGTCCGGGGCCGGCCTGGTCCTGGGGGAGGCTTCCCCACAGCCACCCCGGACTCAGCGTCTCTCCAGGGAGCCGGGTCCGACAGGCCTCTCACCTCAGAAAGCAATGGAGCTCCGTGCCCCGCCCCCTGAGGGCTCACCCCGAAACCACCGCCCCGGGGACTGGGCTCCAGGGGGGCTGGCGGGGGCGCCTCGCTCCGGGAAATGAGTCGGAGAGCGGGTGGCCTGGATCCGGGCCCCGGGGAGTCACTTACACCCATTGCACCGGCTCCTGTCAGTGGCCGGGAAGTGTTTGTCCTCACGGTGAACAAAGCGGCCTTTGTCGCCGCCACTGAGGGCCCACCAGGCTCCGCGATAGGACCGGCCGGTGCCGTCTCGGCGCCTGCGGCTGCGGCGGCCGAGGAACCCTCCTCCCCCTGCAGCTCCCTCATCCCAGGTCAGCGAGGGGCCCTGCCTCCTCTCTAGTGGAGGTGGCCTGCCCCTGCAGAGCAGCCTGGGGGGCCCTGGGCCCCACCCTCCTGGGGCCTCACCCTGCCTCCCAGGTCTCGGAACGCTCCCCGCGGTCCCCCCAAAACCCACACGCCCTTCCCCTGGCCCCGGGCTGGGTGCCTCGGTTCAGCTCCTGGGTAGGAGCCGGGCACTTGAACACACAAACACACACACACACACACACATGCCTTCCCTGGGTTGGGCCACAGCAATCTAGGAAGGAGGACGGGCCAAGGCCACATCAGGGAGCAGGCTGAGCTAGGCCCAGGCGCAGGCCAGGGTGAGGGGGGTAGAGGGGGGGCGTGTGAGCCGCCTCTCCAGGAGTTTCCCGCTGGGAACATCAGCAGGGCCCACACCGAGCTCAACGCTCCCGCGAGGCTGCACCAGGCCCAGGACCTCCCATGGATGGCGGCTCAGGCCCAGGGCCCACTGCACCCGTGGCAGCCGCAGCCACCCCACCCGGGAGGGGTGTGTGAGGGTCCACCGTGCGGGCTGCAGAACCCAGGGCCAGGGGACGCCGCCCAGGCCCCCTCCGCCCCGCAGGAGGCTGTGGGACCCTCGGTGTCGGAGGGGAACAACCCGCTGGCACCGGGCCCTTCAGCTGGGACCTCCGAGGTAAAGGGCACAGAATGGCAGGTGGGCCTGGCCCCAGGAACCAGGCCCAGGAGGCGGTGCGGGCACTGGGCACCATGAATGCTCGCCTGGCTGCACCCTCCACCCCCAACCCCCACCCCGGCCTCTCCACCAAGCCCTGCCCATCGGGGTACAGGGCAGGCCCGGAAGGCAGGTGCCCTGAGCTTGGGGTGAGTGAGGAGGAAACGAGTGAGGAGCTGGAGGCCACTTCCCAGCCGCCTCCTCCACAGCTGCCCTGTGAGGGCCTCTGGTGCCCGCAGGTGGCACCCCTCGGCCGCCCGGAGACCTGGCCCTGACGGCGTGGCCTCGCCCTGAGCCGTCCCGGGACGGCGCCCAGCAGCGGCCACCAGTGCTGGTGGCACCGTCAGGACTGACCTCTCCCGTGGGGCGTGGGGCACAGAACCTGGCCCTGCCCTGGCCCTCGGGCAGGAGAGGGGCTCGGACCCTGTCCTGGAAGGCAGGTCCGCTTGGTCATCTCCCGCCCGGCCACCCCGGGGAGCGGGGCCTGGAGGGGGGACAGCGCGTGGCTGGACGGCTCCTGTGATTCCCGGCGTCTGGCCAGAGCACTTGGTACGGCGCCTGAGTCACAGCGAATCACGGACACCCGGAGCCCCGACTTCCCCCTCGGCCTCTGGGCTCTGGCCTCGTCCCCTCCGCCGGCCGCTTGGCACCTCACACTCCTCGGCCAGCCTCTGGCCCTCCGTCCCCACCTGGCCTGCGCACGCTGGCGGGAACCCGGGGCGAGTCCCACGCCCTCTCTGAGCCTCCACTTCCTCATCTGTAAACGGCCTGCCCCGGCCCTGCGGCCACACGGTGCAGGCTCCATCCTGACGGGGGACGACCTCCCAGACTCAGTTTGCTTACGGGAAAAGCAGTTCACAGGACGATGCACTCAGAGCGACACCATCTGAGTGTGAACACACCCAGGCCCGGCCGGCGTGGCTCCGTGGCTGACATCAACATCTGAACCAGGAGGCCATGGCGCAGGCCTGGGCTGTGGGCTCCATCCCCAGCAGTGGGTGAGCAGGAGGCAGCCCATTGGTGAAGTTTCTCATCCATGTTTCCATCCCTCCCTCCCTCCCTCTCTAAAAAGCAATAAAAACATATTTAAAATGCGCTCACACACAAAACGCCGACCCTGTCATTACGTAGGCAGTGCCTGTATGTGACACATAGGAAAAGGCTGGCAAGATCCACACCAAACAAGAACTGCAAACACATGGGGGATGGGGGAGGGGAGGGCGCGGTGTTGGGTTTGGGGTCGGGGAGCAGATTAAAGGGGCTTGGAGTTTCATGGCTGTGCTTTCATTGTATGAGGCTGTGATAGCAGGGACTGCGTTATTTGACATAAATAAAATTTTAAATCGCACCCCAGGGTGTGGGAGAGTTACCCACTCAGAGCCTAATGCGGCCCGCCCCCCAGCACCTCCATCCCAGGGGACCACCCCTCCAGTCACTGATTCACTCGTCAGGCACTTGCTGGACTCGGCTCAGAGGCGCGGCCTGCAGCAGGCTGGACCGGAGGGAGGACGTAGCACCAGCCTGGCCTCAGCCAACATCTCCGTGATGTCCCGAGGGCGGGAAACCCTGTTCGTGCCAAACACCCGGGAATGTGTCTTCAGGAGAGAAAATTGGTCCCAGCTAGAGCATCTGCCTGCAGATGAAGGGGCCCGGGTTCGATTCCGGTCAAGGTGTGAGCAAGAGCAGGAGAGCCCAGCCCAGGGAGGCCCCCTTGGTAGATGGGGGATGGAGGCCCGCCCTCCCCACCCCCCGTGCCCGGACCAGGGAAAGGAAGTGCAGTACCCGGCCCAGGTCCGGAGACCAGCCTCTCCGCTGACCCCCCTCCTGCCAGCTGCCCTGGAGCCCTGGTGGACGTGCGGGCCCCTGACATTTTCTCCGATGGGGCTGGGCTCTCGGGCGGGCAGTGAGGCCCCTCACCACCCAGCTCAGTGCTTCCTCAGGACGCCGGTCAGGGGCCCAGACCAGGCTCCCTCTCAAAGGTGCATGTTCTTTCCTTTTTAAACCTGCATTGTTGAGAGTTACAGATGTGCCCCTGTTCCCCTACTGACCCTTCCAGCCCCCTGCCCCCGCCCCCCACCCCAGGCCCTCACCACCCTCCTGTCTGAGTCCACGGGTTATACATTCGGGGTCTTCGGTTGGTCACCGCCCCTCTGCCTGTCCCGCCTCCCCTTCACGGTGCAGGGCATAACCTCCGCCACCAGCAGCCCTGCCCCCAGCTCCACACCACCTCAGCTGGTCCTCACCAGCCCCATTGCCCACCTGAGGAACCGAGCTCCGGGGGAGGGGGGGAGGCAGCTGTCGGCGGGCACAGGGAGTGAGCAGAGAGCCTTGCTGTGCCTCTCGCCCCAAAGCAGGACTGCCACTTGGAGGCGTGAGGGACGCTGGAGAGGACAAGCCTGCTGGGGCCGGAGGGCACCAGATCAAATCAAATCCGGCCCTGAGTAATGGCGGGCCCCGGGCCTCAGTTTCCTGGTCTGTAAAGTGAGGTGGCACCATCACAGCAGCAGCTGATGGTGAGACTGCGTGGGGTGAACTTAGGTGGCCTGTGCGTCCTCAGGGCAGATGGTCTGGGCAGGGGGAGGGGCTCAGCCTACAGTCAGGGCCACAGAAGGGGTCAGAGCATGGAGTTCTTCCAGGACCCACCAGCCACCAGTGGGAGCCTCGTGTGCAGGCCCAGAATCAGCTGCAGGTGCCTACCCTGACGGAGGGGTCGGCCGCACACACAGGACCTCAGGGCCGTCCCTGACCGGGGGGGGGGGGGGGGGGAGCCCCGCATCTGCCCCGCCAGCCACACCCCCCAGCGCCAGTGGAAGCAGCCGGAGAGGCAGGGGCAGCAGCGGCGCTGTGACCGTGACCCAGGCCCCCAGGCCTGCCCCGCCCCACCGGGCTGTGCAGAAATGCTTCAGGTCGGAGGGGCCTCGGTGCAGACCGGCTGCCAGCAGACAGCCCTGCCCCCGGGCGCCGGCGGGCTGACCTGCAAGGAGCTTCGTCTCCTCCTCGTCCCTGTGCCCAGCGAACACCGCCCACACGGCTGGAAGGCCTTATCGGAGCCACATCGCTGGTCATCAGACAGCAGGCACTTCACAAACAGCAGCCTGAGCCGGCCACGTGGCTCCGGGGCTGAGCACCGGCCAGTGCACCCGAAGGTGCAGGGTCAGGGCCCGGCCAGGGCACATGCCCAGGCTGTGGCTTCATCCCCAGAAGGAGGCAGCTGATTGGTGTTTCTCTCTCTCTCTCATCAATGTTTCTCTCCCTCCCTCCCTCTCTAAAATCAATAAAAAACATTAAAAATAATAAAAACAATAGAGTGATAACCCCCAGCCCCGCCAGGGCTGGGCCCCCGTGAGATGGCATCGGGGAGGGAATTTGGGCTCCTGCCAGTCGATGCCACACATCAGTGCTGACAGCCTGGCACCCCGGGCCGGGCACTGGTGCTATCAGCCGGGCACCGTTCACCGCCCTTGGCATCCAAAGCGTCTCAGCCCCTTCACCCGGGGCGGAGGCCCGGGCTGCCCGGACGTGTCCCGCCAGGAGGGACAGACAGACCGGCTTCGGGCATTGCCCTGTGGGAGGGAACCGAGCTGAACCCCTGGCCCGGACCCAGGCTGGGGCCGCGGGCCTGTTTGCCCAGGAGCAGGGGAAGCCAGGGGGCCAGGCGGAGGGACGCTCCCCCACAAGCCAGGGGCCAGCCCTCCTGCGCCCCTGGGTGCAGCCCTCAGGCTGAGGCCACACTGACCCTCTCGGCTCTCAGAGGAATCTGGTCACAGCCACTTCCTCCCGCTTCCTGACCTGCTAAGTGGGGCAGGAGATGATGGACAGACGTGTGGGGACCGGAGGCTGGAGGGGGAGGCCGGAGGGGGAAGCCGGAGGGAGGGAGGCCAGAGGCAGAGAGGCCAGAGGCAGGGAGGCCAGAGGGGGAGGCCGGAGGGAGGGAGGCCAGAGGCAGGGAGGCCAGAGGGGGAGGCCGGAGGCAGGGAGGCCGGCAGGCCCGGGGCGAGTGCTGGCGGCTGAGCCCAGCCTTCGAAGACAAAGCTGTGAGGCCAAGGCTCCAGGCTGCGGACGGCCGAGCAGCTGTTTTTACAGCGCACTTCCCGTTTCCTGTTCCAGGGAGTGGCCGGGGGCCGGGCAGCCAGACCGCCAAGCAGGGTCCTCGGCCTGCTTCCAGCACGCGGGCACCACAGCGACCCTCCTCCCTCAGAGAGAGACCCTCCTCCCTCAGAGAGAGACCCTCCTCCCTCAGCGTGTCCGGCCTCTTTGCCGGGGACACGCAGGGTCAGGGTGTGGGGCGTCCAGGGGCATGGAGGAGCTGCCTCGTGCCCAGAGCGGTGGCCCTGGGGGTCTGCAGGAGCCACTGCCCGCTGCCCGGTATGTCCTGCCCGCTGCCCTCCTCTCACCCCAGCGCCTTCCCCCACCTGGCTGCCGGGACCCGCCTACAGCAAACGAGGGGGGACAGGACCTGGAGGGCAGGAGGCAGGGCGGGCGGAGCCGGGGAGCCGCCCCCCTTTCTCTCGAGGAGCAGCCTGGACGTGACTTCCCGGAACCCGTCTCTGGAGCCCAGGCCCGGGCGCTGGGCCTCAGGGTGCTCACTGTGAAATGGGCTGCAGCGGGGTGACCTCAGCCTCGCTCGGGGCCCTGGCCAAGGTGGACAGGCCTCTCGGCTCCCACCACCAGGACCAGGAAGCCAGCTATGGGTGCGGGGGCCGAAGGGGCCAACCGGAGGGGTGAGGCGTCTCCAGGGCGACCAGGGGCTCCAGCTAGCCTGGGGCCTCCTCCCACAGACCCTCCAGGGGGTAGCAGGCTCAGGCCAGGCCCCAGATGTTTTTATTCCTTCCAGAATCAGAAAGAAGACAACATCTCAATGTATGATACATATGTTCACAGTATATTGGCACAGTTGGAAATTTTAATTTTTAAAATACATGTACTAGTATATTATTACTTGATTTCAGAGAGGAAGAGAGAGAGAGAGAGAGAGAGAGAGAGAGAGAGAGAGAGAGAGAGAGAGACATTCGTGATGAGAGAATCTTGGACCTGCTGCCTCCTGCACCCTGGGGATCGAGCCCAAAACCCAGGCTTGTGCCCCAACTGGGAGTCAAACCGTCCCCTCCTGGGTCCTAGGTCAGCGCTCAGCCACTGAGTCCGCAGGACCCAGGAGGTGACGGTTTGACTCCCGGTTGGGGCACGTGCCTGGGTTTGGGGCTTGATCCCGTGTGGGGCACACAGGAGAAAGCAGTCAGTGCTGAGGAGGAGCCCTGGCTGGCTGCCGGTTGGTGACAGCATCGAACTGATATGCCAGTTAAGGCATGTGTAAGAGTCAACCAGGGACTCCTCCTACCTAGTAAAAGGGTGATATGCAAATTAACCATCACTCCATCACAAAGATGGCGGCGCCCATAGCCACAAGATAGTGGGGCCCATCCTCTCAGCTCCGCCGGGAACCCCAGTCCTGGGAGGTGGCGGGGGGAGGGGCGCAGCCGCTGAGACGCTGAGAGCGGGCAGCAGGAGAGTCCTGGTGGAATGCTTGCTGCGTCACCAGTGATAAGACGAGCGGCTGCACCTGGCCGCGGCTGGGCCTCCGGTCCGCGGAGAGCCGCAGGGCCCTGACACTCACCCCATTTCACAGACGAGGAGACTGAGGCTGGGAAATCGAGTGGCTTGCAAATCAACCTGTGTCAGCTCCACAGACGCAGCACCCTCACCACAGGCGCTCGTACACAGTGGCTTCCCGGCTGGGCACTGGCGACCGCAGCTGTGGGGCCGCAGGGGGTGTCCGTGGGGGGAGGGGTGACCGTCCCTCGGCCAGGCCTCCTGCTCACAGGCCACCTCCCGCCCTGCTGGCCCACTTGGCGCTCAATCGTGTGGGCCGTGGCCCAGCCGTCGCCCCGCCCAGCAGGGAGCCTGGAGGCCAGGCCCGGCCCCCAGCGCCGGTCCTCACACACCCACCCACCCACGAGGGTGTTGGCCAGGCCGGGGACCCCTTGCCGGCCCGCGGCCTCCCCGCCCGACCCCCCTGCCCCTGGGCCTCAGGCAGTCCTTCGGCCGTCCCCAGGGCAGAGCGGCCGGGCAGGGCAGGAACGGAGGGGGTGGGGTGGGCAGGGCAGGAACAGGAATGGGAGCAGAGGCTGCACCCAAACATCTGCACAGCGTCGCTCCCGCCTGCGCCCCAAGATAGCGCAGCCTGTGCGCGCGCGGAGGCGGAGCCCTGGCAGCAGGGACGAGGGCACGTCCTGTCCCCGAGCTGCTCTCACAGGGGCCGGGCAGGAGCGGGCGCCGGGCCGCGCCCCCGGAGAGCCCGGGAGCCCACAGGCCGCGCTGTCTCCGGAGCTCCGGCGCCGTCCACACGGACCGGGCGGCGTCGCTGTGAAGTGAGGCTCACGGTCACTGATTCTCTCATCGTGGAGATTTCTCTCTCTCCCCCTTCCTTCCTCTGAAAACAAGACACACACACACACACACACACACACACACACACACACACATATATATATATATATATAAATTTATTTTTTTTTAAAAAGACTTGATCCTAAAAACAAGAGTCTAAAGGAAAGACTAGTCCCAGGAGCGTGGACGGGGTCACAGGCAGCGCGAAGCAGGGAGCTCCCGCCCGGTGAAGGCTGGGACAGGAGGAAAGGGCTTGGAGGGGGAGGGACTTGGAGGGGAGGGGCTTCTCTGTGACCCTGCTCATGGCAAGGGGGGCGGGAGGGACAGCCCCGGGGGCTCCTGCGCCTCCTCCCTCACTCCCTGCATCCGGGAAGGCTCCGGGACGGGCGGCATGGACAAGCCCCGGGCGGCCGCCCATCCTGTAGCCCGCCAGCCCCCGGAGGGTCCACAGAGGTGACAGGGCCGTGAGGTGTGGAGGCAGGACCGCGCCCTGGGCGCAGGGGAGGCCGGGGGAGCCCAGGGGAGCCGGGGCAGGGGCCATGTGTCTCAGTGACATGGGGAGCCATGTATCCTGGGGACCCAGACCCAACAGCCGGAAGGACACCAATGTCCCTCAGCCCGCAGCCAATCTGCCCAAACCCCATAACCACGTGAGGGGTGCCCGATGGGGGGGGGGCAGCAAGGACACAAGGACACGCCACTCAGCGCTGCCAGCAGATTCCCGGGTAGCTGCTCCTGGCCCCGAAGGCAGGCCCTGGGCTCCCCTGTCCTCCCCTGTCCTCCCCTGGCCTCCCCTGGCCTCCCCTGGCCTCCCCTGACCTCCCCTGGCCTCCCCTGACCTCTCCTGGCCTCCCCTTACCTCCCCTGACCTCTCCTGGCCTCTCCTGGCCTCTCCTGGCCTCCCCTGGCCTCCCCTGGCCTCCCCTGACCTCCCCTGGCCTCCCCTGACCTCTCCTGGCCTCCCCTTACATCTCCTGGCCTCCCCTGACCTCCCCTGACCTCCCCTGGCCTCTCCTGGCCTCCCCCGGCCTGCCTGGCCTCTCCTTCCCTCCCCTGCCCTCCACTGGGCTGCTCTGGCCTCCCCTGGCCTTCCCTGACCTCCCCTGGACTCTCCTGGGCCCCCCTGGCCACCCCTGGCCTCCTCTGACCTCTCCTGGCCTCCGCTTCCATCCCCTGGCCTCCCCTGGCCTCCCCTGGCCTTCCCTGACCTCCCCTGACCTCTCCTGGCCTCCCCTGGCCTCCCCTGACCTCTCCTGGCCGCCCCTGACCTCCCCTGACCTCCCCTGGCCGCCCCTGGCCTCCCCTGACCTCTCCTGGCCTCCCCTTATATCCCCTGGCCTCCCCTTCCCTCTCCTGGCCGCCCCTGGCCTCCCCTGGCCTCCCCTGGGCCCCCTGGCCTCCCCTGGCCTCCCCTGGCCTCCCTTGGGCCCCCCTGGCCTCTCCTGGCCTCTCCTGGGCCCCCCTGGCCTCCCCTGGCCGCCCCTGGCCTCCCCTGGCCGCCCCTGGCCTCCCCTGGCCTCCCCTGGCCTCCCCTGGTCTCCCCTGGCCACCCCTGGCTGCCCCTGGCCTCCCTTGGGCCCCCCTGGCCTCCCCTGGCCTCCCCGCCTCATGCACCTGCTGCACCAGCTTTATCAGCCGATGGCGGCTCGGAGTGATTTACACAGAGCGACGTGTCAGAGGGAGTTGCTGCTGGCACGGCTCCCAGATTCCAGCCGCCACCTGGGGCCCGGGTGCCCGTTAATGATTAGCCTCTGGCACAGCCCCTGGAGGGGAGCCGCCAGCAGGACCGGGGCGGAAAGTCAGCACTGTCTCCTGGGCCTGGGCGGCGGCACAAGGCCCCATTGTCTGCGGAGGGCAGGTCCAGGCCGGGGACGGCTGCACAGGGGCACGTTAACTCGAGACCCAGCGGGGGCCGGGAGCTGGGGGCTCCTGGCCCGGCAGGGGGCTGGGTGGGCCCTGCCTCGCACACAGAGCTTACCCCAGGTGGAGTGAGTGGGTGTTGGTGGGCACCCGCACAAGAAACCCCATATTTGGCTGAAACTGAAGGGTCCCAGGTTCGATTCTGGTCAAGGGCATGTGACTTGGTGGGCACGACCCCAGTTGTGCAGGAGGCAGCTGATCAATGTGTCTCTTATTGATGATTCTTTTCCTTTTTCTTTTTTTAAAATATATTTTATTGATTTTTTACAGAGAGGAAGGGAGAGGGATAGAGAGCCAGAGACATCAATGACAGAGAGACATCAATCAGCTGCCTCTTGTACACCCCCTACTGGGGATGTGCCCGCAACCAAGGTACATGCCCTTGACCGGAATCGAACCTGGGACCCTTCAGTCCACAGGCCAACGCTCTATCCACTGAGCCAAACCAGTTTTAGCTCTCATCGATGTTTCTAACTCTCTATCCCTCTCCCTTCTGCTCTGTAAAAAAATCAATAAAATATTAAAAAAAAAAAAAAAAAAAAAAAAAAGAAAGAAAGAAACCCCCTATTTGGTGACAGAAAAGCAAGTCCGGGAGTTTGGGAACTACGTGCCGAGAGGCCCCGGCTCCAGTCCCAGCTCCGCCGCCTCCCGCTGCCACATGGCGTCTCTGCCTGTGTCCTCGCCTGTGAAACGGCGTGGTGCCGGCCTCCAGGCCTCCTGGGGCCGAATGGGAGGGCGACAGGTGGTCTGTCGCTGGCGCAGGTGCGGTCCCTGCGCAGCCGTTGCTCTCACCGCAGTCGAGGCCACGAGGGTCTGACTCCTCTGCAGGGTCCTCGGCCCCCGCCTCAGCCTCCTGCGTCTGTGGTGCGGTGGGCAGCGTCAGGCCCGCTGTCCGGGGCTGGCCGAGGAGGGAGGAGGTGGAAGGGAGGGCACCTGGACCATTGTCTACGGGGTCAGGAGTCTGCGGGCCCTCCTCGGTTAGAGCCGTGGTCAGCAAACTCCTCAGTCCACAGAGCCAAATAGCAACAGCGCAACGATTGAAACGTCTTTGGAGGGCCACATGTTTTCAACTTAAACTTCTCCTAACGCCACTTCTCCAAAACAGACTCGCCCAGGCCGTGGTATTTCGTGGAAGAGCCACACTCAAGGGGCCAAAGAGCCGCATGTGGTTCAAGAGTTTGCCAACCACAGGATCAGAGCATCGCCCAGATATGCCAAGGTTGTGGGTTCGATCCTGGTCAGGGCACATACAAGGATCAATCCACGAATGCATAAACAAGTGGAACCACAGATCGAGATTTCTCTCTCAAATCAATCAGTAAAATTTTTAAATTATTGCTTATTTATATGTATTTTTTTAATTTACTTTCGGAGGAAGGGAGAGGGCGAGAGTGAAACATGGAACAGCCGCCTCCTGCACACGCCCTACCGGGATCAAGCCCGAAACCGGCCCAGGAATCGACTGGCTACGCCCAACCCACTGAGCCACGCCAGGGCAATCAGAAAAATAGCTTTTAAAGAAAGTGTATTTATAACAGCTTTCTGGATGCACTAGAGGCCCAGGGCATGAAATTCCTGCATGGGGGGGGGGCGGTACCTCAGCCCAGCCTGCACCCTGCCAATCTGGGATCCCTCTCATGATCCAGGACTGCTGGCTTCCAACCACTCGCCTGCCTGCCAGCCTGATTGCCCCTAACTGCCCTCCCCTGCCAGCCTGGCCCTCCCCCAACTGCCCTCCCCTGCCAGCCTGGTCCCCCCCCAACTGCTCTCCCCTGCCAGCCTGGTCCCCCCCCCAACTGCTCTCCCCTGCCAGCCTGGCCCTCCCCCAACTGCCCTCCCCTGCCAGCCTGGTCCTCCCCCAACTGCCCTCCCCTGCCAGCCTGGTCCCCCCCAACTGCCCTCCCCTGCAGGCCTGATTATCCCTAACTGCCCTCCCCTGCCAGCCTGATTACCCCTAACTGCCCTCCCCTGCCAGCCTGGTCCCCCCCCAACTGCTCTCCCCTGCCAGGCTGGTTCTCCCCCAACTGCCCTCCCCTGCCAGCCTGATTACCCCTAACTGCCCTCCCCTGCCAGCCTGGTCCCCCCCCAACTGCTCTCCCCTGCCAGCCTGGTCCTCCCCCAACTGCCCTCCCCTGCCAGCCTGGTCCTCCCCCAACTGCCCTCCCCTGCCAGCTTGGTCCTCCCCCAACTGCCCTCCCCTGCCAGCCTGGTCCCCCCCAACTGCTCTCCCCTGCCAGCCTGGTCCTCCCCCAACTGCCCTCCCCTGCCAGCCTGGTCCCCCCTCCCAGCACCTCCCGCCTTTTCCAGATCCCACCCTGGGAGGAGGAGGCTCTGAGAGGAGGAGGAAGCTGGCGAGAGGGACATTGGCAGGGCCTGGAAAAGGTGGGAGGGCAGGTGCCAGGCGCCGCTCATCGCCCACATCCTCATCGCCCACGTCCTCATCGCCCACGTCCTCATGTCCACGTCCCCATCGTCCTCATTGTCCACGTCCTCATTGTCCACGTCCTCATCGTTGTCCATGTCCTCACTGTCCACGTCCTCATCGTCCATGCCCCCACGTCCTCATCGTCCATGTCCATGTCCTCACTGTCCACATCCTCACTGTCCACGTCCTCATTGTCGCCCCACCAGGGGCCGGTCAGAGTGGAGCCCTTGCAGGACCAGCCGGACCTGACAGAGCCGCCCAGTGGAAGGACGTGTGGTGGCCACAGCCCCCCATCCCCTCCGGCCCCCCCCATGCCCACCCTGGGCTCGGACAGCCGCCCTGCCTGCCCTGGAGACCACGCCCCAGCAATGCCAGGCCCCAGCGGTGCCCGCAGGCCCCAGGGACACCGAGCCCAGGTGCTGGCCGCCTGCCCACCTGCCCCGGCCCTGTGCCTCCTCCCGCACAGGATCCCAGAGGGCAGTGTGGTGCCCATTACCCGGTTCCTTCCAGGGACAGTCACAGGCAGGGGCCCTGTGGACCTCTCTGAACCGGGGCCACGTGTGACCGGCAGGCCACGGAGGGGCCCAGGCATGATGGACGAGGCTTGGCCCGCCGCCTGGCGCCAGGGAGGCACCTGCGCCCAACTGTGCCGGGGGCTGTGCCGGGCTCCTCAGCCCGAGGCGCCACCGGCCGATGGGCTGCTCCGGGCCTTTGCCTGGACCCCTCCTGGGCACAGGAAGCAGTGTCCCCGGGCGTGGGACGGCACACCAGCCACGCCATCCCCGCCACCTGTGACCGCGCACCCCGGGGCCGTGGCTCCGCGATGGGTGACTCCACCTGGGCAGCCGGGGCCCAGAGGCCGGCGGCCGGGAGGGTGGTGCCAGGCCCGCCGAGCAGGGCCAGAGCCAGGACAGACTGGGAGTGCCCTGGGCCCCGCCGGCAGAGGGGCCGGCGGTGGACGAGCAGGAGGAGAGGCTGACCGGGGCCTGGTGGACAGAGGCCGCAGCACAGGACACATCCCGGGGCGGCCCAGGCTGAATGGGCGTGTGGAGCGGGGACCGGCCCTGCGCCGGGCCAGACTGCAGGGGTGAGGGCCGGGGGACAGCGCGTCCTGTGACCTCAGCAGCCGGGAGCCAGAGGAAGGTCAGACTGAGACTCCATCTGTGGGTCAGAGCCCCGTTCTGGGCCCCACGTCCATCCTGACCACTGACCACGGCCAGACCGTTCCTGCCCGGCTCCCTGAGGCCCAGGCCGGGGGGCGGGGGTTGGCGGGGGAGCCTAGCCCGGGAGGGAGCTCTGGTTGCTAAGAGTCGTGGAGGGAACACTGGTCCCAGATTGGCCTCAGCAGCACGGTGCTCTCCAATACCCCTCAGTGGCCATGCCACACCACACCACGCCTCTCACCCCACACCACGGGGCTCAGGCAGCTGCCGAGGCCCGGGGCACAGTGCTGGGCCCAGCGGCTCCTTGCAGCCCACGGCCTCCCATCTGGACAAGCTCAGCACCGCCCCCTCCTCCCCTCCTAAGGGCAGTTCGGACGCTGGAGGCAGAGATGGAAGCCTGGAACGTCATGAACAGGTGTCAGACTTTGTTTTTTTTAAATACATGTTTATTGATTTCAGAGAGGGAGGGAGACAGAAACATCATGATGAGAGAGAATCATCGATCGGCTGCCTCCTGCACGCCCCCCACTAGGACTGAGCCCGCAACCCAAGCACATGCCCTGACCAGGAATCGAACCGTGACCTCAAGGTTCATAGGCCAACACTCAACCACCGAGCCACACGGCCGGGCCAGGTGTCAGTCTGCAGGAACTGGAGGCCCCGGGGTCAGACCTGGGCTCAGCAGGTGCTGTGGGGAGGGCAGGGGGGCCTGGGCTGGGGGTGTGGGGCTGAGGAGCCGAGGCCATGGGGCTGGGGAAGCCAGGGCCTCTGCACTCACCCAGGACGCCCGGGGGCGGCTCGGCCACTGTGAGCCTTCGGGGCCTGTCCCTGTCCCTGTCCCTGGAGACCCGTGCTCGCCCCACCCCCACCCCAGCTGCCCGGGTGCTGCGGACACCGGACACCCCGCTCCGGTGGGGCAAGTGCCGGCCGCCGTGTCCCCAGGAGGCCGCCCGCCCGCCGGCCTGGACGCTGGCCTGTAACCGCAGCTCCCGGAGCCTCCGGAACCCAGATCCCCACTCAGATCACACTCAGCCCGCTGTGAGGTCCGCCCAGCGGCCGCCTCCCCTCTGCTGCCCCACTTCCCGTGTCCTGGGCCGCCCCGCTCCTCGCCCGTGGCCGTCTGTAAAGGGCACAGGCCCGGGGAGTGGGCTCCATCCCCAGTGTGGGGCGTGCAGGAGGCAGCAGATCAATGATTCTCTCTCATCATTCATGTTTCTCTCTTTCTCCCTCTCCCTTTCTCTCTGAAATCAATAAAATAAAATAAAATAAAATAAAATAAAATAAAATAAAATAAAAAAGTGGGCCTTATGGGTGCCCCCTTCAGAAGTGTCCTGTTGGCAACCGGAAGGGCCCACGTGCTAAGAGGCCCGGTGTCCCTGCTGCCTTCCGCCTCTGGCTTCTGCCCCTGGGCCCCCCATTCTAGCTCCTCAGTGACTTCCTCGCCCTCACCCCCACCCAACCCCGACCCTGAGTACTGCTGGGGCCCGTGGAGGACAGGTGCGTAGGAGGCGGTGCATGTGGCCTGGGGCAGAGAAGTGGGGGGGGAGGAGCAGGTCAGGTGCTGAGTTGAGGCAGAGCCTGGGGTTGCATCTCCTCCTTCTCCCCGACCCCGACTCCCCGACTCCCGGACTCCGTGCCCATCGGCCTGGCTGATGATCGGATACGTGACCACTGGTAGCAGCTCCAGGAGCTGCCTGCCAGGAGGTGTGGAGCAGGAGACTGGCCTTTGAGTGACCAGGGCCGTAAGGGAAGGAAGTCTGATCTCCAGCTCACAGAGGAGGAGACTGAGGGTCAGAGTGGTCCTGTCACTCGTGTCAGTGTGTGGCGGAGCACGGTGGCCCTGAGCCTAGGTGGGTGGGGTGCAGCCCTGGGACCCAGAGGAGCAGGGTGCTGGGCGGCCAGTCCAGGGAGCCCTCAGAGTGACCTCCCAGGAGAGACAGCCCGGGCCACACTCCCTCCCTCCGGCCGGCCCTGCCTTTGGGAGCAGAGAGAGGAGGTGAGGGGGAGGCCCAGGTGGGTGCTGTGAGGGTCCCAGGGGATAAAGCCTGGGACGTGCTTAGCCTGGAGCCCGAGCAGACACAGTGAGGAGGTGGGGGGACGAGAGACTGGACCAAGAGGAGGGGGGGTCCGCGCTGAGCCCTGGAGCCCTCTTCTCACCGGAGAGGATGGAAGCAGGAGCTCCCGGGGTCGGGGGCAGCAGGGGCAGAGGCTGGGGCAGGAGGTGGGCAAGGGAGTGGCAGGGTGAGGGCTGAGGGGAGAGGTCACTAAGGAGCTAGAATGGGGGGCCCAGGGGGTCAGGAGCCAGAGGCAGAAGGGAGCAGGGACACCGGGCCCCTTAGCACATGGGACCCGGTTGCCAACAGGGCACTTCTGAAGGGGGCACCAGTAAGGCCCCACTTTTTTATTTTTAATTGATTTTAGAGAGGAAGGGAGAGGGGGAGAGAGAGAGAAATGTGAATGATGAAAGAGAATCATGGATCCTCTGCCTCCCGATGCCCCACACTGGGGCTCGAACCCACAACCAGGGCCTGTGCCCTTGACTGGAATCAAACATGGGACCTTTCAGACCGTAGCCCGATGCTCTATCCACTGAGCCAAACCAGCTGGGGCGAGAGGCCTCACCTTTTTTTTTATTTTTTTATTTTTACATTGTATTGATTTCTTATAGAGAGGAAGAGAGAGGGATAGAGAGTTAGAAACATGGATGAGAGAGAAACATTCACCAGCTGCCTCCTGCACACTCCCCACTGGGGATGTGCCCGCAACCACGGTACATGCCCTTGACCGGAATCGAACCCGGGACCCTTCAGTCCGCAGACTGACGCTCTATCCACTGAGCCACACCGGCCAGGGTGAGAGGCCCCACTTTTGTTTGTCTGCCAGGCCAGCCTCCGGGCACAGCCTTCCTGCCCGTGGAACCAAGCTCGGTCCGTGGCCTCTGACGCGGCAGGCAGGGCTGGGCCTGGGGCCGTGCCCCAGGACGGGTCTCAGAGGCATGGGCTCCATCAGCCTCCGCCCCGCGCCTAGGCAAGAGGTGCCTGGCCTCAGAGGGAAATCCGAGTCTGACAGCTAACCAGACGGATTGAGTTCCAGGCCAGCAGGCCCAGGTGTGACCGCCATCGGCAGCCCTGCCTCCCGCCCGGCCCTGCGGGCACTCCTGCGGCTGGGCCCGGGCAAGGGCGCACTGATGGTGAGAGGGCAGCACAGTCACGGCTGCCCACTGGGGGGTGGGAGGACTGGAACTGAGTGTGAGGCTATCTGGCCTGCTTGGGCCTCAGTTTCCTCATCCATTAAATGGGACGATAGCAGTGCTCACTTGCTGAGGGCTTAACGGAGGTTAAGATTTTGTGTGTAGCCCTAGCCAGTTTGGCCTAGTGCAGGTGTCGGCAGCCTACGGCTCCAGAGCCGCATGCGGCTCTTTTGAAGCTTTACCGCGGCTCCGACAACTTGCAAGCCTGTGTGAAAATGAAGGTAACGTCTTACAGACCTGATGTGCTGACACTGTGCACTGAGGTTTAGGAGCAAAAATCCCATTAACCAGGTAAATTAAATATTTTAATTAGCTATTAATTTGCAAAAATATATTTTACATTGTTAAGTGAAGAAGTGCTTTTTTTCTTCAGATTGACAGCTAACTGCACGACCCGGTATATAGCGTTAAGGTAAGAAACAATATATGCAGTGTTCTATTTGTTTTAAATGTCGCATCGGGTTTGCGGCTCCCAGGTGTTTTTTTCCTTCGGAAACGGGTCCAAGTGGCTCTTTATGTCTTAAAGGTTGCAGACCCCTGGCCCAGTGGATAGAGGGTCAGCCTGCAGACGGAGGGGTTCCCGGTTCGATTCCAACAAGGGCACACGCCTGGGTGGCGGATTCGAGCCCCGCTGGGGTGTGTGCAGGAGGCGGCCCATTGGTGTTTCTCTCTCATCATTGATGTTTCTGTGTCTCTCCCTCTTCCTTGCTCTCTGAAAGCAATCCTATCTATCTAATAAAAGAGTGATATGCAAATTGACCATCACTCCAACACACACTATGGCTGCCCCCATGTGGACGCAAGACGGCCACCACGAGATGGCCAGCAGGGGAGGGCAGTTAGGGGTGAACAGGCCGGCAGAGGAGGGAAGTTAGAGGCGACCAGGCCTGCAGGAAAGGGCAGTTGGGGGCACCCAGGCCTGCAGGGGAGGGTAGTTAGGGGAGCAGTTAGGCATCAATCAGGCTGGCAGGGGAGTGGTTAGGGGGTGATCAGGCTGGCAGGCAGAAGCAGTTAGGGGCAATCAGGAAGGCAGGCAGGGGAGCAGTTGGGAGCCAGCAGTCCTGGATTGTGAGAGTGATGTCCCAGATTAGAGAGGGTGCAGGCTGGGCTGAGGGACACACCTCCACCCTGTGCATGAATTTCATGCACCAGGCCTCTAGTAGAAATAGATTTAGAATAAAAATCACTGGGAAAATGCCCAGGTGAGGTTTATAAAATACAGAAATAAGGTTCTGTGAGTGAAAGCCCCGAGGGGCTCCCAGGAGGCAGCTCTGAGAAAGCACATCGGCAGGGATTACTCCTCTCGGCCTGGGCTGCCACGCTGGGTGTGCTTATCAGCGCTGCATTCCTTTCCCTCCGAGTCGCCCACACAGGCCCGGGAGGGCAATGCCGCAACCTCTCCTCCCCAACCGCACACTAACCGGCCGTTTCATAACAAACCCGCCATCGCCAGCGTGAATCCCAGTTTGCCGTGGTCCCTGCTGTCGCCAGCTCTCCCCCTGTGGCCTGTCCCCCGATGGTCTGTGTCTGGAGGTTGGGAGCATAATGGTCCCAGGATGTGGGGAAGCGGGTGCAGGAGGGGGCGGCAGGCGGGGTGGGCAGGCTCCCGCAGACCGGGTTCTGGAACTCGGCCGCCTGAGCCCCGCCCAGTGCCCTCAGCATAGGAGCCCCGGCCTCTCCCCCAGCCGCAGCCCCCAGGCCCCCATCTCCCCCGGCCCACGCCCGGCCGCCTGTGAGCCTGTCACTGCTGGGTGTGGCCCATCACCCTCAGAGCCGAGGCCACTGCACCATCCCTCTCCCTCTCCCAGGGCCCAGCCACTGCCCACCGGGGAGGCCCCCACAGCCGCTGCCCGGCCCGAGGCCAGGGCTCAGGAAGCGCCAGGAAAGCACAGAATGTTCCGGTGGCCGCCCCAGCAGTTGGCTGGTGGGTCAGCCCCGCCCCAGGGCCTGCCCATGGGAACAATGCGGCTCCAGCAGCCGGCTCCCCGGGGCCAGTCTCCTCACCCGCCACCTCGGACCTGGGCCCCCGCCCAGCCAGGGCATCTGAATGGTTAGAGCCACGCGAGTCAGGTTGAAGCCCTTGGCCAGACACTCAGCAGCTGTGTGGCCTCGGCAAGCCGCTCACCCTCTCTGACTCCGTGCACTCGACACTGCCCTGCCTCTGACCGAGGTCACTGGGAGTGCCTGGCCAGCAGCCCTGATCTGGGGGAGGCAGGGGCTGAGAAACGGGGGCGGCTGGGCAGAGAGGGCTGTGAGCTGGCAGCGAGCCTGCAGGGCAGCACACAGCCCGAGGGCCAGCCCCGCTGTTGAAGGCGAGATGCCGGTCTGAGGAAGCTTCCAGAAGCTTCCAGAATGCCAGCGTGCAGTCATTCGCTCGCTCACTTCCGCACTCCTTTACTGGTTCATTCGGTGCATTTACTGAGCCCGGGTACGTGCCGTCCCTGGGGAGA
The DNA here is from genome assembly GCA_963693515.1 of Pipistrellus nathusii. NCBI lineage: Eukaryota > Metazoa > Chordata > Mammalia > Chiroptera > Vespertilionidae > Pipistrellus > Pipistrellus nathusii. The sequence goes on from OY882858.1 coordinate 1,692,464, forward strand.
TCTGCTCCCTGAGGGCCTCTGTTCAGAGGTGAGAGGCAGACTTATTTATTAATATTATTATTTAAATTATTTTAAAACATATTTTATTGATTTTGTACAGAGAGGAAGGGAGAGAGATAGAGAGCTAGAAACATCGATGAGAGAGAGTCATCTATCAGCTGCCTCTTGCACCCCCCCCACTGGGGATGTGCCCGCAACCAAGGCACATGCCCTTGACCGGAATCAAACCCGGGTCCCTTCAGTCCCCAAGCCGACGCTCTATCCATTGAGCCAAACCGGCTTCGGCTATTTTTTAAATATATTTTTATTGATTTCAGAGAGGAAGGAAGGAGGAGAGAGAGGTGGGAACATCCATGATGAGAGAGAATCATGGATCAGCTGCCTCCTGCACGCCCCCACCGGGGGTGGAGCCCGCCGCCGGGCCTGTGCCCGGGGCCGGGAGTGAACTGGGACCGCCTGTTGGTAGGTCGGGCTCAGGCCTGGCGGCTGGCGGCTGGCGGCGGGCGGCTGGCGGGAGGCCTCTGCTTAGCGGCTGGAGCCTCGCCCCGGGCTGCTCACTCACCTGCTGGGGAGTTGAGCTCCAGCTGCCTGACTCCAGGTTGCCCTGCCGTGAGGCCCATACCAACCGGGCACCCAGGAGCCGATGGACGCAAATAAAACACCTGTTGTAGCCGCGCACAACGCGCGCACGCACACACACACACACTCTCTCTCTCTCTCTCTCTCACACACACACACACACTCACACTCACACACACACACTCACACACACACACACACACACACACACACACTCACACTCACACACACTCACACACACACATACACACACACACACTCACACTCACACACACACACTCACACACTCACACACACACACACTCACACTCACACACACACTCACATACACACACCCTCAGCCTCAGACACACACACACACACACACTCACATACACACACCCTCAGCCTCAGACACACACACACACACACACTCACACACACACACACACACACTCACATATGCAATACGCACACACACACTCACACTCACACACACACTCACACACACACACACACACTCACACACACTCACACACACACTCACATACACACACCCTCAGCCTCAGACACACACACACACACACACTCACACACACACACACACACTCACATATGCAATACGCACACACACACTCACACTCACACACACACTCACACACACTCACACACACACTCACATACACACACCCTCAGCCTCAGACACACACACACACACACACTCACACACACACACACACACTCACATATGCAATATGCACACACACACTCACACTCACACACACACTCACACACACTCACACACACACTCACATACACACACCCTCAGCCTCAGACACACACACACACACACACACACTCACGCACACACTCACACTCACACACACACACACACACACTCACACACACACGCCCGCACACGCACATGGAAAGTGAAAGGGCTGCCTGGGCCTGCCCTCGGGGCGGCGGGGCCTTGGTTTCCCCCGGGGCCGCACACGCGCACAGGAGCCCGCACACTCTCAGGGCCTCGCTCTCCGGCCGCAGCTCAGCGGGTGGGAGCTCCGCCCGACACGGAGGCTGCGGCTCGGTCCGCCAGGGCGCGCACAGGAACCCACGAGGCCTGCACCTTTCCCTCTTCCCTCCCGTACACACGTCCCACACAGAGAGGCCCGCAGGCTGGCATGGCCTCGGTGCGCGCTCCGGCCTCAGCCCGCGGAGCCTCCGTCCTGCGGGGCAGCTCAGGGCCGCGGCTTCCGGCCGTACACGCGGGGACTTGGCTGAACCTGCCCGATCGGCTCAGGCTCCGCCTGTGGACCGGCTCTGTCTCCAAGGCCAGGGGCCAGCCCGCGGCCGCTGCCCCGGCCGGGCAGAGGGCACGGCGCGCCCTGCTCCAGCGTGTGCCGCGTCCGTGCGGCTGTGCGGGGCTGAGGAGGCCCGAGAGCCCTCTGTCCGCCGGTGTGGGCGCGCCAGGCTCCCGGCTGTGGGTCACCGGATGAGCACGGTGGCTCCGGAGCGCCGGACCCTCCGGCCCGGCAGCCCGGCACACCCTGCACGGGGGCACACCCAGCGGCCGCCAGGCACTCGCAAGCGCCACGCCCGGGGTTTGATACGATCCAGACAAACATCCTGAGGCAGGCGCCTCAGCATCCCCGATACCAGGAGCGATGGAGGCGCAGCCAGGTTGCACAACTTACCCCGAATGACCAGGCAGAGCCACGTGGCCGGTGCTGTGGTTTGCTAACTTGTTACAAAGCAGCCGGTTCATGGCTGCACCCAGAGGCCCTCGGTGCTGTGAGAAAGCTCAGTTTGTTGCCTTGTTACAAAGTAGCCAGTTTGTTACCTTGTTACAAAGTAGCCAGTTAGTTACCGTCGTGGACGCTACAGTCCCAAGAGCCAGCCGATGTGGCTGTGACTCGGCTGCGCCCCTGGCCCCAGGCTCAGCGGGGTTCGCACAGAGCACCCCCCCCCCCAGGTCAGGAAGCGGACCTGGCTTCTCCCTGGGGGCGGAGACCTGGTCCAGGCCACTCAGGGTCAGGCCCTCGGAGGGACTCCTTGTTGGTGGGGACCTCCCTGTCACCCCCTCCAGCCCTGGGGGGGGGTAGCTGTCCCACCGGTGCTGGCTCTGGAGCCTGGCTCTCTGGGGTCCTCGCCCCCCCACCCCCCCAGCAGTCCTGCTTGGACACAGCCCTCCTGGAATTCCCGGATGGCGGACGCCATCTGCCTTCCCCCGGGGCCGGGTGATGTGACAGCGCCTGAGTGTGGGGGCTGCGGGGACCCGCGCAGCGGCTGGGGGTGCGGCCCGCGGGGCACCCAGAGAGCGGGGGGGGGGGCACCCAGAGAGCGGGGGGGCACCCAGAGAGCGGGGGGGCACCCAGAGAGCGGGGGGGGCACCCAGAGAGCGGGGGGGGGCACCCAGAGAGCGGGGGGGGCACCCAGAGAGCGGGGGGGCACCCAGAGAGCGGGGGGCGGCACCCAGAGAGCGGGGGGAGGGGGGACAGAACTCCCGGCGCTAAAGCAGCCGGGCACGACCTCCATCGGCGGCCAGTGACGGTCAGAAATGGACGGACTATGTCCGGACCCACCCCCTGCCCAGCAGTCTTCCCCGGGGCGGGCGGACCCCGGGGCGGGGGCCCTGCCCGCACACGCCCCCGCCTCCCGCGGAGCCCGCGGAGCCAGGTGCCCCCCCCCCCCCCCGGGGCCGGGGAGCGCGCCTGGCACCGCGGCTGCGCGGGCACCTCCCGCCGGGTGTCGCCTGGACCCTGCGCGGGGCCTGGGGTGTGGGGGCCCCTCCGGGCTTCGGGGAGCCCCTGCCTGCGAGGGAGGGGGCAGAGGAGGGAGAGGGGCGTCCTGGCCGGCGGAGCTGAGCTCGCTGCGTCCTGGACCCGCCGACCCTCCCGCACAGGCCGCGCCCAGGGCTGTGGCCCCGCGTTGGGCACCGGGGCGCCGGCGGCCTGCGTGGGGTGAGGACGGACGCCGCCCCGAGGCCCCCAGGCGGCGGTCCCGGCTTTCCCAGCGTTTCCCCGGAGGCGGCGGGGGCTGAGCGGAGGCTCCGTGAATGGGCATCATCGGCGCCGGCTGCGGGGCGCCCGGACCCGGGGCGCAGGAGCGGCCAGACCGGACCGCGGGCCTCGGGCTGTGTCCATTCACCCACGTCCTGCTTTCCCGCTGAGGACAGAGCACCCTGAAGCCCAGCGCAGCCAGCACCGGGGAAACGGAGCCGGGACCGCAGGCTGGACCGGAGCCTGCCCCACGGGCCGCCCCACTGCGGGAGAGGGGGCGCTGGGTGGGGGTGGAGGTTTGGGGACTGTCTGGCAGGGAGGGGGGTCTGGATTGTGGGGTGGAGGTTTGGGGACTGTCTGGCAGGGAGCGGGGTCTGGATTGTGGGGTGGAGGTTTGGGGACTGTCTGGCAGGGAGCGGGGTCTGAGGCCAGGGTTCAGGAGGCCCAAGCCCTCTGGGTCTGACTACCCGCTGCCCCGCGGGGGGGGGGGGGGGGCCACTGAGGGGTCTCGCTGGGCCTGGCCAGGTCTGATTTGCGCTATAGGATCATCATTCCCGCCGTAGGGGCTAAACGGATGAGGCAGGTGACTCTGGTTGGGGTGGAGCAGGAACACAAACAGGTGGGAACGGCCCTGGCCAGGTAGCCAGCTGGTTAGAGCATCCTCTGGCTACGCCAACGTTGCAGGTTCAATCCTGGGTCAGGGCACATATAAGAATCGGCCAGTGAATTCATCAATAAGTGGAACAACATATCGATGTTTCTCTCCCTGCCCTCTCTTTCCCTCTCTCTAACGTCAATCAATAAAAGTACAAATAAAAAAGCACTGGAAGAGTCACCAGGAGGAATCCAAGATGGCTGCCCAGGAAAACACCTAGCCGCAGCCGCACGCAACAATTTCAATAAAATACAACTAAAATATAAAATGGACATTACCCAGAACTACAGGAAAGTCGACTGACTGGAAATGCTACAACAAGAAGCAAGGAGAAAACCAGAAGGAAGCGCGGAGGAGCCGGAAAAGCCTAAGGTACGGAGACGCACGGCGCGCGGAGAGGACGGAGCCGGAGAGGAGGGAGGCCGAGTGCCTGGCTGGCGTTCCCTAGTGGGAAGGAGATAAACGCTCCGACTGTGCTGGGCCCCAGTTCTGACTGCTCTGAACCCCAGTTCTAGGCCAGACCCCGGGGACCCAGGCTCATCCACAGGGAGCTGGGCTGTAAGGCGGAACCCGGGGGAGCGGCTAAAGGAGGTCCCGGCGGCGCGCACATTGCGCACAGAGAAGGGACGGTTGGCTGTGCCGCGGGATTGCCCTGGCGGGAAGGAGACAGGGGCTCCAGTCTGCTCTGAACGCCACCTCCAACCCCACTTCCAACTGAACTGAACCCCATTCCGGGCTCATTGGGGGAGAGCATAGACTGTTTGGTAGCAGGCGAAAATCGAGGGCACCTTTCTCTCAGAGGCGCTTGCAGCGAGCACTGAAGGACCCTGAGACCCAGGAGCCGCATAGGGCGGGGCTGACGGAAGCCAAAGCTGTAGGCTCCACCCTGAAACCCCGCCCCATCAGGGAAGCTGTGAAAATGCTGAGAGGAAATAGATCACAAACGAAAGAAATGGAGGACAAAAAGCAACTGGATATAGAGTTCAAATCTATGCTTATAAGGTTTTTCAAGAATTTCCTAGAAAAGGCGGGACCGGTTTGGCTCAGTGGATAGAGCATCGGCCTGTGGACTGAAAGGTCCTGGGTTTGATTCCGGTCAAGGGCATGTACCTTGGTTGTGGGCACATCCCCTGTGGGGGGTGTGCAAGAGGCGGCTGGTCGGTGTTTCTCTCTCATCAACGTCTCTGGCTCTCTGTCCCTCTCAATTCCTCTCTGTGTAAAATCAATAAAATATATTAAAAAAAATTTATACTAAAAAAAAAATTTTTTTTTTTTAAAAAGCACTGGACCCAGCCAGCGTGGCTCAGTGGTTGAGCGTTGACCTATGAACCAGGAGGTCACAGTTTGATTCCTGGTCAGGGCACATGCCTGGGTTTTGGGCTGGATCCCCAGTTTGGGGTGTGCAGGAGGCAGCAGATCAATGTTTCTCTCTCATCATTGATGGTTCTCTCTCCCTCTCCCTTCCTCTCTGAAATCAATAAAATACATATATTTAAAAATAAAATGAAATAAAAACAAAAAAAGCAGTTGGGGGTGGGGTGAGCAGAGCCTATGCATGCCCAGTGTCTGGCGAGTGCTGGGTCGATGGCAGGATGGGGAGCCCAGACTAGACAGAGGAAGGGGGTCTGGAAACGTTCCCCACCCAGGCAGGCCAGGCCAGCAGGTGTCAACCCGAGGGCCCAGCTCCCGGGCATGTGGGCACTGGGCAGCCTCCACATCACACCCTCGTCCCCAAGCGCTGGGCAGTCACTTCTTCCGACGCCCACCCTTCACGGCACATCCTAAATTGGGGTCCCACCCCCCCTTCGCCACCTGCACCCTCTGTCCTTGCCATGAGCCAGCCAGCCTCCGGAGGTGGCCACTGCCCATGGGGAAACATAAATCCGCTCCCTCTCCCCCTCTCCTGGAAAACCAGCAACATACAATCCAGATGCATCATAACCCACACCCAACCTTCTGCGCTTCCCTCCCCTCCCCCTATCCTCCCTACGATCCCCCTCCAGGTGTCTCTCTTTAAAAAAATAATAATTTTTTTTTATTGGTCTCAAGGAGGAAGGAAGAGAGAGAGAGAGAAACATCAATGATAAGAATCATGGATTGGCTGCCTCCTGCACGCCCCACACTGGGGATCGAGCCCGCAACCTGGACATGTGCCCTGACAGGGAATGGAACCTCAACCTCCTGGTTCATAAGTGGCCGCTCAGCCCCTGAGCCACGCTGGCTGTCCCTGGCCAGCTGTGTGTGACTTTTTTTTTTTTTAATATATTTTATTGATTTTTTACAGAGAGGAAGAGAGAGGGAGAGTTAGAAACATCGATGAGAGAGAATCATCGATCAGCTGCGTCTTTCTCACCCCCTACTGGGGATGTGCCCACAACCAAGGTACATGCCCTTGACCGGAATTGAATCTGGGACCTTTCAGTTCCCAGGCTGACGCTCTAACCACTGAGCAACACTGTTTTTGGCTGTGTGTCTGTTTATGACGCTGGCCATGTTGGGTTAAGGCACACTTCCAATGACCTCTCACCGCTGTTTGGTAGTCAGGTCCCAACTCAGGTGTCCCTCCTGGCCAGAGCAGCCGGCTGGGTCACACCATCGGCTTTATCTTTTACAGTCGCCACTGGTGGAAGTTCTTTCCTTGCGTTTTATCATCTTTACCCTGGCCAGAGCATAAGCTTCGTGAGAGCAGGGACTTGCCTGTCCTGCTAGGGGTTGTGTGCCAGGGCCTAGACCAGCGCGGGGAACCCACTAGAAACCAGTCCACGCTAATTGACTGAGCGAGCTTGCTGGCCCCTGGGAACACAGGTTGCCAGTTCAGGTTCACCTCCCATGCTCTCAGCATCCCACACCTAGGTCTTACACCAGCTGTTTGGTATTCATGTAGCATTGGAACTCTGCATCACCTTTGCAATCTTTTTTTCTATGAATCTAAAATGGTTCTAAAGCCCTGGCCGGTGTGTGGTTCCGTTGGCTGGGCATCATCCCAGGCACTGAAAAGTTGCAGGTTCGATTCCCGGTCAGGGCACATGCCTGGGTTTCCGGCTCCGTCTCCAGCAGAGGGTGCGCCGGACGCAGCGGATGGATGTTTCACTCTCGCATCAATGTTTCTCTCTCCCTCCCTCTCCTTTCCCCTTTCTCTAAAAATCAATAAACTTTTAAAATGGTTCTAGGAATAAAGTTTGTTTTTAAAAAGAGTGGAAAGTGGCACTTGGATTTCTGTCCCTCATCCACCCAGTTCCCATTCTCCACTCCAGCCACTGCTTTATCAGTGTTCTGTGGATCCTTCAAGAATTCCCGCAGGGAGCACCCGCCTTGGGGCACATCCACCCGAGTCTCCGTTTTGAGTGGGTTTTCTTTCTCCTAAGCTCTAAGGGTCCCCCCACGAGAGCACTGGGCAGCGGCAGCTCATCCCAGGCTGACTCCCAGCTTGTCCCCCAGGCCCTGTCTCTGCCTCTCCAGGGAGCTGACAGCACCCCGCCTTGGCTCTCTCCTGCTGCCACCTCTGCCCTGGACCCCTTCCCACCTTGTTTCACTGTTGCTCCAAGCTTTATAATAAAGAGACTCTAAAAAAAAAAAATCCTTTATGCAAATGTGAATCAATGCTGATTTTCTCCCCAAAGGGTTTTTAGATTTTCCCTTGGAAGAGCATTTACTCATTGTAATGTAAAACAGTGCAAAGACACTTACTAGAGAGAAAAATGCAATGCACCTCATACACCCATCACCCACGTTCAGCCATTACCAAGGCTTTCTGCGTGTGTGTGTGTCAGGTAGCCCTCGTTCTCTCTCTCTCCCGTTGGCTGAGATGTTTTAAAGCAGATTCCAGGCTCCTTACACCTGGGAGCAGGCACCCCTGAACAATCTGGACATCTCCTGTCACCCCAAGTTCCTATCCCACCGACAACGGTGACTCCAGAGGGCCTCCTGTGGACATCAGCCTGGGTGACGGGACACAGAAAAGCTTTGCGGGGCAGGCGTGAGCACGGTGACCTAATTATGCGCGTGTGGGATGGTTTGGGTGTGGAGGAGTCAGAGCGGGAGGCGAACTGCGAACGCCCTTGGTCTAGATGCCAGCAGATAGGCTTGATGCCAGGTGTTTGCAGCTGCGTGGGGAGCGGGAGGGGGGCAGCTGGAGAGCCTCTGCGGGGAGCCACTGCCTGCCTGCCTGGGGACAGGGGACCCTGATGTGAGGGTGGGGCGCCTGCCACTCTGTGTCCATAGGACCTGCAGGCAAGAGGGACCCCAGTGGCTAGGCTCCCCTTCTCAGGAGAGGGGCTCACTTTGATTACCTCACCCCGGGGGACACTTGCCTGCAATGCTCCAGCGAAGGACCAGGGCCCCTTCCAGTTCATGCACAGGAGCACGTCAGAGCTGGAAGGCCTGGGGGTCGTGGAATGTAACCCTTTCTAGTTACACGTGGGTAAACCAGCCCCAGAGAAGGGGTGCAAGTCCCTAGGGCCACAGGGGGAGTCAGAAGCAGAGCTGGAACCGGGCCGGCGTGGCTCAGTGGTTGAGCATTAACCTATGAACAGGAGGTCACGGTTCGATTCCAGATCAGGGCACATGCCCGGGTTATGGGCTCGATCCCCAGGGTGGGGCATGCAGGCGGTAGCTGATCTGTGATTCTCTCTCATCATGGATGTTTCTATCTCTCTCTCCCTCTCCCTTTCTCCCTGAGATCAATAAAGAACCTAAATATTTTTTAAAAAGAAGCAGAGTTGGCACAAGAGGCTGGGTCTCTTGAGTTCCTGCCTGGGATCTCCGTCACCTAGAGCTTCCTCTTCCATCCTAACCCGCTCCCAGAGGGCTGCCTCCTGCCCCTGATGCCCAAGGGCACACATTCAAGATGGGGGGATGTGTGCTGGGAGGTGCTTGCTCGTGGCAACCTCACTCTGGAGATCTGCCATTGATGGAGGAGCAGCAACCAGGCTCACAGGCTGTGCCACGGCCTTTCCACACATCAGGTCTGAGGCTCCCCAGATCCCGGGAGGCAGGCACTATTACATCCGAAACCACCCATTATAGAGATGGGCAAACTGACATCAGGGAGATTCAGCTTGTCTAAGGTCATACAGTGAGCGTGTGGCAGACCCAATGTCTGCATAACTGAAAAGTCTCCCCTCTCAGCTACACACACACACACACACACACACACACACACACACTGGCCGCAGGAGATCCGGGTGGCGCCCCACGGAGAGGACAGTGCCTTCTCCGGCCTCCTCCCTCCGTGAGGAGCAGACAGGTTACAGACTCCGAGCCTCCCGGGAGCTGGGCCCTTCCAATGCGGCCTTTGGTGCGGGCCATAAAGAGGCTTCCCGCTCTGGGTGCTGGGGGCCTTCCAGGGGGGCCTGTGGCCCAGCGGGGCGGGCACACTGGCCAGCCTTTCCCGGCTCTGCTCCATGCCCTGCGGGGCCCTGGGCACAAGAGTGGTCCGTTCAGGTCAGTCACTCAGGCACTGGGGCCGGAGGGAAGGGTGTCTGGGAGACAAGGCTGTAAGGAGAGGCCTGGAGCCGGAGGACTGGCCCTGCCCTGGGACGTTGGAGCCCAGGAGCTGGCACAGGTGGGCAAGGGCGTCCTGGGCAGGGGCAGGGGTGCCGCCTGCGTGCAATGCCAAGCTTGGAGCGCAGAGCCGCGTCCTGGAGGGCCCCCTGGCCGAGGGCGCTGGGCACCGGAAGCCGCAAGAAGCCAGGATGGGGGCGCAGCGCAGGCACGTTCGTGGGTTCACCCTGTGCAATGCGGAGCCGGTCACGTGGGTGGTTCTGGGCGCATCCACGCCCCTCGGACTAGGCCCCTCGCCTGCAGTCCCCCGGGGCGTGGGAGCAGGGGTCAGGCCGCGGTCAGACGCGGGCACGCCCCGCCCCCGACGGCCTCCCGGAGCCGCGGTTCGAGTCCTGGCCTCGGTGTGACTCGCTGCGGGGGTCCCGCCGGGGTCCCTCCCTCTGTGGGCCTCCGCTTTCCCACGCCTGAGGTCTCGGGGAGTCCGGGGTCTCGGTCCCGCGCGGCCCGGAGCCCCCAGGCCGCCACGGGGGGCCGGCGGCCCGGCGGCCGCAGCGCGCCCCTCCCACCGCGGGAGCGCGGACGCGCACGCACCTGGCGCCGCGGGGGGAGTTGGGAGGGTGGGGCCCCGCCCAGGCTCCGCCCCTGTCTCCCCAGGACCAATCGGAGCGGGCGGCTGGCCTGTGGGGGCGACGCGCGGGGGCGTGGCCTGCGGCTGAGGAGAGCTGCGGCGGGCGGCGCGGGCGCTCTGGCGGAGGCGGCTGCGGCGGCGGTGGCGGCGGCGGCGGCTGAGGCGGCGGCGGCGGGTCCCGGGACAGCGAGCGACGCAGCGCGCCCGCGGCCGCGACAGGCCGGCCAGGCGCCGCACCCGCCGCCTCGCCACCGAGGGCCCGAGAGCGCGGCGGCGGCGCGCGGCCTGGGAGCGGCCGGAGCGGCGGGCGCGGCGCCGAGCGTCCTGTCAGGCGGCGGAGGGCGTCGCGGACTCGCGTCGCGATGATGCCGGTGGGTGCGGGCGACGGCGGCTTCCTCCACGGGCCGCCGGCCAAGCCTCCTTCCTCCCCGGTTCCCCGCCCGGGGCCCCGCGCGAAGCCGGCCGGGCGGGCGGGCGGGGAAGGAAGTGGCCCGGCCCCGCGACCCCGGGCGGCAGGTGGGGGCGCCGGGCTGTCAGCGCGGCCGGGCGGGGGTCCGAGGGCGGGTCCCCCGGGGCCGCGGCCCTCCCGCCGGGCGGGGAGGCGGGAGGTGGGGTCGGGCCGGCATTTCAGGCCGGGCGGCCGCGAGGCCCGGTGGCGTGGCGCCCGCCCAGGTGCGGGGCCGCGGCGCCTCTGCCCGCTGCACCGTGCGGGCTCGGCTCCGGGTCCCCGTGCGGCGCCCCCGCGCTGGAGCCCGCGTCCTGGTTCCGGAAGCTGCGGCGGCGGCGGGCCGGAGCGCACCGGGGGCGGGGTTGGACCCTGGTTCTGGAGCTGCTGTCTGGACCCTGGTTCTGGAGCTGCGGTCTGGACCCTGGTTCCGGAAGCTGCTGAGGCCGGAGCTCCGGGGGTGCGGCTCGCAGACCGCTCGGAGCCCCCGCCTGGGTCGGAGCCTCTGCGTCCCCGCTGTCGCCGCGCTGCGGAGGCGGCCAGGTCCGTCGCTGGTGGCGCCGCCCGTGCCCCGCCGTCCGGGACGCATCCTGCCGGGCGGGAGGCACCGGCCCCTGCCCCACCCCCCTCGCCTTCCCTTCCCGCCCTCTAAACGGCCCTGGGTGCTGAATTATAGTTCTCTAACCCAGCTTCGTGTGAAGCGAAGGTCATGACACGGGAAGAGAATGCGGGCGGGGGCTCCCGGAGGGATGGGTTGGTTTTCCCAGAGCCTGTTTATTTAGTGAAATTCTCCAGCACGCTCACAGGAAAGCAGCAAAATCGTTCTCTACTCTGCAGCCTCTACGCTGAAAGCCACCAGCGTTTTCCATAGAACACCGGCCTCTGCGGGGCTGGGCCCAAGGACATTCAGATCAGAGCCCCCGAGCTCCCAAGTCATTTCCTCTTTGGATAATCTTTCCCGATTTTTGAACGGATTCCAGTCCCTCCTGTTTGCGGCGTCTTAAGGTTTGACCGGGTTGATCCTTAGATCCTTCTTTGGCATCCGGGCATGTGGTGTTTCTAAACATTTGGTTTTCAATGGAGGACTTGTCTTTAAGGGAAGGAGAATTGGATGAGCATCAGAAGGTTCAGAATCCAGTACTGGTTCTGCTACTTTTTAGCGTTGTGACCTTGAACAAGTCAAGGCCTCCACGCCCGGAATTGAGGGGGACGTGCCCGGGGGCCGTCCCTGCAGCCGGACAGAATGATGTGTCCCAAGTGCCTGTCAGACAGATGCCACGCAGATGTTTACTCTGGTTAATGTGCTCTGAAGTGTCGCTTCTAATTTTACCCCCTGCGAGATAAGGTATTTGGAAACAGTTCCCTCCCTGATTCTCTCTGGCTGGGTTTGGAACATTAGGGTGTTTTGGAATTTTGAAAGCAGTTTTAGTTAAACCTGTGAGAGTGGGCTGATGTATTACTATGCTACAGTAATACTGAAGGTTAACTACAAAATTTTGACTGATTTTATCATTGCATAATGTTTCATTGTAAATACCGTGTTTAAAAAAACACAAACCACACTTGGTTTATAGTTTTCACATGATACATTCATACATTTTACCTCTGCATGGTTGGTTTCTAGTCTGTCCTGCCAGCTTTCCTTTTTAAAGACGTTTGCTTAGCTAGCATTTGGGAAATTTCTTCATGGTCCTCAAAACAATCAAACACTGCTTTTAAAAAACAGGCAGGGCCGAAACCAGTTTGGCTCAGTGGTGGAGCGTCGGTCTGCGGACTGAAAGGTCCCGGGTTCTATTCCGGTCAGGGGCATGTGCGTTGGTTGCGGGCACATCCCCTGTGTGGGGGGTGCAAGAGGCAGCTGGTTGGTGTTTCTCTCTCATCGATGTTTCTAGCTCTCTGTCTCCCTTCCTCTCTGTAAAAAAAATCAATAAAATATATATAAAAAAAACAAAAAAACAGGCAGGGCTATTAACCAGAACACCCTGCTTTTGTCTTAAAGTGCCTTCTAGAGACAGAATGTATTTCCCTTGGCCCCTCTTGGTGCCCTCTAACTTTGTCTTTCCTTCTTGGCCCCTAAAAATGCTACTTGTAGGATCGAGTCTTTCCTCTTTCAACACAGTTGGGGTTGGTTGTAAATGTAATGACATGTGATTCTTGATAGTATCTCAAAATACATACCCAAGACATGAATAAGATTTTCTTTATTGTGTATTTGGTGTTCATCATCACGATGAATCACCGAAGCAAGATTGGGCCTTTTTTTTTGCAGTTCGTAGAGAATAGCACCTCCAATAGGAGTATAACGTGGGCCCCACAGACACAATTTTAAATTTTCTAGTAAATACACTTAAAAAGGTGGTGTTTTTATTTTATTTTAAAAAATATTTTTATTGATGTCAGAGAGGAAGGGAGAGGGAAGAGAGAGAAAGAAACATCAGTGATGAGAGAGAATCTTTGATCGGCTGCCTCCTGCACACCCCACACTGGCAATCGAGCCAGCAACCCGGGCATGTGCCCCAACTAGGAATTGAATGGTGATCTGGTTCATTTGTTGACACTCAACCACTGAGCCACACTGGCTGAGCAAAAGGGTGGTATTTATAAAATAATGGCTATTACTGACTCATTTATATCAAATACTATAATCTCAGCACATAATTGTATGAAACATCTATTAATTTGATATTTTAGCTTTTTTTTTTTTTTGTACTAAGTCATTGAAATCTGGTAGAGTTCAGTATGGATTAGGGAAGCTTCACACTAGAGAACACATCTCATTTCAGACCAGCACATCCCAGCTGCTTAGCAGCCACGTGTGTTCAGTGGCCACCAGTGTAGAGTGTGTTTTAGTTTATCTGAAAATTGGCGGTCAGTGTGCGGTGTCTGTGGCGACTTGGAATTGACCCGGTGGTTCCCTGCAGCGCCCATCCTCCCAGCTGTTGGGAATAAACGGGAAAACATCCGACTGGGCACTCATCTGACACATTCAAATCTTTGAAGAAGTTTGCCTACTACAGAGTCCCATGACTGTCTACTTTTTTTTTTTTTAATATATTTTATTGATTTTTTTACAGAGAGGAAGGGAGAGAGATTGAGAGCCAGAAACATCAATGAGAGAGAAACATCGACCAGCTGTCTCCTGCACATCCTCCACCGGGGATGTGCCCGCAACCAACATACATGCCCTTGACCGGAATCGAACCCGGGACCCTTCAGTCCACAGACCGACGCTCTACCACTAAGCCAAACCGGTTTCGGCCTATGACTGTCTACTTTTAAACTAAGTTACATTTTGGAAATTCCCCTTATCAAAATAGTTTTGCATGCTATTATCTGTAGTTACTCACCTAGTTTATTTATTTATTTATTTATTTATTTATTGGTCAGTGGAAGACATTTTAAGGATGTTTTCCCAAGAAATAAAATGGGCTATATTTTAAAGATTATTTGTTGACTTGTCTCTAAAATCTGGACCTGAAAGCATTTAGGCTATGCGTAAAGAACTCTGATAGAAATAAGAATTTTAATAAGAATTGCTTGATTCAGAGCCTAAAGCATGAAAACTGTCTTGATCATTAGTCAGCATCATTCTTTTTTTAAAAAGAGCAAACATTTGCAGTTGCTACGTCTTTTTGTGCATTATATATGGCTAATGGTGCTAAGGATACTTTTTCCTCTGCCAAAGGAATATTAACTTGGGTAAAGGAAGCTTATGGCTCTGAAATGTGTCTTATTCGTAAGAAGAGCAGGCTGGTGGTAGTGTTTTGGTTGTTAGCGGTGGGACTCCTTACCTCCAGTGCACCCACGCAGTGTGACTAGCTGGCTCCCCTCATCTCTGTCCCAGGCGCCCTTTCACCACGTGGAACTATGGTCTATGAGTTACATTATTTTGTGTTTAATATTTAACGCCTATTAAGCAAATAGTCACTTATTTCAGTGTCTTCCCAACTATATTGAAACATTTAGAGGTATTAGCATAGGTCTTCCTCTTTTTGAGCCATCGGCGGTCATGTAATTGATAAAACAACAAATTGGAGTTGGGAGATTAGCTGCCAGTCCTCTCTAGCTAGTAACTGTGTGACCTCTGAACTTAAACTCTTTGGGCTTCCATTTCTCTTCTGTAAAATGAGTTGGTCCTGGTGATTACCAGGTGGTTATTTTGGTCCCAAACTTGATGTATAGCAGACACTTGCATGAAGGTCAATACTATTCGTATTGGCTACATCAAAGGTTGAGGCATCCTGGCCCACTTTGTGTTGGCAGCCTTTTAGTAAGCTGCCCAAGTATCTGTGTGTGATAGAGTGGCTAGGAAGAGTTGAGTAGGTGTTCACTATTATTGTAAATTAATAATTAAGTCACTGAGAGGCTTGAATTTATAGCCTTAATTCAGTAAACAAAGACTAGATAATTTTTTTGAAACTTGGAAAACTTTTATTTACTTTCTCACATCACAGTTCATTGGTATGAGCAGCTAAATCTATCTCCTCAGGAGAACATAGCACTGTTGTCAGTTACATCCTATGGAGGACTTACATCTTACTTAGGTCACAGTGTGAAGAGCTCCTGGTTTTGGTCTCATTAGCTCTCTCTGAAATGACCTATGGAGAAGTTATTTTTGAACAAAAATTACAAACGTAATATTACCATTTAAAATAATAAAACTATTTCTAGCCTTTGGACTGCCAAAATTTTTTACAAAAGGAAAAGCGAAGCCTTGATCCTACAAAGCTGTGTATATAAAAGCTTTTATTATTAGTTTTATTGAACTTAACAATAGTCTGCATGGATAGTTCTTCTAAAGGCTACAGTATTGAGCACAGCCATAAAGTTTTGCAGCTCTTTACCTTCCTACAATGCAGTGTGGTAATAGTGAGCTCAGCGAATGGTGCTGGGCACTGTGCCAGGGCACCATGTCATAGGTTTTGTGGTGCGGTCTGCATGTCTATGGTAAACTGAGGCTCAAGAGCTAAGGAAACTTGGCTAAGGTCCCCCAGCTAGTCAGGGGTTCAGCAAGGTTTGAAAACAAATTGTCTCCAAGGCCTAAGCTCCTGGCCTCTGGGCCAGTCCCTCGGGGAGTCTGCTGAAGTCAAGGCAAGTGCTAGCCGCGCTAGTAATCTGAGGTTGGCTGACTTCCCCCCTGTGCTCCGTTCACATGAAACTTACAATTGGAAAGAATCCCAAGGTGAATCGTTTTCATAAAAAGTGATAGTTTTCACCCTCTTGAGGGACAATGCCATTTTAAATGTAAATGAGTTCAATGTATCTGTCTTTTCTCAGCATTCTACTTTGAACAGACCATGTCAGTATAGATGCTTAAGAGATTCTTAGGATTGTTAGCAGCATAGAAGCTAAAAATGTCACCAGGTTATTATATTGATGTTATGTAAGCATGCATTTTTTTTTTTTTTATGTGTGTTTGTACAAATGGGCAATAGTTTTTCAGTAAAAGTTTGGTGAGTTGCTGCCTTGAAGTGCTGTTGCCATGGTTATTTCACAGCCTATGGCTCAAGGCTGAATGGAGGCATGGTGGTGATCGAGTTCTTTTGGGACATTTTCTTGCTTGCTTGTTTTATTTCGCTGCAGAGGTAGCTGTATGACTGTTGTTCATACTGATTAAAGAGATTTAGAGGGCCCTGTGGGGAAGAGTGAGTTTTATGCTGGCTGTTGTTTGAGATGCTTGCTAGATGCAAAAAGACATTACTCTTAAATCTGCTGTCACTGGATTTTGTAAAATAAAAATCCTTGTATGTGACATCATGCAGAAGAGTAGAAGACTGGAAAAATGCGGTAGTTTTTATTAAAATTAATAAGTGACATTCAAAATATTAAATGTGCTGTTCAGTACAGAAAGTGCCAGCGGCACCAGGACAAGATGGGTGCAAGCAGGGCCTGATCACCCCCCAGACAGCAACAAGCAGCAGAGGGCAGGGCCGCTGCCCGGCGCCCAGGCACTGAGGGAGCCCAATTGCCCTATCGATCACACCGCAGACAGTGATCAGTGGTGGGGGGTGGGGGTGCAGGCACAGAGGGAGCCGGGCAGGGGCCCAATGACTCAGGCGGAGTGGGGCCAGGGGACCCAGTTGCTGCCAGGGTCCAGAGGTCAGCTGGGACCTGCCCTTCCATACCAGACGCTCACGCCTCCATCGCCAGCCAGGCCTCGGGACCGCACCGTGCATGCGTTTGGTGCACTGGGCCTCTAGTTGTATTACAAGTAAGTGTGAGTAGCAGGCATTGCCTAGATGACTTCACTATAGCAAGGAAGCGTCAGTTGGCTTAAGTGTGAACTCTGGTATCACTATTTATTGACTCTCAGGGAAAGGTTATGTGAACCCTCAGGTCCTTGTCTCTAAGCAGAGGATAATAATGGTGACCATGACGCGGCTGGGTCAGTTCAGTGGTTGTGTTGGACCTGTATATGAACCAGGAGATCATGGTTTGATTTCTGCTGAGACCACATGCTCGCGTTTCCAGCTCAATCCCCAGTAGGGGTCATGCAGGAGGCAGCCTATCAATGATTTTCTCTCATTGATGTTTCTTCTATCTTTTCCTCTCTGACATCAATAAAAAATATTATTATATTAAATATATATTTTAAAAAATAATGGTAACTGTGTAGGGTTGTTAGGATGATAAAAAGGAAAACGTGCCTGTTGTGTAGTAAATGCTTAGTAAGTTTTAGTTATCTATATATATAAAAAGCCAGCAACCAGAACAACCAGTGAAGCGACCAGAACAACCAGTGAACCGGCCAGATCAGGAATGGGGCCCCCCAGCCAACCTGCCATGGTCCCTTCCCCGGCTATTGACCCCAGATGCCTCCTCCACCCCATTTGGGGGTGGGACCCACCACCAATCAGCCACAATCCCTCCCCCTGGCCAGTCCAGCACTGATCAGGCCCCAATTGAGGCATGCTGGCCAGCCGGCCAACCTCCGCCATCTCCTCCTCCCGACAGGCCCGTCCATGATCCTCCCCAATCGGGGCTAGGCTGGCCGGACCCCACCCATGCACGAATTTGTGCACCTGGGACTCTAGTTTATAATAAGTTTAATTTTCTCTGGAATGCTTTCATCATCTTTCTCTGGAATGCTTGACCAAATTCACCAATACAGGCATTCAACCTGGTGTGTCCCCCCTTTTTTTCTTAAATGTAATTCAGATACCATAAAGTGCACCTTATAATGTGTATAATTCAAGCAGTTTTTAGGATATTTACAAGATTGCACACCATCGCCACTATCTGCTTTCTGAATATTTTGCCTGGTGTGTCTGCAGTACTTGGCATAGTTACAGTCTGTTTGTGTGACTGCTTGGTGGATGTCTGTTTCTTGTCCTGTTATTGTTAAGAAGGCAGGAGCTGTCACCTATTATTTGCTATTTACCACAGTGCCTATCCCAGTGGCTGGCCACATAGTCCGCGCTCAGTGATGGTTTGTTGAATGAAAGAAGGTGTGATACAGAAAGAAGTGTTGGACACAGGCAAAGTAGAGTTGATGGAGTGTGTGTGAGAGTGAATGTGTGTGCAAGTAAGTGTGATTGCTTTCAAGTGTGCATACGTGTGAGTGTGTGCCCACATGTAACTGTGTTTGTGATTGAGAGAGAGAGAGGAAGGAAGGGCAGTGGCTGGAGTCGAGGATAACAAGTTTATTGCTTCAGCAGCCAGGCTTGTTTTCCTTTCCGATAGAGAACTCTTGAGAAGGAAAGGATTTAGAGGGCTCTGTGGAGGAGAATGAGGTTTATGCTGGCTGTGTTGTTTGAGATGCCTGCTAGATGCAAAAAGACCTTACTCTTCAATCCTAAATCTTTTCTTAAATATAGCAAGCAAGAAAGTGTTTTGCCATGTGCTGGTGGTTTTTGATGGGGTTTGGCATATTCAATTGCTGCCTGGGTCCTGTGGCACACCACACACGTCGACCGTTGTGCCTGTTGGTTGCTTACCAGCCCCACCCTGACCCCCACTAGATCAAGCTTCCCTGGAAGTGACTGGCCTGGGCCCCATCCGTGTGCTTCCAGCACCTACCGTAGTTTATCCATATACACTTTTACAGCCGTGTATTCTGTGTCTGCATTGGTGGTTTGTGTCCTGCTTTTACTCTATTGAATGTTTATATTTCTCTCTAATGGCTGACTTGAGGGTACTATCAGTAAATAATAGTTATCCTCACATGAGATCAAAGTATAGGAAGATTTTTGTGATAGAACTAGAAATGAGAAGTGAAGTTTGGTCACAGTGTGAGGAAAGACAATTTGGGGATTAACAGGAAAAAATACACTCTCCAATAGGAACAGAGTATTTTGTGGAAAGAAACATAAAATGTGAAAGGGTATGACATAGTGAGTATCAGCTCAGACTCGGAGCCAAACTGCCTGGTTTCAAATTCTGGCTTTGCCATTTCCTAGCTCTGTGACCTTGGGTGAGTTATTTAACCTCTGCCTTGTTTTCCTCTTTAAAATGGGCTTAATAAGGGAATTTCTTCAGGCGGTTGTGAGGCGTCAGTTGCCTAGAGCACTGTGTTAGATACAGAATGAGCTCTGGATGCTTGCTCTTCCTGAGTCCTGTCCAGCAACCGCGAGGCTGCCTGGCGAGTGGGATGCAGTTGGGAAGATTGTCAGGGCCTGCCCCCAGCGGGGCCACTCTCTGTCCACGCTGAGGGCCCGGTGGCTTTTGCACACCCGTCACGTTGATAGGGTAGAGAGGGAACGGTTTGCTTTTCTTAAAAATGAAGGCTTCCCTTCTTTTCCCAGTGCCTTCTGTATGCAGACCGCAGCTAGTGGTTTATCACCTACAGAATCACTCAGCTGCTTTCTGCCCTACCGAGAGGACACCTTCCAGGCTCCCTGGTACAAACGCCCCTTCCTGGGCCTCCTCTCTCTCTGATACGTGTGCTCTGTGGAAGCAGGGCTTCGCTTGTTTCCCACCCGAGGCTCCCATGCTGAGGGCATTGTCACCTCTGGTAGCTCCCAGTAAGGGCTTGTTTACTGAGTGGCCTCACTGGTGTTTAAGGGACACCATTGGATGCTGCCTCTGTGCTGGGGCTGGGCACAGCCCTGCCTTGGCGAGTTCCCAGTGGGGCACGGTCACACACACAGAACAGTGCCATTCCGAAAGGTAAGGCTCGCAGGGGACAGAGCACAGGGGTAGTTGGGACACGGTGTGATAGGAGTCATCTTGGAGTGTTGGGGACTTTCACCAGGGAGGTGACAGGGATGCAGTTTAGAAGGATGAGGAAAAAGGGATGCAGGTGATAGGGAAGGGCCTTTAGGTATAATAATATGTGCAGGGCACTGGGATCTAGTTTCCCGCGGTGTATGCAGGGACAGTGCTGGGAACGTAAGGCCAGATGCAGCACGGGAAGGCTCCGAAGGCAGGAGAGGTCAGATTCTGAGGCTGTGTGACCTGCCTAAGAGTTTGGACTTGATCCTGAGAAAGATATGTTGAAGGTTTGAGAGAAAGGGAGAGGAAGAGAGAGAGAGAAACATCGATGATGAGAAAGGATCATTGCCTTCTGCATGCCCCCAACTGGGTATCGAAACTGCAACCTGGGCACATGCCCTGATCAGGAATCGAATCAATGCTTAACCACTGAGCCACACTGGCTGGGCTGAAGGTGGTTTTTACAATTCACCATGTTAACTATTTTTAAGTGTACAGTTCTGTGGCATCAAGTACTCTGCTCAGCAACCATCACCACCACCCATCTCCAGAAATTTCTCATCTTCTCAAGCTGACACTTCTGTTGAAGGAGTTTAAGCTAAGCAGGGCTATGAAGTGCTCCAGTCGAAGTTACAGTTGATGTGAGGTGTCTGGAGTTGACGAGATGGATCTGCTAGGATCTCTGAGCAGAAAAGGGTCTCTGAGCCGTCAGACTGTCACCAGAGAGCCTGGCCTTGAAGTCAGTTTGTTTGGAGAACCCTGTCAGCCCTCACTTAACCTCTGTCCTCCCATGTTGCACAGTCTTATTCCACATCCTCAGGCACTGCATTTGAGGTTGCTAGAGGGGTGTCGCTGTGGGCAGACAGACTGACGGAAACCATAGGAAGACACAGCTTTAAGTACAACCTGGGGTTGTGGTCTGAGGCCTGAGGGTGGGCAGCCTGACCTGGGTCGACACCAAAGATGTCACAGTTACAGATTACACACACGGTGGTAGCTGAAGTTCCTTGTGATGGCCGAGCCACCAGAAAAGGTAAATATCAATAATGCAGACAGCAGCTGGGTACGTTCTAGATGAGCTCAGTCCAATAGAAACATAGAGTGAGCTACACATGCAATTTAAAATTTTTAGTAGCCACATAAGAAGTGGGGGAAACGAGTTACATTAATTTTAGTGATATATTTTATTTTACTTACTATATCCAAAATATGATTTAAACATTATTCTTGCCTGGCCAGTGTAATTTAGTGGTTGAGTGTCAACATATGAATCAGGAGATCACTATTCGATTCCCGGGCAGGGCACATGCCTGGCTTGTGGGCTCGGTACCCAGTGGAGGACGTGCAGGAGGCAGCTAGCTGATCAGTGATTCATTCTCAACATTGATGTTTCTCTCTCTCTCTCCTTCTCCCTTCCTCTCTGAAATCAATAAAAATAGATTTTAATAATAAACATTTTATTTTAACATTTTTCACTTTAAGCCTTTCAAAATTCCAGAACATATTTTATGCATATGTAGTACATCTCATTTTGAACTACCTACATTTCAAGTTCTTTATAGCCCTGTGTGGCTAGTGGCCACATCTGTGTACTATAAAGAACTGTAGCCCTGGCCAAGTGCCTGGGTTTCAGGTTCAATCCCAGCCCTAGTTGGGGTACATGTGTGAGGCAACTAATCTAATGGATGTGTCTCTCTCACATCAATTTCACCTCGCACACCACTACCTCAAGAGTGTGTGTGTGTGTATGTGTCCGTGTAATACCTTTGTGTGAGAATTAACAACAAGAAAAGTTTCTGGCATTTAGTAAGCACTATAATGGATGCTATTGTCCCCCAAATAGTCATTCTTCCAAAATGTTAGATGGTGGTGTGTCAGTGCTCCATTTTAAAGTCATTCTTGCTTTGGAAACTGCGTAATTTCTGATGGTTATTGAACAAGTTTTCACAGGCAAAGAAAGATGTTAAGTTGTAACTTTGTGAGAATACTTTGGGTAATCAATTTCTTGTTTGCTGCAACATTGAGGCTGCTTAACCATCACAGATATAGTGTAATTAATAATGAAAGGATTTAGGATTATAATTAAAATTAGGAAAATTTTGAAATAATGATTTTACCAACATTTAATTACTAGTGCTATAATTAAATGACCCTCTTTCTGAAATATTTTACCAGACCTGCATGTGGGGCGACTACCTAGTCTTTTTTCCATCGGTATATTCTCACACACTTCCAGAGTTTTACCTTCTAATATTATTTGTATTTAGAGTAGAAAAGCATAAAAAATAAAACCAAAACATAAGAAGATCATTGTCTTGCAAGTGGAAGACATTTAAAAGGAGGTCCTTTATCATCATCCAGAGCAGCGGTCACCAGCCTTTTGGACCTCATGGACTCAGTGGTCCACGGACCACCAGTTAGTGACAGCTGCTCTGGAGTGAAGTGTGGCTAGAAGCAAGCACATTGTGGTATGGCAACTAAATGGCATAGAAGTAAGCAGTGCCTAACTGGGGCAGGAGCATCTGGTCAGGGCTGTTCATCTGTCATTGGTGGCAGCCCCACCCTGCGGCCCAGTGTGCACACAATGAAGTGGATTTTCTACTTAGAACACAATCTGCCCGCTCTGGCTCCCATTCACAACCTCCCGCCCTTCATGGAGAAATCTTTTCCCTCCATGGAGAACTCCTTCCGTCTCAGCCTACGGCTGGCAGCTTCCTCTGAGAAGTCTCTCCGGACTGGCCTCTGGGGCCGGCAGCCTTCCGCAGCCTTCCGTGGGCTCGCCCGGCTCTCTGCAGCTTCCCACTGCAGTTCCCTGGTGTGTCTGCCTCAGCTCCTGGTTCAGGGAGGGGCCTTCCTGTTGGCTGTGTGTGTGCCAAGCCTGCCCAGGGCCGGGATGGGCTCAGGAACACTTTCCTAAACAAGTGGAGTGATTTGTAAATGTGTCCAACTTACGTAATGCACAAGCTGAAGCTTTGCCTTACACTGTGGGTTTTGGCCTCCTGTGCCTGTTATACTGCGGTGTCTTGCCATAAGGCAAACCCAAGACCCCAGTTTATAATCGTATGTGGTTATTTGTCTCTAGAATTGAACAAATCCTCAAATATTGTTAACAGAGAAAGTGTATGGTCCAGTCGGTTTCTGATAGGAGTTCTTTTGAAAGATTGCTAGTTATTGGATACGAAGGCTCATATGGGGTAACTAAGAGGAAAAATGGGATATTTTTACAGTAGTAATAGTAGCTGCTCATGCTTTTGGTAGTAAAGTCAAAATAACTAAGTTCCATGACTAAATTGAATGGAAAAATGAACTTTTGTGTGTGTGTGCCAGCTGTTTTTTGTTTTTTAATATATTTTTATTTCAGAGAGGAAGGGAGAGAGAGACATCAATGATGAGAGAGAATCGTTGATCAGCTGCCTTCTGCACGTCCCACACTGGAGGTTGAGCTTGTGACACATGTGACTTGACTATGAATTAAATCGTGACCTCCTGGTTCATAAGTTGATGCTCAACCACACTGGCCTGGCTGTCAGCTGTTTTTGTTATGGAAACTATTAAAATTTCTTCATGGGATGCTTTATGGCTAATGATACAAAAGAACCTGTTTCTGGCAGGTTTAGCTAATATTCAAAGAAGCCTGGGGCTAGAGAGTATTGAGGGGAACATTCTGTACCAACATGGAATCAGGCAGGAAAGACTGTAGACTCAGGGTTCAGTTTTTTGGAGGCTCAAATAGACATTTAGATCTTGGCAAAATCTCCCTGCCTTCATATCCTGCTTCTCCCCATATACCACCTAACAATCTATGTTTAATTGGCTTACACTTTTGTTTTGAAATTTTCAATTTCTTGTGCATTGAAGCCTTATTTGTTGGTCAGAACCATTCCTTACACTCTATTCCTACAAAGCGAGGAGGGGCCTCACAAATGCTGCGGAGCCTTCCTAGTGCTAACTTCCTGGCTGTGTGCAGGAGCTGGTAAAAGGCCTCCACGCCTAAGCGCTGCTTTAGGGAGCTCCTAGGGGTGCCGGGGGCTCCAGGCTCGAGTTACATGTGAATTCTGAAATGAGAAGCCAAGTGACCCAGGCCTAGCGTGGGAGCAGTTCTGTGCAGGGTGTTGGGGCTGTATTTACCACAGGTGTGTTTGTGCTCCCTATATGCTTCTTGGAGATGTGAATGGCATCGTAGAGAAGATAAATGCAGAACAGAAAAGGTGGCAGTCAGCAGGGTATTTACACAACAAATATTTGTTAACTTTTATAATGGGCCAACACAGTGCTAGGCACTGGAGACTTAAAGACCCGAATCCCCTGTCTTCAAGGGGTTTGTAGTCTAGTTGATGGAAACATGCAAAATAGGTACAGTGTGGGGCAGGAGTGTGTGAGCGCCCAGGCTATTTGGCCCTATTCCAACCCCAGCCCTGGCTTCCCAGCTGGGTGGCCTTAGACAAAATACCGGACCTGTGGGAGCTTATCTTTCAGTAAGGGAAAGTGACAGTGCCTGCCTCTGAGCGAATTATGGCGGGCCACATAGGGAAGTAATCTGTAGCCTGAAGGGAGAATGAAGCAGAACTGTGTGTCCTCATGGAAAAATGCCCAAAAGATAGTGTTGGCTGAAAAAAACACTCTAGCCCTGACCGGTTTGGCTCAGTGAATAGAGCGTCGGCCTGCAGACTCAAGGGTCCCAGGTTCGATTCTGGGCAACAGCATGTACCTTGGTTGCGGACACATATCAAATGGGGAGTGTGTAAGAGGCAGCTGATCTATGTTTCTAATTCTATCCCTCTCCCTTCCTCTCTGTAAAAAATCAATTATATATATATATATATATATATATATATATATATATTTAAAAAAAACACTCTACTTCATATGGTCTCACTATAAGAAGAAGAGTTAGTGGTGCAGAAACAGATTTGAGAGGATAGATACCAGGCGTTTGAAGTGTGGGTCATTAGGGGGACTTTTTAATTTCCTCTATTATTAGAATCTTTTTAAAAATTTTTATTGATTGGTTTGAGAGAGAAACATTGGTTTTGTTGTTCCACTTATACACTCATTGATTGCTTCTTGTATGTGCTCTGACTGGAGACTGAACTTGCAATCTTGGCGTATCAGGACGACATTCTAACCAACTGAGCTATCTGGCAGGGGCTTAGATTCTTTTGAAAAAATAACATACGCTTATTAATTTTCCACCCCCAACATGATAAAGATAATAGTTTTCAAAAGCACAAAGCACTCCACCCAGAATTGAACAATACGGCGCTCGGAGAGTACCCAGCAGGGGGCCAGCACATGGTCAGCGAAGGGAGACTGCTACCCTTGTCGCTAGACATGGCGGCTGGTAGGAAGGAAGACCTGCATGGGTGAGCTGTGCAGTTTGACTTCCCAAGGTCAGTTGATTCCTTGTGTGTAGGTTCCCGGTTGTCTGGTGGGGCCCGGATCTGGGGGTTGAGTCCTTATGCTCCTTGGACCTTCCCTGGCCTCGGGGGAGAGAGACAAGACGTACACACAGTCAGGTGTGCCAGGCGCACACGCACTCCCTGCATCTCTCTCTTCATTCTCTCGCTTGAGAATAAAACATTGTCTACCTCCCCTGGAGGGAGGGAAAGCGCCTGCCCAGTTGTGACGCCGGGACTGTCCTGGGCGTCGTAGGCTTTGTCATTCCCGGGCTTAGGTTTGGACCTGAGCGAGGACGAGCCTCTTGGCCCAGTTTCTTCACTGGTAAGAGGAGGATGTGCCCCTCCCTCTCTCACTCACGTGTCAGACCTGTTCGTCTCCTGTTCCTGTTGGGGAAAGGATTGGAGAAGGATTGTTTTGCGGTTGTATCAATGGGTCATCCTACAAGGCTTGCCTTTCATCTGCCTGTGAGGTAGATGAAATGAATCTTCATGAAGAAAAAGAGGAAACTATTTCTGGGGGTTTGTTTCCTCTTTAGATCTGATTTTTAAACCACTTGTTGCTTTGCGGTACTCTCTCTGGAGAGTGTTTTCTTGAGGGTGAAACAATGTGGTTTCCCCCGGCATGCTTTACAGGGTGCCACTCATGCACGTGTGCAGGCACTGATCTACCTATGGCCCTGGGAGTTGGTCAGAGAGGCCATGTTTGTTCCTAACTATATGGTCACATCAACTGCTATCTCCCGCCGGCAGGCCTTGGGCTGATATGCCATTAACAAGATGTGTGGCTTAGCTTACATTTTCCAGGGTCCTGCCATATGCACGGAGCCCTATCATATGTTCAGTGCGTGTGACTGGTCTGCTTTATGATCCACTACCGTTTATCATTTGCACTTGATTGCGTGTCCCTGTGTCAGTTTTGTCTCAAGGTTCTCTGCTACTTCATTTTAGTTCGTTTCTATAATAATGAAAGTCCTGGGGCTTCCCCCTAACCTTCTCAGTGCCCCATATTGTTGCCAGGTATTTAAATAAATAAGAGAGAAAGGAAATTAGATTTGAGAGCATGTTGCTTGTCAGATTTCTTGCTAGACATTTTACAGACCTTCTCATTTACTATTAAGTAAACAGTGTAACGAAATAAGCTGCTGGGAGGGAGGTGGCCTGCCCCGCTGAGAATCAGAAGACTTGAGTTCAGTCTTTGCTTTGTCACTAATAAGATTTGTTAACCTTGACAGATGATTTCCTTCTCTGGGCTTCTGCTTCCTCGTCTGTAGAATGGGGAAAGAGTGGTGGTTTGATGAGGTTCCTTCTGGTGCTGAGATTTGACAACTAACTCTCAACATATCTCTTATCATTGAATTGAATATTTACAAAGGATTAAAAAGCTTAATCTACTCTTAAGACTTAAGAACCTTACATTTGCTCTAAAATAACTCAAGTTACCCAAAAAAATTTTTTTTATCTCTTCTCCCCCGCCCCCCCAACAACTTCAATGACTATTGGGGGGAAATCGATGCACCTATATGATGTGTTCTCAAATTTGATGATTTTAATAGGACTAGGGAACACAATACTTTATTTTTGTGTTAAAATACAGGTCATTGTGAGAACTTCCTGAGTGCTGAGCCAACAATAACATGCTCAGTGTTTTTGAGACCAGCGGGAAAGGAAACCTTTGGGCACAGCAGTAAGACAGAAAGCCCAAGGAAAGATGATCTGCCGTCCCAGTGCCCTTTTCTCTCCTCTGGGTGGAGACAGCCAGGGCTTTCAGCTGGCACCCATGGGCTCCCGGCCCGGCCCAGTGGAATGGAGGGAAAGGGGCTCCACTGCCGGGCAGCCCCGCTTCCCATGCTCCTTGGACCTGGGGGCTGAGCAGGTGTTCTGCTGGCCTTTACTCCCCACCCGCCCCTGTGGCTTGGTTTTCATTTTGAGCAGGTAGAGGCCTGGTCAAGGCCTGGGAGGCAGTGTGGTGTGCTGGGCGTGTTCACATGGGAACTCAGCTACCCAGGAACTGGGGTGCCTCCATTTCTATGCCTCAGGTTTCTCACTTGTAAATGCTAATGATTTTAGCACTTAAATTCATTTTGGTTACAAGTGGCAGGAACCAATTCTTCTAACGTCTGAGAAGAGAGAGGATCCGTCAGAAGGACATGGGAGGGAAAGCTGAACACCTGAATCTTCCGGTGGAGCAGGCCCGGGGCAGCTCTGGGGAGCCTGGCAGCGGCATGGCAGCCCTCCTCTCCTCACAGCCTCTGTCTCTCTCAGCCACACGCCCTCCATCAGCCGGTCCTCTCAGAACCTCCACCAGCTGTTCGCTTCCATTCTGCACGACCTCCAGGAGTCTCCCTGCCTCCTGGATGCTCCTCCTGCTCTAGCCTCCGAGGGCCTCTCTGTTTCTGGCTTCTCCTCAGCCTGCTCGCCACAAAGCAGCCAGAGTGAGCCCCGGAGTCCTTGTGCTAAAGTATCACCACCTCCTCGCTTAGAACCCCAAGGCCTTCCCGGCTCCCTCTGAGCAAAAGCCCAATTGGAAGTTTACCTCTGGACTCCTGTTGTCCCCCCAGCTGACGCCTGTGGGTTCTGCATCTTACCAGGCATCTCTTCTGCCTCAGTGTTCCTCCTCCAAGCTGCCTGCCGGCTCCGCCACCGCCTTCAGCCAGGCCTTTTCTAACCTCTTATTTAAAGTTAAAATGTTCTCTCCCCATGTCCTTTGCTGCTTTTGTTTCTCTCCATCACCACCCACCAGACTGTATGTTCCCCCGTCTTACTTTGTCTCTCTCCCCAGACTGTAATCAAAGCAAAACCCCACGAGGGCGAGAGCCCTGCTGCCTCGTCAGGGCTGCCTCTCCGGTGCCTGGCACAGCAGGCGCTCAGCAAACACTTGCGGAATGAACATTTTTTTTGTCAAGTACCTCCCTGGGCAGTGTCAGGAGGGATGAGCATGTGAAGTAAGCATGACCCCTGGGTACTTGCCCGAGTGGAGTCCCCGAGAGGAAGGGAGAGTCTGGAAGCCACCCAGTCGGGGTCCCTGGGATTGCTGTGAAGATCAGTCAGCTGGTGTATGGGAAGAAAATGCTCATTCTTCCTTTCAGAACCCAGGCAGTCACTCTCCATAGTGTAAAAAAGTACGGTCATATAATGATCGCTAATGTTTTAATAAGTAATGGGATGTATAGTTCTCTCTTCAGAAGGAAGGGTGTTGAAGCTTTGCAAATTGTACACAAGCTTTTATAAAAAGGCTCTCTGGCCTCTGAGCAGACACAAACCTCAGAACCCAGGCCAGGTTTGGGGGAAAAAAAGTTCAGAAGAGTTGGGAGGCATAAGTTTTCATTTTAGCTTTTCTTTAGTAGGTTTTCTTTTTCTCTCTCTGATTCAGCCTTGGCTGTTAAATGCATTCACTTTTGAATTTTATAATGAATCTTTTCTACTTTACTCTTTTATAGTCATACTCACAATGTTTTACTTTTCAAAGCTGCATGTACCTTAGATGTATAAAGTGGGTTCTTCCATTGTAAAAAGTTATTTGACTGTGTTTTTATCTGAAACTTTTGGATACAGATGGTAGCTTATAGTTTCACATAGAAGGTTGAAGAACTTGAATAACTGCGTCGTTGTTTGTTTGCTTTTGTTTTAAGTGATCATGAACTTAAGCACTGTTTTGTTCCTGAGCTATTGGAGTAGAAATTTAAGCTTTGGAGCCAGACACCTTTGGGTCAGACACTCCGGCACTTCTTATCGTGTGACCTTGGGCAGTCCTTCAGTCTGTCCTCAGGATCATCTGAGCACCTCACTCCGCAGGCCCGTTGGGAGAGTTCATGATACAGTGTGGGTAAACAAAGGGCCTGTCCACACAGTGAGCACTGAAGTAATAGCTGTTTTTATAATTAATGAATTGTAAAGGCCTTTGATGCTAAGTATCTATAATAATAGAGGTGTAGTATGCAAATCAGCCGAATGGCCTAACAGCAGAATGACAGTCCTGACGACCATTCTATGACATACACTGGCACTAGGCAGCCAAGGTGGGTGCGACGCCATTGGGTGGGAGGGTACGGGGCTGCCATCACCCCACGATTGCCCTTCAGAGGGAGGCCCAGGCCATGAGCCGGTGGGGCAATTAATTGGGAGGCTCTGGTGTGGCGGCGGATGCGGGCAGCGCCAGGCCAAAGCGGGTGTGGGCAGGAGGTGGGGTCACAAAGCTGGGGCTGTGAAGCCAGAGAAAGGAAGGCCAAACCTTGCACAAATTTCGTGCATCAGGCCTGGTTTGTTACAAACTTTATCCCGATTTTAGACATTTAAAATATGTCTATACTACTAGAATATGAAAAAAAGAAAAATGTGTAGGTTTGTAAGTACCTTCCTTGCCCCCAACAACCAATTTTCTTAATCATAAAATAATGAGCAAGCCACTTATTGTGAAAACTTATTTAAAAGCTTTGAGGTTTTACTTTTCAAAGTTGCTAACAAAGCTTAGGTATGTCTTTTTTATAATAGGTTCTGTAGGGAGATCAGTAAATTAGTGTTTAGTTTTCTTTTTCATAATGACTTTTGGATCCCACGTACAGTTGCCATTGAACAATGCTAACACTGAACTTTTTCTTCCTCCGAACTCGCCCCATTAGGTGAAACGTGATCCGCTCTGTGTCTCTGCTGTAACAGTGGTGGTCTGTCTTGTTTTGCTAGTATGTCTTATCATGGCTCATGTCATTAGGGCCTGAATTGAGATTCCACAGGGCCTAAGGGACATCTATTTAAGTATTTTTCCTTTGTAAATGGCACAGATAATCTCCAGGCACTCTCAAACTTTTTGTTTTCTACACTTCAGTTTTGCTTAGTTTTCTAAAGATGAGAGACATTTTGGAAATGGTAACTCAGAACATTATAAGCAAATTCAAAGTAGCGCCTGGTTTTCTAGAGCTGATTCAAATCTGAAAGAGAAAAAAAAAGGACAGAGTCATTTGTAAAAAGATAGGGGCTCTATTGGACTTTTCCTTTATAAATTTGCATTCTCATTTAAAAAAACATATTTTTTAATTTTTTTTTTTTTTTTGAGAGAGAGAGAGAGAGAGAGAGAGAAAGATGGATTTTGTTGTTCCACTTGGCTGTGAATTGGTTGATTCTTACATGTGCCCTGACCGGGAATGGAACCTATGTCCTTGGATGACACTCTACCCAGCGGTCACCAACCTTCCGGATCTCACGGACCACCAGTGCTTCGCAGACCATTGGTGGCGACCGCTGCTCTAACCAGCTGAGCTACCTGGCCAGGGCTGCATTCTGATTCTGGATCAGACAAATAGTATTTACTGAAGTAGATCTATAGACATGATTACATGAAGGCAGTGACTTTTCAACTGGTGACTGTAGACATTTTAAAACATGCAATACCTGGCTCTCCCTCCCTGGAGCACATCCAAGCCTTTCCCTTCCCGTCCCTTCCTGCTCCTCCCCCAGGCCAGTCACCTTGACCTTTCTCACTCCCAAGTTCCTAAGGCCCTTCCTAACTTGTTTCCTAAGCCCATTTCTTCTACAAATTACTTTTTCCTCCTCTGTGATTTTCCAAATAAATGTTCTCTTAAAAAACAACAACAAAAACAAAAAAACAAAAACCCATGCAATACCTGACCTCTTTTCCCTTAGATTAACAAACAAAAAATGACATCAGCCAACACAATAATTGTCCATTGTGAATGAATCAAAATTATACACGTTTTGGGGTCAGAATACAAAAATATATTTTTTGGTGTGCCACGGGATTTTAGTAATTAGTTTGTGTGTACCATGAGATGAAAAAGGTTGAAAATTGCTGCATTAAGGTGTTTTTTCATGCACCCCTGTATAGAGTCAAACTTTCAGGAGAGAACTTTGCCATGTGTAATGGACTGTTTTATTTTTACTTTAAATTAATAGACTATTTTTAAAGCAGTTTTAGGTTAATACAAAAATTGAATCTTGACCCTATTGTTAACATCATGAAATAGTGTGGTACAGTTGTTGCAGTTGATGAACTAATGTTGATATGTCTATATATATAAAAGCCCAGCAACTGAAAGGTGGAATGGCCAGAATGACTGGCCGACCAGTTGCTATGACGTGCGCTGAATTCCCGGGGGCAGACGCTCACGCAGGAGCTGCCTTCTGGTAGTCAGTGTGCTCTCATAGTAGGAGTGCTGCTCAGCCAGCCAGGGTGGCTGCACTCCCATAGCAGGCAATCCCACAGGCCATGCCTCCCACCCATGCGCAAATCCATGCACCAGGCCTCTAGTCTGTGTATATATATAAAAGGCTAATATGCAAAGTGTCCCCTTGGGAGTTTGGGAGAACAGGAGTTTGATTGCTTGCTATGGCATATGCTGACCACCAGGAATGACGTGTGCTGACCACCAGCAGATGGTAGCCAGGGAAGGGAGGCCCCAACCGGCAGCCGGGAGGCCCCAATTGGCCATGATTGCCAGCCAAGCCTAGGGACCCTACCTGTGCACGAATTTCATGCACCGAGCCTCTAATTATTAATAACTAAAGTCCATAGTTTACAAGGGGGTTCATTCTTTGTGTTGAGTAGTTCTGTGGGTTATGACATAGTGTGATGTCATTTATCCACCATTCTAACCTCATACAGAGTAGTTTCACTGCCTGAAAGTCCCCTGTGCTCCACTTACCCCTACTCCAGCCTCTGGCAACCACTGATCTTTTTGTCTCCATTGTTTGTCTTTCACAGAATGTCATATGGTTGGAATCATACAGCATGTAGCCTTTCAGAATGGTTTCTTGCACTTAGCAATATGTGCTTAAGTTTCTTCCATGCCCATGGATTTGTGTACAGGTATAGATAATGTTATAATGCTAGTTATAGATAATGTCCTCTTGTCCGGATATGCCACTTTGTTTATCCATTCATCTATTAAAGGACATTTTGGTGGCTTCCAAATTTTAGCAGTTACCAGTAAATCTGCTACAGACATGTGTGTGTAGGTTTTTGTGTGAACATAAGTTTTCAGTTCATTTGGGTAAATACCAAGAAGCACAGTTGCTGGCTCCTATGGTAAGAATGTGTTTAGTTTTGTAAGAAACTGCCTGACCGTCTTCAGTGGCTGCACCATTTGCATTCCCATCAACAAGTTCCTATTGCTCCTCATCCTCACCAACGTTTGGTGTTGTGAATGTGGTGGATTTTGGCCATTCTTTTAAAATACTAATTTTTAAAATTGGTTTTTAGAGAGAGTGTGGAAGGAAGTGAGTCGGGGAGTGGGGGGGGAGAGACATAGATGTGAGAGCATAACATTAGTTGGCTGCTTCCTGCACTCTGCCTCCTGCACTCCCCCTACAGGGGGATCGAGCCTGCAGCCCCGGCATGTGCTTGACCGGAATCAAAGAGCAACCTCAGTGCGGGGGACGACACCTGACCACCTGAGCACCCCTGGCCGGGTGAGGCCCTTCCCAGAGCTGCTGCTCAGGTTTAATGTTCACCCTCTGCACTCCGCTGTCCCCTCTCAGGGGGCATTGCAGTTTATTAGTGATTACGGGGAATTGAGTTATTTCAACGCAACTTTTTGAGACATGCATGTTTCCCTGAAGTTTTATCTTGAAATGGCACAAGAAATTAAATCAAAATATCGTAAAATTACTAAGATATATACAAGAAATGTCAGCGGGTTTTGTGTCGGACGAGAACGTGAGATGCATGCTCACGACGGTCCGAGCACTTCACGACGCCACTTGAGAAGAGCGATAAGGGGAGTTTGTGGAAGAAAGGTCGGTTTTCGAACATAGCGCGCCCTGTATAGTGAGACATATAATTACAAATAGACAAGTCTGCATCTGGAGGAAAAGGTTTTCAAAGCTGAGCTCATTTTGGTTTGAAGCTTCGAGCAGTGCACATAGATCTAACGAGTGAGAAAATCAGAAAAGTGATTCTTTTCTTTGTGAATAAATTGTTTGGTGAAAGCTATTTTGGTAAATATCATCTTGTCAGTTAGTAATAACAATTAGAAACTTATCATACTGTACAAAATTATAAACAATAAAATATTGTGGGGTTTTTTTTGCAAATATACATTCCTCGATGTCACCCAATTCATATAAGTCCAATATCATTATAATACGTTACTTGGTTCCAAAATTATACTAAATTATACGAGGGTCTGTAAATGCACGTTTCCGCCGCAAAGAGAGTAGCTGGTAGCCAATGTCCAGAATGGTTCAGAGTGCAAAGGGTTCAGTTTCCTAATGACATGATGCTGAGCATCTTCTCGTGTGCTTATTTGCCATCTGTGTATCTTCTTTGACGAGTTGTCTCTTTGGGTCTTTTGTCGTTTTTTTAAATTGGGATTGTTGTTTTCTCAATGTTGAGTTTAAGAGTTCTAAGTATATATTAAGGATATAAGTCCTTTGTGTTTTATGTTTTCTCCCTGTCTGAAGCTTGCTTTTTTTTACTTTATAACTTGTTTTATATTGTTCTTTTCTGTTCCATTAAAAAACAAAACTAGTCCCAAGGCACTTGGTTTTATGGCCCACCGGCAGGTCCCAACCTACGGTTTGAAACTCAGTGTTTGCTCTGCTTCCATAATGTCCAGGTGGACAATGTTGGTAAAGCAGCCATCATTCCAGGTGGTGATTCCCAACATTGATGAGCAGGGCTGTCAGAGTCGATAATGCTCTTTTTTTTTTTTTTTTTGGTTCTAGAAGGTTCTTTAAGTTTCAGTGAATAGAGTAAAACCTGATCAACTGTATCACCTCCACACCCAGTAGTAAGGACACATCTAGGCGATAAGGAAAGCTTCATGAATTTTGCATTTCTACAAGGTTAGACAGGTTTCTTTGAAATGCATACGCTGTTAGGTGCTGAAGGGAGTTAGTAAGTAAGGCGGAGGGAAGCCAGGGTGTGTGTGTGTGTGTGTGTGTGTGTGTTCCCAGAATAGCTTATAGCCAGATTTCATTGATTCAGGTTGATGACGGGATTTTTGCATGGTGAACTTTTTATTTATTGTTGACACTATTACAGATGCTCACGTGCCCGCCTCCCATTTTAAGATGTTAGATTATTAAAAAAATAAAAGCAGCGACTTGAAATAAACAGAATTGATGTGGATATTGAGGATCTAATTTAATGGGCATTTAACTTTGAGTAGATTTAACTGTCTCTGTCCTCACAGATGAGACAGTGCTCATATAGGTAAAGACCACTGTTTTCCTGCACTCTTTGCCAAAATAGCGCAGATTCCATTATGGGAACTGAGCTTATCATGATCTTACCTGCACCTCTTTTCTTCAGAGGTCATTCTTTTCCCCAGAAATTTAGGGGGGGAGGGAGAGCTCAAGCAGTTCCCCGCAGTGCCGCCTTGTGGAAAGAGGGAAGGCTTTAGCAGGCATGTCCGTGACATCTGGGTGCAAGGGAATCCTGCCAAATATCACAGAGGTGCGTACCGGCACTTGATGTTTATGTGAACATTTTTTTTGATGATGCAAAAATAGGGTTATTTGTCTGCACTCCAATGAAGGAAAGAGTCTCTGTCAAAGGAGAAGATCACGATTCTAAGCAGCTCATTTTGGGACCTGCCACAGTGGGAGGGCTTGCTTTGTAGGTCCGTTTACCTCACGCTTCAGCAGGCTTTTTCCAGGGTCTTCCTCCTCCCGGGCCTGATTTTCTCGTCGCTGACGGTATCCTCGTGGATCTGCGGGTGGTCTGTGCTTCCCCCCTGAACCTCCCCAAGAAACACTGGGAACCAGATTCTTTGTTGGCAGGGGCTGTCTTAGGTCTGGCAGGAGCGTGGTTAACTGGTCTTCAATTCCAGAGCGGCCTCGAGAGCGCGTACGCCGGCTCCCCGGTTACCTGTCTCAGGCCTCTCAGACATCGGCGGCAGATTCCACTCCCACGTTTCTTAGATATGTTAGGAATTGCTTCCCATCTCCCCTCTCCACCTCAGCTTGGTCTTCAAAGAATTCAGCGAAAAGAGGCTGTACCGACTCTTCAGTGGAATCACAGGTCACGGATAAGGGAGCCGCCCTCACGTGCGGCTTCCCGGGTGCCGCGGGGCACCAGCAGCGCCCTCTGGGAGAGCGGGGTCT
Organism: Pipistrellus nathusii; assembly: GCA_963693515.1. Lineage (NCBI taxonomy): Eukaryota > Metazoa > Chordata > Mammalia > Chiroptera > Vespertilionidae > Pipistrellus > Pipistrellus nathusii. Next base: position 1,727,862 of record OY882858.1, read on the forward strand.
CCCGTCAGCCGGGGGAAACCAGGATAACGGTGCTGTGCTCGCGCACACATGTTCAGGGGTTTCTTCTCTCTGTGTGGACAAGAGGGTAACATGTGAGGCATCTTTTGCTCTTGAGACCTGAAGATGAGAAGACAGCCACCTACCCTTCATGTCTCAGCCTGTTGTAAAAAGAAGCTCGCCCTCTCACTGGGGAGCTGATGGTGTGCCTGCTGTGTGCCAGCACCGCTCCAGGCTCCAGGGATGCAGCCGGGAACTCACATGTTCCGGTGCGAGGAGGCGGGGGATGAACCCGTAGGCACATGCCACAGGTTAGGTGGTGGGAAGTGCTGAGAAGGAAAAGACAGAGGAGAGGGAGAGGACTGGGAAGGGTGGAATAGTGCTGTTGGACAGATTGGTTAGGGCAGTGGTCGGCAAACTCATTAGTCAACAGAGCCAAATATCAACACTACAAGGATTGAAATTTCTTTTGAGAGCTGAAAACCGACTTCTGAGCATGGGCCACGAAGTTTCACTCCCACTGTACATGCGCGCCCGCACGTGGTGTTTTGTGTAAGAGCCACACTCCAGGGGCCAAAGAGCCGCATGTGGCTCAGGATCCAGTTTGCCGACCACGGGGTTAGGGAATGCTTCCCCAAGGAGGTGCCGTTGGCGCAGAGGCTGGGAGTGGAGTCACAAAGGCCCTTCGGTGGCGGAGGGAGGGGTGGTCTAAGCAAAGAGCCGTAAGTGCACAAGCCCTGGGGCTGGAGGTGGCTTGCCCGGTTGGGAGCGGTGAACGTGCCCCCTGCAGGGCAGGGGTGAGGAGGTGCGGTCAGAGCTGTGCATCTGCGGTGCAGCTCGTGTGGGACCTTGTAGACGGGACCTGAGACCTTGGCGTTTACTCCTAGAGAGCGGGCACCACGGGAGGCTGTGGAGTGAGGGTGTCCCAAGGGCAGGAGTGGAGATGCCCAGTGGGAGGTGAGGTGGCGGGGTCGGGAAGGAGCAGTGGGGACCAGCTGCCCGGTCCTGTGAGCCTGCACCTGAGGGTGCTAGCACTGCTGTGGATTGTGGGTAGAAGGACCGCATGAGGGTCTGGTGTGTGCTCCTGGCTCTGGGAATGTGCTGTTCGCTCTGAGAGGGGTCGGGAGTGGGAAGAGCATTCAAGGCCATGTCTCAGGCGTGGTTTTCCTCGCAGCCTAGCGCTGCTGAGTCTAACTGGGGGGCAGTGCTGCAGCGTGCTCAGGCGGGAAGGGAGCTTAGGGCTGGTTCTCCGAGGGGTGGGCGGCCCGCGGGAAAGCTGCAAGGGGCTTTTGATGCCCCCGTTCCCACCCCACCTGATCCTTTCCGTGGCTGTCTGTGCTCTTTCCTCATAAGCTACCAAGTAAGTTTTACAAGTTACTGAAACTAGCTTTTATTATCTTCTCGATTCTTTTTGTCGCCCCTGCATGCCTTTTCCATTAGAAAGTGGAAGTAGGTGGGATTGCTGAGCGGAGGGGTCTATGCTGGCCCTGAGTGAGGGGCTGTCCTAAAGGTCGTCCCGACCTCATATGTGCTGAGCTCCTGGTGAGACGGAAAGCACAGATGGACGAGGAAGCAGCCCCCCGGGAGCTAAGTTAGCAGCAGCGCCAAGGATAGAACTCGAGTTTCTTCTCTCTTTGTTAATCTTCACCCGAAGATATTTTTTCCATTGGTTTCTAGAGAGAGTCTAAGGGAGGGAGAAGGGGGAAAAGGGAGAGAAGAGCGAGTGAGAGAAAAACATGAACATGAGAGAGACACATCGATTGGTTGCCTCCTGCCTGGGCCCCTACTGGGGCAGAAGGACCTGTAACTGAGATATGTGCTCTTGACCGGGAATCGAACCCAAAACCACTGAGAAAAACTTGCCAGGGCTCCTTTTTATTTGTTTTAATTTTTATTGAATTTATTGTGGTAACATTAGTTAATAAGACTATATAGGTTTCATGTGCACAATTCTGTAATACATTGCGTATTGTGTGTTCATTGAGTTTCTTATTTCAGGCTTTTTTGTGCCATGCCAGTAGTTTCTTTTATTTCCTCTTCTGGAAGTTTACTTTTTAAAAACAGCTTTATTGGAGTATAATTTAGAGACCTAAAATCTAGCCATTTTAAGTAAATAATTCGGTGATCTTTAGTAAATTTACAGAGTTGTACAACCCTCCCCACAATCTAATTTTAGAACAGTTCTGTCACCGCAAAAGAGAAATTTGGGGCCTCTTTGCAGTCACTCCCTAGCTTCTGTCTATGGACTTGCCTAACACGGACATTTCATGTAAATGGAATCATTATAATCCACGGCCTTTTTTGTCTGGTGTCTTTCACCTAGCATCCTGTTCCCAAGGTCCACCATGCAGCCTGTGTTAGTACTTTGTCCTTTTTTATTACATCCCATCGTGTGCTTACCACATTTCATTCATTCACCGGTTGATAGACATTTGGGATGTTCCCACCTTTTGGCTACTATGAATATTGCTGCCAGGAACATTTACACAGACTTTGTATGAATGGAGCTTTAGTCCCTTGGGTAGGTAACTAGGAGTGAAATTGCTGGGTTAAATAGTAAATCTATCTTTAACATTTTAAAACTGCTGAATGGTTTTTCAAAATGGCAATAGCATTTTATATTTCCACCACCAATGAAACAAAGAATTTGTTTCTCCACATCCTTATCAACACTTGTTGTTGTCTATCTTTTTTATTTATATGATGGTCCTTTCTTTGTTCTGGGTGGTTCCCTGAGCATTATTGATATGTATGTGACATGTAACATTGTGTCATTGTATAATTAACATACAGCATTTTGAAACATTGGATGACTTGTTGCATGTCTGTATTGCAGATAGTTCCTATTTTTTAATGGTTTCTACATCCTTTTTTGTATTGATCTTAGAGAAAAAGAGGGAAGGAGAAAGATAGAAACATCAGTGATGAGAGAGAATCATGGATCAGCTGCCTCCTGCAAGCCCCCTACTGGGGATCGAGCCCTCAACCTGGGCCTGTGCCCTGTCCCAGAATCGAACTGTGACCTCCTGGTTTATAGATCAATGCTCAACCACTGAGCCATGGGGCAGTGTCAAGTTTGTAAACATTTTAAAGATTCTATGTAGATTATTTAAATGAGTTATTGATTCCAATTGATTTTCTTTCATAGTCAAACATTCTTGAAAGTAAGGATTAGGTGACCTCCTAAGTTACTTGGTGTAGTTCTGCAGTTACCTGCCTGCTAGCCTGCCTCCCTCATTTTCTGAGCATCACATATATGTGCAGCATCTTCCTCAAGCGCTGAGTTAGAGAGAACACGTATCCTGCCTTCATGACATTACAGTCATTCTGGGTTTATCAGGCCCTTTTTAAAAAAATATATTTTTATTGATTTCAGAGAGGAAGGAAGGAGAGAGAGAGAAAGAAACATCAAGGATGACAGTCATTGATTGGCTGCCTTCTGCACGCCCCCTACTGGGGATTGAGCCCGCAACTTGGGCATGTGCCCTTGACCAGAATCCCTTCAGCATTGAGCCAAACCAGCTAGGGCAGGCTTTTTTTTTTTTTTTTTTTATAAACAAAAATATGTGCATATTGGGACATGCTTTGTTGATTCCAAGACGAGGTCACAACTCACTCCCATGAATCACAGACACTGTTCCAGTAGAGGATATAATCATGAGAACCACTGATAATTTAGTGTAAGAATGTTGTGCTAAAAATAGCCACTGTCTATTACAGGAGGGCAGAAGGAGACTCTGTCTCAGACTAGGTCAGGATGGATAGACTGGGTCAGGATGGATGGACTGGGTCAGGATGGATGGTCGGGGTCAGGATGGATGGACTGGGTCAGGATGGATGGACTGGGTCAGGATGGATAGACAGGGTCAGGATGGATGGACTAGGGCAGGATGGATGGACGGGGTCAGGACGGGTGGACTGGGGCAGGATGGGCAGGCGAGGGCAGGAAGCACGTCTGAAAGGTAGACATTGGGGGGGGGGTGGAGAAGATGGAGCAGGGGCAGGACAGAGGAAACAGTTGAGGAAAGACATACATCTTGTCATCAAATACTTCTTACAGCACATTTTATAAATCTGTGTTTTTCTAACTGCATTTAACCAAATCTTTTATTTTCAGCACATTAATCTTTTAGGAAGTTTAAACATTAACTTTTTTTTCTATAGTTGTTTGCTTTTGTTCACTTAATCCTTAACCCTATTGGGTTCCATCTCTATTTTATATGTACTCTTAAGAAAGGAAAAAACAGGACTCGTTAAATTGTGACATGCTGTCAATTGTAAGATACGTTGTGATTTCTAAGATGTTACAGTGTAAACAAAACACAGTGCTCCTAGAATCAATACTCTGATATATGTGTTGGAGGTTCTTCCCGTATTTTTAAGTTAAGGCAATCTTGCTAGAATAACAGTAGCAGTCACATGTCTTTTCAGCTTTAATTTTAGATGCTGCTTTAGGGAAATAATGTGCCGTCCAGGTCAATGCCAACTTCATTATCTTGAAAGCTTTTTAATCTATCATGATTATAAAGAAATTAGCTTGCTTTGGTTGAATAGTAAAGATTGGGGGAAATGTATTTTGCTAAGATTAGGAAATACAGGGTTTTCTAAAGACTATAAAGTAGAATTAAAAAGTAGTTTTGGTGATCTTTGTATAAGTTTCCTGGGTATTCTTAACTTTTAAAAATCCGTGTTCAGCCTCCCAACTCTGCCACTCCCCCTCTTTTCCCTCCCCCGTCATGTTGAACTTTATGAGCTGAAAAGTGCCCCAGAATAGTGTCCTGCATTCTGACAGCAAGTTCATAAAGAACTCTGCCTTTCAGAGTAAGCACAGGCCGCGCCTTTGAGTGTTCAAGGGCCTGCTGTGTGCTGTGGTGGGAGGGAGCATGTGAGGCCTGCATCTGGCCAGAGCCCCGTTTTCTAGAAGCAATGTAAGGCTCACTGGCTTCTATACGGAGACAGGCCCATGGTCAGGCTGAGGAGAGCAGAGCTCTGCTGGCGAGTAGGGGGTGGTAGGAATAGCACTTGGGAAAGTGTTAGGAATATCTTACTAACTTGAAATATTTTTAAATTGATTTTTATTGATTTCAGAGAGGAAGGGATAGGCAGGGAGATAGAAACATCAGTGATGAGAGAGAATCATTGATCACTGCCTCCTGTATACTGCCTCTGGGGATTGAACCTGCAACCTGGGCATGTTCCCTTGACTGGAATCAAACCCCGGATCCTTCAGTCCACAGGTTGATGCTCTATCCACTGAGTCAAACCGGCTCAGGCCTAACTTGAAATTTTTATATATAATGTATTTTCCCAAACCATTTTCCCATGGTTTGGGAAAATACATTATTAGATCTTGGAGAGCTGGGCTCTGAAATCACATGGAAGATCTTTACCATTAGAAGTGAAAAGGAAATGCGTGTGATGAGGCTAAGCATACACTCCAGATGTTCTGGTGAAATAGAGCATTAGGCCCTTTCAGCCTGGACCTGTTTACACTGGATCCAGGAATTACCTATTTTATCCCCAATCCGATGGATTCCAGCTCATTTATTTCAATATTCAAGAGCTCTTGGTGGTGGTTGTTAACACTCACCTGAGGATATTTTTTCCATTGATTTCTAGAAAGAGTATAAGGAGGGGAAGGGAGAGAAACATTGATGTGAGAGAGACACATCAATTGGTTGCCTCCTCATGTGCACTCACCAGGGCCAGAGTTGAATCTGCAACCCAGGCACATGCATTTGACCGGGAATCAAATCTGTGATTCTTTGGTGCGTGGGCTGATGCTCTAACCACTGAACACACTGGCCAGGACCCCCCTTGTTTGTGTGTGTGTGTGTGTGTGTGTGTGCGCGCTTTTAAATATATATATATATATATATATATATATATATATATATATATGGGTTAATGAGCAGAAATAACTTATATTCCATATAAAATAGAAATGTGTTCATAATATCCGAGGAGAACAGAAAGAAAACTGCTTGTTTATTACACAGACTGGCTGTACCTTAGATTCCTGCAATATTTCCTCAGTCCCATGGCATGGTGTTATGTGGAGACGACCAGACGTTACTGTGCCTCCTCCGTGTCAGATGCTGATGGGGCAGTGGTAAATGGAAGATCCCCAGTGGGTGGGCGGAGGGGTTAGCTGTGATGTAACAAAGAGTTCCCGGATCACAAAGGAGGGACCGCGAGTCCTCCCTGGTGAGAGTAGGTGGCGAAGGGAGGCTGTGCAAAGGTGGTAGCATATGAGCTGAGTGTTGAAGGTTGACTAGGAGTGTACAGGCAACTAGGACAGGTGCATGGGCAGAGGGCCAGCAGCCTGAGAGAATGTGATTGGTGTTGAAGGAGCAAGGTCAAGGTTCACTGTGGGAAGGCACTGGGACTGAAGGGCTGAGAGGAAGGGACTTTGCAGATACCCTGTAGGCTAGGCCGTCCAAGCCAGTCTTCTGTGGAGTCCAAACCCACTGAGAGTCTCGGGGGAAGAGACTTTGAACAGCACAGCCTTAGAATCTAATCCCAGAAGACACCTGGTTCCTGGTGATGTTCCAGAAGCCAGGCTGGCCAGGGGCTGCTGTTAGGCTCCTGAGTGCTTTGCCAGGAAGCACTGCGCCTGCGTTAGAGCAGGAGCTGAAGGGCAGGTTGCTGGTGAGGAGACCAGTTCATAGCTAGATTCATTTTGGTTACATAACATTTGACCCTTAAGAGAAAGATGTTTAATCGCAAAACTTAGAAAATTAGGGCTCTTCTAAGAAAAAAGAATTTTAAGATGAGAATTTGGGGACAAATGCCGATTTTATTGTTGATTTTGACCAAAGATTAAATAAATGTTTATAATGCTGTCTGATAAAAGAAAATCTTTGATTTAAATTATACTTTAAGAGTAATGTCTTTTTTTTTTTTTTTTTTTTTTTTTTAATTCTCTTCCTACACGATCTCTTCAGGTCTTAGATCAAAGTGGTAGGATTGTTTGTTTTTAATCCTCAGCTGAGGGTATTTTCCCATTGATTTTTAGAGGGAGGGAAAGACAGAGAGAAGCATCCATGTGAGAGGAACACATCGATTGGTTGCCTCCTGCACGTGGCCCAGGCTGGAAGGAGCCAGCAACCAAGGACATGCCCTTGACAAGAATCGAACCTGTGAACCCTTCAGTCCACAGGCTGACACTATCCACGGAGCCCAACCGGCTAGGGCCATGGTCAGTAAACTGCGGCTCTTGAGCCACTTGCGGCTCTTTGGCCCCTTGAGTGTGGCTCTTCCACAAATACGGCCTGGGCGAGTCTGTTTGGAAGTGGCATTAGAAGAAGTTTAAGTTTTAAAAATTTGGCTCTCAAAAGAAATTTAATCATTGTACTGTTGATATTTGTCTCTGTTGACTAATGAGTTTGCCGACCACAGGGCTAGGGCAAAGTGGTAGGACTTTTTAAAGATAAAAAATGCTAGAAAGTTTTAATTTTTTCAAAAACATTGTAATGTATTTTTATTTTTTATTTTATTGATTTTTTTTTACAGAGATTAAGAGAGAGGGATAGAGAACCAGAAACATCAATGAGAGAGAAACATCGACCAGCTGCCTTCTGCACACCCTGCAACCAGTGTACATGCCCTTGACCAGAATCGAACCTGGGACCTTTCAGTCTGCAGACCAACGCTATATCCACTGAGCCAAACCAGTTTCGGCTATAATGTATTTTTATATTTAAGGGCACTTGCATTTCTTTTACTGTGATACATTAATATCTCAACCAATTTTAAAAAATAAATTGGATTTTTGGTCTATATTATAATTTAGGAGCCCTTTATATATCGAAGAGATTAGCTTTCTGTTTGTAATATGAGTTGCAAATAATTTCCCCCAGTTTGTCTTTTTGCTTTGTGAAAGGTTCTTATATTAATTACTTGAATATATTATTTTCTAAATGGTGTCAGTTTTTTGAGTCATGGTTGGAAAGCGCTTATGTACTCCAAGGTTATAAAAAAGGATATTGCCCCATTTATTCTAGAACTTTCCATATCTTTATGATTTACCTTTACATGTTTGATCAGTCAGGAACTGGTGCTGGTTTGTGGTGTGCAGGATGAAACCGGGCAGGTGTTCAGTAGCTCGTACGCCATTCATTGTGTAGTCTTGTCCCTCCTCTACTGAGACACGCCTTCGTCATCCAACATCTCTGGACTCGCCGTCTGCTAGTGCCGTGGTGTTCATTTTATGATGTCTGGCAGTGCTAGTGCCTTCTAACAGTCTTCCCTTTTGGAACTTTGCTGCTGTTTGTACATTTTAATTTTTCTACATGAACTTCAGAATCCATTTATGTATTTCCAAAAACTGATCCTGTAGGCGCTTTGGTGGGGATGGGAGAGGGGGAGAGAGATGGGTGGAGTGGCTGTGGGGAGGTGGGGAGTTGTTTTCAATTCAATTCAAGATTAATCTCTTCATGATAGTGACTAAGTTATAGCTTTGACTTAATATTTTCTCTTACAGATGATATTAACCGTGTTTTTGAGCAACAACGAGCAGATTCTGACAGAAGTTCCCATAACACCAGAAACAACATGCCGAGATGTCGTGGAGTTTTGCAAGGAGCCCGGAGAAGGCAGTTGCCACTTGGCTGAAGTGTGGAGGGGAAATGGTGCGTGAGGCTCCGAGGTGCTGAGGTCCTCGGGCGCGATGTTCGTCAGATGCAGAGTGTTGTTTCTGCTTTGCAGCTTTCTGTGGCAATGAGGATTTGGGTGATTAAAACAAAAGTAGAATTGTATTACACGGGGAGGGGGTCTCACAAATGCTGTTCATACAAAGGTGTTCTGTGACTTGACCCTTTGCTACAGACATTTTTTAAATTCAGGTATAATTGACAACATTATTAGTTTCAGATGTACAACATGATACAATATTTGCATATATTGCAAAATGGTTACCACCATACATATACTTAACATCTATCTTTCAGTATACACAGTTATGGAATATTTTTGGGGAGATGAGAACTTTTAAGATCTACTCTCTTAGCAACTTTCAAATATGCAATAAAAAATATGGACAGCTTCATGAGTCAGCATGTTATCTTTGCACAAGGACCATGCTGATTTTCTCTGTACTGTTCCAGTTTTAGCTTACATGCTGCTGAAGTTAGCACTTTTTTTTAACATATATATTTTATTGATCTGGGGATGTGCCCGCAGCCAAGGTACATGCCCTTGACCGGAATCGAACCTGGGACTCTTCAGTCTACAGACGCTCTATCCACCGAGCCACACCGGTTTCGGCTGAATTTAGCACTTTTTATTTTTGTTGTAGTTGACATACAATATTACATTAGTTTTAAGTGTATCACACAGTGATAAGACACTTTATAAAGTGACCAGCGTAAGCCAGTACCCACCTGGCACCATCCGTAGTGAGCACAGTGTTATTGACTCTACTCCCTGTGCTGTACTCTACATCCCTGTGACTAATTATAACTGGCAGTTTGTTCCTCTTAATGCCCTGCACCTTTTTCACCTGGCCTCTCAGCCCCACCCCAATCTGGCAACCATCAGTGTATCTTCTGTATCTATGAGCTTGTTCTGTTCTGTTTTCTCATTTATTTTGTTTTTTTCGATTCTACATGAAAGTGAAATCATGTGGTATTTGTCTTTCTCTGTCTGACTTACTCACTTAGCATAATATTCTCTAGGTTCCATATTGTTGCAAGTGATTGGACTTATTTCTTTTTTGCTGAGTAATATACTATTGTATACACATACCACATCATCTTTATCCATTTGTCTGTCGATGCACACCTAGGTTGCTTCCATATCTTGGCTGTTGTAACTATGCTGCAGTGAACATAAGGGTGCATGAATCCTTTCAAATCAGTGTTTTTTATTTCTTCAGATAAATACCCAGAAGTGGAATTCTGGGGCATATGGTAGTTCTTTTTCTAGTTTTTTGAGGAGCCTCCATACTGTTTTCCAAAGTGACTGCAAAAGTTTGTATTCCTACCAACAGTGCACAAGGGTTCCTTTTTCTCCACGTCACCCTGTTGTTTGTTGTCTTTTTGATGATAGCCTTTCTGACGGGTGAGGTAATAGCTCATCATAGTTTTGATTTGCACTTCCCTGACGATTAGTGAGTGACATTGAGCATCTTTAATGTGTCTGGCTGTCTGTGTGTCCTATTTGGAGACTATCCAGTCTTGTGCCCATTTTTTTAATCATACTGTTTGCTCTTTGGAGTTGTAGGACTTCCTTATCTCTTTTGGATGTTAACCCTTTATCAGATGTATCCTTTGTAAATATCTTCTCCCATTTAGTAGGCTGTCTTTCTGTTTTGTTGATGGTTTCTTCATGGTGCAAAAGCTTTTTGAGTTTGATGTAGTCCTCTTTGTTTATCTTTGTTTTTGTTGTCTTTGCCCTGGGAGACATATCCAAAAAGATATTGCAAAGAGTTTATTGCCTGTGGCTTCTTCTAGAAGTTTTATGTTTTCAGCTCTTACATTTGATCTTTAATCCATTTGGGGTTTGTTTGTATATGTTGTAAGAAAGAAGAGTAGTAGTTTTATTTTGGTGTGTTTTTAAAAAAATTTTTTTTTAATCAATCTTTATTGTTCATATTATTACAAAGGTTCCTCTGGTTTTTTTGTTTGTTTTTTGCATTTATCTATCTAATTTTCCCAGCACTATTTAATGATGAGACTGTCTTGTCTTTACTCCAGCGCTTCCTTTACCACAGAGTAATTGACCAGAGAAGAATGGGTCTATTTCTGAGCTCTATTCTGTTCCGTTGATCTGTTTGCCTGTTTTTGTGCAGTCTCATGCTGTTTTGATTATTATAACTTTGTAGTGTGGATTGATAACAGGTAGCTTGATATCTCCAACTTTGTTCTTTCTCAGCATTCTTTGGCTATTTGGGGTCTTTTTGTGGCTCCATATAAATGTTAGGATTATATGTTCTAGTTATGTGAAAAATGTCTGGTATTTTGGCAGGGATTACATTGACGTTGTAGATTGCGTTGGCTCATATGGACATATTAATGATATTAATTTTTCCAGTCCATGAGACTGATACATCCTTCCATTTATTTGTGTCTTCTTCGGTTTCTTTCGTTAATATACTGTAGTTTCCAGAGCATAGCTCCTTTACCTCCTGGGTTAGATTTATTTCTCGGTATTTTATTGTTTTGGTGCAATTGTAAATGGGATTTTTTTTAAAAAATTCTTCCTGATCATTATTAATGTATAAAAATATAACCAATTTCTGAATATTAATTTTGTATCCTGCAACTTTACTAAATTAGTTTATTATTTCTAATAGCTTTTTGGTGGAATCTTTAGGGTTATATATATTTATCATGTCATCTGCAAACAATGATAGTTTTACTTCTTCCTTTCCACTTTGGATGCCTTCTATTTCTTATTTGATTGCCGGGCTAGAACTTAGAGTATTGCTATATTGAATAAAAGTGGTGAGATTGGGCATCCTTGTCTTGTTCCTGATCTTAGAGAAAACGCTTTCAGACTTTCAGCATTGAGTATGTTACATGTGGGTATGTCATGTTTGCCCTTTATTATGTTGAAGTGTGTTCCCTCCCGTTTTGCTTAGAGATTTTACTATAAATGGATGTTAAATTTTGTCAAATGCTTTTCCCCCCCATTTATTGATATGATCATATGATTTTTGTCCTTTATTTTATTTATGTGGGAACCAACCTTGCATCCCTGGAATAAATCCCAGTTGGCCATGGTGTGTGACCTTTTAATGTATTGTTGAATTTGGGTTGCGAATATTTTGTTGAAGATTTTTACATCTGAATTCATCAGGGATATTGGCCTGGATCCTAAAGTCCATTTGAAATCATAACCCATAACTTTATCTCATCACGAATGAGGACAGTCACCTCGGAGTGCAGAGGGTCATAGCGAGCTATATTTGCCATGGCTGGTCTACATCTCCTCCTGTTGTCTGGAAGAATCCCTGGCACTCACCCTACTTTGCTTGGCTAAGCCCTACTCTTTTCCTCTCATCACTTCCTTGAATCTTGGAGGTGGTAAATGTCCCTCCCTTGGGCTACAGGGCTGCCATAGGATTTACTAAAACATGACCAAGTAGCGTTCATAGCTCCCATTAGGCTAAAATTCCAGGAGGTGGGAAGTCTCTTCACCATGGTATCCCTAGTGCGCTGCCTGGAACTTGTAACTGGCCCTTCGCACACACTGGGGTCCCTGAGTGAAGTGGAACAGCAAAGCGGGGTCTTGAGGAGCTGTGTCCAAGTAGATGAAATGCAAAGGAAGGGGCGAAGCTCTAGAACCAACAGCCTTTCTCAGTCTCTTTACCCTAGAGCCGTGGTCGGCAAACTCATTAGTCAACAAAGCCACATATCAACAGGACAACCATTGAAATTTCTTTCGAGAGCCACATAAACTTAAACTTCTTCTAATGCCACTTCTTCAAAATAAACTCGCCCAGGCCGTGGTATTTTGTGGAAAAGCCACATTCAAGGGGCCAAAGAGCCGCATGTGGCTCACGAGCCATAGTTTGCCGATCACTGACCTAGAGGAATCTTGAAAGTAAGTTTTGGCTTCAGAGAACCCCTGTGTAAAATCATTGCATCTGTGACCCATGGCATGCCAGTGCCATCATTACATCATAAATGTCATCCAGAGTGATTGCCAATGCCTTTGGGAAGAAAATAGTTCTCTGTGGACCTGTGTGTTCGTTTTCCATAACACGGCACCACAGCCTGGTGGCTTACCCAACGGGAACTTGTTTTCTGAATTCTGGAGGCCAGAGGTCTTGGTTTCTCTGCGGCCTCTCTCCCTGGCTTGTCAATGGCCACCTCCTCCGTGTCTCTGTCCTGATCTCCTCTAAGGACACCAGTCACATTGGAGTAGGGCCACCTAATGGCTTCACTGACTTATTACCTCCTTAAAGGTCTTATCTCCAAACGAGGTCATGTTCCGAGGCTCGGAGGTTAGGACTTCAACATACAAGCTCAGCTCAGCCCGAGACAGTCTGTTAACTGGGCCGGGTTATTACCCTGCTCTTGTTGTGGTTCCTTCCCCACTAGTGTCCACCGTGGGGGAAGGTAGACCTTCGTGCTGCTTCTGAGGAGATGCGGAGTGTGTCCAGGACGCGTGTCAGGCAGTTGGCTTCCACTTTGAAACACAATCACTGAACCTTCTTATATAAATAAAGGGAGGGAAGCTTACTGTACTTTTCTTGAAATTAATCTTTTCTATAAACTTTGTTAATTCACAAAAGAAAACAATAGATTTTTATAGGCTTATATACCTGAGTGTTACTTATAAAACTAAAACTATGGAATAATTTTTACTTCTTTATTGTTCAATTTGTGCTCATTTTTTGCTGTAATACCCAGTCTGAGTTGAACTTGAGCTAAGCTCACAGATTTCATTTTCAACAGAGATGGGACCATTTCTGTCCTTGCCCTTAAGTCTGCGAGGGAGGTGAAGCTTGCCTGCACATGCAGGAGGCCAAGGCCACATCACTCTGGGAGGGACAGGGTTTTCTTTGCTCTCTTTTTTAAATTTGTCCTCTCGCGCTTTAAGAGCTAGCCCTGTGCTCAGGACGGCCCTCCTCAACCACAAGGGAGACCACTGTGTGTCCCGCCAGACTCCCCTGAGCAGGAGCAGGGCTTCCTCCGAGGGGAACGAGAGCTGACTGAGGGCCCCTTCGTCACCCTGCATGTGTGATAGGGTATGCTCACCTCGTCCTTCCTCTTGGCTGAAAGTCCAGTCCTCAGACTGAGCAGAAGGAAGGGACAATACTGTTCCTTTTTGTTCTGTCTCTCCCCAGACCGTTTCTACAAACCTTGGGGCTTGCTATTATAGTATCCTTCCTCAAACTTTCAAGTAAAGCAATAATGGGAATATTTCAAGATTTCACTCCCCTCTCCCCTTTAAAGTGAGGTAAAATTCACACAATATAAAAATCACCATTTCAAAGTATACGGTTGAGTGGCTTTTAGGACGTTCACAGTGTTGTGCAGCCATCACCAAACTGCACCTCCCCTCCCCTTCCTCCTCCTGAGCCAGGCAGCCACTGTGTCACTCTCCGGCTCTGTGGGTTTGCCACGCCAGGTCCTCGGATAAGTGGAATCACACAGTATGTGGCCTCTTTTGTCTGGCTGCTTACGCTTAGAATAATGTTCTCAAGGTGCATCCGTGTGGGAAGCCTGTATTAGTACTTATTGGTGGTGTGGCCGGATGGTCGCCATTGTCTGAGACACCATGTCTTACCCATCCATCCATCCATCAGTTATGGGCATTGGGGCTGCTTTCACTCTGGGCTTCTGTGGATAGTGCTGCATGAGCGGCTGTGCAGTGCTCGTGGACTCCCTGGACGGCGAGGCAGGCGCTGCTGCCCCTCTACATCCGATCACCAGGCAGCATGTCAACCAAGAGCAGGTGCACGGCGTTGATGCGTGCCGGCGAAGGGGGAGGCACACTGCTTCACGACACACGCTGTGAAGGCGTTTCCCCCAGGGCTGCCTGTTTAATGGTGGGAAGCTGTTTTATGTTTACTTCTTGCGTTTACTGGTTGCCTGCATTGTTGCCCATTCTTATTCCTGCTTTATTTCATGAAAGTTAAAAATTAGTGCTTGCAATATTCTTGAATTCTAATTCATGTGTATATTTATTTAACTGTCTTTATGTTTTGCTTTGGGTAGGAATTACTCTGTCTGTGTCTGAGATAAACGCGGTGTGTTTTTTCCAGAGCGCCCCATACCCTTTGAGCATATGATGTATGAGCACCTTCAGAAGTGGGGGCCGCGGAGGGAAGAAGTGAAATTTTTTCTTCGACATGAGGACTCCCCAACCGAGAGCAGTGAACAAGGTAGATGAGTGCTTTCCCTCCCTTGGTTAATTTTTGCCGTAAATTTTAATTTAAAAATAGGACTGAGTATTCAAATGAATTACTTGTGTTTGTTGCCCCTTCGCTCACGGGGTGAGAGGGAGGGTTGGTGTCCACATTCCTTTGGCCTCTGTTACTGCACTTCAGTTATTTCACAGTCCAGGCGCCTCGCCCTGCCTTCCTCTCAGTACCACAGCCCAGGAATGCACTCAGACGTGCTGTTCAAAGAATTGCTTTTGATAGATACCAGATGGATCAAATATCTAGGGTTTTAGAGTAAATAAAACATTTGAAAGGATTAGAAAAATGAAATATGTTTTTTTAAAGTGGACAGAACCTTCTAAGTGTAACAATAATCCAAAAAAGAAAAGAAACTGAATTACTAAAAACAGCAAAAACTGTCTGTTTGGCAGTAGCCACCTTAAGCAATTTCAAAAGACAAACTATAGACTGGAAATGGCATTCATGTAGCTCATTAGCAAAGGGCTGGTTTATTTCACATAAAAAGAGTTCCTAAAAATTGATACCAAAAATGAGATAAAATAAAACCCAGTAAAAAAATGAGTGGCGGTGCTGGGGGCCGGGAACAGGCGCTCTCCCCTGGGTTCGCGGAGCGCCAGTGGACAGCTTCTGCCGAGGGCAGCTAGTCATGTCTGTTCCACTTCCAACAGCATGAGCCCTTTCACCCAGCGACCTCACTTCCGAGAACTCGCCCTAAAGCTGTGCTGCACATGGACAGGATGGTGGGTATATGGTCACTCAGGAGGCACTGCCAGTAGGAGCAGCCTGCATGCCTACGGGCCATTGGGCGGAAAATCGTGCTGCCTCCAACAGTGGCCTCTTGCAGCTGTGACTGCAAGCCATGTGCCCGACCCAGGTCCCGGACACCCGCGAGACTAAGCACCATGGGAAATAGTATGCACACGTGTTACCTCTGCGACAGACAGGCCTATGTCCATATTGGCTGTGCATGTCTGAAGTGTCTTTGGGAGGGAACGCCCTGGCCAGGTGACTCCGTTAGTTGGCGTGTCATCTCATACACAGTAGTTTGCGGGTTTGATTCCTGGTCAGGTCGCAAACTTAGGCTGTGGATTTGATCCCCAGTCGGGGCATGTATGGGAGGCAACCGATCAATGTTCCTCTCACATGGATGTTTCTCTGCCTCCCTTTCCCTTCCTCTCTCTCTAACCAAAAATCAATGAAAACATACCCGTGGCTGAGGATTACAAAAAAGAAGCAGCTGGGGGTTGTTTACCTGTTTGTTCCTTTTGCATTTTGAATCATGGGAATATACTGCCTCTTTGAGAATTAAAATTTAACCAAAAAGGGGATCTTTTTTTCTGAGAGCATAGAACTGTGCAGTGAAGAGACCCTCAGCTTGCTGTTTGAGAGTGATTGTGGATTCCTTCTGCTATTTTAGAAAATCAGCAGCAAAAGGATACCATTCTGAAAAAGACTTCCTTATGCAAGTTCTTCTTCGTCTGTCTTTTACATGACAGGACAGTGTGCCCTCTCTCCAGGAACCCTTTCACCGCTGGTTGGCGGACGCCATCTCTTCTGGGTTTCCTCCACTGGCTGCTGGGCATCGGGGTCAGGAGACCATGGCTGCAGGCCTGGCTCTTCATCCCCTCCTGCGTCAGGCCAGAGCTGCTCCTGCAGGCATCTGCTAGCTCCGTGCAGCCCACAGCAGTGCTCTCGTGCTAAGAATTCACCCGAACCCTTTACCGAGCCCTCCACATCCGAATGCCCTCCCTCCCTTAGCTGTGCCCAAGTAGCTGTACTTTTTACTCATGTCACTGTAATATGTGTGTGTAACCCTTCATGTCCTGTGCTGGTGAGGCGAGGGGAAGGTCTCATTTCTCACCATGACGCTTAGAAGTGTTAGGGATATCTAAGAGAGCTGTCTGGAGTCCTGAGGACAGTATACAGTTTACAAAGTGATCCTCAGTGATCCTAGTGCCCACCTGCTAGCA
The DNA here is from genome assembly GCA_963693515.1 of Pipistrellus nathusii. Lineage (NCBI taxonomy): Eukaryota > Metazoa > Chordata > Mammalia > Chiroptera > Vespertilionidae > Pipistrellus > Pipistrellus nathusii. Next base: position 1,744,689 of record OY882858.1, read on the forward strand.
CACTAGTTATTACAGCATTACTGACGGCACTCCCTGGGCTGGGACTGTTTCGTAACTGGCAGTTTGTCTGTGAGTCCATTTCTGCCTTGTTTGTTTGTTTTGTTCTTTAGGTTTCATGTATGAGTGAACTCATATGGTATTGCCCAGCAGGTTTGGCTCAGAGGCTAGAGCATTGGCCTGCAGACTGAAAGGGTCCAGGTTCAATTCCGGTCAGGGGTTCATGCCCGGGTCACAGGCTCAATCACCATTTGGGGGCGTGCAGGGGGCAGCCGATCAGTGATTCTGTGTCATCATTGATGTGATCACCATTTGGGGGCGTGAAGGAGGAGCCGATCAGTGATTCTGTCTCATCTATCTCTCCTTTCCTCTCTGAAATAAATTTAAAAATGTATATATTTTTTAAATCATATGGTATTTGTTTCTCTCTGTCTGACTTACTTCACTTAGAATAATATCGTCAAGGTCCATTCATGTTGTCGCAAATGATAAGATTTTATTCTTTTTTATGGCTTAGTAATATTCCACTGTATATATGTACCACATCTTCTTTATTCACTTGTCTATTGATAGACCCTTGGGTTGCTTCTATAGCATGGGTATTGTAAATAAAGCTGCAATGAACAAAGAGGTGCCCATATTTTTTGAATTAGTGTTTTAGAGTTGTTTGGAGGAATTGCTGGGTTGCAAGGTAGCTCTGGTTTTAATTTTTTGAGGAACCACCAAACTGTTCTCCATGGTGGCTGCCCAGTGCTATCCCACCAGGAGTGCCCGAGGGTCCCTTTGCTCCACATCCCCACCAGCACGCAGGTTTGTTGTGTTATTGATGACGGCCATTCTGACAGGTGCGAGGTGATCATTGTCCCCTCCCCCTCCTCTGCCAATCCTTCCTTACATAGTCATTCTCTCCCGTGCTCTGACTCAGAAGACTATCCCCCAGCTGTGATGCTCTGCCCTCTGCCTGCTCCTTCCTGTGCTCATGCTTGTGCTGTGTGTCTGTCAGCTCGAGAAAAGCGGCAGTTAGAACAGCGCCCAGAGCATCAGCTCCCTGTTTTGTCCTGTTCACTGGACTTTTCCAGCTTATGGTCCGAGCAGCCAGCACTGAGGGTCCAAGACTCATGTTTCCTCGGTGCTTCCCCCAGAGTGAGGGACAGGCAGTTCTCACTGATGATATTATTTGAAAGGCGGCATATTTGAGTGTAGGTAGAGCTGCCCGCCTAGCAGGGTGCAAGTCCTCTAGATGCAGCGAGAGGACGCACAGAGGACATGTACTCGAGTCACCTCTCACACTTGGGAAACCAAAGCCTGGTGTGTAAGTGACCTGACAGAGGTCATGTGCAGGCACAGCTAGTGCCTGGTGCTAGGGTCGAGGCCACCTGGGCTCTGCCGCTGTGCTGCTGACGGTGTGGGCTTGGGGCAAGTGGCTGTACCTCCCTGTGCCTCTGTTTCCTCCTCTACAGGACCCATGGCTTCTGGTGGGTAAAGAGCAGACGGGGGCCCAGCTGGCATGGCTCAGTGGTTGAGCGTCAGCCTATAAACCAGGAGGTCGTAGTTTGATTCCCAGTCAGGGCACATGGCTGGGTTGTGGGCTCCATCCCCAGTGGGGGAGGGGGGGGCATGCAGGAGGCAGGCAGTCAATGACTCTCTCATCATTGGTGTTTCTATCTCTCCCTCTCCCTCTCCCTTCCTCTCTGAAATCAATAAGAATATTTTTAATTGTCCTTAGTACATGTGTAGTAAGTTTGGTCCTCTTGTTTCTTTAGGTGGCCGTCAGACCCAAGAGCAGAGAACCCAGAGGAATGTACCTGGAGAAAAGCGTGCTGAGAATGGGGTAAGCAGCAGGGAATGATACTGACATTTTTAAGATGCTTTTCACAAGCACTAATTCATTTCAGTTACATTTTATTTTTAAATAATTTTTTTAGTAGAAATCAGTTCTGTTGATATTTCATAACTTTGTATGAAGTGTGAAGAGGCAGTCACTGAGTGGTCTCACCCCTCCACAGCCCGGTCATGTGTTGCCCAGCTGGCATGGCTCAGAGGTTGAGCATCAGTCTATTAACCAGGAGGTCATGATTCTTCGATTCCCGATCAGGGCACATGCCCAGGTTGCGGGCTACTGATGGATGGTTTTCTCTCATTGTTGATGTTTCTGTCTCTCCCTCTCCCTTACTCTCTGAAATCAATAAAAATATATATTTTTATAGAAAATGGGCTTCATGTGGAGGCGGGTGCATGTGTGTGTGAAGGAGAGGGCCCAGAGGAGGACCGGGTGGGAGGCAGGGAATTCCGAGGCTGCTGGGATGGACGGGCCTGTGGGCTTTTCTTGTGGATGAAGTTGTTTCTTGTTAACATGGAGGTCATGTTTACTTTTCAAGATCAACAAAACTGAAACCTGAAGCCAAAATTAAATGTGTTTGCAGGCTTTATGTGACTTGTAATTAGAGGAATGGAGAGGGTGAGTCTGGAGGTATAACTTAGTGCTGGAAGCATTACATCAAAGGTGTTACTGTATTTTATGGCCTACACACCTGCCTGTTAAGCCTAATAATACACTACCTCTGGAAAGCACTTTATTGTCTACAAAGCACTTTTTTGTGCACTTTTAAAGTTAGTGTGGTATTTAAAACGTCTTCCTCCAAGATGTTTTTGTATGTACCCTGGCTGTAGAGGCATGGCACATGGAACCGTGTAGCCCTGTGGGTGGACAGCAGCTGGGAACGGATCAGTCGACAGCTGAGAGAGGCGGGCGTGTGGTGGGAAGAGGACAGGGTGCTGCTTTGCAGGGATTCACGCCCCTGACCAGCTGCTCAGCCAGGAGGCTGGGCAAGTTCTGCTGTGAACATGGCTGGTCCACAAGTCAAGCTTCCTGAGAAATAAAGGCTCAGCCCCCTAGCAGAAATCTGGTGGGCCCGGAAAACTGTGCGACAGTTTCCTGCTGGGTATGGGAACCCAGGCCTGTGCACACATTGTCACGAGCACCCAGAGCTCCAGTTGTCCCATGGAATTTTGAAGCTCCCATTTGACTTTGTGCTATGAAGGCAAGTTGGCTTGCTCTCATTGTCTAGGCCTGTGGCGGGCTTCCAAGACCACCCCATGCCACTGCTTTACTGGGACTCACAGGGCTCCAGTTAGTCACTTTCCGCATTGGGAGGGCACAGCGCAGGGAAAAGGCACGTGGGCGAAGCCTGGAGGAAATGAGGTCAGGCTTCCCGAGTCCTCTCCCAGTGGAGCCACACAGGATGTGCTTAATTCCGCCAGCAGTGAGCTGTCACAAAATTTGCAATGATGTCACCAGGACACTCATTGAAGGGGCCAGGGCCCAGGGATTTTACTGGGAGCTGCTCACGTAGGCAGTCTCTATCTAGAACACGAGTGAGGACCCTCTGGCCCTGTCAAGGCATTAGGGGTTAGTTAATTAAATTCTGGCCAAATATAGCAGGCTAATTTTTAATTTGACAACTTTGTATGACCTGAGAATCAATCAATCTATCTATCTATCTATCTATCTATCTATCTATCTATCTATCTATCTATCTATCTAAAAGCCTAAGCAACTGTTCAACCAATGCTATGATGTGCACTGACCACAAGGGGCAGACGCTCAACTCACAGGCATGGAAACATGGAACAGACTGATGAATCTCAGAGGGACGGTGGAAAGAGATTAACCAAAAATCTTACATGCATACTAGAGGCCTGGTGCACAGATTCGTGCATTGGTGGGGTCCCTTGGCCTGGCCTGCAGGGATCGAGCCAAAACTGGCAGTCCAACATTCCCCAAGGGGCCCTGGATTGCGAGAGGGTGGCAGGTCAGGCCGAGGAACCCCACCGGTGCACGAATCTGGCCTCTAATGATATAATAAATATCCAAATGGTCCTTGGTAGAAAAAAGGTTTCCCACCCCTGATCCTGAAAGTACAAAAACTCCAGACTCCCAGAAGGAAAGCAGGCATTTAACACAAATCATATTATTTACACAAACGGTTTAGGTGCAGTGAGCCATTCTTCTTCCTCCTCCTCTTTCTTTTCCTCTTCCTCTTCTTCCTCTTCCTCTTCTTTTTTTCCCATTCTTAATAGTTCTGGAAATGGTGGGAACCCTCTCAAATTTTAAGTGCCCAGGAGTCAACCAGGAGCCAGCCTTGCAGGCAGGGCTCTCAGACTAGCCATCTCGGGGCCGCCGGTGCGAACTCTCCCGAGCAGCACTGCTTCCCCTGGGTGTTCGGGAAGCCCCTTTCCTGTCCTCAGGCACCAGGCCAAACCTGAGTCACTTTCTGCTCAAATCCTATATGTCCAGTTAGTGGCCAAGGTCAGGTGGTCCTGCCTCCTGTTTTCATTTAAGAGCTTCATAGTTTTAGCTCTGACATTAGGTCTGTGCTCCATTTTGAGTTATTTTTTGTATATGGTGCGAAGTAGGGTCCAAATCCATTCTTTCGCATGCAAACATCCAGTTATCCTAGCCCCGTTCAGTGAAAAGACTGTTCTTTCCTCTTTGAGTTATCTTGGCACCTTTGTTCAAGCAGTTGGCAAGAATGTCAGAGTTCTTTCTGGAAGCATTTGTTATTGACATGGTCACTCAGTCCCCCTGTTTTCCATATGGTGCCCAGGACTCAATGGTGCCGATCGCCTCCCAGGCCAGGTAACGTTTCAGGTGTCCAGAGAGTAGCTTCTAGACTTCTGCCGGGTATGGCCGGAGCGAGGAGCTGGGGAGGCCGTCCCTCGCTCAGCCACTTCCCTTCCCTTTCCCGGGGCACACAGTGCTCTCAGTCCCAGTCCTTTGAAGATTCTGTGATGTAACTGGGCCATTTGTCCAACTTCCTGTTTCTGGCTTGAGGATTGTCTCAGATATACTAGGTCAGTTACTTCTCATCCATCCTCTTCCAGGTTGTCTCCACTCCTGCTGTTCCTGTATTGTGGTTTTATATTATTTGATGTTAAAATTTCCTTTTCTGTCATTTAGTGGAGTTTTGTTATTTAATAAAATTAGGATTAACTAATCCTCCATTTTGAGCAGAATTAGGTGTGGCTTTCTTTTCATCTCTCCCATGGGGAATTGTTGGATTTACTGATTCTGAGGCCTGGCCTCTGTCAATAATTCTGGAAGACTCCCTGTCGTCTCTACAGATGTTCTTCCACATTCTTGCGTTTTCTTCTCCCAGAACCTTGGTGAAGCATGTATGTCTTTCATTTTATTATCCTCATCTCTTCATTTATTCTTCATGTTTTTACTTCCTCTGTCTCTGCACTGCGTTCTGATAATTTCCTACCTCCAGTGAGTGCGTTCTGGCCTTCTCTGTGCTTATTTGTCTTGTAGTTCATGCCCGGGTTGTGGGCTCAATCCCCAGTAGGGGGCATGCAGGAGGCAGCTGATCAATGATTTCTCTCATCACTGATGTTTCTGTCGCTCTCTCCCTCTTCCTTTCTCTCTGAAAACAACAAAACTATTTTTTTAAATAAGTAGAGAATCCAAGATGGCTGCTCGGGTAGGCACCTAGCCACAATTTCAATAAAATACAACTAAAATATAAAATGGACATTACCCAGAACTACAGGAAAATCGACTGACTGGAAATTCTACCACGAGAAGCAAGGAGAAAACCAGAAGGAAGAGCGGAGGAGCTGGAAAAGCCTAAGGTACGGAGACGCACGGCGCGCGGAGAGGACAGAGCCAGAGAGGAGGGCGGCTGAGTGCCTGGCTGGCGTTCCCTAGCGGGAAGGAGATAAAAGCTCCGACTGTGCTGGGCCCCAGTTCTGACTGCTCTGAACCCCAGTTCTAGGCCAGACCCCGGGGACCCAGGCTCACACAGAGGGAGCTGGGCTGTAAGGCGGAACCCGGGGGAGCGGCGAAAGGAGGTCCCGGAGGCACACACATTGCGCGCAGAGAAGGGACGGTTGGCTGTGCTGCGGGATTGCCCTGGCGGGAAGGAGACTGGGGCTCCAGACTGCTCTGAACGCCACCTCCAACTCCACTTCCAACTGAACTGAACCCCATTCCGGGCTCATTGGGGGAGAGCCTAGACTGGTTGGTAGCAGGCGAAAATCGAGGGCACCTTTCTCTCAGAGGCGCTTGCAGCGAGTACTAAGGACCCTGAGACCCAGGAACCGCATAGGGCGGGGCTGAAGTCAAGGCTGTAGGCTCCACCCTGAAACTCCGCCCCATCTGTAGCTGCGAAATGCGACACGAAATAGATCACAAACGAAAGAAATGGAGGACAAAAAGCGACTGGATATAGAGTTCAAATCTACGCTTACAAGGTTTTTCAAGAATTTCCTAGAAAAGATCAATAAGACCTATGAGGATATGAAAAGAGATCAACTAGAATTAATAAGGAATCAACAAGAAATGATAAGGGATCAACAAGAAATGATAAGGGATCAACAAGAAATAAAGAATACATTGTCTGAAATAAAAAATATTATACAGAGTCCTAAAAACAGAATGGAAGATCGCAAGAATCAAGTCAAAGATTTGGAACATAAAGAGCCAGAAGACACTCCTCCGCAGAAGCTAAAAGGCAAGAGAATCCAGAAAATTGAAGATAATGTAAGAAACTTCTGGGACAATTTCAAGCGAACCAACATCAGAATTATGGGGGTCCCAGAAGATGAGAGAGAGCAAGATATCGAAAACATACTGAAAGAAATAGTGACAGAAAACTTCCCCCACTTGGTGAAAGAATTAGACTTACAAGTCCAGGAAGTGCACAGAACTCCAAACAAAAGGAATCCAAAGAGGACCACACCGAGACAAATCATAATTAAAATTCCAAGAGCAAAAGACAAAGAGAGAATATTAAAAGCAGCAAGAGCAAAGCAGGTAGTTACCTATAAAGGAGCACCTATACTATTGTCAGCTGATTTCTCAACAGAAACCTTGCAGGCCAGACGGGAATGGCAAGAAATATTCAAGGTGATGAATAGTAAGAACCTACAGCCAAAGATAATCTATCCAGCAAAGCTATCACTCAGAATCGAAGGTCAGATAAAGAGCTTCACTAATAAAAAAAAGCTAAAGGAGTACATCACCACCAAACCAGAATTATATGAATTGCTGAAAGGGGTTCTTTCGGAAGATAAAAGTAAATAAAGATAAAAATTATGAACAACAAATACGTAACTATCAACAAGTGAATCTAAAAACCAAGGGAGCCGGGACCGGTTTGGCTCAGTGGATAGAGTGTCGGCCTGAGGACTGAAAGTCCCGGGTTCGATTCCGGTCAAGGGCATGTACCTTGGTTGCAGGCAGATCCCCAGTAGGGGGTGTGCAAGAGGCAGCTGATCGATGATTCTCTCTCATCAATGTTTCTAACCCTCTATCCCTCTCTCTTCCTCTCTGTAAAATATCAATAAAATATATATATTTAAAAAAAATAAATAAAAATAAAATAAAATAAAAACCAAGGGAATTTAAAAAAAAATCTGATGAACAATATTAACTGTTGAATATAATAGAATCAGAGGTATGGAAGGGGAATGAACTGACGATTCTTAGGGAAAAGGGGAGAGTGGGATGTGGGAAGAGACTGGACATAAACTGTGCACCTATGGATGAGGACAATGGGGAGTGGGGAAAGGGCAGAGGATGGGGTGGGAACCTGGTGGAGGAGAGCAATGGGGGGGGGGGGGAAAGGAACATTTGTAATAATATGAACAATAAAATTTTATTAAATAAAAAATAAAATAAATAAGTAAGTAAATAAGTGGCTGTTGGTTAAGATCAATAGCATGTGCCTCTGCTGGGCCCTGTAAGAAGTCCGAAGGGCACCTATGAGGTGGAGAGGTGTCCACTTGCTGCGGGTTACGGTCCTGACTCTACTACTACCCATCCTGAGCTGCGAGGCTCAGCTTTCTCGTCTATGAAACAAGGGGTGTTCCTCACAGGTTTCGTAAGCGTCAGATCAGCTGAGGTAACTGTAAACTCAGGTATGTGCAGGTGTCTGACATACTGTGGCAAGCGCACATGACATGTTGAATCTCTAGAATCCATAATTGGTTAAAATTTCTCAGTTCTCTCCCACCTCTGGAAGTGATGTCAGATCCTGAGTGTTAGAACAATTGGAGAGAGATTCCTTAAAAGATCAGGAAAGCCAGCAGGAAGCAGGTGGCATTGTGACCGGATGGACAGCATTGGTAGAGTTCAGAGAGGGGGAAGGGCGCTGTAGACTGAGGGAAGCAAAGGAAGTGCTGGCTCTGGAATGGAGAGGCGAGCCCTGGGCCCGAGCTGTGCTGGTTGTACTGGGGCAAGGCAGGCTCCAGTCAGAGGTGTTGCGGGGAGTTGGAAATTAGGGAGGAGGCCAGGTTGGAAGGAAAGGGAGGAGTCTGGCTTTGCACATGTGGAGGCTGAAGTCCTGCACGCAGGCAGAGCGTCCACACAGAATGTGAACTTGGCCCCGAGAACTGGATCTAGAGTCCTTGCAGGGTGGGCAACCTTTTCCTGCCCAGGGCCATTGGATGTATATAACATCACTCCGGGCCGTGCAGAATGACCTACTTAGAACTTAGCTGCTGTTTGTGGTCAGACACTAACTTAATTAACTCACCTGGTGCCTTGGTAGGACCTGACCAAAGGATTTCGTGGGCCTTATTTGGCCTGCAGGCCAGACATATCTCCCCCCTTCCCCTTAGAGACCAGGCTGGCTCGGCTCCGCCGGTCAGGTGTGCTCTCCATGGAAGCCAAGCACAAAGGAAACGAGTGGGACAAGCTGCTGACCTACAGCACGTCACCTCATCGGCACTGACAACGTAGGTAACTCATTCCCCCGAATAATAGGACAGTAACCATTTGTCTATTATAACCAAAGACGACTTGTTTGATTGAGTATTAAACTCTACAGTGTATCAGGAAAAGAGCTGACATCTGAAGTGACCCCATTACCCAGTTGGTGTTTCATTGCCGACAGAACCCACTAGCCTCTTCCGCTGACTGGCTACCAAGGAACATACGCGAGGCATTGAGGGGGCAATTGCATTTGTAGCTGAAACCTCTTTGGGTTGCACTGTAATCTAGCTCTCTTACTCATAAGCCCATAGACATTCATAAGCATCTCTTCTTCGGATTATGACCGTGCTGTTGGGAATAACAACCGAATGCCTGTAAGGCGTGAATGATAGAAGGGTAAATGGTGGAGGCAGAGTCTGTATGAGATGTCACAGGGGATGGACACTGGTTTCTAAGGACGTCTGTCATTCTTTGACATGCCTCTTCAGAAGATGGAGTCCGTCCCCTCTGCCCAGACCTAGTGACTGGCCTCCCACCAGATAGAGGGGAGAGAGTGACCCCTGCAGCTCTGAGGCCAGTTCACAGGGGAGGGAGCTCCCCTGGTGCGCTCTGGGATTGCTGGCTCTGGGAAACCAGCCCGCGCCCTGCGGAGAGGCGCCCTGTGGGTGAGCCACCCGGGAGTGAGGTCCTCCTCCCGCACTGCTTCAGATGACCACAGCCCGCCGACGCTGGACTCACCAACCCCACGAGAAACCTCAAGCCAACACTGTCCAACTGAGCCGCTCCTGAATCTCTCCCACAGAAACGGAGAGCCAGACGCACGTTTAAGCAGCCGGGGTTAGGCGCGACCTGTTACTCAGCCATAGAGCACTCATGCGCGGGCCTGGCCTGCTCAGCGCGGCACGGCGGGCTGCTGATTCACAGATCGCTTTCACAAACAGAAAACCTCTCAGATAAACAGGAAGAGAGCTGGTAAGAAGCAGAAGATGCCCTCTTCCCCGTCCCCAGGCCCTGTGCTCACACACCACCGCACTCGTCCAGGCATGGCGTGCACCTCGGGCGGCGCGGGAGCACATTCTGACGAGGCGCAGTAGGCTGCCTGAATTGGTGACTGTGTTCTGACCTGAGACTGTAATGTCAGGATAATCACTTCTTACAGAGCGTTAGACAGTGCGTTTCTGGATGAGTCCTTAAACAAACACAAAGCCGTTGTCTGGAAGAGCCGTGGAAGTGGAGGGTCTTTAACCGACCCAGAGCCTGGGCAAGGTGAGGAGCGTGTTTCCCAGTGAGATGAGGCTTTGCCGGAAACACACTTGATGCGTGTTGGCTGGGGTTCCAGGAGCACAGGAGGTGGGTGTAGAACTGGCCTCTCGCTGGTGCTGGGAGAGACTAGCCATCTGCAAGCACACATCCCTAGTGCTCAGGCCGGGAGGCGCGTGTGCATTGCATAATTGTCCACAGTGGATTGTTTTGAGGGACTTTATTACATGTTTCTAATAACTGGATGCTGTAACACCAGTTTCAAATTATATTTAAAACATTACCTGGGGAGACAAAAATACATTTTATTAAAGCCATGTCATCAACTGGCTTGTGATCTAAAGTTTTCAACTATAATTATCAAGTGAGTTGTTTCTTAATATCTTTTAAAAATCTAGTTCTTATCACCTGATTTTAAACACTATTTTGTTAGCTTTATGACTCATATACATAATTAGTCCAAATGAGACATGAACCTGGAAACAAGCCTCCTGATCATACCGAACTTTTGGCAGAGGTGGGCTTAGCTTTTTTATTGAAAATCGAGTCACAGTACATTTGGGGATGATAGCTTGATTGTGGGCATTTTATGCTTTTTTTTCATTACTTACCAAAATACCATTTATGTGGAATTAATTTATTTTAAAAAGAGGAAACTAAACTTTTGAACAAGTGTTGGCAGGATGTGGAGAAGCGAGGACTGTCATGTTGCTCGTGGGAGTGAAATGACCTTCACCTTGGCTAACAGTCTGGCCGGGTCTGTGCGCCTCGTGCACAGCCTGCCTGCTCCTCTTCCTGGTGCGGATCGCCCGGCTCCAGGCAGGAGGCTGGCTGGAATGTGGGGCAAAGTGAGCGCATCTCTCAGAGGTCAGACACCAAGAGTACATCGAAGGGCCCCTTCAGTGGAATTACAGAGCCGAGGGGCTGGGCCGTCCTGCAAAGCAACAACCCCACGGACCAGGGGTTGGGTTGAGGGGGACCCTGTGCCTGTGAGAAGGACGTTGGGGCTGGCAGAGAGCCAGTGTGCGTGGAAACCTGCGCTGTCGCTGGGAGAATTTTTCTGCTAGTTTGCTCGTCTTGGGAGTGGCTTGTCTGCTCTGTGATCGGACCCACATTCACCAGGTAACTCCCACTGTGTACCGGGAACAGGATCGAACTTCTTCCTACTAGACGCAATGAGAAGAAATAAGCACGGATTAGGTCGTAGGTTTGTTGGCATAAACTTGGTTTGTGTTGGGAATTTAAAGTTGCCCATAGAGGGTTAATTTTCATGAGGAGAATGCATGTTGATAGGTCCTCACAGAAGGATCGGATTTGCATTAAGGATTTTGTTTCCTTAGACTCTGCAAGGGTGCTGCTTTTTGCTAAATGTTCACAATGAACAGCTAAGGGAATGTGTATTAAGATGTAAAATGTTGCCGGTTTGTTGACTTACTCGTTTATGATGGCTTGTGTTTTTATAACCTGCTTACAACACAAATTACACAGGTGTGTCATTTTAAAATGACCCGTTGAGCTGTGCACTGTGATTTATACAGTTTCCTGTATGTCAGATCCACTTCCAATAAAATTATATTACATACATAACATGTAATACCTGCACTACTTATGACAACATAGAACCTTTCAGTTTTGTGGTTAGAAACATGCAAACGACACAGCACATGCAGAGCTCTGGCCTGTTCACAGCCGTGAGCAGCAGAATCCTGAGCAGCTCATTCTCTCCCGGCTCCTGGCATTGTTATGCTAAGCCACTGGTGGGGAAAGGAGACCAAAGAAATGGTTGGTGACTTGTTGAATGGACATAGTTTTTAAGGAGTAAAAGTTCCGAAGGTTTTAAAAATTATCTTTCGTTGTAATTGGAACATCTCAGTAGGTGGAAATTAGCAACCATTTATTAGTATCAAGACAGATTTTGATGATTCATGGCTGTTCACAGTATCTGGTTTTGAAAAGGGCCTTGCCCCTATTGCTTGCCCAGGATCTTAGCTGAAAGGACAGGGGCCCCAGTTATGACTGTGGAACAAATCCTCATTCCACTCTCCAGGAGGCAGGAACGTGTTTGAACACTAAGGCTTGGGGGAGACTGGAGTCAGAGGAGCAGGCGGGCCTCTGTTAAAAGTACAAGGGGGCCCCACCGGTGCGGCTCAGTGGTTGAGCATCGACCCATGAACCCGGAGGTTCCGCTCAGGGCACTGCCTGGGTTTGGGGCTCGGTCCCCAGTAGAGAGTGTGGACATACAGGAGGCAGCCAATCAGTGATTCTCTCTCATCATTGATGTTTCTGTCTCTCTTCCCTTCCTCTCTGAAATCAATAAAAATATATTTTTTTTAAAAAGAATATAGGCCCTGGCTGGTTTGGCTCAATGGATAGAGCATTGCTTGTGGACTAAAGGGTCCCAGGTTCGATTCTGGCCAAGGGCACATGCCTGGGTTGTGGGCTCGGTCCCCAGTGGGGCGGGAGGCAGCCAATAGATGATTCTCTCTTACTGTTGATGTTTCTATCTCTCTCTCCCTCTTCCTTTTTCTCTGAAATCAATAAAATATATATATTTTTAAAAAAGGATGCAGGAGGGAAAGACAAGGATCACATGATTTCACTCATATATGGAATCTAATGAACAAAATAAAACCAGAGCCAAGGAATCATGCAACAGACTGATGTATTTCAGGGGCAGAGATTAACCAGAGAACTTACACGCATATATGCGTAACCCATGGACACAGACAGTAGAGCGGTGAAGGCCTGGGGAGCGGGGATTGCGGGGGACGGGGAAGGGAGTGAATGGGGGGAGGGGGCATCTGTAATACTTTCAACAATAAAGATAAATTTTTAAAAATGCAAAAGGGCAGAAGGTAAGAGCACAGTGGGCTCAGAAGTAGAAAGTGGAGGTCTGAGGCGGGACAGTGCACACGCCTGGTTAGCAGCAGCGGGGCTGGGGGGACGAGGGCCTGGCTAGAGTCCGCACCGATGGTCAGCTCCAGGCCCTGGACGTGTCCCTTTCCCTTCGCACCACAGAAGGAGCGCAGCAGGCTCGCATGCACGCAGTGTCTGAGTGAGGAGGTGCTGGGCGGAGGTCCCGACAGAGAACAGAGGTGTGGGCTTCGCCTGGCCTGGCTGCCTGCTCTCTCACCCGTGGGATGGAGATGTGCTAGGCCCTACCTGGTAGTGATGGTGAGGCTTAAGCAGTTGTAGATGACCCGCACGTGGCTCAGTGCGGAGCACAAGGCAAGTGCTGTAAACATGCGTGGTCTATCATTATTTTCAGCGGAGAATGGGCGTACGCTTTCAGACTCCGTCAGCTACCTCCTCTCCGTATTCCCTTCTGGTGTTCATTTCCCTGAGGTTATTCTGTCTCTAATGGGTTGGTCCTTACCGTAGCCCGCTTAGATATTTGTTTCTCGAGGCCAGTGCTCTATTTATGAAGCACTCAACATTAGGAGCGTTCTATGAGAAAACAGGTCATTTGTGCTCTCCTGACCCTAGGAAGCCTGTCTGCACTCCTGTGCTCCCGACACCAGGGAAGTGGGTCTTGCAGACATGCTCCAGCCCGTGCTCTCTCCTCTGCAGGTGGGGCATCCACGCGTAGAGCTGACCCTCTCAGAGCTCCAAGACATGGCAGCCAGGCAGCAGCAGCAAATCGAAAACCAGCAGCAGATGTTGGTCGCCAAGGTGAGCTTATAGAAGCCGAGGTGGGGAAACGTGCAAAAGCTTGTTCTCCACAAACTGGTCCTGTAGGTTGGGGTTCGTACGCTGACAGGTAACTTTCGTTGGGAGGACCAGGCTACAGAAGTCTCGGCACCGTGTTTCTCTCTGCCATCTCCTCCCTGCAATAAACACATGCCGTGGCTGCCACAAGGGAGCAGGTGTCAGGACAGGAGCACTTGGCCCTTGACCTGCACACACAGACACACTGGAAATGACCGACCTTGCCCTGTGGGATGATATTTGGGAAGAGAGGGTGTTTTCCATTGTCATCCCCTTTTCCCGCTGGGTGTGCCCTCAGCCGGTGCAGTCGGCCTGGGTGTTCCTGAGGAAGCCTGCGGCCCTGACCGCCTGCTGGTCCCGGACTGAGACAAGGACACTTGTCACCAGGGCTTCCCTGGGGGAGGCCACGCTCGGGCACCGTTTGGTTTCCTATGGTGGCGGCATAACGGGCTCTACGTTTGCAGTTGGGACTCTGGAACAGTAGGACTTCAGGTTTTTACAAATGATGGTTTAGTGATGGATCTTAAAAGTGAAAAACCATGGGGAATCAGGTGGAGGGAAGCTATGGGGGGGAAAAAGAGGAACACCTGTAATAATCTGAACAATAAAGATTTATTATATTTATTTAAAAAAAAAAAGTATAAAACCAGACCTGTCAACCGTGCCCTCTGGGAGCGGCTCGCCCTGCGATGGGCTAGGTGCCTGAGCTGCTGAGAAGCGTAGCCCTCGCTGCCTGCTCCTCCTGCTCTCTGCCAGAGAGGCCCTTTTTATTTCTTTATTTTTATTATTTTCCAATTACAGAGGATGTGCAATATTACATGAGTTTCATGTGTACAGCATAGTGGTTAGACTTTTATAAAACCTCCGAAGTGTCCCCGAGAGGTTGAAGACCCCCTTGGCACCGCAGGTATTAGAATGGTGTTCCCTGGGCTTTCTTACCCCTGTGGCCGTTCTGTAATACAGTTCACGTCTCAGTCCCTTCACTTTCCCTCAGCCCCAGCCCTTCTTAGGTCGTGGCATCGGCAGTCTGATCTCTGTGTCTGTGAGTCTGTTTCTGTTCATTTATTGTTTGTTCATTTGTTGTTTCTTAGAATCCACATATAACTGAACCTGTAGATTTTCTTTATTTCTTTATGGATTAAGTTATTACATGCATCTCCTCATCTCCCCATTAGCCCCCTCCCCCCTCCCCCCATTCATGCCCTCACCCCCTGTTGTCTGTGTCCATTGGTTAGGCTTATATGCATGCATACAAGTCCTTTGGTCGATCTCTTCCCCTTACTGCCACTCTCCCCTGCCTTCCCTCTGAGGTTTGATGGTCTGATCAGTGCTTCTCTGTCTCTGGATCTGTCCCTGTTCATCATTTTGTGTTGTTCACCTGTAGATTTGCTTAATAACCATATGTCCAATCTAACTTGTTTCATTTATTGAATGACCTTGTACTTATGTAAATAATAGGTTAAGGTGTACTTGTTCTTAAAAGCTGTCTTACGAAGTTTATAGGTCTCATAAGAACAAAAAACAATGAGAAGTTAAATCAGGAAGTATTTCATCTTAAGATTTCTGAGATGAAGTGTACATAGTATTATGTAATTATAGTATTTTCTAATTTTACTTTTTTTTTTTTCTAAATGTTGATCCAAGAATATTATTGTTGAGGAAATACTTAGGTATTTTCAGGGTGTGAACAGCAAGTTCACGCTGACTTCACATGTGTCATACGTGATGCCTGCATAACCGCACAGGGAGGTTTGTACGTCATATGGGGCTTGAAGATTAATGCTGACTTATCCCTAAGGTGTGTCCACTTTGATGGGGGAAACTACTGAAGTGCATATGTTTTTACTTTAGGATGGCCCTGTTTCTGTTTTAACTATAAAATGTTCCATGAGTTTTGAAGAAGCGAATCCTAAAGAAAACGACACTTCCTGAGCTGTAGGATGTCCCTCAGCAAATCAGAGGTTTAGCTCCTCACTGATCAATGATTGCTCACCCTTTTCAGCAGACAGCCCCCTGCTGGCCGCCCTGCTTCCTGTAGGTGAGATGGGCCTTGGAGCCCATTGCAGCGAGGCCTGTCTGACCACAGGAAGCTGTGGGCTCGCAGACAGGCTGGTGAGGCAGCCGGGTGGGGCCTGAGCAGCCCCGGCTGCCTTCCCTGCTCGAGGCTTCCTGGGGGAGCACTTTCCTGTGGGAGCACAGGAAAGTGCACGCTGGGTGTCGGATGGTGCCAAGCGAAGCCCACTTGTGAATCCCAACTCCCCCTCCCGCTTCCTGCCGTGCAGTAACCAGTGTTGTGCCTTCTTATGTGCGTGTGGCTCCTCGGGCGTGTTCATGTGGGGGTTTTTTGTTGTTGTTAATCCTCATCCGAGGATATTTTCCGTGACCTTTTAGAGAGAGTGGAAAGGAGATGGGGGAAAGAGGAAGGGAGAGATCCACTGACCTCCTTCCACTGAGGCCCGGGATCAAACCCAAAACCCAGATACAGCTCCCAACTGGAATCAAACCCGAGACCCTTCGTCACGCGGCCAACGCTCCAACCACTGAGCACACAGGCCGGGCCTGGAACATGTCTTCGTGTTGGGATAGGTGATACTGTGCAATCCACTCCAGTTTTCTCTGTATAAAGCGTGCACCCGTCTCAGAGTGAGCCGTTTTTCCCTTGTTAGGAGCAGCGGTTACATTTCCTGAAGCAGCAGGAGCGCCATCAGCAGCAGTCTATATCTGAAAACGAAAAGCTTCAGAAACTGAAAGAACGAGTAGAAGCGCAGGAAAACAAGCTGAAGAAGATCCGGGCCATGAGGGGGCAGGTGGACTACAGCAAGATTATGAACGGCAATCTGTGTATGTCCGTCTCCTGCGCCCGCGCTCAGCAGGCCCTCTCAGTCACACGGAGTCAGAGCGGGGTGGAGAGGGCCCTGCTCGCCCAGGGGAGAGAGCGGTGGGCAGGGGAGAGAGCGATGGGCAAGGGAGAGAGCGATGGGCAGAGGAGAGAGCGGGTGGGCAGGGGAGAGAACGATGGGCAGGGGAGAGAGTGGGTGGGCAGGGGAGAGAGCGATGGGCAGGGGAGAGAGCGGGTGGGCGGAGCTGAGTGGTCTGGGGTCTCCCCGCCCAGCCGTGCAGCACTGGCCCAACTCCTCCGGGGCCTGTCACAGTTAAGCAGCTGAAGTCTCACTGTGTATTACCATAGACCATTCCAACGTGCACTTCCTGGTTTTGTCGTATGTGTCTTGATCCTATTAATCCAGCGAGAGCCTGCTCTGTGTGCCATGATGACAGAGCAGATGGGAGGGCCAGCCTCAGGG
Organism: Pipistrellus nathusii; assembly: GCA_963693515.1. NCBI lineage: Eukaryota > Metazoa > Chordata > Mammalia > Chiroptera > Vespertilionidae > Pipistrellus > Pipistrellus nathusii. The sequence goes on from OY882858.1 coordinate 1,761,675, forward strand.
CCGGCTCTGCTGGTGCCGAGATTCCCAGGCGGCTTGACCAAGCTCGCAGTGGGCTGACTGCCCTGATCAGAATATTCACTATGAGTGCAAATATTGTTTGCCGTGCGAGCAGTCACACGTGTCCCGAGGGCTGGAGTGTGTCGTGGGTTGTGGGTGTCACAGTCTTCTCTCCAGGGTCTGGCCTCAGTTATGCTGGAGTTGAGTTAAGCGTGTAGTCAGGAAGGAGATGCACCAAACAAAATGACACCCCCCAGGAGAGGAAGTCCCAGCTGAGTGACGTTTTCTTTCTTGGTGGGAATCACAGCCGCTGAGATAGAGAGGTTCAGCGCCATGTTCCAGGAGAAGAAGCAAGAGGTGCAGACGGCCATTCTGCGCGTCGACCAGCTCAGCCAGCAGCTGGAAGACCTCAAGAAGGGCAAGCTGAACGGGCTGCAGCCGTACACCGGCAAGCTGCCCGGCCCGGCCGCCGTGGAGCTAAAGAGGCTGTACCAAGAGCTGCAGGTAACGGTCCGGGAGGGGTGTAGTGACGCGTCCAATCTCCAGCCTTTCTCCTGTGGGCGGGGGACCTCAGCTGCTGGGGACACGCTGATGGATGCTAGCTTGACAGAGGCATGAAATGTATTCAGTACAAAGGGGCTTTTACCCACAAATAGTACAATTTAGTGGTTTGTAGTGTCTTCACAGAGTTCTGCAGCTACCACCACAGTCAAGTATAGAACATCTTCATCAGAAGACCACCCCCTCAGTCATCCCTCAGGAAGCCACCCCCTCAGCCATCAGAAGCCCCGCCCCCTCAGCCATCAGAAGCCCCGCCCCCTCAGCCATCCCTCAGGAGGCCAACCCCCTCAGCCATCCCTCAGAAGCCCCACCTCCTCAGCCATCCCTCAGAAGGCCAACCCCCAGCCCTAAGCAGTCAGGAACCTCCTCTCCCTGCCTGTAGCTCCACCTACTCTGGACACTTCACATGTACAGGTTGCAGTGTCACATGTGGTTTAGGCGTTTTCAGTGCGGAGCTCCAGTGCAGAATTGAACTGGCAGTGCAGTGAACTAGTAAAGAATTCAGCTTTTAGGTGATCTTTACGGTGTCTGTGTAAACTGTTTTGATGAGATACTTAGATACCTGCTGTTCAGTCCTTGACTCAGTCAGCATGAGCTGCTGTAACAAATACTGTGGACGAGGTTAACCTAGACCCTGAGTCTCACAGTTCCGGAGGCAGAACTCCAAGATCAGGTGCCTGCCGGCAGACGAGTTCATGGAGGGTCTGCTTCCAGCTTGTAGGCGGCCACCTTCTCACTGTCCTCACGGCTCCCGTCTCGTCCTCTTATAAGGGCACCTACAAGCCCCATTCTCACCACCGCTGCTAAGCCAGACCCCTCCCAAAGGCCACACCTCCAATGACCACTGAAACGAGAACCTCGCCAGGCAGTTTGGGCCACGCTTTGTGAATTCCCGCTGCCTCTGCAGAGAGGTGCCTCGTTACGAGGCTTGTGGGGTGGAGAGGACACCCCTGCTTCCTTCCCTAGCGGAGTGATCAGGGCACTAAATGCCATCCCCAAGGACGGAGGTCCCGGTCCCACAATGCCCGGTCCCCGTCACTGTGCCAGGCATTCCGTTTGGCTGCCCTCCTCTGGTTCACAGGAGTCTGCTGGCTTCAGCGGGCCGCGCCTGGGAGCACTCGGTGCACAGCAGCGCGCGAACGTGTGAGTGCCATCAGGACTCCGCCGCCGCCTCACCCTCGCCGTCTCCCTGCGAGGGCGGTGTGACCGAGTGCCTGATACAGGTCACACACGTTGTCTTTTCTGTGCTGCAGATTCGTAACCAGCTTAACCAGGAACAGAATTCAAAGCTGCAGCAGCAGAAGGACCTCTTGAATAAGCGCAACATGGAAGTGGCCATGATGGACAAGCGTATCGGCGAGCTGCGTGAGCGTCTGTACGGGAAGAAAATCCAGGCACGTGGAAAAGCAAGTGTGTCAGACACGGGTTCCGCCAGAGGGGCACAGCTTCCCTCCCAGGGCCTTGTCTCTGTCTGCCCACATGATGCAGCGTAGATTGGCCACAAAGTGACATCTAGAAGGAAGTCCTCTTTCCCAGGAGGCACCTGCTTCCTGTGTCTGGAATCAGCCCCCGTCAGAGCCACAGGCTGTGCCCACCCCCCGCCCGCTGTGGGCTGTCCCCCCTCCACTGGGGAGCTCGGGCTCGAGTCTCAGCGCGGGGCTGGGTCCCATCCACCATTCAGCTGTGGGTCCCAGCCACCCTCAGCTGTGCCTCATGGGCAAGTTCTGTGACCTTGTGTGGCCTGTGTCCTTGCAGGAAACTGCTTTGTCCCAGCTGCCCCAGGAGTCGGCATGAAAGGAGGCTCAGAGGAAGGACTTTGTAAGCTCCTGGGCAGAGTTCTATATGAATGGTTAGCGCTTTCAAAATATTGATTTGATTTTTTTTAATGTATTTTTATTGATTTTTTTACAGAGAGGAAGGGAGAGAGAGAGAAAGAGAGCTAGAAACGTCGATGAGAGAGAAACATTGACCAGCTGCCTCTTACACACCCCCTACTGGGGATGTGCCCACAACCAACATACATGCCCTTGACCAGAATCGAACCTGGGACCTTTCAGTCCGCAGACCGACGATGCTCTACCGCTGAGCTAAACCGGTTTCGGCTGATTTGGTATTTTTTTTATTTCAAAGATGATAAATAAAAGCTAAAATAGTACAAAAATAGGTAAAGGAAAATGTGGAAGTCCCTTCCAGTCTGTTCTCATTCTCAAGGGGTGATAGTTGTTAGTGTTCCAGTCTTTTGCTTAATGCAGACAGAAAGTATTGGATTTCTAACTGAAGTGGAATTGTAAGAACACTTTCACTCACACTGCTCTGAGCCCGGCCTTTTTTAAACCTGCAGCCTGGGTATCCTTCCAGGGCGTCACCTCACGCCTTCTGTAACTCTGTGCAGTACTCCACGTCCCAGGCCGGTGGCCGCGTGGCCCAGCCCTGTTGTCGGGCAGGGGTCCCAAGCCTTGTTCTTGCTCTCGGTGCTTCCATGCACACGTGCCTGGCTGTGAGCGTGTGCAAGGTTCGGCGGACCGCTGTGGATGTGGCCCTTCCCCCTCCTCCGCTCGTGGTGCTCAGGTTTGAGGGACACGATGCCTGGGCCAGAGCTGACTGGCACTCTGCCCTCAGGAGTGGAGACTGGACAGGCAGCAGCCAGCTGGACGAGGCTCCTAGAGTCCCCGGTTCACGCTCAGTAATCAGTGCTTTCACGGTGTGATGTGTCCTGTGGGCTCCTGCCCCTCTGAGGTGGCTCTCAGGCGGGGAGGTGGGGGCTTCTGAGGCTTTGCCCGGTGGATGGGTTAGGGAGATGCTAGAGGAAGACGGATCTGGTGGTTCTGTGGCTGCCGTAGCCCGTGCTCTCGGGGACGTCTCTGGTTTACAGCCTTCACTCCTTTAACCAGAGCTCAGTGTCAGCGCTGAGTCTAACTGGTCACGGGGAATGGTTTTCTCTTGATGCGGGTGAGCAGCACAGGCCGTGAGAGGCGCACGCTCTCCAGGCCGCTTCCATAGCACCTCCGGTTCCCAATGCTGGTCGGGCTCCCCAGAGAAACCGAACCTGTAGGTGGGGGGCAGGGGGAGCAGTATAGGCAGAGATTGGTAGGTTGATTTTGGGGAATTGATTGGTTTTAGGGAGTTGGATCACACAGTTGTGGAGGCTACAGCCTGAAGACCCAGAAAATGAATTGTTGATGTTGCAGCTTGAGTCCGAAGGCGGATTCCCTCTCCGCCGGAGGGTGAAGCTTTCTGTCAGAGGCCAACACCGGCTAGGATGTGGCCCACCCCCACTCCAAGGGCCTCTGCTGTGCTCACAGTCCGTCATTTCCATGCTAATCTCATCTAGAAAGACCCGCAGGGCAGCCTCGATCCGGATGTGCTTGTCCAAACATCTAGCCACGGGGACACAGAATTAGCTGCACAGAGAGCTCTGTGCGTGTTACTTGGTGCTTTCTGCCCAGTCCTTCCGGAGATGTGCCCCCCCCCACAGGTCCCACGCACCTCTCAGCAGTCAGAGCCATGGACCCGCTCCAAGTGGCATGCTTACCCCTGCAGAGCTGCACACAGCTGAGGGAGTTACACCTCTCTTGGGGATCTGGGGACCCCTAAGGAGGCAGGGGTTCTGTAGTTACATCCCTCCACTTACAGACTCTGTTGTTGGGCAGCGTAGTGTGACCAGTGTTATTGGCTGTGGCTTGGTGTCCTCAGGGAACCGGTCAGAGCCTCGCCTGGTTCCGGGCCTGTCACTCAGACCTTACAACAACCCCACCCTGACTTTACAGATGGGCACAGAGATTCAGAGAGGTTGCGTCACTTGCCCAAGGCAGCACAGGAAGTATGTGGCAGAGCAGGATGGGAAGCCAGCTCGGCTTGGAGCCCAGGCTCTGACCACTGCTCCTGGGGAGGGGGCGCATCCGGGGGGAGGTGCCTGGGAGCAGTCCTGGTGCGTCACAGCGCCCAGCTCTGAGGTCACCAGGGAGGGCCACTCCCAGGCTCGGGGGTCAAGGCCCTCCCTGACATCTCCTTCCTGGATGTTCTCCCTCAGGCAGTGGGGCTGCCTCAGTGCAAGCTGGTGAGTGAGCCTCCCTGGGAGGAGGCTGACTCTCCTTTCTTCCCGGTGCAGCTGAGCCGAGTGAATGGCGCGTCATCGCCACAGTCACCCCTGAGCACGCCCGGCAGGGTGGCTGCCGTGGGGCCGTACATCCAGGTCCCCAGCGCCGGCAGCTGCTCAGCCCCGGGGGACCCTGTGAAGCCCCAGTCTCTCACTGTCGCTGCAGGAGCTGCCCACGGAAGGCCCAAACCTGGTAAGTGGGCGGCCCCCTTTGGGGGTACGGGGGGAAGAGGAGCCTTGGAGCAGCGTCCTCAGAGGGCCCCGCGTGTTCCTCACTGCTGTGCTGTGAGGTGGCCGCCCGGGCCCTCTGCGTCACCCACACGGGGCAGAAACAGCCCAGCTGGGGATCTGGGGAAGAAACCTCTTCGGTGGGGACGCTAACCGTGCTGTAGCTGCTCTGGTTCCGTGGCCCTGGGACAGCCATGGTAGAGCCAGAGTGACCCGCTCGTGGACAGTGTCCAACCTGGACGTCGGGCCTGACTGCGGCTCCGCATGACCAGCTGCAGACCCCTGACAAACCGTATGGCCGCGGGCAGGCCGGGGGCGCTCTGTCCCTCATGCTGTTTTGCAAACAGAAAGGCTGGCGTCCCATCGAGACTGGAGAGAGATGCACATGTGGACATAGTCTGCCCCTCCCTCCAGCCGGTGCCAGGGGCGCCCCGCACCGGGACCTGCTCGGGGAGGGCTGAGTGAGGCCGCACACGCGGTGTTTCCGTGTTCTTTTACCAGATGCAGATGAGTTCCTGAGGTCAGGTGAGGCGTTAGCTTTATCTTCAGTACAAGGTCCCCCTTCACACTGGGAGATGATTGTCCCTTGATAATAAGAACAAGTGATCTTCCTCCTATACCTCCTGCCTCATCCTCCAGAAAGGAAATCTCTTTCTTCATCCCTCCCTCACTTTTCGGTGCCAGGTTTCCATGGAGCCTCTGGTTGCCGTGGGCCTGCAGAAGCCGCTGCTGGTTGGCCACATTCCTGGTGACCGTGAGGGAGGGCGCAGGACGTGGAGCTCGGCCCGAGAGTCCGCTCTGGACTCTTTCCTGTCGGCCCGGCTTTCACCGGGGGCCTCCCCAGGGGTGCGCCTGGCCTCCCCTGGGAAGAAGGAAAAGCACCCAGCCTGGAACAGGCGGACAGCCACACGGAGCGAGGTGACCTTTGGCCTTGGACTGCTCAGCAGGGCCCTGCAGCTAGGCTGAGCCCAGTGGAACCTGCTGCCTGGAGCTGGGTGATGTCAGCAGTGCGGCAACAGCTCTGCCGCCGTGGGTGCAGGGCTGCCGGGTCAGGGCTCAGCTCGGCTCAGAGGCTCTGCCCGTCCTGCACGCGCCGGGGCCTCCGGTCATGCCCAGAGCACGTGCGGGCCAGCCATCCGGAAGAGTGAGTTCCCTCCACGCCTCAGCGTGTCCGCCTGCTGCGCCGGCTGGAGGGACGAGGACCCAGACCGTCCCCGGGATCTCCCCCGTCCCTGTGGCCGAGGCTGGGTGTCGGCGTGCCAGCCGGGCCTGCTGGGAGACATGAGCCGGTGGGCGAGAGCCTGGCCCACCGAGGGAGCGGTGCCCTTCCTGTCGGGAAGACGCTCTGAGAACGCGGGCTGACTGGCCGCCTCACCGCTGCTGTGGGGCGCAGCCTGGCTCTCCAGTCGGTGGGCCGCACCGGCTCCGTGATCAGGCCGCACTGGAGAGCAGGGTGGGGAACGTCCGCCCGCGGGCTGTGCACCGCCCACAAATGGTTTGGTCTGGCCCTGCCACGGCATCAGGGATGAGTCAATTCAATGTGGACCAAACGGAGCAGCTCCTTTTTAAGCTGATAGTGTTATGTGGACACGAAGGATGTTATAAATACCCAGGTGCCTTCGGCAGAGGAAAGGCCCCGCCCCTGTTTTAGATGGCAGAAATTTCTAGCAGGTCGGAGTTGAGTTTTTCTTTTAACACTGAGCAGTGCAGATCAAACCTGTTACGGAGTCAAAGGCTAGTTCTTGGTGGTTGTTGGGTGTGGATGGTCTGTAAGGAGTGTTTGAACAGTAAGGATTGTGCTCACTTTGTTCATTAGTGCTGATGTACGGGCGTGAGCTGTGCTTAAATGAGGGCTGAGAATGTCTCTGCAGACCTCTGTCCCCTGGCGGGGTCACGGCTGGAGCCTGCACGCTGAGCCACGCAGCGCTGGCGGGACCTGGTCTGCAGAGGCTGCCCTAGTCCTGCCGTGCCCTTGCCAGCTGGTGTACGGGGAGGGTCAGCCCTGGCGGGGCCCTCCATCAGAACGATGTTCTCCTCTGATGGGGCTGCTCTGTGCTGACTCAAACTCTGTTCTCTTCAAGCCAATGACGGGAACTGGCCAACGCTGAAACAAAACATGAGCTCCGCGGTGAAGGCGGCGCAGATGGCCAGTGCGGACTGGAAGGACCCAAGCATGGAGGGGCCGCTCAGGCAGGGCCCCGTCTCCAGCCAGCCCGCGCCCTTGTCCGCGCTGGGAGCCCCGGAGAAGCAGGTAGGCCCCTTGTCAGCATCCCTGGGACACAGTGAGCTCCGGACCCTGTCACGTTCGGCCCTCATCTGCAAGGGCACAGGGTGTCATGAGGCAGATTATTCTCACTGTGTCCAGACGACACCCCGCCTGAAGGAGTCCGCAGCCCTACGCACCGGGCAGGGGCCACATCAGGCTTCAGTCAGGGCGGCCTGTCTCAGCAGGCGACCGCCCACCGTGCCCGGTCCCCGGGCCCTGTGCCGGCCACAGCCGACGTGAGGGATTGCAAGTCCCCCCTGGTCTTCTCCTGTGACTGTGGGTGGGAGTCTGCTTAACCTCCCAGAGGTGACTGTGTTTTCTTCACGTTTAAATTTAGGGCATCGAGAGGGGTAAAATGCCACCCCCCATCCCTGGTGGCGGCAAGCAGCTGCCGCCGAGCTGTGGCGCACACCCGAGTCCTGCGCCCGCGGGCCCAGGGCCCACAGACTCCCTGGAGAGGAGGAAGGAGGGCAGCTTGCCCAGGCCCAGCGCAGGCCTGGCCGCTCGGCAGAAGCCCGGCCCTCTGCCCTCCGTGGGCAGCACCCACCCGCCAGGCTCCTCCCAGCAGATCCAGCAGCGGATTTCTGTGCCGCCGAGCCCCACGTACCCACCCGCAGGGCCGCCCGCGTTTCCCGCTGGAGACGGCAAGCCCGAGCTCCCACTGACTGTGGCCATCAGGCCCTTCCTGGCAGATAAAGGGTCCAGGCCACAGTCCCCCAGGAAAGGACCCCAGACAGTGAATTCAAGTTCCATATACTCCGTGTACCTCCAGCAAGCCACGCCCCCCAAGAACTACCAGCCCGCAGCGCATGGCACCTCCAATAAGTCCGTCAAAGCAGGTATGTGGGCGTGTCCTCCTGGGCCAGGGGGCGGGGCTTTCCCCTAGGAACACGCCAACCCATAGCCTCACATGCGGGCCACACGCTACTTCAGGGTAAACCAGCCTTACCTCTCACACGCCTTTGGTTCGCGTGAGGTGGGTGGTCACAGCTGACTTCCTGTCGAGCACCCACCCCTGGGAGCGATTGCGCAGTGTCCTCCCTCTCCTGTGTCCCGGTACCCGGAGCCGGTACTCCGGGAGCCGGTGTGGGCTCTGCCCAGCTCTCATCTCCACTTTCTGCGTTGCCGAGCCCGGCCCTGGGGCATCAGCAGGGGCGAGGGGTGTCTGTTGCTTGGGGGGAGGGGGGTGTCCCCCAGAGCCGCAGGGGAGAACAGCTGATTGGGTGAGGGGTCGTGGCCCTGGGGCAAGGTGTTGGGGGGAACAGGTCGGAGAACGGGGCTTGGTGCCGCACCTCCCATGGTCAGTGGGTTCTGACCTGCATGGCAGGGTCCTGCCATCGAGTCTGGGCTGGGCTTCCTTAGACGTTCTTGGGTGTGAGTGCAAGCTTCCAGACTCGTAGTGGAGGGGCTCCTGGGTGCCTTTCCCCGTGCCCAGCAACCTCTGAGGAGAGACTGCACTGACCAGGGGCTTGGAGCGGCCGAGACCCTTCCTAGAGCTCCAGGTCAGGCCCAGGGTGCTTCCTGCTGCGCCCAGGCCCAGGCGCAGCTCCGTGGTGGGGAGCCCGGTCCGTGGCCATTTAAATGTTCGTTTGGGAAAGCCCCATCCCGGAGTCCCAGATTGCGGAAGTTAGATTCTCCACGTGGCCCAAGTGTCGGCACACACGGGGTTTAGATTGCGGCTCAGGCACTGAGGGTGTGGGTCTGATTCTGGGTCGGGGTGTGTACCCGGGTTGTAGGTTCAGACCCCGGTCGGGGGGGCATGTAGGACACAGCCAGTCAGTGTTTCTCTCACAGGGACCATTTTCTCTCCATCTCCCTTCCTTTCTCTCTAAAATCAATAAGAAACATGTTTTCTGGTGAGGATTAAAAAAATAATAAATGTATTTTAAAATGAGGGTTCAACAGCCGGCCTGCCTTGGTGTGACCAGAGGGGCTGAGGGTCCCTGTCCTGTCTCCTCAGTGTACGGCAAGCCCGTCCTGCCGTCGGGCTCCACGTCCCCGTCACCGCTGCCGTTCCTTCACGGGCCGCCGGCCGCCAGCACCTCGCAGCCCGCGCCCCCCGCAGAAAGCGCCGAGAAGGAGGCCGAGCAGGACAGCCCGGCCCCGCCCGGGGAGGCCACGGGCGCCATGGAGAGCCTGCCGCGGCCGCTCAGCCCCACCAAGCTCACGCCCATCGTGCACTCGCCACTGCGCTACCAGAGCGACGCGGACCTGGAGGCGCTGCGCAGGAAGCTGGCCAACGCGCCGCGGCCGCTCAAGAAGCGCAGCTCCATCACGGAGCCCGAGGGCCCCGGCGGGCCCAACATCCAGAAGCTGCTCTACCAGCGCTTCAACACCCTGGCCGGCGGCATGGAGGGCGCCCCCTTCTGCCAGCCTGGCCCCTCGCAGGACCTCACGGGCACCCTGGCAGACGTGGACAATGGGAACACCAACGCCAACGGGAACCTGGGGGAGGCCAGCCCGCAGCCCACGGCGCCGCTGCCTGCCGAGCCTGCCCCCGCCTCAGACGCCAACGACAACGAGCTCCCTTCCCCTGAGCCCGAGGGGCTCCTCGGTCTCCAGACGCCCCCTGCTGGGGTGCCCGCCGAGGACAACAACAATAACGTGGCCACAGCCCTGTCCCCGGAGCAGGTCCCGAGCCCCGGGGCCGAGGCCCCCTCTCCAGGGCACGAGCAAGCGTCCCCGTCACACACCCCCGTCGCACCCCTGCTCGCAGCCTCTACGGTGGGTGCCCACTGTGCTGGGCACGGGGGGCATGGCAGAGGGGTCCCTGCCCATAGGGAATCGGGCCCAGAGGTACTGGAGGCCCAGCTGGGAGGCCCGAGAAGATGGTGCTGAGGGAGCAGAGCAGCTGGGAGGCCCTCACCACTGGGAGGAAGGAGCAGTGAAGCTGGGTGTCACCCCCTGGCTCGTGGGGGGTCCCCGTTAAATCCAAGCCTGCTTCCTCGTCACAGAGCAAACGGACCAACCTGAAGAAGCCCAACTCCGAGCGCACAGGCCGCGGGCTGCGTGTCCGCTTCAACCCCCTGGCGCTGCTCCTGGACGCGTCGCTGGAGGGAGAGTTCGACCTGGTGCAGAGGATCATCTACGAGGTGAGTGAGCAGAGCCCCTGCCGGGCGCCCCCACGTGCGCGCAGGCCGAGCTCACTCCCCCCCCCCCCCCCCCCGTGTCCCAGGTGGAAGACCCCAGCAAGCCCAACGACGAAGGGATCACCCCGCTGCACAACGCCGTCTGCGCCGGCCACCACCACATCGTGCGGTTCCTGCTGGACTTTGGCGTCAACGTGAACGCCGCCGACAGCGATGGCTGGTGAGCCCCCGGGGGCACAGGGAGTGGGTGCGGGGACAGGGGCCCACCTTTGTCCTGGGCTTCTCAGCACACCCCAGCTTTGCTTTCTGGAGGGTGCTGTAAAAGGCACAGCGGTGCTTCCCTTTTCTTACATGTGTTCACTGATTTTGTTAGAGAGAGAGGAAGGGAGGAGAGAGAGAAACATTGATCAGCTGCCTCCTGCATGCCCCTTACTGGAAATCGAACCCACGACCTCCCTGCACAGGATGAAGCCCAAGCAGCCGAGCCACACGGGCCAGGCTGTGGTGCAGTCTGTCCACCTGGTCATTGACACGGAAGCCCAGCCAGGCGTTCAGCAGTCAGGACTCTGTTTAGTGTCTGGGTCGTGGCTGCAGGGCCCGTGCTGCTGTGGAGGCCCGGCCTCCCGGGTGTCTGTCAGCTTCAGGCAGCTGTCTGCCTCGGCCTCAGGCGTTCCTCAGCCCGCCCCCTCAGGAGAGTGAGGCGGGGACAGGTGGTTAGTAGGAACATGCGGGCACTGAGGCTCCGCAGCCCCGGGCCCTGCCACTCCAGGGGCCACACACGCCTTCCCCTCCCGCCCTGCAGGACGCCGCTGCACTGCGCTGCCTCCTGCAACAGCGTGCACCTCTGCAAACAGCTGGTGGAGAGTGGCGCTGCCATTTTTGCCTCGACCATCAGCGACATTGAAACTGCGGCAGACAAGTGCGAGGAGATGGAGGAGGGCTACATCCAGTGCTCCCAGTTTCTGTATGGTACGCGGGTCCTCCCGAACTGCAGGGGGCTGCGCTGGGCCGGCAGACCGGGCCCTGACTCCAGGGGCGGCCGCTTAGCTCAGCAGACGAAGCCCCATCCCTCCGCTCCCTCCTGAGACGTGCCGAAGTCCATGTGGTGCTGTGCAGGGGGCCAAGCACAGCTCCCGGGGCCGAGGCGGTCTCCAGCCTGGGAGGCCGTGGTGGACAGTGACGTGGGTAGGAGGAGGGAGGCACTCGGGTCACTAGCCTGGGAGGCTCTCCTGGGCGTGGACCGGCCCCTCTCTGCCACATGTGAGGGCTGGCTACCCTCCGAACAGTCACCCCACCTCTGTGGTCCCCGACTTTGGAATGTGTGCTGGATGTGAGGTGTACGTCTCACCCTAAGAAATGCCTCTGGACTCAGAACCTCCAGGGCAGTGCCCACCTGCTGAGGCCCAGCGCGGGCAGCAGCTGGGCCTGACTTCGGGCCGGAGTCTCACCTCGGCCTCGCTGGGCCGCCCGAGAGCAGCAGTGGTCGGTCTGGTCCCGCAGTGGGGCTCTCTGACCGGGTGCCGTCTTGCTGCAGGGGTGCAGGAGAAGCTGGGCGTGATGAACAAGGGCATGGTGTACGCGCTGTGGAGCTACGAGGCCCAGAACAGCGACGAGCTGTCCTTCCGCGAAGGCGACGCCATCACCATCCTGAGGCGCAAGGACGAGCACGAGACCGAGTGGTGGTGGGCCCGCCTGGGGGACCGGGAGGGCTACGTGCCCAGAAACCTGCTGGGGGTGAGTGCGCAGCCGCGCCGAGCTTGTGCCGGAGTCAGCTGGGGATCGGACAGGCGCTGCCCTCCCCGCTCAGCCCTCTGCCCTGTGGGAGGCCCAGCCCCAGCCCAGCCACTCAGTGCGGCCTCTCCCCCCTCCCCCCCCCACCCCCCCGTCTCACCCCAATCAGAGCTCTGCAGCCCAGAACAGGCTCACTGGGGAGGTGGGGAGGAGGGGAGCAGCCTGCAGGTCCAGGGAGAGGGGTCTCGGGCCGGGTGGAGCGGGGCTGGGTGCTGGCGCTCAGGGTGTCGGGCAGGGCCTCCCGGGTGGCTGACGGAAGCTGACCCGGATGCTTGTCTTCCCAGCTGTGTCCTCGGATCAAGCCCCGGCAGCGAACGCTGGCCTGAGCCGCTGAGGCCCCTGCCGTCGCTGCCGCGGAGGCTGAAGTCTACGGTGCTCACGCAGCAGAACCCACAATGTGAACTGCAGGCTCCGGAGGCCGCCGCCTCCCGAGGACTGAGCTTTCCAGTGACTGTCACCCCAATAAATGCCCAGCTTCCTACACCTGTGGCCAGTGGAAGCCCTAGAGTGAACCCTGGACAGTGGCCCCAAGGCCGCCCTCATGCTCCATGTCCTTCACCAGCAGTGACACGCCCGCTTCTGTGCGTGCTCCCCGAGCCCTGCCGTCTCCGCTGGGCCCCTCAGCACGAGGTTCTTCCTTCATGACAGAGGAGCCTGCGGGGGGGCTCCACTTCCTGTCCCCCCCATGGGGCGGGGCTTCGGCCCCAGGCAGGGACCTCAGACCAAGGGACCGTGGCCAGGAGCCCCCCACCCTCCTCTGCCCGCTGCCTCTTGCTGCCCAGGTGTGGTTCTTACCCCCTCAGCCCTCGGCTTTCCATTCATCCACGGGAACCGGAAACAGAAATGCGGTCGGCTCTGCCTGGTTGGGGCTGGGTGGGACCCCAAGTGTAGTGCAGGCCGAGACCTGAGGTCAGTCACTGGGAGGCACGGTTGTTGGGAGGGGCAGCTTGGTCATGAGGTGGGCCTCCCCGTTGGGCCAGGCGTGATGGTGTGACCTTGGCAGGTCCAGACGTCACGCAGGAGACCCACCACTGAAGGCAGCTGCGCCTTTGTACCAAAAGTGTTTGACTAGAGCGTTCCCTACAGATGGCACTGGAGGTGCGCGGTGTTTCATTCGGTCCCAGGCCCCTGGCTTTATTTCCACGTACGAGTCTGTGTATAACTATGTATAGACGTGTGTATAGACCCATGCTGTACTGGTTCCCTGTAAGCACGGAGCGTGCACGGCACTGATGGGGCGAAGGCCGGGCAGCCTCTGCCGGGCACCGGCCCCCTGATGCCGCGTGACGTGCACAATAAACTCTCCCCGCGGCTACGAGTCTGTCTGAGTGGGCGGAGCCACCGCAGGGACGCCCGGCGGGCCCCACAATGAGGCCAGGCCAGGCCGCGTTGTTAAAATAGGGTTTAATCAAGCTTTACATACAAACGGCTGTACAATTGTTCTAATAAAGTGAGACGGGAGTGAAAAGTACGGCCCAGCCGCTCCTTCCCGCAGTGAAGGGTCAGAGGCTTGAGAGCCGCGTTAGTGTCAGTGACCCCACAGGCGCTCCGGCCGCTGCAGGGCCCGGGTGGCCGTGAGAGAATTCACGGAGAGGAGGGTCCAGAACCTCCCAGTAAACCTGGACTCATAAACACGTGGCAAAGCTTATGCTACAGGCAGTTAGCGGTAGTGTAGCTGGGCCTCCACCCACTGAGGCTTCAACAGGAAAACAGGCCGGAAGCCGGAAGCCGGCGTGTTAATAAACGGCGGGCGGATCGCACTGGGTAAGGGAACCGTCTGTCCCCCAGTCTCGCGTGGCATCAGGGCGAGGCAGCGAGCCGGCTCCATGTCCACGCACACTGCTGGCCTGTGCAGTTACTGGTCCCGAGACTCGTAGAGGAGTTTGGCGGCCTGCATGGCAACCAGAAACAGCAATGTGACGGGGCCAGGCCGGTTGGAGCTGGGTGGGGCAGTCCTGCCCTGGGGAAGCTGGGCCCTCTCAGCAGGAGCCAGTCTCCCGCCTGCCCCTGTGCCAACCACCACGGCCCCGTACCTTGTGCATGGCTGCCAGCCACGCCATCGCCTGCTTCCTGCTGCCATGTGCATCCTCCCCTGCAGTCAGCTTCAGCTGGGCCACGCTCTCCGCCCCTGGTGCCGAGAACTGCAGGGACATGCCCGTGGCCCGAGCGGCGCCCCCTGGGGGAGGGAGGCGGCAGACTGAAAGCAGGTGTGGCCAGGGTGCCCCCTACCCTGGTGCAGGTCTAGGAGGTGGCTGGGCCTCGCTCAGTCACACCTCCTGCACCAGGGCAGAGGCCAGGCGGTCAGTGCTGCCCTCCCTGAGGACCAGGGTCACAGCTGAGGGGGCTGCGCAGGGCTTAGCACCAGGGAGGCACCAGCACCCGGTCACCAGCCCAGGGACGCCTCTACCCAGATACTGAGCTCCCGCAATGATGCCATGTGGGGGGGTGGGCGCTGAGATGGTGCCATTTCTGCCAGCTGCTCCCTGGACGACTCCTGTCAAAACCTCTCCGAACCGGCCACAGCAGGTCCCCAGGAGTCACCTACACTCCCTGGCGGCTGCAGGAGGCTGCCCCTGCGTCCAGCCTCCCTGCACCAGGCCGGCGGGAGGAGTCCCGGTTGAGAGGCCCGAAGACCTCCTATGACCTGTCCCAAGGTCACTCCTGCGCTCCGGTCAGTCTGGGCTCCGCCCAGCTTCTGCCTCTAAGGAGTTTCACCGGCACAGCCATGGGCCCGTCTCCTCTGGCTGGCAAACCTTAATAGTTACTACTAGGGGCGGCCTTGACCTCCCTGGCCTCAGGCTCCAAGGAGGCGGGGAGAGGGCCCCTGGGCTGACCTGACCCGGCTTCTCCAGATCCTGCCCTTGGCCCCGGAGCAGATCAGACCGCCCACTGCCAAGCCAGCCAGGAACTAGGTGGTGACACTGCCCAGCTGCCTCGTCGGGTCAGGCAAGCCCAGAGGCCGCAGGGGGCCGTTGGAGGAGCACAGTGCACTGCTGTGACGGGCAGAAAGGTGCCGGCAGCACCACCCTCTTCCCACTCCGACACCCTGCACCCCAGCTGCTCAGGGACAGCAGTTCCAAGGAGAGGTTGGAAAGAGGGGCGACACACCCCCTTGGGTTAGGAGGACAGCAAACCCACGTCTTTCCCGGGACAGTCTCATTGGTGCTTAGATGCCCACATCTCTGACCCAACCCTCTTTCAACGTGACCGGAAGAGTGAATGAGCGTTTCTCAGAGGCCCTCGTGTGACCCCCCACCCCAGCAGAAGCAGAGGCGGGCCGGGCCCACAGCATGCTGGGAGCGCGAGGCTGACCTTCGGAGGCGGGCAGGCTCCCCAGGAGGCTGGTGTAAGTGTGCGTGTCTTTGTCTAGACAGGAAGGTAGGCAGGCGGGAGAGGAGAGCAGCCAGAGCCATAGAAAGAGAGAGCAAGACGGAGTAAGTGGGCGGCTCCGCGGAGAGACAGCCCGGCCCAGGAGCTCAGTGGGAAGGTCCGCCGGGCTGAGCAGGCCGGACCTGGGGAGCTCGCGGAGGGAAGCGGAGGCCTGGCCCTCGCAGACACGCGCCAGCCCCTGGGATCCGGGGCGGCCAGCCGCACGTGCCTGCACCCGTGGCCGGGGCGCTACAGGGGAGCTTCTGGGCAGCCTGCGCAGGCGCCCCTTCCTCCTGTACTCGCTGCGCCCTGTCCCCCCTTCGCCTGGAGAGTCCCTAGAGCCACAGAAGAGCCCCGACCGGCCCCCAGGGAGCCCCGACCACAGGGACCCTGATCACAGGAGAGCTCTGACCTGCCCACAGGGAGCCCAACCACAGGGAGCCCCGACCTGCCCACAGGGAGCCGCTGCTGTGTCCCCGCCGCCCGAGCAGGCCCCGGCCTCCGTTCCGTGATGGGCAGGCGCATTACCTCCGGCGGGGAAGCCCTCCGTGAGGACCTGCACGGCGGCGATGTGTGTGACTTGGATCTCGTGGTGGCTGGCCCCGTCCAGCAGCAGGTATCTGTCAAACGGAGGGCGTCCCGTCACCAAGGCTCTGGGGCAGCTGTCGGTGCCCGCGGGCTCTGCCTCTTACCTCTGGTTGCCGGAGAGACGACAAACCATCGTTTCTGAGTTCTCGGAGTTTCCAAAACTTACAAGGAAGGTGGCTCCTTGAGGCACAAAAACAAGCGTAAGAACCAGGCAGTGTCACCCTGCCAGCCCGCCCTCCACCCGGCCTCAGGCTCCACAGAGACGACCCCGCCCTTTGGGGCAGGAGAGCTGGAGGCCGCAGGAGCCCCTGGGGGGCACAGTGCGCCCACTGTGGCCACGGAGGGAGGAGAGGAGCCAGACAGCGCGCGCTGCCAGAGCCCTCGCTGGGCAGGACGGCACTGGCTCTGCGTTAGCTCCGCTGGCCGTGGAAGCACCAATCACCATGCCCTTCACAGGCAGGCCCAGCCCCGGCCCAGACCTCCACCCCCCGCAGGAGCCACCAGGCCAGGCCGCAGGGCCCACGCAGGCCTGCAGGAGAGCTGGCCAGGGCGAGGACCAGGCGGGCAGAGGTGGAGGTGTGCGGGCGGCAGACCCTCAGTCCTCCTGCCTCACCACCTCCCAAAATGGCCAGGCCAAGGTCCCGCATGCTGCTGGCCCTGTGGTCTGGGGACCCGGTCCTGGCACCCGAGTAAGAACTGAGCTGCACGGGCCTGGGCCCCACCGGAGAGCATACCAGCTGGAGGCCCGAACCCACCCAGGGAGGCAGTGGTTCAGGCCTGTCTGCATCTGCGGGAGAGCTGGCTCCTACCCTAGGCAGCGTCCTGGGGACAGCTGCAGGCACCATCCCCTCCTCAGGCACCGCCCCCTCAGGCACCGCCCCTCAGGCACCGCCCCCTCCTCAGGCACCGCCCTCCTCAGGCTCCGCCCCCTCTGCTGGCACCACCCCTCCGCTGGCACCACCCCCTCCTCAGGCACTGCTCTTCTCCAGGCACCGCCCTTCTCAGGCACCGCCCCTCCTCAGGCACCGCCCCTCCTCAGGCACCGCCCCCCTCAGGCTCCGCCCCCTCCGCTGGCACCACCCCCTCCTCAGGCACTGCTCTTCTCCAGGCACCGCCCCCCTCAGGCACCGCCCTTCTCCAGGCACCACCCCCTCCTCAGACACCGCCCTTCTCCAGGCACCGCCCCTCCTCAGGCACCGCCCCCTCCTCAGGCACCGCCCTTCTCCAGGCACCGCCCTTCTCCAGGCACCGCCCCTCCTCAGGCACCGCCCCCTCAGGCTCCGCCCCTCCGCTGGCACCGCCCCCTCCGCTGGCACCGCCAGGCCCACCAGGCGCGGCCACCTACCGCTGAGCAGCAGGCGGAGCTGCTTGTCGAAGAACTCGGCCTCCTTGCGGGACACGAGCGCGCAGGCCGCACACTGACGCACGGGGTCCACGAAGCACATGCGCGGCAGCGCCACCTTCTGGCCGCAGCACTTGTCGCAGAAGCACTTCCCGCAGCGGCGGCAGTGGTGCTGGGGGGGGGGGGAGGCGGGCGGTCAGCGGGACCACAGGGCCCCTCCCGGGCCACGGCCCTGCTGCCTCGGCGGGGAGAGCGGATGTCCGGGACGGCCCCTCCCGCCCGGGCCTCAGCTCACCTTTCTGGTGAGAAAGTCAAACTTGGCGTCACACTGCATGCACCGCGGGCACTAGGAGAGAGGGCAGCTGTCAGCCACTCCGAGGGCCCTGCCCGGCTCTCAGCGTCCGGGAGGCAGAGGCAGGTCTCCTGGAGGGGGCGGCGGCCCGGCCCGGCAGGGAGCCCGGCTGCGGAGGCCAGTTGTGCCCCGCAGCCCGGCAGCAGAGGGCGAGACCCCGAGCCCATCCTGTTTGCTCTGCTTTTAAAGACCCCACCCGAGGCCCTGCCTGTTGATGTGGGAGAGGAAGGGAGAAAGAGTGAAACGTCGGTCAGTTGCCTCGTGTGTGCGCCTTGACCAGGGACTGACCCCGCAACCTGTCTGGTGTCCAGGACGATGCTACAGCCACCGAGTCACCCTGTGGCCCTCCTTCCTCTGGGCTACTTCCTGGGCGTGGACACGGCCTGGCCCTCCATCCCCACAGCCTCCGCATGGGCTGGCGGCTCCCGTGCCCCGGCCACTGCATAGGGCCACTCCCTCCTGGGACGACACCCCCAGCACGGGCCCCCGGGGAGAGCCCACGGGCTGTAACCAGGAGGCTGACGGGCGGGAGAGGCGCAGGCGGGGAGCGGGTCCCACCAGTGTGACAGCTCCGGACGAGCCTGTGTCCTCCCCGCCGGTCACTGCAGGGCACACGTGTTGGACAAGTCCAAAGACCAACCTCTGAACTTACAAGTTGCTCCCTTAAAAACCAAAGCGAATCCCTAGCTGGTTTGGCTCAGAGGTTAGAATGTTGGCCCGTGGACTGAAGGGTCCCGGGTTCGAGGCTGGTCAAGGGCATGCAGCTTCATTGCAGGCTCCATCCCTGGCCCTGGTCAGGGCAGGTGGGGAGGCAACCAATCAGTGTGCTTCTCTCACTTTGCTGTTCCTCTCTCCCCCTCCCTTCCACTCTCTCTGAAAAGGACCAATGGGAAAAAATACCAGGGGGGTGAGGATTCACAAAAGAGCAAACACCAAAGTGACACAGAAGCATTTTATCCCGCTAAGTAACCAATGAGGTTATTCAGAAAACCGGCAGACCTTAAGCCAGGCGGTTTCCCGTTGACCGTGTAAGAGAAAAACGTGAAATTATCAACGGAGCCATTTAATTCGAAGAGAACGAGAGAAGGAAATGAAGCAACAGGTGAGATCCGAGAGGAAGGGAGTGACCCCGTGTCTGACAGCAGCATGGAAGGAGGCGCCCAGAACTGCTACCTGGGGGGACAGAGTGCGCTCAAGCTTAGGGCTCCCCGACCCCCCCGACCCCCCCCCCCCCCCCCCCCGCACTGCAATGTCTGGGATCCAGCTGCTCAGTCCTGCCGGGCGCCGGGCTGCGGGCCCCACAGCCGTCACGGGCTGACCTCCAAGGGGCTGAGGAACCTTGGGTCCCCTGGGCACCACACACAGCTCCCCCACCCCCGCCCTCCCCGGGAGGCCCGGGCCACGCAGATAACGGGCCACAGGCAGGAAAAGGCCCCCAGGCCTGGGTCACAGCCTCCGTCTACCTAACACCCGGCGAACCACCCCCAAGGCACCTCTCCCGCCGCGGCCTCCATGAGGGAGCAAGCCCCGAACCCTGCCCAGCGGAGTGCCCCCAGCGTGACAGCTGGCACTGCCCGGGCCAGGGAGGACACAGCGTGGCGCCACACCTCCTTTCGGAGGGCCCGCCCTCCTGCCAGCGTGGGAAGGGAGCCGGGGGGAGGGGCGCCCACTGAGCGGACTCTTCACCCAACTCTCGGAATTTCGCAAGAGCCTGCGGGCTGAGCAGGCTCCCTGGCCGCCCGGGCGGGCCTCCAGGCACACCCCCCCCCCCGGGCTGAATTCTGCCTGCAGGCCTGCAGGGCGGGGCAGCCAGGGCACAGCCGCGGGCTGGGAGCGGGGCGAGCCGTCGGAGCTGGGAGCGGGGGCGCTGGGGCCCGCCATGGGCTGGGGAACTGCCTCCGGGGAAACCAGGGGCGCCCGACCACGGCCTGACCACGGCCCCCTCAGCCCAGCAGCACGGGCTCCACGGGGCAGTGAGAGAAAGGGTGTCCAGAGGCTCCTCGGGCAGAGCGGGGAGACGCCAGGGGATGGCACAGGGGATGGCACAGTGACCGGCAGTTCTAAGGGTGTGGCCCGCTTCCCGCCTCGGAGGGGACGCGCTGGCCTCCCAGGCCACTGCGCCTCCCTGTTCCTGACTTCCACGGCGGCCTCCCCTGACGGCGCTGCCTCTCCCTCTGATGGCCTTTCCCTGCGGGGCTGGAGGGGCCGGGAGGAAAGGGGCCCTCCCTTCAGGCACCCGCCGCCGGCAGATCGCCGGCAAGAAAGGGCGCAACAGGGCCAGGAGACAGGCAGCCGGCGCTCAGCGACCGCCTCCCCACCGCCGCCCCAGCACCCCGCCCCGTGGGGCCCCAGCTCTCCGCGCCCACAGGGGGGCCTCCTCCAGTGGCCCTGCCCCAGCTGCCCCTCTCACCCGGCCGCTGTGAACCCCGACTTCATTCCTCCGGAGGGAGGGGCTGGGTGTCACCCACAGGCGGGCACCAGACGCCCGGAGCCGGCCAGGGGGAAAGGGGGCTCCAGGGTGAGGGGACTGGGCTGGAGGGGAGGCTGGGCGCCCCGAGAGCGGGAACTGGCAGCACCAGGGGTCCGGGAGCCTGGGACCACCCAGGGGCCAGAGCAGGTGCCGGGCGGCCTGCGGGGACCGGAGGGGCGCGGGACGCGGGGAGCCGGTCGGGCTGAGGAGGGCCTCGGGGGCGGGGCGGGTCCGGGCGCGCTTGGGGGACAGGGATCCTGGGCGCGGACCGGGTTCCAGGGCGCGGACCGGGGTTCTCGGGGTTCGGAGGGGGCCCTGGAGGCGGACGCGGGTCAGGGCGCCGACGGGAGGCGGGCGGGCGGGCGGCCGAGACCTACCTCCCTGTCGGGGACCCACCGCGGCTCCTCCAGGTCGAACGGACTGCCGAAGGCGCGGTGCTCGGGCACCATGCGCAGGCCGCTGGGCGAGCGCACCAACTTCTTGGCGTCGCAGCGGGCGGCCACCTCGGAGGACATGACGCCGCCGCGCGAGCCCACCGCCCTCACACTGCCCTCGTCCGCCCCGACCAAAGCCCCGCCCCGTCCGTGCCGCTGACAGCGCCCGCGCCCAATCGGCACGCTTGGCCCGGAGCTCGGGCCAATCGGAGCTCGGGCTCCGCCCCATCGCTGCGCTCTCCAATCTGTGCAAGGGCACCGCCCCTGCCACCCTGAGGTCAGTCACCAATCGGCAGCGAGGGCCAGCCCAGGCACGCTCCGCCCCTCTCGGGGCGATTGAGACTTTGGATTGGTCAGTTATCCTGTGACGTAACGCTGCTTCCTCTCTGATTGGCGTATCCCGCGCGGGGCGCCTGGCGCTCATTGGAAGAGGAGGCCGCGAGGGGCGGGACGACGCTAATGGTGGAGCGCGCGCGCGAGGTGGGAGCTGCTGTCCTGCGGCCGGGCGCTGGACTGCGGGCCTGGCGGCGGCGGGAGGCGGCCTGGGGCCGGCGCGCGGGGAGAAGGCTGATGCTGGGGCTGCCACGCGCAGGGTCTGGCGGAGGCGGCGCAGCCCAGCCCCTGTTGGGGTGATGGCGGCAGCCCGGGGCTCGTGGGGGGAGAGGTGAGCCCGGACCGCGTGAAGTTGGGGTGTTTTCGAGGTAGAGACAGAGTGGGGTCCAGGTGGTGGGCGGACACCACGGAGAAGGGGTGTCCGGTGGGGCGGTGGGGCCATCGGGAGGGCCACGCGGACGCCCGGGTCAGGGGGTCCCTGGGGGTGGAGTGCTCACGGCTTTGGGGCTGAAAAGGGAGGGGGTTCCCAGAGGAGGAGACCCGGGGTCCAAGCGTGGGAGGAGGGTGGCCACCGCGGACCCCGCAGGTCCTCGCTGGCGGGTAGGAAAGATGCCCAGTCCAGAGGGTGGGCCGGCCCTGAGCAGGTGGGCCCCTGAGTGCCTAGGGTTCAGAGTGGGCAGAGGGAGCAGTGCCCGCCGGAGGAACAGGAGGCTAACACCGATCAAGGGCTGAAGGCATGCCGCCTGGAGCCGAGCCCCGGGCTGGCTGTGTGGCCCGAGGTGTTGCCGGACCACGGTGGGGCCGTTTCGGAGCGGGCAGCGGTGCTGCTGCCCGTGCGAGTGCATACCTTCGCCGAAAGGGCTGAGAACGAGCCCGGAGGACAGCCCGGTGGTCACACAGCTCCAACACCCACCTCCCCCAGCACCCTGCAAGATCCCTAACGCTTTCCCGCTCTTTGCAGATTCCCCAGGGAAACGCATTCGAGAAATTAAAACAGAGGATACAAAAGACACTTTCTGTGCATGAGCCCAGGGTCTGCAGGTTGTCCTCCCCCAGGGAGGGAGGGCGGGCCGGGCTGAAGGGAGCCGGGGACAGGACAGCGGGGTGCTGTGGTGACAGGAATTGGGGGTTTCTTCCGTGCCAAGGTTTCTGTTACCAGATGGCGGCTCCGACAGGTGTTGCCTTAGCCCTGCCCTGCTCAGGGGCCGCTGGGCCATCCGGCTGACGCTGGCGCCCAGAACCTGTGTCCCCGGAAACTGTTTGTCTCTGTGGTCCCCGCCCTGAAGAAATGGACTGGGATCAGCTGGACCTGAACCCCAGAATCATCGCCGCAGTGAAGAGAGGTAGACTTCCTGGCGTTGGTGCGCAGCGTACGCACGCGCAGACACTGTCTGTGTACTTTCTGTAAAGGCCTTCCCGCGCCCCCTCCTCCCACGGCCCCACCCCGCGCTGCTCTGGATCCTGCGAGGATGCTGGGTGCGTGTGGCAGGCTTTTCAGTTGGGCGTGTGGCTGAAAGCACTTTTTTTTTTTTTTAATATATTTTTTATTGATTTTGTACAGAGAGGAAGGGAGAGAGATACAGAGCTAGAAACATCGATGAGAGAGAGTCATCGATCAGCTGCCTCTTGCACACCCCCTACAGGGGATGTGCCCGCAACCAAGGTACATGCCCTTGACGGGAATCGAACCCGGGACCCTTCAGTCCCCAAGCCAACGCTCTATCCATTGAGCCAAACCGGTCCTGGCTGAAAGCACTTTTTTAAGTTCATTTTCACCCACGTAGCACGTGCAGGTGGTCAGCAGTGACTGTAGCCACTCGCCACGGAGCCCTGTCCGTACCCCGGGTTCTGAACGCCGGGCGCACTGCTGTGCCTGTGCCCGTGGCGCCCACAGCCCCCAGATGGACCACACTGGCCACGCCCGCTCGGGAGTGTGAGGGACTGGGGTGGGGTGACCGTCTCATTCCCCCACGTTAGTAGTTGGTCGTTGCCTCCTTTCCCATGCCCTGCATTCCTCCGAGTCTCCCACCTTCTCCCAGTCCGCCAGGCGCCTGCAGTTCCTTTCCAGGTGCCCATAGGGCGCCCAGCCGCCCACCTGCTTCCTGGGTGCCCAGCCCCAGCCCCTGCTGGCTGGCCGGAAGGACGTGGGAGAGGCCCTGCACCCCCACCCACCTGGCTTCGCTGCTGCAGCTGAGGGGGTTGCTCTGGATCCCTCCCTCCTTGTCCTGTGTCCTCACTCTGCCCAGGATGCCACCTCGGGGGAGCAGATGGTCTGGCCCCTGCCCGCGGAGCCCCCCGAGTTGGAACAATGCTCCCCGAGTCCCTGCTGTCTTGGTATTGTCTGACCTTGACCTGTGGCTTATTTTGTTTAATTCCAGCCAAACTGACCTCCGTGAAGAAGGTTTTGCACTTTTCTGGACCAGACCTGCAGCGGCTGACCGGCCTCTCGGGCCCCGACGTGCAGCACCTGCTCAGGACGGTCTGCTCGCACCTGCGGGGAGGCAGCCTCTGCACAGGTGAGCAGCACGCGTGCTCTGCCAGGCCCCGGGCCTCCTCCCGTCTGCGCCCAGCTCCAGGCTGGGCCCCGGGCAGGGACTCGGTGAGAAGAGACCGCAGGCAGGGGCAGGCTGGGGCCAGATGGGAGGGGCGAGGCCGAGGGGCCGGAGCAGGACGCCGGCCCTCTGCAGAGCCCCGCTGCCGGGGGGCCTCCTGGCTGCCACACCCGGCCCTCGGCCTCGCCCCTCCTGACGCCGCGTTCCCCCCAGCACTGGACCTGCAGCAGCAGAAGGGGCGCTTCCCCGAGCAGCACCAGCGCCTGAGCCTGGGCTGCCCGGTGCTGGACGGGCTGCTCCGCGGCGGCCTACCCCTGGGCGGCATCACCGAGCTGGCCGGCCGCAGCTCGGTGGGGAAGACTCAGCTGGCGCTGCAGCTCTGCCTGACCGTGCAGCTCCCGCGGCGGCTGGGAGGCCTGGAGGCCGGTGAGTGCCGCCTCAGAGCGGGTGTGTGTGTGTGGCCGCTGCCCGTCGTGGCTGGGACAGGGCTGCCTCCTGCCGTCTGTCTTTCTCCCCGTGGCTGTGCGATGCCTCCAGGAGAGTGGCCAGCCCTGCCCCATGTGGGCCCAGAGGCCCCGGCCAGCAGCGAGTCCCTGGGCTGTGGCGCCTGGCCCTAGCGGGCCGCACACCAGCCTGCGGCTCACGGCGCCGCGGCTCCACAGGGGCCGTGTACGTGTGCACGGAGGACGCGTTCCCCGACCGGCGCCTGCAGCAGCTCATGGCGCAGCAGCGGCGTCTGCGGACAGACGCTCCGGACCAGGAGCTGGGGGAGATCCGCTTCGGTGACCACATCTTCATCGAGCACGTGGCCGACGTGGTGAGTGGGCCAGCGCCAGCCCGTCTGAGGGAGGCGCCGGCCTGGACGCCCCCAGGGCCAGCCGCCCGCCACGCTGCGCACCCCCGTGGGCCGTGGTTTGGTGGAGGCGGCGGTGAGCAGGAGGGGCTGGGGAAGACAGGAGGTGGGGGCTCTCCCCGGCCTGGCTTCCTGCTGTGACAGCTGTCATACAAAGAACTTCACGTCAGTAATAGACATATAAACTTTTTAATCTTATAAAATTTACAATAAAGTACAGTATCACACAGTGAGGGGAGGGACGGGCAGCTCCCGTCCCGCGCGCGGCCCAGTGTGGCCGTGGCTCCGCGTCGCCGAGCAGGTGGTTAGTGACCGCCGGGCACGGTGCGGCCAGGAGGTCCACGCTGCAGCTCCCCCTGGGCCCTCAGCGGCGGACGGTGCCGGCTGTCACAGGGCGGTGCCGGCTGTCACAGGGCGGCGTGCCTCGCCGGCGGCGTGCCTGGCCCTCAGCGGGGGCTCACTGCGAGAGAAGCTGCGGTCAGGCCAGGCCCCGCCCTCTGCCCGGGGTCTGCCTGGAGGCCCCCGGGTGCCGGGCCCCGCCCGCCCGCGACTCACGTTCACACTGGCGTCCTCGACCCCGCTGCCGCCGCTGTCGTTTTCCGGAGGGACCCTGCAGACAAGCAGACAGCCGGCCGAAGTCAGGGCGAGGGCCCCGCGCTCCGAAGAGTGAGGGGCAGGGCTCGTGACCCCGGGGACGGCCTGAGGAGCCCCGCCGGCCTGGCCCTCACCCACCGGGCCGGCTGCTGGGAGCACGGCCCGTGTGCAGCCTAGGCGTGGCCCGGGGTCCCCTCGTCCCAGGCAGGGCTGAGTGAGGAGACCCAACCCGGCCTGCTGCCCCCTCCACCTCCGCCAGGCTCAGGGCCCCCGGCCTGAGGCACCGGGCATGGTGCCAGTTGCCGTGGGACGGGCCAGCACCAGGCGCCCGGCCGCTGAGGGAGGACCTGGGGAGGAGGACGCGGAGGGGTGGGGACGGGTGACAGCCCCTCCCGTTCCAGGATGCGCTGCTGGAGTGCGTGAGGAGGAAGGTGCCGCTGCTGCTGGCGCGGGGGCTGGCGCGCCTGGTGGTCGTCGACTCGGTGGCGGCCCCGTTCCGCTGTGAGCTGGCCGGGCCGGCCGCGGCGCGCAGGGCCCGGGCTCTGCAGGCGCTGGGGGCCGCGCTGCGCCGGCTGAGCTGCGCCTTCCGGAGCCCCGTGCTCTGTGTCAACCAGGTGGGACCCCACCCGCCCTCCTGCCCTCCTGCCACCAGGGGGTGCTCTGCCACTGACCCTCCCCCACCTCCCAGGTGACGGAGGCCGTGGAGGAACAGGACTCGGTGCCCCGGTGAGTGGCTGTGGGCAGGGGGGCGGGGCTGGGGCGGGCCCCCTGGCTCTGTGAGTGACCCCAGCCGTCTCTGCCTCAGGGCCCCAGGGGAGCGCCTGGTTCCAGCCCTCGGCATCGCCTGGTCCAACCAGCTGCTCATGAGGCTGGTGGCCGACCGGCAGCGCCCTGAGGAAGCCCCGGGGGGGCGCCCCAGCCGCACGCTGAGGGTGGTCTTCGCCCCCCACCTGCCCCCCTCCTCCTGTTCCTACACCGTCAGCACCGAGGGCGTGCGAGGGGCGCCCGGGACCCAGTCCTGCTGAGCGGTTAGCCGCCCGGCCTCCCAGGTGCGCCTCCGGGCCAGCTCTCCCGTCAGCGCGGCCCCGGGAGCCGGCCCACTGCGCGCCCCGCAGCTGCCCGTTCCGAAGCAGGTCCGGAGGTTCCGCTTTGTGTGGTCTCTCCCACCCCCCACCCCCGTGGGGTCGGCCGCCAGGTGTCTTGTGAGAAGCCGGCCCATCTGCTAGGAAAAGCCATCCCGGGCACAGGACTCCCTCAGTGGCAGGCCCTGCCCGTCCTAGGTGCTGGTGGGACCCGGCTGGACGCCTGGCAGGGCCGCACAGCCCAGCTCCTCGCCATGGCGGGGGGGGGGGGTGCTTCCCAGGAGAACGGGCCCCCTAGCACAGGTCCTGCCCCTCTGGGTGCCCCCAGGCGACTCTGACCAGCTGCTGGTGGACACAGGGGCTGCGGCTGCCCAGCCAGAGAGCATGGCCTCCATGTGGGCAGAGCCGAGTCTGTCTCCACGTCTCCACCCGTCTGCTCCCTGCCCAGCGCCTCACGTGCTGCCTGGCGTGTGCCCCAGGGCCTGTCGCTGCGACTCTCCTGGCCAGGCAAGTTCTGAGTGACCCTCGCTCCTGCTCCCATCCCCAGAGGCGGCGCCTGAAACGGGGGCACCAAGCAGCCAAGGACCTGCCACACCCTCTGCCACCCTCAACGCGAGGGGACAGCCACCCCTGGGACGGGACCTTCCTGTGGCAAGGTGGCCCATCTAAATGCATCACATCTCCTGCCGCCGTGCCCTGTGAGGTGGGGCCGGTGTGGGGGAGGCGGCGCCTGCAGCGCTGGCAGCGTCAGGAGAGGGGGGGGCCTCACAGGCAGTGGGAAGTGAAGCTTTATTTTTGTAACAAAATACAAACAATTGCAAACGATTTTCTAGTCAAGTCACAATGGAAACAACTACAGCCCCAGAACCGCCGTTTCCAACGACCCAGTCATCTGCTCCCCCTCCCCACCCAGGGCTGCCCACGCAGCACAGACAGGCCAGGAGCCCAGTCCCTAAGGAGCACCAGCCTGCACCCCCCTCCCCCCCCCCGGGCCTCAGCACCCTCACGTCAGACCTGCACCCACCCCACCCCCGGGTCAGCCCCGCTGGGACCACATTCCCCCTGGGGCGGCTCCTTTGGGACCCGCTGGTCTGCCCGTGACCAGCTGCCAAGTGTGCACATGAGCGCGTCCCATGAAGCCTGCACCGTCCACTCCAAGAACACGCTACATGGCGAGACCGGTCCTGCCCTACGTGCAGGTCCTTGTGTCCATAATTCTCCGTGAGCGCCGAGTCCCGTCACATGACACCTCCCAGCTTTTGAACCCCAGGACCGAGCTGCCTGCACCCCTCCCCACAGGCTGGTGGGTCAGCAGCCTGCTCCCCCCCCCTGCCCTCGGGCTCTGGTTCAGGCGCTTGAGGGGTGGGGCCTGTGTGCCCTCAGGGTGGCCCCCAGGAGCATGGCCCAGGGCACACCGCTTGCTCTGAGAAGGGGAGACGGGCAGCGGGCCTGGGCCCTGGGCATGGAGTCGTCACCCCTAACCCTCCCAACCTGCGAGGGCACCAGTGCGCTGTCCCCTGGTGGACGGGCCCGGCAGCGGAGTCCTGGTCCATTCTCCTGGGAGCCGCGCTGAGGGGTCTGTGCCAGGGGCGCTGGGTCCCGGGTGCCAGACTGCTCGCGGAGAGAAGCCAACCATGTGGAGCAGAGAAGAGGGGATGGCACCCTGGACC
This sequence comes from Pipistrellus nathusii, assembly GCA_963693515.1. Lineage (NCBI taxonomy): Eukaryota > Metazoa > Chordata > Mammalia > Chiroptera > Vespertilionidae > Pipistrellus > Pipistrellus nathusii. The sequence goes on from OY882858.1 coordinate 1,789,342, forward strand.
CTCCTGACCTTGAGGGGACAGAGCACCCGGCGGAGCCCTCTCCAGCGTGTGCATTTATAAAGGGACCTGCAGACCGCAATGGAGCCACAAGGCAGGGTGGCCACGGGAGGTGGCTGCTGGGACACCAGGAACGAGGAGCACAGTCGCCAACACACAGCCTCTGGCTACCGGGGACTGAGAGGCAGGAAGTGTCAGCTGCCGTGACGGCCCTGGTGCCGCTGCCTCCAGCCAAGTCCACGCTCAGGCTGACAACACCGGGCCAGGCAGCTCGGAGCCGGCCCAGCACTGTCCGTGCGGGAAAGGCCAGAGGGAATATCAGAGCCGGGCCTGCTGGGCACCCGTGGTCCTCGGGCTGGCGGCCGCCCGTGCTGAACGAAGCACCGGCCGGTGTGGACGTGCCCGTGTGCCCGGTGTTGTCACCTGGAGCCCCACCTGCCACCTGCCTGGCCCTCCCTACTGGCTGGCTCAGCCCCTTGGGGAACTGCCTCCGGCTGATCGGAAGGTGTCCCTGCCACACCCCACCCTGTTACAGAACCAAAAAGCTTTTCAAACAGGAAACATGGGTGCCTGGTGTGCAGCCAGGACTCTGCAGGGTGGGTGGGTGGGCCCCGGCACCCGAGGGACTCCTCCCCTGGTCCCCACCACATCCAGCGCTCCAGACCTCACAGGTCATTAGATGCTTATTCTCCAAGGACGGACTTCGGTTCCAGACGCTCCGCTTACAGCCCACTGAGGACCGAGTGTAAACTAGCGGGGGGCCGGGCCGTCTGGCGGTCACGCCCCGGCAGCGCGGGCACCAGGACTGCAGGGCACGTAACAGTTGGGACAAGCCTCCGTGGGTGGTCACCACCTGGCAGAGGCGGCGAGCAGCCTCCCTGCGGGCAGCGCGGGCAGCGCAGGCAGGGGCCTGGCGGGTTCGGCTTATCTAGTCCCGGCCCGCAGTGCGGCTGGCACTCAGCACTCTCGCGTCTGCTAGACGCTTACTTCCTTCCTGCGTGAAAAACAAACGGGAAAGCCACACTCAGCCAGCACTCCGCATGGCGCCGGACAGCAGCCTCAGCTCAGACTCCACGTCTGCGAGGCCTGGTGCTCATGAGCAGGCGCCCCACCAGACCCCGGAGAGAGGCGTGTCCACTGCGGGCCCTGCCCCTGCCCCTGCCCCGCCCGGAGCTCCCAGCAGGGGCCTAGGGATCAGTGCCCAATTGCTGGGAGGAACCCGGCTGCCCGGCACCTGACAGACAAGGCGGGCCCAGGCATGGCCGCGCCGCACAGTCACCAGACGTACAAACATGGGAAAGGTTTGTTTCAATGTGAGGGTGACGCTCATGGAGACTGGACAGCTGACCGAGAGCCCAGGGTCAATGCTAGGGCAGCATGTCGGTTCCTCACACCAGGAACAGCTTAACGGGACCACGCGGTACACAGGTTAAGCTCCTGCCAGTTAGCAGTACGCCTAGAGTGAGGGCAGGCTAAGTGTTGCATGACTATCAGACATTTCATTTTAATCAGGCCGATCAGACCACATCTCAGGCCACTGATTAACGTGCCGAGAATGCTGACGAGTGACGTTCCGATAGGTCGGCCCAGGCGATGCTCGGAGACGTCAGGTGGCACCTGTCCGTCCGTCCGCCCAGGGCGAGCGCCCGTGCAGCCATGTGGCCGCCCGCCCCGGGGGGCATCAGGGCGGGGGCGGGCTCCTTACTTGGACATGGTCTTCGGCTGCCTTGTGGCCCACGTTTAGGACATTCAGGGAGCGGGCACGCTTCATGCTGCAACCAGGACAAACGTCACACACGGGTCAGCCAGGAGCAAGACACGGCAAGCCGCCCTCCACGGCCTGGGCTTCAGGGGGACAGGGGTGCCGCCCCGTCTTCCCACAAACGTCCCAGGCTCACTGTATTCAGTGCTGAGAAAGGGTTTCTCTGTCTTTTCAGCAAACACAGTTCTTAAATACCTCATGTCAACTCTGGTGTCACTAGTTACATGACAACAGTACCACACATCACCCTGTGTTGCTGTAGTTACACATTTAAAACTTGCCGAAACCGGTTTGGCTCAGTTGATAGAGCGTCGGTCTGCGGACTGAAAGGTCCCGGGTTCGATTCCGGTCAAGGGCATGTACCTTGGTTGCGGGCATATCCCCAGTAGGGGGTGTGCAAGAGGCAGCTGATAGATGACTCTCATCGATGTTTCTAACTCTCTATCTCTCTCCCTTCCTCTCTGTAAAAGATCAATAAAATATATTTAAAAAGAAAAAAAAAAACGTGCTCATGCTGAGCGGAGGCGCTCATGGGCAGCCGGCCAGCTCCCGTGGGTCCCCAGGCCCCTCAGACTGAACCACATCAGGAAGGAACCACAGTGACCCACTGAGACGCATCACCCCCAGTGACCGTGTTCAAGAGACACGCTCGCAGCTCACTGGTGAGAGCAAGTGATAACGCTCTGTACGTGGTGTTTTTACATTAAAGACTTTTTTCATTAGTAAAATAGGTCTAATGCTAATTCTCTGCTCATAAACCAAAACGTATAACAAATTTCATGACTTTACGTTTAAAGGAAGCAATTCACACATATAGTTTTCTCCCCTCAACACCTCACACTCCTTAATGGAACACCCAAACCGCCTACAACTGAACCAGCTCAGACAGGCATGGAGTCACTACTCCCTCCCGCCTCAGGTGCCGTCCACCAGCCACGGCCGCTTTAGAGCTGAAGTGAGCGCGCCCTGGAGGGGCTGCGCTGTCTGCACCAGGACTCGTTCGGAGCGTGGAGGCTGAGGGCACGGCCGGGCCAGGCACGGCCGCGGCGTGGCGCCAGGCCCTCGGCCTGGCCCTCACGGAATGAGCTGCAGAAGCAAAGCCCTCCCTCACCGCCAAGTGACCCTCCCTCCGCTGTCCGCCAGGACCAGAGCATGCTGAGCCGCACAGCCCGCTGAGTCCGAGGGCACGGCTTTCCCTCCGAACGACAAAACGGGCTGCGTCCACCGAAGCACCGTGAGCTGTGACCTTCCATCGTCTGCTACTCACTGGCCAACGGCCTTTCCCGGGAAAGCCACACAGCCTGATCCCCACTCCTGCTCATCCGCACAGACACAACGGGCTCCTGCCTGCCCCGCCCGGCCCGGGCACCGCAGACCCGCCTGACCAGGTGCCCAGGCCGGGGGCCGCACACCTGCTCCCGTGGCCCGGGCCAGCCGCGCGCCACCACCAGCGAGCCTGCTCGGGGGGTGGGGGTGGGGGGCACCAGGTACCGGGAACTCAGGACTGCGTCTACACTGCCCAGGAGGCGCTGACACATGCTCACGGTGAAGACCATGGGGCCAGTTACTACTGTCGCCTCACCGGGCACCCTCCCCGGGAAAGATGACATATGATCTTATGGGATCAAGTTTCTTTGTGGGAAATGTATTATTTTAGCGAGACTGAGGGAGGGAGAGAGAAACACTGGTTTTGTCGTCCCACCTAGTGAGGCATTCGTTGCTAAGGTCTTGCATGTGCCCTGAGCGGGATTGAACCCACAGCCCTGGCGGACGGGGATGACACCCCACCGGAGCCACGGCAAAGGCTGGGGGAAGTCTCCGCGTCTCTGAGTGATCCCCAGCGGTCACCGGGCGTCCGCAGGCAGGACTGCACAGGATGTGTCTGAGTATGCGCTGTCGGGCTGAGGGGCCACGCGGTGCCCACGCTGTGACCGCTGGGAAAGAGGAGGAAGACGTGCGGACGGGAAGGAGGGCCCAGGTCACAGGATCGGGCCAGGACTGGACTTCGCAGTAAAAAGCACCCACACACAGACCCCCGAGCGAGCAGCCAGTGCCCTGGGCGAGGCCTGGACGGAGCGCCTGTCCAGGTCACCGGCTCCCCGGCTCGGGGTGCTGCCCGCACAGGGACGGCATGTCTGTCTGCATCCGCACCCGCTCTGAGAAAGTGTTCCTCCTCACGCGGGGACAGGACCCAGCCCTCGCCGGTGCTGCCCTCGTCGGGCACCAGCAGCTTTAAAACGGGAGGATGTCGCTCCAAAGGTGGCGCAGAGCCGCCGCCCCGCCCCGGCCGGGCCCGCACAGGCTCTTCCTCGGGGCTCTCAGCCGCCCTGGGCTCAGGCCACCGAGCGGGCAAAGCCGGCAACAGCCGCTTCCTAACAGCTCGCCCTCCTGCCGCAGGCGCTGTAAGGCACATGCCCCACAGGGAGGCCGACCACATGCCTGCCCCGCCGGTCCCCTGCCAGCGAGGAGCGGGCGACAGGCAGAGGCGCCCTGGCCGCATGCACAGCGGTGAGGGGGCTGCCCGCCTGCCCAGGCCTCGGTTCGATCCAGTTGGGGCGCGGTGGGGAGGCAACCCATCCAGTGTCTCTTCACACTCCTGTTTCACTCTCCCCTCCCCCTTCCGTCCTGGGAAATCAACGGGAAAGCACCTCCGTGAGGACGGCAAGAAAAGGGAAGGAAACACCCGAGTGGGCACCTAACCTCCTGGTCGCCAATTTAGCAGGAGCCTGCTCTCAGCCCCAGAAGTGAGCTCCGTCCCCCAGACCCGCCAGTGGGATCGCCTGCAAAGCAGTCCTACTGGCCACCAGAGCGGCGCCGCTGGCTGGATGGTTCCATCCCCATTCGGGGCACATGCCCGGGGGTTCACGTTCAATCCCCGTTGGGGCACATGCCCAGGGGCACGTACGAAAGGCCACCGATCCATGTTTTCTCTCCCACATGGATGGTTCTCTCTCCATTCCTCTCTCAGCATGTCCTCGGTGAGGATGAAGACATAAAAAGAGTTTTACTTAGAATCAACCTGTACCATGTACATGCCACCTAGAAAGTGAGTTTCAGGGAAGAGCTGACAAAACCGTGCTTCTGTGGGAAACGCATCAAACGCAGGCCCGAGACCAGCAGACCCCGCCCAGCTGCCCCGGGAACCGGGCTCCTTTGCACCCAACGCCTGGCCACGGAAGTCACTGCTCAAAGGATCCAGGACCCGTGGCCGAACCCTCTTAAGCACACGAGCCTCACGTTTCAAAGCCTGCAGTGGCGGTCCGTCTGCGGAAAGCACCTTCCGCCCTGCAGTGGCTCTGCTAGGACTTACGGAGCTGCTTCCGACTTCACAGACGGAGACCCTGCGAGGACTAAGTCCCGCCGCTCTTTAGAAAGCGGCCTATCTACGCAGACGGCCAGTACCCGGCGTCAGCCCGGCTCCTGGTGGCCGGAGGCTGACCACGGAACACGGAAGGCCATGCTCCTGGGAGCCACAGCCACAGCCTCTGGGCAGGAGGCGTCTCGCTGGGAGGGCCAGGCTCCTGCACCTCCGTCCAGGCAAGGCCCGGTGCGGCCGGCGCGGGCAGAGCGGCGCTGACCAGGCATGGCGGCGGGCGATAGTTACCCGGGGTTCCTCGGCTCACTGTCCCGGGCACTTCCTCCCTTCAGCTTCCTCACCAGCTTCTCGCTGCTGCGTCTAATGGAGGCGCGCAGCTTGCTGAAGGAGCCGCTGCGCCTCAGGGAGCCGGTGCCGTCCTGAAAGAGACGGGAGCACAGGTGAGGCCGGTCCCTGTCCCTGACCCCGTTCTCGTCACTGACCCCGTCCCCGTCCCTGACCCCGTCCCCGTCCCCAACCCCGACCCCGTCCCCAACCCCGACCCCGTCCCTGTCCCCGACCTGCCCGGGGATAGCCAAGTGACAAGAACCAGAGGCCATGGCCTGTCACGGGGAGGGCGTCCCCCACCCCAAAGAAGTCACCACGTGCCATGCGTGTGACTTGACACAGAAGCTCCCGTTCCAAATGTGATCAAAGCAAATCTAATAACCGTGAGGGCTTCTGAATGTGAAGAAGCTCCAACAAAAAGACCTTCCCACAGGGTGCAGCCATGTGGCCGCTCAGAAACCAAAGGTGACCCCCACCGACTCCCGACCCCATGAACACGCAGGCGGACGCCAGGCCCGAGGCAGCCTCCTCTCAGCGCCGTCACGTGACGCTCAGCAGCACTGCTCCTGGCAGTTTAACAGCTTTATCAGCGCTGAGTGTGGACGTGTTGGAAAGTCAACAGAACGCTCATTCCACAGGACAGCGGGGCCCTGGGACACGCCGGGGAGCAGGAAGGCCCGCCGCGTCCCGTCCACGCAGACACTGCCAGGCCCGCGGGGTGCGGGGCCACGCAGAGCGGAGGGCGAGGCACAGCTTTACTCCCGGGCCCGCCCGGGAGCGCAGCAGCCGCACCGAGGGCCACGGGAGGCTGGTCCCGGGAGAGGGGCACACGGAGCAGACAGACGCGAGACAGTCAGTTGGAGTGAGTTTATTAGAAGTTAGAAAGACAGGTACACAGTCACCAACACAGATTAGTAGAGAGAAGCAGAACTGCCCAATTCCCACACAGACTACACAGCGATGCTACTGGAGCGGGCGCCGGGGTGCCGGCGAGGACCCGGGAGACATGCCTACCACAGCCGAGGCCACGGCAGTCGCCGCGGACGCCTCTAACTACCTTCCAGTGACAGTGCTAGCTCTACGTTTAAGCTCACGTGTTACACAGAAGGGGTTTTATTGGTACAGTTTGCGTTACTAAGTACATATCCGGCAAAGCTGCGCGCATGAGAGGACCCAGAGGACAGCAGCACCGAGAGGAACGCCCGTCGCGGGTGGAGCTTGGACAAGAATCCTAGGTCGCTAACAGCCGGCAGCGGGGAGCTGGAGGGGCCGCCCGTCATGCAGGAGACAGAGGGGGCGGCTAGGCCTGTCAGACAGAAGAGAGAGCGGTGAGCCCGAGAGAAGCGCGCGGCCGCCGCCGCCACAGTGTTTCCAGGCCGCGGGCTGCACTGGGGCTTCGGACTCCCCGCGGCCGGCCGGCCGGCCGGGCCGTGTGAGCCGGGCGGGCCTGCTGCAGCCGGCCAGGGCCTCCCTGGCACTTGCTATAAAAATAAAAGGCGCCGCCGAACGGTCAGGAAGGAGACTCCGCGGGGCAACCCGAGAGGCCAGGGAAGGCTGCCCGGAGGCGCCCGGTGTGGCTGCCCGCCCTGATGCCCTGAGACCCTGCCCTGAGCTGAGTTCTCTCCGATGGGGGGGGGGCCTTCACTAAGAACCGGACCTCCAGAGACGAGGTCTGCGGCACCTTCTGAACATGCACTGACAGCCCCAGGAAAGCACATTCTAGAACCGGTTCCCACGGCAACAGCCATCCCGGCCTGCGGAGAGACCCGGCCGCCTGGCACCGAAGCCCCAGCCGTTCTGACTCACCATGGGACGCTGAGCAAGTCATTTAACCAGCCCGAGCTTCATTTTTCTCATCTTTAAACGGAGAAATAACACTTGTTACCAACTCCCCTGAGTGTCGGGAGGACAAGAAAACATGAGTTCTTGCTTCTCTTCAGAAAAGGGTGTTAAAATGTAACAAAATCCACGAAGAGCACATCCCCGTTCACATCAAAGCTCCGTGCTAGACACCAGAGGAGGGGAGACTTCCTGGGACTCTGCCCTCCCTCCCTGACCCTCCCCACCCCTCCGTCCTGGCCGCAGGCTGGCACTGGGCTGGGGCAGCATGGTGCCTGGGGCTGGGGCCGTGGTCTGCCCACAAATGCGCTCCCCGCCAGACCCCGAGAAGCAGCAGGGAGACAGTTCCTACTCAAAATGGGCTTCAGGAGCATGCAGACGGACGTGTGTGAAGAGATGAGCCCATGAACACATATGCACACACGGCTCATGGGCAGACAGTGGGGCGGGAAGGGAGGGAAGAGGAGGGGAGCGGGGGAGGGCCAATGGGGGGAGAAAGGGGCATCTGTAATACTTCCAACAATGAGGACACGTTTTAAAAAGGGCTGGGCTGGCGGGTCCAGCACCCGCAGGGGGAGCGCTAATGGGCAGCTCCGCCGCACTGGCCGGCTCAGCAGGGCCCACTGTCAGGGTCTCAGGTGGCTTAGTGCTTTCCAACTTTTAAGAACATTCTACTTGTTTCCTAACATAAATCCTATATGATAAAAGGCTAACATGCAAATCAACTGAATGGCGGGACAACCAGTTGCTATGATGCACACTGGCCACCAGGGGGCAGGTGCTCGATGCAGGAGCTGCCCCCTGGTGGTCAGTGCGCTCCCACAGGGGGAGCCCACTCAGCCAGTAGCAGGAGCAGGCCTGAGCCATCAGTTGGACATCCCCTGAGGGCCCCCAGACTGGGAGAGGCCGAGCTGAGGGAGCCCCCCCCCACGAATTTCACACACCAGGCCTCTAGTTTTAAAATAAATATTAATCTCTTTTCAAAATATATTGATTGGTTGATTTTAGAGAGAGGAAGGCAAAGAGAGAAAAAAAATAAAAACATCAATCTGTTGCTCCACTTGTTTATGCATTCCTTGGTTACTTTTTGTACGTGCCCTAGCTGGGAATCGAACCTACAACCTGGGCATATGGAGACAATGTTCTAACCAACTGAGCTATCCCCAGGACTAATCTACTCCTGGCTGACAGTGTGCCCAATTCCCCAGGAGCCTGGGTAAGGGTAGTGTGTGAGGCTCTCGGTAATCTGCGCGGGGAGCCGTGTGGGGAGAAGGGGAGACGGGCAAAGGGAGTCCGGTTTCACCCCGAAAGGCTCCTCTGCAGCCTTAGCGGGACCATCAAGGAGGACACCCTTGGAGGTGCCAGACAGGACCCCCACTCAGCCCGGCACTTGCCGAGGGCGGGAGCGGACGACCGTCCAGGATGGTCGGGGAAAGCAGGTCACTGAGGAGCCAAGGCCCTGCCCAGCCCTCACACAGGGTCCTGGCTGAGGCCAGTCCTGCCGGCTCTCATCTCTATCAGCGTGTGCCCAGCTCTGTTGGCCCAGATGCCCAGTGCCCCAGGCGGGACCCTGGCCACCTCGCTGCCCTGTCCTAAGGCTGTTTCTGGAGCGAGAGCACCCTGCCTGTAAGTGAACTGGCTGCCATGGAGGCGCTGTGGGCTCCTGAGCCTGCCTGGCAGCTGCTCCACCTCACCACTCCACCCTGGAGAGCACCGGCACCTTCTTAAAGGCGACCGCCTAACGGGACCAGCACGTCCTCACCAGGACTGGGCACAGCCCGCGGGGCGACTGAGAGCAGCGGAGGCCAGGCCCGGCCTGCAGGAGCCACAGGGGCTGGCGGCCAGTGACAGTCCAGCCCTACCGTCTCTTGGGCCCCGGTTCCTGTCGGCTCTTCCCGGTGATGGCACACCCCGGCAGCCCCGCCCGCAGGCAGCGTGAGCCGCCGTTCTCCCTGCAGGAGGATGGAGCGTAGCTGCAGGGTACCATCACATCCCACGTGACCTTGGAGGCTCCACACAGCTGATCTCAATCTCCCGTGTGCCTGCCGCCTCACCGCCTCCTCTCAAATGGAAGATGCTTTAAAAGTAGCATGTTGCCCTCACTCTTGCGTGTCAAACTCGTGGCCAGCAGGCCGCATGCTTGCTAACTGGTGTGGCTCAGTGGATAGGGCCTCGGGCTGAGGACTGAAGGGTCCCAGGTTCGATTCCGGTCAAGGGCATGTACCTTGGTGTCAAGCTCCATCCCCAATAGGGGGTGTGCAGGAGGCAGCTGATTGATGTTTTTAACTCACTATCCCTCTCCCTTCCTCTCTGTAAAAAAAAAAAAATCAATAAAAATGTATTTTAAAAAATAAAAAAATAAACTTGTCAGATTTTGGGAGAGTTCAGCATTCCCTCCTTGGAACCGTAGAGCTTCGAGGAAGCCAGCCTGGGAGCCGAGGCCGTCCCTAAGGGGTGGCCACGGTGACCAGCGGTGAGTCCTCGGTAACCAGGGCGCCCCCCTCCACCCCACTCGGGGAAAGGCTCCTGCTGCTGCAGCACGTGCGGGCACCACTGCCCGGGGCGCTGAGACCCAGGCTCCTCGGTCCGGCCGGCCTCTGCACGTGCCCGGGACGGGCTGTCAGATGCAGAGCGCCAGGGCCGCAGAGTCCGCCGTGAAGGTGTGCGAGCCCGTGTGAGCACTGAGGGCCAGTGCATGCGGAGGAGGAGGGAACGTGGAGCAAGGGGCATGCACGGTGCAGGCAGCCCTCCCCCAAGGCTCGGCCTTGAGGACGTCAGCAGTAGCTGTCACCACGACTCCACACGGGCGGACCTAGAAATACTGTCTCGGGAGACGCGCCTGCACAGTGCAGCGGCGGCCGGCCGAGGGCCCGCGGAGGAGAGCAGGGAGCGCCAGGCGGCACAGCAGGCCTGAGGGCGAGCAGGGCTGCGCCCAGGGCGGGAGTGATCACAGAGATGCTGATTGGCTGTCCTGGCACAGGAAACAAAGCGGACCAAGGTCCAGGGGTTCCCCTGCTGCTGCAGCCAATAACAACCTGTACGAACATCTCAAAGGCTCACCACTACCCAGAGGCTGACACGGGGTTAAACTCAGACAGGAGAGCCCAGCTACTGGGCAAACACCGCGTGACAGCTGAGGGCGCAAAAACCAAAGCGCACCTGGGCGGCAAAGCCTCCCCGCAGCTGCCAGCTCTGCACTCCTCCCTGCCGGCTCCCTGCACCGGCCCTCACGGCCACCACGAGGGAGGCCGCAGCAGAGCCACAGGCCCGGCTTCTGGACCCGAGAACCCGTGGCGCTCAGGACCACGGTGGATACAAAGCGGCCACCGAGCCTTCCTGCCCTGCCCGCTCCCTCCCTAGCCGGTGCTGCCGGGAACATCAGCCTCCACGGCCGTGAGAGTAATCCCAAGCAGGCCGCGGGCGGCCGGGCCGTGAACGGGGTGCTGGGGTTAGCGAGGGAAGAGGGAGGTTAGCAAGCGGGTTAGTCCCTGCACACTTCCTGTGCTGGAAGAAACCAGAGGAGGCTGTGCTTTAGACAACCAGGACACTCAATCAGCATAGGAGCCGGAAGTCGTGGGGAGAAGAGGGCCCTCGGAGGCACAGCTCGGGGTTAGCGGCAGACGGACTCGGAAGCGGAGCTGCAGCCGGAGCGGAGGGAAGCGGTCTAAGGGGAGGGCTGCGGGCACCGGGCCGCGCGCGGTACTTACCCCGCTCCACTCTACGCCCATACTCACTTCCTCCCCTCCGTCAGGGCCACTCTCGTACTTGACCGTGTCCACGGTCAGGCTCTCCCGGCTCCGGCGCTTCTCCGAGCCCTCGGGGTCGCCCAGCACCTCGGCCACTCTCTGTTTGTGAACATTGTCAAGACCCTGCGAGTCAGCGGGAGGGTTCGCCTGTTAGCACGCAGCCGATGGGGGTTTCCAAACAACCGTCACCAGAACACAGGCTCTCCATAGGAGTGACCCGTGTCCGGGGACGTGCCTGCAGGGCTGCCTCCCTTGAGCCCGTGCACCTCCCTCATTCACAGCCAAGCTGGGAGCGGTGCGCGGGGTGCGCAGTAGGAAGGGCCTGGGTGTGCTCACTGGGAAGGCGCCACAAAGGCCCGATGGTGGCGGGACAGACACCCAGGACAGGCGGTGCCGGCCCAGTGCTCCTATTTGGAGGTTTCGTGGGAGATGGGAATGCCGTGTTTAACGCTCACGCCGCCCCGGCTGGAGACACGTGGGTCACTGCGTTCCCAGCGCGACACCGAAGACCAGCGCGCAAGACAAGGGCCCGTCCAGAGCAGACGCTCCGTCTAAGCAGCGCTAAGCACCAGGCACGCCTGCTCCTCCAGGCCCTGCACACGTGTTTGCACTAGCTGTGACGCTGACAAGCAACAGCGCTTCCTGTGCTCGTCGGCCCGGTGCCCCAGCAGCATGCCTGGTTCACAGGGTTCACCCAGCGGCGCCTGGAGCGCCCACCCGGGCCGATGGCCCTCCCCTCGGGAGGCCCGGCCGACCACGTGCTCCTCAGCCAGGAAACGGTCCTGAGACAGGAAGGCCTGGCTATCTGCTCTGTCCACCTCTCGTCCGGCACCACTGCTCTCAGCGGTGAAGGACACGCCTGTCGCTCCTCCTCTTACTGCCAAGAACCCTCGTGCAGACACCCTGCAGCCGTGGGGTTTCTAGGCCTGGACCACGGGGACAGTCCAGTGGCACCAGAGGCCGTGCTGTGCGTCACCCACTCGTCCCAAACCCACACACCAGGCCTCACAGTCCCCACGCCCAGTGTGCACGGCCCGCGGGGCGCCAAGCGACACTGCTGTGCGCTGGGAACAGCGTCCTGCTCCGTCTGCTCTGAGTCCACACTCGCCACGTTCTGTCCGCTGTTGGAGGCTCGCTCCAGCCCAGCTCAGCCCGTGCTGCGGCGCCCAGAGCCCCTACGCGCACGAGGCTGGAGGTGCCTCACGGATGGAGCAACGCCTGTGCAGGGACCTCCCTCGGCCTGAGCTGCTGCTGCGGCCCTGAACGGGTGCTAACACATCAGCACCCACCCAGTAGGTGTCCGTGGACAGAGCACATGGGACACGGCTACGGAGGGTCAGCGGCTGCCAGCGCGCCCTCCCCGGAGGCCCACAGCGCCTCTCCGGGCAGACCCACGGCCTGGCTCTGGCCACAGGGTGCTTCTGTGTGGCGGCCCCGGTCTCGGCCCGCAGCACGCACGGTGCCAGTCACTGTCTTCCCGGCCTGTTCTTACTGCAGCCAGCCGCGGTGTGAAGGTGTGCGTGTGGCTTTAAACCGCGTTCCCAACCCCTACAGCTGTGCCCCTTTCACTGCACGGGCCCTGCCCCACCCTTGAGGCGCCAGCAGGGGCTCCGCACCCCGTGCCCAATGGCCTTCTGTCTTCACACGCCTGGACACTGGCCCCCCAACACGTGTGCACACGCTGTCCCCGCTCTGGGCGCCCGTCCCTAACTCTGGAGACTGCAGACCGAGGCTCCTCTGCTGCTGTGTCCTTGGCCAGACGGACAGCCTTATACAGCACCACCGCCTCTGTACACACCGAAGGAGGACTGCCCACCTCTGAGCTCAAGGCTCAGGAAGCCGCCAGAAAGAGGAGGGTCTGCCGACCTGCTTGCGTGACCGCGCGGCGGCCTCCTCCAGGGTCTCCGCAGCCTCGAACTTGCCCTGGCGCCGGTAGAGAGCCCCGAGGTTCTTCAGCGTCGTGGTGACGGTCGGGCTGGGAGAGCAGACATGGCGGGCCGTTACTGCCTCAGAGCGGCTGCGGCGGCAGCGCGGGCCTGAGGACTCGTGCTTGGTGGAAACAGCTCTCAGGCTCCATGGCCCCTTTCCCGGTAAGGGGACAAGCAGCTCCCCCACCTCCAGCTCCCCTCCCAGCTGCCCGGCCGCTCGGACCGTGGCCACTGCCACCAAGTCTGCGCGGGCTGCCTGGGACCACCACGCTTCCTGCAGCGAGCCTGTGTCAGGCAGTGAGAGGGGCGGAGGGAGACAGGGAGCCACACTCCCCCCGCCCCTCTCTCTCTCTCTCTCTCTCTCTCTCTCTCTCTCTCTCTCTCACACACACACACACACACACACACACACACACACACAGATGACCACTAACATGCGATGGAGGGCAGAGCCGCAGGGACGTGTGCTCAGACTGTGCCAGTAGCCTGCCAGGGGCCGTCATTTGGTGCAGACAGCCTGTCACCCATCAGACGCTCTTCCTGAGGACAGGCTCTGGGGCACGGAACACAGCAGCTGCACCGAGTGGGAGGCCCCTCTAGCACCCTGCAAGTGCCGCGGGGACCCAGGCCAGGGGCCAGACTCCTGAACCGGTGCCTGGGAACGGTGCTTAGAGGAGGAGTTAGCGGACAGACAGGAAGCAGGCGGGTTCCATTGGGAGGAAGCAGACCGGCAGCCTGGTGAGGGAGGCACGGGCACCACTGGGTGCTCACTGCCCTCAGCAGACACGGAGGCCAAGGGCAGCGAGGAGGGGGCTACGGCTCGGGGTCTCTGAGGCATCCCTCAGGTGTTGGTGATGTGCTGGCTCCCGCAGGGCTGCTGGCCTGGGCTCTACGGCCACTTCCTGTATCCCCACGCGGCCCACTCCTTCTGACATGTGGGCCTCAGCCTTGGACGCCGCAATGTGAATGCACAGCAGCGTGTTCTACCCGGAAGGCAGGCTCTGTACAGGCCCATCACCTCCACCCCAGCTACGGTGTGCCACTGGAGCGGAGGAACCACACCGTGAGGGCGCTGCCCACCCCGGCCCCGGCCAGCTGCTCTTCCAGCCCCGCAGCCCCGGCCAGCTTGTGTGCAGGGAAACACACACCTGTCCACCTTGCAGGCCTTGTACCAGCCGCCATACTCCCCGAACGACGGCCCGTCCTTCTGCTTCCCCTAGAGGAGGAGAGGAGGTGTGAGCGAGCCGGCAGCCCCAAGCCCGCAGAGCCCAGGGACGGAGCCCCCTGGGACGGAGCCCTCCGGGACGGAGCCCCCTGGGACGGAGCCCTCCGGGACGGAGCCCCCTGGGACAGAACCCCCCCGGGACGGAACTCACTTTGCACTCCTCCCGCTCCTCTGCGTGCATCCAGATGGGCTTGTTCTCGTCTGAGGAGAGACAACACTGTCAGCTGGAGCGGGCAGCCCGCGAGAAGCCGTCACGCTCCAGGGCTGCACGGCTCCGGTCGCTCCGTGACCTCCTCAGGGAGACTTCTCCCGCGGACGGGTGCCATGCCCACGGAGGACACTGGAGGACAGGGCACCACGAGCGTGGAGTGGCCGGCTCGGCGGCACGGGGACAGAAGGGGCGGGGGGAAATGCACCAGGCCTGGGAGGCGTCAGCAAACCCGACATCGTGAGGGTTCCCACCAGGAAACTTTCTTTTTTTTTATGTTTTTATTGGTTTCAGAGAGGAAGGGGGAGGGAGCGAGGGAGAAACATCAGTGAAGAGACAATCATTGATCAGCAGCCTCCTGCACGCCTCACACTGGGAATCGAGCCCACACCCCAATGACAGGGGTTGAACCCCGGACCCTTCAGTCTGCTCTATCCATTGGGCCATACCAGCGAAGGCCATCATGAACCTTTCAAGGCCGGAATCGGCACACAGCATTCGGGAGCTTTAAAAATCTGCGCGACCTCGCAGCAAACAAGCCTAACAACCAGCAGTATTGCCCTCTCCGGACGCCCATGCGCACCCGGCGAAGGGAAGCAAGTGCCTCACACCCCGTGGTTTCCGGAGCCCCTGGCAGCACTCGCTCCAGAACAGCCCAGGCGCCCAGATGCTGAGGGTATGATGGAGCTGGGCCTGGGCTCCGGGAGTCAGGGAGCCGGCAGGCCTAGCCGGTGGAGAATGTGCGCTGTGAGAACGCCAGCCCCGTGAGAACATTCTAGAAAGCATGAATGACTCCAGGGAGGTTTTCTAGAGTTGGTGCACCTAGGCTGTGCCAGACACAGGCGCGGACTCTGGGAGGACAGCGTGCAAAGCTGGGGCAGGTGGCCATCGCCCCCCGGAGCTGAGAGATGCCGGTAAGCAGGCGTGTCCACATGTCACTGGGAGACGAACCAGCGTGCCGCGAGCACAGTGGCGCCCCCCTCCTCTGAGCGCCGTCTGGAGAGGCGTTTCTAACGCTCAAGTCAGCTGCATCTTGAAGCTGCTGTGCCGCCGTGGGTGTACCAACTGCAGGCTGGCATCAGGACTGCCAGGCAGCTGGCAGCAGCTTCCGCTCGGAAACGAGGGCGTCCTTACCGTCCACAGAACCAAACTCCCGCTCGTGCGCACGCGTGAGGATCTCTTTGTACAGGGTCTCTGCCTGCTTGAACTTCCCTTGCTTCAGGTAGCAGGAGGCCTGGAAAGAGGATGAGCTCAGCATCCTCCCCCGCGAATGGCACGCGTCCCTCGGGACAGCTCCGCGTGAAGCGTCCGGACCCGGGAGGCGTCCCCTGCGCGGCCCGCCCACCTACCAGGTTGTTCTTGGTCTTGGCCACGTTGGGGTCGTCGGGGCCCAGCTTGGTCTGGTAGATCTCGAGGGCCCGCTGGTAGTAGTACTCCACCTCCTCGTACTTGCCCTGGTTCTGGCACAGCAAGGCCAAGTTATTGAGCTGCTTGGCCACGTCCGGGTGGTCCTTCCCCAGAACCTGAGGACAGAACATGCTGTCACACCTCCGCCCGGCTCACCAGCCAGACGCTCCCCTCGTGTCCACGAGGCCTCCCTTCCAGGCTGCACAGGCGAGCAGCTCCCGGCCGTGGTAACAGTGACGCAGCCTGAACGTGGGGGCTCTCCGGGGGCGGGAGAGGCTGGCTCCTTTACGTGTTTCAGCTTCCTTCATCCTCATAACACAGACCCTGCATGGTGGGAACGTCATGCATCTTGAGGAGGAAATGGCTTTTCTAAAGCCACTGCTACTATGACTGCCCAAACAGCCACTCCTGTCTGACGTCTTCCTGTGCAACCAACCTCCCAGGAACTGCCGGGCTCCCGCCCAGCCAGCCCTCCAGCCCACCCTCCGTGCAGACCCAGGTTCCCTGCAATCACCCCAACACTTCCCTCACGTCTCCACTCCCATCAGCAGCCCCACTCCGCCCCTTCCCCTATCCCAGACCCGCGGGTGGGACTCCCTCCCTCCAATTTAAGGAGACCTCAGCCCGGCCCAGCAGTTAGCTCAGAAGCACACCACCGCGTTTTCTTTCTTTGCAAGTATCACTACCTGAAGCTCCCTTATGTATCCAGCTCATCTTTCATCACAACTCTCAGCCACTGAAGCGCAGGCCCAGGAACACCAGTTCCTCCCAATGCCGCCCTGCTGGAGGATTCACCCAAGAGCAAGCAATTCGATTCGATCCCTTCTCTCCATCTGTGCCTCACCTATGCATCCCAGGAGGCACGCGGCCTCCCCATCCCTGCCCACACCCCTTCCTCTCCCTGCCGGGCCTCTGCATGCAGCTCCTGCCGGCTCCACTCACACCTCCCAGCTGGGGGCAGCGTCCACAATGCCCAGGCCCTGGAGGAGCCCGCTCTCGCTCTGGCTCTAACCCAGAAGCCAGCCAACAGGACCCTACGTTCCCAGGTTCTATCTCGCGGCCCGTGCTCTGGGGAAGGGGCCGTGTTCCTGGTCTGTTAGGTCACCCACTCCCACCAAGCAGCGGCCCGCCTTCCACTAGCATTTCCCAGTGCGTGACTGAGAGGGCAAGCTTGTGTGCGGGAGCTGGCGAGGCACCGACCAAGCCTGCAATGCCGCATTCCGTCCTGTGCCCTTCGGCCCAACCCGTCCGAAAAGCAGGGCCTGCTGCTGACAGACAGGCAGGCAGACGGCAGCGTGACGTCTCACCGGGCGTGAGGACGAGCAGCTGGTTTCCCCTTCCCCCGGAAACACCGCTAAGCGTCCAGCCATCCCTGCTCGGAGGGCGCTGCGTCTCTAACCCGGAGCGCGCCCGCGGAGCCGCTGCAAGCACACGCCACCCCTTCAGCACCATCAGCACCGCCGCGGCAGATGGCCACTGGCCTCATGGACAGCAGAGTCCCTCCTCTGGTCTGGAAAGAACGTTCCCTTTTTAAAGCTGCAGAAGCCTGTTTGGTGGCTATTCTCTTCCGGGCAGGCAGGTGCCTGCTGTCAAATGAACATCCAGTCCCAAGAAGCCCGTCCTCAGCAGCCACTCCTGTCCCCGCCCCTGCACACCGAACCGCAGGGCAGCTGCGTCCCTGAGGGTGACCCACTTGTGGAACGAGTTCCTCTCGTTGCCCCCCTCAGTGGTCCTCTGTCAAATGGTGAAACGGAAGTCCCCTACAAGCCCCAAACTCACAGCTGAAACCTGCGTGCCCCTCTTAGCCACGGCCCCCAACACAGTGAGCTCCCAATAAATAAAAGCGGGTAAACACGCAACGAAACGCCACTGGGCCCACCTTCTCCCGGATCTCCAGGGCTCTTTTGCACAGCGGCTCCGCCTCCTTGTACTTGCCTCTTTTGCCGTAAAGCACTGCAAGGTTGTTCAGAGTCGCTGCCACCTGCAACGGGGGGTGGCGAGAGGGTGAGCGAGGTGAGGACGCATAGGTGAGGCACAGACAGCGAGGTCCATCAAAAGCAAGAGCGCGATTCCCTGGACAGAGATCACACAGGCACACACGGTGCCTCAGCACCAATCAGCATCAGCGGGTCTGATTTGTGAAGAATCTCCCTGGGAACACAGCGCCACAGGCCTGTGTGCCAATGGGGGGACTTTGGCGAAGGACGCTGGTTGCTCGGGAGAATTTACACAAGTGCATGCGATTCAGGATCAAGAACTACAGCGCGTGCTCCATTGGGAGGGACATGTGCGGCCTGGCCTTGCTGTGCCAGTCCTGCGGCGCCGGAAGGAGGCGGAGGCCTACCTGTGCCATCTAGTGGAAAGGCAGCTCACCGCCCTGTGGGTTCAAGGGAACGTGAGTCTGAGTCGGCGGCGGCACCGGGGAGACCAGAGCCCAGAAGGAGCGGGGGAGCCACTCACCGCGGGGTGGTCTTTGCCCAGCGTCTTCTCGCGGATGGCCAAGGCGTCGTTCAGCAGGTTGGCAGCATCCTTGTACTTGTTCTGGTCTCTGCAATGAGGCACGGGGGTGTTGTCTGCCAGGCAGACCCGGCCTCACCCCCAGCCCTCCCCTTGGCACTGCGAGCGGGGCCTTCGCGGCTCCGTTTGCCAGAAGAGCAGCGGAGGCGCAGAGCAGCCCGGGCTCTGGACAACAGCCTCTGTCCAGGGCCATTTAGCAGAGAGAAGCGGAGCTCCCCCTGAGAACAGGCTCCGCGTCATCCCGAGGGCCACACAGAAACCACCCCAAGTCTTACGTACACGTGGGTCTCAAAACTGTGTGTTGAGCCCAGCCTGTGTGGCTCAGTGGTTGAGCTTCAACCCAGGAACCAAGAAGTCTCCGGTTCGGTTCCGGTCATGGGCACGTGCCCAGTTTTCGGGCTCGATTCCCAGTAGGGGGCGTGCAAGAGGCAGCCGACCGGGAATTCTCTCGCCGTGGATGTTCCTATCCCTCTCTGACCTCGGTGGCTGGGAGGCCGGCCGCGGGCAGGGCGGGGGACTCGCCTGTACACCAGCGCCAGGATGTTGAGCATGGTGGCCACGTCGGGGTGGTCGTGGCCGGACGTCTTCTCCAGGTCCTCCAGGGCCTGCTTGCACAGGGGCACGGCCACCTCGTAGCGCCCCTGCGAGGCGTACTGGATGACCAGGTTGTGCAGGGTGCGCAGGCGCGCCGGGATCTCATAGCCGCCCTGCTGCGCAGCCGCCGCGGCGCTGCTGTGCTGCTGCTGGACTGCAGAGAGGGGCCGGTCAGCGGCGCACGGGGTCCCCAGCTCCTGGTTACACTCCCCTCAGCCTTGGCCCGGTCGGCACATGCCCTCTCGCCCCCCCAACCCCCGAAACCTGTCCGGCTCCCTAGGCAAGCTGTAACAGCAGCACCCTTACGGGTGCCACACCCCCCCCCCGCCCACACACACACACACACACACACACACCCCGCAACAAGATGCCCTCGGCCCAGGCAGGCAGCCCGGCTTTCCCTCAAATAACCGGGACCCCGCTGAGCTGCTGTGCCTGGCCCATGCCGAGGGGCTGGTCTACCCCCGCTACATCCCAACAAGAACGCTCTGAAACTCTGGGGACCCGGCGACCCCAGCGTGCACGTGCCCCTGCGCAGTCACGTCCACACAGACGCCGCCCTCTGCGTGCGGCACCCGCCCACGTACTTCCTTGGCCGGGGTCATCGTCGTCGTTGGGGAAGAGGTCGTCCAGAGGCTCTTTGGTGGAATCGGTGTCTTTGTCCTCCTGGAAACCAACCCAGAACGACCTCACTTACAAGAGCTAAGACCTTTGCTACAGCCTTTTTATTAAAAACCTGAGCCCAGCCAGCAGGACTCAGCGGATTCCTGGTCAGGGCACAGAACTGGGTGCAGCCTCGACCCCTAGTGTGGGGCGTGCAGGAGGCAGCCGATCCATGATTCTCGTCATTGATGTCTATCTCTCTCTCCTTCTCCATTCTTCTCTTAAATCAATAAAAACTTATGTTTTTAAAAAGCTATGAAAAGATGGTTCATTCTTAAGACCAAGAACAGGATTATCCAGTCTGTCTGGGTTCGGAGGAAGATCAAACAGAGCAGGGAGACTCTCACTTGAAATAAGTCCTACTTGAAAACCACACACGTGAACACGTGAAGCCCCCGTGGCTGCACGCCGCAGACCTGGGGCAATGTCCCCCAGGCCAGGAGCGTGGGCCGCCTCCAGCTGCGGAGTGTGACTCGGTTTGAGGACACCAGAGTGTGTTCTCTCTCGCCTCCACCCACCCCGTGAGGACCCAGCGAGGTCGCCGTCTGCAGCCAGGAAGAGAGTCCTCACCAGACATTAGTCCTGCGGGTGCCTAGTTTCGGGCTCCAGCCTCCAGGACGGGAGAAGTGTCTGTGGTCTGAGCCACGCTGTTGGCGGTATTTTGTGTGGAAGCCCGAGCTGACACAGGGTAATGTCTGTTTGCTTAGGATGAGGGTTCAGACTAAAGACACACGTGTGGGATGCATTGGTCACAGATTATGTAGTGAACAGGCCCAGTCCCAGTGGGCAATGAAAAATGGGAGCTCAGCCGAAACTGGTTTGGCTCAGTGGTAGAGCAGCGGTCTGCGGACTGAAAGGTCCTGGGTTCGATTCCGGTCAAGGGCATGTACCTTGGTTGTGGGTACATCCCCAGCGGGGGGATGTGCAGGAGGCAGCTGATGGATGATTCTCTCTCATCGATGTTTCTATCTCTCTATCCCTCTCTCTTCCTCTCTGCAAAAAAAATCAATAAAATATAAAAAAAGAAAAAAGAAAAACGAGAGCTCAAAAAACAATAATGAAATAAAATAAAAGCGGGCGCTCAAATGCAGGGCAGACTCAGGACGGCCCAGCAGGAAGGACGGGCTGGGACGGGGAACAAGAACCTGCAGCCAGCCTGTCTCCGCTTTACCCCCGAACTGCGGCCAAGGCTCAGAGGGCGGCTCACACCCACAAAGACAAGTGCCTGCTTCTTTGCTGAAACGGCAGCTGCGCTCACTGCGACAGGTACCACAGGTGTGTGAGGTGTGACGGGAGGGAAACTGGGTAAAGGGCAGGTGGGATTCTCTTTCCATCTTATCAACTCTTCTGTGATCTAACATTTAAAAGGTGTGTGTGTTTTAAGTTACCTGAATCAGAAGCAATACTGGATGAAAAATAATCAAGACTGGATCAATGTCCACAGTCAGAAAAAGGGGGAACCTGAGCTCTTGGAAAACCGCAACATTTTGACACCTCAAGGTGAGCGGGCAGGCCTCGAGGGAGCAGAAGGCAGCAGGAGAGCCCGGTGTCCGGGGCAGGGCAGGCTCCGCAGAGAAAGTCAGGCCCACAGCACCATCCGCCAGTCAGCCTGACTCTGAGGGGCATGGACGCCAGACCGCAGTGGGTCAGGGTGCCAGACTGCAGCGGGCAGACCCGTCACAGGCAAGGCTGCCTCTCTGCCGTGGACCTGATAGTTACAATATTTTTACATTTTCTGACCCTTCCTCTAAAAACACTCATGGGAAGAATACGGCAAAGAGAACTTCTATGGCCCTGGCTGGGTGGTCCAGTGGCTGGAGCCTCATCCCTTGCACCGAAGGATCAGCGTTGTGGACTTGATTCCTGGTTAAGGCACATACCCAGGTTGTGGGTTCAATCCCGTCAGGGTGCACATGTAAGGCAAAAGATCAATGTTTCTCTTTCTCACCCTCCCTTCTCCCCCTGCCCCAGAATCAATGAAAACATATCCTTGGGTGAGAATTAACAGAAAAAGGCCCTGGCCAGTATGGCTGTTGGCTAGGTGTCGTCCTGTCTACCCAAGGGTTGCTGGTTCAATTCCTGGTCAGGGTGCATGCCCAGGTTGCAGGCTGGATCCCTGGTGAGGGACGTGTGGGAGGTGGCAGATCAATGTTTTGCTCTCACATCAATGTTTCTCTCTCTCCCTCTCCCTTCCTCTCTCAAGAAAAAAAAAAAAACAACAACAAAAAACTAAAATGAAGTTCAAAAACAAAATTAAAACTTTAAAAAGAGAATGTCTATGACTTGCCCAGGGACTCGGTGCTTGCTCAGTGCTTCCCTGCGGGGAGCCCCCGGCCCTGTGCGAAGCCCCTCCCCTCCCAGGGACAAGCAGCCCCGCGCCCCTCCAGAACCACTCACCGACGGGGAGATGTCGTCGTCGTATTTTTTTAGCTGATTCATGAATTCTAGATGCTTCTTCTCCTCCTCCAGCTGGGCCACGGACTGCTCGCTCTTCTGCAGCTTCTGCTGCGTGTTGGCCAGCTCGTCCCGCAGCCACTGGTTCTCCTGGCACAGGCGGCGCACCTGCGCACGCAGCTTCTGCTTCTCCGACTCGACGGCGTTCAGGTGGTTGGACAGCGCCATCATGACCTGCAGACCGGCGCAGGCTGCGGCAGCGGTCCCCGCCCCGCCCCCACCCGGCCGTTCCCCAAGCACCTCATGCACCGTGCCAGGACTCCGTGTCCACCTCAGTCACGGCCACACACGGGACACGCAGGAGTAGCACGTGCCCAGAACATGTACGGAAAATAGACGTGTGCTTTGTTTGAGAGCATCTCAAGTGGACTAGCAATGAACACACTCTTTGAGAAAAAAGAGAAAAGCTACTCTTCTGATAAAAATGCATTTTTACTTTCCATCCAGACAGCTCCAACTCAATTTCTCGTGACCATGCCCCACGTGACACTGTGCCTGCTGCAGAAGTGTGCAGAGTGGTCCCTCTGGGAGGGGCGGGGGGGGGTAGCAGATCCTCCAGGTGCCCGGCAGGGAAGGCATCTTTGCCCCTGGCACCACGGCTCAGGGCGCTGGCGCTCCATGAGCACAGGCAGTCCCCGCGAGGGGCTGCCCAGGACAGGCCCTGAGCAGCATCGGGGATGGAGCCCAAGAGGAAGCTGGGACGCTGGCTTCGGGTTGTGCTCTTCAGACCTGCCCCCTGCCCGCTTCCTGACCCTCCTCGTTGTGAGAGCTGAGGCTCCAGAGGCGAGTTTCCTTCCTTCCTAACCCACATCTGCCAGACTAGAGAAGAAGCTCAGGTTCACATCACTTTCCAACAGCAGAACTGGCAGCACAATAGCTTCTCGGCCACTGAACAAGCTCCCATTCTCTCCCTGGCACTGAGCAGGCTCAGGAGGAAGACCCGCGAGGCGAGGGCGGCACAGTGTGGAGGGCGCCTCACGGCAGCAGGAGCTGGTAACTGGCAGCAGCTGCTCCAGGCCCACCAGCAGGAAGAAAGCCAGGCAGTGCCTAGTTTTACCTAAAGTGTGTTGGCCAAGCCCAGTTGGGGCAAGGGCCACCGCACGCTCCCGTCTCGCGACTGTGCGGACACGACAGAACCAAGGCCGGTAACATCTACACAGCCCTGCCTGGGGCCACAGGGCCAGCAGCTGCGGCCGACAGCCAGGCTCCCTCCCTCCTGCTAGAGCAGGCCCTGTAAGGGGCACCCTGGCACTCCCAGGCTCCCCCAGCCGCGTGGCCACGGAGCGCCCTGCAGCGAGGTGGAGCGGAGCACTCTGCGCACCTTCCTGCCCTCCCAGGGGGCGCTAGAGCGGGCCCTGGGCTGCCGTGGAGCTGTCCTGGTCCGGGAGACAGGCAGGGCCTCGGGTCCCTGGTGACCGGCAGCCGCAGACCTGGCTGGGACAGTACCTGGGGCTGGCTTTGCAGTCTATGCACGTAAGCCACTATTTCTGTTTTCTGGTGTGTGCAGCCAAATCCAGTCCCAGAGCACACGATGGCCCTGCTTTTTTAAATTCAGACATGCCCAAACCAGCCGTCATGAATGTAACACGCATAACCCTCTGTGGCTTTAGAAGGAGCCTCATTCTGGTAGTGCGCGCCATGAGCCCGCCCCCGCCCGCTACGGCCCAGCGTCTACCTGCGCCTCGCTCAGGCCCAGCTCCAGCATCTCCAGGGACTTGCGGATCATGTTGGACTTCTCCTCCACCAGGTTGCTCTCGTCATCCTTCTTCAGGCACTGCAGCGTCTCGAGCAGGCTCTGCAGGATGGAGTTGTGCTCATTCTTCAGCGCCTCCAGCCCCTGGATCACCTGCTTGGTCTTGGAAATGATCTCGTCCTGCGTCAGCTTCTCCAGCCTGTCCTCCTTCCCGTACACCATCGTGGACATGTTGTCGTACATTCTGGAACGGAGAGACAAAGTCAGGCCTCTCACCAAGGCCCAATGTACATCGCACCTCTAAGAAGATACTGTGCAAAGGCTGTAGATTAATATTTCTGTAGACAAATACCAAGTCCGTGTATTTGATTTAATATTCTGTACTGGTTCTGCTTTTCGTTGGCAGACCAGTTTAATGACTTTTCTGGCTTACGACTGAATTTTTTAATGGAAAGAATGGCAGCAACAGAAACTAATGCCAAAGATTACAAGCAACGAAACATCCAAATGGCATTTCCCAGACACACAGCTCCGTGAACACAATGTTCTCGGAGTGCCCGCAGTCTTGTTTTCCTGACGGCAGTGCAGGAGGGAAGGGAGTGCTCTGGCGTGCTGACCAGGTGCCCGGAGGTGTCAGGCTGGAGGAAGGCGCCAGCAGAGGAGCGCGGAGCAGAGAGGAGGGGAAGGACCGAGCAGCGGAGCCCAGGCGGGTGGATGACATGAGGTGAGCTGTGCTGCTGACCCAGGAGGCCCTGCACGTGGCTCACTCTGCTGGGTGTCAGCCCATGCACCGGAAGCTCGCTGGTGCAACTCCCGGTCAGGGACGCGCCCAAGTTGCGGGTTCAGTCCCCGATCAGGGTGCGTGCAGGAGAGACAACCAATCAATGTTTCTCTCTCACATTGGTATTTCTCTCTCTCTTCCTTCCTCTCTCTCTCTAAAAATCAATTTTTTTAAAAAACCTCAGCAGTGGGGGCACGCCCTGGGGTAGGGCAGCCCGGGCAGGTGTGAAACCCCGAAGTGAGAGAAGGAAGGAGGGAGGCACTGACCCAGTGGCAGCAATGCCTGCTGAGCCTGAGCAAGCTCTCCCCGCCCTGGTGCACGGAACTGCCAGCCGCAGTGGCAGACAGCTGCGAGGAGAGGAGGGGGATGAGCTGAGGTGGGAGGCCTGTGGCGTGGCTTCCTGAACCGCAGGCTCCTGCCCAGCCTCACCTCCGAGACACAAGCGCTCCTGAAGGCGCTGCCCGGCCGCCGGCTCCGCTGGCTAGTCATCCTGATAGGCCCAGGCCGCAGGCGCACACCAGGGCACATACAAGGTCACCAGTGGCTGCACGGATGGGGGATTGAGTCCGTGCTTCTCTCCTTTCCTCCTCCTCCTCCTCTCTCTGTCTCTCTCTAAAATCAGTAAGTCTTTAAAAGGCAGGGCCGTTTGGGAAGCCTTTTAGAGCTCACGGCTCTCAAGGGCACTGCCAGCTGCAGGAGGGAGGGCCTCGTGTGTCCTGTCCTGCGCGACCCTCTCAGACAGTCACGCGGTCACTGCTAAGTCCCGTGGGGGGAGGAAACGAAGCCAGGCGCCTCCCCACTGCCGGCAGCGGCCTTCGCAGCAGTTCCCTGCGACGCAGCCTCAGCCCTCCCCACTCGCACAGCAGGCTGACTCCTGGGGAGGCCTGACCAGGCTGGCTCAGGGGCACGCAGGCGCAGGGGCGGCCTGATGCCACGCACTCCGAGAGCCAAAGGCACAGAGACAGACCTCCGGGAGGGGGGCCCCCTAGGGCAGAAGAGGAACAGAATCTGCGCTCTGCCGTCCTGCTGGTGCATCTGGCCACACGAGTGCGAGTGTGCACGGGGCACACACGCCTGTGCCTCTCACACTCACCACGAGAACAGAGAAACCGGCTGTCTGGAGGGCAAGCAAAGGAACCCTCACCCTCACACACAGGATGAGTGACGCCTCTGCCACATGCAGACCGAACACGGGACGAGGACAGAAATGCTGACCTGCTGAGCACTGACAGGGAAAGCTTAACGCACAATGTCAGGTCTCCCGCCCGCCTTGGCGAGGCCCTGGGTCACAGGCTGCATTTCTGTCACAGTGACCGGGTCACCGCAGTGATGACCTCACGTCCCATCTCCTCCACCCGGTCCCTCGTAACCGCCCCTCACACAATCGAACACTACCCGTGAGCAGGCGATACA
Organism: Pipistrellus nathusii; assembly: GCA_963693515.1. Taxonomy (NCBI): domain Eukaryota; kingdom Metazoa; phylum Chordata; class Mammalia; order Chiroptera; family Vespertilionidae; genus Pipistrellus; species Pipistrellus nathusii. Next base: position 1,815,212 of record OY882858.1, read on the forward strand.
ATCCTCAACCGCCTGACCAATTTTACTTACACAACCGTCCTCCTCTCTCACACATTAACAGAGCAAAGGCCAGGAAGGAAAGAGCCTCCCGAGTCTCTTTATCATGCTGAGACTTATGTATCCATGTCTTTATTTTACTGATTTTTAAAGAGAGAGAAGGGGAGAGGGGAGGGCATCGATGGGATGCTCCGCTTGTGTGTGCATTCACTGGCTGTTTGTGTGCGCTGATCAGAGTCAAACCTGCATTCTTGGCGCATCGGGACGACGCTCTAACCACTGGGCAGCTTGGCCAGGCCTTATATATCGACTTTTCAGAAAGGAACCTGGCTGCACAGCGGGCACAGACGAGGAGGAACCGGCTCTGCTGACCGCTCTTGATGGAAGTGTACTTCTTGCAGACACAGCCGAGGGGAGCGGAGAGAAAGCAGGATGGGCCATGGTGTCCGAGATGCTCTCTCATCGATGTGATACTGATCAGCTGCCTGCACAGTGGGAAGCCTGCAGCCAGCAGGCCGGCCGCCTCTGCACACGCCACGGCCCTGGGAGCACAGGGCGGCATCCTGCCTTGGAGGGGGCATGGGAAAGCAAAGGCTCTCACGTGCCTGCAGAAAACAACCCGTTTATTCCGGGGAGTCAGCGCCCAGTCCACCATCTGAATGGCACCTGACGCCATAGGTGATGGGGGGGGGGGGTAGGTGGGCCTTTGGGTGGTCTCGAGAGGAGCCCTAAGGGATGGGATTAGTGGTCTTTATATATATATTTTTTAATTGATATTGGAGAGGAAGAGAGAGGAATAGACAGGAACATCAATCATGAAAGAGAACCATCAATTGCCTACCTCCTATAGGGCCCCCTCTAGGGGCCCAGCCCGCAACCTGCGCATGTGCCCTGAACTGGAATCGAACCCGGAAACCTTCCAGAAAGTCATCAGTAAAATGTTGCTTCAACAGCACAAAAGAAAGTCTTTTTTTTTTTTTTTTTTTTTTTTTGCATCGAACTGTGACTGGCAATGAAAAGTGGATTTATTTTGAGAATCCCAAAAGCACAGAATCATGGGTTGATCCAGGTCAACCATCAACATTGACTGCAAGGCCAAACTGCTTCGGAAAGAAGGCAATGCTCTGTGTTCGGTGGGTTTGGGAAGGTGTGGTGCATTATGAGCTTCTAAAACCAGGTGAAACTGTTAATACTAATCGCTGCCGACAACAAATCATCAATGTGAACCAGCTTTGATCCTGAAAATGACCCGAATGGGCCAGAAGACACAGCAAAGTAATTCTGCTTCATGATGACGCACCATCACACCCTTCAAAACCAGTTAAAGCTGAAACCGGTTTGGCTCAGTGGATAGAGCGTCGGCCTGCAGACTGAAAGGTCCCAGGTTTGATTCCAGGCAAGGGCATGTACCTTGGTTACGGGCACATCCCCAGTGAAGGGTGTGCAGGAGGCAGCTGATCAATGTTTCTCTCTCATTGATGTTTCTATCCCTCTCTCTTCCTCTCTGTAAAAAATCAATAAAGTATATTTAAAAAAAAAAAAAAAAGTTAAAGATCTTGCCTGGGAAGTATGAACCCTCCCGCCGTGTTCACCAGCCCTCGCTCCTTCAGATGACCACGTGTTCCGATCGATGGCACACGCACTGTCTGAGCAGCACTTCAACACGTACGAAGACGTGGACAATGGGATCTCTGAATGGTTTGCCTCAAAAAAAGAAAATTCTATTGGGACGGTGCCCTCCGGTGAGGATTTAAAGAAACAGGCCAGACTGCCCCTCTCTGGGCACTGAGGCCGTTTATTTGCCGAAGACACAGGCCCTCTTCGCAGGTGCAAACTGGAAGCAGGAGACGCTAGGGCAGGTGCTCCATGAAACCGGGAGCACCCTTTTCCTAAAACCAGGGTGAGTGGGCCAAGCGAGGCCGATGTCGCTGGTTGACCAGCAGGGAGGAAACAGCCTCGTGGGCCGTGGGCCTGCGGAACACAAGGTGTGCGGGTGGAGAGCCGAGCTCCGACGTGGGAAGACTGTTTATTTCCCAAAGAAAACGCCAGCAGCCAGCATCCCAGCCGAACCGAAGCGGGTCTGTGAGGGGCACCCAACGGCCCGTGGCGTGGAGTGCTTTCCTCCTACGGAGAGGCCGTCAGAGACCGGCTGTGAGGCCAGCCTCCGGGGGCGGGGGCGGGGGCGGGGGCCGCTCTCGCTCACACATTCACGTCTATGCGCCTTTTCCCAAGGCAGCATACATTTCCTCATTTAAAAACATGAACAGAGACCATAACAGGAAACAGGAACCATAAGAGAAAAAACTGATACACTGCACTTCACCAAATTTTAAAAGTACTGGGTGAGAGAAGGCAGAAAAACATAAAATAAAAAAAAAGATGGGACAAGCTTTGACTAAATAAATAAAGCCTCTACTTTCCTTAAAATGTAAAGGGCAGTAAAAAAAAAAAAAAAAAAAATTAGTTAAGCCACAGAATGGGAAAGATATTTGCAACATATGTATCTGACAAAGACTCGTACCTAAATATGAAAAAATTCCTACACTCTGCCCTGGCCAGGCTCAGTGCTTAGAGCGTCGGCCAGTGGACCGAAGGTCTGCGGTTCGATGCCCAGTCAAGGGCACGTTCCTTGGTTGTAAGTTCCCCCACGCCGGTAGGGGCATGCGGGAGACAACCAATGAATGTCTCCCGCACGCTGATATATTTCTCTTTCCCTGCCTGCTTTCCACTCTAGAAATCAATTGGAAAAAATACCTGCAGGTGAGGATTTTTAAAAATCCAACATTCAACAATAAAAAGACAAAGAGCCCAATTTTTTAAATGGCAAAACCCTTAGGACAGACACTGCACAAAAGCAGGTGCCCAAAGGCCAGCAGGGAGGGCCGAAGCGCCCAGCACCTGGTCCAGGGACCAGATGGCTGACCCTGAGGAGGAGGCACTGCTCAGACAGCGGCCTGCAGAGCCGGGCAGCGCTGTTAACAGGAGGGGAGGGGAGGGCGGGGCCACAGGAACGCATTGCTAATGGAGCCAAAGGCACCGCTGCTTTGCAAAACCAGCTGTTGGTGAAATGTCAGCCATGCAGCGAGCCGGAGGCCCCCCTCCAGGACGCATCCAGCTTGTACAGAAGGCGCCCCCGGCAGGGCATTCAAAGGCCGGCCCCTGCACAGGTCCACGGGCAGCCCCTCTGGGAACGAAGGAGCGGACTACAGAGGCTCATGCGACAGCAGGGACGATGTTCAATGCTATGTGGAGCGACAGAAGCCGGATGAAAGCACTGCCTGACACTCTCCGTCTGAAACGAGCGCGGACAGACCGACCTTGGTCACAGACATCAGGACGCTGCTGCTTTCGGGGATGATGCTGGCTGCCAAGGGGCATAAGGGGACTTTCTGGCCTCTGTTTGTCGTTGTTGTTAATCCTCCCCCTGAGGATATATTTTCCCATTAATTTTTAGAGAGTGGAAAGGAAGGAGAGAGACAGAGAAACGGTGATGTGAGAGAGACATACTGATTGGTTTTCTCCTACACATGTCGGGGCTCTATTTTTTTCTTTAAATATATTTTATTGATTTTGTACAGAGAGGAAGGGAGAGAGATACAGAGTTAGAAACATCAATGAGAGAGAGTCATCGACAGCCGCCTCTTGCACACCCCCCACTGGGGATGTGCCCGCAACCAAGGTACATGCCCTTGACCGGAATCGAACCCGGAACCCTTCAGTCCCCAAGCCGACGCTCTATCCACTGAGCCACACCGGTTTTGGCAGGGGCTCTGTTTTTTGTGTTTTTTTTTAACCTGTTTATAAAGTGAACTCAAGTGTGTTGTGACTGTAGTAAAGACTAATGCCTCAGCTTTGCTAGTGGCAGTATCACAGCCAATGAGGTTTATCCGAGACAAGATTATTGCTAATTAAAAACAACACAAAACTACCACCTCACAATCTTTTTTTTTCAATATCTTTATTAATTTAAGAGAGAAAGGAAGAGGGAGAGAGAGATATAGAAATCATCGTTGACTGACTGCCTCCTGCAGGCCTCCTACTGCGGACCAAGCCCACAACCCAGGCATGTGCCCGTGACTAGGATCGAACCTGGGACTCTTCAGTTCCCAGGCCGACACTCTATCCACTGACCCAAACCAGTTAGGGCTGGGCTATTTTGGTATTATTAATCAAAACTGAATGAAAAGTATATTCAAAATCTTAGTATTTCACCGCATAGAAATGATATCTCCGTTTTTAAAGCAGAATTTCCCAGCTGCTGTATATTAATGCTGAGAGATGGTGTGAATGGTTTGGTTCTGAGAACACAATGAAGATGAGATGGATAGGCAGATTAAGATGCCTCCCCCCAAGATTCTTAGCACCACGCCTTCTCCCAGTCATTCAATCCAGCACTCATCTCAGGCTGCAGAGCGGGGATCCTGCAGATGTAAGTCCCAAGTCAGCTGGCCTTAGACAGGGAGGTCAGCCGTGGCCCTGACCTAATCACATGAGCCCTGTCCATCCGGGCCTGGGAGTCAGACTCTGGGAGAGGGGAAGCCGGGCTGCAGGACGTTCCCCACAAGTGGCTTTGAAGAGGAAGGGGCCACGGCTAGGACCTGAGAGACACACACACACACACACACACACACACACACACACACAACACCCCGCATGCCCCGGCCAAGAGCCAGCCAGCAAGGAAACGGGACGCCAGCCCCTCCACCAAACGCTCTGAATTCAGAGCTCTAGAGGAGAAAGGCCGCTCAAGACCCCTCGCCCCACCCCAGCAGCCGGGAGCCCTGAGCTCAGGAGGGTCCAGATAAGCCATGCCAGACCCTCCCCCAGACACTGGGTGCGAACTGCATGACGATGATGATGATGAGGGAGGAGGAGAGGGAGTAGACGGAGGAGGGGGAGGAGGAGGAGATAAACGTCCACAATCTCTTTTGGAATACAGGATGACACCTGGCCAGGGCAAGCTTAGCCTTATTATCCTGATTAGTGATAGCAAGGCTGTTGCAAGTGACAGACTTGGGTCCGAAGCCGGCCCACAGCCAGTCCTGCTGGTTAATAGCTGCCCTCTCTAACCCAGGCTTCTGCCGGGGTCTCCCTGATACACCAGGTTTCTGGTGATGCCCTCAGGGCCCACACACGAAGCAACGATGATGGCGAAGCAACGATGATGGCATGGACGGGAAGGACAACAAACCAGTGTTTCTCTCTCTCTCTCTCTCTCCCTTCTCTCTTTAAAACCAACTTTTAATTTTAAAAAAAGGAGGTGGTTACAGCACGTTTGCCTGGTGCGGTGCTGGCCTCACCGTTACCAGTTTTACTGGCATTAGCAGCAGCACGGTGAACTTCAGGGGCAGGGACATTCAAAAGCAGAGATCCACGCTGCCTCCATCTGCCTCCAAAGCTAAAACAAAATAAAACATGTTCCTCTCTCATCTGAGAGCGGTCAGCCAGGGGCTGCAGGCAGCCGGGCGCAGGCCCGCGGGAAAGAAGGCCGGTCCTCTGTGGCACTGCACTCAGTCTGAATTAGCCTCCTTCCGCAGGAAGGAATATTCCCAGAACTAATCAGAAGGTCATTAAGAACCTCCTAGAGGCTTTTCTGCCCAGCCTGACCCTGAACCAATGAGTGACCACGCCCCGCCTGCCGTTCCCCAGGCGCACCCATGCCCACGGGGAGGGCGAGGGGCCTCTAGGAGAGGTGGGAAGGACACGCTCCGGCTTTAGCCAGTATGATGCGCCTCTCACACCTTCATCTCCAGCTTCAATCTGTCCTGAGCTCCAGCCCCACGCCTCCAGCTGCCACCAGCATCCCGGCCGCCCAAACACTTCAGATCTAACCCCAGCCAAGTGCCAAGCCCCTCCGCCTCACCAGCCCGAGTCACCGCAGAGACCAAAGTCCCTCTAACTAGATGCTGTCCTTCCATTCGTGTTTATTAAGTCGGTCCCTGCCAGGCACTGACAAAGCATCCGACAGGTACAAACCCCACCTGGTGGGAGCGTGAGGTGGGGGAGGGGCCGACAAGAAGCCCTGGAAGAAAATAATGGACAGGGGCAGCGCAGTAGGGGTGCAGGCTCAGGAGGGGGGGCAGCGCAGTAAGGGTGCAGGCCCAGGAGGGGGTGGGGACAACGAAGTAGGGGTGTAGGAGGGGGTGGGGACAGCGCAGTAGGGGTGCAGGCTCAGGAGGGGGTGGGGACAGCGCAGTAGGGGTGCAGGAGGCGGGGGACAGCGCAGTAGGGGTATAGGCTCAGGAGAGGTGAGGACAGCACCCAGAGAGGCGCCTCAGTGAGGCAGGGGCAGCAGGGCAGGGGGGCGCTCACAGGGTGTTGGGAACATTCAGCAGGGAGGGGACCCACTATGTTTCAGTGGTTTGCTCTGGCTGCCCAAGCTGCCCACCCCTCCTGCCTGCCTGCAGCCCCACCCTTACTCCCCTTCCCCCCCCCCCCAGCCCCATTCAAGGCTACTGCAACCCACCTACTCCTCTGCTCCCACAGGCACTGCCTCACTCTGCGGAGCCCTCACTTGGGGTTAATGGCTCCCTAACTACCGTGTTTCCCCGAAAATAAGACATCCTCCGAAAATAAGACCTACTTACAAGTTTCCTTCTGAGTGAAATATTAAGTATCCCCCCGAAAATAAGGCCACCCTAGGCTAAACGTGAGAGATTTGGTCCACTGATTCTGAAAGAAATGGAGTCACAAGAAATTCACCAGGAAATTCAGGAATTGGCTTGTTATGATGATGTTCCAGAAGATGATGACATGATTGTCATTGAATAAATGAGTAAATTCTTGATACTGTAGGATTCACAGTTTGTCTGGTTTGTGTTGACAACTACCGTACTACCGTACCGTATACAGGTAATAAATTTCCTTTATTTTCATTTAACAATAAATGTGTACCGTATTCTTCTTCATGGAAAAATAAGACATCCCCTGAAAATAAGACCTAGCGCATCTTTTGGAGCAAAAATTAATATAAGACACTGTCTTATTTTCGGGGAAACAGGGTAGTCTCATCTCAGTACTAAGCACCTCCACTCCTTCTGAATGTCACTTCACCCCTGGGATCCTCCAGCCTCCTTCCCACACTCAGGAAGAGAGCACCCCCATGCTGTCCAAGCTGGTGCCGACCTCACCTTTCCACCTCACTCACCCAGTTCCCACCCCAGGTCCCAGCCAGGTCCCAGCCAGGTCCCGGCCACCTCCCACCCCGGCTCTCACCCCGGCTCCCACCCCGGCTCCCACCCAGCTCCCACCCCAGCTCCCACCCAGCTCCCACCCCAGCTCCCACCCAGCTTTCCCTATGCAGCACCACTTCCTCCAGCCGCCTCAGTGGCCAATTTGTACTCCAAGCCTCGCTGTGGAATCCCCTCCTCGGGGCAGTCCTCCTGTGCCTGCAGGCTGCAGCTCCCAGGACAGCCGCTGGCCATCACCCCCTGCCTATTAGCAGCCACCTGCCATCCGGTGGTTCTCAACAGACAGCAAGACCACGGTTCACCATTGATATTTGTGCCCCAAAACCTGACACTTAAAATGTTCCTGTTCTACTTAGGATATTACTCATCACTTTGTTCAAGTTCTGGTTTCTTTTTTTTTTCTTTTCTTTTTTTTATTGATTTTTTACAGAGAGGAAGGGGGAGAGATAGAGAGCTAGAAATGTCAATGAGAGAGAAACATCGACCAGTTGCCTCTTTTTTTTTTTTTTTACTTTTAAAGTATTTTCATAAGCTTTAGTTTTACCACGTTTTTCAACTTTTTTTAAAAATATATTTTATTGATTTTTTACAGAGAGGTGGAGAGAGGGATTGAGAGCTAGAAACGTCAATGAGAAACATTGACCAGCTGCCTCTTGCACACCCCCCACCGGGGATGTGCCTGCAACCAACGTACATGCCCTTGACCGGACATGCCCTTGACCGGAATCGAATCTGGGATCTTTCAGTCCGCAGACCGACGCTCTACCACTGAGCCAAACTGGCTTCGGCTAAGTTCTGGTTTCTTATCAGATTCCACTTGTTTTCAGACGGTACAAACCCTACACTTTATGTGCCTTCTCTATTTCCAGTTTCCCTTTTGCACACTGTGCCAGGCAGCTCCTGGGAGAGCCGCACGCCTTGCCGGCAGGGGCAGCTTCCTAGCGCCCTTCAGTCCACAAGCTCCGTGCCTCCGAGGCATTCCCACCTTCACCACGAGTGTCCAGTGCAATCTCCCCACCTTCACCACGGAGCGTCCGGAGCTTCTCCAAGCCGCTGCCAGGAGCCAGGCCAGTGAGGTCACGCCTCCACACCCCTCGGGGACACCAGGGCGCCAGGCTCGCTGCACCATGATGCTGCATTCTCCGAGGCCAGGGAGAAATGGGCTCACAGCGCTCCCCACAACACACCCCAGAAGAAGAATCTTTAATACCTGGTGCCGCTGCCCAACCACGGACACCAGGAGCCGGCACAGGACCCAGTGCCCGCGCAGGCCTGTGCCAGCCCCGCAGGGGAAACCCAGAACTGGAGACAGCGTCAGCCCTAACGGTCTGCCCTGGCCTGCTCCGGCCATGTGCTGGGGCAGTGACCGAGCAATGGCGTGGCCAGCTGCCCTAAAGCCTGAGCACCTACCGCGGGGAAGCAGGACGCTGCGCCTCCCGCGGCTTCAGAGGTCCCGCACCTTCTGCGTGGAACACCATGGAACACATGAATGCTAAGGCTCCCCGTGGGTCACTGCGCCCACGAGGCTTCAACAACAACGCAGCGACCGGGCCGAACCGCACGTCCGGTCGCCGCGCACCGACCTCACTGTCTGAGGCTTTGTTTTACGGTTTTCGGTCTGACCGCGGGGGTGGCCGCGTCGCCCCGGAGCGTGACCGGCGCCGGGCGGGGCGGGGCGGCGGGCGGGCGCGGCCGGAAGGAAGAGGGAGGATTCGGACAAAGCCCCGCCGGCCCGCGCCTCCCCGCGCCCCCGCCCCGCGGCCGCCGCCCCGCGCGGCTCCCTCCCGGCTCCCTCCCGGCTCCCTCCCGGCTCCCTCCCGGCTCCCTCCCGGCTCCCTCCGGCTCCCTCCCGGCTCCCTCCCGGCTCCCTCCGGCTCCCTCCCGGCGCAGCTGTTCCCGGACGCCGCCCCCGCTCAGCTGGGATGCGGGGCGGAGCCGGCGGGATGTGGGGATGAGGGGATGGATGTGGGGATCGGGGCCGGAGAGAATGTGAGGCCGGGGATGCGGGGATGCGAGGCTGCGGGGATGCGGGCCGGGGGTGCGGGGCCGGGGGTGCGGGGCGGAGCCGGCGGGGATGCCGGGATGAGATGAGGGGATGCGGGGCCGGGGATGCGGGGCCGGGTGCGGGGATGCGGGGATGGGTGCGGGGATGCGGGGCCGGGTGCGGGGATGAGGAGATGCGGGGATGAGGAGATGCGGGGATGCGGGGACGGGTGCGGGGAGAGGCCGGGGCAGGGGCGCGGGCGGTGACAGCCGGGTGAGGCGGGAGCGGGACGGCTGCGGGCGGCGCGGGAACGTGAGGCCGCAGGGCCGGGCGGGCGGCGGGCGGCGGGCTGCGGGGCGGGGGCGGCGGGGACGCGAGGCCGAAGCCCGCACGGGCCGGGCGGGCGGAGGAGGGAGGCCGGCGCCACTCACCGTGCTGCTCGCGGGCGCGCGCTGTCCGCTCCGGGCCCGGCGCCGGGGACAGGCCGCCGCCTCGGCCGCGCGGGAGCGACACGCGGTCACGGGCGAGGGCGCCGCGCGGGCTCCGCTCCGCACCGGCCGTCCGCGCTGCCCGCGGCTCCGCCAGCCGCGCCCGCGCCCGCAGCTCCGCCGCCGCCGCTGCCGAAGATGGCGCCCGCGCCCCTCCCCCGGTGGCCCCGCCCCACAATGCCGCGCGCCGCGTGACGTCAGCGCCGGGCAGGGCGTGGCCAGCGCGCTCGGGCCGGGAGCGGGGGCCCCGCGGGCCGGTCCGTCTTCGGGGCCGCGTGCCCCCTCGAGCCCCCGGACCCGCGGGGCAGCCTGCCCGCCCCCAAGGAGCGCCCCGCGGCCTGGCCCTCCGGCCTCCCCCGCTCCGAGGCCGGCCGCCCCGCTCAGCGCAAGGGCGCCTCCTGCCGGGGAGCCGGAGGGACGGATGCTCAGCCGCCGGTGCCGGGCGGAGCGGAGATGCCGCCCTCCCTGACCCTCACCCAGCCCCAGCCCCCGGAGCTGCACCCACTGCAGCCCTCGCCGCTGCCCGCCCCTGGGTGCAGGGCCGCGACCTCCGGCCGGATCACCGAGCCCCGGGGCCTCTCCGAGCCCCGCCCGCAGCCTGACTCAGCAGCCGGGCGGCGCTGACTCAGTGGGCAGGGCGCAGCCTGCTTTGTCCGCCACCAGCGTGGACAGCCCCCCGCCCAGCGGCCGCAGAACTCCCAGTGCAGGGCCGGGGGCACGATCCGCCAGGGGGTCCCGGGCCAGCCCCCACCCTGCTGGCTCGGACCAGCTGCCCATCCCCCGCGGCGTGTCCACCCCTCCGGCTCGCAGCCTCCAGGAAGCCAGTGCTCCTGCATGTCCAGGGAGGCCCGGTGACTGCTTCCCGGTAAACATGCAGAGGCCGCTGGAGAGGATCTGCGGTGACACAGCACTCCTGGCCCAGGGGGAGGCAGTGGCTCCGTCAGACAGCCCCTCCGCGCCCAGCCATTACTCAGCCACACTCCCCTCACAGCCACCCAGGGGCTGGGCATGGCAGCTGCGACCGCAGGGCGCCGGAGAGGCGAGGTGACAGCTGCCCGGCCGCCCTCCTCTGCTGTGACGGGGCTCCGTAATGGTCCCCAAGCAAAAGCCTAAGATGCCCCTTCCCGAGGGTGGTCAGGAGTCTTACCCCTTCGCATCAGCCCATCCCGTCCCCATCCCCCCGCCACACTCCCTTAGACCTAGTGCCCCGCCCTTCCTTCTCTCAGCAGCTGCTATGCGCGGCGTGGTCCCCGCAGTGAGCCTGCAGGCGGTGGCGAGGACAGCCAGACCCCTGCTCACACAGTGCCACGCAGAGCGGAGCGGAGCTGGCCCACGGGCAGCGGCAGGGGCACGGGTGCACGGTGAGGCGGGCAAGTCAGAGGAGACTCAGACTAGGAAGGAGCCCCCGTCGGCTTGGCCCAGTGGAAAGTGTCGGCCTGCGGACTACGGGGTCCCCAATTCAGTTCCAGTCAGGGACACGTGCCTGGGTTGCGGGTTCCATCCCCGGTAGGGAGTGTGCAGGAGGCAGCATATAATGACTCTGTCATCACTGACGTTTCTAGCTCTCTCTCGCTCTCCCTTTCTCTCTGAGATCAATATATATTTTACATTAAAAGACAAGGCAGGAGCAACGCTGAGGGTGAGGCCTGCGGGCAGGCGTCCTTGGGCAGGAAGGAGCCGGGAGCTGGAAAGGCCAGCTCCTGCACTCATCCCCAGCCCCGGCCTCCGGAGCTGGCACAGCTGCAGGCCCTTACTCAGGGCGGTGACTGAGACCCTCCCCTAGAAGCTCAGCCAGCCAGCGCCCCGCGGCTGAGCTGCCCTGAGCGCCCTCCTCCCTCCCCATCAGCCCTCGGACCCTCCAGTGGCTGCAGTGGCAGGTGCTGCCTTGGGGCCCTGCCATCTGCTTCCTGGAGGAGCCAGCGGGGCTGGAGGAGGATGGCGCTCGGCCCTCCCGCAGAGGGAGCAGAGCTGAGGTGAAGCCTGGGCGGTGGGGGGGCCACAGCAGGGCCACTCGGGGGCGGGACCCAGCTCCTCCCCACAAACCTGGAGGGCCACAGCCCCGGGAAGCAGCGGGCTGCATGTCCAGTGTGCCTGTGGCCACAGCCTGTGGGGCAGCCAGGGACCTGTCTCCGCTGCCGGGGGGCAGCCCCGAACCCTTGGTCAGGGCCTGCTCTGCACCCCAGCCCTGAGCCAGCCCGTGGGTCCTCCAACAGACCCAGAGTGGCTAAGGGCTTCCTGCTCCTGAGTGATGCCCCTCCAGGGAAGGCCTGGTGGGGGTGGTCTCCCCCCCTCCCACGCCCACCCTGCCAGCTGGCTCCATCCCCGCTGCAGAGGCCCTCGCCTATTCTAGCCCCAGTTCCGAGCTGGGAGAGCTCGGCGGGCAGGAGGAGAGGTGGGGCAGCCCCAGCCCAGGAGCCAAAGCCCAGGCTCTCCGGCTTCCTGCAGCCTGCGGGGCCCTGGCCCCCGGATGAGCGGGCACACAGGCTCCCAGTGATTCACCCAGCATTTCGGAGCGCCCCGGAGGCCGCCAGGCTGGGCAGCGGGAGAGCGAGGCGCCGTCAGGGGCTGCGGGGCTCTGCGTCCCGGGGCGTTCGCAGGCAGGCAGGCAGGCAGGCAGGCCCGCACATGGAGGCCCCAGGGCCGGGGCCGCGGGGAAGGAAGCGCAGCGCCCGCACGGAGCACGCCGCACTGTCCTCTGTCCCCTGGAGAGTGGAGTCCCCGGCTCACCGTGATGTCCACGGCTGTGCCGGGCAGCCTGCGAGAGGGGCCGGGACTCCCCTGCGTGCTGAGGGCCTGCAGGCCAGTGGGCAGCCCCCCCCCCCCCGCCCGCCCTGCCCCCAGGAAAGCGCTGAGAGGGAGGGAGTGAGGGAGGCAGAGGAGAGGAGCCAGGGCTGTGGCTGGCAGTGCAGTGCCCCCGGCACAGGCACCGCAGGCCGCGTGAGGCCTGCGCAGAAGCCTCTGCCGCTGAGCTGGAGCAGAGGGCCCTGGAGGTTCATGGAATCAGGACCAGGGTCAGGGCCAATCTGGGCGCCTCCGCTCTGCTCCTCGCCATGGGTCACACCCCGTGGGTCTCTGGCTTCAGCTCTGCAAACTGTGTCTATCAGGTGTCCAAGGTGTTCTTTTGTTTCATTTTTTATTGATTTTTAAAAATATATTTATTGATTTTACAGAGGAAGGGAGAGGGAGAGAGAGAAACATCATGATGAGAAAGAATCACGGATCAGCTGCTTCCTGCACACCCCCCATCGAGCCCGCAACCCAGGCCTGTGCCCTGGACCAGAATCAAACCTGGACTCTTCAGGCTGCAGGCCGACGCTCTACCCACTGAGCCACTCCTAGGGTTTTATTGCCTTTTTAGAGAGAAACACCTATTGGTGGCCTTCCACACGCACCCCAACCCACAACCTAGGCAGGAGCCTTGGCTGGGAATCAAACCCACAACCTTCCCGTGTACTGGACGATGGTTCAGACAACCGAGCCACCGGCCGGGCACGCTTGCCTCCAGATTCCTGGTGGCCAGGGCCGGGGAGATTTTCCTTTAAAGAGCTCCGGCTGCCTGAGTGCAGCCCACTGACCACCCCCTCGGGCAGGGGGCAGCAGCAGCCCTTGGGGGTCCAGAGGTGAGTGAGGAAGTGGGAGTCCCAGGGGGAGCCCGCCCACGCCCTGTTTCCCGTTTTCCAGGTGCAGAGAGAGGCTGGGTCCTGCTCGGCAAAGGGTCCCAGCATCACTGACAGGGCCCGCCGGGCCAGCCTGATTCCTGCCGTCAGCTGGCGTGGGGTGCACAGTCCAGTCCCAGAAGCTTTCACGCCTGTGCTTTGGGGGACCCTGAGCTGTCATCTAGGAAGTACAGCTCCCTGCTCGGGAGGCCCAGCCATCCTGGCCCTGGAGCCGCCTTCCAGCGCCCCCTGGGAGCACCGCACTGTGAGGGACGCTATCCCGGCGCCATCAGCGGCCCCGGGGTGCCCCCCGATGAAGACGATGCCCAAGCTTGGGCAGGGAGGAAGAGGGTCACATCCTCTCAGGGACTCATGGATCTTAGGACACATGCTGGACTTCCCACAGGGTGGCACAGAGACCGGGCAGGTTTTCTCTGGTCATCTACCTGGTCGGCCAGGGGCTGGGAGGGGGTCCAAGTGAGGGAAACTTACTGAAATGATACCTCGGGCCCGGCTGGCGTGGCTCAGAGGCTGAGCATTGATCTATGAACCAGGAGATCACGGTTCGATTCCTGGTCAGAGCACATGCCCAGGTTATGGGCTTGGTCCCCAGTAAGGGGCATGTGGGAGGCGGCTGATCAGTGATCCTCTCTCCTCATGGATGTTTCTCTCTCTCTCCCTCTCCCTCTCTGAGATCAATAAAAATATATATTTTTTACAAAGAGATGCTATCGCTGGTTGATACACACTCTAATGGCGACAGAGAGAGACACTGAACAGCTGCCTCCTGCACACCCCCCACTGGGGATGTGCCCGCAACCGAGGCACATGCCCTTGACCGGAATTGAACCTGGGACCCTTCAGTCTGCAGGCCGATGCTCTATCCACTGAGCCAAATCAGTTAGGGCTGTTGTTGTTGTTTGTTTGTTTTGTTTTTTAATGCATTTCAGAGCAAGTTGCAAATGTCAGTACTCTTCACCCCAAACTTCTTAGCAAGCATCTCATCACCAGAGGTAGGTCTTTGTTTTTAGGGAAAATTCACGCCACGAAACCCACACATCGTCTGGCTCCCGCCAATGGGCTGCAAAAAGGCTCCCGCCTGCGTGAGCGACACCCCCGAGGAGCTGGTGGCCCAGGGCCACGGCACTGTGCCCCCCCCCCCGGGCTTTCACCGGGACGGCTGCCATCAGGAAGGGCGTGGACTTGTTCAAGGGCACAGGCCTGGGCCCCTGCAGACCAGCAGATGGATAGCTTTTCCCAGCTTTTAGGCGAAAATAGCCACGCAGGTGCAGGCCTGCGGAGTCAGCACCGGCCGCTCCTGGCCACGACTGTGCCCCCTCTGGGACGGGGACCACACGCCCCGGCTCCCGCCACGGAGTGCGGCTTCCCGCCCTCTCCAGAGAGACCTTCCCGCATCACCATGAGTCTCTGGGCACAGACCCTCATTCCTGCGGTCTCTCTCACCCGGCCTGCCCCACAGACCCACCCCTGGCTCAGTTCTTCATAGACCCACCCTCAGCTTCTCAATCAGCGGCAGCCCGGCCAGGGAAACACAGAGCCGGTGCCACCGCAGAGGGCTGGGACGGGAGAAGCCCAGCCTCGGGGTGCCCAGGTCAGCCCCCCACCAGCACTCGGCTGGGCAGGTCCAGCTGAGCCTCGTGCGCCCTCGGCCTTTCCCTGCTGTCAGCGCCCGAAGCTCAACTCGGTGGCCAGGAGCCACGCTGGTCCCTGGCGCTGACACAAAGCACCTCACACCCATTTCCCCCGCCCCACCCATTTCACAGATGGAGAAACTGAGGCAGCGAGAGGGGAAACGGACCGCTAGGCCTCGGGTCTGATGTGGCCACTGGGCCGCACCCCAGTGCCCACTGCGCCACAGGGAAGGAGACTAAGGCTTTGCCCATGCTCTCGGCTGGGGAGTAGGCTCGGGAAGAGGCTTTTAGCAGGGCCTCTGGAAATTTCCTTCAATCGATGCATTCGAGAAGCTGCTGACCCATCAGACATAAATCTTGTTCTTTTCCTGGAGCACTCATCCACCGACCCAGTCAGTCCCCAGGTGCCCTCCGCTCCGCCTGCTTTCTCACGCCCCAAGGGGCTCCTGGCTGTCACCACGGCTCCGTCACGGAAGGGACTCTCCTACAGCCTGAGGCCGGAGGTGGAGGCCAGAGTCCGAGACCCAGGCCCCGGGCGGGCAGTCCCCTCGGGGCTCCGAGAGCCTGGTCCCTGCCCCTCCTGCCTCCGGGGCTCCACCAGGTGGGTCCTGGGCTTGGAGATGTGTGACTGACTCCAGTCTCGCCCCCCTCCCCGGGGCCTCCCTCCCGGGGCCTCTGGATCCACCCTGAATCCAGGCTGCTCTCCTGATGCCCTGAGGATGGCCTCTGCAGAGCCCGAGTCTTTTTTAAATTCATTTTTATTGATTTCAGAGAGGAAGGGAGAGGGAGAGAGAGTCAGCCAATCACTGGTTCCCTGTCATCATCGATTTTCTCTCTCCCTCCTTCTCCCTTCCGCTCTGGAATCAATAAAAATGTATTTTTTAAAAGTCTAAGAGTTTACAATGCCTTTTAGGCACAGCCTCGCAAATCCCCTGCTAACTGCCTGCCCTGTCCTGGACCCCACCCCCACCTGCCCGACCCATGCCCACACGCCCGGGGGGACCCCCCCAGCCCACACTCACACATTCGGGGGACCCGCCTGGACCACGGAAGCAGGCCACCTCCGCACCTGCAGGCCAGCACTGCCAACAGCAGCTGGTGCCGGGATGGAGATGCCCCACCCCTGTGAGGGCACTGGGGCCGCCCCTCGCCCCGTGCTGGGCTCCTGTTACCTGGTCCCGGTCCCAGAGCCACAGCCGTGCTCACTCACACGCTCAGTCCTGCAAGCCCGCCCCCACTCCGGGGCCAGGCAGCGGGAGGCGCCGGGCAGGGAGAGGGTGGGGGTACAGACAGACTCGGCTCTGCCCACTCAGTCCTCTGGGCTGAGCAGCTCTGGCCCCCGGTGCCCCTGAGCCCTGCGTCCCCACCAGCTGATCGAGCCCATCTCTTTAAAATACGCTTTTCTGTATGATTTCAGAGCGGAGGGGGGGGAGATAAACATCGGTGATGAGGAAGAACCATTGATAGACTGCTCCCGCACACCCTCCACTGGGGATGGAGCCCACAACCTGGGCACATGCCCTTGACCAGTCCGAAGGCCGACACTACCCACTGAGCCACACTGGCCAGGGCAGATCTTATCTAATTTGCACCCAGAGGGGCAGGACCTGTGCTGGCGAGGAGCTGGGCTGTCGGCCCTGCCAGGCGTCCTGCCAGTCCTGCCAGCACCCAGGACGGGCAGGGAGACTGCTCTCGGGACTGGATTCCTGGCAGATGGACCGCCTTTCGCAGCCAGCGCCAGCTGTTGGCCCGTTGCCCGGCGTGGCTGGTGGGCGCTGGGGGCGGGGGGAGGCAGTGATAAAGGAGCAGCCCAGCAGTCCGAGGCTCCCCGCCTGGGTCCTGCCTGTTAGTCCCGCCACCTGCCGCCTGCGCCACACCGGGTGCTTTGCTGGGAACCGGTCTTTGGGGGTGTGCTGGGGGAGAGCTTATAACCCCAAATACCTGGACAGAACCACCCTGGACGGATGGCCTCGCCCTCCACCAGCCGGGCGCGCCCAGAGGGGAGTCCCAGGACGCAGTGCAGGTCCCCGCCAGCACGTACAGGGCAGGGGGAGCAGCAGGCGTTTCAGAACAGGGTCACGACCTGTGGCGGGAAAGAGGCTTTCCTGGAAGACGGGTGAGCAGAGCCTCTGGGCTGGGACTCTGCCCAGCAAGGCTGCCCTACCGTGGGGGGGGGGGGGGAGGACGGGCACCAGACAGCAGGGCGGCCCGGGGGCGGGCGGCGTCTGTCTCATCCTGGCCTAGAACGGGGTGGGGGGCGGTGAGCATTGCTCGGCCCCGGCAGTAGCCCTGGCAGCGGCGCGAGGCTCACCTGGTCGGAGGCCTCGGAGGGTGTGGTCCCCGGCTGACGTGACCTGGCCCAGGCATGGAGGGCGAGGGCACCGAGCTCGGGGAGGGGCGCCAGGCACGAAAGGCAGACACGTGGTTCTGCTCTCCGAGGTCTCTGGAGCAGTGAGACTCAGAGACAGGAAGAGATGGAGGCCGGGCCGGGGAGGGAAGGGGCCAGTGTGTAAGGGCTCAGGGAAGGTTCTGGTGGTGACGGCTGAAGTGTGAACGCAGAAACAGTAGACTTCACGTGTATTCTCTCTCTCTCACATACACACACACACACACACGTCTTCTGTCCATTTGGGCCCTGGGCCTTGGCTGCCTCACTCAGTGCGGGGCCACCCTGCACGGGGTCAGGTTCCTGAGAGGGTGCCTCCCAGCAGGTCTCCTTCGCAGCGGGCGGGGCCTGCGGGCACCCGGGCTGACCCCGCCCAGGAAGGTGAGTGGCGGGTGGCTGGCCCGCAGCCCTGGCCGCTCCTGCAGCTCCTGGTCAGGCCAGGTTGCGGGCTCGATCCTCAGTGAGGGCGTGCAGGAGGCAGGATTCTCTCTCATCACTGATGTTTCTCTCCCAGTCCTCTCCCCCTGCCCCCCCAAATCAATTAACATATATTTCAAAAAACAACCACAGGGGAAGAGCAGCTTCAGGCGGTGTGGGTGGCCCCGGGTGGCCCTGGTCCCACTGCCCTCCTGCCCCCCGGTGCTCCTGCAGGCGAATGAGAGCAGCTGACACCCCGTGCCCACACTCACCCAACACAGAGGAGAGACTCAACTTGAACTTTTTATTCAGAGACAGAAGCATTAGCTTTTCTCTTGCACATAAGAAATTAAGCCTATTTTATTTCTTAAGGTTAAAAGATGAGTTTTTATGCACAAACACACTCTTGTTTGCTAAGCAGCTTTGTTGAGCTGTGATCCACATACAGACTTCACCCACTGGGAGTCATTTCGGTGTCGGGGGAGTTCTCTAATAGCCACAGATCGTTAGCTGTATCAGGGTTCCTGGGAAAGGCGGTAACCGCCACCCCCCCCTCCCCCGCAGCCCCCCGAAATACCTCACCCGCCGTGGCTGGGCGGGAATCGCCCACACCGCCTGGCCTTGCGGGACTGAGCACACACATTTCAGGGTCAAAAGAAGGTTAGTGTTTTCCTTTTATTTGTGACTTAAAGTGACATTTTCCAGTCATTTCACCTTAAATGTTTGGACTCCAAGAAAGGAGCACAGCCCTGGCCAGTGTGGCTCAGTGGTTGGGCGCCATCCCATTCGCCAAGAGGTCACCAGTTCGAGTCCCTGTCAGGGCACATGCCCGGGTTTCAGGCTCCATCACCACTAGGGGGCGTGCAGGAGGCAGCCGATTGATGTTTCCCTCTCCCTCTCCCTTCCTCTCTCTGACATCAGTAAAAACATTAAAACAACAGAAGCCAGCTGTTTGCCAAGTGGCTCGCTTACTGACGGGCCTGGCAGCTGAGGCGGTGTCTGGCCTGCAGGTGTGACGGCCCTCAGGCGTGCTCAGACAGCGCTGGCTTTAAAGGGTTTTGCCAGGTGCCCACGCCTCCCGGGGCACACGGGGAGTCTCCCAGTGCCCCTGCCGGAGCAGCGCCCCGGCTTCCGAGTCTGCCCGCGGTCCCTGTCCCCGAGGGCGGGCACTGAGCCGCTGCCAGCCGTCCGTCCGAGGGCGCAGGCGGAGCCTGCTGCTCCTTTCGCGTTCTCCATTCCAAGTCGGTGTGATTCGAAATGCAACACAGGCACACAGCGTGGGTTTTATTAACGTCGCTCTGTGACCAGAGCCAGGGGAGCCCGGGGGACAGAGCCATGTGGCCCCAGGGCTCCCGGCCCCCCTCCCTGCCGCCCAGCTGACATGGCCAGGCCCGGGGAGAAGATGAGGCCGGCAGGGACAGGCGGAAGGTCCCGGAACACGCTCCTGTGAAGCCTGGTGCGGGTGGGCGGGCAGCCGGGGCTCCTAGCTGCGGGTCTTCGGCTTCGGCCGCAGCCTGTCCCACGCCCGCTCCAGGGCCACTCTGCCCATGAGGTAGGTGATGGCCAAGTTCCGCCTGTACCAGTCCCTGCAGAGGAACAGGACAGCGGTCACTGACCCCGGCCGGGCACTGAGGACTGACCCTCTCCCCCCCACCCCCTCCTCTCTCCGCCCTCAGGAGGCCAAACTGTCCCTGAACGCCTTCCCTCCCTCCAAATCTCTGCCCAACCCAGGAACCAGGAGGTCACTGGTTCGATTCCCAGTCAGGGCACAGGCCTGGGTTGCAGGCTCGATCCCCAGTAGGGGGCGTGCAGGCGGCAGCCGATCCATGATTCTCTCTCATCATTGATGTTTCTTTTTAAAATATTTTTTATTGATTTTTTATAGAGAAGGAGAGGGATAGAGAGTTAGAAACATCAACGAGAGGGAAACATCCATCAGCCACCTCCTGCACACCCCCTACTGGGCACATGCCCTTGACCAGAATGGAACCTGGAACCCTTCAGTCCGCAGGTTGGTGCTCTATCCACTGATCCAAACCAGCCAGGACTCATCATTGATGTTTTTCTCTCTCTCTCCCTTCCTCTCTGAAATAAAAAGTCCTATATCATAAAAGGCTAATATACAAATTGACTGAACGGCAGAACAGGTGACCATGACACGCACTGACCACCAGGGGGCAGACGCTCAACACAGGAGCCGACCCCCGGTGGTCAGTGCACAAGGGGAGTGCGGCTCAGCCAGAAGCCGGCTCACGGCTGGCGAGTGCAGCGGTGGTGGCAGGAGCCCATTCCCCACGGGATCCTGAACAGCAAGAGGGCGCAGGCCAGGCTGAGGGACCCCTCAGGCCTCTAGTATGTATATTAAAATAAATAAATAAATAAATAAATAAATAAATAAATAAATAAACAAACAAATAATAATTCAAATCTCAAGCATCACATCCTATCATTTTACCTGGAAACACACACCATTATGCACCACAATACCGTCTAAAAGCACATCACCACAATACCGTCACTGCATCTGACAGAAGGAATGACTTATCAATAGGACCTAATAGCCCTAGTTGGTGTTGCTCAGTGGATAGAGCACCAGCCCATGGACTGAAGGGGTCACGGGTTCAATTCCGGTCAAGGGCATGTACCTTGGTTGCAGGCTAATCTCTGGTTCCAGTCGGGCATGTGTGGAAGGAAACTGATCGATGTCTTTCTCTCTCTCACATCAACGTTTCTCTCTGTCTCTCCCCTCCCTTGCTCTCTCTCTAAAAATCAATAGAAAAATGTCCTCAGGTGAGCAATAAGAAAAAAGGAACACCTACCTGTTATAACACATGTGCTTCTGAAAATTTTTACTTAGAAATTCCTTATAAAAGTCAGCCATTTCTTCTGCATTCAGTGTTGCCTTTTGACCTAGAAATAAATGTCAACTTACACACCAATACTTCAGGGAAGGAACCCACAAACAACTACTGACCTAAAAGCCAGTCCAGCAAGGTTGCAGGACACAAGATCAAAATATAAATGTCAGCCGAAACCGGTTTGGCTCAATGGATAGAGCGTCGGCTTGGGGACTGAAAGGTCCTGGGTTCGTTTCCGGTCAAGGGCATGTACTTTGGTTGCGGGCATATCCCCATAAGGGGTGTACAAGAGGCAGCTGATCGATGACTCTCTCTCATCAATGTTTCTAATTCTCTCTCCCTTCTTCTCTGTACAAAATCAATAAAAATGTATTTAAAAAATATATATATATATAAATGTCAGCCGAGACCGGTTTGGCTCAGTGGATAGAGTGTCGGCCTGTGGACTGAAAAGTCCCAGGTTCGATTCCAGTCAAGGGCATGTACCTTAGTTGCGGGCACATCCCCAGTAGGGGGTGTGCAAGAGGCAGCTGGTCAATGATTCTCTCTCATCGATGTTTCTAACTCTCTATCCCTCTCTCCTCCTCTCTGTAAAAAATCAATAAAATATATTTTTTTAAATTAAAAAATAATAAATAAATAAATAAATAAATGTCAGCTGATTTCTATGACAGCAATAAACAATCTGAAAATGGAGCTAGGAAGACAGCATCAGGAAGAATAAAAGACGGAGGATAAATGTAAGAGGCAGAAGAGCATCTGAGAGCTTACTACTTCCTGCCAATGTCGTCAGTTTGGCTCAAATTAGCCCATAAAAATTCTCTTAAAAAAATAAAAATAGCCGAAACCGTTTTGGCTCAGTGGTAGAGCATCAGTCTGTGGACTGAAAGGTCCCGGGTTCGATTCTGGTCAGGGGCATGTACGTTGGTTGTGGGCACATCCCCGGGGGGGGGGGGTGTGTGTGTGCAAGAGGCAGCTGGCTGAAGTTTCTCTCTCATCGACGTTCTAGCTCTCTCTCTCTCTCTCCCTTTCTCTCTGTAAAAAATCAATAAAATATATTTAAAAAAATAAACAAAAATAAATAAAAAGAGCCCTGGCCAGGAAGCTCGGTGGGTTAGAGCGCCGCCCGGTATACCGGGCTGGGGCTCAGTCCCTGGCCGGGCTAACACGAGGAGCAACCAGTGAGTGCGTAAGTAAGGGGAATGACTGTCTCGCTCTCTCAAATCCATCGATAAATTAAAAAAAAAAAGATGGGCGGACCAGAACCGATCCCACGCTGACTGGAGCCGGCGCCCAGCTGCTGCTCTCGCTGACCTGGTCTCCTTTGTCAGCCGTTGTCCTTGCACTGCGCCCAGCCCGTCTCCATGGCAGCAGCCACGCTCCTTCAACACAGCCCAGCCTGGCCCTCCGCGTCCAGGGCCGCCCACGGCCTGACCCGCGGGCGGCCTAGGCTGCTGCTCCCTCACAGGGGAGCCATAAGCAGGCGGAGAGAGCAGAGGAGTGCAGGGTGGGGCCAGCGGCCTGAGACGGGAGGACCCGGGGTCCTGGGTCCCTTTTGCTGCCAGGGTCGGAGCACCGGGCACGGGGACGGGCAGGGAGGCGGGCTGTCCCCCTGCAGCCAGGGGGCGGCTAGCTGCCGCTGGGCGCACTGTCGGCCGGCTGTGGGTGGGACAGCCTGGCTGTGCTGCCAGAGGGTCTCGGAGGGCGTGGCAGACTGCGGCCGGACATCAGCAGTGCCTGCTGGACGTACCGCTGTGGAGGGGGCTGACCCGGGCCCCAGGATTCCCTCCTTGCCCTGCAGCCGTTACAGAAAAGCTGCCCGCCCCACTGACAGGCCCAGCCACAGCGGCACTGCCCCAGGCAGAGAACACGCAGGCGGCGCTGCGCGAGGCTGAAGCGGGGACCCGCTGAGGTCGCCAGGCGTGGAGGCCAAGGCGGGACACGGGGGGCCTCTGTTCCCGCTCACGGGAGCCGGGACCACGCCCCAGAGCAGGAGCTGTGCCGGAGGGCGGAGGGGGCCATGAGGAGGACAGAGGGGCCACGAGCTGGAAATGACTTGGGATCAGCAGAGGGAGCAGAGGGCGACCTGGGGGGGGGGGGGGGCAGGGGAGGCAGACGCTGGCTGTCTGCTGAGTCCCTGGGGCGCCCACCCCGCCCCTCAGGCGCCCACTCGCCCCCTGAACTCGCTCTCCTTCCGAGCTCCTCCTGCCGTTACTTAACAAGAAAAAGAACAAACGAACTCACCCGACTCAGTTCTCAGGCCCAGGCCCTTCTCTTTTAGTCTTGAGTGAATAAATTCTTCTTTTTCCTAAAAAAAGACAAACATCAGCCCCCTCTGCCTCCCGCGGCTCCCCGGAGGGACACAGCCCGACACCTGTCAGACCCTGCCCTCCCTCGGGGTGTGTGTGTGTGTGTGTGTGACCCTGCCCTCCCTCGGTGTGTGTGTGTGTGTGTGTGTGACCCTGCCCTCCCTCGGGGTGTGCGTGTGTGTGTGTGTGTGTGTGTGTGACCCTGCCCTCCCTCGGGGTGTGTGTGTGTGTGTGTGTGACCCTTCCCTCCCTCGGTGTGTGTGTGTGTGTGTGTGTGTGTGTGTGTGACCCTGCCCTCCCTCGGGGTGTGCGTGTGTGTGTGTGTGTGTGTGTGTGACCCTGCCCTCCCTCGGGGGGTGTGTGTGTGTGTGTGTGTCCGGCAGGACACAGCCCAGCGCTAGGAGGATCCTGGGTGTGGATCCTGAGAATCAGCCTCACAAAGCCAGCTTTCAACCACCACAATTTCCGTTAGTGTTGTGCTTGTTTATTTACTTATTTATGTCTTTAATCCTCACTGGAGGATACTTTTTTTCCTTTTTTTTTTTTTTTTTTTTAGAGAGAGTGGAAGGGAGGGGGAGAAGGCAGAGAGGAACACTGATGTGAGAGAGACACATCAACTGGTTGCCTCCCACATGTGCCCCAGGGGATCGAACCTGCAACCCAGGTGCATGCTCTTGACTAGAAACCAAACTGGTGCAGCCACTGTGGAGAACAGTGTGGAATTTCCTAAAAACTAAAACTGGAACTCTCATCTGACCCAGTGATCGCACTTCTAGGAATATATCCCAAGAAACTAGAAACACCAATCAGAAAGGATATTTGCAGCCCTATGTTCACAGCAGCACAATTCACCACAGCTGAGATTTGGAAACAGCAGATGAGTGGATCAGAAAACTAGGGACCATCTACACAATGGAATACTGCGCTGCTGTAAGAGAGAAGGAACTTTTACATTTGCAACAGCAGGGATGGGCCCGGAGAGCATTATGCTAACGAAATAAGCCAGCCGGAGACAGATAAATATCACATGATGTCACTCATTTGTGAAATATAATGAACAACATAAACTGATGAACAAAAACAGATCCAGAAACAGAGAAACATCGATCAGACCATCAAACCTCAGAGGGAAGGTAGGGGAGGGTGGAGTAAGGGGGGAGTGAACAACCAAAGGACTTGTGTGCATGCATATAAGCCTAACCAACGGTGCCAGGCCCGGGGGAGCAGGCGGGGCTGGTGCGGCCAGGCCCGGAGCAGCGGCTGCCAGGCTGGGAGCGGCCAGGCCCGGGGGAGCAGGCGGGGCTGGTGCGGCCAGGCCCGGAGCAGCGGCTGCCAGGCTGGGAGCGGCCAGGCCCCGGGGAGCAGGCGGGGCTGGTGCGGCCAGGCCCGGAGCAGCGGCTGCCAGGCTGGGAGCGGCCAGGCCCGGGGGAGCAGGCGGGGCTGGTGCGGCCAGGCCCGGAGCAGCGGCTGCCAGGCTGGGAGCGGCCAGGCCCGGGGGAGCAGGCGGGGCTGGTGCGGCCAGGCCCGGAGCAGCGGCTGCCAGGCTGGGAGCGGCCAGGCCCGGGGGAGCAGGCGGGGCTGGTGCGGCCAGGCCCGGAGCAGCGGCTGCCAGGCTGGGAGCGGCCAGGCCCGGGGGAGCAGGCGGGGCTGGTGCGGCCAGGCCCGGAGCAGCGGCTGCCAGGCTGGGAGCGGCCAGGCCCGGGGGAGCAGGCGGGGCTGGTGCGGCCAGGCCCGGAGCAGCGGCTGCCAGGCTGGGAGCGGCCAGGCCCGGGGGAGCAGGCGGGGCTGGTGCGGCCAGGCTGGGAGCGGCCAGGCCCGGGGGAGCAGGTGGGTCGGGTGCGGCCAGGCCCGGAGCAGCGGCTGCCAGGCTGGGAGCGGCCAGGCCCGGAGCAGCAGCAGCCAAGTCCAGAGCAACTAGGTCGGGAGCGGCAGTGACCAGACCCGGAGCAGCTGGTTGTGGAATGAACCAGAGCAACAGAGGCCAGGCCCTGAGCAGCCAGGCCCAGAACAGCTCGCTCCTTGCCTGCCCCTGCCCCACGGCTGCTTCTCAGACATGGCTGGAAACTTTCGTGGGAACTTGAGTGTCTGCTGAATCAAGTGATGAAGGCTTAGATCTGGATGTGTTGAGTTAGTTTAGGACTGGGGTGTTGATCTGTGAGTGCCTTGGGTGGGGCCTGGATGAGGCTGGTTGACCTAGTGGGAAATGTCTTTTGTGTGAAGTGTATCATTGGGCATGTGGAGGTATTATTGATATGAGAAAATGCTAAGTAACTGATTTACTATCTGAAAAGGGATTTACTATTGGGGAAATTGAGGGAAGAAGAGACTGAACATAAACTGCACCTATGGATGAGGACAATGGGAGATGGGGGGGGGGACGGAGGGTGGGGTGGGAACCTGGTGGAGGGGGTAAGAAATGAGGAACCTTTGTAATAATATGAACAATAAAGATTGATTAAAAAAAAAAAAAAAAGCCTAACCAACGGTCAGACAACAGGGGGGTGAGGGCATGAGTGAGGGGGTAGGCGGGGGCAATAGGGGGATAAGGACACATGTAATACCTTAATCAATAAGGAAAAAAAAGTATATGCATATAGCTCTAGCTGGTTTAGCTCAGTGGATAGAGCGTTGGCCTGCAGGCTGAAGGGTCCCGGGTTCGATTTCAGTCAGGGGCACATGCCCGGGTTGCAGGCTTGACCCCCCAGTAGGGGCATGCAGGAAGCAGCCAATCAATGATTCTCTCTTATCATTGATGTTTCTCTCTCTCTCCCTCTCCCTTCCTCTCTGAAGTCAATAATATATTTTAAAGTAATGACAATAAATATTTATATGCACATATTCACGCATATACGTGTACTAGTACCTGAGCAATAGGGAGGGAGGAGCTGGGACACTACCAAATACACATGGGCCCTGGCCGTTTGGCTCAGTGGATAGAGCGTCAGCCTGTGATCATCGGCTGTGAGCGCTGATTCTGGTCAAGGGCATGTACCTCGGCTGCAGGCTCCTCCCTGGTCCTGGCCCTGGTCGGGGCTCCTATAGGAGGCAACCACTCGACATGCTTCTCTCCCATCGGTATTTCTCTGTCTTCCCTCTCTCTTCCTCTCTCCCTAAAACCAATGGACAAAGATCTTCCGGATGAAGATTAACAAAACCAAAAACCCCACAAATCCACATGGGCCATAGGCTCTTGGAAAAGGCGCTCACACATAACCGGCCCAATCCGCCACAGGGGTAAGTGCTATGAACCAGAGCGGGTTTCCGGCATGGGGGGGGGGGGGGGGGGAAGCCCTCACGGGGCGTCCTGAGGGGAGGACACTGAGCCAGAGGGGAGGACACTGAGCCAACGGCGTCCTGAGGCCCAGAACCACTGTCCCGGGACGGCAGAGCGGACAGTGGGGACACGGCGCCCCCGTGGCCAGGGTGCCCGCCCCGCCGCCGCGGACTGACCTTGCGGAAAGCCAGGTTCTGGCGGGCCCAGAACCGCTGGTTCCAGTCCTGCGTCTCCTGCCTGAGTTCTCGGAGCTTCTGCTCCGCGGGGGACTCATGCTCGGGGACGTGGAAGTGAACGGGCCGGAGGTTTGAGAGCTTGTCTGGGGGCCCGATCCAGTCGTGGCCCGATTTCCGGGGAGGGCAGAACCTCGAGGCCTGGAACAAAACGCAGGGTTATTTTCACACGCGACTCAGCGCGTCTGCAGGGTCGTAACTGAACAGCCCCGGGGAGCGACGGCCCTCGGGTACCCCTTGAAAAGGACGACGGGAAATATAACGGATCAACACGACACAAGCAGTTCACCGGCGCCGTACCGCGCCACCGTCACACAAACCAGCTCTCAGCCTGAACTTTGCACCAGATGCAAAATTAACTCAGAATGGTCCAAGACCCGAATGTAAAATCTAAAACGGTAAAACTGTAAAATGCAGCCGAAGATGTACCACCTCGGAGGTGGCAAACATGCCTTCGACACCAAAACCGCCACCAGGAGACCCGAGACAGGTGACCTGGGACCCGCGGGGCGGGGCGGAGCGTCCCAGCTGGGAGACCCTGCACGGCGGGAGGCGGCCGGCGCCAGACTCACAGGCTTCTCCAAACTCAGCCACAAAACAGACATCCTTTCTCCCTGCACTGAGGCCCCTGCAGCCTTTCCGCACGGACACCGGGCCCAGCACTCAGAGCCGGCACCACGGCCCCGCGCAGTGACTGCCCTCCCGCAGACCCAAGCCTCTGCTAGAACCCTTCTTACTTCTGCCCAGGGCTTCCGGCCCCTCGTGTCACTGGGAAGCCAAGCCAGAGTGGAAAGTCCCACAGGCTGGGCCGGTTTTTGCCAGGAGCGCACCGGCCCTGGGGGCAGGAAGACACCCATCTGCTAAGGCCGACAGTCCTCCCCCCCCCGCCCCACCTCCTCCTCCTCCTTCTCCTCGGGGCTGGCCCCAGAGTCCTCTGTGCAAGCAGAGGCAGGGCCGTAACCCGTGGCTCTTTAAAATGTTACCCGTTGCCAGCCCAAACCGGTGTGGCTCAGTGGTAGAGCATCGGCCTGCGGACTGAAAGGTCCCAGGTTCGATTCCAGTCAAGGGCATGTACATTGGTTGCGGGCACATCCCTGGTGGGGGGTGTGCAGGAGGTGGCTGGTCGATGTTTCTCTCTCATCGACGTTTCTGGTTCTCTGTCTCTCTCCCTCTCTCTGTAAAAAATCAATAAAATATATTTTTTTAAAAATGTTACCCGTTGCCGAAACGGGTTTGGCTCAGTGGATAGAGCGTCGGCCTGCGGACTGAAAGGTCCCCGGTTCAATTCCGGGCAAGGGCATGTGCCTTGGTTGCGGGCACATTCCCGGTGGGGATGTGCAGGAGGCAGCTGATCGATGTTTCTCTCTCATCGATGCTTCTAGCTCTCTATCCCTCTCTCTTCCTCTCTGTAAAAAGTCAATAAAATATGTTTTTAAAAAATAATGGATTAGGTACTAATTTGGAACCTTTACAATGAAAATTCAGTCTTCTGCCGAAACCGGTTTGGCTCAGCGGTAGAGCGTCGGTCTGCGGACTGAAGGGCCCCAGGTTCGATTTCGGTCAAGGGCATGTACCTTGGTTGCGGGCACATCCCCAGTGGAGAGTGTGCAAGAGGCGGTGTTTCTCTCTCATTGACGTTTCTAGCTCTCTCTCTCCCTTTCTTTCTGTAAAAAATCAATAAAATATATATTTTTTAAAGTCCAGTCTTCTAACTTTTGAGGGTGATGTGCTCTTTGCTGTAGTATCTGCTGCACGTCAGCCGGCAACGCAGGGCCCTGCCAGCAGGAGGCGAGGGGTCCCACCGACGCTGCGTGTACCTGGTTCCCCGCCATCCAGAGGCCCCCACAGGCATGGCTGTCCCGCTCCCTGCACAGCGGGGGTCAGCGATGCCGGGTTTCCCTCCCTCTCTGCTGAACCCCTACCTGCCAGTGAACTCTGTGATCATCATGCTCTCAACTGCCCGCAGTTTTCTACCATAACTGAGAGATTTCATCTCGTGTAGAGGAGCCTACCCCTCTGTGCTCCCCTATAAACAGTGGCTGGCCGGTGTGCTCAATGGTTAGGGCACCGGCTGTGCTCCAAAAGGTCTTGGGCTCAATTCCTGGTCAAGGGCACTACCTGGGTTGCAGGTTTGATCCCCGGCCCCAGTCAGGGTGTGTGTGTAGGAGGCAACCAATCGATGTGCATCTCTTATATTAATGTTTCTATCTCTTTCCCCGTTTCCCACTCTCTCTCTCTAAAAACCAATGGGAAAATATCCTCGGGTGAAGGTTGACAAAGAAAAACAAGCACTTCTGTCTGTTCACCCAAGCACTGCTACTTAAAGGGAGAAGGCACTTGGGGAGGAAAATCCCTTTGAAGTCTGAATAATGGCTGTAATTGCTGAGGGCGGTGCAGACAGGACAAGCAGGAACCAGCAGTCCCCTCCCCAGCCCTGCCTCCCGCCTGCAGTTCCTCTCTCCGGTAGACTAGCGCTGGGCAGTGCACGCCGGCTCCTTCTGTCCCGCCCGGCGGCCCTGGCTCCCACCTGGCTCCACGGAGGTGCCTGAGGCCCCCCAGCTCCACGGTGGATCCCTGAGGCCCCCCTGCACCGCTCACCCTGGGGTCCCTGCTAGAAGCAGGACTTGTAGCCCAGAGGGTGCCTACCCCCCCCCCCCCCCCCCCCCGCCTGTCCAGAGCGCAGAGCCATTTCTGAGTTCCGGGTACACTGCCGGCTGGCAAAGGCGAGAGAGGAAACCTGGCAGGACCGAGGCCGTGGTGTTCTCTGAGGTGGGAACCAGAGCCGCTCCCTCAGCCTCCTAGTCTCGGATGCAGGCCAATCAGCACCAGAGAAAAGGACCCCAGCACGCCCAGCAGGTCCTAGAAGCAGCTCTCCCTCATTCGGGCAGGACACAGACACATGGACATGTAGGCTGGCCCGGGTTGAGCATCGACCTAGGAACCAGGAGGTCAGGGTTCGATTCCCGGTCGGGCTCAGGCTCCATCCCCAGTGTGGGGCGTGCAGGAGGCAGCCCGTCAGTGATCCTCTGTCATCATTAGTTTCCATCTCTCTCTCCCTTCTTCCTTCCTCCCTGAAATCACTAAAAATATATATATTTTTAAAAAAGAATATGTAGGCTGCACTGGACACCCGGGATTAAAGTACATCTGTTCAGATAAGTAAAACAAAGGCTTACCACCCGTGACTTTGCAGAAGACCGGATGTGTAAAATCAGAGCCTGAAAGACAAGGATCTCTGCAGAACTTAATCACCGTCATCCAGACCAAGCACACAGGCACACCCGCGGCCCCGGGGAGAGATGTTCTCTGGCGGGGCGCTCCGGGGCCACATCCTAAAGCCACCACCAGCCCTAATGCTGGACCGGGCAAGGCTGACTCACGGCTCAGCTCCCCTCCTCGGCGTCACAACCACCGCCTCTGCGGGGCTGCAGCCTGACGGCGCAGGAGGGCTGCTCCGGGGACCAGGCACGGTAAGCGGCGCTGGGTGCCCGCTCAGACCCCTGCTCCGGGCCCCCCTGCCCAGCCTGAGGTGCTGGGGGGGGGGGTCTTGTGTTCTGGGACAAGCGGTCAGAGCTGCCACCACTGTCACAGGGAAATGTGACAGGCCCAGTGACCGGGGACCCGTTGCCCTGGTAACTGCTTGTCTAAACTGCAAATGAGCCTTTGCCAGTTTGGCTCAGTGGGTAGAGCTGGCCTGCAGACTGAAAAAAATAATGAGAATTTTAAAAAAGACTAGACGAGACAGAACTTCAAAGCCACGTTTACAAGACTGTTAGTGCCGAAACCGGTTTGGCTCAGTGGATAGAGCGTCGGCCTGCGGACTGACAGGTCCCGGGTTTGATTCCGGTCAAGGGCATGTACCCTGGTTGCGGGCACATCCCCAGTAGGGGGTGTGCAAGAGGCAGCTGATCGATGATTCTCTCTCATTGATGTTTCTAACTATCTATCCCCCTCTCTTCCTCTCTGTGAAAAATCAATAAAATATATTTAATTAAAAAAAATCAGTAAAATTAAAAAAAAAAAATGCTTAGCCGAAACCGGTTTGGCTCAGTGGACAGAGCGTCGGCCTGTGGACTGAAAGGTCCTGGGTTCGATTCTGGTCAAGGGCATGTACCTTGGTTACGGGCACATCCCCAGTGAGGGGTATGCAAGAAGCAGCTGGTCAATGTCTCTCTCTCATCGACGTTTCTAACTCTCTATTTCTCTCAATTCCTCTCTGTAAAAATCAATAAAATATATTTTTAAAAAATGCTTAAGAAAAATAACCTCCCACCACCAATTAAAAAAAAAAAAAAAAAAGACTGTTAGTAAGGACAGATCCAGAGGAATGAAAATGTACAGAAGGCAAGCCTTGGAATTCCTAAAATTGGCTTTTTTTACTCCTGCTGTAAACCAGGTGAATCCAGCCTCCCTCAGGCCCGTTAGGGAGTTCGGTGATAGTGTTTGCATGCTTTGTTTAACCGTTTTATCTGCAACCCCTTCCCTGCCGGTAGCCTGCACTTCCAGGCTGGATAAAGGCCCCAACTCTCTCTCTCTCTCTCTTTTAATATAAATATATCTTTATTGATTCCAGAGAGGAAGGGAGATGGACAGATAGAAACATCAATGATGAGAGAGTGAGAGGGCAGGTGGGGTGAGAGGGCAGGTGGGGGCGGGTCCAGCTCCAGGTAACTGGACCCTAGGCCTAACCCAACCAATCAGGTCAGCCAAGGTAGCAGCGCCACCCTCCCTATAAAACCCATTGATGTGTTAACTTCTTCCTCTTTCTCGCCCATGCCCTCGTTGGTGTGGGTGAGACTGGGCTCGGACTAGTCCGAAATAAATACAGACTCTCTGCAATTGCATCGGATTCGGCTCCCTGGTAGTCTTTGGGGTTTATGACACTTGGGCATAACAAGAGAATCATGGATCGGCTGCCTCCTGCAAGCCCTCTACTGGGGATGGAGCCCAAAACCCAGGCCTGTGCCCTTGACCAGAATCGAACCCACGACCCTTCAGTCCACAGGCCGAGCTCTATCCACTGAGCCACACCGGCTAGGGTAGGCCTCCACTCTCTTAAACGAAACGCCTTCCCCAAAAAAGTGCCGCTCACGAGCCGGCGGGAACGTGCAGACGCGCGCGGGGTCCACAGGAGAGAAGCGAGTCCACAGGAGAGAAGCGAGTCCACAGGAGAGAAGCGGGGCCACAGGAGAGAAGCGGGTCCACAGGAGAGAAGCGAGTCCACAGGAGAGAAGCGGGTCCACAGGAGAGAAGCGGGGTCCACAGAAGAGAAGCGGGTCCACAGGAGAGAAGCGGGTCCACAGGAGAGAAGCGGGGTCCACAGGAGAGAAGCGGGGTCCACAGGAGAGAAGCGGGGTCCACAGGAGGGAAGCGGGGTCCACAGGAGAGAAGCGGGGTCCACAGGAGGGAAGCGGGGTCCACAGGAGAGAAGCGGGGTCCACAGGAGAGAAGCGGGTCCACAGGAGAGAAGCGGGGTCCACAGGAGGGAAGCGGGGTCCACAGGAGGGAAGCGGGGCCACAGGAGGGAAGCGGGGTCCACAGGAGAGAAGCGGGGTCCACAGGAGGGAAGCGGGGTCCACAGGAGAGAAGCGAGTCCACAGGAGAGAAGCGGGTCCACAGGAGAGAAGCGGGTCCACAGGAGAGAAGCGGGGCCACAGGAGAAGCGGGGCCACAGGAGGGAAGCGGCTGCAGGAGAGAAGCGAGTCCACAGGAGAGAAGCGGGTCCACAGGAGGGAAGCGGGTTCAGGAGAGAAGCGGGGCCACAGGAGGGAAGCGGCTGCAGGAGAGAAGCGGGTCCACAGGAGAGAAGCGGGGTCCACAGGAGAGAAGCGGGTTCAGGAGAGAAGCGAGTCCACAGGAGAGAAGCGGGGCCACAGGAGAAGCGGGTCCACAGGAGAGAAGCGGGGTCCACAGGAGAGAAGCGGGTCCACAGGAGGGAAGCGGGTTCAGGAGAGAAGCGGGTCCACAGGAGGGAAGTGGCTGCAGGAGAGAAGCGGGGCCACAGGAGGGAAGTGGCTGCAGGAGAGAAGCGGGGCCACAGGAGGGAAGTGGCTGCAGGAGAGAAGCGGGGCCACAGGAGAGAAGCGGGGTCACAGGAGAGAAGCGGGTCCACAGGAGAGAAGCGGGTCCACAGGAGAGAAGCGGGTCCACAGGAGAGAAGCGGGGTCACAGGAGAGAAGCGGGTCCACAGGAGAGAAGCGGGTCCACAGGAGAGAAGCGGGTCCACAGGAGAGAAGCGGGGTCACAGGAGAGAAGCGGGTCCACAGGAGAGAAGCGGGGCCACAGGAGAGAAGCGGGGTCACAGGAGAGAAGCGGGTCCACAGGAGAGAAGCGGGGCCACAGGAGAGAAGCGGGGCCACAGGAGAGAAGCGGGGCCACAGGAGAGAAGCGGGTCCACAGGAGAGAAGCGGGTCCACAGGAGAGAAGCGGGGTCCACAGGAGGGAAGCGGGTTCAGGAGAGAAGCGGGTCCACAGGAGGGAAGTGGCTGCAGGAGAGAAGCGGGGCCACAGGAGGGAAGTGGCTGCAGGAGAGAAGCGGGGCCACAGGAGGGAAGTGGCTGCAGGAGAGAAGCGGGGCCACAGGAGAGAAGCGGGGTCACAGGAGAGAAGCGGGTCCACAGGAGAGAAGCGGGTCCACAGGAGAGAAGCGGGTCCACAGGAGAGAAGCGGGGTCACAGGAGAGAAGCGGGTCCACAGGAGAGAAGCGGGGCCACAGGAGAGAAGCGGGTCCACAGGAGAGAAGCGGGGCCACAGGAGAGAAGCGGGGCCACAGGAGAGAAGCGGGGCCACAGGAGAGAAGCGGGTCCACAGGAGAGAAGCGGGTCCACAGGAGAGAAGCGGGGCCACAGGAGGGAAGCGGGGCCACAGGAGAGAAGCGGGGCCACAGGAGGGAAGCGGGGCCACAGGAGAGAAGCGGGGTCCACAGGAGGGAAGCGGGGCCACAGGAGGGAAGCGGGGCCACAGGAGGGAAGTGGCTGCAGGAGAGAAGCGGGGCCACAGGAGGGAAGCGGCTGCAGGAGAGAAGCGGGGCCACAGGAGAGAAGCGGGGCCACAGGAGAGAAGCGGGTCCACAGGAGGGAAGCGGGTCCACAGGAGGGAAGCGGGTTCAGGAGAGAAGCGGGGTCCACAGGAGGGAAGCGGGTTCAGGAGAGAAGCGGGGCCACAGGAGGGAATCGGCTGCAGGAGAGAAGCGGGGCCACAGGAGAGAAGCGGGTCTACAGGAGGGAAGCGGGGCCACAGGAGAAGCGGGGACACAGGAGGGAAGCGGCTGCAGAAGAGAAGCGGGTCCACAGGAGAAGCGGGTCCACAGGAGGGAAGCGGCTGCAGGAGAGAAGCGGGTCCACAGGAGAAGCGGGTCCACAGGAGGGAAGCGGCTGCAGGAGAGAAGCGGGGCCACAGGAGGGAAGCGGGGCCACAGGAGAAGCGGGGCCACAGGAGAAGCGGGTCCACAGGAGGGAAGCGGCTGCAGGAGAGAAGCGGGGCCACAGGAGGGAAGCGGCTGCAGGCCCTGCAGAGCGCGGCGGCGCGGCCGTGTGCGCGGCGGGAGGAAAGGCCTGAGCCCCGCCGCTGGGGGATGTTCCCACGGACTTGTCAGGGGGAGGAACCTCGATGTGGGAGACACAGGGATTGGCTGCCTCCTGCACACCCCCTCCCCTAGGGCCGGGAGGAGCCTTCGATCCACACTCGAACCCAGGACCTTTCGGCCCACGGGCCGGCGCGCTCTCCACTGAGCCACACGGGCCGGAGCGCAGGACCTATCACCTCGACGAAGCCGAAAAGCCAGAAACCACCGCCCGCGCGGCGCGCATGGGGGCCTCGCCCGCCACAGGGACGAGCGCTCCCGGGAGTGAGTGCGGCGGGTGTGCGGCTCCCTCGGACCCAGGGCCGCCGCGGCGGGCGGGTAGGCGGGGAGCCCGGCGGGTGAATGGGGCGCGGCCCCCCTCCGGCCCACTCACCCGGCCCGGCGCGGCCTCCCCGCACTCGGCGCCGCGCTCCGGGGCGAGCCGCCAGCCGCGGGCCGCGAGCGGCGGGAGCCGGCGCTTCCCGAGGACCCGCCAGGCCGCCATGGGCCTCCTGCCGGCTCTCGCGGCGGCGCACGGCAGAGTCGCGACAGCGCGCGGGCTGCTTTACGGCAGGTCGCAGGTCACAGGTCGCAGGTCGCGGGGGGCGGGCCGACCGCGCGCTTTCCCCGCATGGGCCGGGCGGCGGGGGCGGCGGGGGCGGCGCGGCGGCGCGGGGTTGGCGGCGGCGGCTCCCGGGCCGCGGCCTCGCGGGGCGGCGGCGCGCGGCGGCGGGCGGCGGGGGCGGCGCGGGCGGCGCGGGGCCCGGCCGGGCGGCGGAGGCCGTTTTCCCAGCAGCCGCGGCGGTCGGCCCGGGGCGGGGCCGCGGGGCCGGACGCCGGCGGGAGCCGCGGAGTCGCAGGGCGGCGGCGGCGCGGCGCGCGATGGCGCGGGCGGCACAGGTGAGCGCGGCGGCGGCGCGGGCCTCCTCCGCGGGCCCTGCTCGGCCCTGACACCCCGCGGCCGGCCTCCGAGCCGGGCTCCCGGCACCGGCCGGCCCTCCGCTCTCCCCCCGGCTACTGGCCGCCGGCCGGGCCGAGGCGCCCCTCCCCCGCCGCCATTGTGAGGTCAGGCCGGCGGCGCGTCGGGGGCCGGGCGACGCCCGGAGCGGCCGCTGCGGCCAGTAGCCGCCGCCGCCGCCCCTTCACCGGCCCCCGCTCAGACCTGGCCGGGAGG
Organism: Pipistrellus nathusii; assembly: GCA_963693515.1. Lineage (NCBI taxonomy): Eukaryota > Metazoa > Chordata > Mammalia > Chiroptera > Vespertilionidae > Pipistrellus > Pipistrellus nathusii. Next base: position 1,850,391 of record OY882858.1, read on the forward strand.
GGAGCGAGGGATGCCGCGGGGGGCCCGGCTCGGGCGCCGCACCCCGTGAAGGGCTGCCCGGCCCCCTCGCCGCGCACCATGGGGAGCCAGCCCGCCGAGATGTCCTCCGGGTAACGAGCGGGGCGGGAGGGGAGCCGCAGGAGCGAGGCCCCGGGCGGGCTCCTGGCTCGCACCCACCGGGGATCGGTTTCCGTGGATATTCCATCCTCCGGCGAGCTGCTTCGTAGAGACCCGGGAGCCTGAAACATGCCTCCGGCCTCTCCGGGCCGAACGGGAGGCTGGCGAAGGCGGAATTCATGGCTGTCACTTCGGGGCACGGCGGGCTGGGGCAGGGGGTGAGCATGATGGGGCCCGGGCCGGTGCCCTTCGCAGGACCCTGTCACGGTCCTTTCCTGTGGAGCTCCATGCCCTTCAGGGAAGAGGGCGGGGAGGGGGGCGGAGGGAACAGGGAAGTGGCCCGTCTGGGGTGCCTGGTGCCGCCTGGGGGTGTTGGTTTCTCTCAGAGGTCGTTTTTCCGGAAACTCGGCCTGGACCGCCTCCGCCCGGCTGGTGCTTAGGGAGCCCTGTTGTCCGGAGGCCGGGCTGCTGGGGTGCATCCCTGAGGGTCTCGCCGCCGCCACCTGCAGCTTCCAGGGTGCGGGCTGGGGAACCTGTGCCTTTTCCCCGCGAGAGTTGACAGCTGCGTGCCCTGCTTACAGGATGTGCCTGCCATCCCCGCCCAGAGCCCGGCTCCTCCCCACCGCAGGACCCGCCTGCTCCTGGTCTCTGGGTGATGGTGATTTTCAGGAGCCCGAGTTCATTAGTCACTTTTCCCCCTAAGATCAAACATCTTTAAAAGTAAAACTTGATTGATTTTAGGGAGAGGAAGGGAGAGAGAAACATTGATTTGTTGTTCCACTTATTTGTGCATTCATTGGTCGATTCTTGCATGTGCCCTGACCAGGACCTCCTGGTTCATAGGTCGCTCAACCACTGAGCCAGGTGGCAGGGTGACTTTTTTCTTCCTCCCTCCCTCCCTCCCTCTCTCCCTCCCTCCCTTCCTTCCTATTGGTTTCAGAGAGGTCAGGAGAAGGGGGAGAGAGAAGCATCCATGAGGAGAGAGAATCATTGATCAGCTGCCTCCTGCACGCCCCGCAGTGGGGGACCTGGTTCACAGGTGGACGCTCCCTCACTGAGCCGTGCCCGCCCGCCCGGGGACTGCTTCTCCGCCGAGCGTGCGTGACTGCTGTCTGGGCTGCGGTATTGACAAACCCTTCCGAACGTCACTGTCCAGAGCGAGGGTTTTAGAATGAGCTAACTGGTCACCCTCCTGCGGACTCTGCGGGGTACTAAGCTGCCTTCTTGTCCTTTCAGTGCTTGTGAAGCTGAGCCCAACCAGAGAATGGATATGGGAAACCAACACCCCAACATCAGCAGGCTGCAGGAGATCCAGAAGGAAGTGAAGAGCATCGAGCCCCAGGTGGTTGGCTTCAGCGGGCTGTCCGACGACAAGAACTACAAGAAGCTGGAGAGGATGCTGATGAGGCAGCTTTTCGAGATCGACTCCGTGGACACGGAAGGGAAGGGGGACATCCAGCAAGCGCGGAAGCGGGCAGCCCAGGAGACCGAGCGCCTCCTCAAGGAGCTGGAGCAGAACGCCAACCACCCGCACCGGCTCGAGATCCAGACCATCTTCCGGGAGGCGCAGGCCCTGGTGCGGGAGCAGATCGTGCCCTTCTACAGCGGCGGCAGCCGCGTGGGGGAGGAGTTCGAGGAAGGCCTTCAGGACGTGGTCCTGAGGCTGACGCACGTCAAGACGGGCGGGAAGGTGTCCCTGCGGAAAGCCCGCCACCGCACGCTCACCAAGATCTGCGCCGTGCAGGAGATCATCGAGGACTGCGTGAAGCGGCAGCCGTCCCTGCCGCTGTCCGAGGACACGCACCCCTCCGTGGCCAAGATCAACTGCGTGATGTGCGAGGTGAACAAGGCCAGGGGCACGCTGATCGCCCTGCTCATGGACGTGGCCAGCAACGAGACGTGCAAGCACCTGTCCTGCGTGCTCTCGGGGATGATCGCGGACCTGGACGCGCTGGACGTGTGCGGGCGGACGGAGATCCGCAACTACCGCCGCGAGGTGGTGGAGGACATCAACAAGCTGCTGAGGTACTTGGACTTGGAAGAGGAAGCAGATTCGACCCACGCGTTCGACCTGGGCCAGAACCAGTCCATCCTGAAGATTGAGAAGGTCCTCAAGCGGATGAGGGAGATTAAGAACGAGCTGCTGCAGGCGCAGAACCCCCCCGAGCTGTACCTGAGCGCCAAGACGGAGCTGCAGGCCCTGATCGGGCAGCTGGACGAGGTGAGCCCCGAGAAGAACCCCTGCATCCGGGAGGCGCGGCGGCGGGCGGTGATCGCCGTGCAGACCCTCATCACGCACATCGACCTGAAGGAGGCGCTGGAGAAGAGGAAGTCCTTCGTGTGCGAGGAGCACCCGTCCCACAAGGCCATCTGGGCCGTGCTGGGCCACCTGTCGGAGATCCTGGGGGAAGTCCTGCTGTTCGACGGGAACCGGACGGACAAGAACTACATCCGGCTGGAGGAGCTGCTCACCAAGCAGCTGCTGGCCCTGGACGCGGTGGACCCGCAGGGCGAGGAGCAGTGCAAGGCGGCCCGGAAGCAGGCCGTGAAGCTGGCCCAGAACATCCTCAGCTTCCTGGACCTGAAGTCGGACGAGTGGGAGTACTGAGGCCGGGGCAGCGCGTTACCCAGACGTGTATGTATTTACGGAGAGCTTGCGGGTCGCCGAGCCTAACTGTGGTTTGTACCTGCATATTGCAATCTCAGTATTTATGATTTCAGCAAATTATATTCCGTACCTGCTGCTTTTGATGTCGCAAAACAAATATCATTACAGCTCGCTGACTTTCCCACTGGATCGTGATCTGTATGTCGTGGTGTTATTTTCCTAATCAGAAAATGGCATCGGGCAGCTTCTGTGATTTTTAACTGGGTGCGCAAAAGCATGAAAACAGATGTTTCAGAACCCAGGGCGGGGCCTAGCCTTGCCTGATACTAGGACAGTTGTGAGAAAGGGCGGACTTTTTAAATTAGAATGAGGTGCAAGCGCAGAAGCAGGGAGTATGTTTTATTCTGCTAAATAAAGCAGCACTTTTCCATTTACCGGCCTGATTGGTCCCGCCCAACTTACCTGGGCGGGTGGTGGTTTTACTGTCTTCGGATGGTCTGTTCTCTCATAAGCTTGGTTGGGAAACAGGCCTTTCCCAGGCTCCCTGCGTTCAGGCCTGCTCACGTGCCCAGTGCTACCGCACTGCGCCCCCCTCGCTGGCTCCCTTCCCTGCCCCTCTAGGGAGTCTGTCCTCGTTCAGTTCGTGCCTCCCGTGGCACGTGTTTCCACGATGTGACATGAAGAGAATCTGTAGTAAAGTAAAGCCCACCCCGCCCATGTCTGGGACATAGGACCTTTGTGTGTGACACAGAAAATCGTGGACATTGATAGCAAAGAAACCTTTAGGCTGCGTTGGAAAGGGATAAGACGCCAGCTAATACTCTGAGTGGTTTTGTTGTGAAGTCTGAACTGACGGTTTTCCTTAGTAATCGGTAAGGAGGGAAACGTTCCCAAGGACCCGGAGAAAGATGAAAGGGAAACAGACCCCAGCCTGGGCAGGGGCGTGCCTGGAGACAGTACCACGACCTGTGTGGACATGTGTGGGCGTGGCATGCGGTGGGCTCCTCCCGGCACTGGCACTGCCCCCCGGCAGGCCTGCCCACGTGCCCAGTGCTGCCTCACAGGCGGGCGGCACTCGCCAGCTTGCTGAGAAGGTAGCCGTCAGCAGTTCCCGAAGCTCTGAAGCGCGGGTGGCGCGTTGGTTGGAGGGGTGGCGGACCGCTCCCGTGTCACCTTTCACAGGTGTCTGCAGCGTCTTGATCTCTAGAAACCTGCTCCTCGGCCACGGGTGAGACTCGGTGTAAACAAACGGCGCAGACCGGCCGGTGCAGGAACGCCTGAACGCCAAGGCAGAGCGGAGCCAGCCCAGTAATAAGAGCCTGTGCCAGTTCCTCCTGCAGCGGATCCCCGATAGTGGGGTCAGAGGGCAGTGGGGTGCCCGGACAGTGAGCCCTCCCACCTGCCCCCAGCTCCTGGCGCCTGGGGGCTGTCCCAGTGCAGGTTGTTGGAGCCGTGTTGGCCAGTCCCTGTCGGGTGCTGTTCTGGGGCGTAGTTCCAGGGTGCCCTCCAGCACTGGTGGGAGCACGGGGGCGGCCTCCCTGACTGCTCCCAACCCCGCAGCAGCAGCTGTGATTTCATGTTGGGTCTGGAAGCTCAGGGCACGCTCATACCCATTGTTCTTTGCCAGCAGCACTGCCCGCCGCTGTGCCCACGCCTCCTGTAGGCGGGGAGCCCGCCCGTGGGGCTCCAGGCTGCTGCCTGGCTGGCACTGGGGGTAGCACAGGGGGTCACTGGTCACAGAAACAGACCACTTGGAGCGCCTGGTGAGGCGTGTGCCCCTGAGTCCCTGCACCTGCTGTTCTGCCTGCACTGAGCCCGCCTCGCTGGCTCCTGTCCCTGCCCCTCTAGGGAGTCTGTGTCCTCGTTCATTTTGGTGCCTTCCACGATGTGACGTGAAGAGAATCTGACGGAAGTAAAGCCCACCCTCCCCTGTCTGCTTTGGTCTGCATTAAACGTGTAACCTCTGTTCATGCGAAACCAGTGGGGTGTCTGCTTTCCGTGCTGCTCGCCTGCCAGGCCACGGCAGCCTGAGCGGTTGAGGAAATAAAGGAATGACATGTCGGCACATACAGCTCACCCACCGCCTGTCCTGAGCCCCGGTGAGCCGTGGCGGATAGAAGCCGGCAGGTTTGGGAACGGAACCAGTTTTCTCATTGTTTTCCTTTGCCAACTGCCACTGGGTCCTGAGGGTCTCCGCTGAGCCTGTGCTCGGTTATCCCCGGAGCCGTGCTGGCCACTGCAGCATGACGCCGGTGCGCTTCCTGGGGGTGGCTCTGCCCTCACTGATGGCCGCGCGGCCGTGTCAGTGCTTGGGGGTGTGCTGAGACACACAGAGCAGCAGACCTTAATTATTGATGAATGAAAAGCCTCTCAGCTCATCTGGGCAGTGGAGACGTGTGAGTCTGAGGCGTTAGCTCTCCTCGTTTCACTGCGTAGCGGGCGGGCGGGCGGCGGGCTGCCAGCTCTGGCTGGTGGCAGTGGCCTCGGGGTCCTGTCACAGGGAAGGGTGACGTTCCCCTTTAAACCAGGACCAGGAGGCGGGAGGGGCTGCCGCGGCTCCCAGGAGCATCTCTGGCCCCGAGTCCGCTCAGGGCTTCCTGCAGCGAGGACCGGCTCCTCTCGTTCCCTGGGCAGGTGTCTGTCTGTCTGTTGAAGCTTGTCCTGTGGCAGCAGTGAAGTGTGTCTAGTCCTGGCCTTTCCTGCAGGTCCCCTGGTCTGGCCGCTGCTGTCCTCCAGGGGAGCGGAGAGAAGCGAGGCCGCCTCCCGCCACGCACATGCGGGCACACTTGTGGGAAGAAGCACGTTGGACAGGTTAGTGTGCCCAGCACGCCTGCTGCCCGAAGGAGCCATCTCGTGAGGGTAAGGGACGCGCAGGCAGGTGCAGCACCCTCTGCCCGAGGCCTGGAACTCCGGCTGCAGACGGTCCTCCAGCTCCTCCTCCAGGCGAGCGTGGTCCTGCCCTTGCATCAAACCTGCCCGGCTGCCAGGGCCCCGCTCCTGGGCAGACACACCAACCGCCTCCCTCGTCTCCCGGTCCTGTGAGTGCGGGGCCGTCAGTATACGAACCTTTCCGCTCTCAGCCTCTTCCGGTGCCGATCCTCACACCGCAGCGAGGCCCCGGCTGCTGGCCTCACGGGCGGTCGGCTTAGGCAGGTGGCTGTGACCTCGGCTCCGGGCCACGTGCTTACGTCTCCGGGAAACCCAGGTTTCTCACACACACACACACACACACCCGCACCTGACCTGGCCATCCCACGGAAGCGCAGGGGTCCTGGGACCAGCATGGCTCTTGGGTTGCGCCTGGGCCAGGGCCTGGGGGAGGGTAGGGTGCAGGCTGACCAGCAGCCTGTGCAAAGCCCTGAGTCCCGCAGCCTCTGTGCTGGGGGCAGGGGGGTGGGTCCAGGGCCCCAGGGGCTATTCTGGGGGAAGCCGCTGGGGAGCAGAATTTCATCCTGGACCAGAGGGCCAGGTACCGGTGGCGCTTTGGGACGGGGCACTTCCGGGGGGTGCCCAGCCACAGTAGCTCCACCAAACCTGGCCTGGTGGCTAGACCTGTGCCCTGGCAGCCTGCAGAGGGTACCCAGGGGGTCCCTCCAGTGAGATCCCAAGAGGCTGGTCTGAGCCCCACTGCGTTAGGGGGCCTGCCAGGCCGGGTGAAGAGGGAGGACCTAAACAGACCCGCCCTGCCCGCCCCTCCACAGCCCTGTCTGCTTCCCAGCACCTTGACCTTGAAGTGTCCTGAGTTTCCTGCATCCCTCCCCAGCCCCGCCCGCCTGTTGTGTTTCCCTGTGGCCGCCAGGCGGCACCCGAGGCCAAGCTTCACGGAGCCCAGTCCTCCTGGCCAGGAGTGGGGAAGGAAGCGGGCGGGGCTGCAGCTGTTGCTCTGGGCCTGCCCACCTGTGCTCCCCAGGGGACAGGTGGCCGCCGGAAGGAGACACACACACACACACACACACACACACAGGTGCTGGGCACTCCGGAGCAGAGCGGGGCTGGTGTTGGGCCGTCCCACCGTGCCTACATGCCACAGTGTGGAGCCCCAGGGAGCCGTGGGGAACTCACTGCATCGGACTTGCCCCTCGCACCAGGTCGGGCCATGGCCTGCTCGCCATCCACAGCCCACGGCACCCCAGGCGGCAAGGCGGCAAGCAAGGGCAGCCGGCGGTGTCCCCCCATTCTCTGCCCTGGCCCACTGGTGCCTGTGATTTGGGGTCCGGGACAGGCATGATGGGCGTGTTAAGTGTCCGGAGGAAGTGACGGACCGGAGAGAAGGAAGAACCAGGGCGGTGGGCGGTGGGCCGGGGGCGGGGAGGGCTGCTGTGGGGGGTGGGCAGGGGCTGGCCTCCCCTGGGGCTCGAGGAGTCCATCAGGCCTTGGCCTTCTGGGCTCAGCTCCCCCCGGGCCCCCGCCTGTGGGGGCTGCACTCAGGCCGGCTCTGGGGAGAGCTGAGCTGTGAGCCGGCAATGGAAGCTGGCCCGTGCTGCCCCAGCAGCCGGGGGAGGTGGTGGTGGCACCCCAGCAGCCTCGCTTGCTCCTGGGGCTGGTGGGGTGGCCGGGGCACGGCGGGTGGGGGTAAGCTCCGTCCCTAGCAGGGCCAGGAGCAAGGCCGCCCGCCTCCCCACCCCGCCGGCTTCCTGCCCCACTCCTGGCCCCAAGCTCTCCCGCTCCGGCCCCGCCTGCCCGAGCTGTGCGGAGCCTCACAGCTTCACACCAGCAGGGGCTGCTGGCCACCTGGGTGCTGGCTGGGTGGCTGCGGGGCCAAAGGCAAGCTGTGCAGGGGGACCCACTCCTGCCGGAGCCCCCAGAGGCCCCCGGGACGCCTCAGTGCCGAAGCGTCTGCGTTGCTAGGAGCTCAGGGCTCTTCTCAGGGGCCTGGATCCCAGCAGACAACAGAGCTGCTTCCCGGGCTGACGCCATGGGGTCACCGCCCTGCAGCAGGCGGTAGAACACGGGGAGGGGGGCCCCACCGGCTCTTGGGGACCAGCGCCCGCACAGACCCAGTGGGCTTGGGGGGCCCTGGCTGGCGCTGTGCTGCCGCCCAGAGAGGCTGCGGCCAGGGACAGGGGGCCCGGCTGTCACCCTGGGAGGGGTCGCGGTTTCTTCCCCAGGATTCGGCCCCAGCCCCGCCCTCCTGGCCCCTCCCCAGGGCGCCTCCCGGGAACTCCTGGCACGCTGCCCGCTGCCCGCCCGCCTGCCCCAAGCCGGGTCCTGGGCCAGCTCCCTCCCTAAGGCCCAGATCCGCCGCTGACGTCATTGGGGGCAGGAGCCGGCCGGGCCTCCAGGCCTCTGCCCCAGAGACCTGGGCCACCGTCTGAGGTGGCAGTGACACCGCTTTGTCGTGGGGTCGAGAGTCCGATGAGGTGCTCACGGAGCCCTGGGGTGCGGCCGCTGAGTGGGAAGGAGCCAGCGGGCCGCCCCTCCTCAGGCAGCAAGCAGCCGCAAGGCAGGGCCCAGCCAAGGCCTCAGAGGCCCAGCTCCAGGCTGCAATCCGGGGCGCCCAGCGGGCCCTGGACCTGCAGCTCAGCTCTGCACGCAGCCTCCCCTCCCCTTTGCCCCCTCCCCCGGGGGTGACCACCAAGTCCTGGTGACTTGCTATGCGGTGGCTCCTGCAGCTTCACCCAGCACCTCAAATGGCTGAGCATGTATGCTGTGTGCTGTGTGCACACACGTGTTCCATGTACATGTGGGTGTGAACGCACACACAGGTGTGCTGTGTGCGTGCATGTGTTTGCAATGGTGTTCATGTGTGTGCGGTGTGCATATGTGCGTGTGTGTGACAACGCGGGACACACATACTCTGCCTGGCACCCTACTGGCCTTGGGTGGGCACAGGGCCGGGTGGTGGGGGCTGGGGGCTGGCAGGGCTGCCTGGCGGCTGCGAGGGGCCCCAGGACTAAGGCCCAGAAGGAAGCCAGCAGAGCAGCCATGGCGGGGGGGGGGGGGGGGGGGGCCCTTAGCAACGCGGCACAAAGCACTGGCCTACTTACTCCAGCCACCCCGCCCTTCGCCGCCTCCGGAGGGGGAGGGGCTGTGGCAGGGCCCGGCCTCAGCTTTCTGGAGGCCCAGCCGTCCCTGAGGCTCCGCTCCCAGCCCTGGACCCCCGGCCTCCTGGCCCCTCCTAACTGGGCGCTGGGCAGCAGGAGCCTGTTCCTCCCCCAGTGGGGGTGCTCGGCCCCCACGCTTGCTCCCTGTCCTCCGGGGGCTGTGGATGTTTCCAGCCCCAGAAATCTTGGGGTTTTCCGTGCTGTTGGGGTGACCACATGCCTTGGAAGTCTGTGACCCGGACCAAAGGCCTCAGACCAGGCCCCCACGTCAGGGCAGAGTCTGGTGAGGGGGTGGCGGGAGCACCGAGGACAGAGCCCAAGTGCCCCCCCAGCCACCTGGGACAAAGCCCTGAGGAGAGGCGCCCTCTACACCCTGTCACCCTCAGCCAGTCGGCCCCGTGGCGGGCGGGGAGGCCGGCAGCTCCCTCACCTTGGCCTGACTGGAGCAGCTCTGAGCTGGCCGCCGCCTCCTGCAGGAAGCCCGCCTGGCCTACAGCCACCGCTCTCACAGCGGAGGGCGCGGGGACAAGAGTCTCCAGAGCCCAGTGCGGCCGAGCAGGCCACCAGGGGAGAAGGGGGGCATTGGTCAGCAGCCCGAGGGGCTCGGGGGCCTGGGAGGTCCGGCTGCCGCTGCCCACCCTGCGCCCCCGGCTGCCGGCCAGCAGGCTGGGAGGGCCTTTGTGGAGCACCGGGGACAGGAAGCCGGGCCTGGTGGGTGTCACCCGACACCATGCTTCAAAACCAAATGTTTTCCTGACCTCACCCGGAGCCAGGCTGCTGGCCCCCAGGCCCGGCTCCTGCTGGCCTCCGTCCCCACAGGACAGACTGTGGGTGTCGGGAGAGCAGGCCTGGCCCAGCAGCCCCCGCCCTGGGAATCTGGGGGCCATGTGGCCCGTGTCCCCCTTTCCAGCCTGGAGCCTGCCCCCCTCACCCACCAGATGCTCCCTGCACCCCATCTGTGGGAGGAATGAGGAGGCTGGGAGGGGAGCAGCGGGCACCGTGGGAGTGGGCGTTGGGGCTGACCCTTGTGTGCACACGCGGATGTGAATGTGTGTGCCCCCAGACGCCGCTGCAGCTGCCCGCCCTGCCCCCAGGGCCCCCCCTAATTTATGCCGTGAGGGGCCGGCCGCTCGCTGGTCCCCTGCTGCGGAGGCTTTGTCCCCGGCGATTCCCAGGGCCGGCCCTTTGGGAAGAAAGGGTCCTTCTCGGCGATGAGGTCACCCTCCCGCTGGGCGCACAAAGGCCTGGGCCCCCACCCCCCTCCGGCAGCTGCCGCTTTGTCCTCAGGCTCAGCCCAGGAGAGGCCGGGGCCAGCTCTGCCTGGGGGGGAGGGGGAGGCTGGGCCTCATCTGGGGGAGGGGAGGAGGGGAGGGATGGAGCAGCCCCCTCCCTGGCTTTGCTCCCAATGAGTGACAGCTGAGGGGCTCCCCCAGCCCAGATCCACGGTGCTCAGCCCAGTGGGGCGTCTGCGTCCAGCTGTCCGTCAGCTGTCCGTCTGGTCCCCAGGACGGGCAGGAGCTACAGGAGGGGGAAGGGGGCGTGGGTGCCCGGGACCACCTAGGAGGGCAGGCAGCTGTCCCAGCCGGGAGTGGCTCCGTCCCTGCAGGGGTTCTGGGTGTCCTGTCCTCAGCTGCCGAGGCCAGGGCTGCCCTGGGCCCAGGACTCCTGGCTGTGTGTCTGTGCGTGTGCGTGCGCGTGCATGTGGTGGGATGAAGGGCTGGCAGGCCTGGGCGCCCCTCTGCACCTCCCCATGCAGCTCCCCCCACAAGCCCAGCTGGGTGCCCCGTCCCCCAGGGGCTGGGGGCTGAGGCTCAGGCAGGACGAGGCTTCTGCTCAAAGCCCCGTGGGGGAGGTTCTCTTTTCTGACTCTGGAACCGGACAGCCGGGGTTTGGGCGCCTGTGACTTGAGCTGACTCAGCGGAGACAGGGTGATCCTACGTGAGCGCCGATCCCGATCCCGATCCCGATCCCGATCCCGGCAGACGGGGAGCCGCAGGTCACCCACACCTGCTCTGCCCCCACCAGCCAAGGGGACGGCCCCCTTCCCACTGAGCGCCAGGCCCGGGCGCCCGGCTGGCAGGTTAGAGGTGCTCCGATCAGAGCCGCACCCTCAGGGCCAGCAGAGGGTCCCTTGGGCTTCTGCCCAGCGGCCTCCCCTGCACAGGCCGCCGGCCCCTCCCTGGCCCGGACCGCTGACTGGGGGTCAGGACAGGCTGACTCAGGTTGTGGGGCGCAGGGGCTTCGGACGCCCCAGGGAGGGGCCTGGGCAGGGCTGGAGGGGCGCGGGGAGGGCGGAGGCCTGGTGGCTGCCTGGGGGGCCTGGGCCGGCCCAGAGCTGCTCTCCACGGGGATCGGGGATCGGGACAAACCCCGCCTGTCCCCCCGCGGCCAGCCCCGGGGGCAGCGAGGGCTGGGGTTCGCGCGCCTCCAGCTCTGCCCAGGGCCCTGGGACAGCCCTGCACTCGGACCCGGACCCGGCTGGAAGCTGGGTCGGAGGAAGCGGTGGCAGGCTCCACTCCGGAGAGGGGTGCCGCGGGGGGAGGGTGCTGCTGGTGGGAGGGGTGCCGCGGGGGGAGGGTGCCGCGGGGGGAGGGGTGCCGCGGGGGGAGGGTGCTGCTGGTGGGAGGGGTGCCGCGGGGGGAGGGTGCCGCGGGGGGAGGGGTGCCGCGGGGGGAGGGTGCTGCTGGTGGGAGGGGTGCCGCGGGGGGAGGGTGCCGCGGGGGGAGGGGTGCCCCAGGGGGAGGGTGCGCTGGGGGAGGGGTGCCGCTGGGGGGAGGGTGGCGCTGGGGGAGGTGCCTCTGGGGGAGTGTGCTGCAGGGGGAGGGTGCGCGGGGGGAGGGTGCCGCGTAGGGAGAGGTGCCGCTGGGGAAGGGTGCCGCGGGGGGAGGGTGCCTCGGAGGGAGGGTGCGCTGGGGGAGGGGTGCCGCTGGGGGAGGGTGCCACGGGGGGAGGGTGCGCTGGGGGAGGGGTGCCGCTGGGGGAGGGTGCCGCGGGGGGTGGGTGCCGCGTAGGGAGGGTGCCGCGGGGGGAGGGGTGCCGCGGGGGGAGGGTGCGCGGGGGGAGGGGTGCCGCGGGGGGAGGGTGCCGCGGGGGGAGGGTGCCTCGGAGGGAGGGTGCCTCGGAGGGAGGGTGCCTCGGAGGGAGGGTGCCGCGGGGGGAGGGTGCGCGGGGGGAGGGGTGCCGCGGGGGGAGGGGTGCCGCGGGGGGAGGGGTGCCGCGGGGGGGAGGGTGCGCGGGGGGAGGGTGCCGCGGCGGGAGGGGTGCCGCGGGGGGAGGGTGCCGCGGGGGGAGGGTGCCGCGGGGGGAGGGTGCCTCGGAGGGAGGGTGCCTCGGAGGGAGGGTGCCGCGGGGGGAGGGTGCGCGGGGGGAGGGGTGCCGCGGGGGGAGGGTGCCGCGGGGGGAGGGTGCCGCGGGGGGAGGGGTGCGGGACATCCTGGCTCCCCTTGCCTCCCCCTTGCCGGGAGCCCAGAAAGTCCATTGTGCCGGTAGCTTAGCAACAGGCTCCTCGCCGCCCCGCCCCCCGCATTCCTGGCGGCGCTGCCCCCGCGGACCTCCCGCTGCACCGCCCTCCCGGCGGCCCGGCCCCAGGCCTCAGGCCTCAGCCCGGCCCCTGCCCCCCACCCCCCAGCGTCAGGCCGGCTGAGCCGCAGTCAGACGTCCTTGTGTTTTCTGGCCGCTGGCGGCAGGGGGGGGGGCAGGGTTGCAGGGAGGGGGGCCTGCCTGGAGGTGGAGGGGCCGGGGGGGGGGGGCGAGGGGCCCTGCAGCCTGTGACCCGGGTCACCCCGAGGCCCTTACTGCACCCCTGTGCCCCCAGCACCCACAGGCCACCTGCTGTTCCCCTCCCCCCAGGCCCCCACTTGAGAACAGAGGCACCCTGGCCCTGAGGGAGGGGAGCTGGAGGCTGGAGGCGACGGGGGACAGGATAGAGACCTCTGAGTGACTTCTTTCCCCGCCCAGGACCCAGGACAATTCACGGAGCAAGCAGTCTGGGGCATTTTTCCTTTAAAATAACCAGCAACAGCCCTGAGGTCAGGGTTCAATTCCAGGTCAGGGCACAGGCCCAGTTTCGGGGTTCCACCCATGTGCGGTGTGCGGGAGGCAGCCGATGAGTGACTCTCATCACTGATATTTCTCTCTCTCCCCTCCCTCCCTCTCTGAAATCAATAAAATCTTTAAAATAAAAATAAAGCATCTTGTTTGTTCAAATCAGGACCCAACAAGGTCCGTGCGGCAATGCTCCTGCCGGCTGCCCTCTGGGCCTCCGCCAGGTGTTGCCTGGGAGACAGTGACCCCAGGGGACGGCATTCCGCACAAACACCCCGACCAGCCGAGCACAGAGCGAGTGGATGGTGCTAGAAGCTAGGAGGGCTGCACGGAACTGCTGGGTCCCGGTGGAGGGCAAGCAGGAGGCAGCCGACGACGGATGGGGATTCCCCTCTTCGGTGTTTCTATCGCTCCCTCCCCGTCTCTGAAACCGATTTTTTAAAAAGGAACTCGGCCGGGACCGGTTTGGCTCAATGGATAGAGCGTCGGCTTGGGGACTGAAGGGTCCCGGGTTCGATTCCAGTCAAGGGCATGTACCTTGGTTGCGGGCAGATCCCCAGTAGGGGGTGTGCAAGAGGCAGCTGATCGATGACTCTCTCTCATCGATGTTCTATCTCTCTCCCTTCCTCTCTGTACAAAATCAATAAAATATATTAAAAAAATAAAATAAAATAAAAAGGAACTCGAAGGCACCGAGTTTGAAACTCCTATCCGCCCCCAGTGACTGCTTGTCCGGAGCCAGTGGGGCCGGGAGCCTGCGTCTCTCCCCGCAGCCCAGCCCCCCGCACAGCATGCCAGGCCGGGCCCGTGGGGAAGTGGGGGGTTGAGTCCCGGGAACGGCAGCGCCTGGGTCTGCAGAGCCCACTCCGGTGCCCGGACGCGGTGAGGCAGTGCTGTGCTTGGCGCCCCGATGCGCCACTCCACGGCAGCGAGGCCGCCAGCCCAGGGGACAGCCGCGTGGGCCTGTCTGGCTCACTGGGGCCTCGGGCGCCCCGCCTGGCAGAGGGGGCGGAGGAGGAGGCGGGATGAGATGGGATGCGGGTCTGCACTCGGGACAGCCAGCAGCAGGCCTGGTCTGGCTCCCTGGTGGCAAAGGGGTGCTTCTCACAGCTTTAGGTTCCAGTCCCCTGGGGAGCCATCCACACGCACCTCCTGAATTGGCGGTGGGGGACCCGCCTGTGCCTCTAGCCCCGAGAGGCGGTGCTGCCGCCTGGGGACCCCGGCCCGCCCAGCTCGGGTCCCCGGGAGGAGAGCCTGCGGTGAGCAGCCCCTCACTCCCGGCACCGGAGCCCCAAGCAGGGCCAGCACCCAGCCAAGCTCACACCAGCGGGGGGGAGGGGGGAGGGGGAGACGGCGGCAAGAGGGGGCGGGAGGAGCCTCTGCCTCCCCAGCAGCGTGCAATCCATGCGGGGCGGATGCCTGGGGCGTTGCCATGGAGACGGGCGGTGCTGAGCTCTGGATCCTGTGGGAAAAGCCACCAGCATTTCTTCTTCCCACAGCGCGTGTCTGAGCGCAGCCAGCACCTGGCTCCACCTGTGTCCCAGGACAGGGTGCCATCTGCCCGTCCCCGGGGCTCCTGGGCCCAAGGGTCGCAGGGCAGGGACGGAGAGGGTCTGGAGCATGGGGGGGGGGTGAGCCTGGACTCTCCCAGGTGGGGGCCACTGGCCATCGCCTTCAGCTGCCTTTGAAGGAAGGTGCACCCAGGAGGGAGTCAAAGAAGGGGATGGAGGCGGTGACCTACTCAGGTCAGGTCAAGGTCAGCAGGGAGGCCAGGAGGGCTACAGCTTCCAGCTGAGCCGGACCAGGGTCCTCACCTGCGAGGGGCACTGCAGTGCCAAGCCTGCCTACCGGGACTGTCACCCGCCCGGCCTGTGAGTGAGGGCTGATGGGTGGTGGGAAGTAGGGCAGCGGCCGGGTGGGCACGAGGGGGCAGAGAGCGCTAAGGACATGAGGGACGGAGGGCCAGTCATGCACACATCCCCTCCCGTCCCATCTTCTAACCACCCTCACAGGGACAGATGCGGGAGAAAGCGGATTACTGTCAGAGGCTGGAGGCTGTGACCCAATTCTGAGCTATTCTGGGCCTGGTGGGAACGAACAATTCCCTCCTCCTGATGCCACGCCTGCACAGACTGACTTTGAAATGCCCTCCACGGGCACAGACGCAGCACGGGGAGGATGCCGGGGCTGGCGAGGCCCTGCAGGTCCGGCTGTGCACAGTGCCCGCTGGGCAGAGAAGGCCCTGCTGGCACCCGCCCTGTGCCTGTGGCCACCCAGCCCCTCCCTAAAACCCCAGGTCTCTCTCCACCTGACTTGAGGTTAGGTTAGCCCACACACCGAAGGCGTGAAAAGTGCCCCATGACTCGGCTTGCCCTTGATGGGTGAGCTGTGGACCGACCAGCGTGCACCCATGTCTGGAGGAGGGGCCTCCTGTCAGTTCAGCCCCCGCTCGGGCCTGGCTGAGGTTGGCCAAGAGCTCCCAGGCCACAGACCTGAGAGGAACTGGCTGCTCGGTTTCTGGGGGAGGGGGTATTTGTTATGCAGCACATCTCTGTGGACAGCAACCCGATACACCTGCCTTGAAAACTGTGAAGGTCAACTGAAGAGCCATCGGCCCACGCGCAGCCAAAGGTGGCCAGTTTGGGGTTTTACTATGCAACTGACTAGCCCAGTGGCCGGATGACCTGCATCTGCCAGAAAAGTCTCCGTGCCCTGTCTTCTCTCCCAGTTCCGTGACTACTCAAACACCCCTGAAGCACAAGAACTATTTGAGTGCCTCCAAGGACAAAAGATATTATCAGAACCATAAGTAGCCCCAAAATCCAGACCTTGGCATTTGACAGAGAAGGGGGCTTCCTGGCGGTGGCAGCCCCAGCCCCGGGGATAATGATCAGAGGTGTTTCCTGAGCACAAACTGTGCCAACATCGATGTAGTCTCTCCCCAGCGCCTACGTGCCGTGCCAGAGGCTGGGTGTGACGGGGCAGGCATCCCCGAGGGTGGAGTGGGGTCTGGCCACCTCCTGGCGAGGCCTACCTGATTGTCCCAACCCCCCTCCCAGGACAGGCCCAGCTCCTTCCCTTGCTCTGCTCCCAGCACGCACTTCTCCTGACTGTGCCTGGTCCCTCGGGTCCCAGCTCACACCTTCCCGGAGGGCCTCCTGCTTCCCCCACTCCGATTCCCAGCAGCCCCCAGACCCTGCCTGGGCCAACCCCTCAGAGAAACCTCCCTCCGGTCACAGCCCAGGGCACCTCTCAGGGCAGGAGTGTGACACGGGAGGTCTGGTGGGCGGGGCCTGGGGCCCAGTCCCCTCTGTGCCTCAGTTTCTCCACCTGTGCAGTGGGCAGGAGCACATCCCTCGGGCCTGGGCTCTGCGCAGACCATCTGCTCACAAGCCAGAGGCAGGCCCGCAGGTGTGGCGTGGAGGACAGCAGGAGAGTGAACAGCAAGGCCAGGGGCCGAGGGCAGGCTTCCCGGCGGAGGCGGTGGGAGCTGGTGCAGGCAGACCTGATCCTGGCCCGAGGGCAGGATCCTGGCGGGCCGGGAGCGGTCTGAGCCTCCCCCCCCCTCCGGGCAGCAGAGGGAGCTGGGTGTCACGCTGGCCGCTCAGCAGGGGTGGGGCAGTGCAGGCATTTCCAAGGAAAAGCAGGGCTGCAGTGTCTGGGCGGGAGTGGTTAAGGATGACCCCTCGCCGTGTGACCAGTCCCGTGCTGCTGACTCAAGGTGACCGTCCCTGACCTGACAATTGGTCACTCCCTGGCCCTGGGTGACCACGTAGCACAGCACAGGACACGGTGGGGGGGGGAGGGAGGCAGGCAGTGGCTGAGCAGGTGCTTCCTCTCAGGGGCGGGAGGGGAGCCTTGCAGGGGCACAGGAGTCGGCCGGAGCTCTGAAGCCGGAGCCCAGCAGCGGGCCCTGCCCCACGGCCAGGGGACGCCCTCAGCTCTCCTGTCCCCGGCGGCATCTGGTCTGAAGCCGGGCCAGTCCTGGAAACGCGCTAAGCCCCTGGGGAAGGTGCTGGTTCCAAGGACCCCGAGGCACCAAGTCTAGCGGAGGCTGCACGGTGTGTGGGAGCGGGGGAGCCACCAGCCTACGGACAGACACTAGGAAACTGGTCCTCCAGGCGGAAGGACCCACAGAACCTGGGGTGGCCCAGGCCGGATGGCAGGTCTGGGGGCCCTTCAGGGAGCACGAGACACCAAACATCTGAGTAAGAGGCAGGGGCCTGGGGGGTCAGAGCTCTGGGACACAGGCTGACATGCTCTCCCTCCCCCACCCCTCCCGTCCCGGGGACAAGTGGCCCTTTGGCAGCCAGTGGGGGTGGCACACACTCGGCCTTTGTCCCAGTCGTCCGAGGCCCGTGGTGCCCGCTGGGCAACAGGAAGCATCAGGCCGGGTGGGCGTGTGCTGCGGTCCGGCCTGGGCGTGGTGTGGGCCGGGGTCCAGCCTCCAGGACAGGACTCAGTGTGCAGCGCAGGGAGGGTTTATTCTCCACCAGGTGGTCATGTGCACAGTCCGGGTCATGTGCACAGTCCGGGTCATGTGCACAGTCCAGGCCGTATGCAGGGCAGGGATGCAGCCACACCCAGAGCTGGAGGCCAGGCCAGGCAGGTGACATGTGCCCCGCCCCGGTGTCCGCCCCCGGTGTCCGGCCCTCCGTCCTGGTGCACTCCCTGCTGGCCCCGCCCCCGGAGAAACCGGGGGGGGTTAGCAACAAGGGCTCCAGGGGCTCTGAGCCTGGCTGGGGACAAAGGCCCGCCCACCCGAGGCTCCTAGCTGACGAGGCCACGTCCTCCCAGGAAGGCAGGCAGCTCCCCGCAGGCACAGGGGGCGGGGGGGGGGGGGGCTGCCCCGGGAGGGACGGGTGTGCTGCACCCTAGTCGCTGGGCCAGCCTGGCCCAGCAGCGCTGGGGAGGGGGCAGGGGCCAGGGGAGGGCTGAGTTCCCCACGGGCCTCACGGGCAGCCCGGCCTCGGGAGTCGGGGGTCCCCTGCCCCCTCCTTCAGCCTTTGCTCCCCACCTCCTTCCCCGCCTGGGGCCACCACCCGCACCCCTGGGCTTGGACAGAGGAGCCGTGGCAGTGGGGCTCCTGAGGCATCGGGCAGCAGCTCCACAGGGACACTGGGCAGGGCGGCCCCTCCCCCAGGCCCCCAGCAGCAGGAGGCCCCACCCCACCATCTGTCCGAACAGGCCCAGCAGGGCCCGGCCATATAAGGCGCCACAGCGAGCCTCCCTGCTGGCCCAGCCTCGGCCCAGGCCTCCAGGCAGCCCGCTAGCTAGTCCGGGGTCTTGGTGGCGAAGGTCAGGTAGCCGGTGTGGCCCACGGCCTCCTTCATGGGCGTGCCGCTGCGGAAGGGGCCGGCGTCGGGCGCGGGGCCGGCGCCCAGGTCGGGCGGGGGCAGGCTGACGGTGCGCACGTTGCACACCTGCGGCAGCACCTCCACCGTGCTCAGCTCCGAGAAGCCGCGCGCCGCCAGCGCCTGGCACGTGCGCTGCACCTGCTCGATGCACGGCGAGAAGGAGCAGAAGCGCCCGCCTGCGGGGAGGACACGGGTCAGCGGGCAGGCCCCTCTCCCACCCCGCCCCCTCGGCCTCGGGAGTGGGCGCCGACCGAGAGACCCGTGTGGGCCAGCAGGGTGGGTGCCTCTGCCATGGGTCTGAGGCTGGCCATGGGCTCAGGCCATGAAGAGCGGGGGTCAGGGGCAGGGCAAAGGCTGGGTCGGGAGTTAGGTCGGGCCTTGGCATCCCAGCTGCCAGCTCATTTGGCCCAGAACAGCTCTAACCAGCTGGCCCTAACCGCACAGCCCTAACCAGACATCCATACCCACACAGCTCTAACCTTACAGCCCTACGCGGACATTCCTAACCATTCTGGGACAGCCCTAACCACACAGCCCTAGCGGGTGAGGCACGGGGTCCCAGGAGGCCAGAGGCCGTCCCAGCTCCCAGGAACTGGAGGCGCCTCCTCTGTGCAGGGCAGGCAGCGAGGATGAGGGGTGGGGTGGGTGCCTGCAGTGCCTCTCAGCCTGCCCGGTCCCAGTGCTGCAGGGAAGGTTCTGGAAGCCAGGGTGGGGGGAGGGGTGTGGCCTGGTCGCCCACCATACCCGTACCGGGACACCTGTCTCCGTCAGAGCTGCAGGATCACCAAGAGGAGCCCGGCCCCGTGTTCACTGCCAGAGACACTGAGGCCCCGAGGCGGGGGGAGGGGGAGCTTCCAGGAGCCCGGGGCCAGGACGGCGGGGCCACACGTAGCTGGGCAGGCTCCCCGCGGGCAGGTGAGCCGGAAAAGGGCCAGAGCGCCTCCGGGCCCAGAACAAAGAGCCGAGGAATTAAAGGAGCAGCAGATGGCATGGTGCCCAGCAGCTGCAGCGGCGCCCGCTCTGGCCTCCCCGGACTGCGGCCTGGACCCCCCGGGGCCCTGGAGCAGATGGAAAGCAGGGAGAGGCGCTGGTGTTAAGGCGAAGCTGGGAGGGCAGGGCCAGGGGAGCCAGGGCTGTCCCACTCCGGACCCCAGGCCACCTGGGCAGAGAACCTGGGGTCCAGGGTGAGCCTGAGCCAGCGGGCAGGGGCCACTGCTGCCCTCCCCCGGGGCCAGCACCCTCCCCGGGGCCAGCACCCTCCCCCGGGGGCCAGCACCTTGCTGGGGCACCACCCTGCCGGGGCCTTGCTTTCCGAGGAGCAGCCCTCCCTGCAGCCACGGCTCAGCGGCGGGAGGGAAGGGGCCACTGCCCCAGCCGCTCCCTCTCCAGAAAAGGGAAAAACCCAGGGCCCAGCCAGCGCCTCCCTGGCTAGGCGCCCACTTCCGCCTCCACGCTGGCTTCTTCCCTAAAAGGGACCAGACGCCTGGCTCCTGGCTGGGGGAGGGGCAGCTCTGACTCCACAGGGAACCGCTGGGGTCAGGGGTTGACCTCTGACTTCCGGCACACCCGTGGTGCAGGTCCCCCTCACTCCGCAGGGGCTGAGGCACCCCCTCCCCGGGTGGGCACCCAGTGGAGCCTGAGTCTTCCACCCTCACCCTCACCCCCACCCTGCAGCCGGGTGACCTCCGAGGCCGTCCCGCCCCTGCGGTGTGGCCTGCTGACCTCTGCCCTCGCTGGGCCCAGAGGCGAGCCCCCAGCGGACCGCTCCCAGCACCCACGCACCTTCCACCTTGAGGGCGTCCCAGGCGTGGCCCACGGCCTCCCACGGCGACGGGATGTCCAGGAAGACGGCGTCGGCCACGTGGCTCACGCCGAAGCCGCTGCGGCACACGTCCTGGTTGCGCACGGTCACCCAGCGGCTCAGGCGGTGCTCCCGGAACTCCTCCCGCGCCTTCTCCGCCCGCTGCTGGTGGAACTCCACCGTGTGCAGGTGGCCCGTGGGCGCCACGGTGCGGATGATGGCGTGGGACACAGAGCCGCTGCCCGTGCCTGCGGGACAGGAGGCGTCAGGGGGGAACATCCCGGGAGACCCACAGAGGCCCCAAAGCCAGCTGGCCCGGGCACCAGCGGGCATCCCTCGTGAGCTGCCTGCCTGTCAGTCCTGCTGCCCTCTGACCCCGGCTGGGGGAGGGGTCAGTGCAGGAGAAACCCGCTGGCCAGCCCTGGGGGCCGTGCTGGGAGGGGCTGGGGCAGAGCAGACAGGGCGGCCTGGGTCTGTCCCATCGCCTTCCACGCGTGGCCCGTCCATTCCCGGAGCTCCAGGCTCACCAGGGGGGTCCGTCCTTACGCCCCTCAGAGTCCGACACCAACTCACCATGACTCCCCTCCCCGCCGGGCTCCGCCTCCCAGCGTGGCCACCACACAGGCCACCGCTGCCCGACTCCCTGCAGCGCCAGCTGGGCCTCTGTCCCCACCCCCAACACCCCTCGCCCCTTGGGTGCAGGTGCCACCTATTTGATGACGCCTCGTAGCACGGCCCCGCACCCCACTCAGGCCTGGCATCTAGCGTCTACCGTACACTCTCCAGCCACCTCTGGCTACACCCAAACTGATAGTGCGAAGCTGATAGTGCAGATCCCACACTGAGTCCACACTCCCTGCCAAGCCTTCCACAACCCAGCGACCGCACCCACTGCTCTCCCCCTCCCCCCATCTGATCCACCTGGACCGCCTGCCCCGCCTTCCACGTCTCTCCCGACCAGGACCAGCGCCCATTCCTCCGGGCTCAGCGACAGCCACCAGCCTGGCTGCCTGCAACCGGCCAGCACCCCCAGGGGCGCTGGGTGACTCTGTACAAACTGGCCTCGCACCCCTTCCACGCAGGGTGGAGTCCACTCCCACTGACGCTCTGTGTGCTGTTCCCCCCACACACACACAACTCATTTCTTGCTCCTGCCAGGCTGGTCTCTGTGCTGCTTCTCACTGGGGCCCCCCTCCCCCAGGGTGACCCTCCCCCGGGGTGACCCTCCCCTGGGGTGACCCTCTCCCCAGGGTGACCCTCTCCAACTCACTGTCGCTGCTGCAGAGGTCCGCCCTGACCGCCCTGCCTGGAGGACCCCTCTGAACTGCCTTCAGACACGCAGCCCATCTTACAAGCTTAGCCGTCAACGCGCTGCCCTGGTGCCGCGACCTGACCACGTTCCCTGAGAGGCAGGGCCTGGTCTGCTGGGCCACGGCGGTGCCTCAGGTCCTCGAAGGGGAGCCCCGAGTGGCCTCGGACCGGCCCTCTTTCCCGAGAGCAGCGAGGCCCGGCCAGGGTGCAGCGGGGCTGACCTCCCCGAGTCCGGCTGCGCGCCTGCGCCAGCACCCACAGGCCTCGTGCTGGGCGCTGCCTCTGCCCATCCCACCCACTCCGTGACCCAGAGCCCAGCCTGCCTCTGACTCTTCCCATTTCAACGCGTCTGGCTGCGTAACAGGGACCATCCAATTGTCCGTGTGGGAAACTGAGGCCCAGAGAGGAACAGGATGGCCTGAGGCCCTCAGACAGCTGGCAGCAGGGGCACCAGGGCCTCTCATGACCCCCCAACCAGTGTCCCAGCCCACAAGGAGCCTGCTGGGAACCCAGGCCCCCGGGTTCAGGCTTCAGTCTCCACCCCAGGCCGGTCCAGCGCCCCTGGGCGTGTCTGTGTGTGAAAGGCCTGCGAACAGCTGGCCTCAGCCCTGTGCCTGCACCCCGGCTCCTGGGCCCAGGTCCACAGTGCCTGGGCAGTGTGCCGGGGGCAGGCTCGCCACCTGCCACCAGCGTCTCTAGTAGCCCTGGCCACCCTCCAGGAAGGGCGCCTCAGCCTGGGCCTGGGCCAGCCGCCCTCCGCCCTGTCAGCACAGGGTTAGGGATCGGCGGTCAGTACCCTGGTCAGCACCAGGGCACTGTGGGCCCTCTGCCTGCCCCCTCCAAGCTTGCTCTAGTCCCATCAACTCCCACTCAGAGTACAGCACCAGCCTCCTGACTGACCTCCTTGCTTCTGCCCTCACTCCCTGCAGGCAGCTCCCCAGAAATGTCCTAGGCCAGTGGTCGGCAAACTCATTAGTCAGCAGAGCCAAATATCAACAGTACGACGATTGAAATTTCAGAGCCAAATTTCTTAAACTTCTTCTAATGCCACTTCTTCAAAACAGACTTGCCCAGGCCGTGGTATTCTGTGGAAGAGCCACACTCAAGGGGCCAAGGAGCTGCACGTGGCTCTCGAGCCTCAGTTTGCCGACCACGGGCCTATTCAAATAGAAGTCAAGCCTGGCTGGTATGACTCAGTGGTTGAGTGTTGACTTATGAACCCGAAGGTTCAATTTCTGGTCAGAGCACATGCCTGGGTTGTGGGATCCATCCCCAGTAGGGGCTGCAGGAGGCAGCTGCTCAATGATTCTCATCATTGATGTTTCTCTCTCCCTCTCCCTCTCTCTATGAAATCAATAAAAGTAGATTTCCTAAAAACAGAGGTCAAGCAGCCATGCCTGCCTCAGGAAGGGCACGGTGGTCACCCTCTGCCCTTCACCGCCTGACACTTCTCAGGGGAGCTTTGCAAATGGACTCACCAGACTCGCAGACCACGGAGCCGGGCCGAAGCTCCAGCATCATGGTGAGCAGGGCGATGTCGGTGGAGTAGAGGATCTGGGTGCGGTGGGGCAGGTTCAGGGTCCAGAGCTCAGGCGTGGGGTGCAGCACGTACACCCAGCCCCCTCGGCCGCAGGTCACCTTGGAGCCGAAGGGGCGGCCGATGAGGTCCACCGAGTGCCGCAGGACGCCGTGCCGGGTCTGGGTCTGAGCCCCGCGCTGCACGCTCACCGCCACCATCGCCCCGTGGCCCAGGGACAGGATGGCGGTGTCCCCCTCTTTGATCAGCTCCTCATACCCCACGAAGCTCATGGTGCGGCTTTGCGGCGGGGCCAGGGACCTGGAAGAGGGGCGGGGCGTCAGCGTGGACAGGCGCCAGGATGTGCGTGGTGACCCCAAGCCCCCCGCCACGGGGAGGGCAGCGCCACCCTGGCCGACATGAAGCTTCTGGGCCTGGGGTGTGAGGCGGCAGCCATCGGCCCAAAGCAGACTCTGGCAGGATCCCCACCAAGTCAGGCCCGAACCCTCTTCACGCTCCGCCAGGAGCCGGGCGCGCACCCCGGTGAGAGGGGAGGCTGGACGCTGCGGACCCCCTCCCCCAGCCTCCGGGGCGGACCCCTCCCCCAGCCTCCGGGGCGGACCCCTCCCCCAGCCTCCGGGGCGGACCCCCTCCCCCAGCCTCCGGGGCGGACCCCCTCCCCCAGCCTCCGGGGCGGACCCCTCCCCCAGCCTCCGGGGCGGACCCCCTCCCCCAGCCTCCGGGGCGGACCCCCTCCCCCAGCCTCCGGGGCGGAAGGGCGGGCGGGGGCCGAGGGACGCGGGGGGCGAGGACCCCGCCAGGGGAGGACGCAGCAGCGGCCGGGCCCGCACCGGTCTGGGCGGCACCACGGAGCCTGAGGGGCGCGCGGGCCCCCGGACCGACCCCCGCCCGCGCACGGCCCCGCGGACTCTCACCGACGCCCCGCTCGCCGGGCTGAGGGAGGGTCCGCACGTGGGTCGGGGCCGCGGCACTTCCGGCTGCAGCCTGGCGCGCGGCGCCTGCCGATGACGTCACGGCGCCGGCCGTCGCCGCGGGGCCTCGGCACGTGCACGCTCCCGCCCGCGGCTCCCCGGGGTGTGATTCCTGTGTTTACACGCCCGTGGGGGGCCGGCCGGAGTCCCACGGTCCCAGCGGCCGCCACCCCGACCCGAGGCCGCCCCTGGGAGGACACGGGGCCCGGACATGTGGTCACTGCGGGGAACACCCTGCCCCTGCCTGGGCCCGGGTGCATTCCAGAAAATGCAATCGCAGGCCGGATGGAAGGCTCCGCGGGGTCAGCCAGGGT
Source organism: Pipistrellus nathusii (assembly GCA_963693515.1). Lineage (NCBI taxonomy): Eukaryota > Metazoa > Chordata > Mammalia > Chiroptera > Vespertilionidae > Pipistrellus > Pipistrellus nathusii. The sequence goes on from OY882858.1 coordinate 1,874,495, forward strand.
GCAGGGGGGCTGGCAGGGTGCAGCGGAGGCCGCCGCCCAGGCCCGCTCCCCGCCCGGCCCCGCCCTCGGAGTGCAGACCTGGGAGGGAGCCAGGGAGGGGCCTGGGCCCCCCGAGACCCGGGTGCAGCGAGAGCTGGGTGGACCGGCTCACTTTGGACTCAGTGGGGACCGTGCCAGCGGCCCGAGCCAGGGCCTGGGGGAGGGGCGGACCGGGAAGGCGCAGTCTTGTGCCTCGGCCGGGCTGACTCAGAACCGGTTCCTCCTGCGGGGGAGGCGGGCCGGAGCCGCGGACTGCGTGCGTGCCAGCGCTCAGCTCCCCGCGAGCAGGGCTTGTCCCGTTAGCCCTGCGGCTGGGGGGCTAGTTAGGGATGGGGCTTAGCCTAGGCCCTACCTGAGGCCACACTTCTGGGCGCGGCTGGTCTAGCCTGGCAAAGTGGGAGTGGCCAGGCCCAGGAGAGCCAGCCCCTCCACACAGCCTTGCCACCCGTGGGGCTCTCTGAACTCTCCCTCCTCTGGGGCCGGGACTGGCCAGTCGGTGGCCCCCAGGTCTGGGATCCTCAGGGATAAGAAGGTGAGGGCTGTGGGTGGCCTCCACTCTGTGGGCTCATGTCCCCGAGGGGCTAGCACTCTGGCCACTAGCTGCCTGTGTGGCTGCTTCATGGCCTCCCTGCCTCCTGCTCTCAGCGTTGAGCCCGCCCCGCGCACCGTGGCCCACCCTGTTCCAGTGACTGCCTGACGCCTTTGCACCGCCTGAGTCACTCCCTGATTGCTCCCCGGAGACAGCTGGATTTTCCACTTCTCCTCCGAGTTCCTCTTCCCCAGCCTCCGTGTGGTGGGAGCCCCGGCTGGGCGCCTGCTCCGCCTAAATTAGGCCTGGGTGTTTCTCGTGGTCCCTCTCCCCACTGCCGCTGGCCGTTCCCGGCTGCCGCTCCTGCAGTCCGCCTTCCCATCTGCTCCATCGGAGCCACCAGGGACTCAGCCCCAGTTCTCAAGCCCCGGCCTCCCGCCCCTCCCCCCACCCAAGCTGATGCCCCAGATCAGGTTGGCGCCTTCCCGGGCCAGAGTCCGTGCAGGAGGGAGGGACCATTTCACAGACAGGGAGAGGAAATTGGAATTTAAAGCCAGTAAGCGTGGCTGCAGAGAACTGACAGCAGATCTGTAGAAAGGCGGGGAGAGGAGGCAGGAAGCCCTGGAGGAGAGGGAGAAGCTGAGCTCCATCCACGTCCTGGCCGGGTCAGGTGAGGGGAGTCCCTCCTCTGACCAGCCCGGCCCGGCCCGGCCGCCCACTGTGCCCTGGCTCCATGGCAGCCCCGCCTCCACTGAGCACAGCCAGCTTCCTCCAGGTCCCTCAGAGCTGAGGCCCGGCCGGGCGCGAGGAGGAAGCAACGGCTGCCCTGGCCGCTCTGACCCGGGCTCTAAGGATGGCGGGCGCCGGCCTGGCCCTTGCACCTGGCCCGCCCCTGCCTGCTTGCGGTCCCTCCCTGGAGGCTGCCTCCCCCTCCCGGGCTGGGCTAACCAGGTGTGATTTCTGAGGAGCCCACACTGGATCCGGGCCAGGTGATGTCACCTGCTCCTCCCAGACGCCACTCAACCGGCTCCTGTGGGCCCTGGGGAGCGAGGAGAGCCCAGGTCGGGGGCTAGGTCAGCCAGGGGCTCCTCCACCCGCCCCCTGCTGCCCTGATCCGCGACCACCAGGCCCCAAGCAGCTCGCCGGTGTGGGGCCGCCTCACCTTGGCATTGGGTCTAAAGGCCCTGCCCCTGCCCCGGCTGCTGACCCCTCGCGTCAGTCTGAGTCCAGCCTAAGGCGGGCCACTCCAGGTAGGAGGGACTGCCTGCCCTCTATCCCCCACCTGGGACCTCCCCTCTGCTTATGTGCAAACTGGACAGAAGACCCAGCCCTGAAGGCTGAGGGTGCTGAGCCCACAGGGCGGTCCGGCTGGGCTCCCTGTCCGAGCAGAGCTTGCCTGTGCAGGGAGTCCTTCCCTCTCCCCATCCCCTAAGTGGCCAGCCCTGGCGGCCTGAGGGTGGGGGAGGGGGCCTTCAGAGCTCCTGCAGAGGCTGAGACAAAGAGGAAGCCCTGAGCAACCCCCCCCCCCCCCCCAACACACACACACTCCAAGCCAGCCTCCAGGGCCAGCAGCTCTGGTTTCTAGAAACAGGAACTTGAGCCGATCAGGCCTCCGGAGGTGGAGGCAGCTGCAGATATTTCTGAAACGGGGGAAAGGGCTGCAGGAACCCCAGCTTAAGGGACACCTGCTGTCCAGCCCGCCTGCCTGCCTGCCCCGTACAATGGCTTGTTTTATGAGCCTCACAAAACGCCAGCACCCAAACACAAAAGCTCTGTGGGAACAGGTCAGAGCAGGCCCAGGAGAGAGGGACGAGTCAGGGTTCCTTCTGCGGTCACCACGGGGGCAGCCATTGAGGCTCCACACCCTTTGATGCCTGCAGAGGTGAGGGGAGTGCTTGGTGCTTGTCCCTGGGTCTCTGCTTCAGGGCGCCCCCGGCACAGGGACTCCTGGCTCTCCCACCCGCCCCCATCTCCTCCATCTGGTGGTCCTTCGCTGGGATGCTCAATCAGGGCCGCCCCCTCCCTCCCCCCGTCTCCCCTCACTTCCCGCTGCCCGCAGAGCTCACTGTGCAGGCCTGGGGGCGGAGGGGGTGTTTTATACACACATAGACGAGAGGTTCCTCCTTTATTGCTTTATTCTTTTTTTTAAATTTTTTTTAATTAAAAAATATATATATTTTATTGATTTTACACAGAGAGGAATTGAGAGGGACAGAGAGAAATGTCGACGAGAGAGAAATATCAACCAGCTGCCTCCTGCACACCCCCCACTGGGGATGTGCTGGCAACCAAGGTACATGCCCTTGACCGGAATTGAACCCGGGACCTTTCAGTCCGCAGGCCGACGCTCTATCCACTGAGCCAAACCGGTCCTGGCGCTTTATTCTTTTTTAAAACATATTTTTACTGATTTCAGAGAGGAAGGGAGAGAGAGAGAAACATCAATGATGAGAGAGAATCATTGATTAGCTGCCTCCTGCACGCCCCTTACTGGCACAACCCAGGTATGTGCCCTTGATAGGAATCAAACCTGAGAAACCTTTCAGTTTGCAAGCCGATGCTCTGTCCACTGAGCCACACCGGTTTCAGCTCTTTATTCTAAAAGCAGCATCTGATAGGTATTAACCACAGGGGCTCCAATTCACACTAAAACTCTCCACACAGGCTCAGGCCCCCCCTGCCCGCCCCTCGCGCTGGGCATCAGGTCTGTCCAGGTTGACCTGTGTTTGCTTTTCGACCTACAGGCCTCTATTGGCGAGGCCGCCCTTTCCATAGGCAGCGGGAGCTCGGGGTCAGGGAGTGGGAATGTTTTTAACTCTGATAGATGTCCTGCCAAAGTGCTTTCCAAAAAAGATGGAGCAATGCACAGTGTGAGGGCCTGTCTCCGCAGGTCCAGCCCACAGTGCACACCGCTGCTGTCCCTCTCACATTCTGCTAATCTGGGGTGGGGGGGGGAGGGTAGTGGAAGGTAGAAGAGTCATTGTTTTTTAATTTTAATTTGCATGGTTCTGATTTTTAGGTGTTTTTTTTTTTTTACACCTCACAGATACTTAATGGTGAGCAAGTCCCCCCAGGCTCTGCACCGCTCCGCAGCCTCGCTGGACCTCCCCTCCGCAGAGAGGCAGAGCCCCCAGAGCTTCAGGACTCCCCAAGGTCAAGGCTCCGCGGGTGCCGCGGGCTGGGCCGCAGCCAGACTGCGCCGCGGGCTGCTTTCACTCTGCACCAAGATCGCCCGGAGATGCCTGGGGCACCTTGAGAAAGGTCGCCGTTGGAACCAGCTGGCCGGCGCGGGGCGGGGGGGGGGGGCTGCACCTGCGGCCCAGGACGCTCCCTCCCGCCCGTCCTGGCCGCTGTCCACGCGGGGACCGGCGGGAGGGGAGGCGGGAGCCGGGATGCGGACAGGCCGGAGCTTCCTCAACGCCGGGCGGCTCCCTGCCTCAGTTTCCCGCCCGGCGGCAGTGTTGGGAGCGCCCCAGGACGTCCAAAGGTCTGCGGTCCGGCTTCGGGGTGCTGGGCGGGCGGGGCCGGCCGGGGAGGCGGGATGCGCGGGGCGGGGAAGCATCCTCCGGTGGGAGGCCGGGGTGGATGGAGCTGCGGGCGGCGGACAAAGCGGCGACACCACCCCGCGGCGCGGGCCAATGGAATGAATGGGCTATAAATAGCAGCCAATGGGCGGCCCGCGTGGCGCCCCTTAAGAGCCGCGGGAGAGCGGGCCGCCGCCGTCCGCCTGCGACGCTCCGGAGCAGAGGAGGCACCGCGCTCCGCCGCCGGTGAGCGGGCCCGGGGCCGGGCCGGGCGGGGCGGGGGCTGCGCGGAGGGGCGCGGGGGCCGGGGCGGGGGCTGCGCGGAGGGGCGCGGGGCCGCTGCATCCTCTGCTCCGGGCGCGGCGAAGACCCACCCAGCCCACAGCCCGAGCGCCTGGGGAGGTGGGACGCCCCCGAGCGCGCACAGCGGACCCGCTGACCTTGGCTGCATCCGGGGGTCCGGCCGGGGCCGGGGCCGGGGCCGGGGGGCCGGGAGGCTCGCAGGGCCTGGGAGGCCGGTGCCCGCCCCTCTGATGCGCCGCCCTCCCTCCGCAGCCCGCCGCCGCCGCCATGCCCTTCTCCAACAGCCACAACGCGCTGAAGCTGCGCTTCCCGGCGGAGGACGAGTTCCCCGACCTCAGCGCCCACAACAACCACATGGCCAAGGTGCTGACCCCCGAGCTGTACGCCGAGCTGCGCGCCAAGAGCACGCCGAGCGGCTTCACGCTGGACGACGTCATCCAGACCGGCGTGGACAACCCGGGTAGGCGCCCCGCCCGGGCCGGCAGCGGGCAGCGGGCAGCGGCGCGCTCCCCGCGGGGCGCCCCGGGCCCGGTCCCCGCCCGCCCGCCCGCCCCGCGCAGCTGCGGGCTGCTCCCCGCGGGCCGGGGGCAGTGACGTCACCGCCCGTTTGGCGCCCCCAGGCCACCCCTTCATCATGACCGTGGGCTGCGTGGCGGGCGACGAGGAGTCGTACGAGGTGTTCAAGGAGCTCTTCGACCCCATCATCGAGGACCGGCACGGCGGCTACAAGCCGAGTGACGAGCACAAGACCGACCTCAACCCCAGCCACCTGCAGGTGCGCGCGGGGCGCCGGGCGGCGGGGGCCGGGGCCGGGGGCCGGGCGGCGGGTCCCCGCGGCGCTCACCCTCGCTCGGCCCGCAGGGCGGCGACGACCTGGACCCCAACTACGTGCTGAGCTCCCGGGTGCGCACGGGCCGCAGCATCCGCGGCTTCTGCCTCCCGCCGCACTGCAGCCGCGGGGAGCGCCGCGCCATCGAGAAGCTCTCGGTGGAAGGTGGGGGTCCCCGCCCGCCCGGCCCCCGCGCCCCCGGTCCCTCCGCGCCCCCGCCCGCCCCCCGCGCCCCCGGTCCCTCCGCGCCCCCGCCCGCCTTGTTTATCGTCACCGGAGCCGCCCGCCGCCCGCCCTTATCTGCGTGCCGGTCCGGTTTCCCGAGGGACCGCGGCCCAGGCCCGGCGAGGGCCACCGGCTCCGGCCGCGCCCGCCCGACGCAGCCTGGGCTCCCGCGGGGCCGGGAGGGGGTGGGGGTGGCGGCCGCGGCCGGGAGGGCGGGGCTCCCGCGGGGCGGGGCCGGGTGGGGGAGGTGGCGGCCGGGCCGGGCGGACGGGCGGGAGGCGCCCCGCAGCCCCTGAGCCCCCGCTCCGCAGCGCTGTCGAGCCTGGACGGCGACCTGGCGGGCAAGTACTACTCGCTCAAGAGCATGACGGACGCGGAGCAGCAGCAGCTCATCGACGACCACTTCCTCTTCGACAAGCCGGTGTCCCCGCTGCTGCTGGCCTCGGGCATGGCCCGCGACTGGCCCGACGCCCGCGGCATCTGGTGCGCCCCCCGCTCCCTGCGCCCTCCCCATCCTGGGCCCCTCCTCCTCCTCCCTCCCCATCCTGGGCCCCTCCTCCTCCTCCCTCCCCATCCCGGGCCCCGCCCCCCTGCGCCGGCCCCGCCCACACTGGGGGAAGGAGGGGACAAGCTCCTGGGACAGGTTTGGTGCCACCCGGCCTCCTGGCAGGTGACCTTGACCAGGCAGGTGCGCGGAGGCCGCCGCAGTCCCTGGGGACCTTAGGGGGGGGTTGGGGGGAGAGACCAGGTTGGCTTCTCTCCCCATCTTGGGAGCTGGAGCTCCTTGTTTTCTCTCTCGCGTGCTTCAGGCGCCCGGGGACTCTGCCAGGGCCGGTGACGCAGAGGATTCCCAGTGGGCGAGGGAGGGCCTCCTGCTTCTCCCCAGATTCAGTGCTTTCTGTCCGGGGTGGGGTGGGGCTGTCCTGGCTGCCTGGCCTCTCACCTCTTAAATGGGGGCCTGGTGTCCCCTCAGTGCCCGCCCCCAGCACGTGCCTGGCAGGATGGGGGCAGCTCAGGGCTTTTGGATCCATTTCTGAGGTGTCCTGGCCTCCCTGCCGGCCCCTGGGTCACCTCAGGGGCTGAGAAGTTCCTCAGGCCTGGGACCCCGGAGTGTTTTCTGGATGCGCCAAGGCCTCAGCCCCCAGGAGGCCTGACTGCCCCCCGCCCCCAGGCACAATGACAACAAGACCTTCCTGGTGTGGATCAACGAGGAGGACCACCTGCGGGTCATCTCCATGCAGAAGGGGGGCAACATGAAGGAGGTGTTCACCCGGTTCTGCACCGGCCTCACCCAGGTCAGGCCCGGCCCCAGCAGGAGCCGGCATGAGTGGGGCTTCGGTGCCGAGGAGGGGGCAGGCGGGGCAGGGACTCCGCTCCTCAGGCTCCTGGGCCCCAGCTGGTCCCTGTGGGGAGGGCTGTGTGTCTCCAGGCCTCACGCCGGGCCTTCTCGCCTCCAGATTGAAACGCTCTTCAAGTCCAAGAACTACGAGTTCATGTGGAGCCCGCACCTGGGCTACATCCTCACCTGCCCGTCCAACCTGGGCACGGGGCTGCGGGCCGGCGTGCACATCAAGCTGCCCCACCTGGGCCAGCACGAGAAGTTCGCCGAGGTGCTCAAGCGGCTGCGGCTGCAGAAGCGGGGCACAGGTGCGTGGGGCGGGGCCTGCCCGAGGCTCCCCGTGCCCCCCCCCCCCCCCCCCCCCCGCTGACCCCACTGTCCCCCCAGGTGGCGTGGACACGGCCGCGGTGGGCGGCGTCTTCGACATCTCCAATGCCGACCGCCTGGGCTTCTCGGAGGTGGAGCTGGTGCAGATGGTGGTGGACGGCGTGAAGCTGCTCATCGAGATGGAGCAGCGGCTGGAGCAGGGCCAGGCCATCGACGACCTCATGCCCGCCCAGAAGTGACGCTCCGGCCCTGCCGCCGCCACCGCCGCCGCCCGCCGCTTCCCATGCATCGCCCGGGCAGCGCCCGCACGCTCCCTGAGCTCGCACCGGCCGAGCCCTTAGCCGCGCTGTAGACAGATCCCGTTGCCCAGGTAGAGTTTATTTTTGTGATGGCTGAGATGTTGCTGATGCTGAAATAAACTAGGGTTTGGCCTCCGCCTGCCCCCTGTGTCCCTTTCTGAGGTGGAACAGGAACAGGGGGGTCCCCCGCTATCTCCCCTGCTGTGCCCAACTGGCCCTATTCAGTGAACCCCCCTGGCCCTCCCTGCAGGCCTGGGGAGGGCTGGGGGTGGGCTGGGGAAGGGGAGGAGCTCCCAGGAGGAGCCCCAAGCTGAGCATCTAAGAGCACCTGGGCCTGGTGGGCCTGGTGGGGGTGGAGCCGGCACTCTGCTCAATCCCACCTGCAGAGTGAGGGAGGTGTGGGTGCGGAGAGGAGGGCAGGAGTCCAGAAACGAAACTTTTTGTCCCCCCCTCTCCAAAACTACCCCCTTCTCCAGCCAGCCTGGCAGCTCCACCCCTGCCCTTAGGCTGAACTGGCCCTCGTGCCCCTAGGCCCCACCCTGCAGTCCTTCCAGAAGCCCAGGTCCTCACACCTCATGGTGGGCCCACCGCAGTGTCCCTGGCCAGGCTCTGTGGCCATCATGAGCGAGTCAGCCAGGGCCTGGCTGTCCTTGTCCAACTCCTCAGCCCTGAGGGCAGCCTGTGCTGCCACCTGCTGGCCAGAACTGTCTGTCCTGGCACCCCCGCCTTCTCTGACCTGGGAAAGGTCCCAAGCTTGGGTCCCCCAGGCCTTTCCCTTCCCAGGTTCTCCTGCAAACGTGAAGCCAGGCTCGTCCTCTGCGCCTACCTCGTCCTGGCTGGCAGTCTGTCCACCAGAGACGGGGCTCCACCCAGGACAGGGTGCTAGTCATCGCAGCCCTGGGACTTGGCACAAGCAGGGGGGGAAGGGCAGCGTGAGGTGTCCTTGGTGTGAGGGCCATGCAGGAGCCTCTGCCATGGCCCCCGTGGGGGACCTCTGCACCCATCCCTCAGCCCAGGCCTGAGCGGGCAGGAGGCAGGGCACCCTCGCTCTGGCCTCAGGGCCTCGCTCAGAGCCTGGGTCTGCCTCGCCCAGGAAGTGCAGCCATGGGAAGGCCTGACTAGGGAGGAAGGGCAGCCATGCCGAGCGGGAGCAGCAGGACACCTCCCTGCCAGGCTCGCTGTCGAGGCTCCGCTGCACAGGGGCAGCGCGTGGGCGCGGGGTTCCCGCCAGGTGTGCCCGTGCCCCCAGTGAGGGTGTGCAGCAGCACCTGAGCAGACACGTCACTCTGACAGGTGGCATTCCCTCGGCATGCCGCCCAGGAAGGCCCAGGTGCCAGCCAGCCCGGGCTCAGCTGCCCACCCGGACACAACTGCCCCCGCCACTCGATTCCCAGCCCTTCCCCCGAGTCCTGGCTCCTCCTGTCCTCTGTGTGCTGGCGCTCAGGCTGGGACAGGCCCAGAGACCCTGAGTTTAATTTTCCTTGAAATGATATCAAACTAGGGGACCTATGAAATGCCAAACCTGTGCAGGGAACAGGCTCTATTCTGCCTGGTCGGAGGGTGGACACCTCACTGCCGTGCTGGGAAGTGAGCCCCTGGCCCGGTTCCCGCTGCAGCCCCACTGACATCCTGCTGGACAGCTCTGAGGGGTCTGCTCCGGGGGGCTCAGCCCGCCCCTAACCCCTAGATGCCAGCAGCATTAGCTACCCCCCTCGTGGCACTGCCAAACGCCGCCCGGGGTCTGAAGGTGTCCCGTCCCTTGGAGACACAGCCAGCGCCCCACAGAAGGGACTGGGAGATACAGTTGCGTGTGCGGGCGGTACTCGGCTGCCAACGACATAAAGGGCCGCCCGAGTGCCAGGCAGGCACCGCGTGCGGGAGAGCAGGGCTCAGGGAGGCGGCGTCGGGCAGGAAACAGCCTGTCCTCGGATCCCACGCGGAACGTGGGGAACCCCGAGGAGCAGCGGTGAGCGTGGTGGAGAGGTGACAGGTGACTTCCTTCCAGCGTTACTTTCCAAGTTCCCCACAGAGAACATCTTACATAAGCCGAACCCACTTCCCAAGATGTGTTTTAAAAGCTCTGATGTGTCATAGCTCGTGGGAGACAGGAGGGGAGGGCATGGCTGTTACAGCTGCGCCTGATCCATAGCCACCCACCTGTGGGGGTGGGAACGGGGCTCAGGGAGGACAGCGGCGGCGGGGTCGCCAGGAGGCCACGGGGTTCTGAGGCCTGGGCTCTGTCCGCTACCCTGGGCCTTTGCAGCCTGCTGGCCGGAGTGCGGGCCTGCAGCTCAGCAGGCGCTGCCGAGGCGGCCGGCGGGTCTGTGCTCTGCATTTGTTTGCGGCCCAGAGCTGACACCCACGCCTCCCGCGGCCCCTGGCTGCACCTCGTTCTCTGAACGCCTCTCCACAGGGAACGGGGGCAAGTGCTTGGGTGGCAAGCAGCCATCTTCTGTGCGGCCCCCAGGGGCAGGGAGACTTCAGATGCAGGAAGCAAGGCTCTACCTGTGCCCTGGATGACTGAGGTGCTGGTTCCCAGGTCTGGCTGAGGGCCCGCGGGCGGCATGCACGCCTGGGCCTCTCCCCACCTGTCCCCAGCCCCCCGGAGACCTGCAGCCCCGCTGAGAGCTGGGCCTGTCAGGGTGAAGGCCGCCCTGAACTTCAGACCCAGGAAGGTTCCAAGCTCTTTCCGCTGAGCCTGTGGGGTGGCTCGCTGCCCAACCCGAGTGGCATGACCCCAAGGCAGTCCCAGCCGCCCGCCTGGGGTGAGGACGGGCCTCGGCTGGCGGGGGGACATCTCCACCGAGTGATGGCCGGCCCCGCTCCCGGCGTGGCAGTGGGGACTGCACTGGGCGGGGCCTGCTCCGCCTTCACGGACCTCCTGGCATGCTGGGGCCGGCGAGGTGCTTGCTGGCCTGCCCCGGTCCCCAGGCCTTGGAGGTGCACCTGCAGGGATTTGGCCAGAACCCCCATGCCTATGAGCATGTAGGTGGCACCCGTAGGCCTGAAACTGCCGGCAGCGGCACCAACACCTCCAGACCCGTTTCCTCTGCTGTTCCGGTCTAACCTGGGGCTCCCTCTGCCTCTCTCTTTCCACACTCAGCCCTGCCACCCGAGCCCAGGCCCACCTGTGCTCCCCCGGCCCCTGCCCTCCTCCCGGGAGGACCTCAGCCCCCCCCCCCCAGCCCGAGGTTGCACTGTCTCACTGTGGGTCCAGCTGTGGGCCTCCCACCCACCGCACCGGCCTGCTGCCAGGACTGGGCAGACAGTGGTCTGAGTGAAAACACGCCCAGCTATTCCCGACAGACACACTCAGCAAAAACACGAACTCCCGTTAAGTGTTCACTGCAAGGAGAAGACTGTTTTGGTAATGCTTCTGACACAAACTGCTCGGTGCATGGAGTAGTGGATTCAGGTGCATTTCCCTCAGGAAACAGTACAGGAGCCGCATGGTGCCCGCACTTCACGGCACCCCTGCGCTCCAGGCCGCCCCTCTCCCCATCCCCCCCGCTCTCCCCGAGCAGGTGAGGCCCAGGCGCTGCCAGCTTCCCTCTGCTCAAGGACAGGCCAGACCAGGGCTCTGCTCCATTATGACTGACAGGACAGCACAAGGCGGCTGCGCAGACACCGGGACTGCCACCGCCCCGACAGCAGCCGGGGACCAGCTGAGAGCACGGGACCCACCAGCTGGGCTGGGGCTAGAGCTGGGGCTGCAGGTGAGCGGAGCGGGCGCTGGGGAGCCAGCCCGGGACCCGGCCAAAGTGCCAGGCGTTGGGGGCTGGGTGGTGGCGTCTGCAGCTCCTGCTGCCGGGCGGGTGAACCAATGCACATGCTACGTCCCAGCTTGTTTCCATGCAGAACATGGCTGCTTCGCGATGTATCACCCGCCCACGCCCGCCGGCACTCCCTCCCAAGGCAGCGGGAGCCGGTGCAGGCCTGGCCCTGGAAGGAGCCAGCATGCCACGTGCCCTGTGCCAGGGTGCTTCCCACCCAGGGCAGGGTGTCTGTCAGATCACCCCAAAGAAAGTGCCCCTCCCAGGAGAGGGGCACTGAATGAGACACTGCTTACTGCAACGGTGACAGGACCCAGCCTGTCCCCCGTCAGCACCCTGCGCCTCCTTGCCCAGCCCCGAGCCCGCACTCAGGCAGCACTGGCGGTCCTGGGTTCAAGACCGTGCGTGTACCCCTCTCCTGTGAGAAAGCACTCTGGAAGGCACAGGCTCACCTGGTTTGTCTCATCTCAGCACCCTGGAGCTCAGCACAGGCCCTCCGAGCCCTGCCCCCGCGCCTGCCCCCACATGCATGTCGAGGAACGTCCACAGGGACAGGGCGGACAAGCCCCGGGATGCCCCCCGAAACCCCCACAAAGAACTCCGAAACCCCCACAAAGAACTCGGGCGGTTTAACCTGGAGAAGCAAAGTCCAGGAGGGAACATGACGTTTCTTCCAGACGCCTGAGCCCTGACCAGAAAGCCCCTAACAGGCGCCTGCAGGGGGTGAGAGCTCTGTTCCAGGAGAAGGGAGAGGCCAGAACCCTCCCCCCTCCCGGGTGTGTGAGGGATGAGTCTAGAGTGTTGGCTTAAAATAACGCAGGGAGGGGGGCGAGTGGGTGGGAGGAAGCGAGAGCAGGAAACACAAAAGGCACAGGCGGAGGGGGGGCAGAGCCATGCTGTCAGCTGTCCCTTTCCCCGGGGACGCCCCCCCCAGGGCCCCGTCACCACCCAGGGGCGGGAAGTCCTTCCGCAGCAGGGACCACAGCGAGGGCTGAGGAGCTGGGAAGACGCAGAAACTCAGGGTTGCCGCCATTGGTGCCAACCACACAGATGGCAGAACCAGTGAGTCCACAAAGCAAGGAACCACAGCCGAGGGGACAGTGCGCATGCGGCCGGGGGGGGGGGGGGGCATGGCTGGCCCCGCCCCAGGGCCCCGAGGACCAGCTTCCCTGTCCTCAAACAGGCCTCCTGCCCGCAGGCCTCCGGGAACGGTGCCCGGATGTGGCCCCGAGGCGAGGCCCACTAACACCCACGGCTCTGCCCTCTGACCCCCGCTCCCACGCTGATGCCGAGCCCCAGGGTGCTGGTCTGTCATGGGAGGCTGGGTCCCCTCCCGCTGTCAGTGTGTCTGTACAACTTGGCCAGAGGACTGGCCCGGCCTGCCCGGCTGAGCTGCGTGATGGATGCGCAGGCAGCGGGAAGCGCAGCACCGGCTCCTGGCCGGCTCCGGCCCCTGGTGGCTCCCGCCTGAGTACCTGCCCAGTGCCAGCTGGGGCAGAGGCACCAGGGGGCTGGAGACCAGCGACCGCAGACCAGTTCCCACTGCTCTAGAGCTGCCTGCACCCAGCCACCCTGTGCTTTACTACCGGCCCCTGCTCTGTGCTATGTGCAGGGTGCAGGGACTGGGGACATGGGCCCCATGGGCCGCCGTTCTAACGGGTGTGGCGTCAGCGCCCGGGGACAGGCACCGGTGGGCGCAGGCCGCTGGGAGCGCTGGAAGGCCGGGCCGCACAGGGTCAGCCCCCGAGGCGCAGGCTCCATTGGAGGAGCCAGGGCGGTTCCTCCCTCACCGCAGGGGGGACGGGGGAGCAGTCCCCGGGGGAGCCTCTGGCCGGTGGGCTGGGAGCGGGGCAGGGGCCTGCCGAGGGGACACGTTACTTTTAGGGGGAACCCGAGGTCGCCAGGCTGGAGCCTGGAAGCCGGGCCGCCCGGGGCCTGGGCGAAGGGAGCCTGGGGTCCCGGTGTGAGTGAGCCCCGCCTGCGTGGCCTTCGTGGCGGAGCCTGCTGCGGGGAGCACGGGCTAGCGGCTGTCCCCTCCGCTGTCCAGAGCCCCAAGCAAGCCGGCCCCTCCCCGAGTCCGGCCCTCACACGCAGGCCTCCGCCCTGCTGCCCCCTCCTGGCCCCGACTTCTCCCTGCGGCTCCTCCACGGACAGGCCCTTTCTGTCTGTCTGAGGAGCTGTCTGTCTGAGGGGCTATCTGTCTGAGGAGTTGTTGTCTGTCTGAGGAGCTGTCTGTCTGAGGAGCTGTCCGTCTGAGGGGCTGTCCGTCTGAGGAGCTGTCTGTCTGTCTGAGGGGCTGTCTGTCTGAGGAGCTGTCTGTCTGAGGAGCCGTCTGTCTGAGGGGCTGTCTGTCTGAGGAGCCGTCTGTCTGAGGGGCTGTCTGAGGAGCTTTCTGTCTGAGGGGCTGTCTGTCTGAGGGGCTGTCTGTCTGAGGAGCTGTTGTCTGTCTGAGGAGCCGTCTGTCTGTCTGAGGGGCTGTCTGTCTGTCTGAGGGGCTGTCTGTCTGAGAAGCTGTCTGTCTGAGGAGCCGTCTGTCTGTCTGAGGAGCCGTCTGTCTGAGGGGCTGTCTGAGGAGCTTTCTGTCTGAGGAGCTGTCTGTCTGAGGAGCTGTTGTCTGTCTGAGGAGCCGTCTGTCTGTCTGAGGGGCTGTCTGTCTGTCTGAGGGGCTGTCTGTCTGAGAAGCTGTCTGTCTGAGGAGCCGTCTGTCTGTCTGAGGAGCCGTCTGTCTGAGGGGCTGTCTGAGGAGCTTTCTGTCTGAGGGGCTGTCTGTCTGAGGGGCTGTCTGAGGAGCTGTTGTCTGTCTGAGGAGCCGTCTGTCTGTCTGAGGGGCTGTCTGTCTGTCTGAGGGGCTGTCTGTCTGAGAAGCTGTCTGTCTGAGGAGCCATCTGTCTGAGGTGCTTTCTGTCTGTCTGAGGAGCTTTCTGTCTGTCTGAGGAGCTGTCTGTCTGAGGGGCTGTCTGTCTGAGGAGCTTTCTGTCTGTCTGAGGAGCTTTCTGTCTGTCTGAGGAGCTGTCTGTCTGAGGGTCGCAGTGCTGCTGAGCCCCCGCTCTGCGGAGTCACGTGGGTGGTGCTGCCTCTCGAAGGGACGCACCAAAGGCCGCCTGACACAGCTGCTGCTGCTGCAGGGTGCCCAGTCACCCTCAGGGAGGCACCGGGAGGGCAGGTGCCCCCAGGCAGTCAGGACACCTGTGAGCCAGGCCTGCACGTCCCACCACGCCCTTCAAGACCAGCCCCCCCCCAAGACCTCATGGCAAATTACCAATCACCCCCAACCCAAATGAAGTCCCCAAAAAGCAAAGTTCCAAGCTCGGACCCAGGCCCTCCTCACCCCCAAGGTGTGTGCTGGCCCAGGACACAGTGCCACTGACCGACCTCTGTGCCCACTTGCTGCCTCCTCCGCCCGGGCTCGGGTCCCGGTACCCCGTTCTCTGCCTGTGCCTTAGGTGCAGCACGAAGGCCTGGAGCTGGGCAGCCGCTGAGAGCCGGCACGTCCGGAAAGTCGCCCTCCCTCCCGGACCAGGACGCCGCCCTGCTGTTCGGGCACCACGGCAGCAGCCCGGGGTCCAGGGCGGGGAGGAGGGAGACACGACCTTGTCTCTGCTGCTTACACGATGTGCAAGTGCTCCAGGACGTTCCTTTACGAACTCGTGTGTGTGCAGAATGAGAACGCAGACTCTAAAGGAGGGCCTGGCCGCCGGCGAGGTGGACTCAGGCTGACCTCAGCAAAGGGAGCACCGCGCTGCCACTAACACCAAGCCACCGTCCACGAGTAACAACCTCGGACGCCTGCCCCTGTGGCGGCCACGGGCGTACCCCACTTCTCACTGACCGGGGTGCCAGGTGCAGGGCGAGGACGAATGAGCAGCCGCCAACGGCTCGGCTTCTTTCTGCACCAAGAGCGGCCACTTCACCAGGGCACGTGAACGGTCTAGCCGAGGTCTCACGCACAGCATGGCCCTCGTCCCGCAGGGTGGGAGCGAGGACACAGCCCCGCCCGCTCTGCATCTCCAGCCCTGCAGCCGCACGGGAGCCCGCCGCTGGCAGAGCCTGCCGAGGGAGAGACAGGTCTGGACACGGAAGCGACAGGCCCCAGAAGAGGGAAGGGGGCTACCGACTCCCCAGCGAAGGTCTGAAAGGTTCCAGTGAGGTGACTGACGCGCTCCACACTGAGGTCAAAAGGCACTCACCTGCCCCCCTTCTCCCAGCTCCCTGTAGGCTGAGCCCCCTCTCCCAGTCTCTCCATGGGGTACCCACCCCACTTCAGCAGCAAAGACAAGGCCCCATCTGGGGCTCAGGGCGCACCCTGCCCCTCCTTCAGGGCACGGCGCTCCCCGCTCTGAGCAGCGCCACCCACCCGCTGAGCCCAGGCTCTCCAGGCTCTGCAGAGCCCACGCCTCCCACACCTGCCCCACCCAGGGCGGCAGCGCCTCTTCCTGCTGCTCCTGCCGCCTCCGGCTTCTCCTCCCTCACCCACATCCACGGAGCAAACGCACTGACTCTTGTTTCACAACATCCAGAAGAGCCACCATCTCACCGGCAGCATCTCTTGCCTCATCACCGCCCACCGCCACCCACTATGCCTGGCTGCTCCCTGCTGCCAGGACGAGCCTGCCCAGTTGCCAGCACCACGCCCTGCAGACCAGAGAGGCTGCGCACCCCTCTGGGAGCCCCTGTAGCTCCCAGTCAGAGTAGGACATGCCCTTGCAATGACCTTCCAGGCCCAGCTGGAGTGTGAGCATCTCCCTTCCCTCTGCCCACACAGCGCGGGGCTGCAGGCTCTGCAGGTGCCTCCTGCTCAGGCCCTGAACCCCACCCCCTCAGCCCCACTGAGCGTAGCGCCTGCTGCAGCCAGGGCCCATTGTCACAGCGCTGACACTGCACCAGGTCCGTCCCTGTCGCTGTGACCGCCATGCTGTAGAGCACACCTTTGAGAGAGTAGGTCTGTCTGCTCACGGACGTGTGTGTCCCTCCCACACTGGAACAGTGACCTGCTGGGGCAGACGTGCCTGTGACTGAGTGTCCAGACTTTCCTCCTGTGACCAACTAACCAGCACCCGAGCAGCACCCCCGCATGTGACAACCTCCCTGTGAGAGCAGAGCGGCAGACTGCGAGTGGGCGCCTCACAGGGCGGGGAGGGGCTGGGAGAAGGCTGTCCGTCGAATTCATGGAACGAACCATGAAAAACGAAGGCAAGGGACATACTTCGCAGAGAACACCTGGGATGTCAGACCCTCTGGCCCCCTTGCTCTCAGGCCGCGGAGGCCGGCTCTCCCTCAGCGCCCGCGGGTCCTGAGGACAGGCCTCCCACTCTCTCCAGTGGCTCTGCTCGGCTGGCTGGTGAAGGTAGAGACTCAGTCACTGCTTTACACTGAGTCTGAGACACAGCAGGAGAGACGATGCGAGGTTTTACTGAGAAAAAGTGAATTTTTAATTATCTTGTGAATCTACTTAGAAAAACACAAAGCAAAGTTCACAACTATAAATTTAAACCTTTTGCACTAGAAAACACACAAACAAACACAAAACCACAGGCATGAACTGTAAACCTGTACTAATTACCAGCTAGTCTTACGGTTAATTCTTAGTAGCTCAGTATCTCCCTCCTTGGCAAGTGTAACAGTTGTAGCACCAATGGCCTCCCAGGCTGCCGGGGGCGGCCGGGCAGGAGATGCTCCTGCAGGCGCGCCCGCTCGGAGGCACCCCCACAGGAGGCGCCCCCACAGGAGGCAGCCCCACAGGAGGCGCCCCCACAGGAGGCAGCCCCACAGGAGGCGCCCCCACAGGAGGCGCCCCCACAGGAGGCGCCCCCACAGGAGGCCGCGGGCGGGGGCCGCGGGCTGGCCTCCGGGCGATGGAAAGCAGACAGAGGGCACACGTGTCACACAGCTTTAATGTAGTGCATCTGCGGAAAGAGGTGGGGCCGCGCCCGGGCGCGCTCTCGTCCTTACACTGATGCCATGATTAGAGGATGCAGACGTTATTGCCTAAGGTTACCTACACATCCCCACAGCGTCCCACCTACAGCTTTAGCTCGTTGGCAATCTTGGAAGCAATGTTTTTGAAGGCGATGGACGTCCCCGATATCCGCTTGAAGCGCACCCCGTTCAGAGACAGCCGCGGCAGCTTGCACACCTCCATCTCCCACTGCACCAGGCTCTCGGCGTGCCCGTCGCCGTGGACGCAGAAGAGCAGGAAGCGCTCCCTCTGCTCGTAGTCGCAGCTGTTGGCGTCCAGCACCTTGCGGATCTCCCGCATCATGTCGCCGGGGTCCATGGAGCTCGTGGTTTTCATGCTCCAGGTGAAGCGCAGGGAGCGAGGCTTTGCTGCTTTGTTTTCGTCCCTTTGCTCAGCAGATACGTTGCGACTGAAACGCACAGCGGCAGGTTTATTTTTATCTGCGGGGGACAGCGGCCCTCTATTCCAGCGCATGCACGGCCAGCTCTCCAGCACGGGGGAGCCGGCCCGTTCTGCACAGGCTCACACATGGTATCTGCTTCTTTTCTAAGAAATATTCATCTATTTGCTTCCCCTAAACCACAGACCTCACATGCAGAAAATCTACCTGTCAAACCTCCACCGGTCATGTACTTACATGTAAGAACATTAAGTCATGTGCTTACTAGAATTAAGAAAACAGTTAAACCAGGCAAAGCAGAGAGAGAGAGCGCTGCCCACGAGTCCACGAGCCCAGCTCTGCCCCAGGCCGAGCGCAGGGGAAAGGAGCCCCAGCTCCTCTCAGGGGCTCAGCTCACTCACAGCCCCGCTGGGACTGGGGATAACGGGACACTCAGCAGTTTCACTTGCTTTCCCTGCCACCAGCCCCTCAGGCTGAGCACAGAGCTGTGTGTGTGTATGTGTGTGTGGGGGGGGGAGAAGGGGTACACTCTCCGTATTTTTCCTTTTACTTTAATTTAAACACCTGTTTTCAGGTTTTTTTTTTAAAAAAATTCTTCCATGACATTATCTTGCTAGTGCAATAAAAAAAAGTGCTAAGGCTTATTTGTTGTTGAGCAAAAGTGACCAGTTTGAATGCAAACTATGGACTCTCCATTCAAGCCGAAGTCCCCCATATCCCTAGATGTCACAGCCAGGTTCTCCTGAAACCCGAGAACAGGCCTCCTCCCACCTTCCTGTTATCACTGCGGACACAACTACCCTCAGTCTCCTGTGTGTCACCAAGGCCTTGGGGAAGGTGTGAACCTAAGGCTTGCGCACTGAGCACACCAGTGTAAACATTAAACTTAATCTACGGCCACGTCCTCCCTCAGGACTGAGGGGCCGCAGGGTTCACAGTTCCCTGCTGCTGGCCTGCTGGCAGAACATTCCATTGGACTCACACCCACCAAAGCTGATGGGAAGCTTCCACTTCACAAATCTGTGTCGGGCACTGACTAGGGAGCAGAGCGCATGGCCGCAGGAGGGGGCGGGAGGAAGGCCACCCCGAGGAACAGCGTGCCACTGGAAAGGCATCACAGTGACCAGAGGGGCCCAGAGCCAGGCGTGCCCACCCATGGGAAGGAACCCCGGGTCCCACACCACCACTTCCATGTGCAAGCAGAGGCCCAGGGCAGACGTGAGCAAGAGTGCCAACAGGTAGGCTGGGCACAGAGTGCCCACTTGGTTGTCACACACCGGGAGGCAGGTCCTGTGACTTCCTTCCTATCATGGAGGGGAACATGCTCAGGACAGCTTTGGCCTGCTCCAGGCTAGAGTGGGCAGGCCAGGGCACTTCGAGGCTACACAGGGCCCGCAGGGACTTGGTCGGCAGGCTTTCGCTCAGAAGAGGCAGATGGCAGAGGGTGCTTTAGGAAGGCCAGCAGGAGAGCCAATGTGGTCCATCAGGCCCCGAAGCAGCACGTGGCCGCCTCTGCAAAGGGCTCAGGGAGGGACTCGACAGACAGCTCTGAGCCTCGCTGGTCACTCCTTCGCCCCAAATCTGAGCAATGACAGCTACACCAAATTTTAAAGCACAACGTTCGCCTGGCCGGCACGGCTCTGTGATTAAAGGTGGACCTATGAACCAGGAGGCCACATGCTCAGAATGCAGGCCTGATCCCCAGTATGAGGTGTGCAGGAGGCAGCCAACTGGTGATTCCCTCATCATTGATGTTTCTACCCTTCTCTCCCTTCTGCTCTGAAATCAATAAAAACACATTACAAAATAAAATAAAAACAAAGCACTTGAAAACATAATCATTCTTCTAAAAACCTAATTTTCTCTAACTAGTTAGCTCAGAGAGCCAGCCTGTGGAATGAAGGGTCCTGGGTTCAATTCCAGTCAAGGACATACGCCCGAGTTACAGGCTTGATTCCTGGTAGAAGGAATCAAGCCTGCAATGGTTCTCTCTCATAGTTGATGTCCCCCCCCTCTCTGAAGTCAATAAAACATATTAAAAAACCTAATGTGAAATTTCTACCCACCACTTTCATTTTTGAGATCTATGCTAGGAGTCATTGTTCCCCCCAAACTCAGACCCAAGTTCCTGTTGTTAGGGCCCAGGCAGCGGCACCCTGGCGCCCTCCTGTGGTCCTGGGGTGTAGCGCAGCTCTGGCCCAGGCCCAAGGCAGGGAAAGCAGTGTCACTGCCTCTTCCCAACCACAGAAGCCAGACAGACCCACCAAAGCAACACATTGACAGCAGGAAGAGCAGCCCTGCTGCCACATTTTTTTTTTTAAACATAAAACATATTTAAAAAGTCATTTCCCTCACCTGGAGCCCTCATATCTCCCGTTCCTCTCATATTCGGTCGGAAGCCTGAACGCACAGAACACAGAAGCAGAGAGTGGGAAAGAGAAAAGAGATCTTACACAGCAGCACATGACCCCCAAGCAAACCAAGACCCCCAAGTCACCATGAGCGTAGGCCCCTCTCATGGTGACCCCTCAGCCCCCGCCTCCCAGGTGCCGGAGGCATGCCGGCCTCAAACCACTTCCCAAAGGGCTTGCTTTCCGAGAAAGGGAACCGGGTTTACCCGTTGAATTCTACGTTCAAGTAGAAAATCATCTTTCCAAGAGAAATCTGGAAACTAGGAAGATCAACTCAAAGCCACCCCCAGGTGGAGTTTCCCTCAGAAGAAGTGGTCTCCCAGTGTTTGGTAAAGACCCCCGTTACCCAGGCCCTCAGGGCGCACCGTGTCCCTGAGTAAGACACAGCAGCCAGTCTTCCCGGGAGCCGAGAGGCACAGGACAGGCGGCCTCCAGGCAGACTTTCTGCCTCACGGGTGCACTGCAAGGTAGTGAGCCACATTTTTGGTTTCTTTGCTGTCAGCATAAAAGATAGTCATCTCGCCCTGGCCAGTTTGGCTCAGTAGACAGAGCATCAGCCCTTGGACTGAGGGCCCTTGGTTGAGTCTGATCAAGGGCACGTACCTCAGTTGTAGGATCGATCCTCGGCACTGGTTGGGTTATGCGCAGGAGGCAACCAACTGATGTGTCTCTCTCACAACTGATGTTTCTCTCTCCCCCCTTCCTCTCTCTAATATTAATAAACAACCTCCTGTAAGGATTAAAAAAAAAGTCTTCTGGTAGGAACAGCATTCATTACAGTGCTTTAAAAACAAGACATGCTTGCATGGAGGGCGTGGCTCAGTGGTTGAGCATTGACCTATGAACCGGGAGGTCAGTTGGATTCCTGGTCAAGGCAGATGCCGGGGTTGCAGCTCAATCCCATGTGGGGCACGGAGGAGGCAGCCAATCAATGATTCTCTCTCATTATTTATGTTTCTCTCAGTCTCTCTCTTCTTTGAAATCAATTTAAAAAAACAAAACAAAACAAAAACTACACACACACACACACACACACAAACACCCCACCCCAAGATACGCTTTCTTCAGTGGTTAGTGGAAAGCAGCTTTAAATAAAATACTATTTACTCCTCAACTCTGAAAACATTGCAACATTTTTGCTATGCAGTGCCCCGAACCTAACAGACCATAAAGTGAGAGTCTTACACGTGTCTCTAGTTTCAGAATATAAGCTCATTTCCCTCTCACTTCAGAGCCTTTTGGAATCCAATCCGCTATGAAATAGAAAATGATGACACACACAATCACAACTTACCTCTGCCCGCCTGAGGCTGCCCATGAAATGTACACTAATGTTACTGCACATCTCATTCCTCAAACAGAAGCATGCTGAGTGTTATTAGTATGAAGACAGAATTATTTGGATGCTAAATAATTCTACCCAAGAAAGAAAATGCACAGAGCATGCGTAGGCCTCGTTATGTGGGTGCCACAGTCCCTTTAAAAATGCCTGAAAGAGTTAATCTATTTCTTTCCAGTTTCCTTTTAAGGAAATAAGTATTTAGTTCTCAGCAGAAAGTTTAGTTAAAAAAAATAAAACAAAAAACAAAGGGCTAAAAAGCCAAACCTGATGTTAATTGCAGGAACCATTTTGGGGTGAGGATTGAAAAAAAACACACATATATATAAATCCTACCTTTTGATAAACCTGAATGACATGTTTCTAAAAGAAATTAAGCCAAAAATAAAAATTAACAAAAATGACTTGTACAAATGAAATATAAATTCAGTCAATTAATTATAAAGAGAAAGAAACAACAAATAAAACAGGGCTCTTTTCTGTCTAATAAACAATAAAACAGTGATATGTGTTGAAAAAGTAAAATTAGATAATTGAGGATGTGATCTTTTAATTATAAACATTAAATTAAATTAAAAATCTGTACTTGTAAGCAAAAACTCAGCAGTGATACTGACATTAGTTGTAATGAATTTGCTTAAGGCTCTTCACAAGGCTCTATGTTAAGACAATAAAGTCAACATCTTGTTTGAAATAAATGACTTAAGTCATTTGCACTAAACTAGTAAGAAAACAACAATTTTCAATTTTCTTCAGAATATCTTATAAACAAAAATTTCATGTTATTATACAGAAACATTAAAAATGTCATTATAAAATGTTTAACCATTAAGAGAATCATTGCTTACTTCAGGAAGGCAGTTTAAACATTAGCAGCAGTTATAAATTACTTTTTAAGAAAAAGTAACTTATGAGGGTTTAAAACGAAGCAGATGTTTCAGTTTCAGATTGAATGAAACTGCATGGTAGTGTAACAGTGGGAGTCACTTTATGTTTTAGTAATAAACTCAAAGCGCTCCATTTAAAAGAAGTGCCTTTGGTTGTAAAGTATGTTAGGAAGATGCTTAGGCTGTAAGAACAGAATCTGACCAAAGACGTGTCATTGCCACCCATGGTCTGACCCCCATCAGCCTTCCTAGGCAGGAGCGGCCCAGGCTGGTCAAAGGAAGCCTCCTGGCCGCACAGGAGGCACGTGTGTGTGCCGCTGACTGACCGAATGAATCCCTGTTCTGTTTTGCTTTCCTAATCTGGGTGATTCTGGCAGTGCTTGAGACATGGACCCCATTTAAAAGGTACTGCCACCAAGCGCTGCATAATCAGATTAAAAGTGGCACACAGCAAGTAGAGAAAATCCTGCGTTGAAAAGATTTTGTAGGCCGAAACCGGTTTGGCTCAGTGGATAGAGCATCGGCCTGCGGACTGAAAGGTCCCAGGTTCGATTCCACTCAGGGGCATGTACCTTGGTTGGGGTCACATCCCCAAGGGGTGTGCAAGAGGCAGCTGATCGATGATTCTCTTTCATCGATGTTTCTAACTCTCTATCCCTCTCTCTTCCTCTCTGTAAAAAAATCAATAAAATATATTTAAAAAAATTTTTTGTAAGTAATTAAGTACTACATAAAGGCAGTGTTATTCAACAGTTTGAGCTGAAAACTGATGAAAAGTCTTTAAAATATGTTTTCATTCCTGAGTCTTCTACCTGAGGAAAGTCAAGATTATCGGTCACGGACCTAGGACTGCTTTTGGGCACAGGCCTCAGAGGAGGCAGGGCCCGCAGCTCACCCACACTCCAGGGCATTGGGGCAGCCACCCACACTCCAGATTATTGGGGCACCGGGTGTAGGTTCCGGTGCCTGCTCTTTGCCCACCGCACCAGGCAGGTCTCCTGCGGATTCTAAGTGCCCACCGGAGCCTGTGAGGCACCTGACTGCAGTGCTGCGGCTGTCGGGGAGGGCCAGACACTGAGTGGACTACGGCAGAAGGACTGACTGTCTTTAGGAATAAACTGACTACATCTGCCGGAGCACCAGGCAGACTCACACCTCAGCCTGCACACTTGCACACAGAAGACGATGACCTTTCTGGGAAATGTGGGGATGGCGCTGTAAAACAAGATGACCCCCTACAATTTTTAAACAAGAAACCTCAGCCTCCAAGCTCAATTCAGATTCAGATGCCTGAACCACGTAGCTAGAAGTGAGGGAAGGCCTCCTGCCAACCACAGCCCTCACAGCGCCGCCCCTCAGGGAGCACAGTGCAGTGCCTTCAGGCGTTTTCGGGCAGAGCGACGGCTCAGGACTGCTTGGCTGTGGGATCGTAGCTATGTGTCCATCTCTCTCACCCACACCTCCGGGTTCTTCCATACAACTGAGTGCTCCCTACTTCACGGGGCAGATGGTGGAGACTGTGTGTGTGTAAAGTGGGGACAGCTACACCTGAAATTCTACAGACATCTACTTATCTTAGTGCACAGCAAGCAGTCCAAAATGACTCTTTTTATCAATGATAGCACATGTATTAAGATGATTTCTATTTTTAAAATTATATTTTTATTGATTTCATAGAGGAAGGAAGAAGGAGATAAAAACATTCATAATGAGAGAGAATCATCAATCGGCTGCCTCCTACACCCCCTCCTCCCACACTCGGATGAAGCCCAAAACCCTACTGAGCCACGCCATGGGGCTTAAGATGATTTTTTTAAAAAGCACAGAGGAGCTGAAACCGGTTTAGCTCAGCAGTAGAGTGTTGGTCTGCGGACTGAAAGGTCCCAGGTTCGATTCCGGTCAGGGGCATGTACGTTGGTTGCGGGCACATCCCCAATAGGGGGTGTGCAAGAGGCAGCTGGTCGATGCTTCTCTCTCATCTATGTTTCTAGCTCTCTATCTCTCTCCCTTCCTCTCTGTAAAAAATCAATAAAATATATTTAAAAATTTTTTTTTCCAAAAAATAAAATAGCCGAAACCGGTTTGGCTCAATGGATAGAGCGTCGGCTTGGGGACTGAAGGGACCCGGGTTTGATTCCGGTCAAAGGCATGTACCTTGGTTGCGGGCATATCCACAGTAGGGGGTGTTCAAGAGGCAGCTGATCGATGACTCTCTCTCATCGATGTTTCTAACTCTCTATCTCTCTCCCTTCCTCTCTGTACAAAATCAATAAAAAAATATATATATAAAAAAAAAATAAAAAGCAGAGAGGAGACAATTAAATAAATTCAAGGATTTCAATCTTTGAAGTGTAGGGCTGCGAACTGGTCTGCTAATGACCAGTGCTTAGCCTGGCCGACCACTGCCCCTCCCTCTGTGCTCACAGGGCAACCCAGGCTGCCCAGCCGGCAGCAGGGCCAGGGGGAAACGGCCAAGTGAATGACACTGGCTCCTCCCGCCCGCCTTCCAGGGCAGATTCCATTCCAGCCCAGTCTCTGAGGAGGGAGTGGGGACAGGGAGGCCTGGGGGGACACTGAAAGGGAGGAGTGCATTATGCTGGGGGGTCAAAAAACTCGCCCTGGACTGGACTGGAGTCCTGGCAAAGGACTTCTGCCCTGCCCGGCCCGGAGCACGCGTCTCGGCAAAGGGGCCGGAAGAGGTGAGGCCGGCGGGCACCTGGCTGCTCTGAGAGTCGGTGCTCCTGATGCCGGAGGCCCCCTCTCTGGTGCGCATCACTAACACATCTGGGGAAACAGTTTGAGTGAGCCGTCTAACTTAGATGACTGATCTAAAATAAAAACTCTGGAGACTTAAAAGTGGTATTTAGTTTACAGCTTAAACACAAAGGCCCCATGAAAACTGAGCAGCACGCTAACAGGCCGGAGGGAGAGGCCCGGGGAGGCGCCTGAGAAGACGCTGCCGTCTGAGCAGCCAGACCAGCAGGAGGGTCTGAAGCGGGTGAGCCTGCAGGACCCGGACACATGAATGCAGGCATCGGGACAGCAGGGCTCAGGCCCGGGAGCCCTGGCTAACGGGCCTTGTCCTATTTGCTTGTGATACAAAGGAGCATCTTTCCCTTTTCCTCCAACAGCAGCCGCTGTGTCCAGGCGCCTGCAGCCTCTACAGCTAGCTGAGGAGGTAAGTCACAATACCTCAAGGGGTCCGCAGACGTGCCAAGGCCCGGAACGACAGCCTCCTGGACACACGGCCAGGTAGTTTCCCTCTGAGCACACCCAGAGGTTTACCTGCACAGCTGCACCACGTCAGGCTCTCTCACTGAGCCCGACGACTGCAAGGCTGGACTCAGTGCTCCCGGTGACAGCCGGGGAAAGGAGAGGAACGGTGTCCTGTGACCACGCGCGGAGTGCCAGCCCTGCCACCCTGGTCTGGGGTTCTGCTCCACCAAAGTGACCATCTATGTGGACAATGTGTCATGCAGCCGGGCCGGTTGGCTGAGCGTTGACCTATGAACCAGGAGGTCAGTTTGATCCCCAGGTTGCGGGCTCGGATCCCCAGTGTGGGATGTGCAGGAACAGGCGATCGATGATTCACTCTCATCATTGATGTTTCTATCTTTCCCTCTCCCTCACTCTCTCTGAAATCAATAAAAAGGTATTTTTTAAAAAGTATGATGTAAGAACAGAAAGGAGCTGCGACCTCCCAAGTGCTGGGCAGCGTTTCCTGGGATCTCCTCTAAAAGCTTTCCAAGTCTAGTGAAAGGAAGAAGCCAGAAAACACGAGCTAAAGACAACGACCAGCAGCCAGACTGGCTTCACACACACACAGAAGACATGTCTCGTTTTGCTGCAAACCAGCTCCACCTGGCACTTACCTCCTTGTGAGCTTTGAGGTTAGTTTACTGAATAGGTTCGCGGAGCCTCGGCTGCGGGCCTGTGACAGCGGCGTGGCTTCGTGGGACAGGCTGGGCGAGGCGGGCGGGCCGTTGTAGGTGGCAGTCCGCCGCTCGCGGGGCTGGCCGTGGAAAGTGCTGCGGCTGGCAGTGCCCCTGGGGAAGCGGATGCGGTCCGGGGTGGCCGCGCTGCTAATGCTGTGTGTGGATGCGACTGGAGTTCTCTGGTCAGGACCAGCGCTGCGAGATCAGCAAACACACAGGTCTTATACTTCTGTTCACCGAATCCTGTCTTTTTGCAAACACGGCACACAACAATTTACAGTCACAATATTCCTTTGCCCTAAAGCGGAGAAGTCAGTTTTAATAAAACCAGACCCCAGGGGTGTCCCAGGACTGGAGCAGGAGGAAGTTAATGGGAAAGGGCCTGAGGAAGCCTGCCCTGGCACAAAGCCCGTGGTGTAAGGAGACAGCAGACAGACGCACAGATGGGTTAAGTCCAGAGTGCTTTGCCAACTGTAAAGTCTACCTGTGATGTCCAATACCTACAGCTTCTCGGGAGAGGTTCTGTTATATTATAATGAATGACACCCCACTAATTCATGGGGGTTCTCAAATGAAAGCATTTTCAACATGTCCTGGAGCTGCCCAAAGGTACAGGAAAAGCAGGTGGCGCTCACATTCTGTGGTCGGTAGCAACATCACTCAGTGAGATCACAGGCAGTGTGAATGAGAAAATCCCTCCACGTACCAATGAACACTTATGGTCAGTAATAAAAGCTGGCATTTGCTGAATGCTGAGTCAGTGCCTGTGCCAAGAGGCTAAAGGCCCACAGTCAATTTATAGGGCACTCACAGGATGATGACACATGGAGATGTGACACTACCTCCTCACGCCCGGGTTACCCTGACAGCTAGTCCATGCTGGATGGCCCGGGTTACGCTGACAGCTAGTCCATGCTGGATGGCCCGGGTTACGCTGACAGCTAGTCCATGCTGGATGGCCCGGGTTACGCTGACGGCTAGTCCATGCTGGATGGCCCGGGTTACCCTGACGGCTAGTCCATGCTGGATGGCCCGGGTTACCCTGACGGCTAGTCCATGCTGGATGGCCCGGGTTACCCTGACAGCTAGTCCATGCTGGATGAGCCATTCTGAGACTGACGTGAAGGTGGAATAACCACAACGGGGTTAGAGCGAAAGCAGTCGATGTCAGCACCACTACTTTCTTAGAAAATTCCTCATGTGGCTCATGCCAAAACCAAGATGTACTATATACCTTTTCTCACTACACACCGAGGACCGGCATTACTTTTCACACAGTAAAGCTGATAAAACAGAAAGACTGCACTATTAAAAATCAATGAGTAAAGTTAACTTTAGGTTTGGCTCAGTGGATAGAGCGTCAGCCTGCGGATTGAAAGGTCCCTGGTTCGATTCCGGTTAAGGGCATGTACCTTGGTTGCAGGCACATCCCCAGTGGGGAGTGTGCAGGAGGCAGCTGAGTGATGTTTCTCTCTCATCGATGCTTCTAGCTCTCTATCTCTCTGTAAAAAAAAAATCAATAAAATATATTTAAGAAAATTAACTTTAAAATGAAGAAACGATATTAAAATATATGGTACTGCTTGGTGAGGCTTTAAGCCCGGAGCATCCCGTGCTCACCGCGGAGTGCTGAGGAGAGCAGAAGAGCTTGTCTGAGCCATGTGGACAGCCTTTGGTCTAATCTCCCACAGAGTGTTCATCAGCCATGATCACTCTCATGCTGGAATTCTGTATAGACATTCACATGTGTAAGAAGAAGTCCAATATATTCAAGGCTGAAAACAGAACTTAGGTCCTTTCAGAAGGTAGCATGGCAGGTGCTCTGCAGCTCAACAGGGTTTGGTCAAGGAAAAGAACATCCAGATATTACTCTAAAAGTATGGGCCCTGGCTTGTATGGTTTGGCGCTGACACTCTGCTTGGTCAAAGAATAAAGACAACACTTTTAGAAGCAAAGTGTTGTAATGACTGACGCTACCAGAAGCAATGAGGCCCAATCAGGATATGGAGTCAGCCCCACTGAGGAGGGCACCTGCAGGCAGAACAGATAGGCAGTGACTCCAAAGTGAACTGAACCATGTGGAAAAGAGGAAGTTGCAGAACATGTGTACAAACATAAAGTGTGTGTGTGTGTGTGTGTGGGGGGGGAGAGTGGAGAGAGAGATAGATCTTGACCTTAACAGCCTCTTAAATAGTCTGACTGCCCGGGCCAGTATAGCTCAGTGGTTGAGCGTCAACGTATGAAGGAAGAAGGTGATTCCCGGGAAGGGCACATGCCCAGGTTGCGGGCTTAATCCCCAGTAGGGGGCGTGCAGGAGGTAGCCGGTCAATGATTCTCTCTCATCACTGACGTTTCTCTCTCTTCCTCTCTGAAGTCAATGAAAATATATATTTTTTAAAAAAAAGCCTGGCTGTACCTCAGAGAACTGTACATTCTAAAGTTCAAAACGAAACTGATAAACAGCTCAACAATTGAGAACTCATGGGAAGAGGAAGAAGGGCCAGGAAACCACTTTTCGTAATTCTACAGACTAAAATCCCTAACATGAGAAACTTCTGTCTAATTAAGTCGTCTATTGATATCTCTATTAAATCACTTTGAACTAGGAGAAATTTATAGATTTGAGAATATAACTAATAAAATTTATCAGCACAGACTACTATTAAAAATATATCAACTAGTATTTACAAGCTATCTAGCCCAGTTGCTATACAAGTTATTAAAAGTTTTTAATCATAAGAGCAATGTTAAAACAAGCACAGACCTAGGAACCAGAAAAGAGAATAGTGGAGTGTAAATATTTCTAGAAATTCCATGAATAATTGCCCTGGCATGTTTGGCTCAATGGTTAAAGCACTGGCCCTAAAATCAAAGGGTCGCAGGTTTGATCCGCAGCCAGGGGTATGGACCTCACTTGCAGGTTCCATTCCCTGCCCCAATCAGGGTGCAGTTGGGAAGCAACCAATCAATGTCTCTCTCACAGTGATGTTTCTTTCTTTCTCCTTTCTCTCCTCTCTCTCTCTCTCTCTGCATCTTCCTCTCTCCCAACCCCCCCAAACCTCCCCACCCCCGCCCACTGCCACTGCCTTTCCTCCCTTTAATTCTCTCAAAAAAGCTATAGAAATAATATCCTCAGATGAGGATGAAAAAAAGAAAAAAGAAAAAAAATTCAATGAATAATCACATAACCTTACATAAGCTTTTACCTTCATATCAAATTTAAGTGGTCTATGGAAGAAGGAGTGATAAACACTATATTCTGGTCTTAAGGATGAAGGAAGGAAGGGGAATCTTTGCTTAGGCTGTCACAGAAGTTAGTGATCAAACATTTCATGTGACTATTGAGCCCTAAAGGAAACAAAGCTTACAGTAGCACTTCAGAAAGTAGACGGCAGAAAAAAAGAACAACCAATTTTGATGCTGGACATGGGCATGTGACATCACCAAATAGTGTTCAAGAGAAGAGGTCAGAGGTCAATGACAGATGATGTGGATAATTTTCTAGATCTCTATCCAAAACCTTACCTGCTCACCACACTGGATTTAGTTTATACACCATACTTCCAAAAAAGTAAATCCAGCCAGCCCAGGGACAGTGTTCTACCATCCCATCTTCTCCTCTCCCCCAAGGTCTCTGGACCCACTTCCTCTCACTTTCCCAAGAAAGCGGCATGACCCCTCTCCTCACTGACAGGTTACTGTCAGTATTTTAAATCATGCTGGTGCTACGGATGCTCGCCTCTCCACCAGATCAGTCACTCAAGACCGCACACTCCATCACTCTGCGAGACTGGAAATACTGGTCCCCCGGCCCCTTTGGCAAACTGAAGGCCCCCCACCCTCCCTGTCCCGACCTTGTGATCCACATTCTTCAAAGCATGGCTCCTTATCTCTCCCCCTTTCAGCCTTGATCAAGTTCCTCATGTGCACAAAGTAACCTTGATTTCCCTATTCCACAATTAAGCCGAAGTTACCACCTACCCCCTCTGGAAAAGCTCCTGGTTTAATTTAACCCTTTTAGTTATCACATAAGTTGGCCGGGAGGATAAGTTCTAGACAGTGAGAGGAATTTGGAATTCAGTATCTTGCTAAAAATTCACATCCAAACCTAACTCACTGCTAGAGAATACTTCCCATTATTATTTGAATTCTGATTATAAAATAAACTTCTTGCAAACAGGTAAAATTTCCTACCTGTTTTCTTTGCCATTCTGAATCACTGAATGTCTGTCAGCTGCAGTTCTTTCACTGCAAACGTAAGTATTTCGTCGTGTCATTCCGCCAGACGCTGTGTTACTCTGTTAAAAAAGGGGAGGCATTTCTGTCTTGAACTATTTAATGATTGAGCACAGTGCACTGAGCAAGAAAAACACCTCTCCTACATAGACATGAGTCCCAGTCTTTAATGAAACCTACACAAAAATGTCAGCAGCACTGGCAAAAAGACTGGCCCGGAGAGAAGGCACACCCCCCTCCTGGCAGAAAGGAGGGAGAGGCAAGGAGACAGATTGTGAAAAGCTGGCTGCCGGAACCCGTTAGCAATAACTCACGAATTACTAAAAAGCAAGATAGAGATCCAGTGTTTTAAAAGCTAATCATCTCAAAATAAAAATTAAAAAGCAAGTACTATAAGTGTAAGGTAAGTGTACAAATAAAAGTCAAGATGTAAATATGAGTTAAAACTCTAAAACTAGCCTTGGCTGGGTACTCGGTTGGTTGGAGCATTGTCCTGCACACCAAAAAATTGCGAGTTTGATTTCCAGAACTCTTAAACTCAAACAATTTAGAAATGGGCAAGGGACTTGGATAATATTGCTCTAAAGAAGGCATGCAAATAAATGCCCAACAGCACATGAAAAGATGCCACACACTGGTCACTAAGGAAATGTAAATCAAAACTGCAGACTCACACCCATTAGGACAGCCAGAAAACAATGGAAAGAGGTGTTGGCAAGACTGTGGAGAAGCAGGAGTGCTCATTATGACGGGATGCAAAATGCGCAGCCACTGTGGAAACAGCGAGGCCATGAGCCTGAACTCTGAAAACGTGATGCCAAGCGAGAGAAGCCAGGCCCAGAGGATGCATATGGTCGGGGTCCAATTACAGGAAATGTCCCGAACAGGCCACTCCACGGGAGAGCAAGTGGCAGGGACGAGAGGAGAGTGGAAGGGCGCTGCACGCGGCTGCCCTGCTGTGAGGGAAGTCTTGGGAGGAGAGCGGTGGAGGCTGTCCCACACTGTGAACGTCCAGATGACACTGAACCCGACATTTAAAATGGTTAATGATGGCACCTTAATTTCACGTCCATTTTTTAAAGCTCAGACTTCCAAAATAAAAAAGCAAAGAATTAAAGTTATATCTAAGAAATGTCACCAGAGAAGACAAATTTTGAACAAAGATAAACACTGGCCAGGTGGCTCAGTCAGCTGGAGCGTCGTCTGGTGCACCAAAAGGTTGGTGGTTCGATTACCGGTCAGGGCACATACTCAGGTTGTAGGTTTGATTCCCTGTTGGAGCACGTACAGGAATCAACTGATCCTGTTTCTCTCTCACCCCAATGTGTTTCTCTCTCTCTCTCTCTTTCTTGCTCTCTAAAGGTCAATTAAAAACTTATCCTCAGGTGAGGGTTAAAAATGGAAAAAAAAAAAAGATAAAAATAGGCACCTTTAATACAGCTGAGCAGACCATGCACAGCAAACTCCACAGACTAATGGAAATCAAATGGAGGTGACGGATAGTGCTTGGACCTATTCCCAAATGGCGGTGCGCAGTCGGGCAGGGTGATAGGGACACAGCGTTATTTCCTCTGGAAAATGCCACCTCCAGCTGGAGGCTGAATTTAAACGGCAGGGCCGGAGTGACAGCGATGTTATGGCGACAAGGTTTTCTGGGATGAAGCTAAGACCAGAGGACGGCACACAGAACCCTCCGGGCTCCTTTATGGGCCTCCTACCCCGGGAGGCAGACCCCTGGGGAGCAGCAGGCCCCCCTGCCGCCCTGCAGGGCTCTCAGGGGGATGAGAGCTGTGCACGGTTCAGTTTGTAGAGAAGTGCGGTCACAGAACACCCTTAGCACTGTTCATTCTCGCTGACTTCTCCCTAAAATTCCCTCAGAGTGCTAAAGGTAATCCCTATGCTGGGTCACACAGACACATGAGAACTGATGGGGACGTTTCTGACGCTGAGTAGATTCCGTTACACTTAATAAATACTACTTGCTCGCTGGTGAGATTTTATTAAGGGCAGAGACTGAGAGGTAGATTTAGGTCAGCAGAGTAATTTTAGGCCTTTACCTGGCTTTTCTTCGCTTTAAAATTTAGCTGACACTCGCACACAGTAAGGAAGCAGTCCAAGTTCTTTATGGGAATGAACTCTGAAACTGCAGTGCACCCCGCCCTGGCCCACAGGCAGTCCGAGCCCCAGTGCACTGAGATCCCCTGTCTGCTCGGCCATCATTTGGTTTCCTCTCCTGTGAGACTCTGAGATCTTCCCGCTTCTCACCTCTCACACAGCCTCACACCCTCACATGTTTACGGGATAACCAGAGAGAGCTGTGGCAGGGGGTCTGCTGCTCACCCAGCGAGGGCATTTCACTCGCCAACCCCCGGGGCGCTGGAGGGCAGCAGCACTTACGCTGGGGACAGTGGAGCCGGTCTTGCGTTCAGGAATGTCCGCCTTGTTGGGATTGCTCGCATTCCCAAGCATGGGACTGGCTGGAGCCATGCCCTTGCCTCCGCCCGCACTGCCGCCTGCCCTCCTGGAGGGAGCGCCGTCTGCTTTGAGGTCCCCATCGGCAGTGCTGGTCTGACTTCTTTTCGGATATGCCACAACGGAAGGGAGAGCTGGTCCAGCTGCAATAAAAGAGTTCACTCTTAAATGTCAGACCCTCCAACAGCAGACACACAGGCAGTTTGCTGAGTGTCAGCACCGTGTGCCGCTTCAGCCTACACAATGCACCAGCAAAAAGAAATGGAAGATGAGCAAGGCATCCTCACTTCTGGTACAAAGCCAAAGCTGTCCACACCCAATCGCTCTGTGCAGTTCTCAGTGCAGGCTCTCAAGCTGAAACGTGGAGTGGACAATGTCCAGAGTGGGGAAATGAACTGGACAAGAAATAAATGAAATGTTCCATATGACAGTGTATTTTTATTTATTTTTTAATTTAATTTTTAAAATATATTTTATTGATTTTTTACAGAGAGGAAGGGAGAGGGACAGAGAGCTAGAAACATCGATGAGAGAGAAATATCTATCATCTGCCTCCTGTACACCCCCTACCGGGGTGTGCCCACAACCAAGGTACATGCCCTTGACCGGAATCAAACCCAAGACCCTTCAGTCCGCAGGACGACGCTCTATCCACTGAGCCAAACTGGTTTCAGCGAGAGTATATTTTTAAAAGTTAGGACCAGGCCAACATAGAGTTGGTTCCTGAATCCTAGAATACTGGATGTAAAGAAATTACCTGCAACATAAACACGCACGCACGTAACAGTCTCTGGATTTCAACATCTGGGACTGCCTTGAGGGTGAACTGTCAATTTTGGTAGCATACCCTTGAGGATCCTAAGTCTCATAAAGAATTTGCTTCTATGGTGAAAGTTTTAAGAGTGAGGGCATTTAGCCTGGACGTCTTGACTCAGTGGTTGAGTCTCGACCTATGAAGTAGGAGGTCAGTTTGATTCCTGGTCAGGGCACATGCCCAGGTTGCTGGCTTGATCCCCAGTGCGAGGTGTTCAGGAGGCAGCCAATCAATGATTCTCTCGCATTGCTGATGTTTCTATCTCTCCTTCTCCCTTCCTCTCTGAAATTAATAAAAATAAACACAAAAAAACAACAACATAAAGCAAACACACAAACTTTAAAACACTTAAGAAAAAACTGGGGTATCAAATATTCTTCAGGGCTGCGCTGTCCCATATGAGCCACTGGCCATATGTGGCTATATAAATTTAATTATTTAACAAAGTTGAAAATAATTTCCCCAGTTTAAGTGCCAACAGCCACATGTGGCTAGTAGCTACTCTACTGGATGGCACAGACAGAACAGCTCAGCACTGGAGGAAAGTTAGCTAGAGAGCAGAGAGGGAGAGAATGAACAGAACTAGAGGCTGTAGCAGGGCTCCCAGTGGGCAAGTTGTAAGGTTTCCACCCAGCTGGGCCTTATCCATCAAAAGTCATAGGATGACCTTGGCCGGTTTGGCTCAGTGTATGGAGCATCCTCCCTTGGACTGTAAGGCCATGGACTCGGTTCCATCAAGGGCACATACCTTGGTTGCAAGCTCAATCCTCAGCCCCATGTCGGGGCATTTGCAAGAGCCAACCAATTGATGTGTCTCTCGCACATCATTTTTTTTTTAAATCTCTTTCTCCCCCTTCCTTCCACTCTCTAAAAATCAATGGGAAGCCCCAGCTGGTTTATCTCAGTGGATAGAGCACAGGCCTGAGGACTGAAGGGTCCCAGGTTCGTTTCCAGCCAAGGGCACATGACAGGTTTCGAGCTCAAACCCTGGGAAAGGGGCATGCAGGAGGCAGCCAATCAATGATTTCTCTCGTCATTCATGTTTCTATTGCTTTCTCCCTCTCCCTTCCTCTCTGAAGTCAATACAAATATATTTAAAAGAAATCAATGGAAAAATAACCTTGGGTGAGGACAAAAAAAAAGTCCTGGAATGTACCAGGGAGAATGCACCATGCCAGCGCCTGGCGGAGGGTAGATATCAGGCCCAACGCACCCCTAGGAGTCCTGCACAGCGGGGCCCGGGGGACGGCCCCAGCTCACCATGGTCGCTGTAGCGCCGCTGCTTCTGGCTGGAGGAAACACTCCGCTGCACCTTGTGGTGAGGAGACTGGCCAGTGCTGTTGTTGAGGTCACTGCTCGGCCGGACCTTGGCAAGTGAGAGGTTGCTGCTGGAACTGGAGTCACTAGCATCGAGCTAAGAGAAAAGGAGAAAAACAGCAAACCACACACAAACCCAGGTGGTTGATTAGCAAAGTAAACTCAAAACACACAAACCTCTCACCGAGAGAAGCAGCAAACGTACGAAGATGGGAGCCCTCATCTCCGGCGACAGCGTGGTTCTGGCTGCCGGAAAACTCACCAAAGGACAGGAGTGTTTATCAGCTTTCTAGGCTTTTTGAAATAACTTAAAATGCTTCATCTGATACTTTATATCATTTCTAAACACAAATAGCTATAGGTTAGCTTATGAAAGCCAACTTTGTGACAATATCACCATTAAGGTGATCATTATTTTTATTTTTAACACTATAAACAGCCTTTACTGGTTGCAACGGGAAGTAGAAAAAGAGATGTGACAGCTCTGGCTCCTGGGCCGGCTTCACAGGCTCTGTGGCTGCCCTCTGAAAGTAAGGTTATTGTCTTATTGAGTTAAAACAATAACTCATATAGGTCAGAAAAGTTATTTACTTGCAGGTAAACTAAAAATGCCATACCAAGTGTTATAGGTATTAAAAAAATAAAAACTAAGAAAACAATTTACATAACCTGGTAATTTAAAGGATAGTTTAATTTTTTTCTCTGATTATTCTTACCTCTGAAGATTTTCTCCCCAACAACAAATATGTAGCTGTGATTTCATCGTATTTCATTTTACTAAGAGATTCTTGAATTTCTTCTTGTGAATATCCCATTCCCACCATAATATCTATAAAAAAAAAAAAGGCATAATATATTTGTGCGTCTTGTTGGATAAAAAACCATTGTGTTATTAAGGTAAACTAATTTCCTTTATTTGATCCAAAAGACCACACATTTAATGGGCAGTTGGCTTATTTCTGAGTTACTAAGCGCTATTATAGGAAACAACAGAAAACTGCTTCAACATGAAGCAGCAGATCAGCTGACTCACTGACCGGTACTTAACCGCCCATCATTTTCCCTGTAGGCGTGTGAGTCAAACAGGAATGGTACTGTGCACACACAAGCCCGCAGCACAGGGCCATTACCTATTCTTTTCTGGTCTGAGATGTCTAGTTCTGGTTCCACAAATGGTTTCAGTTCATCCTCCTCGTGCCCTGCGTTGATCCACCTGTCCTTCATGATTTGCTGAAAGGAGAACTGCTTATTAGTAGCAGAAAAGAAAACATTCTGATAACCACAATATGTAGAAAAATTTACGTTCAACATTTCATTGATGATAGCTCATTTAAAGGGTAACTTTAAAAAAGTTTTAAATGTCTCAATTCCTGCTTTAAAAGCTCTAGCACAGTTTTCAACACAGCTTCCAAGCCCAGTTCTAAAGACACTTTACAGAGACTCCAAGGTTACTCATTTCCCCCGGTGTGATGGGATTACCTCCAGAGTGCCGCGCTTTATTGGATTGAGCACCAGGAAACGCTTGAGAAGGTTTTCACAGTCTGTAGACATGTAGAAAGGGATTCTGTACTTCCCTCTTAACACTCTCTCTCTCAGTTCCTTTGGGAAGAAGAGAGGAAAGAAAACTAGTGAGTCAGGTTTGAGGCTTAAAAAAACCCCCTGACTCCATCCTCACAAAACACTGCAAACAGTAACAGCCATCACTGCACAACCCTTCCCGCTTTCACAAAACCGGCTGCAACGGCTGCGCTACCTTTAGGTTCTGTCCGTCGAAGGGGAGCGACCCGCTGACCAGCGTGTACAGAATGACGCCGAGGCTCCACACGTCCACTTCTGGCCCGTCGTATTTCTTGCCCTGGAAGAGCTCTGGGGCTGCATATGGAGGACTCCCACAAAACGTATCCAGTTTACTGCCAACAGTAAATTCATTGCTAAAACCAAAGTCAGCTATTTTAATGTTCATATCAGCATCTAACAATAGATTTTCAGCCTAGAGGGAAAACATCAAGACAAAAATAAAATTTAACCAACATATACTTAGAACTATGATAGAATTAGGCATTTCATAAAAGCCTTTTGTAATGATGTAAGTTAATACATCTTAATGAATAAGATGAGAAAACACTCCACGAAAAAAGGAGGTAAATCAGAATTTCTAATTTAACATTAAGAACCAATAAGAGAACAAGATATAAATTAATTCTAGCAATAATTTAAATGAATTCTCCATGATAAAAAAACCCCCACACAAACTTTTAATAGTCCTTTAAAAATATATATATATTTTATTGATTTTTTACAGAGAGAAAGGGAGAAGGATAGAGAGCTAGAAATGTCGATGAGAGAGAAACATTAAGCAGCTGCCTCCTGCACCACCGTCACTGGGGATGTGCTCGCAACCAATGTACATGCCCTTGACCAGAATCGAACCTGAGACCCTTCAGTCTGCAGGCTGATGTTCTATCCACTGAACCAAACCGGTTTTGGCAATAAATAGTCCTTTTAATTAAGTCTGATAGACTTGTAAAAGAAGGAATACTAGCTTTATGTGGACAGCCACCTTTCATAAAACCACTAAATGCCTATATAATGGCAATGATTGGGGGGAGGGAGATTTGTAAACCTCACTCAAGAATCAGATCACAGCCTAAACCGGTTTGGCTTAGTGGATAGAACGTCGGTCTGTGGACTGGAAGGTCCCAGGTTCGATTCCAGTCAAGGGCATGTACATTGGTTGTGGGCACATCCCCAGTGGGGGGTGCGTAGGAGGCAGCTTGTTGATGTATCTCTCTCATTGATGTTTTTAGCTCTCAATCCCTCTCCCTTCCTCTCTGTGAAAAATCAATAAAATATATTAAAAAATAAATCAGATCATAGTGACTATGATTTCAACAAGCATTTCCCATTTACAATTACACACCAGGCGCTATGTCAGTGTCTGGGAATCTGACCATAAACAAGGGCCTCTGTCTCAGGAAGCTCCGAGTTTAGAGGGAGAAGCAGAGAGTAAGTGGACACTCTCGCCCTAAGTGCTGCGACACAGGAGGAGAGCAGGGCGAGAGAACGTCTGGCCAGAAATGGAGTGTGGAGAGGCAGAGGGTGGCGGGGACTTGGTGGCTGAGTCACAAAGGGCCTAGGAGTCAGAGTTCGGGCTTTCAACCTCAGGCAGTGGGAGTGCTGAGGTGTGGTCTAGGGGTCAACAAGGATCTTCCTGTGTCTAAAAAAGAGTCCTCTGGCTGCAGTGTGGGGAGTGGGAGGGAGGGAAGGAGACGGTGGGCACTGGAAGCAGGGAAGACTAGGCAAGTCCAAGACCCTGGCGGTCTGAGCCAGGACAGGGGGAGACACAGGAAGGACTGCGGTCAGGACATATGTAGGGAACAGGAGCTAAAGGACCTGGGACCGAGTGAGGCTAGAGCAGTGGTTGGCAAACTTATTAGCCAACAGAGCAGCAAACCACGGCTCACAAGCCGCAGTTTGCCGACCACTGGGCTAGAGTGAAGGCGAGGGCACCTGGATAAGAAATAGGAGGAAGACCTGTAGTGCGTGAGCTTGCTGAGCCCAGTAGGTGGCGGGTCCTTTAGTAGCTGGAGAGCGGTGGGAGGGGCTCTGGCTGGGGATGGAGCGGGTCACCCACACGAGCAGCCCCTGAATGCGGTGAGGGGCGACAAGTCTGTGAGGTGAGAGGACGTGGGGACAGCTAAGACAGAG
This sequence comes from Pipistrellus nathusii, assembly GCA_963693515.1. NCBI lineage: Eukaryota > Metazoa > Chordata > Mammalia > Chiroptera > Vespertilionidae > Pipistrellus > Pipistrellus nathusii. The sequence goes on from OY882858.1 coordinate 1,913,157, forward strand.
TACAGATAGTGTTTGGAGAAACATGGCTGTGCCGGGGAGAAGACAAAAGGAATTCTAGAAGGGAAGTGGGGCGGAAGTGTTTTGGTAAAGGGTGGCTCAGCCTTGAGCAAGCTTTCGTAAACGCTGCCGGTGAGAAGGCAGCTGAGAGGGAGGAGACAGGAGGCAGCAGCTGGAAGGCAGCCGGGCCTGGGGAGACGGAACGCGGAGCCAGGAGAGGCGCCCTGCTCTGTAGCAAGAGGGCAGCTGTGAGGGGGAGGGTGGGTGCGGGTGCAGCTAAGTGAGGCCTGTTGGGAGAGGGAGGGAGTTTCTGCTGAACATTTCTATTTCCCTGTGAAACAGGAACCTGATCCTCCGCAGAAGCGAGGGCAGAGGGAAGACGAGGGCAGGGGAGGACGGCGAAGAAGAGCAGCAGGCACGGCCAGGCTCCAGGGCCTCTGTCTGCCCAGTGCGGGTGCACGTCCGGAGCGCTGGGCAGTTTGCTGGTGTGATGGCTTTTCTCCACACCAACTACAACCTCCTTTAACTGCGAGGTAAAATACTTCTGGCAAACTCATTTTTCTGCCTTCTTAGCGCTGTTTACTGTCACTGCCTCAGAGGACTCAATTACAGATTTATTTTGTCCTCGTGGCCACGGCTGCACAGACAGAGCGCCCTCTGCGGGCCGGACTCACCTTGAGGTCCCTGTGAACGATCCGCTTCTGGTGGCAGTACTGCACGGCAGACACGATCTGGACAGGAGAGAGGCACGTCAGCAATCCTCCCGGGGCAGGTTCGTATTCAGATGACGGTCCGTCACCGGTGCCACACAGGCCGGATACTCAGGGAGTCCTGACTGTCTGCATGGACCTCTAAATGGGATTTCCTCAGGGAGTCCTGACTGTCTGCATGGACCTCTAAATGGGATTTCCTCCTGCTCTGAACTTTCTAATCTGAAGAAGCTCAGGAGTGAGGCAAGAAGAGATGGTGCCGACGTCCTTCCTGCTCTCTCTCCATTAAGTGGAAACTCTGCCTCTTCTGGGGCCCTCCCCCTCGACATGCCAGCACTTCTGTGTGGTTCCTGAGCCAACAAACCACCAGGGTCTGAGGGGCTCTGGCTGCCCCAGGCCCAGCTGTCTCAGGGGCAACCTTAGCTCATCCTGTAACTGCTCCCAGCCACCTGGCACCCAGACCCTCATAGCCGGCATCCTCCAGGCTGGCTCTCCTGGTATCACCTTCCTTCCCAGCCCTCTGCTCCCCACCTCTCTCCTTTGTCTGTGTGGGTGCAAGCACAGCAAAAGCTACTTCCCTCCTCGAAAGACCGTCTCCTCTGCGGTAAAGTAGAAGAGGGGACGCATGTGTACCACGGTCCATGGAACCTTCGCTGCTGCCTCAGTAGGACCTCCTGCTCTCAGCAGATTCTGTGCTTCCAGGAAGCTTGTCCTGAGTCTGTGACTGAACTGTCATCAACTGTTTTGCTAAAATTCCACACTTACTTTCAAAAGTCTCCTTTTCTAATGATAAAAGTCTATATGCTCATTATAGACTGAAGTATAGAAAAGTTTATACAAATATGTAAAATAATGCAATAATTAATAAATATAAGAATACACTGTCTCACGTACTCACAACTACAACACTGCTTTGGCCCTGTCCTGTATATGCCTCTCCTACCACCAGAGAGAGAGAGACCATCTCCTGTTCTTTTGGTTAAATATTTGGCTTATGTAAACAAAACAGGGGTTAAAAAGAAAATACCACTTATTTCTCCCAATCATTATCAAATCTGAATTGTAAGCCACACGCACCCACCTACACTGGACATAAGCACCTCGAGGGCTGCTCCATCCGCTGGTTCTGCGGCTCAGCATGAGCACAGGCAGGGCGGGGCTGCAGTGAAGGGAGATTCAGCTCAGCCCTCCTCACCCACAGGCACTGAGGCTCCCGCGCCAGCGTGGGGTTTGGAGCAGCGGACACTTCGGAAACGGAAACGCTGTCTCTACTGTGTCAGCGGGAAACCCGGGGAAGCGAAAGAGTGTTGTTTTCCCAGAACGTAACAGCTCCTTTCCCAGGACACAGGTACCTTTCATCTGATTTCTGCCTGATCCAGTTCCCCGATACTGACATTTCTCTCTGAGGTCTGCTTTTGAATCAGATTTCACTATTTCCTCTGCTTTCTCTCAGAGATTAAAGAATTTTCTTCTTTTACGTCCAATGAGCTCAAAGCTAAAATAATGCACAATAACCTGAAAACACCAAATAAATGGTTGGTTTTTGCCTTCTGCTTTTAAGCTAGAAGCAGTCACTCCAAAGGCTGAGGACCTGGATGCTCTCCAGGCTGGAAGGGGAGTGCACACCTGCTTCCTCTCTAATCCCACCTGCTGGAGCAGCACGCACCACCATCAGGGCGAGGGGAGGCGGTGGAGCCAGGAATCGAGTCTCTTTCTTTGTCAAGAACAAGAGCAGCATAAGGGGGAGGCAGGTGAGCGTGGGGAGGGCGTGGGGAGGGAGGCCATGTGCTGGGAATACGGAACAAGGGCTGGCTGTTTGCTTTGTGGGCGGCATACCCTTCACTTTGTCATAAACAGGAAACCTTTTCTAGTCAAAGTGATGCCAACCATCACAGGCGGGAAGCGTGGCAATGACACACAGAGGTAGGAGACTTCGCCATGGAGGCCCTTCCAGGCTGGCATAGCGGCCTCCGGGAACTGGGCGCCAGGACTGCACCCCTCCACGTGCCGAACTCAAGGCGCACATTGTCACAGCACAGACGTTCCCTTCCTGGATGCACAGAGCAAGAGCAGCGCGGGCCTTTGGACCCTGTCGACAATCCAGCAGGGAGCCCTGCGGCCATGACAGTCAGACCAGTGCTAAGTCACGGCTGAGGCAGTGGGATGTGACGGGAATGCCCACACCCAGAGTCGGGGCACGTGGCTCAGGACCCCATCCATACCCACAGCCCCTGGGGCTGTAACAACTCAGAGCTCGGCTGTGCGAGTGAAGCCCAGAGCCCGTTGCCGCTGCTGCCCGCAGTGCGGTGAGACCGACACCCGCCTGCGCCCCTGTGGGCGCCCAGGGCCAGACCGCCGGCTGGCCGCCTGCTCTGCTCGCTTCCATCTCCTCCCTCCTCTCTGTAGCCTGCTGGGGTTCCCGGGCTTCCTGGGGAGGCCCCTCACACACCTGGCGCAGTGGGAAGACACACCTGTACGTTTTGGGGACGCTCCCTTGCTCATGACATTAGACCAATGAAGGTCCCTCAAATACAGACTCAGAATTCCTGAGGAAAAGGAAAAATCACCCCGGGGAATGCCCAAGTCCCTGGACAAGCCTGGCCCCCAGAGGAGGGCGGAGAGGGCAGGGTTAGGGGAGAGTGCCAAAGGCCCCGAGGGCGGCCCCAGGCTCTGGCTGCTGGCTTTTCTTCAGTTGGTAACCCACAGCCATTCCAAGTAGGAAAGAATGTCAATTTTATGAGACAAAAACAATAATGGTGTTTAGGTGGCCAATTTATAAAATTTAGTACAGCTGTGAAAATGGCCAGACTTGTTCTGCAATAAAGAGAAATTGGAGTTTCTTTCCATAGGCAACAGAATAAAATAACAGAACTGAAAATAACTTCAGAATTCAACCAGTATAACTTCCTCCCCCCTTCCCCCCCCCAAAAAAAAAGTTTTAAATGTATTTATTGATTTCAGAGATGACGGGAGAGAGAGATAGAAGCATCAATGATGAATCACTGATTGGCTGCCTCCTGCACCCCTCCACTGGGGATCGAGCCCGCAAGCTGGACACGTGCCCCAAGTGGAAACCAAACAGTGACCTCCTGGTTCGTGGGTCGATGCCCCACTCGCCAGGCAATTTCCACTTTTTATAAACAGAAAAACTGAGGCTCAGAGAAGTAAAATGATAGACCAAAATTAGTTTAAACTTTGCTATTTAATAGGTTTCAATTCCAAGTACCATTAATATTTTTAAGTTTTTAAAATTAAATTTTTAAATAAATCCTTAATCATAAACACTAAACAAATTAAGAAAGGCAAATGTTATGAGAAATCTTGAAAACCAGCTAAAACTGCCTTTCCAAATACTGTAAAAACTTTAAAGGCTCCTATCTAAATGTGAATAAAATAAAAATTGCGAAGTTCTGGGAGAAATGAGGCTGCTCTGGCAGCCGTGGAGGACAGCCCCGGTGAAAGCATGAGGTGCCCAGTCCTTCCCTTCCTCCCCTTCCCCTGCTCCGGGGGGCCAGGCCGCCACCACTCGTTGTGGTACAGAGCTTTGCTGGAAACAATCGTGGGAGCCACATTCACATACTGTCTAACGCTGTGTCAGTGCTGCCACTTCCGAGGACACTGCCACCGCAGAGCCGGTGTGGCCACGGAGCCTGGACTATCTCCTATAAAGCCCTCTACTCAACACGCGTGCTCATCCCCAGGCTAATAACAACCCGGCATAATGAGGAAACGTTTTTCTGAGTTTTGATGTCACAGGACAAGGCATCAAATTTTGGGCGAATTATTTAATTGCCGGTGCTTCAGTTTCCTTGTTTCTAGGAAATGAGCGTAATATTCCTTAACTCACAAGACTGCAGGGTTACGTTAACACAGGTAAAGCACTTATTCCCATGTCTGGCAGGTAGTGATCAATCAATAAGTGGTAATTATTATTGTTAAAAACCTGGAAATAGTTTTAATCATAGATATTATGAAAGACTGGTTTTTAAGGATCCAATGTTAAAAACTAAAGTTAAGAGTGAGGCTAGCCGAAACTGGTTTGGCTCAGTGGATAGAGCGTCGGCCTGCGGACTGAAGGGTCCCGGGTTTGATTCCGGTCAAGGGCATGTACCTTGGTTTCAGGCATATCCCCAGTAGGGGGTGTGCAAGAGGCAACTGATTGATGACTCTCTCTCATCGATGTTTCTAACTCTCTCTCTCCCTTCCTCTCTGTACAAAATCAATAAAATATATTTTAAAAAAAAGAAAAAAAAAAAAAAAAAAAGAGTGAGGCTAACTCCGCTGCCGTGGCTCAGTGGTTGAGCATCAACTTATGACCAAGGAGGAGGTCACGGTTCGAGTCCCAGTCAGGGCCATGCCCTGGTTGCCTGCTCGATCCCCAGTGTGGGACGTGCAGAAGGCAGCTAACTGATGATTCTCTCTCATCATTGATGTTTCTCTCTCTCTCTTCCTCTCTGAAATCAATAAAAATGTATTAAAAAACAAATAAAACAAACAAACAAAAAAAACCCCTGAGCTAAAATCCCAATAATAAAGCCAGAAACAGAAACCAAGGCTATCTCTAAAGAAGTGCCTTAGACACAAAAGGCACTTAATAAATTTTTGTTGAACCGAATGGCCAACCCCTGCTCCATCCGACGGGCCTATAACATTTATATGTGCACACACCTGTTCGTTTTTTGGGTTTAATTGAGATTACTTTATCAAATTAATAAACTAAAGGTACGTTAATTCATACCTGTCTAAATTTAGCTCTTGCTTCTTTTTCCTTCATTCTTCCATGTGCAACCAAATAGTCAAACACTTCACCTATAATTGAGAGAAATAAAAGTAAGAAGAAGTCCTACTTCTGAGCAATTATTTTCCATAAATCGATGTTTCCTTCTTAGCAATGCTTTAATTTGATTTTTAAATATAGGTATGAAGATAAACAGAAATATGTGGAATTTAAACTAAGTTAGCCTTAAGCTCAACTATAGGTAAAATTCATCTACAAAATCTTGAAGCTAGATAAAAGCCCTGAAATAATAAACTTTCATTTTAAATATAAATTTTTAAAAATATATTTTATTGATTTTTTACAGAGAGGAAGAGAGGGATAGAGAGTTAGAAACATTGATCACTGCCTCTTGTATACCCACCGGGGATATGGCCGCAACCAAGGTACATGCCCTTGGCCGGAATCGAACCCGGGACCCTTCAGTCCGCAGGCCGATGCTCTATCGAGCCAAACCAGTTTCGGCTTAAATATCATTTTTAATGTGCTTTAATAAAAACCTAGCGATGAAAATTAAAAGTTGAAATGGATGTTATTTTTGTTAAAAGAGGAAGTCTTCACTGTAGGACTATGACAAACTAGCACTTCCTGAGTATATGCATTCATTCAACAAATATTTATTGAGTGCCTACTAACTGCCGGGCACTGTTCCAGGCTCTGGGAAACAGAGCAGTGAACAAAGCAAGGTTCCTTTCCTGTGGCGTTTACATTCAAGGGGGGGGGAGACAGGTAGTAGACAAAAAAATACACAGTGTGTCAGATGGTAAGAAGTATAGTGGAGGAGAAAAAAATGGGCAAAGGAACAGGAAGTGTGCTCGTGTGTGCAAACATTTGGCTGACCCCTCTGAGCACGGGGCGAGGGCAGCAGTGGATGGGCACAGGAATGGGTAGGAGGGTGAGTCCTGAAGGAGCTGATGGGCTTTGGTCAGGATTCGGGCTCAGCCAAGTGAGAGCAGAGGAGGATATAAAATGGCTGACCTCTTACAAGGAGCACTCTGGCTGCTGGAGAAAGAGCAGGTTAGGGTGGGGAAGAGCCAGGATGAGAGCGCTGGGCCTGGAGTGGGACACGGCAGTGATGTGAGAGGGAGGGAACCAGGACAAAGAGTGGGGTGAAGCCAAGAGAATGCGCCGGTGGACATTTCTTGGGGAAGAGGGTGACATTCAACGAATGTATCAGTACTGCCAATTGCTTATCAATCTGGAAGAAAGAAACACCTCTGAAACCCACAGAAAGAGGACTCATTTAACAAATGTGGTATGAACTGTTTAGGAAAGAATCCTGTCTACTTCATACACACAAATACTACCAGTAATAACATTTGACAAAAACATTTTGCCTAGCCGGGGTGGCTCAGTGGTTGATTGTCAATCTATGTACCAGGGGACATAGTTTGATTCCCGGTCAGGGCACAAGCCCAGGTTGTGGGCTCGATCCCCAGTGGGGAGTGTGCAGGAGGCAGCCGATCCATGACTCTCTCTCATCAACCAATCGACATCTCTCTCTCTCACCGATATTTCTGTCTTTCCTTCTCTCTTCCTCTCTCTAAAAATAAATGGAAAAATATACTCAGGTGAGGATTAAAAAAAACAAACAAGTAATTAAAATGTGAAAACTAAAGATATATGCATATCATATGGAAAACAGTTTTGACTTAAAAAAAAATTAATAGATATTGTAGTGGGTCTGTCCCTTCCTCACATCTATCCGCTTCCCCCTCTGGGAGCAGAGGGATTCTTGCAAGAGGCCACTCATTTCATATTCTCCTCTGCTCTCACAGATAAAATCCAAGTCTATCAAAATAATTTTAAAACACTTTTATAAATTCAAATATCATATAAACCTCTTAAGAGTTTTAGGAACCATAAAATCATACTCACAATTACTAAGTTATAAATTAGAAATTCATCCCACGTTTTTTTCCTTATTAAAAACTAGAGGCCCAGTGCATGAAATTCATGCAGGTTCGTGTGTGTGTGTGTGTGTGTGTGTGTGTGTGTGTGTGTGGTTTCCCTCAGTCCAGCCCTCTCACAATTGGACATCTGTCTCACAATCCAGGACCGCTCCTAACTGCTCGCCTGCCTGCCTGATCCCCCCTAACCACCTCTGCCACCATGGCTTCGTCCAGAAGGATGTCTAGAAGGTCGTTTGACTGACTGTCCAGTCTAATTAGCATACTATACTTTTATTATTATAGATGGATTAGCACTCAGATGAAGCTGCTAAACTGAAAACCCCTAAAGGCTATCTATCTCTTAGAGAAAAAATAGCGAAGAGTGGCTCTCTCCACCCAGGCCAAGGGCCCTGTGGTTGCTGGAAGGACACTGGACAGGACAGTTGAGAAAGCTCTTGGATGAAGATTCAGGTCCTGCCACTAGTGATGGAACAATTGGCATAGAACATCTTTCAAGGTTTTAGTTTCATCTGTAAAAATTAGGTAGGTGTCCTGGATGATTTCTAAGATTCCTTCCAATTCTATAATTCACTGATTCTGCTAAACTGAAAAACACCAGACTGGAAAGGAATAGGAAGTAAATCTAATGAAAATTTTTATTGTTCAAAATGGCAAACATAAACAATCAAATAGATTGTCCTGAAAATAACAGTGCTTAATTGAGAGGATTAAAGCAAACAGCCAAAGCCAATACACCGCCACCACTGATGAACTTTTTAATGCTTCTCAGAGGAGGACCATGTTTGAGAGTTACTGAGACACTCAGAGACTTATCTGGTCACTCTGCCAACGAGGGAACTGGATGGACTGGCCCCGGCTCTCTTTCCCAAAGCACATCCTCTTTCTCCTAAAACTGGCTGTTTCTTAGATGTTTGTTTTTTTTCTTTAATATCCTTTATTGATTTGAGAGAGAGGAAAGGAGAGGAACAGAGAGATAGAAATATCGATGAGAGAGAAACATTGATCGGCTTCCTCCACACACCCGGGCATACGCTCTCACCAGGAATCATACCAGTGATCTGTTGGTTCATGGGCTAGCCAGAAGTTTTGTTTTGTTCATAGAGAAGAACGATCTGTACAGCACTGTACCTAGAACAGATGGGCACAGAAAGCCATGGCCAGCTATACAGGGTCGGAAGGCTGGGCTACAGGCCTGGCGAAGTGACCGCAGTGCGACTTCCCAGCCTCCCAGCCTCCCTGCCTCCCTGCCTGGCCACAGCATCGTCACTGTGAAGCTCAAGGAGAGGCCGGGCCAGAGAAGGCGCTGTGGCCACTGAGGCTACGCCAGTGGAAAGGCTCTGAAGGTTTACTCTGTAAGGAGACCAGCAAGTATTAGAACTCCATATGGATGCTCAGTTCTTCAGTAATCCTTGAGCTCTTCCTACAACTAATCAATTGGGGAATACCAACTACATTCTTCAACCACACATCTAAAACAGAAGTCACACAACTAATAACGAATCGAGTACGAAAAAGGGATGTCAGGGGTGTGCATACTACTTGCTCACAACGGGCTTCCAATCTTTTATCCAATGGTTAACTCACTACAAGGAGGCTACGATTTACTTTGGTTTTCAGATTTTATCATCTGGATAACAGTGCTAATGAAAAAATAAAACGCTGCCGGGACTGGTGTGGCTCAGTGGATAGAGCGTCGGCCTGCGGACTGAAAGGTCCCGGGTTCGATTCCGGGCAAGGGCATGTACCTTGGTTGTGGGCACATCCCCAGTAGGGGGTGTGCAAGAGGCAGCTGGTCGATGTTTCTCTCTCATCGACGTTTCTAACTCTCTGTCCCTCTCAATTCCTCTCTGTGTAAAACCAATAAAATATATTAAAAAAATAAAAATAAAAAATAAAACGCTACCCAAAACAATTTAAGCTATACTATAGTCAAATAGAGTATGTCGCGAGTAGTTTATAGTTTTGTAAAGAAACTAAATTCTCATTTGTTGAGAAATGCTACGTGTCAGACACTGTGCAAGGAGCAGGAGACACCCAAGCTAAGCAGGGCAGCTCCTGGCCTCCACGACCACACAGGGCCCGACAACTCAAGCCTCCGGAAAACGGGAATCTCTGTGAGAGACCAGAGCTGTGAATACGGCTATCTATATTCACTTCAGAAAATGCCTACATTCATATAAACTTGCAGGCAATAATTACCAGCCCTTAATATTTAAGGAAAATCTAATTATTGCATTAAACCATCACTTCTGACCTTGGGAACAATGGACACCAATGAAATTAAAATCTGGTAAGGAAAAACAAGTTTATTTCAAACAGGCTAATATCCAGGTTATATTTAAAAATCTAAGTACTTGAAATAAATAAAATGTGGTATAGACACTCGCACATGTGCAGGCAGACACACACACACACACACACACACACACACACACACACTATTCAGTCTTAAAAAGGAAATCCTGTCACATGCTTCAACATAGATGAGCCTTACCTATGCTAAGTGACATAGGCAGTCAAAAGGACAAAAACTGGATGATTCCACTCATACAGGGTCCCCAGAGCAGCCAAAGTCATAAAGACAGAAAGCAGAACGTGGCGGCCAGGGACTGGGATGGAGGGAGCAAGGAGGCAGTGTTGAATGGGACAGAACGATAGTTTGCAACATGGAAAAGTCGTGTGGATAGATGGTGGTGATGGATACACAACAATGTGTATTACTTAATGCCACTGAACTATACACTCTAAGTGATAAAACTGTAACTTTTATGTTGTGTAATTTTACCACAATAAAAAAATCCAAATATCGGGATATTGTCCATTTAAAATGTTAATAGTGAACAAATACAACCACAGAACTGCGAACAGCTGGCTTCTCTGACTCTCACCCTATGTATTATGAGTGCGCACAGTAAAGGAACATAGCAATGATCATATGGCGTGTGGTGTGTGCTTCCCAAAGGAAAGAAGGAGAAACAGGGATCGGCTTCTTACCTCCGCTCGCATACTCCATGATTAGGTAGAGTGTTTTGTCAGTTTCGATGACTTCAAATAACTTCACTGGGGGAGGGAGAGGATACAGAAGAAACAGATGTTTGTGTGCATACACCATGGACATATAAACTAACTACAAAAAGTAACCATTTTCTGTGTAAGCTTTTAATAGAGGGCCCTCTAAAAACTGCTTTCCGACATTTATTATATATTACAACAACAACAGAAAAGACTTGGAATTTCATAAAAATAATGTTCTTTCTGGGTGCCGGCAGGGCGTTCTCGGCGTGCAGGCACAGCCTGTGGAGTGCGCCTGCCTTGTCCTTCTCGCTGCCTGGCAGTGCGTCTGTCTGTCTGTCCCGGCAGCTGCCTTCCCAGCAGCTCCCCCGCTGCAACTCGGGAAAAGCCTTATTTCACATTCAAACTGCAGGGAATGCGCAGATCTACTCTGCTTCCGCAAGTGCAAATCTATTTACTTTTCATTCTGGCTTCAAGGATATATGTAATTCCACCCGAGATTTGTATTGTTTAGGAAACATAAATTCTCCAAAAACAAGGTTCCTTTGTTACTATTCTGAAGCCAGTAAAGAAGTAGAAGGGATTATACTGTGATTAAATGAAAAGAACTTTTAAAAGAATTCTTTTCAATGGGTCAGAGTAACTTTATCATACCAGATCTTGTGACAGAGAAAAAACCTTCCAATTACTGCTAATTCATAAAACCATAAAAAATTGCCGAAACTGGTTTGGCTCAGTGGATAGAGCATCGGCCTGCAGACTGAAAGGTCCCGGGTTCAATTCTGGTCAAGGGCATGTACCTTGGTTGCGGACACATCCCCAGTAGGGGGTGTGCAAGAGGCAGTTGATTAATGTTTCTCATCGATGTTTCTCTCTATCCCTCTCTCTTCCTCTCTGTAAAAAAATCAATAAAATATATATTTTTTAAAACCATAAAAAATTAAAACACACACGTTTTTGAATAAAACTAAATTTCTAAAGGTATCAAATCACTGTTTTTGCATTATCTACTTTATTTTGGTAATACATACTTTAAAATTAAATTTACCAAAGGGTGGGGAGAATGCTAGTCTTTTATAATTGGGGCTATTTTATGATGTTTTAACAGAGAGTAATAGGCCAAATAAAATGCCTAATAGTATTTAATATATGTTTGTTGAACTAATGAATAAAACTATCATATTTCTAAGATGAAATATTTGGGTTATCAAGAAATCATTGAGATAAATTTAAGACATATATGCTGGACAACCATCAACATATAAACAAAACCTTTCTCAAATTCCAATACAAATATTACCTCTTCTGGGAAAATGATTTTAATCCAATAGTAAATTTTTAGACACTTAAAACCATTATTAAAGTAATAGATCAAAGATAGGTCAGTTAGTAATAAGTAGAGAGAACTCCAATCAGGGTACAACTTAATTAAAAAATAAAATAAATATGCTCTAGTTAGCCAGTTCTAGGCAGTAGTAATATAAAGTGTTTTGGATGAGAAGTTAGAATTTAAAATTCAGAGTTGACTTGCTAACAAAGGGTTGAAACAAAAAGTGAAAGACTTTCTTTTTATTAATATTCCTTATTTTTCTTTTCTCCAAACATATATTTTACTGATTTTAAGATGTATAGTTTCTCTTTTTAACTAATATCACTGATAATGGGATGATGGCTTGGTAGCATTGTTTTTTTTTAGTTCATAAAATAATAAAGCCTTTTAAGTAACAGTGGCTCGGATTGGTGAAATACAGAATAAGCTAAGTCTTCTCTTCCTGTGCCTCAGGAATTCTCCACAGGACATCCTAACATCAACTGTCACTTCTCCCGCCTCCCAGAAGTGATTCTGAAAGTAAACTGCTGTCTTTAAGAGTTATTTCACTTGCTGTGCGTATATTTCACTATTCTTCTAATCAATATTTATTAAGTGTTCCCTATCTACATGATAAAAGTTATTTTACTCTTGAAGTGATATTTTTAGACTGCAGGAGCTATTACTGTGTAAAGAAGCAGTTACATTGTTTCTAACTATTATGATATATGGGATCAAAAATTCCCAGGGAGATATCTACACAACAGGTCAGAATTAGGGGACTGTCACTCTCACCTGGTCCTAGTCACAAGGACAGGACCATGGCCTTCCTCATCTTTGAGCCTCCTCATCACACCCAGCAGAGCTGTGCAAAGGGCACTGAAAACAAGTTTGTGCCATATAAACAATCATATCAAAATCCCAGTGGATAACTATCCTAGTCTTTTTAAATGGTTCAATGTCCAAGTATTTTCTTGAAAATCTTAATTCTGACCTAACAGAATTCCCTTCTCTCTAGCTATGAATTAAATACAATTATATTTTCCAATAATTAAAAAATTAGAATATTATAATCTAATTATAAATGTTTCTACTGCATTGAAGCTTTAAATTCAAATGTCTAGTATCTAAGCTTTTAACATGTCTTTAGCAAATTTCAGAAAGTTAATACAAATGATAAACAATTTGGAGATATATTTTATTAGAAGTGTGCCTGGGCTGGAGGAGGGAAGACATCTCTTTCCTGGAATACATATTTAACTTTATGAAATAGTTTCAAGAATGTATTTAGACACAAAAATACTTAATAAAGCAGAAAGTACCTATGTTTGGATGATTTAAAATCTTCATTATTCTTACTTCTCTGAAGAGCTAAAAAACAAACACACAATTCCCCCGAAACAGGTTATTACACATCATCTTCCACTGTTGCAATATAAGTTTAACTTTTTACCTAAGAACCGATTCATTGGTAAGGTCCAGTAGCTCACATCTAAAACATGCAAGTACATAGTAACCATGAAGTCACTTTAACCCAATACCACGCGCCTCAACTTCCTCTTGGGAGAAAGCAGAGGTGCCCGAGGAAAATGCCAGTGCCAGCTGAATGCTACTTTGCTGTCTGCACACAGATGATGGGATTCAGGCAAGAACAGTTTGTGACTAAACTTCGTATAACTCGGGTATCTGCAAATCAAAACGCATAGTCCCAGGGAAGCGCATCCTGAGTGTAGCAGATTTATATGCCGAGGAATTCTATGAGAGAGTTGAACAAAACCATGGCAGGAAGCCCTCAGGACGTAGGTCATTAGCATGGACGCTGTGGGGGACTGAACTGGCCCCGATCAGCACTGCCTCATGCGCTCCCTCTTGTTCTGGCGTGGGACTGGCGCTGGCTGATGGGACACCGATGAATGTGAAGTGAGCAAGGGCAGGACAAAGCGTCTGCGCAGCGGGGCTGGAGTTCTTGGAATGATGGCACCCACCAACTCGCCCCCATGCTGCCACCCAGGAAAAGCCGGGGAGCCCGCAGACAGACTGCCACCGCAGAGGAGACACGAAGCTGCTGCTGGGTGAACAGGCACAGGGGCTTCAGAGCAGGTCCCAACTCATGGCTGGGGCCATCCAACATGATCTCTGAAAACAAGAGAACCTGCGGCCATCGTACCCAGCCTCTTGCAGGCACCTTTTCTGGTTTCCACAGCCTCTTGTGGAAACCAGAAAAGGAGGAAAGACCTTCCAGAGCCCGTGGGGAGTGTGGCCAGACCAGGGCTCCGAACACAGCCGCCTACCCCTGCAGGCGCCAGGGCAGAGGGCTCTGGAGGCTGCGGCGTGGCTGGCTCCGGGCGGGAGGAACTGCAGAAGCCACAGGCTCTGGCTGGTCCTCGCCCACCAGTCTCATCTACAGGCCTGGCAGCTCACTGCGAGCAGAGAGATACGGATGTATCTGCCCTACAAGCTGAGCCGCAGCGTAGAACACGGGACCAGAGAAGCACACTTCCAGGAGGGAGCGCTGACTCAGCCCGAAGGCAGGCCATTTTACCGCCAACACCAACGCTGCTGGGGCTGCCGTGGCCTCGGGTTTTATGTGCCAGAGGAGAAGACAGCCACCCGACAGCCGCCCAGGCCGGAGTTCTCTCTGAGCTCCCCCGCCGAGCTGACACAGACACCGTGCTCCCGCTGGGAGAGCTGCAAGCATCGCTGTAGCTGGAACCTCCCAGTCATTCCCACAACAGCCGGTCAGACTCCGGGCCAGCCGCTGTGCCCGCAGCTCAGGACCCGCGCCTGAAGGAAATCCATGGCCACTGCGGCCCCCGGTCACCCCCCGACAGGCAGAACTGAGTTACCTTACACCAAGGCAACCAAGAGGGCTGCTAACAGTTACCCAGGCCCTGTCTGCCGCAGAGCCACCGCCACACCCATGACCACACTAACGGGCCTCCCCCGTCAGGTGGCCGGGAAAGGAAGACTGGTCCACGGCCCCCCAGCTGGGAGGTGCCAGACCGGGACTCGGAGCTGCCTGACTCCCACGTCCACACGCACCCAGGACTCCACGCAAACCCCTTCCAAACCTTCAAGTGGTACGGCTGACGGAGTACAAGCTGCTGCTGTAGGAAACCCCAGAGCAAGGGGTGGCTAGCAGAGAACTTCCTAAAGAGCCAACGATTTGCACATGTGATAATGCCAGAGACATCACAGATTCAGATCGCTGTGAGCCTGATGGCTAAAGATAGCTAAATTTGCACAGAAATAATTTATTAAAGAAAATTGGAACGTTAGAATCCCCATCAGATCTGTAAAAATAAGTCTTTAAAGTTTCGTTATAAAAGAACATTTAAGAGAAATTTATTTCTACTGTCTTCATTCAACTTATTTTTATACATTTCCTTTCAATCTTATGCAGATGCTGGTTGTGAGAAGTAAAATGACACGGAGTATCATCCCCCCCATACACTAGAAGGCCTCGGGTTTGATTCCCGGTCAGGACACGGACTAGGTGTCAGGTTTGATCCCCAGCCCCAGTCGGTCATGTGTGGGAGGCAACCGTCGACATTTTGCTGTCGCATTGATGTTTTCTGTCCCCTCCTGACTTTCCCCTCTCTCTAAAAATCAACGAACATGGGAGAGATGCAAATCAAAACAACAATGCGGAACCATCTCACACCTGTCAGAATGGCCAACATTAACAAATCAACAAACGACAAGTGTTGGCGAGGTTGCGGAGAAAAAGGAACCCTCGTGCACTGCTGGTGGGAATGCAGACTGGTGCAACCACTGTGGGGAACAGTGTGGAGTTTCCTCAAAAAACTGAGAATGGAACTCCCATTTGACCCAGTAATCCCACTCCTAGGAATATATCCCAAGAAACTAGAAACACCAATCAGAAAGGATATATGCACCCCTATGTTCATAGCAGCACAATCTACAATAGCCAGAATTTGGAAACAGCCTAGGTGCTCGTCAGCAGATGATTGGATCAAAAAACTATGGTACATTTACACAATGGAATACTATGCTGCCATAAAAAAGAAGGAATTCTCATCATTTGCAGCAACCTGGATGGAATTGGAGAACATCATGCTGAGTGAAATAAGCCAGTCAATGAAAGAGAAACCCCACATGACCTCACTCATTTATGGATAATAAAGATTATACACTGATGAACCAAAAGATAGATATAGAGACAGTAAAGCAACAAGCAGACTGTCAAATTACAGTGGGGAGGGTAGGGAGATCTGCGGGAGATAATAGATCAACCGAAGGACTTGTATACATGCATATAAGTACAACCAATGGACACAAAACTCTGGGGAGGGAAGGTATGTATGGGGGGGGGGGCAATGGTAAAATATGTACACAGATAATAATTTAATAAAAAAAAGTAAAAGAAAAAAAATAAAAATTAATGAACATGGACTTGGGTGAGTATTAAAAACAAAACCCAGAAACATATAAAGTGAAAGAATTTTCTCTTCACTGGGCAACTGGCACCCTCCACACATCACCACACCCTCTTGTCCTCTAGGAACTGGTACACAGGAGCCAAAAAAACATCCCTGAAGGGAAAAACTCGGGGCTCTGGTGATCAGAATACCAGGGACACCAAACCTACCACATAATAAACAAGTGTCCCAACAGCCAGAACTTGGGATGTACAGGAATTCTCTCTGAGAGCACAGGGGGCTGGGGAAGTTCTCGACATAAAAGTGTGATCTAAACTCCAGGAGGAAGTCTGAGATAAAAGGGACTGGCCAGGAGGCACAATGACAAGGTGTGTGTGAGAAATAATGGAAGGAACCAGAACTGGTCTGGCTCAGTGAATAGAGTGTCAGCCTGCGGTCTAAAGGGTCCTGGATTTCGGTCAAGAGCATGTACCTTGGTTGCGTGCACATCCCCAATAGGGGGTGTGCAGGAGGCAGCTGATCGATATTTTTCTCTCATCGATGTTTCTAACTATCCCTCTCTCTTCCTCTCTGTAAAAAATCAGTAAAATATATATTTTTTAAAATAAGAAATGATGGAAGGAGTAAATAATCCCCTTCCTCTTTAACAGGACAGAGCTGCACTGTAAATCTGAGATGAGTGAGTCCATATTTAGCAGCCTTGGGTGGAGACTCGGTCAGGAGATATTCGAGGGAAGCTGTAGCTGACATGAGACAGCTAAGGCACAATGGCGG
Source organism: Pipistrellus nathusii (assembly GCA_963693515.1). Classification (NCBI taxonomy): domain Eukaryota; kingdom Metazoa; phylum Chordata; class Mammalia; order Chiroptera; family Vespertilionidae; genus Pipistrellus; species Pipistrellus nathusii. The sequence goes on from OY882858.1 coordinate 1,930,052, forward strand.
AGAGGCAAGGCGGGCTGCGGCTGGTCCCGGACAGCCCGTGAGGGGCAGTTAGTGACGACGGTGAAAGCACAGGTTGCATGTGGAGTTTAGGTCTGAAGCTCGGGACAGAAATCTGGGCACAGATTTCTACATTCCGGGCTAAGCCCCCCGGTTAAAGAGAGCGCCCTCGGAGGAAGGACACCTCCCTGTGCAGAAGAAAAGACAGGCTGGCCCGGGACCAACATCAGAGAGAACGGGCCACACTGACGTCAGACAGGCAGGGAGGGACGAAGGACAGCCGCGGGAGCCGCAGACCGACCTGTGGGGTCAGATGGTCGATCTGCTCCTAGGTCCCAGGTCCCAGAGCACCTCCGGGTGCTTCCGGAAGGAGCAGCGGAGGAGGACACGCCGGCCTTCCCGCATCACTGCGGACACTGCCCCTCACCACGCTGAGCACGGCCCCTCTGCTGAACGCAAGACCAAATCCAACACCCTCTGGGGCAAAACCGGGGTGGGGGAAAGGGGGGGAGGATGGCAAAGCCCGGGTTCATAGAGAAAATTGTCAAGAAGATGCATTGCTGAAAAGAAAAGGAAAAATGTGTCTTTTCTTCTCACAGAGAAGCCACTGGCTGTCCCCAGGGCAGTGCCCGTGCTGGGAGTCAAGGGGAGATGAAGACTCAGTTCTATACTTGTGCCCTTTGAACCACATAACTACATTACCCATCTCCCCCAAATCTTAATTGTAACAGAAATGGACTTGAGAGGGCAGAGCGGGGTGAGGGGGCAGGCGGGGCGAGAGGGCAGGTGGGTGAGAGGGCAGGTGGGGGCGGGTCCAGCTCCAGGTAACTGGACCCTAGGCCTAACCCAACCAATCAGGTCAGCCAAGGTAGCAGCACCCCCCTCCCTATAAAACCCACTGATATGTTAATTTCTTCCTCTTTCTCGCCCATGCCCTTGTTGGTGTGGGTGAGACTGGGCTCGGACTAGTCCGAAATAAATACAGGCTTTCTGCAATTGCATCGGATTCGGCTCCCTGGTAGTCTTTGGGGTTTATGACACTTGGGCATAACAGACTGAGAAACAAAAAGAGTGGGGTTTTGTTGATTTAGCTAAAGGAGAAATTGCTGAAAAACAAAAAGCAGACAACACTCACTGTGTCCTGATCACTTAGCGAGAAGGGCGGACTACTGCTCTGCAGCATGCGAACCAAGGCTGCTGGAGGGCGAAAGGCAAGCCAATCTCCAGGGAATCGGCTTAAAGCCAAGCAAATACAGAGCTGGCTCAGCAAGGCAAAACTGAAGGCGGATTAAAAAGATTTAATCACTTTCAGAACCACCTTAGCAGTAAAATGAACAAAATCCGAGTTAACAAGTGACAGGGAAATGCAATGAGTAACAGCATCATTCATAGCCCGAAGCAGTGGCTCTCCGATCCAGGGAGCGCAGTCTACAGTCACGTGGAGATCCGTGTGATCAGGGTGGGGAGCCTTTTTTCTCTAGGGGCCACTAGATATTTGTAACATCATTCTCAGGCCATACCAGATTATCAACCTAAAAACTCTGTTGCTATGAAAAAAAGTGCCTAGATTTATTGAATTTCAAGTCCCGTCCATGGTTGCCTTGGCAGGCAGGGCCCGACCAAAGGAGGCGGCCAGGCTCAGATGCTCCCACCCGGGCTGGATGCCTGCCGTGTGCTGGACCACGTGTCACTGACTGGACCACACTGCTATTGTGACATTCCAGTGGTCACCCCTGTATACACATCCTGCACATGCATTGGCAGGGTGGGTGCCTAGAAACCCAATGGGCTCAAGGGCACACACACATATAACGTTGCTAGTGCTGTATTATTATCTGAAAACATAATTTACTGTATTGTCAAAGTTATGACATTTGCTGTTTCTCTACATTCTTGTCAACACTATGTACTACCGTGTTTCCCCGAAAATAAGACATCCTCCGAAAATAAGACCTACTTACAGTTTTCCTTCTTAGTGAAATATAAGGCATCCCCCCCAAAATAAGCCCCCCCCCCCCAGGCTAAACATGAGAGATCTGGTCCACTGATTCTGAAAGAAATCGAGTCACAAGAAATTCACCAGGAAATTCAGGAATTGGATTGTGATGATGATGTTCCAGAAGATGATGACATGATTGTCATTGAATAAATGAGTAAATTCTTGATACTGTAGGATTCACAGTTTGTCTGGTTTGTGTTGACAACTACCGTACTACTGTACCGTATACAGGTAATAAATTTCCTTTATTTTCATTTAACAATAAATGTGTACCGTATTCTTCTTCATGGAAAAATAAGACATCCCCTGAAAATAGTACCTAGCACATCTTTGGGAGCAAAAATTAATATAAGACACTGTCTTATTTTCGGGGAAACAGGTTATCAACATTTGTAGATCTCTAGGAGGTATCATTTAGGAGGTAAACATTTTTACTTGAATACTGATAATCTGTCCTATTAACTACCTAAGTGTATCTTCTGATTACTTCTATTAGGTTATATGGTTCTATTTCTTTTTGTTTTGTTTTAATGATTTTTAGAAAGTGAAAGGGAAGGAGAGGGCAGAGAGAGAGAGAGAGAGAAAGAGAGACATGGACTGGTTGGAGCCCCCTGGGGGAGGGGGAGGAAGTGAACCTGCAATCCAGGTATGTGTCTTTGACCCAGAATCAAACCTGGGACCCTTGGGTCCTTAGGCTGATGTTCTAAAAACTAAGCAGAATTGGCCAGGGTCTACTGCTTCTTATCAATTTACAAGACTTTTAAATAAAGTTATTGTTAAATTGGGGGGGGGGGGTAGGGGCACTGACCCCCACAGTCAGAAATCAACATGAAACATTTTTTATACATTGCTTTTAGAGAGAGAGGAAGAGCAAGAGAGGAGGGAGGGAAAAAGGAAGGGTGTGACAGGAGAGAGGGAGGGAGAGGACAAGAGATCGATTTTTTGTTATACTTATTTATGCATTCATTGGTTGATCCTTTTTTCTTTTGTTAATCATCATTTGAGGATATTTTCTCCATTGGTTTTTAAGAGAGAGTGGGAGGGAGGGAGGGAAGAGGGGAACCATTGATGTGAAAGAGGCACATCGACTGGTTGCCTCTCACATGTGCCCCTACCAGGGTTTCAAATCTGCAATCAGGCACCTGCCCTTGACTGGAGATGGAACCTGAAATGCTTCTGTGCATGGGCTGACGACTTAGCTGCACCGGCCAGGGCCACTGATTGATTCTTGTATGTGCCCTGACGGGGGACAGAACCTGCAATCTTGGTGTATTGGGACATGCTCTAAACAAATGAGCTACCTGGCCACGGCCTCGGAAATGCACATGTATCTTTTGACTCCCCAGAAATTTAGCTGTGGGACACTGATTCCAAGACCCCTGGCGGATACCCACATCCACAGATGTTCATGTACCATGTGTAAGACAGCACAGAGCAGCGCTTAGAGTAGGCCCTACCATCAGCGGACTCCCATACGTGGATGGAAACAGTACAAGTGTTGGGGGGGGGAGGGGCGTACAGGTGGACCAGCACAGACCAAGCCTGTGCTGTTGCTGGTCATGAGGAAGGAAGAGCTGCCTGCCCTGGCAGACAATGCTGAGCACTGAGCCAAAGCCACCGGGATCCCCTTTTCCTTGCTGACTGTGCAGGAGCAATCCTTTCAACCTCTTCCGTCATTTTATCTACTGTTGAATCCATGCTTCCCCTTCCTGTCCTCTGTGTGAGGTCTACCACATTTTGGCTAACTAAATTGTTTTCTAACCTTTCTTTTTTAAACCCTCACCTGAGGATAGTTTTTAGAGAAAGTGGAAGGGAGGGATTTCCTTTTTTTTTTTTTTTTTTTTAAAATAATATTCCTGTGTGTGTGTGTGTGAGATTTTTGTGAACAGTTCCATGTTATGTTCTAAATTGAATCTATTTAAAATACCTGGCTCTTCAGTGCCTTTTCCAAACTAGCACAATGCCTCCCTCCCTTCTTCTCTCCCCTGTGCCTTCGTCTCCTGAGCTCCGAGGCCTTTCTTTGTTTTGTAACTTGTTTTCTGCGCCTGTGCAGCCCAACTGGCTCATTTCTACCACCTTTGTGACTTTTTAAATAAACTTTCTCTTATAGAAAAAAAATAGCCCAAATGAGTCACTGGTACAATTAAAAATAAATTCTAATATTCTCAATTCTCAATCTACACTTAATATCAAGCTTCTCATTATTTCCTGCCAAAGAGAAAGTAAGTCTGGCAACAAATTAAAAAGTTCCCCAGAAGGCAGAAGCTGCACCAAAGCTGGGTTTTCTTCCTTTCTATTACTGCTTTTGAAATCTGACAATAAAGAAATATATATCCATTTTTAGTCTCAATACTTCAAATATGTATAATCAAGAGGGACTTGTCTTCAATTTCACTTACCACTCTGTTTCTATCAGTGTACCAGATCCACACACTGATCCCAATACAGATGCCAGATCGTCAACAACATTCAGGACTAATAACCACTGTTCTTTCCTTTTTTTTTTTTTTTTTAAAATATATTTTATTGACTTTTAACAGACAGAAAGGGAGAGAGATAGAGAGCTAGAAACATTGATGAGAGAGAAACATCGACCAGCTGCCTCTTGCACACCCCCTACCGGGGATGTGCCTGCAACCAAGGTACATGCCCTGACTGGAATCGAACCTGGGACCTTTCAGTCCGCAGACCGAGACTCTCTACCACTGAGCCAAACCAGCTTCGGCTGATAAAAGGAATCTTGGCCGAAACCGGTTTGGCTCAGTGGTAGAGCGTCGGTCTGCGGACTGAAAGGTCCCGGGTTCGATTCCGGTCAAGGGCATGTACATTGGCTGCGGGCACAACCCCGGTGGAGGATGTGCAGGAGGCGGCTGGTCGATGTTTCTCTCTCATTGACGTTTCTGGCTCTCTGTCTCTTTCCCTTCCTCTCTGTAAAAAAAATCAATAAAAATATATTAAAAAAAAAAAAGGAATCTTGGCCTTGATGGTTTGTCCAATGGCTAAAGTGTTGATGCAAGGACTAAGGAGTCGAAGGTTCAACTCATGGTCAAGAGCACGGTTCAATCCCTGGCTCTGGTTGGGCTCATACAGAGTCAATAATGCTTCAATAATCATTAGCAACCTATTGTATAGTTAGCAAAGAATATTTAATGTTCATTCTTTTGTTGTCCTTAGTATTTTTTTTATTACATTTTTTAAAACACAGAGATTCCCCTTTCTCTTACTGAAACCTGCATTGCAAAATGGTGCTTGAACTTTACTCAAAAAACGCTTCACTACTGGGCCAGCAGGATCTTTAACTAAAGGGTGTATTCTCCACTAAGAGCCCTGTTAGATATTTTAACTATCGATAATAGATGAATTATCCCTATCCGATTTATACAGCATCGAACTAGAAGTGAGAGCTAATACAAAGACTCATTATTTTAAAAATACCCAAATAGACTGGAATTACGGCAGAAAACCAGTTATTAGCACAAATCAAATAAATTCAAGTAAGAAAAAAAAGCAACAATACTCATGAACAAAACTAGGCCCATGTGGAAGGCAATTATTCCTGTGACTGGCCCAAGAAGAGAAGTATTTACTCAGGAGACTGAACCAAGACCCAAAATAAGATTGCTATGTTTGCTGCAGTAGATTTAACTTCTATAACCCTGTATGGCAGAATAGAGACTACTACTGAATAAGTTTCTAAAAAACGGATCAATGTTGAGCAAATGAAAAGAAAAGAAGAATATCTGACACTGGAAAAGGTGGCATAGTAAGGAGCAGCCTGCATTCCTAGATGTGCTTAAAGCTGGCTAACCACTGATATCTTCCTCCCTCTCACCTCCTTTTCCCCTCCTCCTCCCCCAGGCCTGCTTCTCTTAAGTACCTGAAATATTCCTCCAAACTTGAACTATTAACCACTTTATTTAAAAATACATATATGTATATTTTTATTTATTTATTTTTAAAATATATTTTATTGATTTTTCACAGAGAGGAAGAGAGAGATAGAGAGTTAGAAACATCGATGAGAGAGAATCATCGATCAGCTGCCTCTTGCACACCTCCCACTGGGGATGTGCCCGCAACCAAGGTACATGCCCTTGCCCGGAATCGAACCCGGGACCCTTCAGTCCGCAGGCCGACACTCTATCCACTGAGCCAAACCGGTCCCGGCCATATATGTATATTTTTAAAATTGATTTCAGAGAGGAAGGGAGAGGGAGAGAGAGAAACATCAATGATGAGAGAGAATCATTTATCGGCTGCCTCCTACTGGGAATCAAGCACGCAACCTGGGCATGTGCCGTGACCGGAAATTGAACTGTGACCTCCTGGTTCATAGGTCAACGCTCAACCACTGAGTGACAACAGAAGGGCTTAACTACCTTCTTTATAGCTACTACAAAGAAAACCTCAGGTTAGTTCCCATCCAAGTTTTTATAAACCCTGAATGAGGGCTGTTTAATTACAGTAAGGTGGCACAATGGGATGAAAAGAGCCCCTATTTCAGCATATTACCTCTTTATTATATAGGATTATTATATAGGCTATCAGAAGTAGTCTAGCCAAAACCGGTTTGGTTCAGTTGATAAAGCGTCGGCCTGTGCACCAATATTTGTGTCTTTGTTCCATCACTTACTGACCGGAGAGCTGGACTGCACCCACTTCTCAGGCTGTCTCCTCACAGGAAAGTAGCACGGTAATAATACTGAAGTAACAGAGTATGAAGAAGAAAAGATACCTATCAGGCCGGCTCCCATGAAAGAGTTCAAGAGCATGAGAGGCCAGGCTTTAAGATTAATGACCAGGAATTCCTATGCATTAATATACAATAGTGACGCCAGGGCACTGCTTAGCACTAGTGCTCTCTGGTCTGAACTGTGGCAAACATGTTCATTTAGAATTCATCCATGCTTGACTCTGTCAACTCTACCCCTACTAGTTAGGGGACTTTGGGCAGGTTAGTTTATCTCCCTGGCATCTCTTTCCTGAATAACAGAACTTGACAACCTCATGAAATGGGAAAGATCAAATGAATACAAAGAACGAATTTTGTTCCCCACACATTCACATGCTAAACCCTAGCCCACAGGTGATGGTATGGGGAGATAGGCCATTTGGGAACTGAGTAGTTTAGATGATAACACGAGGGCAGGCCCTCATGATGGGCTCGGTGACTTATAGCAGTTACCAGAGTATGCTTGTGTGCCCTGGCGCTGTGCATTCCCAGCCCCAGACATGGTGGGAAGGCAGCCACTGAAAGAGAACTCTCACCAGAACCCAACCAAGCTGGCATCCTGATCTGGGACCTCTCAGCCTCTACAATGTGCAAAAGAAATGTCTGTTGTTTAAGCCAGCCAGTCTATGGTATTTTGTTATAGCAGCTTGAGCAAACTAATACAGTAAGTTAATATGGGTAATACACTTAGAGCAGTGCTCAGTATATAATAAATGCTCAAATATTAGCGGCAGGGTGCACAAAATTTGTGTGTGTGTGTGTGCGCGTCCCCTCAGCCTAGCCTGCACCCTCTCCAATCTGGAACTCCTTGGGGGATATCCAACTGCTTCTCACAATCCTGGACCACCGGCTCCTAATCACTTACCTACCTGCCTGGTGGCCCCTAACTGCTCCCCTCTGCCTCTACCTGCTGGCCTAGTTGCCCCTCACTTCCCCCCTATCAGCTTAACCACCCCCAACTGCCCCCTTGCCAGCCTGGTCACTCCCAACTGCACTTCCCCACCTGCTGGCCTGATAGACCCTAACTGCCCCTCTCCCCGCGCCAGCCTGATTACCTCTTACTGCCCCCCTTGCCGACATGGTTGCCCCTAGCTGCCCCCTTCCCCAGCGTGGTCGCCCCCAACTGCCCCCACCCCCACCCCACTGCCTGGCTGCCCCTCATGGCCCCCCTGCCAGCCTGGTCACACCAAGCAGCCTGCTATTCAGTAGTTTGGTTGTCTCTCAGTAACCCCTCTGGCGACCTGGTCGCCCCATGCAGCCTGCTTGTTCAGTCATTTGTCTGTCCCTCACTTACCCCCTGCTGGCCTGGTCATAGGGAGCCATCTTATGAGTGCATGAGGGTTAATTTGCACATTACCTCTTTATTATATATATAGGCTTATTATATAGGCTATCAGAAGTAGTCTAGCCAATACCGGTTTGGTTCAGTTGATAGAGCGTCGGCCTGTGGACTGAAAGGTCCCAGGTTCGATTCCGGTCAAGGGCATGTACATTGGTTGCGGGCACATCCTCAGTAGGGGGTGTGCAGGAGGCAGCTGGTTGATGATTCTCTCTCATCAATGTTTCTAACTCTCTATCCCTCTCTCTTCCCCTCTGTAAAAATTAATAAAAAATATATTTTAAAAAAAGAAGTAGTCTACAGCAATCAAGTCCCACAACTGAAGGGTCCTGGGTTCAATTCCAGTCAAGGGCACATGCCCAGGTTGTGGGCTCAATCCCCAGTGGAGACTTACATGGGGCAGGCAATCCATGATTCTCTCTCATTATGGATGTTTCTCTCTCTCCCTCTGTCCCTCCCTCCCTCCCTCCCTCTTTGAAATCAATAAAAACAAAAAACACTAAAAATATTAGATCTTATTATAAAGATCATCAATCATTTGCAGAATGCACCAGTGAAATGCCTATTTCCAGGCACTACCTAAGCAATGACACTTCTCCCGTGGGCCAGTCCTCAGGGCTTTAAAGAGGCCCAGATGAGTCTAACATGCAGGTTGAGAACTACTGGGTTACTAGGTGACACAAATGGCAACAGTGCATTACAGACATGCTTTTCTCAACTGCCATTCAGGATTCCTTTTATATTAATTAATCAACACTCCTTAATTTGACCTAGTGTGAGTTTAAGAAAGCCAAAATGCTGACTTTAAAGATCTTAGTAGTAGTTATACAGTGTATATTGCTGACTAAAAATGAATTATAGGAAAATATGTGATTCTGTCTTATTTTTTTTTAAAAACTCTATTCTAATCATTATTTAGAACATTTAATTTAAAATTACAGCTTTCAGTTTGCTGAGAACATTAAAAAGCATTATCTTCAACTTAAGGAAAAAATCCAAAACTATTACTTTTATACAATGCTACATTTAAGTTGCATTCTTTGGAGGAATATAAAGTTTTACTGTACTAACCACAATAAGTAAAATATTAGTAGAGGTATTTAAGAGGCAAATTAGATGGCAATTAGCACAGAAAATCATTTAAAAAGTACTAGATACTGGACCAATCTTACCTTTTGTAGACTTGTTGGATTCAACTGAGTTTTGTCAATTATTTTTATTGCAACCTAGAAAAAAAACAAATTAATAAAATTTATGTGTTTTAAGAATTACAAACTGATAATAGTTTTATAAATGCCCAGACATGTGGAATTGTTAAAAAGTAAAAAGCCCGCTGAAACCATTTTTGGCTCAGTGGATAGAGCGTCAGCCTGGGGACTGAAAGGTCCCGGGTTCGATTCTGGTCAAGGGCATGTACCTTGGTTGCGGGCACATCCCCAGTAGGGGGTGTGCAAGAAACAGCCAATCGATGATTCTCTCCCATTGATGTTTCTAACTCTCTATCCCTCTCTCTTCCTCTCTGTTAAAAATCAATAAAATATATTAAAAAAAAAAAAAAAAAAAAAAAAAAGGAAACAGCCCTAGCTGGTTTGGATCAGTGGATAGAGTGTTCGTTGGCCTGTGGACTGAAGGGTCCCAGGTTCGATTCCAATCAAGGGCACATGCCTGAGTTGCAGGCTTGATCCAAGTAGGAGGTGTGGAGGAGGCAGCTGATCAATGATTCTTATCATTGATGTTTCTCTCTTTCTCTCTCCCTTCCTCTCTGAAATCAATAAAAAAAATATTTTTTTAAAAAAAGCACGTAAACAAACCTCAAACCTCGTTTAGCATTACAATAAGACTTTGTATTTTATAAATATTTTAAAATTGAAAACAGGGACTTTGTGCAAATAAGGGTACTATTATAACTGTTTAAATGAAGACACCTATAGACAAGGAAAAAAGATCTAACAAAAATTAACAAGAGAGATTATAGAATGAAAACACTTCTCAAAATGTTTGACAATGCAGCAAATCTATTCACTTATTACTAACATTTTAATTATATCGGCAGGAACCACAGCTTTTATAGGTTTATACAGCCCAGATGCCTTACACTCAGTAGGAATTAAATAAATATAGGAATAAACACATTGCTGTTAAATATGAAAACTTAACAAAAAATTTTAAATTATCATTTTATTAATTGATTCGACAGTGAGAAAGACATCAATTTGTTGTTCCATTTATTTACGCCTCCTTTGGTGATTCCTGTTATGTGTCCTGAATGGAGACTGAACCTGAAACCTTGGCATACTAAGGAGGACTTTTAACCAACCGAGCTACCCTGCCAGGGCAAAACATTTTATTAAAAAGATAGTAAACAGTGCTAGCTGGTTTGCTCAGTGGATAGAACATCAGTCTGTGAACTGAAAGGTTCCAGGTTCGATTCAGATCAAGGGCACATGACCGGGTTGCAACTAGATCCCCAATGGGGGGCTTGCAGGAGGGAACTGATCAATGATTCTCTCTCATCAGGCGTATATTTTGTATCTTAAATCTATATAGATTTAAGATACAAAATATACGCATCCCTATATTCACTGCAGCACTATTTACAATAGCCAGAATATGGAAGTAACTTAGATGTCTATCAATTCAAGAATGAATAAAGATGTGATTACACACATGCACAAACATGCACACACAGGTACTGGAATATTACTCAGCAATAAAAAAGAATGAAGTTTGCAACAGCATGGATGGATCTGGAGGGTATTATGCTAAGTCAAACAGAGAAAGACAAATACTGCATGATTTCACTCATATGTGAAACTAAAAACAAATCAAAACAAGTGAATAAATAAAGCCTGATCATAGAAACAAAGAACTGATGGTTGCCAGGTAGGTGGGTAGGAAGTGAAAGGATGAGTGAGAAAGTTAAGGGGAATACAGTCAGTAATAGGGCGATCACTGCACAGTGGAAGGTGGTTACTAGACTTAATGTGCTAATCACATGGGAAGGTGATGTGGAATCACTATGTTGTACACCTGAAGCTAATACTGATTCCAACTATGGTTTGTGTGTGTGTATGTTTTAAATACATTTTATTGATTTTTTACAGAAAGAAAGGGAGAGGGATAGAGAGCTAGAAACATCGATGGGAGAGAAACATCCATCAGCTGCCTCCTACACACCTCCTACTGGGGATGTGCCCGCAACAAGGTATATGCCCTTGACTGAAATTGAACCTGAAACCTTTCAGCCCACAGGCCGACGCTCTATCCACCGAGCCAAACCGGTTAGGGTTGTGTGTATGTGTATGTTTTAAATAGAAAAACCCTTTATGCAGTTAAAGAAGAAAAAGGGAGTAGTTCCAGACCAACCTGTAGGCTAACCAAACGGAAAACAAAGAAGCAACAAATGGGTAAGAAAGGATGAGTATACCCCAGGCAGTCTAAAAACAAGCCACCAACACACACATACACACATACATACACACCAAGTATACCTTCTAGTTAATATGCACCTCTTATCTTAAACTAGAGGCCCAGTGCACAGATTCATGCACTGGTGGGGTCCCTCGGCCTGGCCTGCGGGGACTGGGCCAAAACCTATCTCTGGGTCCAGGGTGTGGTGAAGCAGATTTGGGGCCGACAGTGCCCCAGTAGCAACCTAACCCACAGTTGATTCCATGAGGAATCAGGCTCCCTCCTCTGTGGGTCAGAATGTGTGGACCCTGACGGTCACTGCGTGTCACAGCTACTGGTGAATGGTCCAACAGTTACTTAAGCTTTTATATTTATATCAGAGGCCCCATGTATGAAATTCATGCATGGGTAGAGTTCCTAGGCCAATCAGGGCCTTTCAGCTGCCGACCAGGGCCTTCCTTCACCTGGCTGCTGGCTGCCAGCCGCCAACCAGGGCTTTCCTTTGTTCTGCACAGTTCCCTGGTGGCCAGCACATGTCATAGTGAGCGGTTGAACTTCCAAGGGACAATTTGCATATTAACCTTTTATTATATAGGATATATAAAAGCCTAAGTGACCGTTACAACTAGTCAACTGGTCACTATGATGCGAACTGCCCCCCAGGGGGTAGACACTCAATGCAGGAACTGCCCCCTAGTGGTCATTGTGCTCCCACAGCCAACTTCTTGCAGTCCCTCCCCCGGGTCAGGTGGTCCCGATCAGCCCCAACTGGGACTCAGCAAGACAGTCCCAATCACCCCGATCACTGGCCAAGAGGCCCCACCCATGCACGAATTCATGAGCCAGGCCTCTAGTATATAGATAACTAAGTACACCTACACCAGCATCCTAACCTGGTCGGTTTGTCATTTCTTTTATAAAGTGACTAGAGGCCCAGTGCACGAATTCGTGCACTAGCGGGGTCCCTTGGCCTGGCCTGCGGGATGGGGCCAAAACTGGCTCTCCAACATCCCCTGAGGGGTCTCTAATTGCGAGAGGGTGCAGGCCAGGCTGAAGGACCCCACTGGGGAGGGATGAAGAAATTTGGCCAACAGGGGAGGCACTTCAGGAGGGCTCCAGGGCGTGTCCAGCCTGTCTCACCCAGTCCCAATTGGCCAGACTCCAGAAGCAAGCTCACCTACCAGTAAGAGTGTCATAGTGAGCAGTTGAGCAGCCGTGGCATACCATTAGCATATTATGCTTTGATTGGTTGAACAGATGACCGGACACTTAGCATATTAGGCTTTTATTATATAGGCTTTCTCAAAACTATGGACATCCAGGATGAGGGGAGGGGGTTACAACAGAAGATGACAGAAGAAAACATAAGAGGGAAACTTTGCCATAAACTGGGGAATATAGTAGCTCTGCTTTGCACCTAAAGTCCGTGACAACAATGCTCCTGGCCCCATGTCGGCGAGGCTGTGCTTCCACTGTGCATCCTTCAGAAAACAGACCTAATAAAGAGTACCAGGGAAGAAAAGGGCTTCAGCCAGTCTGTCAACAGTTATAAAACATTTAGTCTCCTTTCCAATCTTAAGATTATTGGTGACTCCAAGTAGGAATATATCTAGATATTTACCATATTACAAATAAACAGATAAATGCAAAAATAATTGAACAATTCATTTCAAAATAATATTCAAGAAATGGTGCTGAGAAAAACAGACATATGCAAAAGAGTGAAATTGGATTCTTAGCTAACATCATATACAAAAATTTACTCAAAGAGGATCAATAATTATAAATGTAAGATCTAAACCTCTCAAACTCTTATAAAAATATATATTTTATTGATTTTTTTTTTACAGAAAGGAAGGGAGGGGAATAGAGAGTTAGAAACATCGATAAGAGAGAAACATCTATCAGCTGCCTCCTGCACATCCCCTACTTGGGATGTGCCCACTTGACCGGAATCGAACCTGGGACCCTTGAGTCTATAGGCCGACGCTCTATCCACTGAGCCAAACCGGTTTCAGCCTATCAAACTCTTAGAAGAAAATAGGGCAAAAGCTTCATGTTAGATTTGGCAATGATTACTTGGATATGACTCCAAAGGCACAAGTAACAAAAAGAAACAAAGACAAATTGAACTAAATGAAAATTTTTAAATTTTGTGCTTCAAAAGACAACATCCAGCTCTTTATAAACAGTGCTTGGAAGTAGTCGGCTATTTCTGGATGAAGCTGAGTATCTCTTTCCTAGCCAGTGACTACCAGAAACTCACTGAAGCAGAGGAGAAACACAAACTTCGTGCCTTTTATGAAAGGCGTGTGGCACAGAAGTTGCAGACATTCTGGGTGAAGAACAGAAGGCTCTGAGGCTTAACAGTAATGAGAATTACTAACAAGGTCCCCCCATGAAGAAAGGTGTCTTGGCCCATGTCCACCTGCTACGGAAAGGGCATTCCTGTCCCAGTCCACGGAGAACTGGGTAAATCTGTTTGGGGTTGCACTGTAGATGCAATCTCAGTGCTCTCAACCTGGTCATTGTAAAAAGAGGGAAGAAGAAAGATCTTCCTGGTCTCACTGGTATCACTTTGTCTCATCGCCTGAAACCCAAAAGAGCTGGCAGAAGCCTCAAACTGTTCAATTTCTCTAAAGAAGATAATGTTCACCAGTATGTTTGAGAAAGCCCCTAAACTAAGAAGGTAAAAAACCTTGGACCAAAGTATCCAAGATTCAGCATCTTGTCACTCCTTGTGTCCTGCAATACAAAACACTGGCATATTGCTCTGAAAAAACAGAACAAAGAGAAACAAGAAAGAGGCCACAGAACATGCTAGTCGTGTAGGTAAGACAATGGAGGACAGTGACAGACTCCTGGAACAAAATGCCAAGTCCGAGTCCAATCAAAAATAAGATTTTTCTAAGAGCAACAAATAACTAAGGTCAGACACACACACAAAAAGACAATATCAGCAGAGTAAAAAGGCAAGTAAAAGCATTTGCCAATCATACATCAGGTAAGGGATTTATAACTAGAATATATAGAGAACTTCTAAAACTCAACAACAACAAAAGGCCCCAGGTAAAAAATGGGTGAAGATATGCAGAGGTCAATAAGCACATGGAAAAGATGCTCAACATCGCTTGTCATTAGGGAAATGCAAATCAAAACTACCAGGGAGGAACTCTTTCCCCCTCCCCACGTGGGCGCCTGTACTTGTTCTTCAACAAATTTCCACCTTTGATGTACAAACAAACAACAAACAAAAAGCTACCAATGACACTGCACACACATCAGGTTGGCAACTATCAAAAACCCATCAATAAAAATAAAATAAGCCTTGGCAAGGATGGGCAGCAAATGGAACACTTGTATACTTTTGGTAAGAATGCAAAATAGTACAGCCATTGTAGAAAACTATATGGAGCTCCTCAAAACACTAAAAACAATTACCATATGACCCAGCAATTCCACTTCCGGCTATAAACCCCGAAGACTTGAAAGTAGGAAGTTAATATTCATACACCCATGATTATAGCAGCATTATTCACAATAGCTAAGATGTGCAAGTCACCCAAGTTTCCATTGAGGAGCAAATGGATAAACCTAATGTGGAAGTACCATACAATGGAATGTTACTCAGCCTTAAAAAGGAAGAAAATTCTGGCAGATGCTATAACATCAATGGACCATTGAGGACATTATGCTAAGTAAAGTAATGATGTCACAAAAGGACAAATATAGTATGACTCTATGCATATGAAATATCTAGAATATTGAAAATCGTAGACAGAAGTAGGTGGCAGGTACCAGGAGCAGGGGGGGAGGGGGAAGGAAGACAGTCTCAGGTTTACAAGCTGAAAAAAGTTCTGGAGATAAAATGGTGGTGACAGTGATGATTATGCAACATTATGAACCTATTTAATTCCACTGAAATATACCACTTAAAAATGGTGAAGATGGGAGAATCCAAGATAAACAGGTAAACACCTAGCCGCAACCGCACACAACAATTTCAATAAAATACAACTAAAATATAAAACGGACATTACCCAGAACTACAGGAAAGTTGACTGACTAGAAATTCTACAACGAGAAGGAGAAAACCAGAAGGAAGCGCGGAGGAGCTGGAAAAGCCTAAGGTACGGAGACACGTGGCTCACGGAGAGGACGGAGCCGGAGAGGAGGGCGGCTGAGTGCCTGGCTGGCGTTCCCTAGCGGGAAGGAGCTAAAACTCCGACTGTGCTGGGCCCCAGTTCCGACTGCTCTGAACCCCAGTTCTAGGCCAGACCCTAGGAACCCAGGCTCATCCATAGGGAGCTGGGCTGTAAGGCGGAACCCGGGGGAGCGGCGAAAGGAGGTCCCGGTGTGCAGGGACGGTTGGCTGTGCCGCGGAATTGCCCTGGCGGGAAGGAGACGGGGCTCCAGACTGCTCTGAATGCCACCTCCAACTCCACTTCCAACTGAACTGAACCCCAGTTCTGGGCTCATTGGGGGAGAGCATAGACTGTTTGGTAGCAGGCGAAAATCAAGGGCACCTTTCTCTCAGAGGCGCTTGCAGCGAGTACTGAAGGACCCTGAGACCCAGGAGCCGCATAGGGCGAAGCTGATGGAAGCCAAAGCTGTAGGCTCCACCCTGAAACCCCGCCCCATCTGTAGCTGCGAAAATGCCCAGATGAAATAGATCACAAACAAAAGAAATGGAGGACAAAAAGCGACTGGATATAGAGTTCAAATCTACGCTTATAAGGTTTTTTAAGAATTTCCTAGAAAAGATTGACAAGACCTATGAGGATATGAAAAGAGATCAACTAGAATTAATAAGGAATCAACAAGAAATGATAAGGGATCAACAAGAAATAAAAATTACATTGTCTAAAATAAAAAATATTACACAGAGTCCTAAAAACAGAATGGAAGATGGCAAGAATCAAGTCAAAGATTTGGAACATAAAGAGCCAGAAGACACTCCTCCACAGAAGCTAGAAGGCAAGAGAATCCAGAAAATTGAATATAATGTAAGAAACCTCTGGGACAACTTCAAGCGAACCAACATCAGAATTATGGGGGTCCCAGAAGATGAGAGAGCAAGATATCAAAAACATACTGAAAGAAATGGTGACAGAAAACTTCCCCCACCTGGGGAAAGAATTAGACTTACAAGTCCAGGAAGCGCACAGAACTCCAAACAAAAGGAATCCAAAGAGGACCACACCAAGACAAATCATAATTAAAATTCCAAGAGCAAAAGACAAAGAGAGAATATTAAAAGCAGCAAGAGCAAAGCAGGTAGTTACCTATAAAGGAGCACCTATACGATTGTCAGCTGATTTCTCAACACAAACCTTGCAGGCCAGACGGGAATGGCAAGAAATATTCAAGGTGATGAATAGTAAGAACCTACAGCCAAAGATAATCTGCCCAGCAAAGCTATCACTCAGAAACAAAGGTCAGAAAAAGAGCTTCACTAATAAAAATAAAGCTAAAGGAGTTCATCACCACCAAACCAGAATTATATGAATTGCTGAAGGGGGTTCTTTCAGAAGAGAAAGTAAATAAAGATAAAAATTATGAACAACAAATACGTAACTGTCAACAAGTGAATCTAAAAACCAAGGAAATTTTTTAAAAATCTGATGAACAATATTGACTGTTGAATATAATAGAATCAGAGGTATGGAAGGGGAATGAATTGACGATTCTTGGGGGAAAAGGGGAGAGGGGGATGTGGGAAGAGACTGAACATAAACTGTACACCTATGGATGAGGACAATGGGGAGTGGGGAAAGGGCAGAGGGTGGGTGGGAACCTGGTGGAGGAGAGCAATGGTGGGGGGGAGGGAAGGAACATTTGTAATAATATGAACAATAAAAATTTATTTTAAAAAATAAAAAATAAAATAAAATAAATGGTGAAGATGGTAAATTTTGTTATGCGTATTTTTTTATTCCTCATCTGAGGATATGTTTATTGATTTCAGAGACAGAGAAAAGGAGGGAGTAGGGAGGAAGAGATCTTCTGAGTTCTGGCTTCTGGCTTCTTCCCATGACTGGACTTTTAATCACTGGTTTCTCCTGGTTCTGTTCAATATCCACTAAAAATTCTATTCTGATTCTGTTCTTACACAGTTTTATTTTCAAGTAGTGCTATTCAAATAATGCCTAAATAGGAGCTCAAATATTTTTTTAAAATATATATTTTATTCATTTTTCACAGAGAGGAAGAGAGAGGGATAGAGGTCAGAAACATTGATGAGAGAGAATCATCAATCAGCTGCCTCTTGCACCCCCCCCACTGGGGATGTGCCCGCAACCAAGGTACATGCCCTTGACCGGAATCAAACCCGGGACCCTTCAGTCCCCAGGCCGACGCTCTATCCACTGAGCCAAACCGGTTTCGGCAGGAGCTCAAATATTTTGCATTTGATTAAATCAAACTGGTCAATTTATCAAAAGCAAGTGTCCTCAGTGTGAAACACTGTGTGTGTGTGTGTGTGTGTGTGTGTGTGTGTCTGAAGCCTCAGGAGGAAGCTCCTAATCCCCTCTTCCTTTCAGCTCCCCGTTGGGATGGCTCAACTACGAAAATAACCTTGGCCCAGAGCTGGGGCCTGGAACAGCTCAGCTCTTGAGGTCACCAGAACAGGAGGCAGCTGTGGTCATCGCTGCTCAGAAAGACGGAGCCCGGAGAAAAGAGCATCCACTCATTCCCAAGGCGGTGGGGATGGTTTTTCAGGGGTGGGGTGGAGTGGAGTGGGGAGTGGCGCACAGCCAAAAGGAGCTCACTACGTGAGGAAGAGGAGACTCCCTGCCACGTGTGTGCAGTTCTGGAAACTCCACTGATTCAGCCTCATGCCAGACACAGTGGAAAATTACACAACAGAAATAAGCTCATGCACGCCAAGGACTTACCCCACATTCCTAAACCAAGAGCCCAACAAACCCATAGCACGCCCCCTGGAGAAGCAGCCTGTCAGTTCACTACTGGCCGAAAGGCCCTTCCATTCAGCTCCAAACGCGGCAAGCGGCCACCACCACTGAAGAGCACGACAAAATACCCAGTCCCTCACGACACAGTAGCCCGGGCGGCCAGAGAAATACTAGGGAGCAGGCAGGCAGCTTCCCGTGCACATGTATCCCCACATCTGGGAATCGGGGACACGGGGCTCAGGGTGCCAGCATGACCACCTCCTGCTGAGAATGCTCCTCTCGGCGGCAGTGGCCGCTTTCTCACCGTCCTCCCGTGGCGGAGAGAACAAGCTCTCCCGTGGCTCTTCTTCCAAGGACCAGGCAGGGCTCTACCGTAACAGCCTGAATCAGGTTAACCGCTTTACTACCACAAAGGCTCGGGCTCCAACACGGCCACCCTGGGGTAAGGCTTTAACATGGGGGTTTTGGGGAACACGATTCAGTCCACATAAAGCATGAAGACCAAGCCTAGATTGGAACAGGCGCCTACAAAATAAAGATTCAATGTAAAGCCTATCAACACACAACATGAAGAATGTCACAAGCATAACGTGGAGTAAAAGAGACAGACACAAAATGATATACTGCATGATTCTATTAGTATATATTTTTTTGTTTTTATTGATTTTTTACACAGAGGAAAGGAGAGGGATAGAGTTAGAAACATCGATGAGAGAGAAACATCAGCTGCCTCCTGCACACCTCCTACTAGGGATGTGCCCACAACCAAGGTACATGCCTTTGACCGGAATCGAACCCAGGACCCTTTAGTCCGAAGGCCGACACTATCCACTGGGCCAAACCAGTTCGGGCCCATTAGTATAACGTTAAAAAGCAAATCATCCTCTCTGGGGGGAGAAGCCAGGACAGCTATTTCCTTGGGGAGGAAGAGCAGTGAAAAGATGAGGAGGGGGTTGAAGGAAGGCTACTAGGGTTCAAGTCATAGCATATTTTTGCCCTAAGTATATTTTGGATCAGGATGATACAAACAAGATTACTTTGTGATATTTCATCAAGATGTGTGCTTACGATTTAAGCATACTTTTCTAAGATGTTTCATATTTTTCAATAAAGACTATTTTTAAAAAGTCAGTAATAACTGCCCTGGCCTGTGTTGCCCAGTGATTAGAGCATCAGCCTGCGCATCAAATGGTCACAGGTTTGATTCCTGGTCAAGGGCGAGTACCTGGGTTACAGTTTCACTTCCCGCCCAGTCGGGGCATGTGCATGAGGCAACCAATCTGTGTCTCTCTCACTTCGATGCTTCCCTCTCCCTCCCCGTCCCCCTTTCCCTCCCCTTTCCTTCCCTCTCTGAAAGCAATGGAACAAAAATATCCTTGGGTGGCCAAGCTGGCTTGGATCAGTGGTTGAGCGTCAACCTGTGAACCCGGAGGTCACAGTTCGATTCCCAGTCAGGCACATGGCCAGGTTGGGGGCTCGATCCCCAGTGTGGGGCGTGCAGGAGGCAGCTAATCCATAATTCTCATCAATGATCGTTTTCTCTCTCTCTTCCTCTCCCTTCCTCTCTAAAATCAATAAAAATATATTAAACAAAAATCCTTTGATGAGGATTAACAACAAAAAAGTCAATGATGGCTTTTAAAACCATAACAAAAAAAATCGAGAACAGATTTTTAATTTTAAAACTGAAAAATAGCCAAAACTGGTTTGGCTCAGTGGATAGAGTGTCAGCCTGCGAACTAAAGGGTCCTGGGTTCCATTACATGGTCAAGGGCATGTACCTTGGTTGCGGGCACATTCCCAGTAGGGGGTGTGCAAGAGGCAGCTGATGGATGATTTTCTCTCATCGATGTTTCTAACTTTCTATCCTTCTCTCTCCCTCTCTGTAAAAAAAATCAATAAAATATATTTTAAAATAAATAAAAAATAAAACTGAAAAATAATTAAGAAAAGCAAGCTATTAAAGATATAAAATTAAAATGAAAGTATCAATTTAAAAAATACTATAAATGGCTGTCTTGGAAAATTAGGAAATGGGGGAGGATACAGGGGACATTATTTTTTTCAACAAGCCATGACTCTAAACTACATGATATATAACAAATAAAAATACCTAAATGAGCCCTGACCAGTTTGGCTCAAGTCAAGGGTCCCAGGTTCGATTCCGGTCAAGGGCATGTACCTTGGTTGCGGGCACATCCCCAGTAGGGAGTGTGCAGGAGGCAGCTGGTCGATGTTTCTCTCTTCAATGATTCTAACTCTCTCTCCCTCTCCCTTCCTCTCTGCAAAAAATCAATAAAATATATATGAAAAAAAATACCTAAATGAAAAGTTCTTTTATAACCATAATGAGGACATTTGGTTAAAGATGAGATACTGATCACACCCATTTCTCTGTTCCACCTGACAGCTCAATTAAAGAATAAAGACAGAACAACAAAGAAGGACAAAGAGAACCATTAGCAGACTAGCAACTTTAAGCCATTTCTGGGAGCTAAAAATTAGAGGCACATGTAGCAGAGCACACACAAGCCTCGAGTGTGCTCACAGAGGGTACGGTACAGGAAGCGTGGCTGAGCAGACACAGAAACTCTGTGCTGCGCCCTGGACTGGTGATTGAACCTGAGACCCTGTGGTGCACAAGCCAACCTTTAACCACTGAGCATACTGGCCAGGGCAGTGCTCCACTCTTGAAAACATTAACAGAGAACAAAAAATCAAACATTTGAGGAATACCTGTAATTTTTTTCTACCTTTTTAAAAAACATTTTATTTTTTATTGGTTTCAGAGAGGAAGGGGGAGAGAGAAACATCAATGATGAGAGAGAATCATTGATTGGCTGCCTCCTGCATGCACCCTACTGGGGATCAAGCCCGTAACCCAGGCATGTGCCTTTGACCACACTCGAACCAGGGACCCTTCAGTCCGTAGGTTGATGCTCATCCACTGAGCCAAAAAAGGCTAGGGCTATCCCTTCTATATATAACTGTTGTTAGAGGAAAACATCAGCAATAATTAAGGCTTTTCTTGGGGGGGGGGGCAGTTGATTCTCCCTATTCATGGATATAATCATATTTTATATGACAGATATGATGGTAGATATACGTGTGTGTGTGTGTGTGTGTGTGTGTGTGTGTGTAGCGAATATGCAAAGTGTCCTCTCAGAATCTCAACCGGGAGTTTGGTTGATGGCTATGACGTGCGCTGACCACCAAGGGTTGGCTCGGAACAAAGGAAGGCCCCGATAGGCCCTCATCCTGGCCAGGCCTAGGGACCTTACCCGTGCACGAGTTTCATGCACTGGCCTCTAGTCTTCTGTGAAGTCACTGTGGACACTGAATTAGCAAACACTGAACCATTCATTGTTCCTTGGGACATACAGGGAGGACTAGATTCCTGTGAGCCCTTAGCATATTTTCATCAGCTGATAACACATAACTTTATTTTACGTGTGTTTCTATTTAGGACCCCTTAATAGACTTGCACTCTAGCTGGTACTTTAGTCCTACACTTGGGGGGTATTTTAAACAGCAAAATCAGCCCTAGCTGGTTTGGTTCAGTGGAGAGAGTGGTGACCTGCGGACTGATGGGTCCTGGATTGGATTCCAGTTAAGGGTACATGCCTGGTTTGCAGGCTGGATCTCTAATAGGGGGTGTACAGGAGACAGCTGACCAATGATTTTCTCTCATCATTGATGTTTATATCTCTTTTTCCCTCTTCTTCACATTTTTGTTCTTTTTGTTAATGATTTTGCATTAAAATTCACACACACACGCACGCACGCACGCACACACACACACACACACACACACGCGCGCGGACTAAACAGACCACAAAAAGGCATCTGTGTAGAGGATGAAGCTGAAACAAGGCAGTGTGTCCCTTGCTGACCTCGCCTGGGGAACGCACACCCAGCAGCTGAAAGGTTTCACTCTCTGCGCATCCGGAACACACTCGGTACCGATTTGGGGACTACAAAGACAGGCCAGGTAGTGGAATTTGTGCGTTTGCAAATATGGAATTTGTGAATAAAGAGGCTAACTTTATCTGTTCTGGAGACAAATATGATGGTAGCTGCATGACAATGCAAATGTACTTAATGCCACTGACCTGTACACATAAAAATTGTTAAAATGGTAAATTTTACCACAATTTTTAAGTGTCACAATTGTGTAATTGAGAGACTGTCAATTTGTAGGAATTGTGCTTATGTGAGTTTCTTTTCTGCATATGAACTGTAAAGTCCTGACCTCTGAGCTGTACTAAACACACTACCATCAACTGTCCTCATGCTTGTCAGTCACATCTGCCATCAGAACACTAAGGCTCCTCCACCCCCTGCCCCCTTCTGAATCTGCCCCTGTTAACTTCCAAAGGAAGCAAACTATTCTGGGCAGTAATTCTTTTTTGTCAATCACTATAGTTGTTTTGAATAAACATTCAATTAAGCACTGCTCTCCTCACCCCAAGAAATTACTCCTTGTTGCGTTTCAATAGACAGAATAATAACTGTGAGCACCTGAAAGGATATTAGAACATCCTCTCTTTTCCAGCCATGGGTCTGTCTGTGGGAGGTCAGGTTTCTTCATATACTTTTAACCAAAACAACATACTGAAGTAGTTTGAATGCAGAAGCAGATGTGAAAACCTACCAAACTTCTATTAAGCAAACATTAAAGAAATTTGCAAATAATTAAGTGTTACTCTTCTCAATAATTTGTTTTGAAAAAGTCATTTTCATAAAAATACATTACTTACATTAATTTGTAATAGGTTACTTTAAATGAATATATATTTTTAAGTTCCTTAGTGTTAACTTCTACTGCAGTATCAATAAATATAACCCATATAAACAAGTTCTCCATTTTTTTTCTTTACCCACAGATATGTTTTTATTAATTTTTAGAGAGAGAAGTGGGGGAAGAGGAGTGAAAAAGAGAGAGACACAGAGAGAAACATTGATTGGTTGCCTCCCCTACACACCTCAACCATTGATTGAATCCACAATCAACGGAGCCACCTGGCCAGGGTGAGAGCCCTCAATTTAAACTATTTAAAGAAATTCTGAGTAGCCCTAGCCAGTTTGGCTCAATGGTTAGAGTGTTGGCCCACAGACTGAAAGCTCTTGGATTCAATTCCAGTTAAGGGCATGTACTTCAGTCAGAGCGGTGTGGGAGGCAACCAATCAATGTGTCTCTCTCACATCAATGTTTCTCTCTCTCTCCTTATCCTTTCCACTCTCTCTAAAACTTAATGGAAAAATTATCCTCAGGTGAGGATTGACAACAACAACAAAAGTTTGGGATCTGTTGTTAATCAATGGAGCTGCACAAGACCATTGACATTTAGTTTTAATGGTTATGCAGCAATAAAATTGTGAGGCGGAAAGCCAGGATAAAAAATTGTGACCCAAAGTATGTTGAGAAAACATACATATAAATATGGAGAATATACAAAGATAACAATAGTATTCAGGATATTATGACTGGGATTTTTTCTCCAAACTTTCTCTAAAGCTAACGTATTCTTCACACACTAAAAAAATTGTTGCGACTAAAATGTATAACTATTACCCTAGATCAGTGTTTCCCAAAGTGTGGTACGCATACCCCCAGGGATATGGGAAGAGTTTGGTGGGGGTACGCATTGCACCGGAGTTTGGTGGGGATATGCACTGCACCGTGCTTAGCTGCACTTAATTCTACGTTCTCATGAGTTTGAGGGGTACTCAGCATTACGAAAATTATAGAAGAGGTACACATATGTCAAAAGTTTGGGAAACACTTCCCTAGGTCAGTGGTCGGCAAACTGAGACTCTTGAGCCAAATACGGCTCTTTAGCCCTGAGTGTTCTAACGCCTCTTCTTCAAAATAGACTCGCCCAGGCCGAAAACCAATTTCTGCACATGGGCCACGAAGTTTCAATCGCACTGCGTGTGGGCCCGCACATGGTATTTTGTGGAAGAGCCACACTCAAGGAGCCAAAGAGCCGCATGTGCATCGCGAACCTCGGTTTGCCAACCATTGCCCTAGATGGTTTGGCTCACCGGACAGAGTGTCAGCAAACAGAATGAAAGGTCCTGGGTTTGATTCCCATCAGGGCCACATACCTTGGTTGCAGGCTCAATCCCCAACCCTGGTCAGGGTGCACCCTGGTCAGGGTATGTGCAGGAGGCAACCAATCAATGTCTCTCTCTCACATCAATGTTTCTCTCTCTCTCTCTCTCCCCCTCCCTTCCACTAAAAGTCAATGGAAAAAAATCTCCCTTCCACTAAAAGTCAATGGAAAAAATCTCCTTTATTTTACAAAAATGTAAAATAAAGAGACCACAGAGGAAACCAATAGCCAGAAACAATGGGATTTGCCAGCACAACCGGAAAGGGTTAGACCTGGAAGTCCTGGGAACCAAAGGTGATGTGGGAGCTGATGAGCAATTCCAAGGTGAAAAGTCTATATACAGAATGGTTGCTGCTCCCCAAACCAATCATTACCTACGGTTCCTAAGCGGCTCGCACTGCACTCTGTGAAAAGAGAACAAGGCTCTGGACTCAGGTCCCAGCAGCGAGCAGTGAGGAGATGAAAAAGGCGGAATGAAGTGTTGCGCAGCCACTTACGGGTGGGACCACCGGCTCCTTCCAAGCAGAAAATACATAGGATCCTTCCTCCCTTCCTTTCTTCTTTCCGAAGAAATACAGGGCCTTTATTATAATCAGTATTATTCTTGAAATTTATAATTGCTAAGCTCATTCAGGAAAGTATTTTTGCTTTCAGTGACCCAGAACTCACACACACGTGACAGATGCAGCTGAAGTACACGAAGAGTCTTATCTATGGAAACTGAATGTTCCCAGAGAGGAGAGCCAAAGGCTCGATAAGGAGCCTGGGGTCCTCCAATGAAGCACTGAACTCCCCACAGGAAGGCTTTGGGGGCAAACACAAACCTACAGGGCGAATGCAGACAGACAACCAGAGATTAACAGATTACAAAGAAAGTGTCTGTATGTAAGAGAGACACCAAGAAAGGCGACCAGAAAAAAGAAGCAATGCAGGGAGTAAAATCTACAGGGGTGGGGGGGTGGCGCGGGGGGGGGGGGGGAATAAGGGAAGAGGAAGGGGAGAGTGGGTGGGGAGGGGGAGAATATGAGAATAAATCTGTCACAACACTTAGAACTGGATGCTATGAAGACAAATAATCAGAGAACAAGAAAGCTGGGATAAGAGGGAAGCATGGATGTGATCATGTAAGACTAGATGATAAAATTAAAGACATCTCCTAGAAAGTAAAATAAAAACACAGAATGGGAAACAGATCAAATAACAAGAAAAATCAAGAGTTCCAATCTCTTGTTAATTATAATTCCAAAATGAAGGTTTTTAAATGAGACAATTCTCCAGAAGTGAAGAACAAGAATCTCTATGTTGGAAGGGTCCTATGAGCACCAACAACAATGAATGAAGACTAACTCCTTGGCACCTCCCTGTGAAATTCCTGAACATCAAGCATAAATGAGGAGTCTAAAAAGCTTCTGGAAACAAACAAAAAGTCACATAAGTTAGCCACTTATATTGCTATACTCCAGTCTTTAGAACTACCAATATCTGAAAACCCTTTGTGATCTGAATTTTTAGTTTTTCACTCTCTAATCACCGTCTCCCTTTCCCACTTACTTGCTCTAGGATGCTGAAATCACCAGGAGCTATAATCCATTTGATACCTTTGTAATTAGCTAGTTATTAATAATAATAGGAAAGGAGCAGGGGGGGCAGAATTATAAGCAGGGCCATTTGGGGTAGCTTCACCAGGAAGCTGCAATGTCACACTCCCCAGGGAACCCTGGGTCACTTTCTACAGATCACTAGGGGGATGGACCGGACAAAAGGAAAATGGACGCATGTGCAGTAGAGTCAGGGTGACGCGGGGAAGGTGTCTGTCAGTCAAGCCTGGGAGCAGAGATCATTGGCTAGAGTGGCAGGGCCAATGGAGATCTGTGAAAATTTGGGGATATATAATCCCAAAATAAAAGAAATTCTTGCTCTTCTTGGCTCTTGGTTCTCTCTGTTTCGTGTGGCTTTGCTCCTGCTTCCTTGCATTCGCCCATGTACCCTCCATAGCCATGTGGCCCTGAGGATGGACCCTGCACGCAATGAGCTGATGAACCACAGTAGGGAACACAAACCAAGCTAGCGTGAAGATGCACTGGACCGTGTCCCAATATCGAATGAAAACTGGGCAACGGCTTTAATCTTAGCTCCGCTGAAGTCACAGCTACACTTCTTCCAGGTGGGACTGAGGGAAATGGGACCTTGGAAACTCGGGGGTGCAATTCCACAGAAACAAAGCTTTCCACCAATTATCTCATTCTCTGGTGTGAATCTCAGAAAATTCCTTCTCCTATGATTTTGCAAGAAACCCACTCCCACCAGCAACTGGTGGAGTTAAGAAGAGCTCCCCGTAACACACTGATCTCACCACCTTCCTACAGACAAAAACATAACCAGTGTTAGCAAGAGTTTAGAAAAAGAAACACCCTTATTCATTTTGGTAAGTTATTAAAATAATACGACATTTTCTCAAAACCAAATGCCTACTACAATGCTAAACATTAATCCCCTTTGACCCAGGATTTCCACTCCTAGGAATTTATCCCACAAAAACACTCTTAACATGGGTGCAGAGTATTACCTATAATAATAAAAGCATAATATGCTAACTAGACGGGACAGCTGAACGACCTTCCGGACGTCATTCTGGGCGTCCTTCCAGATGAAGCCGCCACTGCGGTGGCAAAGGCAGAAACGGTTATGGGTGATGAGGCAGGCAGGCAGAGTGGTTAGGGGTGATGAGGCAGGCAGAGGGGTTAGGGGTGATCAGGCAGGCAGGCAGGTTGCTTATAGGCAATCAGGCAGGCAGGATAGAAAGTGAGGAGGGAGTTAATTTAGTAGTTCTGATAGAAGTATTTTTGATAAATATGCAAAGTGGTTGAGCAGAAAGCTGATATCAAACCAGACAGGAAAGCACATGCCTTCCTCCACTATAGCCCATCAAACATAAGCTATGAGGAAAGTATTTGGGAAGATTTTTCAAGCAATTTCTTGAGGATAAATTTATAACAAAACAGCACTATTGATTTGCAAGTATCATGTGTTTATTTTACATGACATTTAAAACAATTTTTACTATGTGGCAGATATTACTAAAAAAGAACAAAACACTACCCATTTTTAAAGGTGAAAGATTCAAACAATCAATATATTATATACTACATCCAAAGAAATGGGAAACGAAAAGAATTCCCAGATAATTAATGTTTCTTGTTCTTAAAAAAATTGTTTACTTAGCTTAGAAAGGAGCCCAAGTCTATCTGCTCTCTCCTCTTTCTCTCCTGTGGAACTAATCAGAGCAAGTGTAACAGAAATTAAGCATAATCTCATTTACCTCTCTGCCTGTAAGGATGTGTCTTGCCAATTTCACTTTTGCAAAATTCCCTTTGCCGATTGTTTTCAACAGTCTGTAGTTTCCGATGTGAGGCTGTTCGTCTGCACAGGAAGCTATAGAGTTTCTACACCGAGCTCCAGAGCGCCCGGTGCGGGAGGTCACTTCTTGCCGACCATCTCCATGTGACGTGTGCTACAATACAATATACACAAAACAAAGATAAGGATATGGGAACACAGTTACCTACCAAGTTGTAAATGCCTCTAGCTAAAGAAACAACACATTAATACTTTAATTTAAAAATATATATATTTTATTGATTTTCCACAGAGAGGAAGGGAGAGGGAGAGCCAGAAACGTCGATGAGAGAGAAACATCAACCAGTTGCCTCTTGCATACCCCCTACTGGGGATGTGCCCGCAACCAGGGTGCATGCCCTTGACCAGAATTGAACCTGGGACCTTTCAGTCCACAGACCAACGCTCTATCCACTGAGCCAAACCAGTTTCAGCTAATTTTAATCCTAATACATATACCACTTTGAAGAAATTTGCCCATGTGTCTATGTTTGTTTGTTTGTTTTAAATATTTTTATTGATTTCAGAGAGGAAAGAAGAGAGAGAGAAAGAAACATCAATGAGAGAGAATCATTGATCGGTTGCCTCCTGCACACTCCCTACTGGGGATTGAGCCTGCAATCCAGGCATGTGTCCTTGACCGAAATTGAACCTGGGACCCTTCAATCTACAGGCCCTTCAATCTGCCGAAGCCAGTTTGGCTCGTAGAGCGTCGGTCTGCGGACTGAAAGGTCCCAGGTTCGATTCCGGTCAAGGGCATGTACATTGGTTGCGGGCAGATCCCCGGCAGGGGGTGTCCAAGAGGCAGCTGGTCGATGTGTCTCTCTCATCGACGTTTCTAGCTCTCTGTCCCTCTCCCTTCCTCTCTGTAAAAAATTAATAATATTCAGCTGCCTCCTGCACACCTCCCGCAACCAAGACACATGCCCTTGACCAGAATCGAACCCGGGATCCTTCAGTCCGCAGGCCTACGGTCTATCCACTGAGCCAAACCAGTTTTGGCTGAATTTAATTCTTAAAGGTAAAGGAGTCCTGATACTTCTCACTCCCATGGAATGGAGCCAATAACCATTTCATCTACCAAGAAAATTAGAACATGTACCCTGCTACTAATGCAGAATCAAGCCAAAGATGGGATTAACAAATTTGTAAAGTATTCATTTCAAACTAAAACTTCTCTTTAATGCAAAACTTTTAAGTTGCTACTATTAGGAAATAAAGCAAACACTGTAGTTACCTACTCAGCATCCATTCCTTCCTTCTTCCTTTCTAAGAGAAGCTGGGTGTATTTGGGGGAGGCAACATGGCCAGTTAAATACTTGTTTTCCCAAACTTCCTGCAGCTAGAGGTAGCATATGGCTTAGTTTGGCCAGTTCTCAATAGTGAGAGGTTTTCATGTAAAATGTCCCTAATACAACCCCACAACACTCAGCTTCCACCCCAAAGCAAAATAGCTTTTTGTTCAAGCTGCAACCATGAATGCTTCCAGATTCCACATAACCCACAGAAACAATGCCTATGTAGTCTCCGTAAGACCACACAAGACTCACCACGGCGGGCGAGCAGCGCGGGGCGAACCTGCAGCCTAACACTCTACTGGAAGGAGAAGTTGGGCTCCCGCAGGAAGCCCTCTTCTTCCAGGGGCCTGCCACACTACACACGCAGGTGCAGACGGGTCAGCACAAACCCCTGGCAGACGAACCCAAGCACATGCTTTAAATTCTTGTGTAAGATAACATTAAAAGTAGGAGAGGCCCCGGAAGAGATGTGTTTTCTCCTTCAGGTTTAACCTGAAAGTTTAAAGTGGAAGTGAGACAGTGCATTTGTTTTCATTCTCCCACTGGTCATCAGAAGAGGCCAAATTCCAGATAAATTTTACTACACCAAGAATTCTCTTTGAAATTAAAAATAACAGGTACTATTTTATATTAAACTGTGTTTAAGTTTCATAATTACAATATAATCATGTGCTACACAAATAATCAAAATGGTGAATATTCTACTCACTACAAATTTCCACCTACACCAAATTTACATACAGAAGAAATGAAGCTGACCCTCATAAGATCTTTCCCAAACACTTTGACCAAATAAAAATACTAATTCTTGGCCCCAGCTGGGTGGCACAGGTGGCTGGAGTATTGTCCCATACACCAAAAAGGTTGCAGGCTGGCCTAACCGGTTAGGCTCAGTGTATAGAACATCAATCAGCCTGTGGACTGAAGGGTTCCGAGTTCGATTCCGGTCAAGGGCAAGTACCTTGGTTGCAGGCACATCCCCAGAGGGGGGTGTGCAGGAGGCAGCTGATTTTGGTCAGTGGTCAGGATGTTGGCCTACAAACTGAAGGGTCTCAGGTTTGACTCCTGTCAAGGGTATGTACCTAATCGATATGTCTCTTTCACATCAATGTTTCTCTCTATCTCTAGTCCTCCCTTCCACTCTCTCTAAAAATTAATAGAAAAAATAATGTTGGGTGAGGATTAACAAAAGAAATGATAACTCAAGGGCCCAAACGTAGAATCAAGGTCTGGGGTGGGGTCCAGCAATCAGTACCTCAACAAGCCCTCTAGGTGATCCTGGTGTTTGCTCCGGTTTGAGTTTAGCTGAGGGTACTTTGATCAACAGGAATTGGAAGTCCGAAAGAGCAATATGATTCCTAGGTATATCCTCTATGGAACAGTGTAATAATACACAGAGTAGGTACTTAAATGTGAACAGGTTAACAGTAATCTCATATAACCAATAGCTGGCTAGACAATAACACCATTAGTTTATCTATTTCTCAGAGATAAGAAATTATGATGATTGTATAAAATAATACTAAGTACATGGTGCACACACACTGGGAGCTGTTAAATAATGGGCAAAGCCCCTGGGCACTTTGGCAAATCACCCAAACTTACTAAGTGTCATACACTTTGAAACTTAAGTGAAAAATACATTTCTAGTTTTATCAGTATACAAACAGGATTTGTCCATGGGTCTACACAAACCAATTGTAGAACGTAAATTAAAATACAATCTTTTTATTGACGTTAAAAAGCATCTTATTTCAGCCTGGCCAGTATGGTTCAATAGTTTAATATCAACTTAGGAACCAAGAGGTCATATGACACTTTGATTCCCAGTCAGGGCACATGCCCAGGTTGTGGGCTCTATCCCCAGTAGGGCACCTGAAGGAGGCAGCCTACTGATGATGTTTCTCTCTATACCTTTCCCTTCTTCTCTTTAAAAAAATTCATTAATTAATTAAAAGAACATCTTATTTCACATCTTAGCCAACTATGGATTCTAATTTGAATAGTGTTTATAAAGTAGACAACTGAGGAAATTTGAACACTGACTAGATATTTGATATTAAGAAATTATGATAAACTGGATTATGATTACTTTTTAAAAATAAGCTTTATATTTTCTAAAAGCTTTAGAGATGAAATGATAAAATGTATTGAATTTGCTTCCTGGGGAGAGAACAAATGAAATTAAGGCTGGCATTGATGCCCTACCTGGTTTGGCTTAGTGGATAGAGTGTTGACCTGCAGACTGAAGGGTCCCAGGTTCAATTCAGGTCAAGGGAACCTGCCCCATCGCAGACTCAATCCCCAGTTGGCAGGAGGCAGCCAACCAATGATTCTCTCTCATTACTGATGTTTCTATATCTCTATCCCTCTCCCTCTCTGAAATCAATAAAAAAAATATATATATATTTTTTAAAGACTGGCCACTGAGTACATGGGGGGCTAACTGCATATCAGGATTTCTCAATCCTGGCACAACTGACATTTTGGACCAGGGAGTTCTTTGCTAGAGAAAAGGGGTACTATCTTGTGTATTGTAAGATGTTTAGCAGCATTCCTGGTCACTAGCAACCCTCTGCAGTGTGACAACTACAAGTGTCTCCAGACACTGTCAAACATCCACTGGAGGGCCAAACTATTCCCAGAAGACAATCTTTGACAAATATTTATTAAACTTGCTCTACTGACTTGTTCGAAATTTTCCATAACAAAACTTTTTCCCCCATTCTCAATAGAGAATATGTTTTTATTAATTTTAGAGAAAGGGAGAGGGAGAGAAAAACATTAATCAGTTGCCTCCCAAACTCAGATTGGGGATCAAACCCACCTGACCTAGAATCAAACCTAGAATACAATTTCTGAGTATGGGACAATGCCCCAACCAACTGAGCAACACCAGCCAGGGCAACAAAACACTTTTAAGTCTTAATTATACTCTGTATTGGAACAACTATATCTTTCTAATTGAATGATCTATCTATTTACCTATCTATCTATCTATCTATCTATCTATCTATCTATCTATCTATACTAGGCTAATATGCAAAGTGTCCCCTCAGGAGTTCGACCGGGAGACTGAAGTTTGATCACACACTACCAGGGGGTGGCACAAAAGGAAGGAAGGCAGGCCCCGATTGGCCCTGATAGCCAGCCAGCCTAGAAACCCTACCTGTGCATGAATTTCGTGCACCATTGCCTCTAATTAGTACATAAGCTTTTGGGAAATAGCCTGATATACAACAAGGCAGAGGGGACTGAGCTGAAAAACTAGGACTCAGTAAAGGTTCTGCTACTAAAGTCAGAGGACATAAGCAGCTGGTCACCTATCTGAGCCTCAGCATCTTCATTACATCAGATTGCCTGACTAGTCCTTTGAGCTACAAAGTGGATATTCACATTTGAAAAAAAATGAAACCTTAGCCTGTTTGGCTCAGTGGACAGAACATCAGCCGGCAGACCAGAGTTCCAGGTTCGATTCCGGTCATGGGGACATACCTTGGTTGCAGGCTCTCCCCAGCTCAGGCCCTTGTCAGGACTTGTACAGGGATAACCAATAGATGTGTTTCTCACACATCGATGTTTCTCTCTGTCTTTCCCTCTCTCTTCCACTCTCCATAAAAGAAAAGAAAAGAAAAGAAAAGAAAAGAAAAGAAAAGAAAAGAAAAGAAAAGAAAAGAAAAGAAAAATCAATGGAAAAATATCCTCGGTGAGGTTTAATAAAAAACAAAAGCTAAAAAGAAAAAGAAAAAGAAAATATAGTAGACAAGAATGAAGATGATGTTTTCATAACAAATTATCTGCCTTTTATTATTCTTTTTTTAAAATATATTTTATTGATTTTCCACAGAGAAGGGAGAGAGATAAAGAGCTAGAAACATCGATGAGAGAGAAATATCGAGTAGCTGCCTCTTACACACCCCCTATCGGGGATGTGCCCGCAACCAACGTACATGTCCCTGACCGGAATTGAACTTGGGACCTATCAGTCTGCATACGGACGCTCTACCACTGAGCCAAACCGGTTTCAGCGCCTTTTATTATTCTTAACCAATAGGCGACATTCTTATCTCAATTTATGTAATTATTTAAAATTTAAATAAATTTGCAACAACTTGGATGTATCTTAAAAGGATTATGCTAAGTGAACTAAGTCAGAAGGAAAAGGACAAGAATCATATAATTTCATGTGGAATATAAAACAAAAAGCAACAAATGAACAAACAAACTCATAGACACAGACAACAGAATGGTGGTTATCAGAGGGGAAGGTGGGTAGGTAGATAATGAGGGTAAAGGAGGTCAACTATATGGAAATGGAAGAAGACTAGACTTCCGGAGGTGAGCACCTAGTGGAGAATACAGATGTCATGCTGTAAAGTTGCATTACTGGAATTTATATAATGTTATTACCCAGTGTTACCCCAATACATTTAATTTGGGCATCTGATTCTGAGTTGAGCATCTGCCCCCTGGTGGTCAGTGCACCTCATAGAGACTGGTTGTTCTGCCATTTGGTCAATTTGCGTATTAGCCTTTTATTATATATGATTGTAGAAAAAGTAAGACTGTAAGGGCAAATAACAATCAACGGTTGCCAGGGGCTAGAGAAAGGCAGAGGGGATTGACTGTAAAGGGCCATAAAGAACACTTTGGGCCAAAACCGGTTTGGCTCAGTGGATAGAGCGTCAGCCTGCGGACTGAAAGGTCCCACGTTCGATTCCGGTCAAGGGCATGTACATTGGTTGCGCACATACCCGGTAACGGGTATGCAAGAGGCAGCTGGTTGTTGTTTCTCTCTCATTGACGTTTCTAGCTATCGCTCTCTCCTTCTCTCTGTAAAAAATAAAAAAAACCCAAAAAACAAAAAACACTTTGGGGCAAAGGAAAAGCTATATCTTGTCTGTGATAGTGGTTACATGGCTATGCATTTGTCAAAATACATTAAACTAGCTTTGCAGAGTGGCAATATTGTAGCCAATGAGGTTTATCCAAGGCGCAATTATTGCTAATTGAAAAAAAATTCATCAAACTATATATAAGAGTGTATGATCTACCTCAATAAACCTAACTTTAGCAAATGAGCTGCTCAACAGACTGAGGGCTCCCATTCATTCGGTACCCTCATTACTCAACTGGCAAGAAGTCTAATATTCAGCAGCAGTTCAGTGACAGAGGGTAAATAATATGGTATATGCCAGGTGTATAACACTGACACAAGGGCACCGCACTGTAAAAGACACCCAAGTACTTCCAGAACATGCCAATTCCCGAGTTAAAAATGGAACAGGGCATGTTAAATTAACACATGACGTGTTAGCTACAATCCTCTGATTGTAACACTGTCAAAAATTCAATTTTAAAAACATTCCATGAGAATAAAGGCACTCTTCATACTCTATTGTTTTTAAAGAATAAAGTTAGCGCTCTAGCCGGTTTGTACGAGTGCACAGAGCATCAGCCTTTGGACTGAAGGGTCCCAGGTTCAATTCCTGTCAAGGGCACATGTCCAAGTTTCGGGCTTGATCCCCAGTAGGGGGTGTGCAGGAGGTAGCCAATCAATGAATCTCTCTCATCATTGATGTTTCTATCACTCTCTCTTCCTCTCTGAAATCAATAAAAATCTATTTTAAAAAATAAATTAAAAAAATAACAAAGTTAGCAATTTGTAATGACCACAAAAAAATTACAGCATAATTCAACAAATTCAGCAGAGAAGGAGCAAAAGACTCATTGGGTGTAAATCCTTCATTATCACAAGTCTGTGATGGTAATGATGATGATACGTATTTGGCTTCAGTTTATTTAGAAAGTTCGGAGCACTTGCTCTGGCCCACTGTAATATTTTGCTTCTCTGAATGCAAGTCAATAATTAACGCTAACTCACTTTTTTGCTTGTTCCACTAAGAGTAGTCAAAGAACAGGCTGATCAAGTCAGAAATCGGTTCAAAGGGTCTACAAGAAAATGAACTCACTGACTCGCTTAGTCTTACCCCTTTCTGTGGCTCTTTATGGAATCTCCTAACCGGTCCCAGGTAAAGAAGGTGCCAATGACCGGCCTGGTTAGAGCGCCTGGACCACCACACGTTCACATCCTGCTGCTCTAGTGCCCGGAGCGGGTCACCTGCCAGCCACCCGGTAAACCGGCGGCACTGACATGAAGGCACCTGCCCTGGTGCCCAGGGTCCCGGCGACGTTACCGGAATCAGGGGCACACGCGCAGGGCAAAAGCTTTTCCCTACGTGATGACAGTGGGACCCGGTGCAGTTTCTTACCCACACAGCTCGGCTGGGGCAGTTCTGAACCCCGAGAGGGGAGTTCGGAAACTGCCCCAAGTGTCATTCCCTAAAAACGCTGCTCGCGGCCTTTTCAAACGGGGTCGTGAACAAAACCGATGCGAGCCCCCCCGCCCCCCCCTTTCGGGAAGCAAGCAGCCTGGCGGCTCACCTGCCTCCCGGCGCTCCCGCCCGGCCCGCGCCGCCCTCGGTGTGAGTGCCCCGCTCACGCCAGTCCCGGGCAGCGGAGAGAACGAGGCACAAAGGACGCTCACTGGGCCCGATGGGCTCCTTTTCCGCGGCACCACGAGCCGGCAGCCCTCAGAGCCGCCCGCCCATTAAAGGGAGTTGGGTGCGCTCGGCCCGGCAGAGATGGGGCGCGCACCGGGCCCCCGCGGCGCGGCGCGGCGCGGCCTGGGACCCCGGCGGGCGGGCGGGCGGGCGGGCGGGCAGGGCTGCGGCCACGGGCGCGCTCCGGCGGCCCGGCCCGGTCCTCCCAGGAAACGGCCGGGCCCGGCCTGCTGCCCAGCCTCCTCGGCGGGCGCTGCGGCCGGAACAGCCGAGCGCCCGGTTACTCACGTTCTCAGCGTCCCGTTCATTCACCGTGGGCAGCGGCGTCCTCGTGGACATCTTCCTTCACTTCGGGGCCGCGCAGCGCGAGGAGGAAACACAGCCGGCCCGGCGGCGGCGGCGGCCCGGAGCGGCTCCCCTCCCCCACGCCGCCTAGATCCCGGGCCGGGTCCCGGCCGCCCCCCGGAGGGTCCCGGCGCTCATGCTCCCGGCCCGGCGGCCGCGCCGACGAGCCCGGCGGGCGGCGGTGGCGGGGCCGGGCCGGCGGAAGCGGACTGCGGGCGCCCCGTGGGCCCGGAGCCCCTCGCCGCCGCCTCCGCCCGTCGCTCCGCGGGTTTCAGAGCCCGGGCCTCCACACCGCGCCGCCGGCGGCCCCCGAGAAGGCGGAGGATGTGCAGGCGACGGAGCGCGAGACAGGCCGCCGCGGCCTGCGGGCGCCGACCATGGACGGGACTGTGGAGGCGGCGCCTGCGCCCAGCTGCTCGCCTCGCTCCGGCTTCGCTTTCCGCCTCAGCCTCCGCCTGCTGGCCGCCGGCGCCGCCGCCGCAGCCTGCGCCTCAGAGCCTCACAGACTCAAGATGGCCGCCCGACGGCTTCCTCTGCTGCCTCCGGGGGCCGGAAGTGACGACACCGCTGCCTCCCGGAGCCCGGCCAATCAGCGCGGCCGAGGGAGCCGGCCGGCTGCTGTTGCTAGGGGAGACCTGGTCCTGCCCCGGGCCCGGGGGGCGGCTCTGGGCCGGGAAGGGCTGGCGGGTCCGACAGGTCCGGGCGGGCGGCAGGTTCCCGGCGCCCGGAGCACGCGGGCGCCCCCCGAAGAGCCGGCGAAGGCCCTGGGCGGCGGCCGGAGTGCCAGCACCGGGTTGGCACGTACAGTGCTGACCGTGGGCCTGCTCGGTAGGAAAGCTGCCCCGGACCGTGCGGCACCGAGCCGAGTCCCGGCTGCAGCGATGAGAAGGCCGGGGCGGCGGGGAGGTGCGGGGCTCCTGCATCATCGACGCGGACCCGGGAGTGGAGGACTCCGGCGCCTTCCTGCCTCTGGCTCCGAGCTCCGAGCTCCGAGCAGCCGGGCTGGGCTCGGCCTCCGAGGGCAGCAGGCGCGTCCTGCTCTGCAGGAGACGGCTGTCTGCAGGAAGGTGGACGGAGGCCCAGCTGATGCCATTGGGAAGGAGGGGTGCCGTGCCGGTGCCATAGGAGGTTAGGGGGCAGGGGAGGTGTTGCGAGCAAAGCCCTAGAAACACGCAGGGGCCAGTTCCTAAATGCCCCGGGGGCTCTGCTACACCAGGGGAGGCTGTTGGAGCACTGCAGGCATCCCCGGGTCCCAGCTGGGCTGACTTCAGGGGACGCTGGAAAGGCTCCCCCCTCCACCGCCTGTGCCCCGGGCCCTGCCCAGAGGCTGGCCAGCGGGGGGCGGAGGCCCTTGGTGCAGGGCTCTGAGGAGGGAGCTGGATCCGTAGGGGTTGGAGCAACATGACCTATTCCTGAGAGTCTGCCCCGTGGGTCCATTACATTTGTTACCTAATTTCCGCCTCAGGGTAGCCCGGTAAGATGGGCAGGCACCCCGGAGACTTGAAGTCTAAACAGGTAACAGGGACTTGACCAAAGTACCCCAGCTGGACTGCAGAACTGGGATTTGAACCCGGATTTTAAAACTTCCTAATGCATAAGCCCTTGTAACGGGTATATCCTGTTTTACTTTTTCTCTTTTGTCCTCCCCATGTG
Organism: Pipistrellus nathusii; assembly: GCA_963693515.1. Classification (NCBI taxonomy): domain Eukaryota; kingdom Metazoa; phylum Chordata; class Mammalia; order Chiroptera; family Vespertilionidae; genus Pipistrellus; species Pipistrellus nathusii. The sequence continues at coordinate 1,967,818 of OY882858.1, forward strand.
AACCGTCTGGGACGTTTCCTGCTGTGAAACGCCCGTCTTTCAACACCGGACTCATCTCCGGGGAGGTCACGTACCCACCTTCAAGAGCTGAGGACTGAGAATCGAGAGGCTTCCGTCTCCCTCTCTCTGGCCAGTGCTCCCCAGGCCCAGGGTGGCCCGTTTAAAATGTTGTCAGGGACTCTCCCCCTCCCCACGAGGGAGTCTGCTTGTTTCTCAATAAATTTCCATCTTTTCCTATAATAAATAAATAAAATGTTATGTTCTTTCTTCCTCTTCAGCCAAGCAGAAATGGTTGAATTCTCATTAAATGTATGTCATCCAGTTCAACTGATAAGTGGCTTAGCACAAGATTTTGGGAACCCCAGCAAGGGTATTTGACCCAAAAGGGGTTGGGCCAGGGATGCTCCCTGAAAAGAGCTGTTTCTCTGAGTCTGAAAGCCTGAGCAGCCGGCCGGTGAGGAGGGGGAGATGGCCTGGCCAGGGGCACAGAGATGAGAAACAGCCGGCAGTGTGCACCCATGTCAACAGGATGAGAGGTGAGCCTGGAGGGTGAGGCAGGAGCCAGGCCAGATGTGGTCACAGCGTGGCACTCCGTCCTGCGCCGATGACAGCAATGTCAAGGTCAGCTGGGAGACACCGGCAGGACCCAAGCACGGCGTCAGCCCCGGGCAGGGGCGCCAGGAAATGAGGTTTCTCCCTAGACGGGATCTCTTTGGAGTCACACATTCAATACGAGTAATGAGTCAGTGAGTGCCAAAGGTAGGAAATTAAGCTGACAAGTCCTCATTCACGATGCTTCTGGTTTTCATGAAGTCGAGAGTTGAGGAAACACTTTGAGCTTCTCATTACACTTATGTGAAAAGACAGCATCCTATAGAATAGAAGCGTAGTATACAAATTGTCCCCTGGACCAGGAAGTCATTTGGGAGTTCCACTAGTGGCAGCTGGCAGCCGCCAGGGGCCCTACCAGTGCCCACATTTCATGCACTGGACCTCTGGTGGTACTATAAAGGCAAGGTGTGCCTGTTACATGCCAAAAAAAAGAGGCGGAAGAGAAGCAGAAGGAGAAAAAGAAAAAAAAGTGTCCAGCCAGGTATGGCTCAGTGGTTGAGTGTCGACCCATAAACCAGGAAGTCACACTTCCGTTCAGGATCAGGCACATGCCCGAGTTGTGGGCTCAACCTCCAGTAGGGGGCGTTTAGGAGGGTTAGGGGCCCTGCAGCCCTGTGATCTGGGGTCACCTGGAGGCCCCTCCTCAACCCCGGCCACAGATGCCCAGGACGGGCTCCCCTACCCCCCAGCACCCACAGGCCACCCAGTCTCCCTCTGAACCTGCACTTGAGAACCAGAGGCACCCTGGCCCTGAGGGAGGGGCGACTGGAGGCTGGAGGTGACCCGGGGAACAGGATAGAGACCTCTGACTGACTTCTTTCCCCGACCAGGGCCCAGGACAATTCACGGTCCAAGCAGCCTGGGGCATTTTTCCTTTAAAATAACCAACAGCCCTGTGGCTCAGTGGTTGACCTTCGACCTATGAACCAGGGAGTCAGGATTCAATTTCCGGGTGGGGCACATGCCCAGGTTGCAGGCTCAATCCCCAGTGTGAGGCGTGCAAGAGGAAGCTGATTAGTGATTCTCTCTCATCACTGATGTTCCTCTCTCCCTCTCCCTCTCTGAAATCAATATATTAAAAAGAAAATAAAGAACAAAATCTTCAGAGGTCTAGCCTCTCCTCCTGACCTCACAAGGACTGCCCAGGGCTGGGCACGGCGAGGCGGCCTGGAGCCCACCAAGACGTTCGAACAGGATTCTGTCCCCGCAGTGCAACCTCAGCCCTGAGCTGGCCAGGGCTGGCCCTCTGAGTCAGGTCTGAGTCCCCACCACGCCCTCCCGTGGGGCGGCCGGGCTCAAAGCCTCCTTTCACAAAGAGGGCAGGCGCACGGATGACTCGCAGTGTGTAATGTGTCTGAGCTCAGATGAATAATTGACGTGCTTGAATCTTAATAAGCAGGAACTGATTTCCAAGGCCAGGGAAGCCCAAAAGAGATTCTGGTAAAGCAAACTCTTAAATGTGGGCCAAGGCAGGCAAATAAACATTCAAACAACAATAAAACCCCCAAACCTCCCTAAAAACAGACACCTATACACACATATACCTGGGTAATTTATAGGTCAAATAAATTAAGAAGGAAAATGTAGAACTGAATAATAATGAAAATTTCTGTTTTCACATCAGAAGTTGTGGGATACAATGAAAGCAGTATTTAGAAAGGAAATTATACTGTAATATGTTAACTACAAAAAAGGCTAAAAATTAATAAGCTATGTATTAATATTATGTAGTTAGGGGAAAAAATACAATATACCAGAGAAAGCCAAAAGGAAAAGGAAGGCCTGGCTGGTGCACCTCAGTTGGTTGGAGTGTAAACCCGTCCACCAAAATGGTGGCAGGTGCGATCCCTGATCTGGGTGAGTCAGGAGGCAACCAATCAATGTTTCCCTCTCCCATCGCTGTTTCTCTCTCCCCTCCATTTTTCTCTAAAGTAAAATTTTACAAAGGACAAAATAAGAGCAGAAATTAATGAAATAGAGAACAAAGATAAAATGAGATCAACAAAATCAAAAAAGTTATTTGAAAAAAACTAGTTGAAAGGTAAAAGAATAAAGGAGAGAAAGCATGAGGAAGGCATTAGAAAATATAAAGGAAAACATGATTACAGATGTTGCAGATTCACAAAAGATCACAAATATTATCAACAAATTTGTGTCAATATTTTGAAAATATATACAGTTAATTTCTATAAAACTATAACATCATAACTACCCAAGAAGTAGAAAATCAATAGTTCTATAACTATTAACGTTGAAATCGTTTTATAAGCAGTTTTACTAAATTGTCAAAGAACACAATATTTCAGTTTTATGCAAACTCTTTCAGACAAGAAGGGTCCAAAATTCATGACCTTAGCAAGCAACTCGGGAAGCTTGAAAAGGAACAGTAAGCCCTGGCTGGTGTTGCTCAGTGGGTTGGGTATTGTCCCATGCATCGAAAGGTTGTGAGTTCAATTCCCAGTCAGGGCACATGCCCAGGTTGCATGCTTGATTCCTGGCAGGGGGCAGATCATGCAGGAAGCAGCCAATCAATGATTCTCTCTCATCATTGATGTTTCTCTCCCAGTCTCTCTTCCTTTCTGAAATTAATTCTTGTTTGCTTTTCTACAAAAAGAAAAAAATTAGTCCCTTCTCAACACTTGAGAGATCCGGCATTGAAATATCTGAAGCATTGTATCATACATGGGAATGAAGCCTGGCAACAACCAAAGTGTCCTTCGATAGATGACGGATAAAGAGGATGTGGTACATGATATATACAATGGAATATCGCTCTGTCATAAGAAAATATGAAATAGTTAGCCGGGACCGGTTTGGCTCAATGGATAGAGCGTCGGCTTGGGGACTGAAGGGTCCCGGGTTCGATTCCGGTCAAGGACATGTACCTTGGTTGCGGGCATATCCCCAGTAGGGGGTGTGCAAGAGGCAGCTGATTGATGACTCTCATCGATGTTTCTAACTCTCTCTCTCTCTCTCTCTCTCTCTCTCTCTCCCTCTCTGTACAAAATCAATAAAATATATTTTAAAAAAAGAAAAAGAAAATATGAAATAGCTATTTGTGACAACATAGATAGATCTTGAGACTATCATGCTAAGTGAAATAAATCGGATGGAAAAAGTCAAGAACCAAATGATTTTACTCATATATGGGATATAAAACTGAAAACAACAAGTGAACAAACAAGACAAGCAAACAAAAACTCATAGACACAGACAACAGTATGAAGGATGCCAGAGGGAGAAGAGAGGTGGGGGTAACAAAGGGTAAAAAGGGTCAAATATATGGCGACAGATTTGACACACAATGCAATATCCAGATGATGTATATAGAATTGTACACTTGAAACTTATTAACCAATGTTACCCCAATAAATTTAACTTAAAAAAATCAACATAATTCTTTTTTTTTTTTAAATATATTTTATTAGTTTTACACAGAGAGGAATTGAGAAGGATAGAGAGTTAAAAATGTTGATGAGAGAAATACACCAACCAGCTGCCTCTTGCACATCGTAGGGGATGTGCCCGCAACCAAGGTATGTGCCCTTGACCGGAATTGAACCAGGGACCTTTCAATCTGCAGGCCAATGCTCTATCCACTGAGCCAAACCGGTTTTGGCAAAATCAACATAATTCACCAAAAGATTAGAATGGAGAAAAAAGATCATATGAACACTATGCATGCAGGAAAATGATTACATTTTCCCAGCAAACTAGGAACGGATTGGAACTTAATTTCACTGTAATCAAATTTACCAGAATTTTCCATTATTTTTATGCAATATAGTAATTTTTTTTTCTGATTTAATCTCCTTAGCAATTATAGGTCTGGTCAGATTTTGTATTCCTTGGTAAGTAGGAACTTATGTTGCTATATTGAAATCCGCCATTTACCTTTTTCCTATCACCATTTATGCCTTCTATGCCCTCCTCCTCTTTAACCCTCTCCCCCGACCCTATCACCACACTATTGTCCATGAGTTTCTTTTTGCTCAGTTTCCCCACCAGAGCTGCCCACCTGCCCTCTTATCTATGAAATGCTTTTGTTTTGATTGTCCATTAAATTCTACATGAGTGAAATCATATGGCATCTGTCTTTCTGTGATTGGTTTATTTCACTTAGCACAATGTTCTCCAGGTCCCTCTGTGCTATGGAAGGGTAAAATGTCTTCCTTTGGATGGCAGGGTAGTATTCCACTGTGTACCACGGTTTTATCCACTCATTTACTGGACACTTGGGCTGTTTCCAAATCTTTGCTGTATGCCACCTAGCTTTATTGTCCCTCATTACCTGCATTACTGTAGTCTTTTGTGTTATTTGATCTTTTGTATTAAATGCTTATTTTCTCATTTTCCTTTTATGTATTTTATTATCTTTGTGGTTACCATGGGGATTACATTTAACTTCCTAAAGTTATGAAACTTCATTTGAATTTATGCCAAGTTAATTTTACTAAAGCATGTGGGAAACAAAAGGTTGCAATTGTTAAAATAGTACTGGCTTTTATAATTTCCCATTTACCTTTATTGAGATCTTTATTTCTTCTTATGGCTTTGAGCTACTCTCTAGTGTCCTTTCACCCAGAAGGGCATTCCTTCCAGGGTAGGTCTAGAGCAGTGTTTCCCAGAGTGTGGTACGTGTATCCCCAGGGGTAAGTTTGGTGCGGGTACATGTTGCACCAGAGTTTAGTGGGGATATGCACTGCACCGTGCTTAGCTGCGCCTAATTGTACGTTCTCATGAGTACGAGGGGTACTCACCGTTATGAAAATTATAGGAAAGGTACACATATGTCAAGTTTGGGAAACACTGGTCTAGAGGCAACAAACCTCATCAACTTATTTTGTCTGAAAATGTCTTAATTCTTCCTTCTTAATTATTTTTATTTCTTTCAAAGAGAAAAGAGAGGGCGTTAGCATCAATGAAAATCATCGATCTTCTGCAGAAACCGGTTTGGCTCAGTGGTAGAGCGTCAGTCTGCAGACTGAAAGGTCCCAGGTTCGATTCTGGTCAAGGGCATGTACATTGGTTGCGAGCACATCCCCGGTAGGGCGTGTGCAAGAGGCAGATGGTCAATGATTCTCTCTCGACATTTCTAGCTCCCTATCCCTCTCCCCTCCTCTCTGTAAAAAATCAATAAAATATACTTAAAAAATAAAATCTTTGTGAGATCAGATCTTTCTCAGGGACAGCATCTGTTGATTTGTTTTCCTTTGGTGGCCGTATTTCCGTTGCCATATATTGTTATATTGTTGCACACTGGGCATCTGAATCTGTTAACTTTGGAAATAAGATCCCTCCCCCCCCCCCCCCCAGGGCAGCTGGATTTGTTATTCATTTATTATTAGTATTATTTTTATAGGCTGTGCCTGTGCAAAGCCTCAGCCTGAGGATACACTTTAAGGTCTTCCCAGGTCTCTCTGGGCCTCTGCCTTTCACCAGGCATATGAGGTCAGCTTCCAATTTCCCGTACATACGCAGCTCCTGTCAATGTCCTAGTCTTTAATGTCTGGCTTCCGAAAGGCGAAATGAGAGGCAGGAAGTAGGGCACCAATCTTTAAATCTCTCAGAAGTTACTTCAGCCTGAGAACAGGCTCACGACACTCGGGAGAAATGAAACAATGGCTTCCCTGCTCCTTGTACTTATCCAAAGCAGCCTTTTATCAGTATAAAACCATAAGGCATGTGGAAAACAAAGGGTCTTTGGGGCCCACACGAGCTCCTGAAAGATGTGTGCATGTTGGGGGAGAATGGGTAAGCTGCTGCGTGCCAGAGTCTGAAATTAACCCAAACGAACTGGAACTCGACTCTCCAAGGAAGTTGAAAGCCTTCACTAGACTCCAGAAGTTCCAAAACAGTTGTGAGAAACAGTGTGATTGTTAGCTAGGTGGGGAGAGATTCCTGGTGCTTCAGACTCTTCCCAGAATCCTTTTACCAATATTTTACTGTCGTTTCAGGATTGAGGTCTAATTAGGTTCAACTGACAATCTTTGCTAGAAGTCACAATTGATTTCTAAATTTCTGTGTAGCTCTTTTAATCAACAATTGATTTCTAAATTTCTGTGTAGCTCTTTTAATCAATATTCCTGGTTGTTTTAGTCATTGCTCTTAAACAAAAACAAGCCGTGGATAGAACGTCAGTCAGCGGACTGAGGGGTCCCAGATTCAATTCCGGTCAGGGGCATGTGCATTGGTTGCGGGCACATCCCGTGCGCGCGCGCGCGCGTGCGCAGGAGGCAGCTGGTCTGTCTCTCGACATTTCTGGCTCTCTATCCCTCTCCCTTCCTCTCTGTGGAAAATCAATAATACAAACCACCACCGTTGCCCTACCCTGGCTAGTGTTGATCAGTTGGCTGATGTCCAAGCACACCAGAAAGCATTGGGTTTAATTTCGTCAGGATAAGTGCCCAGGTTGCAGGTTTGATCTGTGGTTGGAGCATGTGAATCCATCCGTGACCTCCTGGTTCATAGGCAGACACTCAACCATTGACCACATAGGATGGGCTCTAAATTAATATATATATATATATATATATATATATATATATATATATATATATATATGTAATTTACATAAATACTTGTTAAAGGAACGAAAAAATGACCCAGGTTCTCATATATTCTTTATAGAATTATGTATGAATTGGCTTGGAGGGGAAAGCATGTTTTAAATCAATCACCTCTCAATGCCACATCCATTTATTCACCCAAACATCCATCCACCAATGTACCTAGTCATTCACCCACCCACCCTCGGCTCTACCCACCCATAACCTTTCCAGTCATTTGGTGATTCCCTGGGTATCCCGTGTGCAAGCAATTCTAGGGCCTTGGGGTGCAGATATTAGCTTTGTCCCTGCCCTTAGAGATGGCAATCTTTGGGGGGAAAATGGAAACTTTGCTATAGGCAGGCTTGAGGATGAGGCACTGCTGCCTCCTCCTCCTCCTCACTACTCACTGCACTCAACTACAGGGAGTAGCTCCCAATTTCTAGATGTGCCCCACCCAGAGGGCAGAGTCCCACACACACACCCCCCCCCCCCCCAAGGGAGAAAGCACTGAACATTAATTTAGAGAACACCACTCCCCAACTTTAGGACTCAAATTGGTACCTTGTAAGATCCTCTACTTCAGAAAAAGACTTTCTTAGAAAGCAATCTCCCTGTTTCTCTTTTAACTAAACATACACGCGGTATCCAATTATATAACTATAAGCATACCCTATTTTTACTGTGCTTCACAGATTTTTTACAAATCAAAGAAAGGTAAAGACCCTTCACTGGTAAAATGATTACAACTCAGTTTTATTGGGGTGGTCTGCAACCAATCCTGCAATATCTCTATATACTTGACATCTGAATTCCCTTGTTATGTGCCCATAAAGAATTCATAAAATCACATTAAGGCAGACCCTTTCAGTTTAAAATCAATTCAAGTTGCAGATCAGGAACAAAGACCTAAGGAAAGCCACTGACTAAAGGTAATAAGCAACATCTGTTTTTGAATAGGACCGGCAACTGCAGAAGGAAAAGTCCAACACAAATTCAAAACAGCAGCTACAAAACAGAGCACATTTCAATAATCCAGCATCTTATGAAAATCGACAATTTTAACATTGAAGAAGACACAACATATAATTGTAACATTGTTTTAATCAAGTAATGTAGCAGTTTAAAACAAGGAATTTTAAGACAGTTGAATAGATCAAAGTGAAGGGTCACTCTATTAGGATAGCCTCTGTGAATAAAATTATGTGGATTTCAATATATTGGAATTTTGGCACCAGACTCAACACCAGTCTATGCCAGAATTTTACTTAGTGTTTAGAAGCCCTAAATATAGTTTCCTTCAGGTTAAAAGGAAAGCAAAACAAAAAAAGCCTCTATAACAGAACCTCATTAGCTTGACACTGGGTATGTTGAGTGCAATCTGGCCTATACCACCAGTATCTCCTATAGGATGTCAGATAATGAAAGCAAATTAGCCAATGGCAAATCATTTGAAACCTAGGTGAGATGTGAATTTGCAAAACCCTTTTCTTTGGTGTGACAAAGCACATTCCCTCCAGATACAGCATCTGTTCACTATCACCAAAATCTATCAAAAGGCAGCTGGAGTCTAATTCATTCTCTCTCCAGTAAAATTACTAGATTGTAATTTCTTAAAACATCAGCTAACAAGACTTTATTACATCAAATGTTTGTATAATTTCAATGTGAAAAATCTCCTACATACATTTGTTAAGGTCTCATTATAATCTGAGATGGATCAAAGAAAGTCAGAGGTGAATGAAGAAAGCCCATGCTCCAAAAACGAATCCCGTGACTCTTGATTCCCACAGAACGCTTTTTATGCTAAGAAATAACTGCAACAATTTCTCAAAACCCTTTTAGATCATCTTTTGGGCAAAGAATTCACAAGAAGTTATTTCCAAATCTAAAGACCAGGATGGGCTGGGCCAGGCCCTAATCACCTGTATTCAGTGGCCATCACCAGACTTCCTGAGTGTCTAACTATATTCAATGTGAAATAAAAGACACCCAAGTCTCCTGCCAAAATATAGGCTTAGAAGTACAATTTTAGTTAGCTTTTTAAATAAGACATTTTTGGGGGAGAAAAATCAAGCTCAAGACATAGCAACACTAATTTTGGCAAGATAACAACCAAAACCTATATGTTCAAATGTAAAGGCATTCTAGAACAAGCCATAGTATTAGGGAAAACCCACACTGAACAAACTATACAGTATGTCTAAACATTTTGAAATTGTAATTTAAACCGTAAAAGCTGAAAAATATGCTGTTTTTTGCTAGAGATTAAGTGCACCTTTTTCTTTTTCCCCCCAAATAAAATCATGGAACTTACTATCTAATCAGACCCCAAAGCTTGAGCCTTCCCTCAGCACAAACAGCTACATAGACATAAAATGCTCACTTGTTAATAATTCCCCTGGCTCATCCAATTTGCAATGCATATGACTTCAAAGACTACAGTTTGGGGTAAGGGTATGTGAACTGGAAAAAAAAATATTCAAGTTTCAAAACCTGCTTTTAAAAATTATAGGACACTCAGGTCATTTTTACTCTTAGTAAGATAAAGATGTTGCACTGTCCACCTGGCATGGTAAGAATGTAATTACCAGATGCCAATTTGAGGAACTAGAGATAAGACTTTAAAAAGTACTGTGTTTAATGGCTAAATAAGGTAATTAAAATAAGTTTATGCTCACATTCTGCTAAAGACGTGTTTACAGTCTCAGCACCGAACAATTTCTAACAGGCTCCAAGAATCCCTATGAGGTTAAATGATGGTACAGTGTTTTTAAAAGGAGCCAATTGCTTCAGCAGCGTAAGTCATTCAGAGCCAAAAAATTTAAGAATGACCAAAATCAAATCTTTATTTTTATAACTGTATAAATGTGATCCAAATGTGTCCACCACTAATTTTTCAAAAAGAAACATGCTATAAATAAGCAAACTACATCTGTTCACTGATATGTGTATGGACTCCCGAGGTGTCTCATTGGGGCTTAATTACAGATCACTCACAGCAATACGTATTTAGCAGAAAGTGTAGCATGATGTTAAGCCATGTTAGCTTTTGCACACACATGTTGCACTTCTGCTGATGATGCAGGAAGAGTCTCAGCATCACAGATAAGCTGGGCTGCACCCACCCCTCTAAATGGCATCAATATCAATGTCATCTTCCTTGCTGTCAGGCTTCACAGCTTCCACTTTGGGCACACTGGCCGTCTTCGAGTACACCACCTGATAAGACAAATATCAAGTCCATGCTAAACCAAGAAAATGGCCGAGGTGCAGCCTTCCTCCTTCACTTAACCCCTCCATCCCCCAACAAGCTCGCTCCACAGCCTACCAGGACCCTGTTCCTTTTTACAGACCACTAGCAGTTCTATATGCAACCTGCATTACTTAAATCTTACGTTGGAAACTCTGGCATTTATTTGAAATCATGTCTGGGGATATGAGTATCACCCTTTATACTCAGGATTATTCTCCAAATTACTGGGCTGCATCTTATTGCCTCAGTCACCCAAATCTGCCTTTTTACAACTGTCATGCACCCATCACTAGCACTAGATTAACTCCCCAGTGCTTACCTCAATGTTTTCATCTTCATCTTCTTCTTCACCACCAGAAGACTCCTCCTCTGCTTCCTTCAACCACTTTATAAATGGTTCTGCTTTGACACGAATCTCTTTGGCAAGTTCTTTTGAAACATATTTCTTTGAGGCCTAAAGAACATTAGTATAGTTTTCTTAGTTTGAAGAATTTAAAATGAGTTATTTATATAGCTCTCAGGGAACTGGGTCATACTGTAATCTTGAATCATCAACAAAATACATGCATTCCACAAAAAAAGTGTTACGAGTCTGAAAAGCTTCTTGTTCCAAGCTGCCATGGCGGGGCATCCCCTCCCAATTACATTAGTCAAGCAGAGGAATTGCATTTTCATGTGCCTGTTTATATATCCCCCACCTTTTCTGACCAGCTGATGATGACTTCTTCCTCCAAAAGGTCTGCGTCATACATTTCCTTCAAGATGTGTGGAATCTTGGAGAGCAGCTGAGCTTGATGCATTGCTACCACACACTCCAAACCATGAAGAAGGTAACGTTGAGCTTTTTTATTGTTGTGACAAAACTGCAAATAGATTATCTTTGAGTTAACAAGCTGTTAGATGTTTTAAGTTTATAATTTTAACATCCAAGTACATTCACTGCCTTAGGGTGGTTCCTTAAAGATATAGCCCCTAACCGCGGTTCAAAATGGTCCACACACGCAGAACTCTGCATTACTTTATCTGTAAGAGACCATGCGCAGTTCTCAGACAGTCCCATGCTTTTAAGGCACGCCAATTATCTCCGCTTTCAGGATGACAGAGAACAAATGAGCAAGTTAAAGTGATGTTCCCAAGGTCACACAGCCTTAATGTCATTTATGAATCTCAAATGTGCTTACTCGTAGGAAATGGCGCCTGTATTTTTTAATCTGTTCTCTAATCTTCTCATTAAAAAGAACTTCAGTCAAAACAAGAGGTCCCATAGCTTTTACATCCAGTCTTTCTGCTTCAGCAACAATTTCTTTGTCCGATGAGTCGATAATACCCTCTTCTTTCTTTTTCTGCAAATAAAAGGAAGCAATTCAGTGAAACGGAGATACATTTTGCTCTAGAGATATAGGTTATCCCTACTCTCATGGACATTTCCTCTAATTTGACAGTTCTAAGACTTCTATGATCAATAGCAGCCAGAAATAATGCCTAGAATCACACCCAAAAAAATATGTGAATGAACAAATAGGAAAAGTAAAAGCCAGCCTTGCATTTGAAGATTCAAAAGATAGCATGAAGTTACCTGACAAGTATCAGCTTAAAATATTGTTGATCAATAGCCTAAAGCTGATTTTATCGATTAAAAAACAGCATGGCTCAGTGGCTGAGCTTTGACCTATGAACCTGGTATTTAGTTGGATTCCTGGTCAGGAATGCGAACCCGATCCCCACTGTGGTGTGCAGAAGGCAGCCATCAATGATTCTTTTTCATCATTGATGTTTCTCTCTTACTCTCTGAAATCAATAAAAAAATTTTAAAAACATGTTCAACAGCTCTCAAAGCAAATATTTTTACCTTAACAAAATCAAACAGGATATTGACCCGTTCTTCAACAGTTCTTTCCAAATCATCACTGAGTGTTAGAACTTTTGCATGGTCACTGATTTCATCCATTCTGCGCCTCTGAGCTTCCTCAGTTGTATCCTCCCCCCAGTCATCATCCTCTTCTTCTTCCTGTTTACAAGAGAAAGACAAGTGACCAAAGGCCTTAAAATGTAAAAAGCCCAGCCGTCATGGCTCCACGGTTGAGTATCAACCTGTGAAACAGGTCACAGTTCAATTCCCGGTCAGGGCACATGCGTGGGTTGCAGGCTCAATCCCTAGTGTGGGGTGTGCAGGAGGCAGCCAATCAATGATTTTCTCTTAAATTGACTAGAGGCCCAGTGCACAAAATTTGTGCACTTTGGGGGGGGTAGTGTGGGGTGGGTGTGGATGGTGGTGGTGTCCCTTAGCAGGCCTGCACCCTCTCAGCAATCCAGGAGCCCTGTGGGGAGTGGGCCTAAGCCATCAGTCAGACACCTTAGCATTACCTTGGAGGCGGGAGAGACTCCCACCACCTACACTGTGCTCACCAGCCTGGCTTCCCACAGGGGAAGCGCACTGACCACCAGGGGGCAACTCCTGCATTGAGCATTTGCCCCCTAGCAGTCAATGTGTGTCACAGTGACTGGACGAAATCGGCTCTCCAATGTCCCCCAGGGGTCCCAGATTGCAAGAGGGTGCGCAGGCCAAGCCGAGGGTCCCCACCAGGGAACGATCTGGGCATCCGGGCCAGGGAGGGCTCCAGGGTATGTCTGGCTCTTCTCACTCAGTCCCAATTGGCCAGACCCCAGCAGCAAACTAACCTACAGGTTGGAGTGCCTGCCCACCTTGTGGTCAGTGCTTATCAGTGAGCAGTTCAGTGGCCTTAGTGTATCATTAGCATATTACACTTTGGTGAAAAGGCCAACTAGACAACTGGGCACTTAGCATATTAGGCTTTTGTTATATAAGATGTTTCTATCTCTCTCCCTTCCTCTCTCAAAACAAAAAAAAAAATATTTTTAAGAAAGTTTCAGGTTTTTATCAACTCCACCTGGCACCCAAAACACTGTTGTGGTTTACAGTCTTTCTGCTCACTATAACCAAATTTATTTTACACAATCCAAATACCTACCAAGCTCTCAACCCTGCACTTACCACTGCATGTGGAGGGAGACTGATTTCATTTGCTGGTGGTGGTGGTGGTGGTGTCTCACTGCTGGACACAGAACCATTTTCCTTGTCTTTGCCCTTCCTATTTTTCTTTTCTTTTTCTTTCTTTCCTGTACCACTGTCACTATTCTCTACCAGGAAACAAAAAGGTAAAGTTCAGTATCACAACTTATTCTACTCTACCTTATTGCCCATCATGAACATTTAAAACCCTGCCTTTTGTTCCTGAACCCTCCTCTGAGAAAACCACACTGCTACTCAAAATTCGCAGAGGATTCACAGGCCAAAGGCATTCACTGTATTCAGTTTACAAATGGAATGTTCAAAAAAAATAATGTCCTGTTGGGTAACATTAAAATGACTCAGAACACCCAGCATTCAGGATTCTTTCCCATCATTCATGAAGTTGAACACAGGCATAGCTGAACACTGTTTAAGTCTATATAACGGCTCATCTCATAGAGGAGAGCACCGGAATAGGTTAGACTTTGTTGCTATAGCAAGCTCAAATTGTGTCAGACAGTGTCCATCATCTGCCACAGAGTGTTGCTTGCAATGCTCTCAAGTCACTTAAGCCCTTCATTCTCCTATGTGTTTTACAGCAACAAGGAAACTTCCATTTTCTTTCAAAGCATCAGTAGCTTTACAGGGAGATCTTAGAAGTTCATCAGGAAGACTTACCAGGTGGGTTTTTGAGAATGAATGTGCAGAGTTTATGATGTGTGTCAAGCATGCCTCGATAACCACAGGCTTTACAAGAATTACCTATTGTTTGCTTCTTTGGATTGACATGCTGCCAAAAAAGTAAAAACAAGTACATCACCCAGAATATATGATGAAAATTCTGAGCAGAAAGTGTAAAAAGATCTAACCAACAGAAAACATCTAAAACACCAGCTTAACATTAAAAGGAATTATTTTCCACAAAGTAATCTACTTCAAAAAAGTTACTATGAGTAATACTGTCAATAAATAAAAAGTCACTATGTGAACATCTCCAAAATTTACAGGTTTTTTGTTATACTTTTAAGTAAGTCTGTTCTGCCTTGTCAAAACATTTGTTGCTATCACAGGACTGATCATAAAAGCAGGTATACAGTTTCTTCTTTTATTGACAAACATCTCAAAGGCACTCACCAGCTCTGTTTCAGGATTCTCACACTCCGGACAAAGAACAAATTTTTTAATGAATCCATCCAACATGTCTTGCAGCTTATTCGCCTCATGAGATCCATTGACAATGTAACGGTCATTCTTAACATCAAACTGGGTCTGTGCTCCCAGCTCACAACCAAAATATTTGGTGGGATCTGTTTGGGGGGTTGGAGGGGGGAGAGAGAAATAGTTTGTTTACAATTAACTAAATCTACTCAGCTAGCTTTATGCAATTATCACTCCCTATGTTTTTAAAAGTTACTTTGTAGTGGATTAAGAAATCTGTTGCCTACATAGTTTATTCTACTAACAACAACAAATCAGTTGGCTTTAAATCCAAGGTTCTACTTAACCCTTACACTAGTTAGTATACAATCCAGGCAAGAGCTGCAGACCCAAGTTGGTCATTACTGTCAATACTATGCCTTTCAGACTTCTCCAAGAGGCATTACTTACACGTTGGAGGCCGATTAAGCGCCTTTGCAACGTCAACCATGTTGACTATAACTGTCTTGATTCCATTTCCTTTGCCCTCAACCTAAAGGAAATAAGAATTTAATTTTGCACTGTCTAGCCAAGAGATACATTCTTAAAGAATCTACCAAAAGAGCTCATAACTTGTTACTAAAATGAAGGAAAGTTACCACCTTGGCAATCAGACGGGGCATCTTGTAGCGATAGAACTGGTCTGACACGCTGCGGTTGACGTTGACAGACATTTTGGCTTATTAGTGGCTTTATCAATAAGATGAAGAGATCTTTGATTGCAACTTTTTGGTATCTTCTGTCTGGAGAAGAAGGGATGACATAAACGACTGCAAGAGTTCTCGGTCTCTGACATGAAAAAGTTTTCGCCACTGAGGCTGTAAGCTCCTTGCTTGTATGCTATATTCCCCCAATACAGGTACCAATGGCTGCGCAACAGCTCTGGAAGAAAAGGGAAAGAGAACACACAAGCCCCCACCTTTAGCATGACTCCCGCAGGAAGCACGACCCCCCTAGGACGGGGTCCCCGTTAATTCAGCCCCAATTCCCCGTGTTAAAGGGCACACGTGGAAACGCGTGTTCTCTGAGGCAGGACACCTGCGGCAACGCAGGTGATTTAAGAAATCGCTGTGTGATTTAAGACGTGAGAGCAGGGAAATGCCAGGCTAAAACCAACTGCCTCCAGCTGCCGTGGGTTCAGCATTCCCACAGCCCGCGGCCTCATTTCCACGCTGATGAACACTCAGCCCCTCTGCTCCCCGCGAGCCCCGTGAGGGCGGCGGGCCGCTCTTTCCCCGGCCGCTCCGACAGCAATGCTTATTGGCGGCGACACTCACAACAGCCTGGACGCGAGCTCCGGCGCGCGCACGGCCGCCGGAGGAGGACGCGCCCGGCCGCGCTCGTGCAGACGCGCCGGACCTGACCTTCGCTCCCGCCCCCGCGGCCGCGGGCCCCGCCGGGGGAAGCGCCGCCCCTGCCGAGGCGGACGTCGCGGAGCCGCGACATGGCGAGGCCTCTCCCGGGCGGCAGGTGGCCTGGCCGCGCCCGCCGCGCCGCGGGGCCCGAGAACGAAGCCCGACAGGGGGCGCCGGCCCTGCGCCCCCGCCGCGCCCCGCACGGTGACTCACGAATGCAGCACCGAGGCCTGACTCAGCCGCGCGGCGCGCTCCCGGGGGCGGGGCGGGGCCCGGGGAGAAGCGGGGCCCCGGTGGGGGCGGGGAGGGGAGGCCGCCCGCCCGCCGCCCGAACTGCGCCACACGCGCCGGGTCACGCGGCGCGCCGCCATCTTGTGCGGCCGCCATCTCCCCGCCGGCCCGCGCCGCCCGCCGCCCGCGGACTCACCGTTTTCGTCAAATAAAGACATAAACCCAACGCTGCTCGCCCGGGACTGGGATGAAGTGAGACGCGCGTGAACCCGAGTCCGAGGAGGGGCGGCGGAGGAGCGCAGCGAGCAGCGGCCGGGCAGGCGCCGCCGAGCAGCGGGGAGGGGCTGTCCCAGCGACGTCCGGGGTCCACACCCTTCAGCGCCCGGGGCCTGGCGACCTGGCGCGGAGAAACGTCGCCGTGAGCCACGGCCGACGGGGCGCCTTCCCCGCCAGCCAGCGGCCCGCGGGGGTCGAGGGGGCGGGGAGGACTGGGGCGGGGGCGCGGGGCCGCCACCTCGCCACCGGACTCACCTCTGGAATGTTCTCGCTCTGACTGAACAACGCCGCCGCCGCGCTCAAGCTACCCTTGGCCCCCAGTGCCCGCCCCCCGCGCCACGCGGCGCGTCCCATTGGCGGGAGGCCCGCCCGACCTCGCTCGTCATTGGCCCTTATGGCGTGTCCATCACGGCTTTCCCCGCCCCTTCTGCTTCCTGAGGCTCCACTCGCTGCCTCAGCCGGCCCCCAGCCCGGGTCCCGGCTTCCGCCACCTGCCTTCCCCTCCCCTGCGTTTCCCGGAGGCCTTCACGGTCTCGCGAGAGCGGGCGCGCCGCGGCGGGCTGAGGGGCTTGCCCGCGGGCCGCGCTCAGTCGGTTTGGCCCTGGGGGAAGATGGCGGTTGGCCCCCCATCCTCGCCCTCCCTCTCCCCCTCCCCCGCCGGCCGGACCCTGCCCAGTCCCACCCGAGCCCTCCCCGCGGCGGGTGCGCAGCCTCGCTTGGGGGGAAGAAGTTGTTTGGTCTCCTAACTTCCTAGGCCTGGGGCTTCCATCCTAGTCCCGCCTTCCCCCTCCGGGGCTCGGGTGTGGGTCTGCGTGGCCGCGGCGACGTGACCCACCGAGTCTCCGCGCCGGGGGCGTGAGGCCGGGTCCGTCCCTCTCCCCTGCTGCGGCCCGCCATGCTGCCCGGGCACCCAGCCCCCCGGCCCACTCCGCTGGCTGGCGGGGCCCGACCTCCTGGACGCGCTCCTCGGAGGCGGCCCCGTGGGGCGACCGGACAGCCCAGCCCACCCCCCGCGTGTAAGTTGTGACCTAGAGGCAGAGCGCAACCCACAGCCGGGGGCCCCAGGCCGTCACCCCAAAGCGAGCGCCATTGCAGACACCCCTCTTCTTTCAGAAACAGGTTTTGTGCTCAAGTTTCCGTTGCGACTGTAAAAACCCTGCAGACATTGGAAGACAGGCCGGGCTGCGGGGCCCGGGCGGCAGCGGAGCGGCTGCTGGGCACCTGCCGCCCGCGCCCCGCGCCCCGCGCCCGGTGACAGCGCGCTGGGAGGGGCAGGATGGCGCGCAGGGGCTGCCCGCCCGCGCCCTCTGTTCAGGGCAGATCTTGTTTGCAGGGAGGTTGGAGCTGAAAGATACGGTGATCTTTTTAGTAAGTTCAAGAGCCCTCTCCCATGGCGAGCGTTATAAGCCATTCTAAAGCGGACGGTGACCGTGGGGAGACGCGGAGCGGAGGAGCGCCTTGGGCCCCGGGCGCAGGGCCTCCCCCCAGGCAGTGTATGTCCCAGGCGGGTAACTGGGAACACTAGCGGGGGTGCCCCGGTTCCCAGGGGACACCCTGATAAGGTCGGCCCGGACACGCTGCTCTGGTTCACCTTGGAGCATGACTTCGCTGTCTTGAAACGGGAGTTTTTGCATGACTGCAGGCAAATGATGTTATTTTAGAAAACCTTTTTGGAAACTAGGGGCCTGAAACTGGTCTGAGGTAAAAAGCCTGCCACCTCAGCAAAGTTTTAAAATAAATACAAAGTGATTTAAAAAAAAAATTTTTGTACGTGTTATGGTCCATCATTAATTTTAAAAGTTTGTACTAATGTGAACTTTAATTTTTAGTGCCTGTTCTGTGGACAAAAAAGGGTTTTGTGGAAAGTAACCTCACAGGCTGATCGGATCATAAATCCCTGGCCCACAGTCACAGGTGGGGAGCCATGCCCCAGCTTACGGCTCTTTGGGAAAGAAGCAAGCCCTGGCCATTGCTTTTGTCGGCTAGGTTAATACACCTTGGAAATGAGCATAACAGCTGGAGAGCAGGTAATCTTGTTAACGCCTCTGTAACCCAATTACCACCTCGCTCTCTTCTACATGCATGTCATCTTCCCTACATGCCCTCGATTTCACATGCATGAGAGAAAACTGCAAAACTGTTAGTTTCCTAAGCATTTGAGATCTTGCTTCCTGGCAATTGTCATCAGTTTATTTATTTATTTTTTTAAAAAGAAGTCTGTTTATTGAAAGGATCTGAAAATAGTAATAAGGCTTTCAACAACATTTAATAAATTTTCAGGATATTAACAATATCAAACATTAAGAATTTACTTCAAAAACCCATAGCTTTCTAGACCATCCCATCATGCTGCCTCAGGGCGGGGGCAGCGCTGGCGTTCCATCTACCCAGTGACTGCAGACCAGCCCCCGTGGGTGGGCAGGTGGCAGTGAGAGCCCTCTTCTGTGTGCAACACCAGGCCGAGTGCCAGCACCGCTGAGTCCAGATGCTGAGGAGCCTCAGCAGGGACAAGAGTGGGCACAGCACTCAGTCAACACTCGTCCACACAGGCACGGAGGGCAGAGACGGTGCCCAGGCTGCCGACCGGCCAGAGACCCGGCTGAGGTGGCCACATGTGTGGCTCTGGACGCCTCATTAGCACAAGATTGGGGTGTGCGTCCCTGCAGTGGGAGGTCACTGCCCACCATGGCCCTGACGAGACATCAGTTTATTTTTAATTTAATATTTTTATTGGCTTTTAGAGAGAGGGAGAGAGAGAAATAGTGTGAGAGCAGAACATCAATTGATTGGGTGCCTTCTGCATACCCCCTAATGGGATGGAACCCCCAAACCCAGGAATGTGCCCTGACTGAAAGTCAAATCAGCAGCCTCTCGGTGCACGGGACAACGCCCAACCAACTGATCCACATGGGCCAGGGCAATTGTCATCAGTTTTGGCTTAGATCCTGTATAATAGAAGGCTAATATGCAAATAGTCCCTTTAACTGGGAGTTCAACCAGGGGGCAGGGGCAGGGCCAGCCAGCCCCACCCTCTGGTCACACTCCCCTGGCTGGCCTGCCCGGATGGAGGTGGCCTGCCGGACTTCACCCACGCTCCAATTCGTGCATCAGGCCTCTAATAGACACATAAAAAGTCACAACGGCTTTGGATGTTCTTATATCAACAGCACCCCTCCTTTGCATCCAATCACAGGCCATGCTCTTGGTTGAATGCTTCTATAACCTGGGCATTTGCTAAGTTCTTTGTTTACAACTAAGCCCCTAGGAGGAATTTTTTATTCCCATTTTATGAATGAGCAAACTGAGACTTAGTGGGGGCTGGGGGTGGAACAAGCAGCTTGCCCGAGATCGTGTACCTATTAAGGGGCAGAGCTAGAAGTTAGACCTGGTGTGTGTGTGGCCCCAGCATCTGTTCCCTCCGCCGCGGGACACAGCCTGCCCAGGGGAGCGTAAACAGCCTCACTTAATAACAACCTCGAGCCGTGTTGCCATACCCATTTCACAGGTGAGGAATGAGACTCGGGAAGGTGAAGCAATGTTCCGAGTCACCTGCCTATTAAACGGCGGGCAGCGTTGGAACTCCGGCATGTTTGACGCCAAGGTCACTGCCATTGCACAACTCGGCCTCCCTCTGCTGGTCCCCGCCTCTTCCGGCTGCTGTTTCCTCCGGCCAGGTCTCCGGTTGGCTACGTGATGGGCGCTGGTGCTTACGAAATCCATTGCAATGGGTTCCTGAAATACGCGTTTCAGCGCGGACAGGAGTAGCTGCCGGAAAGGTGAACTAGTCCGCTGGCTCCACGGCTGTGTGGGTATCCGTGTCTGTGACTGTTGGGCAAGCATTAGCCCCTGGAGCCACATCAAGTCTGCTGGACGGAGAACCTTGTGCTTCTGAGCTGTGGGCCCTGGGGGCCAAGGCCTTGGCCGGCTGCCCTCCCCCTTGATGTTCCTGTCTCAGCTCTCTCTAACCTCCAGGGAGTTTTTTGTGTTTTTTTTGTTTTGTTTTGTTTTGTTTTATCCTCACCCAAAAATACTTTTTCCATTGATTTTTAGAGAGAGTAGAAGGGAGAAGGAGAGACAGAAACACTGATGTGAGAGAGACCCATCGATTGGCTGCCTCTCACATGCCCCTGACCAGGGCCGGGAGCCTGCAACCAAGGTACCTGCCCTTGACCAGAATCAAAGCCAGAACCCTTCAGCCCACAGGCCGAACCTCTAACTACTGAGCCAAACCGGCCAGGGCTCCGTGGTGTCTCAGAGCTGCCCACTATTGGCCACAAAGTTCCCGTCTCCCGAGCTGGAGGAGAGCTCAGGGGGTGGCTCTTTTCCTTCTAGCCCAGCAGTCGCCACCCTTTCAGACCTCATGGACCACCCTGGCCTGTGGACCGCCGGTTGAGACCACTGTCGTAGCCCTCGCCTGCCTGCGCTGGGCGGGAACGGAAGGTTATCTGGTGTGTGCAGGGTGGAAGGGCGTAGGCTCGTGTCCCACAGCGCCGTAATCTCCGGCACCCCTTCCAGTGAACACTCTGACCCGCCAGGCAGCGAGAATCCAGGCCTCCTACCACACAGGCCCTGCCCAGGGCCACACGTAAACATGCCTGGTAACACCCCGGAAGGCAGGTCCCTCCGTGGCATCTCTGGGCCGCTAGGCAGGATGTCTCCCCACTTCTGTGACACCCCCCCCCCCCCCAAAATTCATGGACCGTGATTGTCCTTGCCTGTTTACTTCTCCTCCTCAGGCTCAACATGCGGACGGGGGAACTTTTCCTTGAGAGCCGAGGAAGCTGAACCTGGGGAGGACGGGAGCTTTCAGAGTCTCTGAGGCAGCGCCCAGGCCCGGTGTCGCTGCAGACCAATACGAGCCCGCCTGCTCCATGGCACACGGCTCCAGCCAAACTCCACCGCGTGGCACTCCTGGAGAGAGGAAAAAGTGCGGAGTGGCCCTAGCCGGTGTGGCCCCCCGGGCTCCATGCTGGTCAAGGGGCCAAGGGCACATATGTTGGTGGCAGGCTCTTCCCTGGCCACTGCCCTGGTCAGGGCCCATGCAGGAGGCAACCAATCAATATGTTTCTCTCCCATCGATATTTCTCTCTGTCTTTCCCTCTCTCTTCCACTCCCTCTAAAATCATGGAAAAATATCCTCAGGTAAGGATTAAGCAAAGAAAGTGCAACATGGAGAAATGTGAGGCCCAGGAGAGCAGCCCCTGCTGGCGAATGGGTTGTGTCTGTCACATGGAAGCCACACTCACACCCCATGCTGCCGCCCTGGCCACCTCAGGGCCGTTCGCCAGGAAGCCAGGAGCGTGGCTGCTGGCCCAGACCCTCCCCTGTACGCCTTAGTCTCACACATGGTGCTGCCCTGGTGCACACGCGTGTGCCCGAAGGCCTGGGACAGGCTGAGGGGTGCGAGCCCAGACCCCGCAGGTTCTCCTTCCTGACAGCTGTTGTGAGCCTCTGTAGGAGAGCATCTTAAGTAAGGTCGCCACCCTGCCACCCGTCGTCCTCCTTAGTGCGAGCCTGGCAGGCTTTAGCCACCACCCAGACAGTGCCCACGTGCCAGGCCGAGAGCTCACAGTCGCTGGTGGCTGTGGCTCGTGGCCCGTGCTACCACTTGACCCGAAGCAGCAGGAAGCTCGGATGGTTACCTTCCCCGCTGAGTCAGCGGCCATTTTGGGGAGAGTTGCTAGCAAGGTGGCACTTTTTTGTTTTTTGTTTTTTTATTTCAAAGATTGAGCCTGCGTCCTAGGCCCGTGCCCTTGACTGGAATCGAACCCTGGATCCTTCAGACGCTCTATCCACTCAGCCAAACCACACTAGGGCAAAGCACACTTTGTTTACTCATTCACCCTTTGATAGTGAATCTAGGTTTAGTTTGGGGCAATTACCAATGAAGTTGCTTTGGATATTTGTATACACATCTTTGAAATATATGAACATATATTCCCTTTCCTTGGGGGAGTTTCCTGGGAGTAGAATGCTGGATTGTGTGTATGTTTGATTTTCAGAGAAACTCCCAAACTATTCCCCACTCTGGTTGTATCATTTTACATTCTCATGAGCAGAGTCTGAGAATCCCAGTTCCTCCACACGCTTAGCAACACTTGGTAAGTCCGTCTTTTTTTTAATCCTCACCCGGGGACACTTTTTCCATTGATTTTTAGACAAAGTGGAAGAGAGAGGGAAAGACTGAGAGAAACACATCGACTGGTTGCCTCCTGCATGCACCACAACCAGGGCCGGGCTGGGGAGGGACCTGAAACCGAGGTCATGCCCTTGACCTTAATCTGGGACCCTTCAGTATGCAGGCCAGAACCCTATCCACTGAGCCACGCCGCCCACGGCTAGTCTGTCTTTGTAGTCACACCCATTCTAATAAGTGTAGACTGGGGTCTGGTGGCTATTTAACGTGCATTTCCTTAGTGACTAGTGGCTTTGTGCATCTTTCCGCTCGCTTATATGCCACTGGTCTATCTCCACTGGTGAGGTGTCTGTTCAAATATGTTGACCATTTAAAAAATTGTATGTATTTTTGAGTTTCAAGAGTTTGTTGACTTCAAAGAAATAGAAAACTTGATATTTCTCCAGCAAAGCGGATTTTTATTTTATTTTATTAATAGTCATTGCAAATGCTGGCATCACAGGAAACTATCGTCCAGCAAAGCGGATTTATTCGGGAACTACACATAACTGTAATTTGGCTCAGAGTCCATTGGAGGAAACTGGGAGTTGAAGTGTTGTGGCTCCTCATTGGAATAGCTGTCACTGTCTCTCATTGGCTGAGTGGTTGCTAGGCGAAGAGAAGATCCTCTCTCCTTGCTGGAGTAGCTGAGTCCCAAACAAGAGATGGAGATGGGAGCAGTCTCTTCCTGTTTGGGGTGATGAGCAGGTGGGCGTGAGAGCTCCCCCTGCAGACTCCAATCCAAGTGCATTTCTGTTCATTCATTTCCACAAGTTCTTTTTGAAAAGAATTATTTTTATTGTATAAAGTATTTCAGATGCCCCCTTTCCCGCCCCCACATTGACCCCTCCATTTCGCTGCCCCCTTCGGCCTTTATATATTCTAGATAAAAATTATTTTATTTTGTTCCCTCCCGAGGTTGGTGGGTGTCGTCCTGCACAGTGAGAACGCTTCCATTCTGGAAAGTTCTATTTCATCTTTCCTCCTCTCCCCTCTGCCGTCTGCTTTGGAAATCGCTAGTGCATGAAGATGGGCCTCTCAGCTTTTCTCCCACCCGTTCCCTCTCATCCCCTGTTGAAGGCAGGTGCTCCCTGCACCTGGGACTTCGCTGGTGAGCAGAAGCAGCGATCCTCTGCTCTCACCTGGTGGTCGTGGGGGGTGGGGAACGGGGGGGAGGGCCTGGCGATGGATGACGTGGCCTAGTGATACATGGGCCAGTTATTCCTCTGCTCCAGGTGATGGAAATGGAAGAGGGGAGGGCCAGGGCCTGCGTTGGGAGCAGGTGAGGCCAGTCTCACCAGGAGCAGAGATGATGGTCTGAGGAGGGGTCAGGTCGCCCAGGTGCAGGGTGGGGAGAGGGTGGGGGGAGGGAGCAGCCTGGCTGCTGGGTGAGTGCGGTGTGAAGAAGGCTGGCCGCGGAGCGGGCGGCAGGTCCCCACAGTGCGTGGTGCACAGGGCACTTTGGCTTTACTTGGGAGTGGATGGAGCCCGCGGGGGCAAGGGGAATGGAGGGGGGGGGGCTCAGTCTGGGGTGGGAGGGAGCCAGGCAGGAGGCCTGCAGTGGTCGGGAAGGGAAGAGGTGGCCAGGGGAGGTGGGGTGGGCAGCTGTTCTCCCCGAGAAACAGTGAGACCAAAAACTATTGTGGGAAATGCTGGGAGGCATGTGAGGAGGGAGGTGCGAGGCGGGAACTGCTGGTCCGCACGGAGGTCTGATCCAGGGCGCCCTGGTGGGCAGGAGCGTCCTGGGGGTCCCAGCAGCCTGAGGAAGGTGTGGCACTGTCATCCCATCGGCGAGTCCTCAAGCCAGAGCCAGTCATCAGAGGAGCCTGTCCCCCAGGCCCAGCCTTTACACCCTGAGCCTTAGGTCCCTGGCAGGGAGCACCCCCCCGCCCGCCCCCCCCCTCCCGCCATGGTAGGTCCCTGACGGCAGCACCCCTATGCGGTAGGTCCCTGGCGGGGAGCAGCAGGGCAGCAGAACCCCAGAGCTAAGCAGCTAGGACCCTCCTTGGAGTTGGGGGCCAGGGTCTTCATGGCCATACTGTCCTGGGCATGACTAGCCTGGACTGTCCCCTCACTCGACCTCCATGACTCCAGAGGCAAAGGTCAAAGGGAAGAGTGACCCAGCCTGGCTGGTGTGGCTCAGTGGTTGAGCATCGACCTATGAACCAGGAGGCCATAGTTCAATTCCCGGTTAGGGCACAGGCCCGGGTGGGGTCCTTGATTCTCAGTGGTGGGTATGCAGGAGGCAGCCGATCAATGATTCTCATTGATGTTTCTCTCTCCCTCTCCCTTCATCTCTGAAATCAATAAAAAAGAAAAGAAAAGGAAAGAAGAAAAGTGTGACTCTGCCGAAACCAGTTTGGCTCAGTGGATAGAGCTTTGGCCTGTGGACTGAAAGGTCCCTGGTTCGATTCCAGTCAAGGGCATGTACCTTGGTTGTGGGCACATCCCTGGTGGGGTGTGTGCAGGAGGCAGCTTATGGATATTTCTCATCGATGTTTCTGACTCTTTATCCCTCTCCCTTCCTCTCTGTAAAAAATCAATAAAATATTTTTTTCTTTTTAAAGAGTGACCCTAATTGCTGTGTGGGTCCCTAGTTTCTCCCGGCTCCTCCTCCCTACATCCTTTGCTTTGGGGGTCAAGCCCTATTTGAGGGGTGCTGAGGGTAAAGTGGAAAGTGAGTCTATTGCTAGCATGTTCTAGTAGGTTCCAGCGGACAAGGGATGGAGGATCGGGTCACAAGATCTAGGAGAGAAGGCAGGTTGTTGAAGTGTAAGCCCAGGCTTTCTGCAGTGGTGCCGTGAGTCGGCATCCAGCCCGGGAGCGGACAGGACAGGGCACGTGGCCAGCGGGTTCTGCCTGGGCCCAGGCCTCTGGCCGGCGCCCGCCCCGTCCTCTGTGCGGGAGGCAGTGGCCCAGGATTGCTTCCAAGCTTCCTGCTTTGAAAGTAGCATTTCCATTCAGCCCAGCACACCCTCGCCTGCCAGGACTTCCTGGTCCTGCAGGAATCTGGGGCAGAGCTTTGAAGAACAGCATTTGCTGAATGAAGCCGCAGCCCCCAGGGGAGTGGCTCCTGGGAGAGGAGGGGTGAAAGGGGAAGGCTTTGGCCATGAGCGAGTCAGCCCCTGTGACATCTGCTCCGGGCTGCGCTGTGGGTGTTGACCTGAGCGCCTCTGGGGAAGGCGCTTAGGTCTGTGGGAGCCTGTCGGGGTGTCTTGCAGTGGTTTGGGGTGAGGGGCGGCTGGGGCCAGGGCTCCTGGCGTGAGGGTCCTGCTGGGCTGGGCTGTGCTCAGGGCCCTGAGACCCTGTGGTTCCCAGACTGTTTGCTTCGCCTGCTTTAAGCTCCAGCACCTGTGCCGGGGGCTGAAGTGGAGCCCTCCCCCAAGGAGCAGGTTGGAGTCCCAGAGTCTCCCAGGGGACTTAGGGGACCATCCCAACAGAGGTGACCAAGCCAGGAAGCCGTCACTGGGTGGCCCAGGGCCAATAGAATCGGGGTCTCTGTGAGGAGAGGATGGGACACACGCACAGAGACGGCCCTGAGGACACGGGGGACCGGCCAGCCATCCGCAGGCCGGGACAGGGGCTTCTGAGCCAGACCCGGAGACTCCCTCCCCCCTCTGCGTGCGAGGACACAGCCGATGACCGAGCCCGTGGCCCAGGAAGGGGGCCTCACCAGGCACCCCACTGCCAGGGCCTTAACCTTGGGCGTCCAGTGTCCAGACTGCGAGGAACGAGCTCCTGAGTGTGTAAGGCCCCTCGGCCCCGGGCTGCGGTCTGTCACCACAGCCAGAGCTGAGGCCGCACAGCAGGCCTCGCGGGACCGGCCCCTCCGCCTGGGACACGGGCTTCCCCCCTGCGGCCGTCACACTGTCACACTGCAGGGATGACAGGGACTGAAAGCAAAGAGGGAAGGGAGACTCCTCACAAATAAAATAATAAAATAAAATAAATCTCAATTTCAGTTTAAAAATATATTTATTTTTTTAAAAATATGTATTTTATTGATTTTTTACAGAGAGGAAGGGAGGGAGATAGAGAGTTAGAAACACCGATGAGAAACATCGATTCAGCTGCCTCATGCACCCCCCTTACTGGGGATGTGCCCGCAACCAAGGTACATGCCTTTGACCAAAATTGAACCTGGGGCCCTTCAGTCCGCAGGCCGACCGCTCTATCCACGGAGCCACACCGGTTAGGGCTCAATTTTAGTTTTTTAAAAAATATATATTTTTATTGGTTTCAGAGAGGAAGGGAGAGGGAGAGAGAAACATCCATGATAAGAGAGAATCATGGATCGGCTGCCTCCTGCACGCCCCACACTGGGGATGGAGCTGCCACCCAGACATGTGTCCTGACCGGGCATCGAACCGTGACCTCCTGGTTCCTAGGTCAATGCTCAGCCGCTGAGCCATGCTGGCCAGGCAGAACAAATAACTTATTAACTATAAATATATCCTAACTACTACATTCATACCGACATCACGAACAAGTCTGTTTTATGCAACGTGCAAATTTAACCAGGATCTTCATGGTTTCTAACTCTCTATCTCCCTCCCTTCCTCTCTAAAAAAAAAAAAAAAATCAATAGAATATAAAAATATATATTTTATAAAAAATTAAATTGAGATTTTTATTTATTTTATTTTATATTTTATTTTATTTTATTTGGTGCAGGAGTCTCCCTTCCCTTTCGCTGACCTGCACCCCGCGCTGCCCAGAGCACTCGCAGGAGCAGGTGCCTCTGCTGTTGGGGCCCGGCCGCCCGGCTCCCACGGGCAGCGGGCTTTCCCTGTGGATCCGAGCCGCTGGCCGCCGGGCTGTGCGTGGTGAGTGTGCGGCGACCTCAGAGCGGAGCTGTGCTGCCCTGAGGGGCGCCCGGTGCCCTCTCACCACTCCGAGGCGTGCTCTGGGAGGAACGCTGAGCCTCCACGCGTGCACTGACATGTTCCTCAGGAGGCCGCCTGTGAGCAGGGCCCCCCTCTGTGGGGAGGGAGGTGCCCGGTTCCACTCTCCCGGCTTCACCTGGCACAGATGCCACGCCCGCGCCCCTTGCCAACGGCCACCCCCGCCCGTGGCCAGGAGGTGGCAGCAGCGTCCTCTAAAGCAGTGGTTCTCAACCTTCCTGATGGCCCGACCCTTTAATGCAGATCCTGTGTTGTGGTGACTCTCAACCAGAACGTTATTTTCGTTGCTACTTCATCGCTGTGATTTTGCTACTGTTATGACTAGTAATGTAAATATCCGTGTTTTCCGATGGTCTTAGGCTTGTGGATGAAAAGAGCCACCTGCTAACCTGACAAGCTCAGGGGAGGCCTGCGTGGCAGTCTTGCAAACTCAGAGACCTAAGATAACCACAAAAGATGGTTTGAAAATTAAATATTTAACTACAAACAGGTTATAGTGGGTAGTCGTGTCCTAGACCGATATTTCACCTGACAAAGATCAACTAAGATCTTTCCTGAGCCCGTTTGCTTTTTTGCCTCTAAGATAACATATCTGTGAGAGGTCTGGGTAACTTGTAACCTCTCTTTTTCTGGAGCCCCTGAGGCACCACCAAATGTGGGCGCCAGGACAGATGCCTCAGATTCCTGCGTTATCATGTAAATTGTTCCTGCACTCACCTGTGAACACGTCCATCATTTTACTTTTTATCCAATCCCAACCACTTTGCTTTATCCCACCTCCTTACTCCATCACCAATGAAGTTCATGTAACCCCCCTATGTCCCTCCTTTGATTGCAATGGATAAACACAGGTGTAACCGCCATTCTCCGGAGCATCATCTCAGTCCATTGAGGTTCTGCTTCCCGGCATGTGTCCACAGTTTGGTTCAAATAAACTCACAAAAGTCTTTACAGGTTTCAATGGTTTTGTTTCCGTTAACAGGCTCTACAGCAGTGGTTCTCAACCTGTAGATGGCGACACCGCCTTAACTCCCAAAGCAACTTGGACCATGCCTCTGCCCAGGCCACCTCCCAGCCTCCCAGCGCCCATCCACCTAGCCCTCAGCCCCCCAGCCCCCCAGCCTCCCAGCCCCCATTCACCTAGCCCCCAGCCTCCCAGCCCCCATCCACCTAGCCCCCAGCCTCCCAGCCCCCCAGCCTCCCAGCCCCCCAGCCTCCCAGCCCCCATCCACCTAGCCCCCAGCCCCCCAGCCCCCAGCCTCCCAGCCCCCATCCACCTAGCCCTCAGCCTCCCAGCCCCCCAGCCTCCCAGCCCCCAGCCCCCCAGCTCCCCAGCCCCCCAGCCCCCAGCCTCCCAGCCCCCATCCACCTAGCCCTCAGCCTCCCAGCCCCCCAGCCTCCCAGCCCCCAGCCCCCCAGCTCCCCAGCCCCCCAGCCTCCCAGCCCCCATCCACCTAGTCCTCAGCCCCCCAGCTCCCCAGCCTCCTGGCCCCCATCCACCTAGCCCCCAGCCCTCCAGCCCCCCCGCCTCCCAGCAGGTCACAATGCCAGGCATCCATGGGCCGGGGGAGGGCTGCGGAGGCCTCCTCAGAGCAGGCCGATCCGATCCAGCCCAGGGCGTGGACGGGACAGGCAGCCCCTTCCTGAACCCGGCTCCCCCCTCAGGTCGCTGTCCCCTCAGCCCTCAGTGCCTCCGCTCTCCGCTTTTCCACCTGCCGGTCCGGCCACCGGCTCTGCCTGCCGGCCGCTCCCCGTGGGGAGGGGACTTCCAGGGCCCTGGGGGGGGGGGGAGAGGAGGGGGACGGGTCAAGGCCACAGGTCAGGCGAGGGGCCTTCTCACTGGCGGTCACCTTGGCCTCGCACGGAGCTGCTGAGCCTGGGAAGGTCGGGAGCCCTGGGGGCACATGGGGCTGCCTTGTCCGTGTCTTGGGGGCCAAAGCCAACCTCCCGGAGCAGGAGAGCCAGGGGAGAGGGGAGGAGCAGCCGAAGCAGAGGCCTGGTGCGGTGCCCGCTCAGATGGGCCCGGAGGGTGTCCCCGACTTCAGGGTCCCCAGTGACAGCGGCCAGTACAGCCAGGCGGGAGGCCTCGGCCAGAGGCACTGGGACCAGGCCAGCTCAGGACACCCTGAGGACCTGAGAGAATGTTCCAGGCCCTGGGCTGGAGGAGGGGGACTGGCCTGGGAGGGAGGACTCTCACCCTCGGAGGGGGAGGGCAGCTGCGAGTGCTCCAGGGACAGACGCCCAGGTTAGGGAGTGTAGGATTCATGAGGCGGTTGCAAACTGCTGTTTAGATATCTGTCTGTTCCCTATTCTGTTCGTCCCGGCTGACCAGTCGGGATCACAGAGAGGTTGGGTCACTTGTCCAGGGACACAGAGCAAAGGAAGAGGTCAAGGTTCAAGTCCAAGCTGTGGGAGCTGGAGCTGCAGAGGCCGGAGGAGAGGAGCCTGGGGCGGGGTCCCCATGGCCCAGGAGGGGCTGTGCCCGGCGGCGCTGGCCCACAGCGGGTTTGCTGGGAGGGGCTGAGCTCTGTGGGAGCAGCGTGTGTTTCTGACCTGAGGATCTTGTTCAGAGAGAAAATATTGCAGATTTTCCGTGAGGTCATTGCAGAACTGCCAGGGAGCACAGAGTCGGGGGGATGGGGTGCCACTGGCCGCCTGGCATCGTCCTCAGAGGAGGGGCCAGCAGTTCTCAGATGACTGACAGGAGATGGGATCTTTGAGGGGTTCCCCAAATCCTCACATCGGGGGTGGGGTGGGGGCGCAGGGGCCTCCTCGCCAGGACGGTCACCTTTCAGGGTCATCTGAGCGGCCGCAGTGTGGTGGCCTGCACGGGGTCTGGCGGGCCGGTCTGACCAGTCTGTCCCCACCCCTCCCTGCTGGCCTCCGCCTGCCTGAGCATCGCCAGGGTCCTTGCTGAAAGGCAGTCATGTGTGCAGCTGGGGAGACCTCAGGGTCTCTCAGGGAGCAGTAAGGATGGCTTGTCTGGTCTTTGGGGAGCTCACAACCCCATCCTGAGGAGAGCTGGGCTGGTGTGGGGTAAACGGGTTCCCATCAGGTGGAGAGAGGTGAGCCACACGGTCACTTCCAGCTCTGCGCGGTCACAGTAAAATGCGAAAAGAGCCGAGACCGGTGTGGCTCCGTGGATAAAGCGTCGGCCTGCCGACTGAAGGGTCCGGGTTTGATTCCGGTCAAGAGCATGTACCTTGGTTGCGGGCACATCCCCGGTGGGGGGGGGGGGGGTGCAGGAGGCAGCTGATCCATGTTTCTCTTTCATCCATGTTTCTAATTCTCCGTCCCTCTCTGTAAAAAAATCAATAAAATATATATTTAAAAAATTGTGGAAAGAAATAGGTGAGCCCAACTGGCGTGGCTTCGTGGTTGAGCATCGATCTATGAGCCAGGAGGTCAGGGCACAGGCCCGAGTTGTGGGCTTGATCTATGATTCTCTTATCATTGATGTTTCTATCCTTCATTTCTCTCTGAAATCAATAAAAAAATATTTTAAAAAAATTAAATGAATTGAAACAACACAGAAGTCAGCAGAGATGAGAAGTACACTCTTGGTTGCCTAGCGCCTGGGGTCAAGGGAATTGTTAACTTTGGAGCACCCTAGAGGGTTTGGCTCTGTCAGTCTATGGAGTCTATGGGTCCTGGATTCCATTCTGGTCAAGGGCACATGTCCGGGTCAGGGGTTCGATCCCCAGTAGCAGGCATGCAGGAGGCACCCAATCAATAATTCTCTCCCATCATTGATGTTTCCATTTCTCCCTTTTCCTTCCTCTCTAAAATCCATAAAAATAGATTTCTAAAAATTGTGTTTGGAGCTTCTTTTTGGTGAGCTATGAAAATGTTCTAAAATTGTGGAGATGGAGGTGCAACCCTTAATATACTTGGCGTACACTGGGCGAGTGTGATGCTCTGTGAAATATATGATTAAACAGTGAACACTTGGAGACGTTTCAGACAGCGGTATCTGGGAGGTCTCTGTACTGTTCTTGCAACTTTTCTCTCAGTATGACATTATTTCCAGTTCCAAAGTGAAGAAAGTGTACAGGCCAGGATGGAGAAGGAATGACCAATGCTGTGGAGAGGAGGGGTGACAGAGCACAGGGCCAGGCGGGAGGAGCACAGGGGGGGATCAGTGGGTGGAGGGGGGAGGAGGGGAGCAGGACAGACAAAGGGAGGTCTGTGGGTAGTGGTCAAGGCCCGGGGGGGGGAGGTCTGGTGGAGGTCCGGTGCCGGGTTCATGTTAAAAGGCTGCAGAGGCTGGAGTGGGGGATGGTCTGCCTGAGATCATCAGCGTTAGCAGCAGGGATGGCCACATGCGGAGTTGTTTGTTTCTTCCCAAGTTGAAGTGATGACAGTTTGAAATGATGCTCTCTCCTTCTTCTGTTTACGTTTTTAAGATTCGCTGTATTCTGGAAAGGCTGCTGGTCCTAAAGAACAGTGTCATGCAGAGGATTCGGGCCGTGAGCCTGAGCCTGTAGAGAAACAGAGGAAATTGCTAAGAGCGGAGGTGAGTCACATTGAGTTCCCTGTGGTCGTGGCCCCACGGTGGAAGTGCGGAAGGTAGCTGGAGCTGTGGGTCAGGTGCCCGGCCTGCTCAGCAAGCGTCCGGAGGGATCCAGTGGCAGCTGTGTTTCCGTGGTGAGGCCCTGTGAGTGGCCCCTGTGCAGGGGGGCCCTGTGAGATAAGCACCCCCACACATAGCCTGAGGGGCTGGACTCAGCTGGGCAGCAGCATCACCGTAGAGCCTTCTGATGCCTTTGGAAGAGGCCCCAGCAGGACCAGAGGCGTTAGCCTATCAGGAGGGGCTTGTTTGTGTCACCTCCCCAGGTATTTTCACGTGGGGCCACAGCGGAGACCCTGCGCTCTCCAGTCAGGCGAGTCCTCTGTCCTTCCTTAAAAATTTTTTTAAAGGGAATTTATATATATTGAGTTCAGAGAGGAAGGGAGACGGAGAAGGAGAAACATCGATGATGAGAATCATTGATTCACTGCCCCCTGCACACCCCACCCTAGGGCTGGGTGCCACACGCAGGGCATGTGCCCTGACCTGGAATCAAACCATGACCGCCTGGTTCATAGGTCGACGCTCAACCACTGAGCCAGGCCTACCAGGCTAAGGTGGTGGTAAAAATGCTTGTATAAACAAAAGAATGGCATTGCGGATTTACTTCCTTTAAGATATTCTTTGAAACTATTGGGGAATTTGTTAAGAATTTATAACTAAAAATTTGAAAATTGCCTTCTAAGACCTAATAGACCCATTTTTTTTTTCTTTAGATCCTATCCTGAGGCTATGCTTACTGATTGGAGAGAGAGAGAGAGAAAATCATTGATGTGGGAGAGAAACATCAGTTGGTTGCCTCTCATACACACACTCATTGGGGAGTGAACGCCCAGCCTCGGTATGTGCGCTGACCGGGGATTGAACCCACAGCCTTTCCCCGTAGAGAGGATGCTCCCACAAACCAAGCCACACCGCCAGGTCATGGGACCAAATTCAGGAAAGAAAACCTTATGTGACTCCTAAGATTTGTGCGTATCCGAGGTCCAACAGACAGCTCAGCCAGTGGGCGTTCATGGAACCCCTTGGTGACTCTGAGTGATTGAATGAGATGCAATGTGTGCATCGCGCTCATCGCTGTGCCAGGCTGGCACTCACTCTTGTGGTTTCGGTCGGACTCATCCTGTTTTCTGTGTCACTGTTAGGTCTTTTCCTTAAAATAGCTCTACGTTCATAAATTTTGCATCATTCCTCTAAAATGTTGGCCCTGAAAATTGGCAGCAAAGAGTTTAAATTTTTATCATCCAGTTACTGTCTCATTGGTGTAAGCTCAACAATTCAACTGCTCTTGAGATCTTTACTTGCATAATATAAGAGAAATAGTTTTTAATATATAAAGATTCTTTAAATTATATGATATTTACTGTGTTCTCAGTTCACTACATCTACAAATTTGTTTTTAGGTTAGATCTCATTTTGTTGGACATAAATTTAAATCTCATCATGCTTTCCACAAATGAAGGCTGTTAGATTTTTGCAATAGATTCTACACAAGGAATGGATTGAGGTAGTTATGAAACAGTAACCCCTCGAGGTGGGATTTTTGTTGTTCTTTTGTTAGAGGCAGGAGTAGAATATTGGGGAAGAGCTATAATTATAAGGAATATTAATGGTGCTCTGCTAACCGTGATTGTTCTGTTCTAATTAGAGAAAGCACGCTTTAATCGGGCAGAGAGTTGTAAGCACTGGGACCTGGGAGCTAATTAGGGAATGCAGGCACCCTGGTTTGAGAAAGGCCTAGATTGGCAACCTCATTGCCTGTAATCTGGTCCCTGAGCCATCCGCCCTCTGCCAATTCCCCAGCCTGGTTGCCTGTAATCTGTAACCACTATACCTTGCCTACTTCCCCAGGCCTGAAATTTCTACTTTCCTGTGGGTTCTTTGTCCTTCTACCCAACATAAGCAGCTGGATTATGGAGAGGGAGGTGTCTGGGGGAGAGGGAGGACGGTACAACAGACTTTTGTGGTGACCTGCTGTTCTCTCATTCTGCTGCATTAATGGAATAAATGCTCATATATGAGTCAATCCTGTCTCTCCTTCCTTGGCTCAAGTAGTGACCGGCAGCCTGGACCCATTGGTTGTCAGTTTCACTTTCAGCAGGTTCATAACAGTTATTGGAGCGGAATAATTAATACAAATGATAATTGGTACTCCCCTCCCTCCCCATCATAAGTCCAAAGATTTCATCTACATAAAACAATTTAAATTCATCTTAAATTAAGGAGTTTTTTAATTAACCCAAGTAAAACCATTACTAGTTTAGAAATAATTAAAACACTTTTAGCTCATTGATTGGCAGCCTAAATGTTTAAATTTTGTTCTGAGTATACCTATATATTTGTTCTCTAAATGTCTTTCTTGTATGGGCTAATTCAGTACTCCTTCCACAGAAAGTTATATACAAAATCCTATGGTTAAAATATTTTCCAGTCTGGCTAGCATGGCTCAGTGATTGAGCATTAAACTATGAACCAGGAGATCATGGATCCATACACAGTCAGGGCAGATGCCCGGATTGGGGGCTGGATCCCCATTATGGGGCTTGCAGGAGGCAGTAGATCAATGCTTCTCTCTTCATTGATGTTTCTCTCTCTCTCCCCCTCTCCTTTCTCCTCTGAACTCAATAAAGATTTATATATTATTGATTTTTTATAGAGAGGAAGAGAGAGGGATAGAGAGTTAGAAACATCGATTAAAGAGAATCCTTGATCAGCTGTCTCTTGCACACCTATTGGGGATGTGCCCGCAACCGAGGTACATGCCCTTGACCGGAATCAAACCTGGGACCTTTCAGTCCGCGGGCTGACACCCTATCCACTGAGCCAAACCGGTTTCGGCTAAAGATATATTTTTAAATAAATAAAGTATTTTCCAAATATACAGCATTACTCTGGACATTTTTCTTTTTTTTTTTTTTTCTTTTTTTTTTTTAAAATATATTTTATTGATTTTTTACAGAGAGGAAGGGAGAGAGATAGAGAGTTAGAAACATCGATGAGAGAGAGTCATCGATCAGCTGCCTCTTGCACACCCCCTACTGGGGATATGCCCGCAACCAAGGTACATGCCCTTGACCGGAATCGAACCCGGGACCCTTCAGTCCCCAAGCCGACGCTCTATCCATTGAGCCAAACCGGTCTTGGCTGGACATTTTTCTTATAAAATACATATTGGTTAGTGGTCTGTCAAATTGTTTTTTAGGCAGTTGACTGGTGGACTTCAGGGTTCTATGTCTGAACTCTTCCCAGTGGATGGGGAGAAGAATTCTCGAGCTCAGCACTCTAGGTAAGACTTCACAAAATAAAGTGAATGTGTTGTTCCCTTAAAGTAATGGGTCAAATCTTTATAATTTGGCTGATGGGAAGAAAGTAATTTTTCAAAACGTGGGTAGACATATTAGAATGAAGTGGTTAGTTTCCATTTATAATGGTATAGGGTGTATAAATTAACTTTTATGTTTCGTTATATTTTATATGCCCAGCTAAATCTGAAGTTTTGTAGGGAGAGGGGTCTGAGCCACTGGCAGAGCCGTTTAGAATGCGGGGCCTAGAGCCGTTTGGCATGGTGGGCATGGAGACAGCGGAATGTTAGGTGGTTGTGGAGTGGGTAGGCGTGGAGTAGGAGGGTTAGGATCGGTAGGTGAGGAGTTGGTGGAGTCGGTTGGAGAGGGTTTGTGCGGAGTTGGAGGGTGCGGAGTAGTTTGGTGAACTCAGTTTGTGGAGAGGCGGTGTTAAAACTCGGAGTGAGAAGAGCCGGTGGACATACAGTCGGTGAGTGCAGAGCCTCTTCCTGGGTAAGAAGGGACTCTCCCTGCCTGCCCCTCGGGGCTCTTGTGAAAATTGAATGAGCAAGGACAGAGGACACCGAGCCCTGGCAGAGAGACTGGGCTCAGGCGACTCCAGAGTCTGTGAGCTAACCCTTCCCGCTGCCAGGCATTGATCAGAACCGCGCCCACTGGCAGTAGGTCCACGGCTTCCCTTCCACCAAGAAACTTGGGTGCTGGATCGTGGGGGTAAAATGAACACGAGATGGAAAAGCAGGAGCTACTGCCCACTCCCAGTTGTTGGAACTGTGCATGGGGCCAGGCTTGCAAAGCTGCCCACCGAGAGCAACGGACACATCCCGTGTATGCGTGTTCCCAAACTGAGAAGGCAGACTGGGGAGACTCAGCCCCGAGGACACCGCTGGTTCCGGGAGGGATCTGGGCGGGAGGAGAGATGAGGGAAAGAACGGATCGGCTCCCCCGTGTGTGCTGGGCCCTGGGACGGGAATAGGCCCCACGGACTCCTCCCGTGAGGGGTCCTGTGAGGGGCCACCCTTGGCGTCCCACACCAGATGTGCCTGACCCCTGGAGGCCCACAGTCCTGTCTATTGTGTCTCAACCCTCATTTCCGGGACACTGTCCATAGTTCTTGGTTTTCTGAGACAACATGTGTGACCTGTTCAGAAGGGAACTGTGTATTTAACAACAACTCGCCCAAATAGCCATTTATTTCCAGCGCCCAGATGAGTGGAGTGACTGTGGAATTGAGAGGCCTAGGCTCAGCCCTCATACTGGGATAGCTCTTAGCCCCACCCCTTCCTGGTTAAGGAAATGGGCTCAGTGAAGTCCCATACCTATCAGCAGGTCTCTCATCCAAGCAGGCGAGGCTGTACACGTCAGACACTCTGGCATCAGGGTACCAGAGATGGGGCAGTGTTAGGTTTATGTGGTGTGCTTCCCTGATTTTCTGCTCCTGCGAACACAGGGGCCTGCTGCCAGCCAAGAGTCATCGGCTAAGCTTAGCGGCTTAAGTGGGCACCACAGAGGGCCTCAAAGCAGACAGGGCCTGCTGCAGGGGTGATGCCCATGTGGTAGCTCCATGCCGAGGGGTGTCCTGTGGGAGGCAGGCGGTCAGAGATTCTCTCATCATTCATGTGTCTATCTCTCCGTCTCCTTTGCTCTCTGTGATCAATAAAAATATATTTAAAAGAAATACATTGGAGGTTTGGTGCATGCGTCGGGGTGGGGGGCCCTCAGCCTGGCCTCCTGCATCTCTCCAATCTGGGACTGCACCTCTCCAATCTGGGGCTCCCTAATCTGTAGGGATCAGGCTTACTATGGCAGTCAGCCATCCCTCTCTCAATCCAGGACTGCTGGCTCCTAACTGCTCCCCTGCCTGCCTGCCTGACCATCCCTTAACTGCTCCTCTGCCAGCCTGATCCCTCCCTTACTCCTCTACCCTGCTGCTGGTTTGATCACTCCTACCTTCTCTCCCCTGCCGGCCTGATACCCCTAACACCTGTGTTTTAGTCCCCACCACCTTGGCTTTATCTAGAAGGATGGCCAGAAGACTACTGGTCTATTTAGCATATTACCCTTTTATTAGTATAGATATTTAAAAAAACAACAACACCAAAAAACACCACCACCAACAACAACAAACCCACAGATAAGGCCTGGCTGCCGTGTTGCTTTTCTGAAAGGATGGATGTAGGTGGCTGATGTGGCAAAAAGGGTCTCTGCTGGCATCTAGGATGCGTGTTAGGCTGTGATTTTCGGTCCCCATGGCCTTTCCAAGACATGTTAAACCAGCTAAGGGCCTCAGAGCTGTCCGTCCTCCTATCCTTGCTTTACAGCTCTGTGCTGTGCGTCGCTTTGTTCAGACATCACTGACCTCGGTGTCTTCATCACCTACCACTGGGGCAGCATGTCTTAGTGGCTGTAGGTGTCCCAGCTGGGCCCTGTGTTGGAGTCACTTCTGTGCAGCTGTGCGTTAGGAAGTGAGCAGGGGCATGGAGGCCCTGCATCCGGGGGGAAGGAGGGCAGCTGCACGGGGCAGGGCCTGCCCAGGGCCTGGTGCGCATCCTCACCCACCCCTCTTCTTGCTCTAGGAGCCTGGACAGAGCCCCCAGCAGTTCCTTGAGGAGCTGCTGGGGGACGACATGGCCCTGGAAGCGGAGCAGGGCCTAAGGATCAACGAGTCCGACCACCGGAGCGCGGAGCTGGGCCAGGAGTCAGAAGGTAGGCAGCAGCCCCTGGCGCTGGGGAGCCGGCCTGGCCGCAGCTTCTCCCTCAGCCAGGGAGCTGAGCCCTTGGCTCTGAATCTCCTGGGTCAGCCCATCCTCAGCCCAAGTCCATGGGGTTTGATTCAAGGGCTGTTTGGAACTGTCAACTTCCTTCTCCCCAAGGAGAACATGAAGGGTCTGGCAGCATTGAAGTCAGGACATGAACTTCAAAGTCAGTGCTGCCAGTTTTCTCAGCTCCCATGCGGACAGTCCCAGGAGCCTTCGGAGGACAGCACGCTGACCCCCAGCGGCTGTCTTACATCTTTGCCTGGGGGACTGAGCGCTCTGGATGGCAGGCACCTTCCCTGCGGTCACTAACCTGCACTGTCACAGGACCCTGGGCTGATTTCCTCCGTTCCTGTCCTCATCGGGCAGATGGGTGCAGTCTGCTCTGTCTCCCTGGGCAGGGGCTGGCTGCTCAGGGACCCCTCCTCCCCAAGGGCCTTACCCAGGGGTGGTAAGTTCTGGGCACACGCGCCCCAGAGGCTCTACCCCCCACAGACATACTGGTCAATTTTTGTGCCCCCCACATTGCCAGGTGAGCTACCCAACATCCCACTCTGAGGGTTGGCAGAGACCATGCCATGTGTTTGCCTTCTCTGTGAGTGTCTGAAATCCTTGACTTGAAGGTCAGGTTGGAACTTGGCCAAAAGTGGTTCCAGCAGTTCCAGCAGTCTTGAACTTTTGTATTGGCCTGTCCACGGTCACCTGCTTTCTTCTTAAACTCTGGGTGGCTCCCCAATGCACCCAAGAAGAGCCAGCTGAGGGGCCACAACCCACAGCGACAGCACCCTGTGAACAACAGAGGGCATCCAGCTGGCCGTCTCTGGTCTTTAGACCTTGGCTTCAGGGGGATGGCCCTCTCGGAGGGATGACCGTCTCAAGGCGGAGTCAAGAGGGGAGCGGAGGCCCTGGGATCAGGGCTCTCACTCCACTTTGTTCTTCAGCCTCCAGCGTGACCCTGGCCCTGGGGCAAAATTCCCAGGCCCCTCAGGACACAGTCCTGGAGCTGCAGGGCGATGCCCAGGCCCTGCAGGAGAGCAACAGCAAGTGTGAGGAGCTGATGAAAGAGAACTGGCTGCTCCGGGAGCAGGTAACGGAGTGTGTGTGTGTGTGTGTGTGTGTGTGTGTGTGTGTTTGTGTGTTTGTGTCCGGAACATATGGGCCAGCCGGTGGCCGGGTGTGCCTTGGGGCAAAAGGTTTTCGGTTTCGTTAAAGCCAAGTTCACTTTGTGACCTGACTGGCTTGGGCTGGGTCTTTGGCTTATAGGTGGCAGAGTTGGAGATCCAACTACGAAATGAGAAGGACACCAACCATCGCTTGAGAAGCCTCAAAGAAAAGCTGTTCAAACTCCTAGAAATTCAGATGCTGCCCAGGTCCCTGCAGGTAGGCACTCAGAGCGCAGGCCCCCGGCGCCCCTGCCTGCCAGAGGGAGGGTCCAGGATCACAACCGTGTCCTGGTCATTGATCAGTGATTCCCAGTGACCAGTTCCCTAGCTCAGCTGCAGCTCAGACCAGCAATTCTCAGCCACGGCAGGGCCCCGGGCAGGTATTGCCTCCCCGGGACACTGGCCATCTTGTTGTTGATGGACAGGACTGGGGGGCCGAGAAGGAGGTGCTGCTGGCTGTGCAGGGTGGATGGTGGTTCTGTCAGTATCAGGGAAAATTAGATGTTAGTGTTGTTCAGGTATTCTGCATTCTTACTGAGGTTCCATGTGCTTTAAAAAATAGGGTTTTAAATGTAGTCAAAGAGGGCAACCAAGGAGCTGATCCATTTGCCCTAAAGTTCCCATGTGTAGAGAGCACACAGGACTTATGAAGCCCCATGTGATGGTCCCTTCCTGTCCTGGGCCGTCTCAGCGCAGTTCCTTAAGCGCTGGGAGAACCGCACTCAGCACGGCTGGGTGTTGCCTGCCCCGAGGGTCCCTGCTCCTTTGGGGTCTGCACTTGCCCTGCTCTGGCCCCTCACTGGGTGTGGGGGTGCAGAGATGGGGAGTGAGTGGCTCCCCGGGGCCTGCACCCAGTGAGGCGTCCTCACCTTTTCCCCATGAACCAGGAGGAGGCCGAGGAGAAGGAGGTTGAGGAGCTGGGGGAGCAGGCGAAGCAGCTGACTGAAGTCCAGGAGGCCCTGCTGCGGGAGCAGGAGACCAATGCCCTGGTCACCCAGGAAAATGCGAGGCTGCAGCAGGAGGTGGCCAGGTAACCGCCTCCGCCCTGCAGCGGCATCTGCCGGGTTTCATTCCCACCAGCTCTCTGAGCGCCCCCTGAGCTCAGCTCCAGAGAGGCCACCTGGCCCCCCTTTCCCTTTAGGGTCACAGCTGGTGGTCTCAGGGGAAGGGCCTCCAGCTGGTGGCTGGGATGGAAGGACTAGTGACAACTGGGATGGAGCGTGGTCCGGGGTTGGAGGGCCGCCCATCCCACATGACGATGATGATAACGGTGTCGGGCAGGGGCGCCTTCATCCTCTCACACCTGCAATCCGGGAAGGACGTGTGCTCGCTCCGTGTCATTCTTGCGTTCCCTGTGGGTGAATTCACCTCCTGGCTTACATGCATTGTCGCCCCCACATCGGTCCCCGTGGCCTCTCGGGGGCCTGTCCAGAGGGGGAGACACTGGAGTCGCCTGATGTGCACATTTGCAGCTGCGGTAGAACAGGCCTCTGACTCCTGCCTGTTTCAGCTCTCACACTGCAAGCGAGCGTCCCTTCCGCGCTCCATGGAGGACCGGGGGTTCTATTTTCGTGCTTTTCGGTGGCGATGTCGCTGTGTGAAATGGCCCCGAATGGAGTGCTGCTCGGCTGTTTAGTGTCCCCAAGAGCAAGCTGAGCTATGCCTTTGGGGAAAATATCCGAGTGGCACCTGAGGGGCCTTCAGGCCCAAGGTATGGTGCTGTTGGCTGTGAGCATGGTAACCAAAGCGTCTTTAGGTCTTGATTGGTTGGCAGAAATGTGGCCAGAGACTCCAGGAACAGTTGGGACAGTTGCAGTTACACTGACTCAGTGCTCACAGTGGCTTCGTAGGACATTATCCTGTGAATCGTGAGAATTGACTGCGTTATTATCCTTTTTTCCCCATAAAGATGAGGAAAGGGGCTCTGAGAGAGTAACTAAGATGTTCGGGTCAAACCTGGGGGTAGTGGCCATTCAGGATTCAAATCCAAGTCTTATCTCAGCCTAGAGGCGTGACCACAGGAAGCCTTCCTTTGAGCAGCCTTGTTGGAGTAGATATTGGGGCTACAAACTCAGGTGCCTGCGGGGGCAGGCAGGTCCAGCAGGTGGGGGAGGAGTGTCAGCCGGAGGCCAGGCCTCCTGGAGAATGCACACCCTCTGAAGGCTGTCAGCTAGAGGCAGGCCCGCGCTGCCAGGTCATCCTTTTGTTTCTGCTTTTTAACAAAAAATTAATCCTCATATCAGGATAATTTTTGCACTGCCCTTCAGAGAGAGTGAAAGGAAGGGAGGGAGCGGGCGAGAGAGAAACAGCGATGCGAGAGACACTTCTCCTGGCTGCCTACTGCACACCCCCTCTATGCCACAGAGCAATCCCACCGCCAGGTGCATGGCCCTGACTGGGAATCCAACCCGAGGCGGTTCCGAACACAGGCGGACGCTGTCTCTGCGGAGCGACACCTGCCGGGGCCTTGGCTTTATGCTTTCTCCCACCCTCCGAGAAGGGCGATAGCTGAGAGTCGATGTGAAACTTGACATTTTAAAATATTAAATAACTAACTAACAAATTAAATAACAAAGCTGTGTGGGCCAAACAGAGGCCTTCTGTGTTCACACTGAGTCTGTGAGCCTCTGGGCATTGAGATTTCAGGTATAACCCTTTGCCCCGGAAAGCCAGTCGGGTAATTATGACAGTGATGACGATGATGATGATGCTGATGTCAGTGGCTTTACATAATGCTCCAGAATCTCAGTTTATTTCTGTCAGGAGTTGAAATCCGAAGGGACTTTGCCTGGGGAGAAGAGCTGGGCAAAGACAGTTTCAGAGCAAAGATGTTCTGATTCCATGTTTTCCAAAAGTGTTTCAGTGCAAGAACCATTTTCCAGGGAGGCGGCTCTGCAAAGCCTTCCATGGAAGGCTGTCACAGGCTGCTCTGTTGAAGGGTCCGAGCCTGCCTGTCCTGTGTCCCCTGCCCACAGGAGGCAACTGGGTGGCCACCTAGAACCCCAGCGGACACAGTTGGAGAGGCACTGACTGTGCTCAGCCCTCATGTACCCTGAGGCCCAGAGGGGTGGTGGGTGTGAGGGAGGCGCACCCCTGGGATGGAGGCTGGGAGTGCTCCTCAGCCCTGGGCCCTGTGGCTCTCCACCCCAGACTGACCTCCTGGACCGAGCAGCTGCAGGCAGGGCAGGAGGAGCTGCTCACCAAGAACCAGGAACTGCAGGCCTCCGTAGAGAACGAGCAGGAGAGTATCCAGAGCTTTCATAACTTGTACCACAAGATGATGTTGGAGCAAAGATCAAAAGAAATCACTTTACCCAAGCTCAGCGCTCAGTGCGAGGTGAGGCCTGGGGCTGGTGGGCCACAGGACACCGGCCCTGAGCCCTGTGCTGACAGCCAGGGGCCCAGCCAGGTCCGCATGGGTCCTCATTGGCGTCTGTGCCCAAACACTGTGTGTGACTGTCACCCAGAGGCGGGGAGGCAGCCAGAGGCGTTTAACGGGCACAAGCAGGTTGGCTGGTGGGGATGTGTCAGAAAAGACCTTTCAGCGGACCTGTGCTGTTTTCTGTTTTTAAGCTCATATATATATTTTTTTAATTTGAGAGAGAACAAGGGAGAGGGAGAAAGAGATAGAAACATCAATGATGACAGGGAAGCATCATTCAGCTGCCTTCTACACCACCCCCGCGGGGGATACCGCCCACAACCTAGGCATATGCCCTTGACCGGAAAGGAACCCATGGCCCTTTAGTACGAGGTCCAATGCTCTATCCACTGCACGAAACTGGTTAGGGCCTGACCTTTGCTTTTGCACGTCGGGGCGCTGCATGGAAATAGCCAAGTGCCGTTTCCTCTGTCCTCTGGGCTGAGCTCTGTGCTCTGCGCTCCCGTGTCATCGCATTGAATTCTCGCGATGCCTTTGTGAGCTGGGGGGCCCCGTCCTCAGACCTCTGAGGCAGAGGGTCTGGACTCTGTTTGATTGAAGCCAAAGCTTGGGCTTTCCTGCCCCTCCCACCTCAGCCCGAAATTCCTATCCAGCCTGTCATTTGTTTTATTGATGTCAGAGAGAGGAAGGGAGAGGGCGAGAGGGATGGAAACATTAGGGATGAGAGAATTTCTGTGATGGCTTCCTCTGCACGCCCCCTCCTGGGGATGGACAGCTCCTCCTGGGCGTGTTGCTTGAATAGGCATCTCACCAGTGAACTCCTGGTGCCTGGGAGGCCACTCCACCCACTGACCCACACCTGCCGGGCATCTTATTAATGAGATCGTTTACATTTCTTTTGAAAATGGCTGTGAAGTCCCCAGAACCTGCTGTACATTTTGCACTTAGGGCGCCTCTCAGCTCAGACTGGCTGCGTTTCAGTGCTCAGCGGCCGCACGTGGGCAGTGGCCGCCCGATTGACCGGTGCACTTGTCCTCCCCATGTCTTTGGCTGTGTTGGTCCTGCCGACGGGTGTGGCCCCTACCGAAAAGGCCCTCTTGTGCACGTGGCCTTTCTTCTCTGGGAGCAGTTTCCCAGCAGTGGAGCCACAGGGGCCGTGGTGGGGGACACATTGTTGATCTCTGTTTCAGTCGCTCACCCTCTTGACTAAGGAGTTGGAAGAGGAAAGAAGGCAACTGTGGAGCCAAATTCACACGGTGAAACAGCTGAGCAAGACCCTCCTGGAAGAGCGTGCGGGGACCAGGCCTCGGAATGAGTAAGGGGGTGGGGTGACCGACGCCTGTCTCTGCGGCTCCAGGCTTCCCGCTCCACGCCCAGCCTCCACATTCAGGACAGAGAGCCCCCTGGCGCACTGGAGTCGCCAGGGCAGGGCAAGGGGACAGACCATCTTCCCAGAGCCCTCGCCTCTCCTTTCTCAGGAATGGTCTAGATTTCTGCAAGGAGGGGTGGTTGCATTTTGCTGGCTTCCAAGACATGGCTCACTGCCAGCCCCTTCTTCTTCTGCTTTTGAGTTAAGCTCCATTTCAAAAATATGAGAGGTGAAGAGAGGCACCTAGGGGAGAGATCCAGGATCGCGGGATGAGCCCTATCTGTGTCTGACTTCCCCCGAATGATCTGGAGGGGGGTTGTGGGTGCGCCGTGATTGTCCTCCCTCTGCTGACATGACACGGACCTGACTGTGGCATAGACACTGCGAGGGGCACAGGGCCTGTGACCCGGTGGTCACACACCAGCAGGGGTGATGGGATGTGAGCAGTGTGTGCACAGCAGACAGATGGTGAGGAGCTCCATGGAGGTGTAGAAGGAAGCGTGGTGGTGAGCATCGGGATTCTGCTGCTGACCCAGATGGAGCCAGGGCCAGCCAGTGGGGCGGGACGTGGGGGGACGTAAAGATAGAGCAGGGGTGGTCTGGGTGCAGGGAAGGCGCACACAGTGGCAGCAGGGAAGGCTGGAGCAGGGGTGGTCTGGGTGCAGGGAAGGTGCACCCAGTGGCAGGAAGGAAAGCCGGAGCAGGGGGCAATGAGATGTGGAAGGCGTCCATGCCTCACTAAGGAGTGGGATTC
The DNA here is from genome assembly GCA_963693515.1 of Pipistrellus nathusii. Classification (NCBI taxonomy): domain Eukaryota; kingdom Metazoa; phylum Chordata; class Mammalia; order Chiroptera; family Vespertilionidae; genus Pipistrellus; species Pipistrellus nathusii. The sequence continues at coordinate 2,012,696 of OY882858.1, forward strand.
ACTAGGAGTGAGTGTTTATGGTCTAGAGGCCAAGGGAGCTGCCTGAAATGAGGCAGGAGGGAGCGGCTTGGTGCTGGAAACCTTGTGGATGGAAGTCAAGTAACCCGAGAGGCATCTGGTGGGCCCAGGGTGGCCTTCACCCCTCGGTCCTAGTGCTGCTGGACTGTCCTTCCTTGTGATGGGGTATGGCTGGCCCTGAGTGACAGGGACAAGGTCACAGTGACAACAGGGTCCTGTCCCAGCACCCCGGTGTCAGGGTGCTGCTTCACCGTTCTCCTGGATTCTTCTGCTCATCTCCAGCCGGCTCGCCACCCACTCAGGATGGCTTACCTGGAAAGCCACATTGTAGTTTGGTGCAAAAATGACTGGCCTGAGTTGGCTCTCTGTAACGCAGTGAGTACAAATGACCAGCAGAGGTTGGGCAGGTGCCAACTAGAAGCTTTGGTACCCAGGGGATGATGTGGTGATGGTTTGCATTAGACAGTGTCTGCAGGAGGTCAGGGAGTTGGCTGGCTTCCTGAGCTGCTCTGGGGGGAGTCCTCCCAGCCCAGGGAGGGTTGCGGGGCCTGCGCTCCGTGAGATTGTGTGCCTAATGGTGAGGGTCGGTCAAAGCAGACAGGGAGGCGCTCTAGCATAAGGCCGAGGAGCACGACTGTGGGAGGAGAAGAACACAGACTGGAAGAGCGGATGCTGAGCCAAGTGCGCTGGGAACCCAGCGGGTTCGGTGGGCCTAGACCCAGCGGTTTGTGAGTCATCACTTTTCATTCTGCCTACTTTATGGGGAGCTCTCAGATAAGCCCCGGATTAGGAGGAATCTGAGCAGCCTTTTGGCCGAAGGAGCCTGAGCTGCTGCCTCAAACCGGGGGACTCATTTTCCAGCAAGGAAACCAGGGGGCGAGCTGTCAAAACAGCCCACGAATTTGTGATCCTGAATTAAACATGGTTCGGGCCTTGCCCTCTTGAGATGAGGTCCAGCCTGAACCTTGGGGCTTTAGCAGGTCTCCCGTGTTAGGTTCCCAAGCCCACGCCACATGCTTCAATCTCCATATGCCCACGTGGCAAGCATGACGGTCCAGGATGTGAGTTGTTGTGAGCGACTGTAACGTAGACACGGAACACAAAGGTGCTCTGTCACGAGTGGGGAAAGCCACCTGGCGCAGGGGCCAGGTCGGTGGGCCCGAGCCACTTGCTTCCATCCCATATTCCCACGTGGCGAGCATGACAGTCATGAGCTCCGTGATGTCTGAGTCCCAGGGAAATGCCGGCCCTTTGGGCCAGGTCCCGGACCGGGCCGATAGTCAGTTTAAACATTTTATGTAAAACCAGATCGTTTTCTCTTTCTTCGCTCTTTACAGATGCTCGCTGATGACAGAGCCTACAGGAAATGCGGAGGAGGAGGAGGACGACGACGATGACCAGTTAATGACACAAACAAACGTTGACCAGAAACGTGCTGCCGAGATGTGAGTTGTTCTCAGCGGCGGTAACTTAAACTCAGAACAGAGAGCCACCTGGAGCAGGGGCCAGGTCGGTGGGCCCACGCCACTTGCTTCCATCCCCGTATGCCCACGTGGCGAGCATGACGGTCATGAGCTCCATGATGTCTGAGTCCCAAGGAAATGCCGGCCCTTGTGAGCCAGGCCCCGGCCCCGGCCCCGGCCGATAAGTCAGTTTACACATTTTATGTAAAACCCGATCGTTTTCTCTTTCTCCGCTCTTTACAGATGCTCGCTGATGACGGAGTCTACAGGAAATGCGGAGGAAGAGGAGGACGACGATGACCACTTAATGATACAAGCAAAGGATGACCAGAAACGTGCTGCCGAGATGTGAGTTGTTCTCAGAGGCGGTAACTTAAACTCAGAACAGAGAGCCACCTGGAGCAGGGGCCAGGTCGGTGGGCCCACGCCACTTGCTTCCATCCCCGTATGCCCACGTGGCGAGTATGACGGTCATGAGCTCCATGATGTCTGAATCCCAGGGAAATGCCGGCCCTTTTGGGCCAGGTCCCGGCCCGGGCCGATAAGTCAGTTTACACATTTTATGTAAAACCAGATCGTTTTCTCTTTCTCCGCTCTTTACAGATGCTCGCTGATGACAGAGTCTACAGGAAATGCGGAGGAGGAGGAGGACGACGATGACCAGTTAATGACACAAACAAACGTTGACCAGAAACGTGCTGCCGAGATGTGAGTTGTTCTCAGAGGCGGTAACTTAAACTAAGAACAGAGAGCCGCCTGGAGCAGGCACAATGTCGGTGGGCCCACGCCAGTTGCTTCCATCCCGGTATGCCCACATGGCGAGCATGACGGTCATGAGCTCCATGATGTCTGAGTCCCAGGGAAATGCCGGCCCTTTGGGCCAGGTCCCGGACCGGGCCGATAGTCAGTTTAAACATTTTATGTAAAACCAGATTGTTTTCTCTTTCTCCGCTCTTTACAGATGCTCGCTGATGACGGAGTCTACAGGAAATGCGGAGGAAGAGGAGGACGACGATGACCACTTAATGATACAAGCAAATGATGACCAGAAACGTGCTGCCGAGATGTGAGTTGTTCTCAGCGGCGGTAACTTAAACTCAGAACAGACAGCCACCTGGAGCAGGGGCCAGGTCAGTGGGCCCACACAACTTGCTTCCATCCCCGTATGTCTACGTGGCGAGCATGACGGTCATGAGCTCCATGATGTCTGAATCCCAGGGAAATGCCGGCCCTTGTGGGCCAGGTCCCGGCCCGCTCCGATAAGTCAGTTTACACATTTTATGTAAAACCAGATCGTTTTCTCTTTCTCCGCTCTTTACAGATGCTCGCTGATGACGGAGCCTACAGGAAATGCGGAGGAGGAGGAGGAGGACGACGATGACCAGTTAATGACACAAGCAAACGTTGACCAGAAACGTGCTGCCGAGATGTGAGTTGTTTTCAGCGGCGGTAACTTAAAATAAGAACAGAGAGCCACCTGGAGCAGGGGCAAGGTCGGTGGGCCCACGCCAGTTGCTTCCATCCCGGTATGCCCACATGGCGAGCATGACGGTCATGAACTCCGTGCTCTCTGAGTCCCAGGGAAATGCTGGCCCTTGTCGGCCAGGTCCCGGACCGGGCCGATAGTCAGTTTAAACATTTTATGTAAAACCAGATCGTTTTCTCTTTCTTCGCTCTTTACAGATGCTCCCTGATGTCGGAGCCTACAGGAAATGCGGAGGAGGAGGAGGAGGAGGAGGACGACGACGATGACCAGTTAATGACACAAACAAACGTTGACCAGAAACGTGCTGCCGAGATGTGAGTTGTTCTCAGCGGCGGTAACTTAAACTAAGAACAGAGAGCCACCTGGAGCAGGGCAAGGTCGGTGGGCCCACGCCACTTGCTTCCATCCCCATATGCCCACGTGGCGAGCATGACGGTCATGAGCTCCGTGATGTTTGATTTCCAGGGAAATGCCGGTCCTTGTGGGACAGGTCCCTGCCCGGACCAATAAGTCAGTTTACAAATTTTATGTAAAACAAGATTGTTTTCTCTTTCTCCGCTCTTTACAGATGCTCGTTGATGACGGAGCCTACAGGAAATGCGGAGGAGGAGGACAACGATGATGACCACTTAATGATACAAGCAAACGATGACCAGAAACATTCTGCCGAAATGTGAGTTGTTCTCAGCGGCGGTAACTTAAACTCAGAACAGACAGCCTCCTGGAGCAGGGGCCAGGTCGGTGGGCCTACACAACTGCTGCTCTGTCAGTAATGGGGAAAGCCAAATGGAGCAGGGACCTCTTTGTTGGGCCCCCACCTTCCCTTCTGTCCAGGTCCCCTGTGCCCACGTCCCTCCCAGCTCTGAAAGAATGGAATTTCTTTCCATCCCGCCCTCGGGGCATCCTCGGAGGGATGGCAAATGCAGCTGGCCATGAGCCTGTGGGAGGGGCCTGGAGTCTGCGGTTTAGAGCCACTGAAGTAGGACTGTCAGGCTGTGTCTCCAGGTTTCAGGACATGGAACGCCGTGTTTCTGTTTGGGGAAGGAAGCGTAGCCCGGACACCCGGGCCAGCACCCATGGTCTTCAGGCTTCCCTTTTGGACTTCCCTACATTCCTCTGGAGTCTTTGGGCCTCAGGGTGGCTCACCATCACGTACACTTTTGCAGAGCAGCAGCCCAGCGGGGGGCCAGCTTAGTCCCTGAGATTGCCAGGCTCAATCCAGCAGGCCTTTCCCTGGGCGCGGGCCTGAGCCCCAAGAGATGAGCCTTCAGGTTGTCCTGCCCCAGCCCAGCCTCGAGGTCAAATCACCAGAATCCCGCAAGGCCTCCTGTGGACATCCCAGAAGCTCAGCATTTCCCAGCCTCTGCCCGGCCCTGGAGTGGATAGCACATCAAGGCATCAGTTAGGAAAGAGAGGGAGCTGAGGAAGCACAGTGCTGCTCCCCTGCAGAGCTGGGATTGAACCAGATGCGGTTCTTCTTGTGACATGAGAATGCCATTTGAAGTTAGCTGCAATGATTACCCTTTAAGTTCACTGCTTCCATTTATTTATTTTTATTTCATTTTATTTATTCTCTATAATAACAGGCTAATATGCAACTTGTGCCCTCACTGGGAGTTTGACCAGGGAACGGGGACAGCCAGCCAACGGCCTGTGGTCCCTCCTCCAGGCAGGCCAGGCCAGATGGGGCCCAGTATTGGGTTGGGCCGGCCAAACCCCACCCATGCACCAATTGGTGCACTGAACGTCTAGTCTATATATTTGGAGAAACATTTTTATTGTTTTCAGAGAGGAAGAGAGAGAGAGAAACATCAATGATGAGAGCGAACCATTAATTGTCTGCCTCCTGCACGTCCCACATGGGGAATTAAGCCCGAAACCCGGGCATCTGTCCTCGACCAGAATGGATCCCAGGACTCTTCAGTCCAGAGACTATCACTCTATCCACTGAGCCCAACTGGCTAGGGCTATTTTAATTTTTTTTAAACATCACCTGGGTGTGGGCAAGAGAGAGAGAGAGAGAGACCTCAATATGAGAGAGACACTTTGAATGGTTGCCAGCTCACACCCACCCACTGGCCCAGGGATAAATCTGTAACCCAGGTACATGCCCTTGACCCAGAATCAAACCGTTGACCCTTGGGTGCTCGGGCCAGGGCTCTAACCCCTGAGGCACGCCGGTCAGTGTTCACTCTTTTTCATCCAAATGGCCCACTGGGCCTGCCCTCTTGCCCCCTCACCCAATTCCTCAGTGCCGGGAAGGGGCAAAGTCTGCCCGCCTGTCCCACGTGCTATCAGCTCTAGCCGGGAATGAGGAGGTCCTGCCCTTTTGGAAATGCCCTTGGATGCACAGTTGCCAGCACAGCTAGATGACACGGCACCTGTTCCGGTGCCTCCCAGGGACCCAGAGTGGAGGCTGCATGTGAAGTTCTGGTTCCCGAGAGGCTAGTGTGGTTTCTGCCTCCGGGAACGCTTCTCCCCTCCCTGGGTCTGTGCGAATGAACTGCAAATGTGTCCCATGCCCTGAGGCCACATGCGATGATCATGGTGCTGGTGACACACGTTCGTAGGAACCTGGTGCTGAAGCCCCAGTCAACGGCCACTTTCCCGGCTGAAGGGGCAGCGAGGGTTGGCATGTCCTGAACCTCTGCTTCTAATAGGAGAAAGCGCAGGAGTCGACTGAGAGCATTCCTCAGATTCTTCCAACGCCAGAGACGCGGCTCAAGAGGACAAGCCAAGTCACCCGCAGAGCGCGCTCCCGGGTCCCCGGAGGCCACCCCAGCCGGCTCGGGCCGGCTGGAAGACAGAGACACAGGCAGTGAGCCCCTGCCAAAAGGTAGGAGGCGCTGGGCTGGCTGCAGGAGGGCAGTGCAGGGGAGGATGGCAGGCCTCCCTCGTGGGCAGGGCAGAAGCATCGAGAAGCCAGCTGGGTGTGCACACGTGTGCTTGGAGGCTGAAAGGGGTGCTCCGCACACACCCACCCACGTCGGGCCCCTTACGTGTGCGGACACCCTGATAGAGAATGTGAACCCCCGTCTCTGTTGTGGTGGTTTCGTCCCAGAACCATTTAGTACCTTCAGCACGAGAAGCTCCCCATCACGGACACTGTGGTGGGTCCTTGAGTATCCAGAGCGGATCTCCCGACAGTTGCCACAGAGAGAAGCTCGGGAGAGTATGTCTGTGGGCTTCCTGGTCTGTGCCAGGCCTCAGATTAGCCATTTCTGTGGGGAGATCCCAGGCATGTAACACGTCATGGACATCTGCCGGGTCTTCAGCAAGGCTCGGGCTCTGCTCTTCCCGGGCCTCTCAAAGCAGGTGGGGTTCTCCTCTCCCCCCGACCCGGCCCTGAGAACTCCCACCAGGGGGCCAGCATTTAGGACTGTGGCGGGCAGGAGCCAGAGGTGCCAGGGTTTTCTAGCTGCATGTGCTGCTGGCGTTGCCTGGGACCTAAGAGGCTGGCAGCTGTGAGCTGCCCCGTTTCGTGCTCATAAAAAGAAAATGAATGGGCGGTGGCAGGGACAGTTTTGTCAGCATTGCCAGCTTGCTGACAGTGACTGTGAGAGTGCCCGACTGCAGCCTGGTTTCAGAGAAGTGAGGTGTGGTGGTGGTGGTGGTGGGGTGGGTGAGTGTGTTCATCTTACAACCGACTGAAGAGAGCCATCGCCTTAAATGTCGTTTAGTTTTCAAATTCACTTGGAAATATCATTTTATTGGTTATTCTATCTAAAGAGTGATATGCAAATTGATCTATCTCTGCCACACCAACAAGCCATGCCCACCATCCTATCAGGATCGAGTATGCAAATTAACCCAACCAAGGTGGCTGCGGCCACAGAGAGAGCAGAAGGCTTGGGTTTCTCCGGCAATGGAGGGAATCAAGCTTTCTGCCTGCCATGGTCTGCCTTGGCTTCTGCTACTGCCTACAGAGTTTCAATTATAGAAGATGCATAAATCCCAGCCAAGATGGTTGCAGCCACAGGGTGAGCAAGAGGCTTGGCTCTGCTCAGGGCTACAAAGTTTCAGTTATAGAGGATAAATGAACGCAGATACCAGGACCTCCTCTTGGGTTGATAGGGGGCGTGGCCTGCATGCAAACCACTAAAGGCCCCTGGCCCAGGCCACCTCCCACCTCAAGGGAACCACCACCCTGGTCCGAGGCACCCTTCAGGGCAAACCAGCCGGCCCCCACCCGTTCACCAGGCCTCCATCCTGTCTACTCCTCTTATCTAATAAATGAATAATATGAAAATTGACCGTCATGCCAACATTCAAAATGGCTGCCCCATTGTGGTCAAAGATGACTGACCTCATGTGGACACAAGATGGCCACAACAAGATGGCCAGCAGGGGAGGGCAGTTGGGAGGGACCAGGTCTGCAAGAGAGGGCAGTTGGGGGCATTGAAGACTGTAGGAGAGGGCAGTTAGGTGTGGCCAGGCCAGCAGAGGAGGGAAGTTGGGAGGCGACTGGAGGAAGGGCAATTGGGGGGGGGGACCTAAGCCTGCAGGGGAAAGCAGTTGTGAGCATTAGGCATCAATCCGGCTCACAGGGGAGTGGTTGGGGGTGATCAGGCTGGCAGGCAGAAGCAGTTGGGGGCCATCAGGAAGTAAAGCAGGCAAGCAGTTGGGAGCCAGCAATCCTGGATTGTGAGAGGGATGTCCGACTGCCCATTTAGGCCTGATCCCGGTAGGCAGTCGAACATCTTCAGATTGGAGAGGGTGCAGGCTGGGCTGGGGGACACAAACCCCCTGTGCACAAATTTTCTGCACCGGGCCTCTAGTTCACCTGTAAACCCGCCAAACATGCGCCCTGGGAAAGTGCAATTTGCTGAAGGACACTAGGACTTTCTGAAGACGGGGCCAGGCCTGAGACTCGTGCGCTCCCAGGGGCTGGCGTTACAGGACCCGACAGGCCCCAGGGCCTGGGACAAGACGCCCTGTGAGTGTGACTGGCGCACCAGCCGTTCCGAGGGCCCTCACCACTTCAGGTCCTGCTGTGTGGCTCGAGATGCAGCCATGAAGTGTTCACTCCCGGACCCACTGTCTGGGGACTGGTGCTTGCATTCCCAGCCTCTCGGGGGTTGAATTAGGTGAAACGCTCACGTACAGGTAAATGATCATGAAGCTTATTGACTTATTGACATTGTTTTAACTAGAGGGTTCTGTAGCCTCGGGTTTTCATACTGGCCCTTCAAACTCTTTGACATTTATCACGTCAACTCCTGGGATTGGCTAAGTTGATTAGTGAGCTATAATCAGCCTAATTGGGTTAGCAACACTTTCTGAGAAAGAACTGCTTGACAGATCCAGCTGTGGTTGGATCCATGAGTGAGCAGGTGTGGTTGATGTTAGTATCAGCAGCCGTGCGATGGTGCTTTCTGGGCTCAGCGGCCTTTCTGTAGGTGACCCGCCTAATCCGTCTCCTTGAGTCTAACTGCAGGGTGAGCTGGGCACGCTTCCTGTCCCCTGTTCAGAGCCGGGAAGGTGAGGCTTGACAAGGGTAAGCACTGGCCCAGAGGATAAGTGTTGGAGCTGGGTTCCAAACCGGGCCTGACAGGTTACGGGCCCGAGTTCCTAACCTCTGTGAGCAGGGCCTGCACTTCAAACTGCTTTGGTCCCTGAAGATGCTGCACCATCTTGGGGCACCAGCACTGAATAGTGGGTCCCTTCTCCTTTGGTGTGAGCTGTGGCCAGCAGGTGGTGCTGTGGGGGCAGAAATAACAGGGGTGCCGCCCTGCACTTGAATCCTCAGTGAGAACTGGGAGAAATCCCTTCTACTCATCCATGTACATGACGAGTTGAGGAAGTCAGACCACTCGCCTGCTCTCATGAGACTATGATTTGAAAGTTGTGAAGGGCAAACCTAGAGGAGAGGATGTGTCGGGATCTAAACTGCGATTATCCTTGATTTTGAGGGTGTTTCGGTATGAAATAGAGGTAGACATTTTCTGTTTCCTTTTCTTTTTTTAATATAGATTTTTTTTTATAGAGAGGAAGAAAAGAGGGATAGAGAGTTAGAAACATCGATGAGAGAGAGTCACAGATCAGCCGCCTTCTGCACCCCCCCCCCCACTGGGGATGTGCCTGCAACCAAGGTACATGCCCTTGACCGGAATCGAACCCAGGACCTTTTAGTCCCCAGGCTGACGCTCTATCCACTGAGCCAAACCGGTTTCGGCGAGGTAGGCATTTTCATTATGTTCAAGTCATCCTGCTGTGGAGGCTATTTGAAGTTCAAGAATCATCAGTGATCCGAAGCGGGTTTGGCTCAGTGGATAGAGCATTGCTCTGTGGACTGCAAGGTGCCAGGTTCAATTCCGGTGAAGGGGATGTACGTGGTTGCAGGCACATCCCCGGTAGGGGTTGTACAGGAGGCAGCTGGTCAATGATTCTCCCTCATTGACATTTCTAGCTCTATATCCCTCTCCCTTCCTTTCTGTGTAAAATCAGGAAAATATATTTTTAAAATAAAATGGTAAAAAAATAAAAAGGTTCATGAGTGAGCCCTGCCCGTATGGCTCAGTGCTGATAGCATCACAGGACCAAAGGGGCGCAACTTTGCTTTCCAGTCAGGCGCACATACCTCGGTTGCAGGATTGATCCACAACCACGGTTGGGGTTTGTGAGAGAGGCAACCAGTGGATGTATCTCTCTCACATCCATGTTTCCCTCTCTCCCTCCCTCCCTCCACCTCTGTGCTCCTTTCCACTCTCTCTCTAAAGATCAATGAAAACTATACCCTCCCGTGAGGACTTTTTAAAAAGAAGTATTATGACTGAGTAGCTCGGGTGGTCTACGTTACTGCATGCAGCAGGCCAGAAACATGCCCTAAGTGTCCCAAGGTCTTTGCGGAGGAGCAGGAGTTGGTTGTGTGTGAGCCAAGTTGTCAGGGAGCCTGTCACTAAAATGGATGAGTAAGCCCAGCTGGCGAGGCTGCGTCGGTTGAGCATCGTCCCGGGAACCAGGAGAACCCCTTGTGATTCCCGGTCAGGGCGCAGGCCCGGGATGCGGGCTCGATCCCCAGTACGGGGCGTGCAGAAGATAGTCGATCCATCTTTCTCATCAGTGATGTCTCTATCTCCCTCTCCCTCCCCCTCTCTGACAATCAATAAAAACACATTGGACCAAAACATGGAGGAGTAAGAAAAGCCGAGCCCTAAATCGATAAACACCTTGTTTAATAACGTCACCCGGTGACATGGGAAAGGGGTCTAACGCGCTGTCTCCTCCAGCAACACAGAGTTCCCCTCTGGAGCTCCGCAGCGCACCGGCTCCAGGCGCCACTCCGGGGGCTCAGTGGAGTCCGAGCACAAGTGACTCACGGAGTCCTGGTTCGGGGTGGGCCGTGGGGAATGTGGCATCTCTCCTGGGCCGGGCAGGATCCTGATTGTCCAAGTACATTTAGCGAACGTAGCGTCATTGGTCATTATTCAATTCATTCATTTGCTATTTTCTGTGTTTTTTATCTTTCCTCCGTTGGCTTAATAATTTAGCAACCAGGCAACAAAAGAGTGCCTTTTGGAGCAGGAAGAAGAAGGACAAAGTCAAAGACCAGCCTCCCAGGGCCAGCTCGACTTTGTCTAACCTCATATGTTGCTGCAATGGTTAAATCCCCCCACCCCCACCTTCCTAACGAGCCTCTCCCTTTTTTTCGATCCCGAAGATTTATTATCCTTCCCCTTTATCCCTGTCTTGACCATATACCCTTTATTTCTGAAAAATTAAAAAAAAATTAAAAAAAAGACAAAATCAACAACAACAAAACAACAAACAAGCCCAAAGAAAATCAGTACTTCTGGAAAAAAAAAAAAAAAAAGATCCCATAGCAAATGGAAACCTCTATCGCCATGACAACAAGGCCACATCAAAGCCCAGGAGCCGCCATCGGTGTGCCTGGCTAACTTCTGTGTCATCTACTTGGACCCCGGCACTGGCCCTGCTTCCTGGGCTGCCAGGGCCTGCTCCTGCCTCCGCCGGGCTCCCTTAGGCACACTGGGAAACGCAAAGTGACTCTGGCTTGGCTGCTGTCTGTCCATCTCCGCCTCGCTCTCCCCACGGTGAGTTCACGCACTGGATGCCTGATTTCAAGTGGTAACACGAGCTGCTTCCGACCTCATGGTGGGGTGTACACCTTGAGGAGCTGAGGGGCAGGGGGCAGGTCCTGGCAGAGTGAGGAGAGGGCCTGCAATCCGGACAGTGGGAGGGCTCCGGGCCCACAGCCCCCGGGCTGCCTGGAGCCGGACGCTGTGCAAAACAGCCTTGTCCTCCTGCTCCTGGACCTCCAGCCGCGTGCATTTGCCACTTGGGTGTGGAGAGCACATCTTGTCCCAGTGCGAGGTAGCTGGAGGCCTTTTAGGGGTTTTTCCCTCGTGGTTTCTTAAAATTAGGGTTCTGTTTGCCTTTGATAAGGGTATTGTTCACGAGTAAATGCACAGCTTGCAGAAAAGCACAAAACACAAGGTGAGCTCCTTGTGCAGTAAAGGCACCATGCGGAGAGATGAGGACGTCTTAAGCCCACGGCTGTTGGGGTGGCCACCGACTTGGTTGTCAAGTCCTCAGGGTGCCGTCCTGGCCCGTGAGGGCCCGGCCCACAGGTCTCGGTGGTCCTGAGCGGACACGGGTCAGGGTGCTTTTAGGTCAGGGATCTGAGGACACAGCGTCACACAGCAGCTGTGCCCAGGACTTCATGTGCTGGCCTTGTGCCGACATTTGGTGGAGCCTCGTGAGTTGGTCCTTCACGTTCTCCCAGCTGCTCAGGGCCCGTGCTGTGAGCGAGGGTTAGAGCGAGGGCCGGCCTCCCGGGGCCTTGGCTCAGGTCTGCTGCGGCCAGGGCCTCCCGCTCAGACCACGGCCGTGAGGCACAGGCCCGCTTTTGTCCCGGGCTCCGTGTGCCCTGCTGCCTCTGCTCTAGGCCTCGGTGTGGTCGCCCACCTTGGCATGGGATGTGGCAGCCCATTTCTCACCGTCCTTCTCTGCCCCAGGCCCTGGGCACCTAATACTGACGGGAGACCCCGCCCCCCTGGGGAGGCAGCCTGGACTGCACACATGCCTCTGCTGACCCAGCCCCAGCCCTGGCGTCCTGGCCAAGGCACTGTGTGTGCTGGGCCACGCTGGGCTGTGAGCAGGCCCAGCAGGAGCGGGAACTTTGGGGCTGGCCATGTGGCCTGCGCAGGGGCCGCCCTCGGGGGGAGGGCTCCCCGAGGACCCTCCTGTCCTCATTCCCACCTCTCTGTCCTCTTCTCTTCTCTCTAGGAAACTCCCAGTTGCCTGATAACCTTCCAAGGTGACGGTCAGAACCACCACGCTCTCCCTACCACTGACCACCGGAGGCCAGCAGGCCCAGCTGCCAGGAGAGGAGGGAGGACGCATCCAGCTCTGTGCCCCCAGGACTGCCAGCCCCTCCGGGAAGCTGCTGGAGGTGGGCAGCATATAAAGCCCAGCTTGAGACCTGCTGAGGCCGAGGCCCACCCAGTGCACCTGAGGCAGCCCGCCTCCCAGAGCCTGTTTCTGGGCAGAGCCGGACGCCACGCGGCTGCCCGACCGCCCACACACCTGCACGCGGGCGCTTCCCTGAACAGGTTCGTCAGCCTGGCCTCGGCCCGGCTGCTTGGGGCCCGCGTGCCAGAGGCCTGCAAACAGGAGTCTCCCTGCAGCCGGAGATTCTGAGGCCTTGGGGGGCAGAGAACCAGCCAGCCACCCCCTGCCTCTCCTCCTTCAGCTCCTTCAGGGCCTGGGCCCCACTGCTGACCCCTGGACACGAGGCCCTTCTCAGTGGCTCCCCCAAAGGAAGACAGGCTGGCTCCTCTGCTGCCCTCTGCCGCAGCCCGCCGTGGCCACAGGAGGCGGCAGCTCCCGCCCAGCACCGTGCAGCCCCGGCTGCCAGGACCAGCGCCAGCCCCGACACTCAGGGCAAGTGGCCCCGTGGCCCCTTCCCAGCGGACCTCAGCCTCTCCGAGGGGACGGGTCCAGGGCAGGAGCATAGAGAGGGGCTCCCTGCCACTAGATCATACAGGGATCCGGACATGGCTACCCGCCAACGGCCCCTGAGGACGTGGGTCCTGGGAACAACAGGCGGCAGAGAGCAGGCGGCAGCCCCACAGCAGCGCGGGCCCGGCAGACAGTGTCTGAGGATGGAGCGTGGCCGTGGTGACTCGTCTCAGGCCCCGCAGCTCCTGAACCTTACGAACCCCGACCAGCCTTCTGACCGCCTGGGCCCCCCCTCCCATCCACCTGAGGGGCCAGATCGCCTTCAGAACGAGGAAGGGTTCCCACTACTTCCATCTGTTGGTGACAGCGCTGTGCCAGCCCCAGGGTCACGCTCCCACCATGGCAGCAGGCGCCTGCCCCTCAGCCACTGGTCTCTTTGGACCAAATCCACGTTGGCCTGGGGCTGCGCGCAGGACAATGACTAACCCACTCTCCGAGGCAGACACTGTCAGCGTGCCCCTTAGATCACGTGTCAGCCACCGGACCTCCATGGAAGCGTGTGCGCGTGGCCCCGGCTGAGGGGATACACATGCACGCATGCTCTCGGGACTGCGCCCTCATGGTCCATAACTTGACTCTGTCTCCAGAATCCAGTAATCCAGGGGAAGCCCAGACCGGCCAAACTACAAAGACCTCGAGGCCCGGGGTGACCCTGGACCAGGCTCGCTGTGACCCCAGAGCATCGCCCAGCCAGGCCTGGCCCCACGCCCCTCGGCCCAGGCCCAGGCGCCTGCCAGGCAGGTGGTCTCAGGCCCTGCCTCTCTCCAGCTGGCTCCTGGGCCTCACGGGTCCTGCTCCCCTGCTCACTTTTCTACAAGCACTGGCTCTGCCAGGCCTGGGTCAGAGAAGCCCGCCCCTCCGCGCAGTGGCCACAGTGCGCAGAGGGAGCGTGTGCGAGAGGCAGGTGCCGCCTGACAGGTATTGGGGCTGCAGTGCCCAGTGTCCCCATTGAGGGTGAGACTTTGGTTCATTATTTCTGAGTGACTTCCTGGGACAGAAACCAAATTTAATATGTTACACCACTGCTGCAGGCACTCGTGAAATTATGTGCTTTAAGGTGTCCCCCCAAATGTATGTAGTACAGGCTGTTCCCCAAATATATGGTACTACAGGGTGTCCCCCAAATACTATATGCACCCACGTGTCCCCCCAAACGTACACACAGTTTAACAGCTGATACCTCCATTTCACTCCTTTTCAGGTTAACGGATTTGACGGGATGGGTGACGCCAGACTAAGCTTTGAACAAAGAAGATGTAGCCTCTGGACTTTCTTTTGGGGACACATACGGGGTGAAGGGTCTGGTCCCGCCCGGGCACAGTGCAGGCATCAGGGCCGCTGTGGACAGGGGATGCGCAGAAACACGAACACAGCGATTCTCGGTGTTTGCGGTTCCATTGCTTCCTTAGCAGCAGCGCCTGGACCAGACTACCGCGGCCATGGAGTCCAAACATCAAGAATCGCTCCTTCGGTTCGGGGTTTGTGCGCATCTCTTCCAGCAGCTGCCCTGGATTCCTCGCCTGCTGGGCGTGGGTCCCTAAACTTTACCTTGTGTGTGTCCCCGTAGAAAGCCTCACAGAGAAATGTTCTTCATCCAAATCTTAGTCTGTCTTCACCCATTTCTTCAAGTCAGTTAAACCTGAAAAGGAGTGACAATTAAGTGCTTTAGCGGTGGTTGAAGTGTGTACATTTTGGGGGGGCACTATATTTCCACTCAGTGGGGTGCAATTTCCACCATGTGTCTAACCTTGGTATACCTTTTTCGGGGAACACACTATATTTACATCCTGTGAGTGTCCTTTTCCATCTGACCTCTGTACCTGTTTCCATCTGACAGCCTGTATTTGCATGGAGTGGAACTTCTTGTCCTGCAGCAGCCTCACCTCTGTATAGTGTTTTGGGGACAGCCTGTATTTACATGGAGTGGAACTTATTGTCCTGCAGCAGCCTCACCTCTTTATAGTGTTTTGGGGAACAGCCTGATTTTACATGGAGTGGAACTTATTGTCCTGCAGCAGCCTCACCTCTGTATAGTGTTTTGGGGGACAGCCTGTATTACATCAATTGGCGTCAGTCTTTGCCATGGGGAGTCGCACCTGCTGTCTGTCTGTGGCCGTTCCCTGCACGCTCGGGTCCTGTTGTTCCTGAGCTGCTCTTCCTGGGATGGGGGCGGCCTGGTGACGGGTTCTGGAGGAGGTTTTCCTTTGCAGCTCATGTGCTGAGCACTGACAGGCTTTTCTTCCGAGTGCTTGGAGATTGTACTGAGCAGCCTGTAGGGCGCATCCATGATGGCTTGAATAAAGTGAGTTGGCATAGAATTGAGTCCTCGTTTTCCTCTCCGCACATCACTGGCAGCGATGTCGGGGCTCCGGGCTCCCCGAGTGGGCCCCCAGGCTCCTGGGCCCTGGAATGCAGACCTCCCGGGGCCAGGCGGTCAGAGCATGAGGAAGGAGGCTTCCTGTTCACCAGGCAGCAGCCGTCCCAGTCCTGGGTGTGTTGTAAGCTCATGTGAGTTTAATCCATTTTGATTTGGGGTTTATAGCACAGCAGGAGCTCAGCTCCAGACCATCCTTTGGATTTTCCAAGCTACTCCACTGGGAAGAGGCAGAGGAGGGAGGGAGGCACCTGAGATCCCCCCGACCCACTCTCATGGCGGGCTGTCCAGCTGCCACCTGCGTGACCCTTCCTTCCTCACCAGCCTTTGCTGGCAGGTGCCTCCTCGCCCCCCTCCCGTTCTTTGCCGGGGCCCAGCTCCTGTGGGAGCCGCACTCAGCGCGCCGCCCTCCCCGTGCTGGACCCAAACTGAGCGCAGGCCCTGCAGGCCGCCTCCCCTGGCCTTGGGCTGCTGCAGGGTTTGACTCTGGCCAGGCCTTCCCTGGGAGCTCTCAGCCTCTGTCCCTGACTCTCTCCTGCCTGGGACAGCTCTCCAGGCTCCCACTGGCCAGCCCCCGGGCCACTCCCATCCCCTCCACAGACACTCACTGAAAGCTTCCTGGGTGCTGGCTCCCGGGTTGCACCGTGCAGGCAGTCCCCCCACACCCCCGCCCCCTCTGCAGGGCTGACCACCTGCTCCCCTAGCACTGACCACTCCTGAGCTTCAGGCCTGAGGTCGGCTGCCTCGGACCCTCTGCCCAGGCTGCAGGCTTCCCCCTCTCCCCCTGACTCCTCTGGGCTCCCTGCTTACCCAAGGCACCAGCTGTCCATCACAAAAGCCCAAAGCCTGTGGTGCAGTGGAGTGGCCCACCTCTCCCTGCTTCCCACAGGTGGTAGCTCCCCTGAACTGGAAATGGGTCTGGAATCTGCCGCCCACTTAGCTGACTGTTCTCATTCCAGGACGCCTGACACCCCTGTCCCTGGGTCTTGGCAGGGACTTGCCAACTGGTCTGCCTGCCTCCCACAGCTCCTCAGCCCCATGGCACCTCTGGGCATCCACCCAGTGACCTTCCTCTTTGAACTTCCCTCCCTCAGCCTCCACACTAGCTACACCCATCCCTCTGAGGACCAGGTGCTCCATGGGGCTCACCAATGAGTGCACCCCATCTGCTCTCACCCCTCCCCCAGCCCCAGACCAGCTGGTGCACACCCACAGCTTTCCCTGCAATCTTCCCAGAGGCTGGGAGCACCTCTAGCCCAGGCCTCCCTGGCAGCCTCCAGACCTGTTCCAGCTTGGATGTCCCAAGACACCGCCAACCCTCAATGCTCAGCACACCGTTTCCCATCCTCCCACTAAAGCCTCTGTGAGCCTCCTCTCTCACCTTGTCCCCCGCACCCAGACCCTGCTTGGTACCCTCCCTCCCTTCCCCGTGTCCCATCCATCACTCCCTCAGCTGCTTCCAATTCTGAGGTATCGCTCACAGACCATGGAACCCAGATGCTGGGTGGGCCCATGGGCGGTACCACGGGGTCCTCTTGCTGAGAGGACTCCCTAACCACGCCCTCCTGACCTCCATGCCACCCCCCCACCCTGCCCTGGCTGGGAGCTGTGTGGTCTGGGGATTGGAAACATCCAGGTGATGCTCAGGGCTGAGGTCTGCCTGCAGAGAGGGTGGGGTCACCTGTGGCCCCAGAGGGGCTCCCCCTGGGAGAGCAGGACTGTGAGGAAATGGGAACAGGTTGGGCAAACCTCAGGAAGGAAGGATCCAGCCAAATCTTTACCAAACAACTAGAGGAAGAGGAGGAAATACCTTTATATGTACACACACACACACACACACACACACACACACACACACGTCACGAGCACACGGGTATATAAGCGTATACACAGCCCACTGATTCCCTTAGAAAGCTCTCATTGATTTTCACCAAACAGATGTACTTACAGCCAAGCTGTGCTTGCCCTCCACTGACGGGTGAGTGTCGTTCCCACGAGAAGGTTGGGTGAAGCTTTCTCTCCCGTTAGCAGGTAAGACAAGCGGAAGGTGTGTGTGGGATCCTCACTCTTTTGTTCACGATGTGAGTGACTGCTCAGTGGCGTAGTGCTTTTCTGGATGCAATCCCGAGTCCCTCCATTCCTGTAATGTGTTTGCTCTGGAATGCCTACTACATCTTTTTAAAACCAGAGAGACCATTTACGTGCCATAACATTCCCTCAGGACACACTTGTAGGTTTAATCTTTACTATTAACATTTTCTTCATCACTTTCTCACATCTAGAGACAATAGGCACAGCAGAAAACAAATCAAGTCCTGGTTTGGTAACATTGGCCAATTCCTACGGTGTGAACATTTCCACCAGTGTCCACTTCAACCTGGTGACACAGTGTCCCTAAGCAGGGAGATGGGAATAGGTGTGCGGTGCCACCCTGCTCTATGATATCACCCCCACGCAGGTACAATAGGTCTGAGTAACCCCAAGAGTGTGGGTTACAAGGAAACAATGGCACGTGACAAGCTTTAGGGTTTCTTTCTAAAAAGGCTGGGTGGGCTGAAGGGAAGGGGCCTGCGAGGGTGAGGGTGAGCCCTCTGCTGGGCGCACACCAAAGAGGACCTGCTGGAGGCGCTGGGAAGGGCTGCAGGGGACCGAGGTCAGCTCCCAGGTCTTCCGGAATGTTCTCTCCCAGGCTCAGTGGGTGGAGACCAGGGAAGACAGCTGGCTTGTGGCTCGGTGACTGGCTGGTGAAAGGAGCTGGAGAAGAGGGTCAGGGTGACCTTACAGCCTAGGGTCCCCCCATTTTCCTTCCCTTCTCACAGGGCATCTCCATGCTCACCTCTCACCTATCAGGTGGGCAATGAAAACCCTGGAAGCAGTCAATGAAGGAGGTGGGGGTGATGGACAGGCATCCTCTCTCAATTTGAGTGTGAGCTGGCACAGAAGTAGCTGGGAAACTTGCACTCACGTTTTCATTAAAATAGATTTATACATTTTCCCTCAGCTATTTCTAGGATGACAGCCTATGAAAATCTGGCATGTCCTGCAAACTCTCTCTCTCTCTCTCTCTCTCTCTCTCTCTCTCTCTCTCTCTCTTTCTCTCTTTCTCTCTCTCTCTCCCCCTCTTTCATGGACATATGTGTGCACTCCTGCACCCTGTCCATACCACTTGCCCTGTAGCACACCCGTCAGCCCCTGTGTTATTCATGGACTGTCTCATGTTTGCGACCAGGCCTCTCACCCGGAGCAGAGAAACAGAACTTCCTGCCCACCTACTGCCCTGAATACCTTCGGAGGTTGCTGGCATTCATTCAGGGAGCAGCTACTGTGTGCTACACCCCTTCTAAGCACCCCTTGGGAATAAATGGTTTAATTCTTTGGTTCCTGTTAAATGGGGTGAATGGCTCCCTCTTCCCAATTGGCCCCAGAGAAATCATTGCATGAGGAAGAGGCATGGGCGCCAGGGTGGAGGATAGAAGGGAGACGCTGTAGAGACTTGGGTGGGGGCAGTGAGGTGCCCAGGGAGCCAGGGATGAGCCAGCTTCCCGGGCACCCCGCCTGCTGCTCCTCAACCCCAGCCTGGAGGCTGCAGCTGGGAGTCCCTTCCTCTCCTGTGGCTTCTCTCCAGGAGAGAAGGACACAGTGACCAGGCAGCTGGGCAGGGACCAGAGCTCCCCACTCTGCCTGGGAGACGCTCCCCCTGGAGATCAGGGCAAGGCTGGTCCTTCTGGGGCTGCAAGGGAAAGTGTCTCCCAGCTTCTGGTGCTGCCAGCTGTCTTTGGTTCCTTGGCTTGGAGACCCATCCTCCGCACCCATCTCTGCATGTGTCCAAGTCACATGACCTTCTCTCTGCTAGTGACTCTCATTTCTCTCTTTCTTTCTTTCCTTTTCTTTCTTCTTTCTTTCTTTCTTTCTTTCTTTCTTTCTTTCTTTCTTTTTTTTAAAGAATTTTAGTGAGTTTATCTGAGCCAAACTGTCGACATATGTCAGGAAGCAGAACTTCAATGGATTCAGATAATGCTCCAAAGAATGGCAGGTTACATTTCGATTTCTACATTGCAATTGAGAGGGCAGGGCGGGGTGAGGGGGCAGGCGGGGCGAGAGGGCAGGTGGGGTGAGAGGGCAGGTGGGGGCAGGTCCAGCTCCAGGTAACTGGACCCTAGGTCTAACCCAACCAATCAGGTCAGCCAAGGTAGCAGCACCACCCTCCCTATAAAACCCATTGATGTGTTAAGTTCTTCCTCTTTCTCGCCCATGCCTTCGTTGGTGTAGGTGAGACTGGGCTCGGACTAGTCCGAAATAAATACAGACTCTCTGCAATTGCATCGGATTCGGCTCCCTGGTAGTCTTTGGGGTTTATGACACTTGGGCACAACAGATGGGGGCTCGTCCGGGATCTCCAAGACTGAGGGACTCTGAATCCGGAGAGCCTGTCTGGCCGCGGTAAAAGTGTGTGAAGGGATCCCTGTGGGAAGTGCCTGAAAGGTCTAGCGGACGCGCTGTTGAAGACCACAGGCCGGAGAGATCTAAAGACGTTTTGATCCTCCTTTAGGAGGGACATAGAATTCCCTCTCAGGACGAGGTAGTCGGCGTGAGGCCGTCGTTTAGTTTTAGGCGCCACTTCCACTGAGTTGGAAGGCTGTTCTTGGGGGCCCCCCGTCTGTTCCTGTGTTCTTTGTTTGTTTGTTTGTATGTTTGTATAGGGAAAGGTTTCAGTTTGCTCTTGTTTGTAAAATTGCTATAAAAACTTAAATCTGAATGTATTGAATTGTTATAATACTGAAAATGTTGATGTGGGGAGTCCTTCTCCTGGGGGCTGTTGTAATTTTATGTGTTATTTTATGGACTCACTGTATGGATGTTATGGGACAGACTCAGATTACTCCTTTAAGCACTGTGATTAATCATCTTCAGGAAGTAGAGGCAAGAGCTAATGATTTTAGTATGGAGGTCTGGAAGGACGAATGGCAGACTTGTTGTTCAAGGGAGTGGCCAGCTTTCAATGTCGGATGGCCACCGGAGGGAACATTCGATCTCCCTACCATTCGCCGGGTTCGGAGTGTCGTCTCTCATCCCAAGACAGGTTACCCCGATCAGCTCCCATACATTATAATGTGGCAGGACCTTGTGGAGAACCCACCCTTTTGGCTTAAACACTTTGTGGCTCCGTGCCCCTCGGAGCCAGAACCTATTTTTGCCTTACAGGGAACGAAGAGGACAGAGAAGAAAATCACCCTGCCATCAGCTCCCCCCTACTCTGTCTTGCAGGGAGGAACTGAAGAAGAATTAATTTTTCCTCCCCCATATCAGTTCCCTAGGGTGCCGGAGGAGGAACCTGACCCTCCCCCATTGAGGGAAGCAGATGCCACGAGGAGTGCGGGAAGCCCGCCGCATACCAGACAAAGAACCCAGAGGGAACAATCCGCCTTCGTCGCAGACTCCACTGTTAAGACTTTACCCCTTCGAGCCACTGGGCCCCCAGATGAGAAGGGCGATCAGCCCCATCACTACTGGCCTTTCGCCACTAGCGACCTTTATAATTGGAAAACTCAAAATCCTGAGTTTTCTGAGAGGCCAGCGGGACTTATTAATCTGTTGGATTCTATCATTTTTACCCATCAGCCAACCTGGGACGACTGCCAGCAGCTCTTGCAGGTCCTGTTCACCACCGAGGAGAGGGAGAGGATCCTTAATGAGGCCCGGAAGCTGGTTCCAGGCGTGGATGGGAATCCTACCACCAACCAGGCTCAGATAGATACCTCTTTTCCTCTGACTAGGCCTGAATGGGATTTCAACACGGCAGAAGGTAAGGAGAGGCTCCGGGTCTACCGCCAGGCTCTAATGGGGGGTCTCCGGGCGGCTGCTAGAAAGCCAACTAATCTGGCTAAGGTAGGGAGCGTACAGCAGGAGAAAGATGAATCTCCAGCAGCTTTTTTAGAGCGGATCATGGAGGCATTTCGCACCTATACCCCCATGAACCCAGAGGCTCCTGAGAGTAAGGCAGCTGTTATTGTAGCCTTTGTAAACCAGTCTGCTGCAGATATTAGGAGAAAATTGCAAAGAATAGATAGACTGGGAGAGAAGAGTCTGCAGGACTTGTTGGTGGTGGCTGAAAAGGTGTACAATAACCGGGAGCCCCCTGAAGATAAACAGGCTCGCAGGCAGACCCGAGACCTGGCTAGGATCCTGTGGGCCGCCACTATGGACTCCCCTGAGAAACGGGACCTCCGCCTCCGACAGCTTGCAAACGATCGAAGGAAGGGTAAGGAGACCTCCGGGGAAGGGAAGTGGAAACTGCAGAAGGACCAATGTGCATACTGCAAGAAGATAGGGCATTGGGCTCAAGAATGTCCTAAGAGAGGCAGTGGAAAGGGGAGCAAGACAGACCGAGTAAAGGTCTTGGGGCTTGATGAACTAAGTGATTAGGGGAGTCAGGGTTCGGACCCCCTCCCCGAGCCCAGGGTAACTCTTAGAGTGGAGGGGACCCCTGTGGACTTCCTTGTTGACACCGGAGCGCAGCATTCCGTCCTCTGCACTCCACAAGGAAAACTAACTAGCAAAAAGTCCTGGGTGCAAGGGGCAACTGGTATGAACCAGTATTCATGGACTACCCGAAGAACAGTGGATTTAGGGATAGGCCGGGTAACCCACTCCTTCATGGTAATACCAGAATGCCCCTACCCACTGTTAGGACGGGACTTACTGACCAAGATTGGAGCTCAGATAACTTTCAGACAAGGGGGGCCTCAGGTCACCGATGGCGAGGGCCACCCCATCCACGTTCTGACTCTGAGGCTAGAGGATGAGTACTGCCTCCACCAGGAGGCGCTCCCAAGGGGGGATAACATGGATAGATGGCTACGAGAATTCCCCACAGCCTGGACAGAGACAGGAGGGGTAGGACTAGCTGCTCACAAGACCCCAGTCCTAGTGGAGCTAAAGCCAGGAGAAGGTCCGGTAAGGATCAAACAGTACCCCATGTCTCAGGAGGCCCGGGAGGGAATTCAGCTACACATCCGGAGACTGAGGAGTCTAGGGGTGCTGGTTCCCTGCCAATCTGCCTGGAACACCCCCCTACTGCCGGTCAAGAAGCCTCACACAAATGACTACCGACCGGTGCAAGACCTCCGGGAAGTAAATAAAAAAGTCATGGACATACACGCAACTGTCCCCAATCCGTACACTCTCTTGAGCTCCCTGGTGCCCACCAGAATCTGGTACACTGTATTAGATTTAAAGGACGCCTTCTTCAGTCTGCCGCTAGCACCCAGGAGCCAACCCTTGTTTGCCTTCGAGTGGCATGATCCAGAGGAGGGCTACAGCGGACAACTCACCTGGACACGACTGCCTCAGGGGTTCAAGAATTCGCCCACCATCTTTAATGAGGCGCTACACGAAGACCTGGGTGAGTACAGAAGGGAGCACCCTGGCCTCACCCTCCTACAGTACGTAGATGACATCCTGATTGCTGCTGATACAGCCGAGGACTGTGAAAAAGGAACCCAGGATTTGCTGGTCACCCTGGGGACCTTGGGGTATCGGGCATCCGCGAAGAAGGCCCAGATATGCAGAGAGAGGGTGAGTTATCTGGGGTACATCTTGGAGGGCGGACAGCGGCGGTTGTCAGATGCCAGAAAAGAAACTGTCCTAAAGATCCCCACACCCACCTCTCGAAGAGAAGTGAGAGAATTCTTAGGGTCGGCCGGCTACTGCCGCCTCTGGATTCTGGGTTTTGCTGAGATTGCCAGGCTCCTGTACGAAGCTACCAGAGAGGGGAAGACATTTGAATGGACAGAGAAAGAGGAGGCTGCCTTTAATCAGTTGAAAAAGGCCCTCCTACACGCCCCGGCTCTGGGACTGCCAGACATTACCAAGCCCTTCCACCTCTTTGTAGATGAGCGCAAAGGGGTAGCGAAGGGGGTTTTAAGTCAAGCCTTGGGCCCCTGGAGCCGTCCAGTAGCTTACTTGTCTAAGAAACTAGACCCAGTGGCTGCCGGCTGGCCACCGTGCTTGAGGATTATTGCGGCAACAGCACTCCTAGTGAAGGATGCTGACAAGCTAACTCTAGGGCAAGAAATTTGGATTACAACCCCCCATGCGGTTGAGGGAGTTTTAAAACAGCCACCGGATAGATGGATGAGTAAAGCGCGCATGACTCACTACCAGTGCCTCCTCCTAAATCCTCCCAGAGTGCGGTTCCGCCCCAGTGCAGCCCTCAACCCCGCAACTCTCCTGCCTGACCCCGACCTAGATGCCCCACTACATGACTGCGCTGAGATCTTGGAACAGGTTCATGGACTCCGGAAGGACCTGACGGACCAGCCCCTCTCAGATGCAGAGGCCACATGGTTCACCGATGGAAGCAGCTTCATGAGAAACGGGCACAGGTATGCGGGCGCAGCTGTAGTAACTGAGACTGACACTTTATGGGCAGAGGCTCTGCCATCTGGAACGTCAGCCCCGCGGGCAGAACTCATTGCTCTGACAAAGGCATTGACACTAGGGGCCGGGAAACGACTCAATGTCTTTACAGATAGCCGCTATGCGTTTGCCACAGCTCACATCCATGGGGCAATCTATCAGGAGAGAGGGCTGTTGACTGCAGAAGGAAAGACTATAAAAAATAAACAAGAAATACTCGACTTGCTAGCTGCCTTATGGCTCCCAGCCAAGTTAGCCATCATCCACTGCCCAGGACACCAGAAAGCCAACAATCCTGTAGCCAGGGGCAACCAGAAGGCTGATCAGGTGGCCAAAGAAGTAGCCCTCACTGCAGTCCCTGCACTGGCCCTGCAATTGCCAGACCCAGGGAACCCAGTTCTGCCGGATCAGCCTGGATATTCCCAG
This sequence comes from Pipistrellus nathusii, assembly GCA_963693515.1. Lineage (NCBI taxonomy): Eukaryota > Metazoa > Chordata > Mammalia > Chiroptera > Vespertilionidae > Pipistrellus > Pipistrellus nathusii. The sequence continues at coordinate 2,036,865 of OY882858.1, forward strand.
GAAGAATTAGAGCGAATCAAAAGCCACCCCACAAACAAGGAAGACAGGGGCTGGTGGTATGCTCCAGACGGGAAGCTCCTGCTACCAGACCAGCTTGGGATCCCAATGTTGAAACACATACACCAATCGACGCACCTAGGGTCCCGGAAATTAAAGGATTTGGTCCGGCATGCTAAGATCAAAATTCACCAACTGGACGCCAGAATAGATCAAATTGTATCAGCCTGTAAAACTTGCCAGCTTACAAATGCAAGGGCCGTGTCAAGTGGAAAAGGAACCCGGCTCAGAGGAACAAAGCCCGGGGTGCACTGGGAGATTGACTTCACTGAGGTAAGGCCGGGAAAGTATGGCTATAAATATCTTCTAGTTTTTATAGATACCTTTTCTGGATGGGTAGAAGCATACCCAACTAAGCATGAAACAGCCCAGATGGTTGCTAAGAAGCTACTGGAGGACATTCTACCCAGGTACGGTTTCCCAGCTGTGATAGGATCGGACAACGGCCCAGCTTTCATCTCACAGGTAACACAGGCAGTAGCCAAGGCTATAGGGGCAAATTGGAAATTACATTGTGCGTATAGGCCCCAGAGCTCAGGACAGGTAGAAAGAATGAATAGAACATTAAAAGAGACCCTTTCTAAATTAACCATGGAGACTGGCGGGGACTGGGTGGCTCTCCTTCCCTATGCTCTTTACCGGGTGAGAAACTCACCTTATATCTTAGGCTTCACTCCCTATGAAATTATGTTTGGTAGGCCCCCGCCTATCATTCCCAATCTTAAGGCAGAACTGCTAACTGAATTTGAAAACCAAGAAATATCTTTTTCTTTGAGAAGGCTCCAGAAGGCGCATGAGGACATTTGGCCACGCCTACAGGCCATCTACGAGGCTGGCCCGATCCCGACGCCCCACCAGTACCGGCCGGGAGACTGGGTCTTTGTCAAAAGACACCGCCGGGAGACGCTTGAACCATGTTGGAAAGGACCATACATCGTAGTGCTGACGACGCCCACCGCCCTCAAAGTGGACGGCATTGCGACCTGGGTCCACCACACCCATGTTCGGCCAGCTGACTCCTCTGCGATCCGGGAAGATTTCGCCAACGGATGGAGCATCGACCGAGACCGAGACAACCCCCTCAAGCTCAAGTTACGACGTACTCAACCTGCCTGATGAAATTTTGTTTGTGGCCAGCTGCAGGAGTCCCTACCCCCCATACACTGGTAGGGGGGGGGGGAGACTCACTTCTGACCTGGACACTCCTGACCCCGCTGTGCAGTCTTGTGTCTCCACTGGACACATCTCGTGAACTCCCCCAAAATGTCAGATCAGGGCACCGGGAAGGAGGAACTTTATGCACCCTTCAGAAGTGCAAACGGTCCCATGATTGGGCCTATTAAGTCTCAAGACAAGGGGGGAAATGAGAGGGCAGGGCGGGGTGAGGGGGCAGGCGGGGCGAGAGGGCAGGTGGGGTGAGAGGGCAGGTGGGGGCGGGTCCAGCTCCAGGTAACTGGACCCTAGGTCTAACCCAACCAATCAGGTCAGCCAAGGTAGCAGCACCACCCTCCCTATAAAACCCATTGATGTGTTAAGTTCTTCCTCTTTCTCGCCCATGCCTTCGTTGGTGTAGGTGAGACTGGGCTCGGACTAGTCCGAAATAAATACAGACTCTCTGCAATTGCATCGGATTCGGCTCCCTGGTAGTCTTTGGGGTTTATGACACTTGGGCACAACACAATCAAAGGAGGGACATAGGTGGGTTACATGAAATTCATTGGTGATGGACTAAGCAGTTGGAAACCTCTGGGATTTGATAAAAAGTAAAACGATGGATTCTTACTTAGGTGAGTGCAGGAACAATTAACATGATAAAGAAGCAATTTGAGGCATCTGTCCTGGCACCCACCACATTTGGTTGTGCCCCAGGGGTCATTTCCCTCTTTGGAGGTCACCTGTCACGGCAGCGATGGCCCACCCATCCAAGATCTTGAAACCCACTCTGACCTTGACATCTGCCAAGGCCCTATTCCCAACATGGCCACGCTCACTCTGTCCCATCCGCTTGGATTAGGGGACACAGCACACAGCCCAGAAGAGGTATTGCCACACGGAGACACTGAGGCACAGGGCTGAGTGGAAACACCAATCTCAGAGCAGCAAGCCCAGTAGGAATTTCCCATAAATGCTGGCAAATGCACACACAGGCACAAGGCACGTTTCCCTATGGGCCTGTTCCCTCCCTGTCCATGTGCCCACGCATGTCAAGATGCACGCCCTGCCACCGGCGTGGCCCCTTCCATGCAGGGCGGGAAGAGGCCTGTGAGCCAGGAAAGGGCAGGGCTTTCCTGTAGGAAGAGGGAGCACATCTCTGCATCACCCCTACTCCTTGCACAGTGCTCTGACTGGAGACTGGGGCAGCGCAGCTCCCTGTGCTGCCGCCTCCCGCCAGCAGGGGGCGAACACGGCCCCTCGCAGTGCACCGCCCACCGCGTTCTGCCCGGAAGTCCCGCCCTCCCGGAAGTCAGCTGCAGGTGCTCTTGCTGCTGGAACTGTGTGACCTGAGGGCCCTCAGGCAGCGCGGGGCCCGGGAGCCTCGAGGCGGCGGTGGGCCTGGGGGCGGCGGGCGGGCCCTGAGGCGGCTGAGCCCTGGAGGAGCCGTGCCTGCGGCCTGGAGGGCACCCGCGGGGGGCAGCGCCCCCTGGGGAGCCAGGCAGCTCCTGTGGGGCCTGGGGCGCGGGCTGAGGACCGCCCCGCTCGGCTCCGGGTCCTCCAGGCATCGGGCCGCTCTGCTGCTCCAGCGGCCCAGGGGCCCCTGAGTCGGGTTTGTTTGTGAGGAAGCCGCCTCCTCACCTGCCAGGCCGCCCTCCCGCAGAGGCCGATGGAGCCCAGGCCGCTCTGCCCCCTGCGGGCCGCTCAGGGCGCAGCTCCGGGCGTTCCCGGCCCAGGGCCTCGGTGTGGCCCGAACCCTCAGCCCAGGGCCTCGGTGTGGCCCGGACCCTCAGCCCAGGGCCTCGGTGTGAGCCCGGACTCTCAGCCCAGGGCCTCGGTGTGGGCCCGGACCCTCAGCCCAGGGCCTCGGTGTGGCCCGGACCCTCAGCCCAGGGCCTCGGTGTGGGCCTGGACCCTCCTCAGCCCAGGGCCTCGGTGTGGCCCGGACCCTCAGCCCAGGGCCTCGGTGTGGCCCGGACCCTCAGCCCAGGGCCTCGGTGTGGGACCGGATCCTCCTCAGCCCAAGGGTTCGGCTCACACACAAAGTCACCGACAGGGAGTAAAAGCCACGGACCCGACCACCTGCTGCAGGTCAGGCGTCCCCTGGACGTGTGCCCAGGAGGTCACTGCCCACTGGGCCCTTCAGCCTTCCTCGCGACAGGACGGACACCGGAAGTGACGCCAGGGGCGCCATGAGCTCCAGGTGTGTGGTACCAGGAGCGGCCTCGTGGGACCCAGAATGTGTCCCAAGCCCTCGGTCCCTCACGGAGCTGCTGCTGCTCATGGATCCATCAGCCATCAGGTCTCTGCAGATATGGGAGTCCCGCCGGAATTACCGTGTGTGCTCACGCAACTCCAGCACCATGGACGGTATTGCTCCTTTTCAATTATTTTTATATGAAGTTATATTTTATATGAAGACGTCCAGTACATTTGAGGAAATTGTACTTGAGTTAATCCATTCCTGTGTTGATAACATTCCACCATAGAATTTTATACATGAATTTTTCTTGATGACTACAGCATTCTAATTTGTTTTTTGAAACCATTTCTATTGATTTAAGAGAAGAAGGGTGAGGGAGAGATAGAAACATCAATGATGAGAGAGAATCATAGACCATCTGCCTCCGGCACACCCCACATTGGGGATTGAACCTGCAAACTGGGCATATGCGCTGACCAGGAATTGAACCCCCACTTCCTGGTTTGTTGGTTGACATTCTACCACTGAGTCATGCCCCTGGACTAATTTCTCTTTTTTGAAGTTACATTTGAACATAACGTCTCGTGTTCATAGTTTGCTTTTCAGGTTGATCTTTAGTGAGGAGCTCCAATAGGGAGTTCACAGTTGACATTATTTATTAAATAAAGAATATGCCCTGTCTATGGGCGCTGGCCTCTGTGAGGTCATGGTTTTCTGCAACCCATCTGCTCCTTCTCTGGAGGCTTGCAGCATTTAGTGTTTGCCCTTCAGCAGTGACACATGTATGTGACAATTGAAGCAGCCCCCGAAACCTACTCTTATCCCATGCCCCTCCATCTGGGTTCCTCTTCCAGCTCCTTTTCCTCAGTGTTTGATCTTTTCCATCTAGTGATTGCATTCTGGGCACAGATACTGGTTCCTGAGGTCTGCATTCGGCAGGTGTCCCTTTCAGAGTGCCCCTCCACAGGGCTCCATGCCCTGACCTGGCCCTGCTCCAGCCTCCTCCTCCTCCAGGGTCAGCATGTGATTCACAATGAGTGCTGTTGGATGTGCGGCATTGCAGACAGACATGGTGGTGCTCTTGTCTCCAAGAAGCTAGACTGCTGGCTGAGGCAGTCCACCTTGACTTAGCAGGTGAGAGGGTGTGCTTACAGGCAGGTCCCATTGCCCGGGCAGGTTGCTCTGTGCTGCTTCCACCAGTCCCTGCGGCCCTATAGCAGTACTGCTCACTCAGACGGGGTCTTAAAACGTGTGCCCTGTGGGGGTGTGTATCCGACCATGTGCATGTTGATGCGCTGATTTGAAAAGTACTGACTCTTCCAGCATAAACACTTCAGCTGGCTGGAATAAAGGGCCCCTGAGAGGAGCTCACTGCCACTATTGTCAGTTGTTTGTGATGACTTTTTACCTGTTTTCTCTTTCATATATAATATATAATTTTTATTGTTAAGATTATTACAGATATCCCTCTTATTTCCCCCATAGCTTCACTCCACCTGGGTCCCACCCCACTGCAGGCCCTTGCCACCTATTGTCTGGGTGGGAACTGGGTAAAGGAGTGTTATTGGGGATGGGGGGGAACAGGGGAACAATTGTAATAATCTGAAATACAAAGAAGCATACTTACTGCATACATGCATATAAGATCTTTGTCTAATCTCTTCCCCCATCACCCCACATCCCATTCCCTCTGAGAATCATCTGTCTGTTTCATTTCTATGCCCCTGATTCTGTTCCATTCACCAGTTTATTCTGTTCATCAGATTTTTTAATTCATTTTTAGATTCACTTGTTGATAGATATGTTTCTGTTGTCACTATATTGTTCATAATTTTCTATCTTAACCTTTTTCTTCTTCCTCTTCTTAAAAAATACCATTCAGCATTTCATATATGTAATACTAGTTTGGTAGTGATGAACTTCCTTAGCTTTTACTTATCTGTGAAGCTCTTGATCTGACCTTCAATTCTGCATGATAGCTTTGCTGGGTAGAGTAATCTTGGTTATAGATTCTTGCTATTCATCACTCTGAATATTTCTTGCCAGTCCCTGTGGCCTGCATAGTTTCTGTTGAGAAATCAGCTGACAGTCCTATGAGTACTCCCTTGTAGGTAACTAACTGTTTCTCTTGCTGCTTTTAAGATTCTCTCTTTGGGAAAAACTAAGATGGTAGCATAGGTAAATACCTAAACTGCTGCCTCACACAACAATATCAAAACTACAACTAAAAGATGAAATGGACACCATCCAGAACCATAGAAAAGCTAGCTGAGTGGAAATTCTACAACTAAAAGAAAAGAGGAAAGCACATTGATTCTGAGGAGCTGCAAAAGGCTGAGGTATGGAGATGCGCACACGGAGGGACGGGCGACTATGTGCACGGGCAGCTGAGTGCCTGGCTGGCTTTCTAATGTGGGAGGGAGACAAGGGCTCACAACTGTGCTGAACTCCAGTTCCGGACGAGTTTCTGGGAACCCCGTCTCATTCAGGGAGAAACTGGACTGGCTGGCAGCAGGCAAAACTCAAGGGTGGCTTTCTCTCAGAGGTGCTTGCAGTGATTACTGAGGGACACTGAGACCCAGGGGCCTCATAGGGCCGGGCTGACGGGAAGGCCATCTGCTCCGCCCTGAAACTCCACCCCATCCAAGCTGAGCACACAGGCTTTTGCAATTTTGCAAGTCTTGTCTCATGAGAGTGTCTCCAGCACAGAAGTTCTTCCAGCGAAGACACAGCTGATCCTCACAGCCATTTGGCTTGGAGGTCAGTTCCTCCCAGTGATACCAACAACAATCAAGACTTAATTACAAAAAGTCTGAGCACACAGTCCACAAAGGGGTGCACCCAGAGTGTCCACCTCAGGTAACTGGGGAGGCTGAGTCACTGTGCCCTGTAGAACACCTAGCACACAAAGCTACTCTACCAGCTCAGGAAAGCAGCGAAAATGCGGAGACAAAGAAACACATCACAAATGAAAGAAATGGAGGAAAGTAAACGACTGGATATAAAGTTCAAAATCATGGTCATAAGGATTTTCAAGAATTTCCTAGAAAATGCTGATAATATTAGTGAGACCCTTGAGGTTATGAAAAAGACCAACTAGAAATTGAACATATACTGACTAAAATAAAAAATAATATACAGACATAAAACAGCGGACTAGAGGATCGCAAGAATCAAGTTAAAGATTTGAAATACAAAGAAGCAAAAAACACCCAACCGGAAAAGCAACAATAAAAAAGAATCCAAAAATATGAAGATAGTGTAAGGAGCCTCTGGGACAACTTCAAGCGTACCAACCTGCATATTCTGAGGGTTCCAGAAGAAGAGAGAGAGCAAGATATGGAAAACCTATTTGAAGAAATAATGACTGAAAACTTCCCCCACTTGATGAAAGAAATAATCTTACAAGTCCAGGAAGTGCACAGAAGCCCAAACAAGGAATCCAAAGAGGACCACACCAGGACACATCATAATCAAAATGCCAAGAGCAAAACACAAAGAATATTAAAAGCAGCAAGAGAAAAACAGTTAATTACCTACAAGGGAGCACCCATATAATTGTCAGCTGATTTCTCAACATAAACTATGCAGGCCAGATGGGAGTGGCAAGAAATATTCAAAGTGATGAATAGCAAGAACCTACAACCAAGATCACCTTACCCAGCAAAGCTATCGTTTAGAATTGAAGGTCAGATCGAGAGGCTTCACAGATAAGAAAAAGCTAAAGGAGTTCATCACCACCAAACCTATACTATGTGAAATGCTGAAAGGTATTCTTTAATCAAAGGAAGAGGAAGAAATAGGTAAAGATAAAAATTATGAACAACAAATACATGTCTATCAACAAGTGAATCTAAAATCAAGTGAATAGAGTGGCCGAGGAGGCGGCGCGGCGGCCGGCGGCCTGGGAAGAGCGCCCGCGCTGGGCCCGCGGGACCGCGCCGCCACTACCCGGGCTGGCCCCGAGGGACGTCCTTGTTGCCGCTGCCACCGCCACCGCCGCCGCCGCCGCCGCCGCCACCGCTGCTGGGACCGAGGTTATGAATGTGCTTTTTGATGAAACTGGATTGGAAACAGTTTCATGGTCTTTGTATATTTATATATATGTATTTTAAAATTTTGCATTTGACTTAAAGTGCCATGAGAAAATTTGCATATTGCAAGGTGGTCCTAGCCACCCCCTTGATTTGGGTACTTTTGGATATGTTCCTGCTGCTTTACTTCAGTGAATGCAACAATTGTGATGAAAAAAAGGAGAGAGGACTTCCTGCTGGGGATGTTTTAGAGCCAGTACAAAAGCCTCATGAAGGTCTGGGAGAAATGGGGAAAACCAGTCGTCATTCCGAAAGAGGATCAAGAAAAGATGAGAGAGATGTTTAAAATCAATCAGTTCAACTTAGTGGCAAGCGAGATGATTGCACTCAACAGATCTTTACCAGCTGTTAGGCTAGGAGGGTGTAAAACAAAGGTGTATCCAGATAATCTTCCTACAACACGTGTGGTGACTGTTTTCCACAATGAGGCCTGGAGCACAGTTCTGCGATAGTGTCATAAGTCCATAGTGTCATAAATCGCTAACCAAGACACATGCTAGAAGAAATTGTTCTAGTAGATGATGCCAGTGAAAGAGACTTTTTGAAAAGACCTCTGGAGAGTTACGTGAAAAAAATTTAAAGTACCAGTTCATGTAATTCGAATGGAACAACGTTCTGGATATATTAGAGCCAGGTTAAAAGGAGCCGCTGTGTCCAAAGGCCAAGTGATCACGTTCTTAGATGCTCACTGTGAGTGCACAGTGGGGTGGCTGGAGCCTCTCTCAGCCAGCATCAAACAGGACAGGAAAACGGTGGTCTGTCCCATCATCGACGTGATCAGTGATGATACTTTTGAGTACATGGCCGGTTCTGATATGACCTATGGGGGATTCAACTGGAAGCTCAGTTTTGGCTGGTACCCTGTTCCCCAGAGAGAAATGGACAGAAGGAAAGGTGACCGGACTCTTCCTGTCAAAATGCCTACCATGACTGGAGGCCAGTTTTCAGTAGACAGAGATTACTTCCAGGAGATTGGAACATACGATGCTGGAATGGATATCTGAGGAGGAGGAAACCTAGAAATTTCCTTTAGGATTTGGCAATGGGGAGGCACCCTGGAGATCGTTACTTGCTCACATGTTGGACATGTGTTTCGGAAAGCGACACCTTACACGTTTCCAGAAGGCACTAGACAGATTATCAATAAAAACAACAGACGCCTCGCAGAAGTATGGATGGATGAATTCAAGAATTTCTTCGATATAATTTCTCCAGGTGTTACGAAGGTAGATTATGGAGACATAACATCAAGACTTGGTCTAAGACACAAACTCCAGTGCAAACCTTTCTCTTGGTACCTAGAGAATATTTATCCTGATTCACAGATTCCACGTCACTATTTCTCTTTGGGAGAGATACACAATGTGGAAACAAATCTTGATAACATGGCTAGAAAAGAGAATGAAAAAGTTGGAATCTTTAACTGTCATGGTATGGGAGGTAATCAGGTTTTCTCTTACACTGCCAACAGAGAAATTAGGACGGATGACCTTTGCTTGGATGTCTCCAAAGTCAATGGCCCAGTCACAAAGCTCAAATGCCATCAGCTAAAAGGCAAGCAACTTTGGGAGTATGATCCCCTGAAACTGAGCCTGCAGCATGTGAACAGCAACCAGTGCCTGGACAAAGCCGTGGAGGAGGACAGCCAGATGCCCAGCATCAGAGACTGCAGCGGAGCCCGGTCCCAGCAGTGGATTCTCCGCAACATCACCCTTCCGGAAATATTCTGAGACTAAATTCACACACGGAAACAATAAGGATTGACTGGGCTACCTCAGCACACATTTCTGCCACATTCTTAAGTAGCAAAAAGGGGACAGTGCTCCCTCCTGCAGGTGAGGATTCTCAGCCAGTAAGACTAGACTCACTCCTCACACGCCGTGAACCAGCCTCCTGCCACGTAGCGAGACTGTGCACACTGATGTTTACAAGGTCGAAGAGGCTTTCGTCAAGAGTCATCGTAAAGACTATTCCGACAGTGAAATAGTCAACAACATGTGCTTCCGGAAAGCTGCACCTCTGAGGGTCTGCTCGCACAGCAGTGATTTCCGTTGGAAATGCTGTCACGATGAAGAATTCTCAAGATAGAACTGGTAGCCAGTATATTAAATATACATATATTTACATATTTTTTTTTTAATATATATTTTATTGATTTTGTACAGAGAGGAAGGGGGAGAGGTAGAGAGTTAGAAACATCAATGAGAGAGAGTCACCGATCAGCTGCCTCTTGCACACCCCCTACTGGAGATATGCCCGCAACCAAGGTACATGCCCTTGACCGAAATTGAACCTGGGACCCTTCAGTCCCCAAGCCAATGCTCTATCCATTGAGCCAAACCGGTCTCGGCCAGTATATTAAAGATTGACATAAAAATATATGAAAAGAACTGGAACCAGGTTCAGAATCATGAAAACAACATTTTTACAAAAAAAAAACACAACTATATTAAACAGGGTTTAAAGGAAATTAAAACAGAACTATGAGAAGTACATTTGTTATAGAATAGAATCAAATTTCTATATAGATTTTATACCTCGGTGGGGAAAAACAACTGATTCCAGTGACGTTCATTTTGTTTTCATCTGTGATAGTCATTGTAAAGACTATTCCGACAGTGAAATAGTCAACAACATTTTATTTCTCCTTGGGGTGCTGAAATTGAGCTGGGGAAAAAGGCTCTTTGAAAGTAGTTTTAATTGCTTTCTGCAATTTTTAAAATATGGCTTGTGGGCTGTTGGAATTGTAATTTTTAATTGCCTTCCAAAAATGGAGATTTAAAATAATATCTGGTCTCACTCAACAGTTAGATATCTCAGTTGCTCTCGGGTCAGCTGGCTCACCGACTTTCTCACATGCACACACAGATTTCTTACCAGGTGTTCAACTTAACTGGATTCAACTGATGATGCTTAATACCCAAGATTCATCTACTGTGCTACAGGTTTGTTTTCACAGCAATACATCTTCAGTTTTTGGTTTATAATTCCACTCTAAAAAATAAAAATAGAAAAAATAAAATCAAAATAAAAATCAAGTGAATAAAAAAATCTGATGAACAGAATAAATTGGTGAATATAAAAGAATCAGGGGCATAGAAAGGGTGAACTGACAATTCTTCGGGGGTGTGGGAAGAGACTGGACAAAAAATGTACACCTATGAATGAGGACAGTTGTGGGGAGGTAAAGGGAGAGGATGGGGTGGGAACTGGGTAGAGGGGAGCTCTGGGGGGAGAAGGGGAGACAATTGTAATAATCTGAACAATAAGTATTTATTGAATTAAAAAAGATTCTCTCTTTGTCTTTTGCCCTTGGCATTTTAATTATGATGTGTCTTGGTGTGGCCCTCTTTGGGTTTCTCTTGCTTGGGACCCTGTGCTTCCTGGACTTGTAAGTCAGATTCTTTCACTAAGTAGGGGAAGTGTTCTGTCATTATTTCTGCAAATATATTTTCAATATCTTGCTCTCTCTCTTCTTCTGGTTCCCTCATAATTCGGATAGTGGTATGCTTGAGGTTTCCCAGACAGTCCTTACACTATCTTTATATTTTTGGATTCTTTTTTCTTTTTGTTTTTCTGGTTGGTGTTTTTTGCTTTCTCATTTTCAGAACTTTGATTTCATTCTTGGGATCCTCTAGTCTACTGTTGAGTCTCCACATATTATTCTTTATTTTAGTCCATGTATACATAATTTCCGACTGATCCTTTTCCTTTTTTTTTTTTTTTTTTTTTTTTTTTTTTTTTTTTTTGCAGTCTCACTAAGTTCTTTGAAAGTCACAATAGTTTCTCAGAGGTTTCTAGAAGATTTTTGAATAACCTTATAACTGTGGTTTTGACCTCTATATGCACTATTTTGCTTTCTTCAATTTCTTTCATTTGTGACATGTTTCTTTGTCTCTGCATTTTGGTTGCTATCCTGTGTTTGTTTCTATGTATTGGGTAGCTGCTAAATCTCTTTGAATTGATAGAGTGCCCTTGGTTGGTAGGTTTCCTATAGGGCCTAGTGACTCAGCCTCCCCAATCACCTGGGATGGGACACTCTTGGTGTACTCCTTTGTGAGCTATGTGCACAGTATTGTTGTAGTTAAGCCTTGATTGCTGTTGGTATCAATGGGAGGAACTACCTTCCAGGCCAATTGGCTGTGCGGACTAGCTGGGTCTACAGTGGAAGAGCTGCTGTGCAGGAGACATCCTTATGGGGCAGGACTTACTTCGGTGGGGCGTTGGTGCTCACTGAGTCTGCCCCTTGAGGATGTCACTTATGCATGTAAAGGGTTGTAATCTGGTCTAGTCTCACACTGACCACTGGGTACACTGACTCTTGGATCTCCAAGGAGGTGCCAAGTCAGCCACTGCCTCAAGCCACCCAGCAGAAACTACAGAGATATCTGCAGATTCCTCCTCTTTGTTTGGGCTTTGGAGGTGCCAAGATGAGGCCCAGCTGTGAAGCAAGGCAGGCTGGTGCTGGTGCCAGCCTTGGGATTTTTATTGATAGCTCTGCAGTTTCCTGTTCCAGCTGCAGCTTGGTAGACAAGTTTTAGGCTGAACAAGGACAGGCCATTTATATATAATAGCCTTTGCTCACAGCTTGGTTGGGGTTGTAAATTGGGTGAGGAGAGGTCTAAGGGAATATTCAGGGTAGAGCAAACAGAAATGGCTGCCAGTCAGCCCTGCACCAGGGAGGTTCCAGCACAGGAATAATGACCACTACTTGCATCTCCATCTGGAAGAAAGCCGCCCCCGCATTCCTGCCCCGATGCCAGACAGTCCAGTTTCTCCCCGTCTTTGTCTGGGTCCCCAGAGCCTTGTGAGGCACTGGACTCGGCACAAGCGGGAGCTTGTCAATTCAGTTGTGGTGCTGGCCTTTTAAGAGGAGCAGCTGGGTCTCCAGCCCCAATCCACACTGGATTTTACAGAACTAGTTCTTATGGCCCGGCCATAAGACTTCTTTCCCCAGCTATGGGCAAAGAGAAAAATATATTTTATTGATTTTTTATAGAGAGGAAGAGAGAGGGAGAGTTAGAAACTTCGATTAGAGAGAATAATCGATCAGCTGCCTCTTGCACACATACTGGGGATGTGCCAGCAACCAAGGTACATGCCCTTGACCTGAATCGAACCTGGGACCTTTCAGTCCACAGGCCGATACTCTATCCACTGAGCCAAACTAGTTTCGGCTAAAGATATATTTTTAAATAAATAAAGTATTTTCCAAATATACAGCATTACTCTGGACATTTTTCTTAGAAAATACATATTGGTTAGTGGTCTGTCAAATTGTTTTTTAGGCAGTTGACTGGTGGACTTCAGGGTTCTATGTCTGAACTCTTCCCAGTGGATGGGGAGAAGAATTCCCGAGCTCAGCACACTAGGTAAGACTTCACAAAATAAAGTGAATGTGTTGTTCCCTTAAAGGAATGGGTCAAATCTTTATAATTTGGCTGATGGGAAGAAAGTAATTTTTCAAAACATGGGTAGACATATTAGAATGAAGTGGCTAGTTTCCATTTATAATGGTATAGGGTGTATAAATTAACTTTTATGTTTCGTTATATTTTATATGCCCAGCTAAATCTGAAGTTTTGTAGGGAGAGGGGTCTGAGCCGCTGGCAGAGCCGTTTAGAATGCGGGGCCTAGAGCCGTTTGGCATGGTGGGCATGGAGACAGCGGAATGTTAGGTGGTTGTGGAGTGGGTAGGCGTGGAGTAGGAGGGTTAGGATCGGTAGGTGAGGAGTTGGTGGAGTCGGTTGGAGAGGGTTTGTGCGGAGTTGGAGGGTGCGAAGTAGTTTGGTGAACTGTCAGTTTGTGGAGAGGCGGTGTTAAAACTCGGAGTGAGAAGAGCCGGTGGACATACAGTCGGTGAGTGCAGAGCCTCTTCCTGGGTGTGAAGGGACTCTCCCTGCCTGCCCCTCGGGGCTCTTGTGAAGATTGAATGAGCAAGGACAGAGGGCACCGAGCCCTGGGCTGGCTATGGGCAGAGAGACGGGGCCCAGGCGACTCCAGAGTCTGTGAGCTAACCCTTCCCGCTGCCAGGCATTGATCAGAACCGCGCCCACTGGCAGTAGGTCCACGGCTTCCCTTCCACCAAGAAACTTGGGTGCTGGATCGTGGGGGTAAAATGAACACGAGATGGAAAAGCAGGAGCTACTGCCCACTCCCAGTTGTTGGAACTGTGCATGGGGCCAGGCTTGCAAAGCTGCCCACCGAGAGCAACGGACACATCCCGTGTATGCGTGTTCCCAAACTGAGAAGGCAGACTGGGGAGACTCAGCCCCGAGGACACCCGCTGGTTCCGGGAGGGATCTGGGCGGGAGGAGAGATGAGGGAAAGAACGGATCGGCTCCCCCGTGTGTGCTGGGCCCTGGGACGGGAATAGGCCCCACGGACTCCTCCCGTGAGGGGTCCTGTGAGGGGCCACCCTTGGCGTCCCACACCAGATGTGCCTGACATCCGGAGGTCCACAGTCCTGTCTATTGTGTCTCAACCCTCATTTCCGGGACACTGTCCATAGTTCTTGGTTTTCTGAGACAACATGTGTGACCTGTTCAGAAGGGAACTGTGTATTTAACAACAACTCGCCCAAATAGCCATTTATTTCCAGCGCCCAGATGAGTGGAGTGACTGTGGAATTGAGAGGCCTAGGCTCAGCCCTCAAACCGGGATAGCTCTTAGCCCCACCCCTTCCTGGTTAAGGAAATGGGCTCAGTGAAGTCCCATACCTATCAGCAGGTCACTCATCCAAGCAGGCGAGGCTGTACACGTCAGATACTCTCGCATCAGGGTACCAGAGATGGGGCAGTGTTAGGTTTATGTGGTGTGCTTCCCTGATTTTCTGCTCCTGCGGACACAGGGGCCTGCTGCCAGCCAAGAGTCATCGGCTAAGCTTAGCGGCTTAAGTGGGCACCACAGAGGCCCTCAAAGCAGACAGGGCCTGCCTGTTGGGGTGATGCCCATGTGGTAGCTCCATGCCGAGGGGTGTCCTGTGGGAGGCAGGCGGTCAGAGATTCTCTCATCATTCATGTGTCTATCTCTCCGTCTCCTTTGCTCTCTGTGATCAATAAAAATATATTTAAAATAAATACATTGGAGGTTTGGTGCATGCGTCGGGGTGGGGGGCCCTCAGCCTGGCCTCCTGCATCTCTCCAATCTGGGACTGCACCTCTCCAATCTGGGGCTCCCTAATCTGTAGGGATCAGGCTTACTATGGCAGTCAGCCATCCCTCTCTCAATCCAGGACTGCTGGCTCCTAACTGCTCCCCTGCCTGCCTGCCTGACCATCCCTTAACTGCTCCTCTGCCAGCCTGATCCCTCCCTTACTCCTCTACCCTGCTGCTGGTTTGATCACTCCTACCTTCTCTCCCCTGCCGGCCTGATACCCCTAACACCTGTGTTTTAGTCCCCACCACCTTGGCTTTATCTAGAAGGATGTCCAGAAGACTACTGGTCTATTTAGCATATTACCCTTTTATTAGTATAGATATTTAAAAAAACAACAACACCAAAAAACACCACCACCAACAACAACAAACCCACAGATAAGGCCTGGCTGCCGTGTTGCTTTTCTGAAAGGATGGATGTAGGTGGCTGATGTGGCAAAAAGGGTCTCTGCTGGCATCTAGGATGCGCGTTAGGCTGTGATTTTCGGTCCCCATGGCCTTTCCAAGACATGTTAAACCAGCTAAGGGCCTCAGAGCTGTCCGTCCTCCTATCCTTGCTTTACAGCTCTGTGCTGTGCGTCGCTTTGTTCAGACATCACTGACCTCGGGCGTCTTCATCACCTACCACTGGGGCAGCATGTCTTAGTGGCTGTAGGTGTCCCAGCTGGGCCCTGTGTTGGAGTCACTTCTGTGCAGCTGTGCGTTAGGAAGTGAGCAGGGGCATGGAGGCCCTGCATCCGGGGGGAAGGAGGGCAGCTGCACGGGGCAGGGCCTGCCCAGGGCCTGGTGCGCATCCTCACCCACCCCTCTTCTTGCTCTAGGAGCCTGGACAGAGCCCCCAGCAGTTCCTTGAGGAGCTGCTGGGGGACGACATGGCCCTGGAGGCGGAGCAGGGCCTAAGGATCAACGAGTCCGACCACCGGAGCGCGGAGCTGGGCCAAGAGTCAGAAGGTAGGCAGCAGCCCCTGGTGCTGGGGAGCCGGCCTGGCCGCAGCTTCTCCCTCAGCCAGGGAGCTGAGCCCTTGGCTCTGAATCTCCTGGGTCAGCCCATCCTCAGCCCAAGTCCATGGGGTTTGATTCAAGGGCTGTTTGGAACTGTCAACTGCCTTCTCCCCAAGGAGAACATGAAGGGTCTGGCAGCATTGAAGTCAGGACCTAAACTATAAAGTCAGTGCTGCCAGTTTTCTCAGCTCCCATGCGGACAGTCCCAGGAGCCTTCGGAGGTCAGCACGCTGACCCCCAGTGGCTGTCTTACATCGTTGCCTGGGGGACTGAGCGCTCTGGATGGCAGGCACCTTCCCCAGCGGTCACTAACCTGCACTGTCACAGGAGCCTGGGCTGATTTCCTCCGTTCCTGTCCTCATCGGGCAGATGGGTGCAGTCTGCTCTGTCTCCCTGGGCAGGGGCTGGCTGCTCAGGGACCCCTCCTCCCCAAGGGCCTTACCCAGGGGTGGTAAGTTCTGGGCACACGCGCCCAGAGGCTCTACCCCCCACAGACATACTGGTCAATTTTTGTGCCCCCCACATTGCCAGCTGAGCTACCCAACACCTCACTCTGAGGGTTGGCAGAGACCATGCCATGAGTTTGCCTTCTCTGTGAGTGTCTGAAATCCTTGACTTGAAGGTCAGGTTGGAACTTGGCCAAAAGTGGTTCCAGCAGTTCCAGCAGTCTTGAACTTTTGTATTGGCCTGTCCACGGTCACCTGCTTTCTTCTTAAACTCTGGGTGGCTCCCCAATGCACCCAAGAGGAGCCAGCAGAGGGGCCACAACCCACAGCGACAGCACCCTGTGAACAACAGAGGGCACCCAGCTGGCCGTCTCTGGTCTTTAGACCTTGGCTTCATGGGGATGGCCCTCTCGGAGGGATGACCGTCTCGAGGCGGAGTCAAGAGGGGAGCGGAGGCCCTGGGATCGGGGCTCTCACTCCACTTTGCTCTTCAGCCTCCAGCGTGACCCTGGCCCTGGGGCAAAATTCCCAGGCCCCTCAGGACACAGTCCTGGAGCTGCAGGGCGATGCCCAGGCCCTGCAGGAGAGCAACAGCAAGTGTGAGGAGCTGATGAAAGAGAACCGGCAGCTCCGGGAGCAGGTAATGGAGTTTGTGTGTGTGTGTGTGTGTGTGTGTTTGTGTCCGGAACATATGGGCCAGCCGGTGGCCGGGTTTGCCATGGGGTGAAAGGTTTTCGGTTTCGTTAAAGCCAAGTTCACTTTGTGACCTGACTGGCTTGGGCTGGGTCTTTGGCTTAGGTGGCAGAGTTGGAGATCCAACTACGAAATGAGAAGGACACCAACCATCGCTTGAGAAGCCTCAAAGAAAAGCTGTTCAAACTCCTAGAAATCCAGATGCTGCCCAGGTCCCTGCAGGTAGGCACTCAGAGCGCAGGCGCCCGGCGCCCCTGCCTGCCAGAGGGAGGGTCCAGGATCACAACCGTGTCCTGGTCATTGATCAGTGATTCCCAGTGACCAGTTCCCTAGCTCAGCTGCAGCTCAGACCAGCAATTCTCAGCCACGGCAGGGCCCCGGGTAGGTATTGCCTCCCCGGGACACTGGCCATCTTGTTGTTGATGGACAGGACTGGGGGGCCGAGAAGGAGGTGCTGCTGGCTGTGCAGGGTGGATGGTGGTTCTGTCAGTATCAGGGAAAATTAGATGTTAGTGTTGTCCAGGTATTCTGCATCCTTACTGAGGTTCCATGTGCTTTAAAAAATAGGGTTTTAAATGTGGTCAAAGAGGGCAACCAAGGAGCTGATCCATTTGCCCTAAAGTTCCCATGTGTAGATAGCACACGGGACTCATGAAGCCCCATGTGATGGTCCCTTCCTGTCCTGGGCCGTCCCAGCGCAGTTCCTTAAGCGCTGGGAGAACCGCACTCAGCACGGCTGGGTGTTGCCTGCCCCGAGGGTCCCTGCTCCTTTGGGGTCTGCACTTGCCCTGCTCTGGCCCCTCACTGGGTGTGGGGGTGCAGAGATGGGGAGTGAGTGGCTCCCCGGGACCTGCACCCAGTGAGGCATCCTCACCTTTTCCCCGTGAACCAGGAGGGGGCCGAGGAGAAGCAGCTTGAGGAGCTGGGGGAGCAGCCGAAGCAGCTGACTGAAGTCCAGGAGGCCCTGCTGCGGGAGCAGGAGACCAATGCCCTGGTCACCCAGGAAAATGCGAGGCTGCAGCAGGAGGTGGCCAGGTAACCGCCTCCGCCCTGCAGCGGCATCTGCCGGGTTTCATTCCCACCAGCTCTCTGAGCGCCCCCTGAGCTCAGCTCCAGAGAGGCCCCCTGCCCCCCCTTTCCCTTTAGGGTCACAGCTGGTGGTCTCAGGGGAAGGGCCTCCAGCTGGTGGCTGGGATGGAAGGACTAGTGACAACTGGGATGGAGCGTGGTCCGGGGTTGGAGGGCCGCCCATCCCACATGACGATGATGATAACGGTGTCGGGCAGGGGCGCCTTCATCCTCTCACACCTGCTGTCCCGGGAAGGACGTGTGCTCGCTCCGTGTCATTCTCGCGTTCCCTGTGGGTGAATTCACCTCCTGGCTTACATGCATTGTCGCCCCCACATCGGTCCCCGTGGCCTCTCGGGGGCCTGTCCAGAGGGGGAGACACGGGGGTCGCCTGATGTGCACATTTGCAGCTGCGGTAGAACAGCCCCTGACTCCTGCCTGTTTCAGCTCTCACACTGCAAGGGAGCGTCCCTTCCGCGCTCCATGGAGGACCGGGGGTTCTATTTTCGTGCTTTTCAGTGGCGATGTCGCTGTGTGAAATGGCCCCGAATGGAGTGCTGCTCGGCTGTCTAGTGTCCCCAAGAGCAAGCTGAGCTATGCCTTTGGGGAAAATATCCGAGTGGCACCTGAGGGGCCTTCAGGCCCGAGGTATGGTGCTGTTGGCTGTGAGCATGGTAACCAAAGCGTCTTTAGGTCTTGATTGGTTGGCAGAAATGTGGCCAGAGACTCCAGGAACAGTTGGGACAGTTGCAGTTACACTGACTCAGTGCTCACAGTGGCTTCGTAGGACATTATCCTGTGAATCGTGAGAATTGACTGCGTTATTATCCTTTTTTCCCCATAAAGATGAGGAAAGGGGCTCTGAGAGAGTAACTAAGATGTTCGGGTCAATCCTGGGGGTAGTGGCCAGTCAGGATTCAAATCCAGGTCTTATCTCAGCCCAGAGGCCTGACCACAGGAAGCCTTCCTTTGCGCAGCCTTGTTGGAGTAGATATTGGGGCTACAAACTCAGGTGCCTGCGGGGACAGGCAGGTCCAGCAGGTGGGGGAGGAGTGTCAGCCGGAGGCCAGGCCTCCTGGAGAATGCACTCCCTCTGAAGGCTGTCAGCTAGAGGCAGGCCCGCGCTGCCGGGTCATCCTTTTGTTTCTGCTTTTTAACAAAAAATTAATCCTCATCTCAGGATAATTTTTGCACTGCCCTTCAGAGAGAGTGAAAGGAAGGGAGGGAGCGGGCGAGAGAGAAACAGCGATGCGAGAGACACTTCTCCTGGCTGCCTACTGCACACCCCCTCTATGCCACAGAGCAATCCCACCGCCAGGTGCATGGCCCTGACTGGGAATCCAACCCGAGGCGGTTCCGAACACAGGCGGACGCTGTCTCTGAGGAGCCACACCTGCCGGGGCCTTTGCTTTATGCTTTCTCCCACCCTCCGAGAAGGGCGATAGCTGAGAGTTGATGTGAAACTTGACATTTTAAAATATTAAATAACTAACTAACTTAAATTAAATAACAAAGCTGTGTGGGCCAAACAGGGGCCCTCTGTGTTCACATTGAGTCTGTGAGCCTCTGGGCATTGAGATTTCAGGTATAACCCTTTGCCCCGGAAAGCCAGTCGGGTAATTATGACAGTGATGATGATGATGGTGATGCGGATGTCAGTGGCTTTACATAATGCTCCAGAATCTCAGTTTATTTCTGTCAGGAGTTGAAATCCGAAGGGACTTGGCCTGGGGAGAAGAGCTGGGCAAAGACAGTTTCAGAGCAAAGATGTTCTGATTCCATGTTTTCCAAAAGTGTTTCAGTGCAAGAACCATTTTCCAGGGAGGCGGCTCTGCAAAGCCTTCCATGGGAAGGCAGTCACAGGCTGCTCTGTTGAAGTGTCCGAGCCTGCCTGTCCTGTGTCCCCTGCCCACAGGGGGCAACTGGGTGGCCACCTAGAACCCCAGCGGACACAGTTGGAGAGGCACTGACTGTGCTCAGCCCTCATGTACCCTGAGGCCCAGAGGGGTGGTGGGTGTGAGGGAGGCGCACCCCTGGGATGGAGGCTGGGAGTGCTCCTCAGCCCTGGGCCCTGTGGCTCTCCACCCGCAGACTGACCTCCTGGACCGAGCAGCTGCAGGCAGGGCAGGAGGAGCTGCTCACCAAGAACCAGGAACTGCAGGCCTCCGTAGAGAACGAGCAGGAGAGTATCCAGAGCTTTCATAACTTGTACCACAAGATGATGTTGGAGCAAAGATCAAAAGAAATCAATTTACCCAAGCTCAGCGCTCAGTGCGAGGTGAGGCCTGGGGCTGGTGGACATCAGGACACCGGCCCTGAGCCCTGTGCTGACAGCCGGGGGCCCAGCCAGTTCCGCATGGGTCCTCATTGGCGTCTGTGCCCAAACACTGTGTGTGACTGTCACCCAGAGGCCGGGAGGCAGCCAGAGGCATTTGACGGGCACAAGCACCTGGGCTGGTGGGGATGTGTCAGAAAAGACCTTTCAGCGGACCTGTGCTGTTTTCTGTTTTTAAGCTCATATATATATTTTTTTAATTTGAGAGAGAACAAGGGAGAGGGAGAAAGAGATAGAAACATCAATGATGACAGGGAAGCATCATTCAGCTGCCTTCTACACCACCCCCGCGGGGGATACCGCCCACAACCTAGGCATATGCCCTTGACCGGAAAGGAACCCAGGGCCCTTTAGTACGAGGTCCGATGCTCTATCCACTGCATGAAACTGGTTAGGGCCTGACCTTTGCTTTTGCACGTCGGGGCGCTGCATGGAAATAGCCAAGTGCCGTTTCCTCTGTCCTCTGGGCTGAGCTCTATGCTCTGCGCTCCCGTGTCATCGCATTGAATTCTCGCGATGCCTTTGTGAGCTGGGGGGCCCCGTCCTCAGACCTCTGAGGCAGAGGGTCTGGACTCCGTTTGATTGAAGCCAAAGCTTGGGCTTTTCTGCCCCTCCCACCTCAGCCCGAAATTCCTATCCAGCCTGTCATTTGTTTTATTGATGTCAGAGAGAGGAAGGGAGAGGGCGAGAGGGATGGAAACATTAGGGATGAGAGAATTTCTGTGATGGCTTCCTCTGCACGCCCCCTCCTGGGGATGGACAGCTCCTCCTGGGCGTGTTGCTTGAATAGGCATCTCACCAGTGAACTCCTGGTGCCTGGGAGGCCACTCCACCCACTGACCCACACCTGCCGGGCATCTTATTAATGAGATCGTTTACATTTCTTTTGAAAATGGCTGTGAAGTCCCCAGAACCTGCTGTACATTTTGCACTTAGGGCGCCTCTCAGTTCAGACTGGCTGCGTTTCAGTGCTCAGCAGCCACACGTGGGCAGTGGCCGCCCGATTGGCCGGTGCACTTGTCCTCCCCATGTCTTTGGCTGTGTTGGTCCTGCCGACGGGTGTGGCCCCTACCGAAAAGGCCCTCTTGTGCACGTGGCCTTTCTTCTCTGGGAGCAGTTTCCCAGCAGTGGAGCCACAGGGGCCGTGGTGGGGGACACATTGTTGATCTCTGTTTCAGTCGCTCACCCTCTTGACTAAGGAGTTGGAAGAGGAAAGAAGGCAACTGTGGAGCCAAATTCACACGGTGAAACAGCTGAGCAAGACCCTCCTGGAAGAGCGTGCGGGGACCAGGCCTCGGAATGAGTAAGGGGGTGGGGTGACCGACGCCTGTCTCTGCGGCTCTGGGCTTCCCGCTCCACGCCCAGCCTCCACATTCAGGACAGAGAGCCCCCTGGCCCACTGGCGTCGCCAGGGCAGGGCAAGGGGACAGACCATCTTCCCAGAGCCCTCGCCTCTCCTTTCTCAGGAATGGTCTAGATTTCTGCAAGGAGGGGTGGTTGCATTTTGCTGGCTTCCAAGACATGGCTCACTGCCAGCCCCTTCTTCTTCTGCTTTTGAGTTAAGCTCCATTTCAAAAATATGAGAGGTGAAGAGAGGCACCTAGGGGAGAGATCCAGGATCGCGGGATGAGCCCTTTCTGTGTCTGACTTCCCCCGAATGATCTGGAGGGGGGTTGTGGGTGCGCCGTGATTGTCCTCCCTCTGCTGACATGACACGGACCTGACTGTGGCATAGACACTGCGAGGGGCACAGGGCATGTGACCCGGTGGTCACACACCAGCAGGGGTGATGGGATGTGAGCAGTGTGTGCACAGCAGACAGATGGTGAGGAGCTCCATGGAGGTGTAGAAGGAAGCGTGGTGGTGAGCATCGGGATTCTGCTGCTGACCCAGATGGAGCCAGGGCCAGCCAGTGGGGCGGGACGTGGGGGGACGTAAAGATAGAGCAGGGGTGGTCTGGGTACAGGGAAGGCGCACACAGTGGCAGCAGGGAAGGCTGGAGCAGGGGTGGTCTGGGTGCAGGGAAGGTGCACCCAGTGGCAGGAAGGAAAGCCGGAGCAGGGGGCAATGAGATGTGGAAGGCATCCATGCCTCACTAAGGAGTGGGATTCACTAGGAGTGAGTGTTTATGGTCTAGAGGCCAAGGGAGCTGCCTGAAATGAGGCAGGAGGGAGCGGCTTGGTGCTGGAAACCTTGTGGATGGAAGTCAAGTAACCCGAGAGGCATCTGGTGGGCCCAGGGTGGCCTTCACCCCTCGGTCCTAGTGCTGCTGGACTGTCCTTCCTTGTGATGGGGTATGGCTGGCCCTGAGTGACAGGGACAAGGTCACAGTGACAACAGGGTCCTGTCCCAGCACCCCGGTGTCAGGGTGCTGCTTCACCGTTCTCCCGGATTCTTCTGCTCATCTCCAGCCGGCTCGCCACCCACTCAGGATGGCTTACCTGGAAAGCCACATTGTAGTTTGGTGCAAAAATGACTGGCCTGAGTTGGCTCTCTGTAACGCAGTGAGTACAAATGACCAGCAGAGGTTGGGCAGGTGCCAACTAGAAGCTTTGGTACCCAGGGGATGATGTGGTGATGGTTTGCATTAGACAGTGTCTGCAGGAGGCCAGGGAGTTGGCTGGCTTCCTGAGCTGCTCTGGGGGGAGTCCTCCCAGCCCAGGGAGGGTTGCGGGGCCTGCGCTCCGTGAGATTGTGTGCCTAATGGTGAGGGTCGGTCAAAGCAGACAGGGAAGCGCTCTAGCATAAGGCCGAGGAGCACGACTGTGGGAGGAGAAGAACACAGACTGGAAGAGCGGATGCTGAGCCAAGTGCGCTGGGAACCCAGCGGGTTCGGTGGGCCTAGACCCAGCGGTTTGTGAGTCATCACTTTTCATTCTGCCTACTTTATGGGGAGCTCTCAGATAAGCCCCGGATTTGGAGGAATCTGAGCAGCCTTTTGGCCGAAGGAGCCTGAGCTGCTGCCTCAAACCGGGGGACTCATTTTCCAGCAAGGAAACCAGGGGGCGAGCTGTCAAAGCCCACGAATTTGTGATCCTGAATTAAACATGGTTCGGGCCTTGCCCTCTTGAGATGAGGTCCAGCCTGAACCTTGGGGCTTTAGCAGGTCTCCCGTGTTAGGTTCCCAAGCCCACGCCACATGCTTCAATCTCCATATGCCCACGTGGCAAGCATGACGGTCCAGGATGTGAGTTGTTGTGAGCGACTGTAACGTAGACACGGAACACAAAGGTGCTCTGTCACGAGTGGGGAAAGCCACCTGGCGCAGGGGCCAGGTCGGTGGGCCCGAGCCACTTGCTTCCATCCCATATTCCCACGTGGCGAGCATGACAGTCATGAGCTCCGTGATGTCTGAGTCCCAGGGAAATGCCGGCCCTTTGGGCCAGGTCCCGGACTGGGCCGATAGTCAGTTTAAGCATTTTATGTAAAACCAGATTGTTTTCTCTTTCTCTGCTCTTTACAGATGCTCGCTGATGACGGAGTCTACAGGAAATGCGGAGGAAGAGGAGGACGACGATGACCACTTAATGATACAAGCAAAGGATGACCAGAAACGTGCTGCCGAGATGTGAGTTGTTCTCAGAGGCGGTAACTTAAACTCAGAACAGAGAGCCACCTGGAGCAGGGGCCAGGTCGGTGGGCCCACGCCACTTGCTTCCATCCTTGTATGCCCACGTGGCGAGTATGACGGTCATGAGCTCCATGATGTCTGAATCCCAGGGAAATGCCGGCCCTTTTGGGCCAGGTCCCGGCCCGGGCCGATAAGTCAGTTTACACATTTTATGTAAAACCAGATCGTTTTCTCTTTCTCCGCTCTTTACAGATGCTCGCTGATGACAGAGTCTACAGGAAATGCGGAGGAGGAGGAGGACGATGATGACCAGTTAATGACACAAACAAACGTTGACCAGAAACGTGCTGCCGAGATGTGAGTTGTTCTCAGAGGCGGTAACTTAAACTAAGAACAGAGAGCCGCCTGGAGCAGGCACAATGTCGGTGGGCCCACGCCAGTTGCTTCCATCCCGGTATGCCCACATGGCGAGCATGACGGTCATGAGCTCCATGATGTCTGAGTCCCAGGGAAATGCCGGCCCTTTGGGCCAGGTCCCGGACCGGGCCGATAGTCAGTTTAAACATTTTATGTAAAACCAGATTGTTTTCTCTTTCTCCGCTCTTTACAGATGCTCGCTGATGACGGAGTCTACAGGAAATGCGGAGGAAGAGGAGGACGACGATGACCACTTAATGATACAAGCAAATGATGACCAGAAACGTGCTGCCGAGATGTGAGTTGTTCTCAGAGGCGGTGACTTAAACTCAGAACAGACAGCCACCTGGAGCAGGGGCCAGGTCGGTGGGCCCACACCACTTGCTTCTATCCCTGTATGTCTACGTGGCGAGCATGACGGTCATGAGCTCCATGATATCTGAATCCCAGGGAAATGCCGGCCCGGGCTGATAAGTCAGTTTACACATTTTATGTAACTAGATCGTTTTCTTTTTCTCTGCTCTTTACAGATGCTCGCTGATGACAGAGTCTACAGGAAATGCGGAGGAGGAGGAGGACGACGACGAGCACTTAATGATACAAGCAAATGATGACCAGAAACGTGCTGCCGAGATGTGAGTTGTTCTCAGCGGCGGTAACTTAAACTCAGAACAGACAGCCACCTGGAGCAGGGGCCAGGTCAGTGGGCCCACACAACTTGCTTCCATCCCCGTATGTCTACGTGGCGAGCATGACGGTCATGAGCTCCATGATGTCTGAATCCCAGGGAAATGCCGGCCCTTGTGGGCCAGGTCCCGGCCCGCTCCGATAAGTCAGTTTACACATTTTATGTAAAACCAGATCGTTTTCTCTTTCTCCGCTCTTTACAGATGCTCGCTGATGACGGAGCCTACAGGAAATGCGGAGGAGGAGGAGGAGGACGACGATGACCAGTTAATGACACAAACAAACGTTGACCAGAAACGTGCTGCCGAGATGTGAGTTGTTCTCAGCGGCGGTAACTTAAAATAAGAACAGAGAGCCACCTGGAGCAGGGGCAAGATCGGTGGGCCCACGCCAGTTGCTTCCATCCCGGTATGCCCACGTGGCGAGCATGACGGTCATGAGCTCCGTGCTCTCTGAGTCCCAGGGAAATGCTGGCCCTTGTCGGCCAGGTCCCGGACCGGGCCGATAGTCAGTTTAAACATTTTATGTAAAACCAGATCGTTTTCTCTTTCTTCGCTCTTTACAGATGCTCCCTGATGTCGGAGCCTACAGGAAATGCGGAGGAGGAGGAGGAGGAGGAGGACGACGACGATGACCAGTTAATGACACAAACAAACGTTGACCAGAAACGTGCTGCCGAGATGTGAGTTGTTCTCAGCGGCGGTAACTTAAACTAAGAACAGAGAGCCACCTGGAGCAGGGCAAGGTCGGTGGGCCCACGCCACTTGCTTCCATCCCCATATGCCCACGTGGCGAGCATGACGGTCATGAGCTCCGTGATGTTTGATTTCCAGGGAAATGCCGGTCCTTGTGGGACAGGTCCCTGCCCGGACCAATAAGTCAGTTTACAAATTTTATGTAAAACAAGATTGTTTTCTCTTTCTCCGCTCTTTACAGATGCTCGTTGATGACGGAGCCTACAGGAAATGCGGAGGAGGAGGACAACGATGATGACCACTTAATGATACAAGCAAACGATGACCAGAAACATTCTGCCGAAATGTGAGTTGTTCTCAGCGGCGGTAACTTAAACTCAGAACAGACAGCCTCCTGGAGCAGGGGCCAGGTCGGTGGGCCTACACAACTGCTGCTCTGTCAGTAATGGGGAAAGCCAAATGGAGCAGGGACCTCTTTGTTGGGCCCCCACCTTCCCTTCTGTCCAGGTCCCCTGTGCCCACGTCCCTCCCTGCTCTGAAAGAATGGAATTTCTTTCCGTCCCGCCCTCGGGGCATCCTCGGAGGGATGGCAAATGCAGCTGGCCATGAGCCTGTGGCAGGGGCCTGGAGTCTGCGGTTTAGAGCCACTGAAGTAGGACTGTCAGGCTGTGTCTCCAGGTTTCAGGACATGGAACGCCGTGTTTCTGTTTGGGGAAGGAAGCGTAGCCCGGACACCGGGCCAGCACCCATGGTCTTCAGGCTTCCCTTTTGGACTTCCCTACATTCCTCTGGAGTCTTTGGGCCTCAGGGTGGCTCACCATCACGTACACTTTTGCAGAACAGCAGCCCAGCGGGGGGCCAGCTTAGTCCCTGAGATTGCCAGGCTCAATCCAGCAGGCCTTTCCCTGGGCGCGGGCCTGAGCCCCAAGAGATGGGCCTTCAGGTTGTCCTGCCCCAGCCCAGCCTCGAGGTCAAATCACCAGAATCCCGCAAGGCCTCCTGTGGACATCCCAGAAGCTCAGCATTTCCCAGCCTCTGCCCGGCCCTGGAGTGGATAGCACATCAAGGCATCAGTGGGGAAAGGGAGGGAGCTGAGGAAGCACAGTGCTGCTCCCCTGCAGAGCTGGGATTGAACCAGATGCGGTTCTTCTTGTGACATGAGAATGCTATTTGAAGTTAGCTGCAATGATTACCCTTTAAGTTCACTGCTTCCATTTATTTATTTTTATTTCATTTTATTTATTCTCTATAATAACAGGCTAATATGCAACTTGTGCCCTCACTGGGAGTTTGACCAGGGAACGGGGACAGCCAGCCAACGGCCTGTGGTCCCTCCTCCAGGCAGGCCAGGCCAGATGGGGCCCAGTATTGGGTTGGGCCGGCCAAACCCCACCCATGCACCAATTGGTGCACTGAACGTCTAGTCTATATATTTGGAGAAACATTTTTATTGTTTTCAGAGAGGAAGAGAGAGAGAGAAACATCAATGATGAGAGCGAACCATTAATTGTCTGCCTCCTGCACGTCCCACATGGGGAATTAAGCCCGAAACCCGGGCATCTGTCCTCGACCAGAATGGATCCCAGGACTCTTCAGTCCAGAGACTATCACTCTATCCACTGAGCCCAACTGGCTAGGGCTATTTTAATTTTTTTTAAACATCACCTGGGTGTGGGCAAGAGAGAGAGAGAGAGAGACCTCAATATGAGAGAGACACTTTGAATGGTTGCCAGCTCACACCCACCCACTGGCCCAGGGATAAATCTGTAACCCAGGTACATGCCCTTGACCCAGAATCAAACCGTTGACCCTTGGGTGCTCGGGCCAGGGCTCTAACCCCTGAGGCACGCCGGTCAGTGTTCACTCTTTTTCATCCAAATGGCCCACTGGGCCTGCCCTCTTGCCCCCTCACCCAATTCCTCAGTGCCGGGAAGGGGCAAAGTCTGCCCGCCTGTCCCACGTGCTATCAGCTCTAGCCGGGAATGAGGAGGTCCTGCCCTTTTGGAAATGCCCTTGGATGCACAGTTGCCAGCACAGCTAGATGACACGGCACCTGTTCCGGTGCCTCCCAGGGACCCAGAGTGGAGGCTGCATGTGAAGTTCTGGTTCCCGAGAGGCTAGTGTGGTTTCTGCCTCCGGGAACGCTTCTCCCCTCCCTGGGTCTGTGCGAATGAACTGCAAATGTGTCCCATGCCCTGAGGCCACATGCGATGATCATGGTGCTGGTGACACACGTTCGTAGGAACCTGGTGCTGAAGCCCCAGTCAACGGCCACTTTCCCGGCTGAAGGGGCAGCGAGGGTTGGCATGTCCTGAACCTCTGCTTCTAATAGGAGAAAGCGCAGGAGTCGACTGAGAGCATTCCTCAGATTCTTCCAACGCCAGAGACGCGGCTCAAGAGGACAAGCCAAGTCACCGGCAGAGAGCGCTCCCGGGTCCCCGGAGGCCACCCCAGCCGGCTCGGGCCGGCTGGAAGACAGAGACACAGGCAGTGAGCCCCTGCCAAAAGGTAGGAGGCGCTGGGCTGGCTGCAGGAGGGCAATGCAGGGGAGGATGGCAGGCCTCCCTCGTGGGCAGGGCAGAAGCATCGAGAAGCCAGCTGGGTGTGCACACGTGTGCTTGGAGGCTGAAAGGGGTGCTCCGCACACACCCACCCACGTTGGGCCCCTTACGTGTGCGGACACCCTGATAGAGAATGTGAACCCCCGTCTCTGTTGTGGTGGTTTCGTCCCAGAACCATTTAGTACCTTCAGCACGAGAAGCTCCCCATCACGGACACTGTGGTGGGTCCTTGAGTATCCAGAGCGGATCTCCCGACAGTTGCCACAGAGAGAAGCTCGGGAGAGTATGTCTGTGGGCTTCCTGGTCTGTGCCAGGCCTCAGATTAGCCATTTCTGTGGGGAGATCCCAGGCATGTAACACGTCATGGACATCTGCCGGGTCTTCAGCAAGGCTCGGGCTCTGCTCTTCCCGGGCCTCTCAAAGCAGGTGGGGTTCTCCTCTCCCCCCGACCCGGCCCTGAGAACTCCCACCAGGGGGCCAGCATTTAGGACTGTGGCGGGCAGGAGCCAGAGGTGCCAGGGTTTTCTAGCTGCATGTGCTGCTGGCGTTGCCTGGGACCTAAGAGGCTGGCAGCTGTGAGCTGCCCCGTTTCGTGCTCATAAAAAGAAAATGAATGGGTGGTGGCAGTGACAGTTTTGTCAGCATTGCCAGCTTGCTGACAGTGACTGTGAGAGTGCCCGACTGCAGCCTGGTTTCAGAGAAGTGAGGTGTGGTGGTGGTGGTGGTGGGGTGGGTGAGTGTGTTCATCTTACAACCGACTGAAGAGAGCCATCGCCTTAAATGTCGTTTAGTTTTCAAATTCACTTGGAAATATCATTTTATTGGTTATTCTATCTAAAGAGTGATATGCAAATTGATGTATTTCTGCCACACCAACAAGCCATGCCCACCATCCTATCAGGATCGAGTATGCAAATTAACCCAACCAAGGTGGCTGCGGCCACAGAGAGAGCAGAAGGCTTGGGTTTCTCCGGCAATGGAGGGAATCAAGCTTTCTGCCTGCCATGGTCTGCCTTGGCTTCTGCTACTGCCTACAGAGTTTCAATTATAGAAGATGCATAAATCCCAGCCAAGATGGTTGCAGCCACAGGGTGAGCAAGAGGCTTGGCTCTGCTCAGGGCTACAAAGTTTCAGTTATAGAGGATAAATGAACCCAGATACCACGACCTCCTCTTGGGTTGATAGGGGGCGTGGCCTGCATGCAAACCACTAAAGGCCCCTGGCCCAGGCCACCTCCCACCTCAAGGGAACCACCACCCTGGTCCGAGGCACCCTTCAGGGAAAACCAACCGGCCCCCACCCGTTCACCAGGCCTCCATCCTGTCTACTCCTCTTATCTAATAAATGAATAATATGAAAATTGACCGTCATGCCAACATTCAAAATGGCTGCCCCATTGTGGTCAAAGATGACTGACCTCATGTGGACACAAGATGGCCACAACAAGATGGCCAGCAGGGGAGGGCAGTTGGGAGGGACCAGGTCTGCAAGAGAGGGCAGTTGGGGGCATTGAAGACTGTAGGAGAGGGCAGTTAGGTGTGGCCAGGCCAGCAGAGGAGGGAAGTTGGGGGGCGACTGGAGGAAGGGCAATTGGGGGGGGGGACCTAAGCCTGCAGGGGAAAGCAGTTGTGAGCATTAGGCATCAATCCGGCTCACAGGGGAGTGGTTGGGGGTGATCAGGCTGGCAGGCAGAAGCAGTTGGGGGCCATCAGGAAGTAAAGCAGGCAAGCAGTTGGGAGCCAGCAATCCTGGATTGTGAGAGGGATGTCCGACTGCCCATTTAGGCCTGATCCCGGTAGGCAGTCGAACATCTTCAGATTGGAGAGGGTGCAGGCTGGGCTGGGGGACACAAACCCCCTGTGCACAAATTTTCTGCACCGGGCCTCTAGTTCACCTGTAAACCCGCCAAACATGCGCCCTGGGAAAGTGCAATTTGCTGAAGGACACTAGGACTTTCTGAAGACGGGGCCAGGCCTGAGACTCGTGCGCTCCCAGGGGCTGGCGTTACAGGACCCGACAGGCCCCAGGGCCTGGGACAAGACGCCCTGTGAGTGTGACTGGCGCACCAGCCGTTCCGAGGGCCCTCACCACTTCAGGTCCTGCTGTGTGGCTCGAGATGCAGCCATGAAGTGTTCACTCCCGGACCCACTGTCTGGGGACTGGTGCTTGCATTCCCAGCCTCTCGGGGGTTGAATTAGGTGAAACGCTCACGTACAGGTAAATGATCATGAAGCTTATTGACTTATTGACATTGTTTTAACTAGAGGGTTCTGTAGCCTCGGGTTTTCATACTGGCCCTTCAAACTCTTTGACATTTATCACGTCAACTCCTGGGATTGGCTAAGTTGATTAGTGAGCTATAATCAGCCTAATTGGGTTAGCAACACTTTCTGAGAAAGAACTGCTTGACAGATCCAGCTGTGGTTGGATCCATGAGTGAGCAGGTGTGGTTGATGTTAGTATCAGCAGCCGTGCGATGGTGCTTTCTGGGCTCAGCGGCCTTTCTGTAGGTGACCCGCCTAATCCGTCTCCTTGAGTCTAACTGCAGGGTGAGCTGGGCACGCTTCCTGTCCCCTGTTCAGAGCCGGGAAGGTGAGGCTTGACAAGGGTAAGCACTGGCCCAGAGGATAAGTGTTGGAGCTGGGTTCCAAACCGGGCCTGACAGGTTACGGGCCCGAGTTCCTAACCTCTGTGAGCAGGGCCTGCACTTCAAACTGCTTTGGTCCCTGAAGATGCTGCACCATCTTGGGGCACCAGCACTGAATAGTGGGTCCCTTCTCCTTTGGTGTGAGCTGTGGCCAGCAGGTGGTGCTGTGGGGGCAGAAATAACAGGGTTGCCGCCCTGCACTTGAATCCTCAGTGAGAACTGGGAGAAATCCCTTCTACTCATCCATGTACATGACGAGTTGAGGAAGTCAGACCACTCGCCTGCTCTCATGAGACTATGATTTGAAAGTTGTGAAGGGCAAACCTAGAGGAGAGGATGTGTCGGGATCTAAACTGCGATTATCCTTGATTTTGAGGGTGTTTCGGTATGAAATAGAGGTAGACATTTTCTGTTTCCTTTTCTTTTTTTAATATAGATTTTTTTTTATAGAGAGGAAGAAAAGAGGGATAGAGAGTTAGAAACATCGATGAGAGAGAGTCACAGATCAGCCGCCTTCTGCACCCCCCCCCCCACTGGGGATGTGCCTGCAACCAAGGTACATGCCCTTGACCGGAATCGAACCCAGGACCTTTTAGTCCCCAGGCTGACGCTCTATCCACTGAGCCAAACCGGTTTCGGCGAGGTAGGCATTTTCATTATGTTCAAGTCATCCTGCTGTGGAGGCTATTTGAAGTTCAAGAATCATCAGTGATCCGAAGCGGGTTTGGCTCAGTGGATAGAGCATTGCTCTGTGGACTGCAAGGTGCCAGGTTCAATTCCGGTGAAGGGGATGTACGTGGTTGCAGGCACATCCCCGGTAGGGGTTGTACAGGAGGCAGCTGGTCAATGATTCTCCCTCATTGACATTTCTAGCTCTATATCCCTCTCCCTTCCTTTCTGTGTAAAATCAGGAAAATATATTTTTAAAATAAAATGGTAAAAAAATAAAAAGGTTCATGAGTGAGCCCTGCCCGTATGGCTCAGTGCTGATAGCATCACAGGACCAAAGGGGCGCAACTTTGCTTTCCAGTCAGGCGCACATACCTCGGTTGCAGGATTGATCCACAACCACGGTTGGGGTTTGTGAGAGAGGCAACCAGTGGATGTATCTCTCTCACATCCATGTTTCCCTCTCTCCCTCCCTCCCTCCACCTCTGTGCTCCTTTCCACTCTCTCTCTAAAGATCAATGAAAACTATACCCTCCCGTGAGGACTTTTTAAAAAGAAGTATTATGACTGAGTAGCTCGGGTGGTCTACGTTACTGCATGCAGCAGGCCAGAAACATGCCCTAAGTGTCCCAAGGTCTTTGCGGAGGAGCAGGAGTTGGTTGTGTGTGAGCCAAGTTGTCAGGGAGCCTGTCACTAAAATGGATGAGTAAGCCCAGCTGGCGAGGCTGCGTCGGTTGAGCATCGTCCCGGGAACCAGGAGAACCCCTTGTGATTCCCGGTCAGGGCGCAGGCCCGGGATGCGGGCTCGATCCCCAGTACGGGGCGTGCAGAAGATAGTCGATCCATCTTTCTCATCAGTGATGTCTCTATCTCCCTCTCCCTCCCCCTCTCTGACAATCAATAAAAACACATTGGACCAAAACATGGAGGAGTAAGAAAAGCCGAGCCCTAAATCGATAAACACCTTGTTTAATAACGTCACCCGGTGACATGGGAAAGGGGTCTAACGCGCTGTCTCCTCCAGCAACACAGAGTTCCCCTCTGGAGCTCCGCAGCGCACCGGCTCCAGGCGCCACTCCGGGGGCTCAGTGGAGTCCGAGCACAAGTGACTCACGGAGTCCTGGTTCGGGGTGGGCCGTGGGGAATGTGGCATCTCTCCTGGGCCGGGCAGGATCCTGATTGTCCAAGTACATTTAGCGAACGTAGCGTCATTGGTCATTATTCAATTCATTCATTTGCTATTTTCTGTGTTTTTTATCTTTCCTCCGTTGGCTTAATAATTTAGCAACCAGGCAACAAAAGAGTGCCTTTTGGAGCAGGAAGAAGAAGGACAAAGTCAAAGACCAGCCTCCCAGGGCCAGCTCGACTTTGTCTAACCTCATATGTTGCTGCAATGGTTAAATCCCCCCACCCCCACCTTCCTAACGAGCCTCTCCCTTTTTTTCGATCCCGAAGATTTATTATCCTTCCCCTTTATCCCTGTCTTGACCATATACCCTTTATTTCTGAAAAATTAAAAAAAAATTAAAAAAAAAGACAAAATCAACAACAACAAAACAACAAACAAGCCCAAAGAAAATCAGTACTTCTGGAAAAAAAAAAAAAAAAAGATCCCATAGCAAATGGAAACCTCTATCGCCATGACAACAAGGCCACATCAAAGCCCAGGAGCCGCCATCGGTGTGCCTGGCTAACTTCTGTGTCATCTACTTGGACCCCAGCACTGACCCTGCTTCCTGGGCTGCCACGGCCTGTTCCTGCCTCCACCGGGCTCCCTTAGGCACACTGGGAAACGCAAAGTGACTCTGGCTTGGCTGCTGTCTGTCCATCTCCGCCTCGCAGTCCCCACGGTGAGTTCACGCACTGGATGCCTGATTTCAAGTGGTAACACGAGGTGCTTCCGACCTCATGGTGGAGTGTACACCTTGAGGAGCTGAGGGGCAGGGGACAGGTCCTGGCAGAGTGAAGAGAGGGCCTGCAATCCGGACAGTGGGAGGGCTCCGGGCCCACAGCCCCCGGGCTGCCTGGAGCCAGACCCTGTGCCAAACAGCCTTGTCCTCCTGCTCCTGGACCTCCAGCCGCGTGCATTTGCCACTTGGGTTTGGAGAGCACATCTAGTCCCAGTGCGAGGTAGCTGGAGGCCTTTTAGGGGTTTTTCCCTCGTGGTTTCTTAAAATTAGGGTTCTGTTTGCCTTTGATAAGGGTATTGTTCACGAGTAAATGCACAGCTTGCAGAAAAGCACAAAACACAAGGTGAGCTCCTTGTGCAGTAAAGGCACCATGCGGGGAGATGAGGACGTCTTCAGCCCACGGCTGTTGGGGTGGCCACCGACTTGGTTGTCAAGTCCTCAGGGTGCCGTCCTGGCCCGTGAGGGCCCGGCCCACAGGTCTCGGTGGTCCTGAGCGGACACGGGTCAGGGTGCTTTTAGGTCAGGGATCTGAGGACACAGCGTCACACAGCAGCTGTGCCCAGGACTTCATGTGCTGGCCTTGTGCCGACATTTGGTGGAGCCTCGTGAGTTGGTCCTTCACGTTCTCCCAGCTGCTCAGGGCCCGTGCTGTGAGCGAGGGTTAGAGCGAGGGCCGGCCTCCCGGGGCCTTGGCTCAGGTCTGCTGCGGCCAGGGCCTCCCGCTCAGACCACGGCCGTGAGGCACAGGCCCGCTTTTGTCCCGGGCTCCGTGTACCCTGCTGCCTCTGCTCTAGGCCTCGGTGTGGTCGCCCACCTTGGCATGGGATGTGGCAGCCCATTTCTCACCGTCCTTCTCTGCCCCAGGCCCTGGGCACCTAATACTGACGGGAGCCCCCCGCCCCCCGGGAGGCAGCCTGGACTGCACACATGCCTCTGCTGACCCAGCCCCAGCCCTGGCGTCCTGGCCAAGGCACTGTGTGTGCTGGGCCACGCTGGGCTGTGAGCAGGCCCAGCAGGAGCGGGAACTTTGGGGCTGGCCATGTGGCCTGCGCAGGGGCCGCCCTCGGGGGGAGGGCTCCCCGAGGACCCTCCTGTCCTCACTCCCGCCTCTCTGTCCTGTTCTCTTCTCTCTAGGAAACTCCCAGTTGCCTGATAACCTTCCAAGGTGACGGTCAGAACCACCACGCTCTCCCTACCACTGACCACCGGAGGCCAGCAGGCCCAGCTGCCAGGAGAGGAGGGAGGACGCATCCAGCTCTGTGCCCACAGGACTGCCAGCCCCTCCGGGAAGCTGCTGGAGGTGGGCAGCATATAAAGCCCAGCTTGAGACCTGCTGAGGCCGAGGCCCACCCAGTGCACCTGAGGCAGCCCGCCTCCCAGAGCCTGTTTCTGGGCAGAGCCGGACACCACGCGGCTGCCTGACCGCCCACACACCTGCACGCGGGCGCTTCCCTGAACAGGTTCGTCAGCCTGGCCTCGGCCCGGCTGCTTGGGGCCCGCGTGCCAGAGGCCTGCAAACAGG
Organism: Pipistrellus nathusii; assembly: GCA_963693515.1. Lineage (NCBI taxonomy): Eukaryota > Metazoa > Chordata > Mammalia > Chiroptera > Vespertilionidae > Pipistrellus > Pipistrellus nathusii. The sequence goes on from OY882858.1 coordinate 2,071,751, forward strand.
AGTCTCCCTGCAGCCGGAGATTCTGAGGCCTTGGGGGGCAGAGAACCAGCCAGCCACCCCCTGCCTCTCCTCCTTCAGCTCCTTCAGGGCCTGGGCCCCACTGCTGACCCCTGGACACGAGGCCCTTCTCAGTGGCTCCCCCAAAGGAAGACAGGCTGGCTCCTCTGCTGCCCTCTGCCGCAGCCCACCGTGGCCACAGGAGGCAGCGGCTCCCGCCCAGCACCGCACAGCCCCGGCTGCCAGGACCAGCGCCAGCCCCGACACTCAGGGCAAGTGGCCCCGTGGCCCCTTCCCAGCGGACCTCCTCCTCTCCGAGGGGACGGGTCCAGGGCAGGAGCATAGAGAGGGGCTCCCTGCCACTAGATCATACAGGGATCCCGACATGGCTCCCCGCCAACGGCCCCTGAGGACGTGGGTCCTGGGAACAACAGGCGGCAGAGAGCAGGCGGCAGCCCCACAGCAGCGCGGGCCCGGCAGACAGTGTCTGAGGATGGAGCGTGGCCGTGGTGACTCGTCTCAGGCCCCGCAGCTCCTGAACCTTACGAACCTTGACCAGCCTTCTGACCGCCTGGGCCCCCCCTCCCATCCACCTGAGGGGCCAGATCGCCTTCAGAACGAGGAAGGGTTCCCACTACTTCCATCTGTTGGTGACAGCGCTGTGCCAGCCCCAGGGTCACGCTCCCACCATGGCAGCAGGCGCCTGCCCTCAGCCACTGGTCTCTTTGGACCAAATCCACGTTGGCCTGGGGCTGCGCGCAGGACAATGACTAACCCACTCTCCGAGGCAGACACTGTCAGCATGCCCCTTAGATCACATGTCAGCCACCGGACCTCCATGAAGCGTGTGCGCGTGGCCCCGGCTGAGGGGATACACATGCACGCATGCTCTCGGGACTGCGCCCTCATGGTCCATAACTTGACTCTGTCTCCAGAATCCAGTAATCCAGGGGAAGCCCAGACCGGCCAAACTACAAAGACCTCGAGGCCCGGGGTGACCCTGGACCAGGCTCGCTGTGACCCCAGAGCATCGCCCAGCCAGGCCTGGCCCCACGCCCCTCGGCCCTGGCCCAGGCGCCTGCCAGGCAGGTGGTCTCAGGCCCTGCCTCTCTCCAGCTGGCTCCTGGGCCTCACGGGACCTGCCCCCCTGCTCACTTTTCTACAAGCACTGGCTCTGCCAGGCCTGGGTCAGAGAAGCACGCCCCTCCGCGCAGTGGCCACAGTGCGCAGAGGGAGCGTGTGCGAGAGGCAGGTGCGGCCTGACAGGTATTGGGGCTGCAGCGCCCAGTGTCCCCATTTATGGTGAGACTTTGGTTCATTATTTCTGAGTGACTTCCTGGGACAGAAACCAAATTTAATATGTTACACCACTGCTGCAGGCACTGGTGAAATTATGTGCTTTAAGGTGTCCCCCCAAATGTATGTAGTACAGGCTGTTCCCCAAATATATGGTACTACAGGGTGTCCCCCAAATACTATATGCACCCACGTGTCCCCCCAAACGTACACACAGTTTAACAGCTGATACCTCCATTTCACTCCTTTTCAGGTTAACGGATTTGACGGGATGGGTGACGCCAGACTAAGCTTTGAACAAAGAAGATGTAGCCTCTGGACTTTCTTTTGGGGACACATACGGGGTGAAGGGTCTGGTCCCGCCCGGGCCACGGTGCAGGCATCCAGGGCCGCTGTGGACAGGGGATGCGCAGAAACACGAACACAGCGATTCTCGGTGTTTGCGGTTCCATTGCTTCCTTAGCAGCAGCGCCTGGACCAGACTACCGCGGCCATGGAGTCCAAACATCAAGAATCACTCCTTCGGTTCGGGGTTTGTGCGCATCTCTTCAAGCAGCTGCCCTGGATTCCTCGCCTGCTGGGCGTGGGTCCCTAAACTTTACCTTGTGTGTGTCCCCGTAGAAAGCCTCACAGAGAAATGTTCTTCATCCAAATCTTAGTCTGTTTTCACCCATTTCTTCAAGTCAGTTAAACCTGAAAAGGAGTGACAATTAAGTGCTTTAGCGGTGGTTGAAGTGTGTACATTTTGGGGGGGCACTATATTTCCACTCAGTGGGGTGCAATTTCCACCATGTGTCTAACCTTGGTATACCTTTTTCGGGGGACACACTATATTTACATCCTGTGAGTGTCCTTTTCCATCTGACCTCTGTACCTGTTTCCATCTGACAGCCTGTATTTGCATGGAGTGGAACTTCTTGTCCTGCAGCAGCCTCACCTCTGTATAGTGTTTTGGGGACAGCCTGTATTTACATGGAGTGGAACTTATTGTCCTGCAGCAGCCTCACCTCTTTATAGTGTTTTGGGGAACAGCCTGATTTTACATGGAGTGGAACTTATTGTCCTGCAGCAGCCTCACCTCTGTATAGTGTTTTGGGGGACAGCCTGTATTACATCAATTGGCGTCAGTCTTTGCCATGGGGAGTCGCACCTGCTGTCTGTCTGTGGCCGTTCCCTGCACGCTCGGGTCCTGTTGTTCCTGAGCTGCTCTTCCTGGGATGGGGGCGGCCTGGTGACGGGTTCTGGAGGAGGTTTTCCTTTGCAGCTCATGTGCTGAGCACTGACAGGCTTTTCTTCCGAGTGCTTGGAGATTGTACTGAGCAGCCTGTAGGGCGCATCCATGATGGCTTGAATAAAGTGAGTTGGCATAGAATTGAGTCCTTGTTTTCCTCTCCGCACATCACTGGCAGCGATGTCGGGGCTCTGGGCTGGCTCCCCGAGTGGGCCCCCAGGCTCCTGGGCCCTGGAATGCAGACCTCCCGGGGCCAGGCGGTCAGAGCATGAGGAAGGAGGCTTCCTGTTCACCAGGCAGCAGCCGTCCCAGTCCTGGGTGTGTTGTAAGCTCATGTGAGTTTAATCCATTTTGATTTGGGGTTTATAGCACAGCAGGAGCTCAGCTCCAGACCATCCTTTGGATTTTCCAAGCTACTCCCACTGGGAAGAGGCAGAGGAGGGAGGGAGGCACCTGAGATCCCCCTGACCCACTCTCATGGCGGGCTGTCCAGCTGCCACCTGCGTGACCCTTCTTTCCTCACCAGCCTCTGCTGGCAGGTGCCTCCTCGCCCCCCTCCCGTTCTTTGCTGGGGCCCAGCTCCTGTGGGAGCCGCACTCAGCGCGCCGCCCTCCCCGTGCTGGACCCAAACTGAGCGCAGGCCCTGCAGGCCGCCTCCCCTGGCCTTGGGCTGCTGCAGGGTTTGACTCTGGCCAGGCCTTCCCTGGGAGCTCTCAGCCTCTGTCCCTGACTCTCTCCTGCCTGGGACAGCTCTCCAGGCTCCCACTGGCCAGCCCCCGGGCCACTCCCATCCCGTCCACAGACACTCACTGAAAGCTTCCTGGGTGCTGGCTCCCGGGTTGCACCGTGCAGGCAGTCCCCCCACACCCCCGCCCCCTCTGCAGGGCTGACCACCTGCTCCCCTAGCACTGACCACTCCTGAGCTTCAGGCCTGAGGTCGGCTGCCTCGGACCCTCTGCCCAGGCTGCAGGCTTCCCCCTCTCCCCCTGACTCCTCTGGGCTCCCTGCTTACCCAAGGCACCAGCTGTCCATCACAAAAGCCCAAAGCCTGTGGTGCAGTGGAGTGGCCCACCTCTCCCTGCTTCCCACAGGTGGTAGCTCCCCTGAACTGGAAATGGGTCTGGAATCTGCCGCCCACTTAGCTGACTGTTCTCATTCCAGGACGCCTGACACCCCTGTCCCTGGGTCTTGGCAGGGACTTGCCAACTGGTCTGCCTGCCTCCCACAGCTCCTCAGCCCCATGGCACCTCTGGGCATCCACCCAGTGACCTTCCTCTTTGAACTTCCCTCCCTCAGCCTCCACACTAGCTACACCCATCCCTCTGAGGACCAGGTGCTCCATGGGGCTCACCAATGAGTGCACCCCATCTGCTCTCACCCCTCCCCCAGCCCCAGACCAGCTGGTGCACACCCACAGCTTTCCCTGCAATCTTCCCAGAGGCTGGGAGCACCTCTAGCCCAGGCCTCCCTGGCAGCCTCCAGACCTGTTCCAGCTTGGATGTCCCAAGACACCGCCAACCCTCAATGCTCAGCACACCGTTTCCCATCCTCCCACTAAAGCCTCTGTGAGCCTCCTCTCTCACCTTGTCCCCCGCACCCAGACCCTGCTTGGTACCCTCCCCCCCTTCCCCGTGTCCCATCCATCACTCCCTCAGCTGCTTCCAATTCTGAGGTATCGCTCACAGACCATGGAACCCAGATGCTGGGTGGGCCCATGGGCGGTACCACGGGGTCCTCTTGCTGAGAGGACTCCCTAACCACGCCCTCCTGACCTCCATGCCCCCCCCACCCTGCCCTGGCTGGGAGCTGTGTGGTCTGGGGATTGGAAACATCCAGGTGATGCTCAGGGCTGAGGTCTGCCTGCAGAGAGGGTGGGGTCACCTGTGGCCCCAGAGGGGCTCCCCCTGGGAGAGCAGGACTGTGAGGAAATGGGAACAGGTTGGGCAAACCTCAGGAAGGAAGGATCCAGCCAAATCTTTACCAAACAACTAGAGGAAGAGGAGGAAATACCTTTATATGTACACACACACACACACACACACACACACACACACACGTCACGAGCACACGGGTATATAAGCGTATACACAGCCCACTGATTCCCTTAGAAAGCTCTCATTGATTTTCACCAAACAGATGTACTTACAGCCAAGCTGTGCTTGCCCTCCACTGACGGGTGAGTGTCGTTCCCACGAGAAGGTTGGGTGAAGCTTTCTCTCCCGTTAGCAGGTAAGACAAGCGGAAGGTGTGTGTGGGATCCTCACTCTTTTGTTCACGATGTGAGTGACTGCTCAGTGGCGTAGTGCTTTTCTGGATGCAATCCCGAGTCCCTCCATTCCTGTAATGTGTTTGCTCTGGAATGCCTACAGACATCTTTTTAAAACCAGAGAGACCATTTACGTGCCATAACATTCCCTCAGGACACACTTGTAGGTTTAATCTTTACTATTAACATTTTCTTCATCACTTTCTCACATCTAGAGACAATAGGCACAGCAGAAAACAAATCAAGTCCTGGTTTGGTAACATTGGCCAATTCCTACGGTGTGAACATTTCCACCAGTGTCCACTTCAACCTGGTGACACAGTGTCCCTAAGCAGGGAGATGGGAATAGGTGTGCGGTGCCACCCTGCTCTATGATATCACCCCCACGCAGGTACAATAGGTCTGAGTAACCCCAAGAGTGTGGGTTACAAGGAAACAATGGCACGTGACAAGCTTTAGGGTTTCTTTCTAAAAAGGCTGGGTGGGCTGAAGGGAAGGGGCCTGCGAGGGTGAGGGTGAGCCCTCTGCTGGGCGCACACCAAAGAGGACCTGCTGGAGGCGCTGGGAAGGGCTGCAGGGGACCGAGGTCAGCTCCCAGGTCTTCCGGAATGTTCTCTCCCAGGCTCAGTGGGTGGAGACCAGGGAAGACAGCTGGCTTGTGGCTCGGTGACTGGCTGGTGAAAGGAGCTGGAGAAGAGGGTCAGGGTGACCTTGCAGCCTAGGGTCCCCCCATTTTCCTTCCCTTCTCACAGGGCATCTCCATGCTCACCTCTCACCTATCAGGTGGGCAATGAAAACCCTGGAAGCAGTCAATGAAGGAGGTGGGGGTGATGGACAGGCATCCTCTCTCAATTTGAGTGTGAGCTGGCACAGAAGTAGCTGGGAAACTTGCACTCACGTTTTCATTAAAATAGATTTATACATTTTCCCTCAGCTATTTCTAGGATGACAGCCTATGAAAATCTGGCATGTCCTGCAAACTCTCTCTCTCTCTCTCTCTCTCTCTCTCTCTCTCTCTCTCTCTCTCTCTCTCTTTCTCTCTTTCTCTCTCTCTCTCCCCCTCTTTCATGGACATATATGTGCACTCCTGCACCCTGTCCATACCACTTGCCCTGTAGCACACCCGTCAGCCCCTGTGTTATTCATGGACTGTCTCATGTTTGGGACCAGGCCTCTCACCCGGAGCAGAGAAACAGAACTTCCTGCCCACCTACTGCCCTGAATACCTTCGGAGGTTGCTGGCATTCATTCAGGGAGCAGCTACTGTGTGCTACACCCCTTCTAAGCACCCCGTGGGAATAAATGGTTTAATTCTTTGGTTCCTGTTAAATGGGGTGAATGGCTCCCTCTTCCCAATTGGCCCCAGAGAAATCATTGCATGAGGAAGAGGCATGGGCGCCAGGGTGGAGGATAGAAGGGAGACGCTGTAGAGACTTGGGTGGGGGCAGTGAGGTGCCCAGGGAGCCAGGGATGAGCCAGCTTCCCGGGCACCCCGCCTGCTGCTCCTCAACCCCAGCCTGGAGGCTGCAGCTGGGAGTCCCTTCCTCTCCTGTGGCTTCTCTCCAGGAGTGAAGGACACAGTGACCAGGCAGCTGGGCAGGGACCAGAGCTCCCCACTCTGCCTGGGAGACGCTCCCCCTGGAGATCAGGGCAAGGCTGGTCCTTCTGGGGCTGCAAGGGAAAGTGTCTCCCAGCTTCTGGTGCTGCCAGCTGTCTTTGGTTCCTTGGCTTGGAGACCCATCCTCCGCACCCATCTCTGCATGTGTCCAAGTCACATGACCTTCTCTCTGCTAGTGACTCTCATTTCTCTCTTTCTTTCTTTCCTTTTCTTTCTTTTTTTTTTTCTTTCTTTCTTTCTTTCTTTCTTTCTTTCTTTCTTTCTTTCTTTCTTTCTTTCTTTTTTTTAAAGAATTTTAGTGAGTTTATCTGAGCCAAACTGTCGACATATGTCAGGAAGCAGAACTTCAATGGATTCAGATAATGCTTCAAAGAATGGCAGGTTACATTTCGATTTCTACATTGCAATCAAAGGAGGGACATAGGTGGGTTACATGAAATTCATTGGTGATGGACTAAGCAGTTGGAAACCTCTGGGATTTGATAAAAAGTAAAACGATGGATTCTTACTTAGGTGAGTGCAGGAACAATTAACATGATAAAGAAGCAATTTGAGGCATCTGTCCTGGCACCCACCACATTTGGTTGTGCCCAGGGGTCATTTCCCTCTTTGGAGGTCACCTGTCACGGCAGCGATGGCCCACCCATCCAAGATCTTGAAACCCACTCTGACCTTGACATCTGCCAAGGCCCTATTCCCAACATGGCCACGCTCACTCTGTCCCATCCGCTTGGATTAGGGGACACAGCACACAGCCCAGAAGAGGTATTGCCACACGGAGACACTGAGGCACAGGGCTGAGTGGAAACACCAATCTCAGAGCAGCAAGCCCAGTAGGAATTTCCCATAAATGCTGGCAAATGCACACACAGGCACAAGGCACGTTTCCCTATGGGCCTGTTCCCTCCCTGTCCATGTGCCCAACGCATGTCAAGATGCACGCCCTGCCACCGGCGTGGCCCCTTCCATGCAGGGCGGGAAGAGGCCTGTGAGCCAGGAAAGGGCAGGGCTTTCCTGTAGGAAAAGGGAGCACATCTCTGCATCACCCCTACTCCTTGCACAGTGCTCTGACTGGAGACTCTGGGGCAGCGCAGCTCCCTGTGCTGCCGCCTCCCGCCAGCAGGGGGCGACCACAGCCCCTCGCAGTGCACCGCCCACCGCGTTCTGCCCGGAAGTCCCGCCCTCCCGGAAGTCGGCTGCAGGTGCGCTTGCTGCGGGAACTGTGTGACCTGAGGGCCCTCAGGCAGCGCGGGGCCCGGGAGCCTCGAGGCGGCGGTGGGCCTGGGGGCGGCGGGCGGGCCCTGAGGCGGCTGGGCCCGGGAGGAGGGTGCCTGCGGCCTGGAGGGCACCCGCGGGGAGCAGCGCCCCCTGGGGAGCCAGGCAGCTCCTGCGGGGCCTGGGGCGCGGGCTGAGGACCGCCCCGCTCGGCCCCGGGTCCTCCAGGCATCGGGCTGCTCTGCTGCTCCAGCGGCCCAGGGGCCCCTGACTCGGGTTTGTTTGTGAGGAAGCCGCCTCCTCACCTGCCAGGCCGCCCTCCCGCAGAGGCCGATGGAGCCCAGGCCGCTCTGCCCCCTGCGGGCCGCTCAGGGCGCAGCTCCGGGCGTTCCCGGCCCAGGGCCTCGGTGTGGCCCGGACCCTCAGCCCAGGGCCTCGGTGTGGCCCGGACCCTCAGCCCAGGGCCTCGGTGTGGCCCGGACCCTCAGCCCAGGGCCTCGGTGTGGCCCGGACCCTCCTCAGCCCAGGGCCTCGGTGTGGCCCGGACCCTCAGCCCAGGGCCTCGGTGTGGGACCGGATCCTCCTCAGCCCAGGGCCTCGGTGTGGGCCGGACCCTCAGCCCAGGGCCTCGGTGTGGCCCGGACCCTCAGCCCAGGGCCTCGGTGTGGCCCGGACCCTCAGCCCAGGGCCTCGGTGTGGGCCGGACCCTCAGCCCAGGGCCTCGGTGTGGGCCGGACCCTCAGCCCAGGGCCTCGGTGTGGCCCGGACCCTCAGCCCAGGGCCTCGGTGTGGGCCGGACCCTCAGCCCAGGGCCTCGGTGTGGCCCGAACCCTCAGCCCAGGGCCTCGGTGTGGGACCGGATCCTCCTCAGCCCAGGGCCTCGGTGTGGCCCGGACCCTCAGCCCAGGGCCTCGGTGTGGGCCTGGACCCTCCTCAGCCCAGGGCCTCGGTGTGGGCCGGACCCTCAGCCCAGGGCCTCGGTGTGGGCCTGGATCCTCCTCAGCCCAAGGGTTCGGCTCACACACAAAGTCACCGACAGGGAGTAAAAGCCACGGACCCGACCACCTGCTGCAGGTCAGGCGTCCCCTGGACGTGTGCCCAGGAGGTCACTGCCCACTGGGCCCTTCAGCCTTCCTCGCGACAGGACGGACACCGGAAGTGACGCCAGGGGCGCCATGAGCTCCAGGTGTGTGGTGCCAGGAGCGGCCTCGTGGGACCCAGAATGTGTCCCAAGCCCTCGGTCCCTCACGGAGCTGCTGCTGCTCATGGATCCATCAGCCATCAGGTCTCTGCAGATATGGGAGTCCCGCGGAATTACCGTGTGTGCTCACGCAACTCCAGCACCATGGACGGTATTGCTCCTTTTCAATTATTTTTATATGAAGTTATATTTTATATGAAGACGTCCAGTACATTTGAGGAAATTGTACTTGAGTTAATCCATTCCTGTGTTGATAACATTCCACCATAGAATTTTATACATGAATTTTTCTTGATGACTACAGCATTCTAATTTGTTTTTTGAAACCATTTCTATTGATTTAAGAGAAGAAGGGTGAGGGAGAGATAGAAACATCAATGATGAGAGAGAATCATAGACCATCTGCCTCCGGCACACCCCACATTGGGGATTGAACCTGCAAACTGGGCATATGCGCTGACCAGGAATTGAACCCCCACTTCCTGGTTTGTTGGTTGACATTCTACCACTGAGTCATGCCCCTGGACTAATTTCTCTTTTTTGAAGTTACATTTGAACATAACGTCTCGTGTTCATAGTTTGCTTTTCAGGTTGATCTTTAGTGAGGAGCTCCAATAGGGAGTTCACAGTTGACATTATTTATTAAATAAAGAATATGCCCTGTCTATGGGCGCTGGCCTCTGTGAGGTCATGGTTTTCTGCAATCCATCTGCTCCTTCTCTGGAGGCTTGCAGCATTTAGTGTTTGCCCTTCCGCAGTGACACATGTATGTGACAATTGAAGCAGCCCCCGAAACCTCTTATCCCATGCCCCTCCATCTGGGTTCCTCTTCCAGCTCCTTTTCCTCAGAGTTTGATCTTTTCCATCTAGTGATTGCATGGCTGGGCACAGCTACTGGTTCCTCAGGTCTGCATTCGGCAGGTGTCCCTTCCAGAGTGCCCCTCCACAGGGCTCCATGCCCTGACCTGGCCCTGCTCTCGCCTCCTCCTCCTCCAGGGTCAGCATGTGATTCACAATGAGTGCTGTTGGATGTGCGGCATTGCAGACAGACATGGTGGTGCTCTTGTCTCCAAGAAGCTAGACTGCTGGCTGAGGCAGTCCACCTTGACTTAGCAGGTGAGAGGGTGTGCTTACAGGCAGGTCCCATTGCCCGGGCAGGTCGCTCTGTGCTGCTTCCACCAGTCCCTGCGGCCCTATAGCAGTACTGCACACTCAGACGGGGTCTTAAAACGTGTGCCCTGTGGGGGTGTGTATCCGACCATGTGCATGTTGATGCGCTGATTTGAAAAGTACTGACGCTTCCAGCATAAACACTTCAGCTGGCTGGAATAAAGGGCCCCTGAGAGGAGCTCACTGCCACTATTGTCAGGTGTTTGTGATGACTTTCTGCCTGTTTTCTCTTTCATATATAATATATAATTTTTATTGTTAAGATTATTACAGATATCCCTCTTATTTCCCCCATAGCTTCACTCCACCTGGGTCCCACCCCACTGCAGGCCCTTGCCACCTATTGTCTGGGTGGGAACTGGGTAAAGGAGTGTTATTGGGGATGGGGGGGAACAGGGGAACAATTGTAATAATCTGAAATACAAAGAAGCATACTTACTGCATACATGCATATAAGATCTTTGTCTAATCTCTTCCCCCATCACCCCACATCCCATTCCCTCTGAGAATCATCTGTCTGTTTCATTTCTATGCCCCTGATTCTGTTCCATTCACCAGTTTATTCTGTTCATCAGATTTTTTTATTCATTTTTAGATTCACTTGTTGATAGATATGTTTCTGTTGTCACTATATTGTTCATAATTTTCTATCTTAACCTTTTTCTTCTTCCTCTTCTTAAAAAATACCATTCAGCATTTCATATATGTAATACTAGTTTGGTAGTGATGAACTTCCTTAGCTTTTACTTATCTGTGAAGCTCTTGATCTGACCTTCAATTCTGCATGATAGCTTTGCTGGGTAGAGTAATCTTGGTTATAGATTCTTGCTATTCATCACTCTGAATATTTCTTGCCAGTCCCTGTGGCCTGCATAGTTTCTGTTGAGAAATCAGCTGACAGTCCTATGGGTACTCCCTTGTAGGTAACTAACTGTTTCTCTTGCTGCTTTTAAGATTCTCTCTTTGGGAAAAACTAAGATGGTAGCATAGGTAAATACCTAAACTGCTGCCTCACACAACAATATCAAAACTACAACTAAAAGATGAAATGGACACCATCCAGAACCATAGAAAAGCTAGCTGAGTGGAAATTCTACAACTAAAAGAAAAGAGGAAAGCACATTGATTCTGAGGAGCTGCAAAAGGCTGAGGTATGGAGATGCGCACACGGAGGGGACGGGCGACTATGTGCACGGGCAGCTGAGTGCCTGGCTGGCTTTCTAATGTGGGAGGGAGACAAGGGCTCACAACTGTGCTGAACTCCAGTTCCGGACGAGTTTCTGGGAACCCCGTCTCATTCGGGGAGAAACTGGACTGGCTGGCAGCAGGCAAAACTCAAGGGTGGCTTTCTCTCAGAGGTGCTTGCAGTGATTACTGAGGGACACTGAGACCCAGGGGCCTCATAGGGCCGGGCTGACGGGAAGGCCATCTGCTCCGCCCTGAAACTCCACCCCATCCAAGCTGAGCACACAGGCTTTTGCAATTTTGCAAGTCTTGTCTCATGAGAGTGTCTCCAGCACAGAAGTTCTTCCAGCGAAGACACAGCTGATCCTCACAGCCATTTGGCTTGGAGGTCAGTTCCTCCCAGTGATACCAACAACAATCAAGACTTAATTTCAAAAAGTCTGAGCACACAGTCCACAAAGGGGTGCACCCAGAGTGTCCACCTCAGGTAACTGGGGAGGCTGAGCCACTGTGCCCTATAGAACACCTAGCACACAAAGCTACTCTGCCAGCTCAGGAAAGCAGCGAAAATGCGGAGACAAAGAAACACATCACAAATGAAAGAAATGGAGGAAAGTAAACGACTGGATATAAAGTTCAAAACCATGGTCATAAGGTTTTTCAAGAATTTCCTAGAAAATGCTGATAATATTAGTGAGACCCTTGAGGTTATGAAAAAGACCAACTAGAAATTGAACATATACTGACTAAAATAAAAAATAATATACAGACATAAAACAGCGGACTAGAGGATCGCAAGAATCAAGTTAAAGATTTGAAATACAAAGAAGCAAAAAACACCCAACCGGAAAAGCAACAATAGAAAAGAATCCAAAAATATGAAGATAGTGTAAGGAGCCTCTGGGACAACTTCAAGCGTACCAACATACGTATTCTGAGGGTTCCAGAAGAAGAGAGAGAGCAAGATATGGAAAACCTATTTGAAGAAATAATGACTGAAAACTTCCCCCACTTGATGAAAGAAATAATCTTACAAGTCCAGGAAGTGCACAGAAGCCCAAACAAGGAATCCAAAGAGGACCACACCAGGACACATCATAATCAAAATGCCAAGAGCAAAACACAAAGAATATTAAAAGCAGCAAGAGAAAAACAGTTAATTACCTACAAGGGAGCACCCATATAATTGTCAGCTGATTTCTCAACATAAACTATGCAGGCCAGATGGGAGTGGCAAGAAATATTCAAAGTGATGAATAGCAAGAACCTACAACCAAGATCACCTTACCCAGCAAAGCTATCGTTTAGAATTGAAGGTCAGATCGAGAGGCTTCACAGATAAGAAAAAGCTAAAGGAGTTCATCACCACCAAACCTATACTATGTGAAATGCTGAAAGGTATTCTTTAATCAAAGGAAGAGGAAGAAATAGGTAAAGAAAAAAATTATGAACAACAAATACATGTCTATCAACAAGTGAATCTAAAATCAAGTGAATAGAGTGGCCGAGGAGGCGGCGCGGCGGCCGGCGGCCTGGGAAGAGCGCCCGCGCTGGGCCCGCGGGACTGCGCCGCCACCACCCGGGCTGGCCCCGAGGGAAGTCCTTGTTGCCGCTGCCGCCGCCGCCGCCGCCGCCGCCGCCACCGCTGCTGGGACCGAGGTTATGAATGTGCTTTTTGATGAAACTGGATTGGAAACAGTTTCATGGTCTTTGTATATTTATATATATGTATTTTAAAATTTTGCATTTGACTTAAAGTGCCATGAGAAAATTTGCATATTGCAAGGTGGTCCTAGCCACCCCCTTGATTTGGGTACTTTTGGATATGTTCCTGCTGCTTTACTTCAGTGAATGCAACAATTGTGATGAAAAAAAGGAGAGAGGACTTCCTGCCGGGGATGTTTTAGAGCCAGTACAAAAGCCTCATGAAGGTCTGGGAGAAATGGGGATAACCAGTCCTCATTCCTAAAGAGGATCAAGAAAAGATGAGAGAGATGTTTAAAATCAATCAGTTCAACTTAGTGGCAAGCGAGATGATTGCACTCAACAGATCTTTACCAGCTGTTAGGCTAGGAGGGTGTAAAACAAAGGTGTATCCAGATAATCTTCCTACAACAAGTGTGGTGATTGTTTTCCACAATGAGGCCTGGAGCACAGTTCTGCGATAGAGTCATAAGTCCATAGTGTCATAAATCGCTAACCAAGACACATGCTAGAAGAAATTGTTCTAGTAGATGATGCCAGTGAAAGAGACTTTTTGAAAAGACCTCTGGAGAGTTACGTGAAAAAAATTTAAAGTACCAGTTCATGTAATTCGAATGGAACAACGTTCTGGATATATTAGAGCCAGGTTAAAAGGAGCCGCTGTGTCCAAAGGCCAAGTGATCGCGTTCTTAGATGCTCACTGTGAGTGCACAGTGGGGTGGCTGGAGCCTCTCTTAGCCAGCATCAAACAGGACAAGAAAACAGTGGTCTGTCCCATCATCGACGTGATCAGTGATGATACTTTTGAGTACATGGCCGGTTCTGATATGACCTATGGGGGATTCAACTGGAAGCTCAGTTTTGGCTGGTACCCTGTTCCCCAGAGAGAAATGGACAGAAGGAAAGGTGACCGGACTCTTCCTGTCAAAATGCCTACCATGACTGGAGGCCAGTTTTCAGTAGACAGAGATTACTTCCAGGAGATTGGAACATACGATGCTGGAATGGATATCTGAGGAGGAGGAAACCTAGAAATTTCCTTTAGGATTTGGCAATGGGGAGGCACCCTGGAGATCGTTACTTGCTCACATGTTGGACATGTGTTTCGGAAAGCGACACCTTACACGTTTCCAGAAGGCACTAGACAGATTATCAATAAAAACAACAGACGCCTCGCAGAAGTATGGATGGATGAATTCAAGAATTTCTTCGATATAATTTCTCCAGGTGTTACGAAGGTAGATTATGGAGACATAACATCAAGACTTGGTCTAAGACACAAACTCCAGCGCAAACCTTTCTCTTGGTACCTAGAGAATATTTATCCTGATTCACAGATTCCACGTCACTATTTCTCTTTGGGAGAGATACACAATGTGGAAACAAATCTTGATAACATGGCTAGAAAAGAGAATGAAAAAGTTGGAATCTTTAACTGTCATGGTATGGGAGGTAATCAGGTTTTCTCTTACACTGCCAACAAAGAAATTAGGACGGATGACCTTTGCTTGGATGTCTCCAAAGTCAATGGCCCAGTCACAAAGCTCAAATGCCATCAGCTAAAAGGCAACCAACTTTGGGAGTATGATCCCCTGAAACTGAGCCTGCAGCATGTGAACAGCAACCAGTGCCTGGACAAAGCCGTGGAGGAGGACAGCCAGGTGCCCAGCATCAGAGACTGCAGCGGAGCCCGGTCCCAGCAGTGGATTCTCCGCAACGTCACCCTTCCGGAAATATTCTGAGACTAAATTCACACACGGAAACAATAAGGATTGACTGGGCTACCTCAGCACACATTTCTGCCACATTCTTAAGTAGCAAAAAGGGGACAGTGCTCCCTCCTGCAGGTGAGGATTCTCAGCCAGTAAGACTAGACTCACTCCTCACACGCCGTGAACCAGCCTCCTGCCACGTAGCGAGACTGTGCACACTGATGTTTACAAGGTCGAAGAGGCTTTCGTCAAGAGTCATCGTAAAGACTATTCTGACAGTGAAATAGTCAACAACATGTGCTTCCGGAAAGCTGCACCTCTGAGGGTCTGCTCGCACAGCAGTGATTTCCGTTGGAAATGCTGTCACGATGAAGAATTCTCAAGATAGAACTGGTAGCCAGTATATTAAATATACATATATTTACATATATTTTTTTTAATATATATTTTATTGATTTTGTACAGAGAGGAAGGGGGAGAGGTAGAGAGTTAGAAACATCAATGAGAGAGAGTCACCGATCAGCTGCCTCTTGCACACCCCCTACTGGAGATATGCCCGCAACCAAGGTACATGCCCTTGACCGAAATTGAACCTGGGACCCTTCAGTCCCCAAGCCAATGCTCTATCCATTGAGCCAAACCGGTCTCGGCCAGTATATTAAAGATTGACATAAAAATATATGAAAAGAACTGGAACCAGGTTCAGAATCATGAAAACAACATTTTTACAAAAAAACACACACAACTATATTAAACAGGGTTTAAAGGAAATTAAAACAGAACTATGAGAAGTACAATTTGTTATAGAATAGAATCAAATTTCTATATAGATTTTATACCTCGGTGGGGAAAAACAACTGATTCCAGTGACGTTCATTTTGTTTTCATCTGTGATAGTCATTGTAAAGACTATTCCGACAGTGAAATAGTCAACAACATTTTATTTCTCCTTGGGGTGCTGAAATTGAGCTGGGGAAAAAGGCTCTTTGAAAGTAGTTTTAATTGCTTTCTGCAATTTTTAAAATATGGCTTGTGGACTGTTGGAATTGTAATTTTTAATTGCCTTCCAAAAATGGAGATTTAAAATAATATCTGGTCTCACTCAACAGTTAGATATCTCAGTTGCTCTCGGGTCAGCTGGCTCACCGACTTTCTCACATGCACACACAGATTTCTTACAAGGTGTTCAACTTAACGGGATTCAACTGATGATGCTTAATACCCAAGATTCATCTACTGTGCTACAGGTTTGTTTTCACAGCAATACATCTTCAGTTTTTGGTTTATAATTCCACTCTAAAAAATAAAAATAGAAAAAATAAAATCAAAATAAAAATCAAGTGAATAAAAAAATCTGATGAACAGAATAAATTGGTGAATATAAAAGAATCAGGGGCATAGAAAGGGTGAACTGACAATTCTTCGGGGGTGTGGGAAGAGACTGGACAAAAAATGTACACCTATGAATGAGGACAGTGGTGGGGAGGTAAAGGGAGAGGATGGGGTGGGAACTGGGTAGAGGGGAGTTCTGGGGGGAGAAGGGGAGACAATTGTAACAATCTGAACAATAAGTATTTATTGAATTAAAAAAGATTCTCTCTTTGTCTTTTGCCCTTGGCATTTTAATTATGATGTGTCTTGGTGTGGCCCTCTTTGGGTTTCTCTTGCTTGGGACCCTGTGCTTCCTGGACTTGTAAGTCAGATTCTTTCACTAAGTAGGGGAAGTGTTCTGTCATTATTTCTGCAAATATATTTTCAATATCTTGCTCTCTCTCTTCTTCTGGTTCCCTCATAATTCGGATAGTGGTATGCTTGAGGTTTCCCAGACAGTCCTTACACTATCTTTATATTTTTGGATTCTTTTTTCTTTTTGTTTTTCTGGTTGGTATTTTTTGCTTTCTCATATTTCAGAACTTTGATTTCATTCTTGGGATCCTCTAGTCTACTGTTGAGTCTCCACATATTATTCTTTATTTTAGTCCATGTATACATAATTTCCGACTGATCCTTTTCCTTTTTTTTGTTTTTTTTTTTTTTTTTTTTTTTGCATTCTCACTAAGTTCTTTGAAAGTCACAATAGTTTTTCAGAGGTTTCTAGAAGATTTTTGAATAACCTTATAACTGTGGTTTTGACCTCTATATGCACTATTTTGCTTTCTTCAATTTCTTTCAGTTGTGATATGTTTCTTTGTCTCTGCATTTTGGTTGCTATCCTGTGTTTGTTTCTTTGTATTGGGTAGCTGCTAAATCTCTTTGAATTGATAGAGTGCCCTTGGTTGGTAGGTTTCCTATAGGGCCTAGTGACTCAGCCTCCCCAATCACCTGAGATGGGACACTCTTGGTGTACTCCTTTGTGAGCTGTGTGCACAGTATTGTTGTAGTTAAGCCTTGATTGCTGTTGGTATCAATGGGAGGAACTACCTTCCAGGCCAATTGGCTGTGCCGACTAGCTGGGTCTACAGTGGAAGAGCTGCTGTGCAGGAGACATCCTTATGGGGCAGGACTTACTTCGGTGGGGCGTTGGTGCTCACTGAGTCTGCCCCTTGAGGATGTCACTTATGCATGTGAAGGGTTGTAATCTAGTCTAGTCTAACACTGACCACTGGGTACACTGACTCTTGGATCTCCAAGGAGGTGCCAAGTCAGCCACTGCCTCAGGCCACCCAGCAGAAACTACAGAGATATCTGCAGATTCCTCCTCTTTGTTTGGGCTTTGGAGGTGCCAAGATGAGGCCCAGCTGTGAAGCAAGGCAGGCTGGTGCTGGTGCCAGCCTTGGGATTTTTATTGATAGCTCTGCAGTTTCCTGTTCCAGCTGCAGCTTGGTAGACAAGTTTTAGGCTGAACAAGGACAGACCATTTATATATAATAGCCTTTGCTCACAGCTTGGTTGGGGTTGTAAATTGGGTGAGGAGAGGTCTAAGGGAATATTCAGGGTAGAGCAAACAGAAATGGCTGCCAGTCAGCCCTGCACCAGGGAGGTTCCAGCACAGGAATAATGACCACTACTAGCATCTCCATCTGGAAGAAAGCCGCCCCCCCATTCCTGCCCCGATGCCAGACAGTCCAGTTTCTCCCCGTCTTTGTCTGGGTCCCCAGAGCCTTGTGAGGCACTGGACTCGGCACAAGCGGGAGCTTGTCAATTCAGTTGTGGTGCTGGCCTTTTAAGAGGAGCAGCTGGGTCTCCAGCCCCAATCCACACTGGATTTTACAGTACTAGTTCTTATGGCCCGGCCATAAGACTTCTTTCCCCAGCTATGGGCAAAGAGAAAAATATATTTTATTGATTTTTTTATAGAGAGGAAGAGAGAGGGAGAGTTAGAAACTTCGATTAGAGAGAATAATCGATCAGCTGCCTCTTGCACACATACTGGGGATGTGCCAGCAACCAAGGTACATGCCCTTGACCTGAATCGAACCTGGGACCTTTCAGTCCACAGGCTGATACTCTATCCACTGAGCCAAACTGGTTTCGGCTAAAGATATATTTTTAAATAAATAAAGTATTTTCCAAATATACAGCATTACTCTGGACATTTTTCTTATAAAATACATATTGGTTAGTGGTCTGTCAAATTGTTTTTTAGGCAGTTGACTGGTGGACTTCAGGGTTCTATGTCTGAACTCTTCCCAGTGGATGGGGAGAAGAATTCCCGAGCTCAGCACTCTAGGTAAGACTTCACAAAATAAAGTGAATGTGTTGTTCCCTTAAAGGAATGGGTCAAATCTTTATAATTTGGCTGATGGGAAGAAAGTAATTTTTCAAAACATGGGTAGACATATTAGAATGAAGTGGCTAGTTTCCATTTATACTGGTATACAGTGTATAAATTAACTTTTATGTTTCGTTATATTTTATATGCCCAGCTAAATCTGAAGTTTTGTAGGGAAAGGGGTCGGAGCCGCTGGCAGAGCCGTTTAGAATGCGGGGCCTAGAGCCGTTTGGCATGGTGGGCATGGAGACAGCGGAATGTTAGGTGGTTGTGGAGTGGGTAGGCGTGGAGTAGGAGGGTTAGGAGTTGGTAGGTGAGGAGTTGGTGGAGTCGGTTGGAGAGGGTTTGTGCGGAGTTGGAGGGTGCGGAGTAGTTTGGTGAACTGTCAGTTTGTGGAGAGGCGGTGTTAAAACTCGGAGTGAGAAGAGCCGGTGGACATATAGTCGGTGAGTGCAGAGCCTCTTCCTGGGTAAGAAGGGACTCTCCCTGCCTGCCCCTCGGGGCTCTTGTGAAGATTGAATGAGCAAGGACAGAGGGCACCGAGCCCTGGGCTGGGAATGGGCAGAGAGTCTGGGCTCAGGCGACTCCAGAGTCTGTGAGCTAACCCTTCCCGCTGCCAGGCATTGATCAGAACCGCGCCCACTGGCAGTAGGTCCACGGCTTCCCTTCCACCAAGAAACTTGGGTGCTGGATCGTGGGGGTAAAATGAACACGAGATGGAAAAGCAGGAGCTACTGCCCACTCCCAGTTGTTGGAACTGTGCATGGGGCCAGGCTTGCAAAGCTGCCCACCGAGAGCAACGGACACATCCCGTGTATGCGTGTTCCCAAACTGAGAAGGCAGACTGGGGAGACTCAGCCCCGAGGACACCCGCTGGTTCCGGGAGGGATCTGGGCGGGAGGAGAGATGAGGGAAAGAACGGATCGGCTCCCCCGTGTGTGCTGGGCCCTGGGACGGGAATAGGCCCCACGGACTCCTCCCGTGAGGGGGCCTGTGAGGGCCCAGCCTTGGCGTCCCACACCAGATGTGCCTGACCCCTGGAGGCCCACAGTCCTGTCTGTTGTGTCCCAGCCCTCATTTCCGGGACACTGTCCATAGTTCTTGGTTTTCTGAGACAACATGTGTGACCTGTTCAGAAGGGAACTGTGTATTTAACAACAACTCGCCCGAATAGCCATTTATTTCCAGTGCCCAGATGAGTGGAGTGACTGTGGAATTAAGAGGCCTAGGCTCAGCCCTCAAACCGGGATAGCTCTTAGCCCCACCCCTTCCTGGTTAAGGAAATGGGCTCAGTGAAGTCCCATACCTATCAGCAGGTCTCTCATCCAAGCAGGCGAGGCTGTACACGTCAGATACTCTCGCATCAGGGTACCAGAGATGGGGCAGTGTTAGGTTTATGTGATGTGCTTCCCTGATTTTCTGCTCCTGCGGATACAGGGGCCTGCTGCCAGCCAAGAGTCATCGGCTAAGCTCAGCAGCCTAAGTGGGCACCACAGAGGGCCTCAAAGCAGACAGGGCCTGCCTGTTGGGGTGATGCCCATGTGGTAGCTCCATGCCGAGGGGTGTCCTGTGGGAGGCAGGCGGTCAGAGATTCTCTCATCATTCATGTGTCTATCTCTCCGTCTCCTTTGCTCTCTGTGATCAATAAAAAATATATTTAAAATAAATACATTGGAGGTTTGGTGCATGCGTCCGGGTGGGGGGCCCTCAGCCTGGCCTCCTGCATCTCTCCAATCTGGGACTGCACCTCTCCAATCTGGGGCTCCCTAATCTGTAGGGATCAGGCTTACTATGGCAGTCAGCCATCCCTCTCTCAATCCAGGACTGCTGGCTCCTAACTGCTCCCCTGCCTGCCTGCCTGACCATCCCTTAACTGCTCCTCTGCCAGCCTGATCCCTCCCTTACTCCTCTACCCTGCTGCTGGTTTGATCACTCCTACCTTCTCTCCCCTGCCGGCCTGATACCCCTAACACCTGTGTTTTAGTCCCCACCACCTTGGCTTTATCTAGAAGGATGTCCAGAAGACCACTGGTCTATTTAGCATATTACCCTTTTATTAGTATAGATATTTAAAAAAACAACAACACCAAAAAACACCACCACCAACAACAACAAACCCACAGATAAGGCCTGGCTGCCGTGTTGCTTTTCTGAAAGGATGGATGTAGGTGGCTGATGTGGCAAAAAGGGTCTCTGCTGGCATCTAGGATGTGTGTTAGGCTGTGATTTTTGGTCCCCATGGCCTTTCCAAGACATGTTAAACCAGCTAAGGGCCTCAGAGCTGTCCGTCCTCCTATCCTTGCTTTACAGCTCTGTGCTGTGCGTTGCTTTGTTCAGACATCACTGACCTCGGGTGTCTTCATCACCTACCACTGGGGCAGCATGTCTTAGTGGCTGTAGGTGTCCCAGCTGGGCCCTGTGTTGGAGTCACTTCTGTGCAGCTGTGCGTTAGGAAGTGAGCAGGGGCCTGGAGGCCCTGCATCCGGGGGGAAGGAGGGCAGCTGCACGGGGCAGGGCCTGCCCAGGGCCTGGTGCGCATCCTCACCCACCCCTCTTCTTGCTCTAGGAGCCTGGACAGAGCCCCCAGCAGTTCCTTGAGGAGCTGCTGGGGGACGACATGGCCCTGGAGGCGGAGCAGGGCCTAAGGATCAACGAGTCCGACCACCGGAGCGCGGAGCTGGGCCAGGAGTCAGAAGGTAGGCAGCAGCCCCTGGCGCTGGGGAGCCGGCCTGGCCGCAGCTTCTCCCTCAGCCAGGGAGCTGAGCCCTTGGCTCTGAATCTCCTGGGTCAGCCCATCCTCAGCCCAAGTCTATGGGGTTTGATTCGAGGGCTGTTTGGAACCGTCAACTGCCTTCTCCCCAAGGAGAACATGAAAGGTCTGGCAGCATTGAAGTCAGGACATGAACTTCAAAGTCAGTGCTGCCAGTTTTCTCAGCTCCCATGCGGACAGTCCCAGGAGCCTTCGGAGGACAGCACGCTGACCCCCAGCGGCTGTCTTACATCTTTGCCTGGGGGACTGAGCGCTCTGGATGGCAGGCACCTTCCCCGCGGTCACTAACCTGCACTGTCACAGGAGCCTGGGCTGATTTCCTTCGTTCCTGTCCTCATCGGGCAGATGGGTGCAGTCTGCTCTGTCTCCCTGGGCAGGGGCTGGCTGCTCAGGGACCCCTCCTCCCCAAGGGCCTTACCCAGGGGTGGTAAGTTCTGGGCACACGCGCCCCAGAGGCTCTACCCCCCACAGACATACTGGTCAATTTTTGTGCCCC
The DNA here is from genome assembly GCA_963693515.1 of Pipistrellus nathusii. Classification (NCBI taxonomy): domain Eukaryota; kingdom Metazoa; phylum Chordata; class Mammalia; order Chiroptera; family Vespertilionidae; genus Pipistrellus; species Pipistrellus nathusii. The sequence goes on from OY882858.1 coordinate 2,093,324, forward strand.
CCACATTGCCAGGTGAGCTACCCAACACCCCACTCTGAGGGTTGGCAGAGACCATGCCATGTGTTTGCCTTCTCTGTGAGTGTCTGAAATCCTTGACTTGAAGGTCAGGTTGGAACTTGGCCAAAAGTGGTTCCAGCAGTTCCAGCAGTCTTGAACTTTTGTATTGGCCTGTCCACGGCCACCTGCTTTCTTCTTAAACTCTGGGTGGCTCCCCAATGCACCCAAGAGGAGCCAGCAGAGAGGCCACAACCCACAGCGACAGCACCCTGTGAACAACAGAGGGCATCCAGCTGGCCGTCTCTGGTCTTTAGACCTTGGCTTCAGGGGGATGGCCCTCTCGGAGGGATGACCGTCTCGAGGCGGAGTCAAGAGGGGAGCGGAGGCCCTGGGATCAGGGCTCTCACTCCACTTTGCTCTTCAGCCTCCAGCGTGACCCTGGCCCTGGGGCAAAATTCCCAGGCCCCTCAGGACACAGTCCTGGAGCTGCAGGGCGATGCCCAGGCCCTGCAGGAGAGCAACAGCAAGTGTGAGGAGCTGATGAAAGAGAACTGGCAGCTCCGGGAGCAGGTAACGGAGTGTGTGTGTTTGTGTGTGTGTGTGTGTGTGTGTGTGTGTTTGTTTGTGTGTTTGTGTCCGTAACATATGGGCCAGCCGGTGGCCGGGTGTGCCATGGGGCAAAAGGTTTTCGGTTTCGTTAAAGCCAAGTTCACTTTGTGACCTGACTGGCTTGGGCTGGGTCTTTGGCTTAGGTGGCAGAGTTAGAGATCCAACTACGAAATGAGAAGGACACCAACCATCGCTTGAGAAGCCTCAAAGAAAAGCTGTTCAAACTCCTAGAAATTCAGATGCTGCCCAGGTCCCTGCAGGTAGGCACTCAGAGCGCAGGCCCCCAGTGCCCCTGCCTGCCAGAGGGAGGGTCCAGGATCACAACCGTGTCCTGGTCATTGATCAGTGATTCCCGGTGAGCAGTTCTCTAGCTCAGCTTCATCTCAGACCAGCAATTCTCAGCCACGGCGGGGCCCCAGGCAGGTATTGCCTCCCCGGGACACTGGCCATCTTGTTGTTGATGGACAGGACTGGGGGGCCGAGAAGGAGGTGCTGCTGGCTGTGCAGGGTGGATGGTGGTTCTGTCAGTATCAGGGAAAATTAGATGTTAGTGTTGTCCAGGTATTCTGCATCCTTACTGAGGTTCCATGTGCTTTAAAAAATAGGGTTTTAAATGTGGTCAAAGAGGGCAACCAAGGAGCTGATCCATTTGCCCTAAAGTTCCCATGTGTAGAGAGCACAAGGGACTCATGAAGCCCCATGTGATGGTCCCTTCATGTCCTGGGCCGTCTCAGCGCAGTTCCTTAAGCGCTGGGAGAACCGCACTCAGCACGGCTGGGTGTTGCCTGGCCCGAGGGTCCCTGCTCCTTTGGGGTCTGCACTTGCCCTGCTCTTGGCCCCTCACTGGGTGTGGGGGCGCAGGGATGGGGAGTGAGTGGCTCCCCGGGGCCTGCACCCAGTGAGGCATCCTCACCTTTTCCCCGTGAACCAGGAGGGGGCCGAGGAGAAGCAGCTTGAGGAGCTGGGGGAGCAGCCGAAGCAGCTGACTGAAGTCCAGGAGGCCCTGCTGCGGGAGCAGGAGACCAATGCCCTGGTCACCCAGGAAAATGCGAGGCTGCAGCAGGAGGTGGCCAGGTAACCGCCTCCGCCCTGCAGCGGCATCTGCCGGGTTTCATTCCCACCAGCTCTCTGAGCGCCCCCTGAGCTCAGCTCCAGAGAGGCCCCCTGCCCCCCCTTTCCCTTTAGGGTCACAGCTGGTGGTCTCAGGGGAAGGGCCTCCAGCTGGTGGCTGGGATGGAAGGACTAGTGACAACTGGGATGGAGCGTGGTCCGGGGTTGGAGGGCCGCCCATCCCACATGACGATGGTGATAACGGTGTCGGGCAGGGGCACCTTCATCCTCTCACACCTGCTGTCCCGGGAAGGACGTGTGCTCGCTCCGTGTCATTCTCGCGTTCCCTGTGGGTGAATTCACCTCCTGGCTGACTTGCATTGTCGCCCCCACATCGGTCCCCGTGGCCTCTCGGGGGCCTGTCCAGAGGGGGTACACGGGGGTCGCCTGATGTGCACATTTGCAGCTGCGGTAGAACAGGCCCTGACTCCTGCCTGTTTCAGCTCTCACACTGCAAGCGAGCGTCCCTTCCGCGCTCCATGGAGGACCGGGGGTTCTATTTTCGTGCTTTTCGGTGGCGATGTCGCTGTGTGAAATGGCCCCGAATGGAGTGCTGCTCGGCTGTCTAGTGTCCCCAAGAGCAAGCTGAGCTATGCCTTTGGGGAAAATATCCGAGTGGCACCTGAGGGGCCTTCAGGCCCAAGGTATGGTGCTGTTGGCTGTGAGCATGGTAACCAAAGCATCTTTAGGTCTTGATTGGTTGGCAGAAATTTGGCCAGAGACTCCAGGAACAGTTGGGACAGTTGCAGTTACACTGACTCAGTGCTCACAGTGGCTTCGTAGGACATTATTCTGTGAATTGTGAGAATTGACTGCGTTATTATCCTTTTTTCCCCATAAAGATGAGGAAAGGGGCTCTGAGAGAGTAACTAAGATGTTCGGGTCAAACCTGGGGGTAGTGGCCTGTCAGGATTCAAATCCAGGTCTTATCTCAGCCCAGAGGCCTGACCACAGGAAGCCTTCCTTTGCGCAGCCTTGTTGGAGTAGATATTGGGGCTACAAACTCAGGTGCCGGCGGGGGCAGGCAGGTCCAGCAGGTGGGGGAGGAGTGTCAGCCGGAGGCCAGGCCTCCTGGAGAATGCACACCCTCTGAAGGCTGTCAGCTAGAGGCAGGCCCGCGCTGCCAGGTCATCCTTTTGTTTCTGCTTTTTAACAAAAAATTAATCCTCATCTCAGGATAATTTTTGCACTGCCCTTCAGAGAGAGTGAAAGGAAGGGAGGGAGCGGGCGAGAGAGAAACAGCGATGCGAGAGACACTTCTCCTGGCTGCCTACTGCACACCCCCCTCTATGCCACAGAGCAATCCCACCGCCAGGTGCATGGCCCTGACTGGGAATCCAACCCGAGGCGGGTCCGTACACAGGCGGACGCTGTCTCTGCGGAGCGACACCTGCCGGGGCCTTTGCTTTATGCTTTCTCCCACCCTCCGAGAAGGGCGATAGCTGAGAGTTGATGTGAAACTTGACATTTTAAAATATTAAATAACTAAATAACTTAAATTAAATAACAAAGCTGTGTGGGCCAAACAGAGGCCTTCTGTGTTCACATTGAGTCTGTGAGCCTCTGGGCATTGAGATTTCAGGTATAACCCTTTGCCCCGGAAAGCCAGTCGGGTAATTATGACAGTGATGATGATGACGATGATGATGATGCTGTGTCAGTGGCTTTACATAATGCTCCAGAATCTCAGTTTATTTCTGTCAGGAGTTGAAATCCGAAGGGACTTTGCCTGGGGAGAAGAGCTGGGCAAAGACAGTTTCAGAGCAAAGATGTTCTGATTCCATGTTTTCCAAAAGTGTTTCAGTGCAAGAACTATTTTCCAGGGAGGCGGCTCTGCAAAGCCTTCCATGGGAAGGCTGTCACAGGCTGCTCTGTTGAAGTGTCCGAGCCTGCCTGTCCTGTGTCCCCTGCCCACAGGGGGCAACTGGGTGGCCACCTAGAACCCCAGCGGACACAGTTGGAGAGGCACTGACTGTGCTCAGCCCTCATGTACCCTGAGGCCCAGAGGGGTGGTGGGTGTGAGGGAGGCGCACCCCTGGGATGGAGGCTGGGAGTGCTCCTCAGCCCTGGGCCCTGTGGCTCTCCACCCGCAGACTGACCTCCTGGACCGAGCAGCTGCAGGCAGGGCAGGAGGAGCTGCTCACCAAGAACCAGGAACTGCAGGCCTCCGTAGAGAACGAGCAGGAGAGTATCCAGAGCTTTCATAACTTGTACCACAAGATGATGTTGGAGCAAAGATCAAAAGAAATCAATTTACCCAAGCTCAGCGCTCAGTGCGAGGTGAGGCCTGGGGCTGGTGGGCATCAGGACACCGGCCCTGAGCCCTGTGCTGACAGCCGGGGGCCCAGCCAGTTCCGCATGGGTCCTCATTGGCGTCTGTGCCCAAACACTGTGTGTGACTGTCACCCAGAGGCCGGGAGGCAGCCAGAGGCGTTTGACGGGCACAAGCACCTGGGCTGGTGGGGATGTGTCAGAAAAGACCTTTCAGCGGACCTGTGCTGTTTTCTGTTTTTAAGCTCATATATATATTTTTTTAATTTGAGAGAGAACAAGGGAGAGGGAGAAAGAGATAGAAACATCAATGATGACAGGGAAGCATCATTCTGCTGCCTTCTACACCACCCCCGCGGGGGATACCGCCCACAACCTAGGCATATGCCCTTGACCGGAAAGGAACCCAGGGCCCTTTAGTACGAGGTCCAATGCTCTATCCACTGCACGAAACTGGTTAGGGCCTGACCTTTGCTTTTGCACGTCGGGGCGCTGCATGGAAATAGCCAAGTGCCGTTTCCTCTGTCCTCTGGGCTGAGCTCTATGCTCTGCGCTCCCGTGTCATCGCATTGAATTCTCGCGATGCCTTTGTGAGCTGGGGGGCCCCGTCCTCAGACCTCTGAGGCAGAGGGTCTGGACTCCGTTTGATTGAAGCCAAAGCTTGGGCTTTCCTGCCCCTCCCACCTCAGCCCGAAATTCCTATCCAGCCTGTCATTTGTTTTATTGATGTCAGAGAGAGGAAGGGAGAGGGCGAGAGGGATGGAAACATTAGGGATGAGAGAATTTCTGTGATGGCTTCCTCTGCACGCCCCCTCCTGGGGATGGACAGCTCCTCCTGGGCGTGTTGCTTGAATAGGCATCTCACCAGTGAACTCCTGGTGCCTGGGAGGCCACTCCACCCACTGACCCACACCTGCCGGGCATCTTATTAATGAGATCGTTTACATTTCTTTTGAAAATGGCTGTGAAGTCATTCAATGTACAGAACCTGCTGTACATTTTGCACTTAGGGCGCCTCTCAGTTCAGACTGGCTGCGTTTCAGTGCTCAGCAGCCACACGTGGGCAGTGGCCGCCCGATTGGCCGGTGCACTTGTCCTCCCCATGTCTTTGGCTGTGTTGGTCCTGCCGACGGGTGTGGCCCCTACCGAAAAGGCCCTCTTGTGCACGTGGCCTTTCTTCTCTGGGAGCAGTTTCCCAGCAGTGGAGCCACAGGGGCCGTGGTGGGGGACACATTGTTGATCTCTGTTTCAGTCGCTCACCCTCTTGACTAAGGAGTTGGAAGAGGAAAGAAGGCAACTGTGGAGCCAAATTCACACGGTGAAACAGCTGAGCAAGACCCTCCTGGAAGAGCGTGCGGGGACCAGGCCTCGGAATGAGTAAGGGGGTGGGGTGACCGACGCCTGTCTCTGCGGCTCTGGGCTTCCCGCTCCACGCCCAGCCTCCACATTCAGGACAGAGAGCCCCCTGGCGCACTGGCGTCGCCAGGGCAGGGCAAGGGGACAGACCATCTTCCCAGAGCCCTCGCCTCTCCTTTCTCAGGAATGGTCTAGATTTCTGCAAGGAGGGGTGGTTGCATTTTGCTGGCTTCCAAGACATGGCTCACTGCCAGCCCCTTCTTCTTCTGCTTTTGAGTTAAGCTCCATTTCAAAAATATGAGAGGTGAAGAGAGGCACCTAGGGGAGAGATCCAGGATCGCGGGATGAGCCCTTTCTGTGTCTGACTTCCCCCGAATGATCTGGAGGGGGGTTGTGGGTGCGCCGTGATTGTCCTCCCTCTGCTGACATGACACAGACCTGACTGTGGCATAGACACTGCGAGGGGCACAGGGCATGTGACCCGGTGGTCACACACCAGCAGGGGTGATGGGATGTGAGCAGTGTGTGCACAGCTGACAGATGGTGAGGAGCTCCATGGAGGTGTAGAAGGAAGCGTGGTGGTGAGCATCGGGATTCTGCTGCTGACCCAGATGGAGCCAGGGCCAGCCAGTGGGGCGGGACGTGGGGGGACGTAAAGATAGAGCAGGGGTGGTCTGGGTGCAGGGAAGGCGCACACAGTGGCAGCAGGGAAGGCTGGAGCAGGGGTGGTCTGGGTGCAGGGAAGGTGCACCCAGTGGCAGGAAGGAAAGCCGGAGCAGGGGGCAATGAGATGTGGAAGGCGTCCATGCCTCACTAAGGAGTGGGATTCACTAGGAGTGAGTGTTTATGGTCTAGAGGCCAAGGGAGCTGCCTGAAATGAGGCAGGAGGGAGCGGCTTGGTGCTGGAAACCTTGTGGATGGAAGTCAAGTAACCCGAGAGGCATCTGGTGGGCCCAGGGTGGCCTTCACCCCTCGGTCCTAGTGCTGCTGGACTGTCCTTCCTTGTGATGGGGTATGGCTGGCCCTGAGTGACAGGGACAAGGTCACAGTGACAACAGGGTCCTGTCCCAGCACCCCGGTGTCAGGGTGCTGCTTCACCGTTCTCCCGGATTCTTCTGCTCATCTCCAGCCGGCTCGCCACCCACTCAGGATGGCTTACCTGGAAAGCCACATTGTAGTTTGGTGCAAAAATGACTGGCCTGAGTTGGCTCTCTGTAACGCAGTGAGTACAAATGACCAGCAGAGGTTGGGCAGGTGCCAACTAGAAGCTTTGGTACCCAGGGGATGATGTGGTGATGGTTTGCATTAGACAGTGTCTGCAGGAGGCCAGGGAGTTGGCTGGCTTCCTGAGCTGCTCTGGGGGGAGTCCTCCCAGCCCAGGGAGGGTTGCGGGGCCTGCGCTCCGTGAGATTGTGTGCCTAATGGTGAGGGTCGGTCAAAGCAGACAGGGAAGCGCTCTAGCATAAGGCCGAGGAGCACGACTGTGGGAGGAGAAGAACACAGACTGGAAGAGCAGATGCTGAGCCAAGTGCGCTGGGAACCCAGCGGGTTCGGTGGGCCTAGACCCAGCGGTTTGTGAGTCATCACTTTTCATTCTGCCTACTTTATGGGGAGCTCTCAGATAAGCCCCGGATTTGGAGGAATCTGAGCAGCCTTTTGGCCGAAGGAGCCTGAGCTGCTGCCTCAAACCGGGGGACTCATTTTCCAGCAAGGAAACCAGGGGGCGAGCTGTCAAAGCCCACGAATTTGTGATCCTGAATTAAACATGGTTCGGGCCTTGCCCTCTTGAGATGAGGTCCAGCCTGAACCTTGGGGCTTTAGCAGGTCTCCCGTGTTAGGTTCCCAAGCCCACGCCACATGCTTCAATCTCCATATGCCCACGTGGCAAGCATGACGGTCCAGGATGTGAGTTGTTGTGAGCGACTGTAACGTAGACACGGAACACAAAGGTGCTCTGTCACGAGTGGGGAAAGCCACCTGGCGCAGGGGCCAGGTCGGTGGGCCCGAGCCACTTGCTTCCATCCCATATTCCCACGTGGCGAGCATGACAGTCATGAGCTCCGTGATGTCTGAGTCCCAGGGAAATGCCGGTCCTTGTGGGCCAGGTCCCTGCCCGGGCCATAAGTCAGTTTACACATTTTATGTAAAACCAGATCGTTTTCTCTTTCTTCGCTCTTTACAGATGCTCCCTGATGTCGGAGCCTACAGGAAATGCGGAGGAGGAGGAGGACGACGACGATGACCAGTTAATGACACAAACAAACGTTGACCAGAAACGTGCTGCCGAGATGTGAGTTGTTCTCAGCGGCGGTAACTTAAACTAAGAACAGAGAGCCACCTGGAGCAGGGGCAAGGTCGGTGGGCCCACGCCACTTGCTTCCATCCCCGTATGCCCACGTGGCAAGCATGACGGTCATGAGCTCCGTGATGTCTAAGTCCCAGGGAAATGCCGGCCCTTGTGGGCCAGGTCCCGGACTGGGCCGATAGTCAGTTTAAGCATTTTATGTAAAACCAGATTGTTTTCTCTTTCTCCGCTCTTTACAGATGCTCGCTAATGACAGAGTCTACAGGAAATGCGGAGGAGGAGGAGGAGGACGACGATGACCAGTTAATGATACAAGCAAAGGATGACCAGAAACGTGCTGCCGAGATGTGAGTTGTTCTCAGAGGCGGTAACTTAAACTCAGAACAGAGAGCCACCTGGAGCAGGGGCCAGGTCGGTGGGCCCACGCCACTTGCTTCCATCCCCGTATGCCCACGTGGCGAGTATGACGGTCATGAGCTCCATGATGTCTGAATCCCAGGGAAATGCCGGCCCTTTTGGGCCAGGTCCCGGCCCGGGCCGATAAGTCAGTTTACACATTTTATGTAAAACCAGATCGTTTTCTCTTTCTCCGCTCTTTACAGATGCTCGCTAATGACAGAGTCTACAGGAAATGCGGAGGAGGAGGAGGAGGACGACGATGACCAGTTAATGACACAAGCAAACGTTGACCAGAAACGTGCTGCCGAGATGTGAGTTGTTCTCAGAGGCGGTAACTTAAACTAAGAACAGAGAGCCGCCTGGAGCAGGCACAATGTCGGTGGGCCCACGCCAGTTGCTTCCATCCCGGTATGCCCACATGGCGAGCATGACGGTCATGAGCTCCATGATGTCTGAGTCCCAGGGAAATGCCGGCCCTTTGGGCCAGGTCCCGGACCGGGCCGATAGTCAGTTTAAACATTTTATGTAAAACCAGATTGTTTTCTCTTTCTCCGCTCTTTACAGATGCTCGCTGATGACGGAGTCTACAGGAAATGCGGAGGAAGAGGAGGACGACGATGACCACTTAATGATACAAGCAAATGATGACCAGAAACGTGCTGCCGAGATGTGAGTTGTTCTCAGAGGCGGTGACTTAAACTCAGAACAGACAGCCACCTGGAGCAGGGGCCAGGTCGGTGGGCCCACACCACTTGCTTCCATCCCTGTATGTCTACGTGGCGAGCATGACGGTCATGAGCTCCATGATATCTGAATCCCAGGGAAATGCCGGCCCGGGCTGATAAGTCAGTTTACACATTTTATGTAACTAGATCGTTTTCTTTTTCTCTGCTCTTTACAGATGCTCGCTGATGACAGAGTCTACAGGAAATGCGGAGGAGGAGGAGGACGACGACGAGCACTTAATGATACAAGCAAATGATGACCAGAAACGTGCTGCCGAGATGTGAGTTGTTCTCAGCGGCGGTAACTTAAACTCAGAACAGACAGCCACCTGGAGCAGGGGCCAGGTCAGTGGGCCCACACAACTTGCTTCCATCCCCGTATGTCTACGTGGCGAGCATGACGGTCATGAGCTCCATGATGTCTGAATCCCAGGGAAATGCCGGCCCTTGTGGGCCAGGTCCCGGCCCGCTCCGATAAGTCAGTTTACACATTTTATGTAAAACCAGATCGTTTTCTCTTTCTCCGCTCTTTACAGATGCTCGCTGATGACGGAGCCTACAGGAAATGCGGAGGAGGAGGAGGAGGACGACGATGACCAGTTAATGACACAAACAAACGTTGACCAGAAACGTGCTGCCGAGATGTGAGTTGTTCTCAGCGGCGGTAACTTAAAATAAGAACAGAGAGCCACCTGGAGCAGGGGCAAGGTCGGTGGGCCCACGCCAGTTGCTTCCATCCCGGTATGCCCACGTGGCGAGCATGACGGTCATGAGCTCCGTGCTCTCTGAGTCCCAGGGAAATGCTGGCCCTTGTCGGCCAGGTCCCGGACCGGGCCGATAGTCAGTTTAAACATTTTATGTAAAACCAGATCGTTTTCTCTTTCTTCGCTCTTTACAGATGCTCCCTGATGTCGGAGCCTACAGGAAATGCGGAGGAGGAGGAGGAGGAGGAGGAGGAGGAGGAGGACGACGATGACCAGTTAATGACACAAACAAACGTTGACCAGAAACGTGCTGCCGAGATGTGAGTTGTTCTCAGCGGCGGTAACTTAAACTAAGAACAGAGAGCCACCTGGAGCAGGGCAAGGTCGGTGGGCCCACGCCACTTGCTTCCATCCCCATATGCCCACGTGGCGAGCATGACGGTCATGAGCTCCGTGATGTTTGATTTCCAGGGAAATGCCGGTCCTTGTGGGACAGGTCCCTGCCCGGACCAATAAGTCAGTTTACAAATTTTATGTAAAACAAGATTGTTTTCTCTTTCTCCGCTCTTTACAGATGCTCGTTGATGACGGAGCCTACAGGAAATGCGGAGGAGGAGGACAACGATGATGACCACTTAATGATACAAGCAAACGATGACCAGAAACATTCTGCCGAAATGTGAGTTGTTCTCAGCGGCGGTAACTTAAACTCAGAACAGACAGCCTCCTGGAGCAGGGGCCAGGTCGGTGGGCCTACACAACTGCTGCTCTGTCAGTAATGGGGAAAGCCAAATGGAGCAGGGACCTCTTTGTTGGGCCCCCACCTTCCCTTCTGTCCAGGTCCCCTGTGCCCACGTCCCTCCCTGCTCTGAAAGAATGGAGTTTCTTTCCGTCCCGCCCTCGGGGCATCCTCGGAGGGATGGCAAATGCAGCTGGCCATGAGCCTGTGGCAGGGGCCTGGAGTCTGCGGTTTAGAGCCACTGAAGTAGGACTGTCAGGCTGTGTCTCCAGGTTTCAGGACATGGAACGCCGTGTTTCTGTTTGGGGAAGGAAGCGTAGCCCGGACACCGGGCCAGCACCCATGGTCTTCAGGCTTCCCTTTTGGACTTCCCTACATTCCTCTGGAGTCTTTGGGCCTCAGGGTGGCTCACCATCACGTACACTTTTGCAGAGCAGCAGCCCAGCGGGGGGCCAGCTTAGTCCCTGAGATTGCCAGGCTCAATCCAGCAGGCCTTTCCCTGGGCGCGGGCCTGAGCCCCAAGAGATGGGCCTTCAGGTTGTCCTGCCCCAGCCCAGCCTCGAGGTCAAATCACCAGAATCCCGCAAGGCCTCCTGTGGACATCCCAGAAGCTCAGCATTTCCCAGCCTCTGCCCGGCCCTGGAGTGGATAGCACATCAAGGCATCAGTGGGGAAAGGGAGGGAGCTGAGGAAGCACAGTGCTGCTCCCCTGCAGAGCTGGGATTGAACCAGATGCGGTTCTTCTTGTGACATGAGAATGCTATTTGAAGTTAGCTGCAATGATTACCCTTTAAGTTCACTGCTTCCATTTATTTATTTTTATTTCATTTTATTTATTCTCTATAATAACAGGCTAATATGCAACTTGTGCCCTCACTGGGAGTTTGACCAGGGAACGGGGACAGCCAGCCAACGGCCTGTGGTCCCTCCTCCAGGCAGGCCAGGCCAGATGGGGCCCAGTATTGGGTTGGGCCGGCCAAACCCCACCCATGCACCAATTGGTGCACTGAACGTCTAGTCTATATATTTGGAGAAACATTTTTATTGTTTTCAGAGAGGAAGAGAGAGAGAGAAACATCAATGATGAGAGCGAACCATTAATTGTCTGCCTCCTGCACGTCCCACATGGGGAATTAAGCCCGAAACCCGGGCATCTGTCCTCGACCAGAATGGATCCCAGGACTCTTCAGTCCAGAGACTATCACTCTATCCACTGAGCCCAACTGGCTAGGGCTATTTTAATTTTTTTTAAACATCACCTGGGTGTGGGCAAGAGAGAGAGAGAGAGAGACCTCAATATGAGAGAGACACTTTGAATGGTTGCCAGCTCACACCCACCCACTGGCCCAGGGATAAATCTGTAACCCAGGTACATGCCCTTGACCCAGAATCAAACCGTTGACCCTTGGGTGCTCGGGCCAGGGCTCTAACCCCTGAGGCACGCCGGTCAGTGTTCACTCTTTTTCATCCAAATGGCCCACTGGGCCTGCCCTCTTGCCCCCTCACCCAATTCCTCAGTGCCGGGAAGGGGCAAAGTCTGCCCGCCTGTCCCACGTGCTATCAGCTCTAGCCGGGAATGAGGAGGTCCTGCCCTTTTGGAAATGCCCTTGGATGCACAGTTGCCAGCACAGCTAGATGACACGGCACCTGTTCCGGTGCCTCCCAGGGACCCAGAGTGGAGGCTGCATGTGAAGTTCTGGTTCCCGAGAGGCTAGTGTGGTTTCTGCCTCCGGGAACGCTTCTCCCCTCCCTGGGTCTGTGCGAATGAACTGCAAATGTGTCCCATGCCCTGAGGCCACATGCGATGATCATGGTGCTGGTGACACACGTTCGTAGGAACCTGGTGCTGAAGCCCCAGTCAACGGCCACTTTCCCGGCTGAAGGGGCAGCGAGGGTTGGCATGTCCTGAACCTCTGCTTCTAATAGGAGAAAGCGCAGGAGTCGACTGAGAGCATTCCTCAGATTCTTCCAACGCCAGAGACGCGGCTCAAGAGGACAAGCCAAGTCACCGGCAGAGAGCGCTCCCGGGTCCCCGGAGGCCACCCCAGCCGGCTCGGGCCGGCTGGAAGACAGAGACACAGGCAGTGAGCCCCTGCCAAAAGGTAGGAGGCGCTGGGCTGGCTGCAGGAGGGCAATGCAGGGGAGGATGGCAGGCCTCCCTCGTGGGCAGGGCAGAAGCATCGAGAAGCCAGCTGGGTGTGCACACGTGTGCTTGGAGGCTGAAAGGGGTGCTCCGCACACACCCACCCACGTTGGGCCCCTTACGTGTGCGGACACCCTGATAGAGAATGTGAACCCCCGTCTCTGTTGTGGTGGTTTCGTCCCAGAACCATTTAGTACCTTCAGCACGAGAAGCTCCCCATCACGGACACTGTGGTGGGTCCTTGAGTATCCAGAGCGGATCTCCCGACAGTTGCCACAGAGAGAAGCTCGGGAGAGTATGTCTGTGGGCTTCCTGGTCTGTGCCAGGCCTCAGATTAGCCATTTCTGTGGGGAGATCCCAGGCATGTAACACGTCATGGACATCTGCCGGGTCTTCAGCAAGGCTCGGGCTCTGCTCTTCCCGGGCCTCTCAAAGCAGGTGGGGTTCTCCTCTCCCCCCGACCCGGCCCTGAGAACTCCCACCAGGGGGCCAGCATTTAGGACTGTGGCGGGCAGGAGCCAGAGGTGCCAGGGTTTTCTAGCTGCATGTGCTGCTGGCGTTGCCTGGGACCTAAGAGGCTGGCAGCTGTGAGCTGCCCCGTTTCGTGCTCATAAAAAGAAAATGAATGGGTGGTGGCAGTGACAGTTTTGTCAGCATTGCCAGCTTGCTGACAGTGACTGTGAGAGTGCCCGACTGCAGCCTGGTTTCAGAGAAGTGAGGTGTGGTGGTGGTGGTGGTGGGGTGGGTGAGTGTGTTCATCTTACAACCGACTGAAGAGAGCCATCGCCTTAAATGTCGTTTAGTTTTCAAATTCACTTGGAAATATCATTTTATTGGTTATTCTATCTAAAGAGTGATATGCAAATTGATGTATTTCTGCCACACCAACAAGCCATGCCCACCATCCTATCAGGATCGAGTATGCAAATTAACCCAACCAAGGTGGCTGCGGCCACAGAGAGAGCAGAAGGCTTGGGTTTCTCCGGCAATGGAGGGAATCAAGCTTTCTGCCTGCCATGGTCTGCCTTGGCTTCTGCTACTGCCTACAGAGTTTCAATTATAGAAGATGCATAAATCCCAGCCAAGATGGTTGCAGCCACAGGGTGAGCAAGAGGCTTGGCTCTGCTCAGGGCTACAAAGTTTCAGTTATAGAGGATAAATGAACGCAGATACCACGACCTCCTCTTGGGTTGATAGGGGGCGTGGCCTGCATGCAAACCACTAAAGGCCCCTGGCCCAGGCCACCTCCCACCTCAAGGGAACCACCACCCTGGTCCGAGGCACCCTTCAGGGAAAACCAACCGGCCCCCACCCGTTCACCAGGCCTCCATCCTGTCTACTCCTCTTATCTAATAAATGAATAATATGAAAATTGACCGTCATGCCAACATTCAAAATGGCTGCCCCATTGTGGTCAAAGATGACTGACCTCATGTGGACACAAGATGGCCACAACAAGATGGCCAGCAGGGGAGGGCAGTTGGGAGGGACCAGGTCTGCAAGAGAGGGCAGTTGGGGGCATTGAAGACTGTAGGAGAGGGCAGTTAGGTGTGGCCAGGCCAGCAGAGGAGGGAAATTGGGGGGCGACTGGAGGAAGGGCAATTGGGGGGGGGACCTAAGCCTGCAGGGGAAAGCAGTTGTGAGCATTAGGCATCAATCCGGCTCACAGGGGAGTGGTTGGGGGTGATCAGGCTGGCAGGCAGAAGCAGTTGGGGGCCATCAGGAAGTAAAGCAGGCAAGCAGTTGGGAGCCAGCAATCCTGGATTGTGAGAGGGATGTCCGACTGCCCATTTAGGCCTGATCCCGGTAGGCAGTCGAACATCTTCAGATTGGAGAGGGTGCAGGCTGGGCTGGGGGACACAAACCCCCTGTGCACAAATTTTCTGCACCGGGCCTCTAGTTCACCTGTAAACCCGCCAAATATGCGCCCTGGGAAAGTGCAATTTGCTGAAGGACAATAGGACTTTCTGAAGACGGGGCCAGGCCTGAGACTCGTGCACTCCCAGGGGCTGGCGTTACAGGACCCGACAGGCCCCAGGGCCTGGGACAAGACGCCCTGTGAGTGTGACTGGCGCACCAGCCGTTCCGAGGGCCCTCACCACTTCAGGTCCTGCTGTGTGGCTCGAGATGCAGCCATGAAGTGTTCACTCCCGGACCCACTGTCTGGGGACTGGTGCTTGCATTCCCAGCCTCTCGGGGGTTGAATTAGGTGAAACGCTCACGTACAGGTAAATGATCATGAAGCTTATTGACTTATTGACATTGTTTTAACTAGAGGGTTCTGTAGCCTCGGGTTTTCATACTGGCCCTTCAAACTCTTTGACATTTATCACGTCAACTCCTGGGATTGGCTAAGTTGATTAGTGAGCTATAATCAGCCTAATTGGGTTAGCAACACTTTCTGAGAAAGAACTGCTTGACAGATCCAGCTGTGGTTGGATCCATGAGTGAGCAGGTGTGGTTGATGTTAGTATCAGCAGCCGTGCGATGGTGCTTTCTGGGCTCAGCGGCCTTTCTGTAGGTGACCCGCCTAATCCGTCTCCTTGAGTCTAACTGCAGGGTGAGCTGGGCACGCTTCCTGTCCCCTGTTCAGAGCCGGGAAGGTGAGGCTTGACAAGGGTAAGCACTGGCCCAGAGGATAAGTGTTGGAGCTGGGTTCCAAACCGGGCCTGACAGGTTACGGGCCCGAGTTCCTAACCTCTGTGAGCAGGGCCTGCACTTCAAACTGCTTTGGTCCCTGAAGATGCTGCACCATCTTGGGGCACCAGCACTGAATAGTGGGTCCCTTCTCCTTTGGTGTGAGCTGTGGCCAGCAGGTGGTGCTGTGGGGGCAGAAATAACAGGGTTGCCGCCCTGCACTTGAATCCTCAGTGAGAACTGGGAGAAATCCCTTCTACTCATCCATGTACATGACGAGTTGAGGAAGTCAGACCACTCGCCTGCTCTCATGAGACTATGATTTGAAAGTTGTGAAGGGCAAACCTAGAGGAGAGGATGTGTCGGGATCTAAACTGCGATTATCCTTGATTTTGAGGGTGTTTCGGTATGAAATAGAGGTAGACATTTTCTGTTTCCTTTTCTTTTTTTAATATAGATTTTTTTTATAGAGAGGAAGAAAAGAGGGATAGAGAGTTAGAAACATCGATGAGAGAGAGTCACAGATCAGCCGCCTTCTGCACCCCCCCCCCACTGGGGATGTGCCCGCAACCAAGGTACATGCCCTTGACCGGAATCGAACCCAGGACCTTTTAGTCCCCAGGCTGACGCTCTATCCACTGAGCCAAACCGGTTTCGGCGAGGTAGGCATTTTCATTATGTTCAAGTCATCCTGCTGTGGAGGCTATTTGAAGTTCAAGAATCATCAGTGATCCGAAGCGGGTTTGGCTCAGTGGATAGAGCATTGCTCTGTGGACTGCAAGGTGCCAGGTTCAATTCCGGTGAAGGGGATGTACGTGGTTGCAGGCACATCCCCGGTAGGGGTTGTACAGGAGGCAGCTGGTCAATGATTCTCCCTCATTGACATTTCTAGCTCTATATCCCTCTCCCTTCCTTTCTGTGTAAAATCAGGAAAATATATTTTTAAAATAAAATGGTAAAAAAATAAAAAGGTTCATGAGTGAGCCCTGCCCGTATGGCTCAGTGCTGATAGCATCACAGGACCAAAGGGGCGCAACTTTGCTTTCCAGTCAGGCGCACATACCTCGGTTGCAGGATTGATCCACAACCACGGTTGGGGTTTGTGAGAGAGGCAACCAGTGGATGTATCTCTCTCACATCCATGTTTCCCTCTCTCCCTCCCTCCCTCCACCTCTGTGCTCCTTTCCACTCTCTCTCTAAAGATCAATGAAAACTATACCCTCCCGTGAGGACTTTTTAAAAAGAAGTATTATGACTGAGTAGCTCGGGTGGACTACGTCACTGCATGCAGCAGGCCAGAAACATGCCCTAAGTGTCCCAAGGTCTTTGCGGAGGAGCAGGAGTTGGTTGTGTGTGAGCCAAGTTGTCAGGGAGCCTGTCACTAAAATGGATGAGTAAGCCCAGCTGGCGAGGCTGCGTCGGTTGAGCATCGTCCCGGGAACCAGGAGAACCCCTTGTGATTCCCGGTCAGGGCGCAGGCCCGGGATGCGGGCTCGATCCCCAGTACGGGGCGTGCAGAAGATAGTCGATCCATCTTTCTCATCAGTGATGTCTCTATCTCCCTCTCCCTCCCCCTCTCTGACAATCAATAAAAACACATTGGACCAAAACATGGAGGAGTAAGAAAAGCCGAGCCCTAAATCGATAAACACCTTGTTTAATAACGTCACCCGGTGACATGGGAAAGGGGTCTAACGCGCCGTCTCCTCCAGCAACACAGAGTTCCCCTCTGGAGCTCCGCAGCGCACCGGCTCCAGGCGCCACTCCGGGGGCTCAGTGGAGTCCGAGCACAAGTGACTCACGGAGTCCTGGTTCGGGGTGGGCCGTGGGGAATGTGGCATCTCTCCTGGGCCGGGCAGGATCCTGATTGTCCAAGTACATTTAGCGAAGGTAGCGTCATTGGTCATTATTCAATTCATTCATTTGCTATTTTCTGTGTTTTTTATCTTTCCTCCGTTGGCTTAATAATTTAGCAACCAGGCAACAAAAGAGTGCCTTTTGGAGCAGGAAGAAGAAGGACAAAGTCAAAGACCAGCCTCCCAGGGCCAGCTCGACTTTGTCTAACCTCATATGTTGCTGCAATGGTTAAATCCCCCCACCCCCACCTTCCTAACGAGCCTCTCCCTTTTTTTCGATCCCGAAGATTTATTATCCTTCCCCTTTATCCCTGTCTTGACCATATACCCTTTATTTCTGAAAAATTAAAAAAAAATTTAAAAAAAAGACAAAATCAACAACAACAAAACAACAAACAAGCCCAAAGAAAATCAGTACTTCTGGAAAAAAAAAAAAAAAAGATCCCATAGCAAATGGAAACCTCTATCGCCATGACAACAAGGCCACATCAAAGCCCAGGAGCCGCCATCGGTGTGCCTGGCTAACTTCTGTGTCATCTACTTGGACCCCAGCACTGACCCTGCTTCCTGGGCTGCCACGGCCTGTTCCTGCCTCCACCGGGCTCCCTCAGGCACACTGGGAAACGCAAAGTGACTCTGGCTTGGCTGCTGTCTGTCCATCTCCGCCTCGCAGTCCCCATGGTGAGTTCACGCACTGGATGCCTGATTTCAAGTGGTAACACGAGGTGCTTCCGACCTCATGGTGGAGTGTACACCTTGAGGAGCTGAGGGGCAGGGGACAGGTCCTGGCAGAGTGAAGAGAGGGCCTGCAATCCGGACAGTGGGAGGGCTCCGGGCCCACAGCCCCCGGGCTGCCTGGAGCCAGACCCTGTGCCAAACAGCCTTGTCCTCCTGCTCCTGGACATCCAGCCGCGTGCATTTGCCACTTGGGTTTGGAGAGCACATCTAGTCCCAGTGCGAGGTAGCTGGAGGCCTTTTAGGGGTTTTTCCCTCGTGGTTTCTTAAAATTAGGGTTCTGTTTGCCTTTGATAAGGGTATTGTTCACGAGTAAATGCACAGCTTGCAGAAAAGCACAAAACACAAGGTGAGCTCCTTGTGCAGTAAAGGCACCATGCGGGGAGATGAGGACGTCTTCAGCCCACGGCTGTTGGGGTGGCCACCGACTTGGTTGTCAAGTCCTCAGGGTGCCGTCCTGGCCCGTGAGGGCCCGGCCCACAGGTCTCGGTGGTCCTGAGCGGACACGGGTCAGGGTGCTTTTAGGTCAGGGATCTGAGGACACAGCGTCACACAGCAGCTGTGCCCAGGACTTCATGTGCTGGCCTTGTGCCGACATTTGGTGGAGCCTCGTGAGTTGGTCCTTCACGTTCTCCCAGCTGCTCAGGGCCCGTGCTGTGAGCGAGGGTTAGAGCGAGGGCCGGCCTCCCGGGGCCTTGGCTCAGGTCTGCTGCGGCCAGGGCCTCCCGCTCAGACCACGGCCGTGAGGCACAGGCCCGCTTTTGTCCCGGGCTCCGTGTACCCTGCTGCCTCTGCTCTAGGCCTCGGTGTGGTCGCCCACCTTGGCATGGGATGTGGCAGCCCATTTCTCACCGTCCTTCTCTGCCCCAGGCCCTGGGCACCTAATACTGACGGGAGCCCCCCGCCCCCCGGGAGGCAGCCTGGACTGCACACATGCCTCTGCTGACCCAGCCCCAGCCCTGGCGTCCTGGCCAAGGCACTGCGTGTGCTGGGCCACGCTGGGCTGTGAGCAGGCCCAGCAGGAGCGGGAACTTTGGGGCTGGCCATGTGGCCTGCGCAGGGGCCGCCCTGGGGGGGAGGGCTCCCCGAGGACCCTCCTGTCCTCACTCCCGCCTCTCTGTCATGTTCTCTTCTCTCTAGGAAACTCCCAGTTGCCTGATAACCTTCCAAGGTGACGGTCAGAACCACAACGCTCTCCCTACCACTGACCACCAGAGGCCAGCAGGCCCAGCTGCCAGGAGAGGAGGGAGGACGCATCCAGCTCTGTGCCCACAGGACTGCCAGCCCCTCCGGGAAGCTGCTGGAGGTGGGCAGCATATAAAGCCCAGCTTGAGACCTGCTGAGGCCGAGGCCCACCCAGTGCACCTGAGGCAGCCCGCCTCCCAGAGCCTGTTTCTGGGCAGAGCCGGACACCACGCGGCTGCCTGACCGCTCACACACCTGCACGCGGGCGCTTCCCTGAACAGGTTCGTCAGCCTGGCCTCGGCCCGGCTGCTTGGGGCCCGCGTGCCAGAGGCCTGCAAACAGGAGTCTCCCTGCAGCCGGAGATTCTGAGGCCTTGGGGGGCAGAGAACCAGCCAGCCACCCCCTGCCTCTCCTCCTTCAGCTCCTTCAGGGCCTGGGCCCCACTGCTGACCCCTGGACACGAGGCCCTTCTCAGTGGCTCCCCCAAAGGAAGACAGGCTGGCTCCTCTGCTGCCCTCCGCCGCAGCCCACCGTGGCCACAGGAGGCAGCGGCTCCCGCCCAGCACCGCAAAGCCCCGGCTGCCAGGACCAGCGCCAGCCCCGACACTCAGGGCAAGTGGCCCCGTGGCCCCTTCCCAGCGGACCTCCGCCTCTCCGAGGGGACGGGTCCAGGGCAGGAGCATAGAGAGGGGCTCCCTGCCACTAGATCATACAGGGATCCCGACATGGCTCCCCGCCAACGGCCCCTGAGGACGCGGGTCCTGGGAACAACAGGCGGCAGAGAGCAGGCGGCAGCCCCACAGCAGCGCGGGCCCGGCAGACAGTGTCTGAGGATGGAGCGTGGCCGTGGTGACTCGTCTCAGGCCCCGCAGCTCCTGAACCTTACGAACCTTGACCAGCCTTCTGACCGCCTGGGCCCCCCCTCCCATCCACCTGAGGGGCCAGATCGCCTTCAGAACGAGGAAGGGTTCCCACTGCTTTCATCTGTTGGTGACAGCGCTGTGCCAGCCCCAGGGTCACGCTCCCACCATGGCAGCACGCGCCTGCCCTCAGCCACTGGTCTCTTTGGACCAAATCCACGTTGGCCTGGGGCTGCGCGCAGGACAATGACTAACCCACTCTCCGAGGCAGACACTGTCAGCGTGCCCCTTAGATCACGTGTCAGCCACCGGACCTCCATGGAAGCGTGTGCGCGTGGCCCCGGCTGAGGGGATACACATGCACGCATGCTCTCGGGACTGCGCACTCATGGTCCATAACTTGACTCTGTCTCCAGAATCCAGTAATCCAGGGGAAGCCCAGACCGGCCAAACTACAAAGACCTCGAGGCCCGGGGTGACCCTGGACCAGGCTCGCTGTGACCCCAGAGCATCGCCCAGCCAGGCCTGGCCCCACGCCCCTCGGCCCTGGCCCAGGCGCCTGCCAGGCAGGTGGTCTCAGGCCCTGCCTCTCTCCAGCTGGCTCCTGGGCCTCACGGGACCTGCCCCCCTGCTCACTTTTCTACAAGCACTGGCTCTGCCAGGCCTGGGTCAGAGAAGCACGCCCCTCCGCGCAGTGGCCACAGTGCGCAGAGGGAGCGTGTGCGAGAGGCAGGTGCGGCCTGACAGGTATTGGGGCTGCAGCGCCCAGTGTCCCCATTTATGGTGAGACTTTGGTTCATTATTTCTGAGTGACTTCCTGGGACAGAAACCAAATTTAATATATTACACCACTGCTGCAGGCACTGGTGAAATTATGTGCTTTAAGGTGTCCCCCCAAATGTATGTAGTACAGGCTGTTCCCCAAATATATGGTACTACAGGGTGTCCCCCAAATACTATATGCACCCACGTGTCCCCCCAAACGTACACACAGTTTAACAGCTGATACCTCCATTTCACTCCTTTTCAGGTTAACGGATTTGACGGGATGGGTGACGCCAGACTAAGCTTTGAACAAAGAAGAGGTAGCCTCTGGACTTTCTTTTGGGGACACATACGGGGTGAAGTGTCTGGTCCCGCCCGGGCCACGGTGCAGGCATCCAGGGCCGCTGTGGACAGGGGATGCGCAGAAACACGAACACAGCGATTCTCGGTGTTTGCGGTTCCATTGCTTCCTTAGCAGCAGCGCCTGGACCAGACTACCGCGGCCATGGAGTCCAAACATCAAGAATCGCTCCTTCGGTTCGGGGTTTGTGCGCATCTCTTCCAGCAGCTGCCCTGGATTCCTCGCCTGCTGGGCGTGGGTCCCTAAACTTTACCTTGTGTGTGTCCCCGTAGAAAGCCTCACAGAGAAATGTTCTTCATCCAAATCTTAGTCTGTCTTCACCCATTTCTTCAAGTCAGTTAAACCTGAAAAGGAGTGACAATTAAGTGCTTTAGCGGTGGTTGAAGTGTGTACATTTTGGGGGGGCACTATATTTCCACTCAGTGGGGTGCAATTTCCACCATGTGTCTAACCTTGGTATACCTTTTTCGGGGGACACACTATATTTACATCCTGTGAGTGTCCTTTTCCATCTGACCTCTGTACCTGTTTCCATCTGACAGCCTGTATTTGCATGGAGTGGAACTTCTTGTCCTGCAGCAGCCTCACCTCTGTATAGTGTTTTGGGGACAGCCTATATTTACATGGAGTGGAACTTATTGTCCTGCAGCAGCCTCACCTCTTTATAGTGTTTTGGGGAACAGCCTGATTTTACATGGAGTGGAACTTATTGTCCTGCAGCAGCCTCACCTCTGTATAGTGTTTTGGGGGATAGCCTGTATTACATCAATTGGCGTCAGTCTTTGCCATGGGGAGTCGCACCTGCTGTCTGTCTGTGGCCGTTCCCTGCACGCTCGGGTCCTGTTGTTCCTGAGCTGCTCTTCCTGGGATGGGGGCGGCCTGGTGACGGGTTCTGGAGGAGGTTTTCCTTTGCAGCTCATGTGCTGAGCACTGACAGGCTTTTCTTCCGAGTGCTTGGAGATTGTACTGAGCAGCCTGTAGGGCGCATCCATGATGGCTTGAATAAAGTGAGTTGGCATAGAATTGAGTCCTTGTTTTCCTCTCCGCACATCACTGGCAGCGATGTCGGGGCTCTGGGCTGGCTCCCCGAGTGGGCCCCCAGGCTCCTGGGCCCTGGAATGCAGACCTCCCGGGGCCAGGCGGTCAGAGCATGAGGAAGGAGGCTTCCTGTTCACCAGGCAGCAGCCGTCCCAGTCCTGGGTGTGTTGTAAGCTCATGTGAGTTTAGTCCATTTTGATTTGGGGTTTATAGCACAGCAGGAGCTCAGCTCCAGACCATCCTTTGGATTTTCCAAGCTACTCCCACTGGGAAGAGGCAGAGGAGGGAGGGAGGCACCTGAGATCCCCCCGACCCACTCTCATGGCGGGCTGTCCAGCTGCCACCTGCGTGACCCTTCTTTCCTCACCAGCCTCTGCTGGCAGGTGTCTCCTCGCCCCCCTCCCGTTCTTTGCCGGGGCCCAGCTCCTGTGGGAGCCGCACTCAGCGCGCCGCCCTCCCCGTGCTGGACCCAAACTGAGCGCAGGCCCTGCAGGCCGCCTCCCCTGGCCTTGGGCTGCTGCAGGGTTTGACTCTGGCCAGGCCTTCCCTGGGAGCTCTCAGCCTCTGTCCCTGACTCTCTCCTGCCTGGGACAGCTCTCCAGGCTCCCACTGGCCAGCCCCCGGGCCACTCCCATCCCCTCCACAGACACTCACTGAAAGCTTCCTGGGTGCTGGCTCCCGGGTTGCACCGTGCAGGCAGTCCCCCCACACCCCCGCCCCCTCTGCAGGGCTGACCACCTGCTCCCCTAGCACTGACCACTCCTGAGCTTCAGGCCTGAGGTCGGCTGCCTCGGACCCTCTGCCCAGGCTGCAGGCTTCCCCCTCTCCCCCTGACTCCTCTGGGCTCCCTGCTTACCCAAGGCACCAGCTGTCCATCACAAAAGCCCAAAGCCTGTGGTGCAGTGGAGTGGCCCACCTCTCCCCGCTTCCCACAGGTGGTAGCTCCCCTGAACTGGAAATGGGTCTGGAATCTGCCGCCCACTTAGCTGACTGTTCTCATTCCAGGACGCCTGACACCCCTGTCCCTGGGTCTTGGCAGGGACTTGCCAACTGGTCTGCCTGCCTCCCACAGCTCCTCAGCCCCATGGCACCTCTGGGCATCCACCCAGTGACCTTCCTCTTTGAACTTCCCTCCCTCAGCCTCCACACTAGCTACACCCATCCCTCTGAGGACCAGGTGCTCCATGGGGCTCACCAATGAGTGCACCCCATCTGCTCTCACCCCTCCCCCAGCCCCAGACCAGCTGGTGCACACCCACAGCTTTCCCTGCAATCTTCCCAGAGGCTGGGAGCACCTCTAGCCCAGGCCTCCCTGGCAGCCTCCAGACCTGTTCCAGCTTGGATGTCCCAAGACACCGCCAACCCTCAATGCTCAGCACACCGTTTCCCATCCTCCCACTAAAGCCTCTGTGAGCCTCCTCTCTCACCTTGTCCCCCGCACCCAGACCCTGCTTGGTACCCTCCCCCCCTTCCCCGTGTCCCATCCATCACTCCCTCAGCTGCTTCCAATTCTGAGGTATCGCTCACAGACCATGGAACCCAGATGCTGGGTGGGCCCATGGGCGGTACCACGGGGTCCTCTTGCTGAGAGGACTCCCTAACCACGCCCTCCTGACCTCCATGCCCCCCCCACCCTGCCCTGGCTGGGAGTTGTGTGGTCTGGGGATTGGAAACATCCAGGTGATGCTCAGGGCTGAGGTCTGCCTGCAGAGAGGGTGGGGTCACCTGTGGCCCCAGAGGGGCTCCCCCTGGGAGAGCAGGACTGTGAGGAAATGGGAACAGGTTGGGCAAACCTCAGGAAGGAAGGATCCAGCCAAATCTTTACCAAACAACTAGAGGAAGAGGAGGAAATACCTTTATATGTACACACACACACACACACACACACACACACACACGTCACGAGCACACGGGTATATAAGCGTATACACAGCCCACTGATTCCCTTAGAAAGCTCTCATTGATTTTCACCAAACAGATGTACTTACAGCCAAGCTGTGCTTGCCCTCCACTGACGGGTGAGTGTCGTTCCCACGAGAAGGTTGGGTGAAGCTTTCTCTCCCGTTAGCAGGTAAGACAAGCGGAAGGTGTGTGTGGGATCCTCACTCTTTTGTTCACGATGTGAGTGACTGCTCAGTGGTGTAGTGCTTTTCTGGATGCAATCCCGAGACCCTCCATTCCTGTAATGTGTTTGCTCTGGAATGCCTACAGACATCTTTTTAAAACCAGAGAGACCATTTACGTGCCATAACATTCCCTCAGGACACACTTGTAGGTTTAATCTTTACTATTAACATTTTCTTCATCACTTTCTCACATCTAGAGACAATAGGCACAGCAGAAAACAAATCAAGTCCTGGTTTGGTAACATTGGCCAATTCCTACGGTGTGAACATTTCCACCAGTGTCCACTTCAACCTGGTGACACAGTGTCCCTAAGCAGGGAGATGGGAATAGGTGTGCGGTGCCACCCTGCTCTATGATATCACCCCCACGCAGGTACAATAGGTCTGAGTAACCCCAAGAGTGTGGGTTACAAGGAAACAATGGCACGTGACAAGCTTTAGGGTTTCTTTCTAAAAAGGCTGGGTGGGCTGAAGGGAAGGGGCCTGCGAGGGTGAGGGTGAGCCCTCTGCTGGGCGCACACCAAAGAGGACCTGCTGGAGGCGCTGGGAAGGGCTGCAGGGGACCGAGGTCAGCTCCCAGGTCTTCCGGAATGTTCTCTCCCAGGCTCAGTGGGTGGAGACCAGGGAAGACAGCTGGCTTGTGGCTCGGTGACTGGCTGGTGAAAGGAGCTGGAGAAGAGGGTCAGGGTGACCTTGCAGCCTAGGGTCCCCCCATTTTCCTTCCCTTCTCACAGGGCATCTCCATGCTCACCTCTCACCTATCAGGTGGGCAATGAAAACCCTGGAAGCAGTCAATGAAGGAGGTGGGGGTGATGGACAGGCATCCTCTCTCAATTTGAGTGTGAGCTGGCACAGAAGTAGCTGGGAAACTTGCACTCACGTTTTCATTAAAATAGATTTATACATTTTCCCTCAGCTATTTCTAGGATGACAGCCTATGAAAATCTGGCATGTCCTGCAAACTCTCTCTCTCTCTCTCTCTCTCTCTCTCTCTCTCTCTTTCTCTCTTTCTCTCTCTCTCTCCCCCTCTTTCATGGACATATGTGTGCACTCCTGCACCCTGTCCATACCACTTGCCCTGTAGCACACCCGTCAGCCCCTGTGTTATTCATGGACTGTCTCATGTTTGGGACCAGGCCTCTCACCCGGAGCAGAGAAACAGAACTTCCTGCCCACCTACTGCCCTGAATACCTTCGGAGGTTGCTGGCATTCATTCAGGGAGCAGCTACTGTGTGCTACACCCCTTCTAAGCACCCCGTGGGAATAAATGGTTTAATTCTTTGGTTCCTGTTAAATGGGGTGAATGGCTCCCTCTTCCCAATTGGCCCCAGAGAAATCATTGCATGAGGAAGAGGCATGGGCGCCAGGGTGGAGGATAGAAGGGAGACGCTGTAGAGACTTGGGTGGGGGCAGTGAGGTGCCCAGGGAGCCAGGGATGAGCCAGCTTCCCGGGCACCCCGCCTGCTGCTCCTCAACCCCAGCCTGGAGGCTGCAGCTGGGAGTCCCTTCCTCTCCTGTGGCTTCTCTCCAGGAGTGAAGGACACAGTGACCAGGCAGCTGGGCAGGGACCAGAGCTCCCCACTCTGCCTGGGAGACGCTCCCCCTGGAGATCAGGGCAAGGCTGGTCCTTCTGGGGCTGCAAGGGAAAGTGTCTCCCAGCTTCTGGTGCTGCCAGCTGTCTTTGGTTCCTTGGCTTGGAGACCCATCCTCCGCACCCATCTCTGCATGTGTCCAAGTCACATGACCTTCTCTCTGCTAGTGACTCTCATTTCTCTCTTTCTTTCTTTCCTTTTCTTTCTTTTTTTTTTTTTTCTTTCTTTCTTTCTTTCTTTCTTTCTTTCTTTCTTTCTTTTTTTTAAAGAATTTTAGTGAGTTTATCTGAGCCAAACTGTCGACATATGTCAGGAAGCAGAACTTCAATGGATTCAGATAATGCTTCAAAGAATGGCAGGTTACATTTCGATTTCTACATTGCAATCAAAGGAGGGACATAGGTGGGTTACATGAAATTCATTGGTGATGGACTAAGCAGTTGGAAACCTCTGGGATTTGATAAAAAGTAAAACGATGGATTCTTACTTAGGTGAGTGCAGGAACAATTAACATGATAAAGAAGCAATTTGAGGCATCTGTCCTGGCACCCACCACATTTGGTTGTGCCCAGGGGTCATTTCCCTCTTTGGAGGTCACCTGTCACGGCAGCGATGGCCCACCCATCCAAGATCTTGAAACCCACTCTGACCTTGACATCTGCCAAGGCCCTATTCCCAACATGGCCACGCTCACTCTGTCCCATCCGCTTGGATTAGGGGACACAGCACACAGCCCAGAAGAGGTATTGGCACACGGAGACACTGAGGCACAGGGCTGAGTGGAAACACCAATCTCAGAGCAGCAAGCCCAGTAGGAATTTCCCATAAATGCTGGCAAATGCACACACAGGCACAAGGCACGTTTCCCTATGGGCCTGTTCCCTCCCTGTCCATGTGCCCACGCATGTCAAGATGCACGCCCTGCCACCGGCGTGGCCCCTTCCATGCAGGGCGGGAAGAGGCCTGTGAGCCAGGAAAGGGCAGGGCTTTCCTGTAGGAAAAGGGAGCACATCTCTGCATCACCCCTACTCCTTGCACAGTGCTCTGACTGGAGACTCTGGGGCAGCGCAGCTCCCTGTGCTGCCGCCTCCCGCCAGCAGGGGGCGACCACAGCCCCTCGCAGTGCACCGCCCACCGCGTTCTGCCCGGAAGTCCCGCCCTCCCGGAAGTCGGCTGCAGGTGCGCTTGCTGCGGGAACTGTGTGACCTGAGGGCCCTCAGGCAGCGCGGGGCCCGGGAGCCTCGAGGCGGCGGTGGGCCTGGGGGCGGCGGGCGGGCCCTGAGGCGGCTGAGCCCTGGAGGAGCCGTGCCTGCGGCCTGGAGGGCACCCGCGGGGAGCAGCGCCCCCTGGGGAGCCAGGCAGCTCCTGCGGGGCCTGGGGCGCGGGCTGAGGACCGCCCAGCTCGGCTCCGGGTCCTCCAGGCATCGGGCTGCTCTGCTGCTCCAGCGGCCCAGGGGCCCCTGACTCGGGTTTGTTTGTGAGGAAGCCGCCTCCTCACCTGCCAGGCCGCCCTCCCGCAGAGGCCGATGGAGCCCAGGCCGCTCTGCCCCCTGCGGGCCGCTCAGGGCGCAGCTCCGGGCGTTCCCGGCCCAGGGCCTCGGTGTGGCCCGGACCCTCAGCCCAGGGCCTCGGTGTGGCCCGGACCCTCCTCAGCCCAGGGCCTCGGTGTGGCCCGGACCCTCAGCCCAGGGCCTCGGTGTGGCCCGGACCCTCAGCCCAGGGCCTCGGTGTGGGCCGGACCCTCAGCCCAGGGCCTCGGTGTGGGCCGGACCCTCAGCCCAGGGCCTCGGTGTGGGCCGGACCCTCAGCCCAGGGCCTCGGTGTGGACCTGGACCCTCCTCAGCCCAGGGCCTCGGTGTGGGCCCGGACCCTCCTCAGCCCAGGGCCTCGGTGTGGGCCTGGATCCTCCTCAGCCCAAGGGTTCGGCTCACACACAAAGTCACCGACAGGGAGTAAAAGCCACGGACCCGACCACCTGCTGCAGGTCAGGCGTCCCCTGGACGTGTGCCCAGGAGGTCACTGCCCACTGGGCCCTTCAGCCTTCCTCGCGACAGGACGGACACCGGAAGTGACGCCAGGGGCGCCATGAGCTCCAGGTGTGTGGTGCCAGGAGCGGCCTCGTGGGACCCAGAATGTGTCCCAAGCCCTCGGTCCCTCACGGAGCTGCTGCTGCTCATGGATCCATCAGCCATCAGGTCTCTGCAGATATGGGAGTCCCGCCGGAATTACCGTGTGTGCTCACGCAACTCCAGCACCATGGACGGTATTGCTCCTTTTCAATTATTTTTATATGAAGTTATATTTTATATGAAGACGTCCAGTACATTTGAGGAAATTGTACTTGAGTTAATCCATTCCTGTGTTGATAACATTCCACCATAGAATTTTATACATGAATTTTTCTTGATGACTACAGCATTCTAATTTGTTTTTTGAAACCATTTCTATTGATTTAAGAGAAGAAGGGTGAGGGAGAGATAGAAACATCAATGATGAGAGAGAATCATAGACCATCTGCCTCCGGCACACCCCACATTGGGGATTGAACCTGCAAACTGGGCATATGCGCTGACCAGGAATTGAACCCCCACTTCCTGGTTTGTTGGTTGACATTCTACCACTGAGTCATGCCCCTGGACTAATTTCTCTTTTTTGAAGTTACATTTGAACATAACGTCTCGTGTTCATAGTTTGCTTTTCAGGTTGATCTTTAGTGAGGAGCTCCAATAGGGAGTTCACAGTTGACATTATTTATTAAATAAAGAATATGACCTGTCTATGGGTGCTGGCCTCTGTGAGGTCATGGTTTTCTGCAACCCATCTGCTCCTTCTCTGGAGGCTTGCAGCATTTAGTGTTTGCCCTTCAGCAGTGACACATGTATGTGACAATTGAAGCAGCCCCCGAAACCTACTCTTATCCCATGCCCCTCCATCTGGGTTCCTCTTCCAGCTCCTTTTCCTCAGTGTTTGATCTTTTCCATCTAGTGATTGCATTCTGGGCACAGATACTGGTTCCTGAGGTCTGCATTCGGCAGGTGTCCCTTTCAGAGTGCCCCTCCACAGGGCTCCATGCCCTGACCTGGCCCTGCTCTCGCCTCCTCCTCCTCCAGGGTCAGCATGTGATTCACAATGAGTGCTGTTGGATGTGCGGCATTGCAGACAGACATGGTGGTGCTCTTGTCTCCAAGAAGCTAGACTGCTGGCTGAGGCAGTCCACCTTGACTTAGCAGGTGAGAGGGTGTGCTTACAGGCAGGTCCCATTGCCCGGGCAGGTTGCTCTGTGCTGCTTCCACCAGTCCCTGCGGCCCTATAGCAGTACTGCACACTCAGACGGGGTCTTAACACGTGTGCCCTGTGGGGGTGTGTATCCGACCATGTGCATGTTGATGCGCTGGTTTGAAAAGTACTGACTCTTCCAGCATAAACACTTCAGCTGGCTGGAATAAAGGGCCCCTGAGAGGAGCTCACTGCCACTATTGTCAGGTGTTTGTGATGACTTTTTACCTGTTTTCTCTTTCATATATAATATATAATTTTTATTGTTAAGATTATTACAGATATCCCTCTTATTTCCCCCATAGCTTCACTCCACCTGGGTCCCACCCCACTGCAGGCCCTTGCCACCTATTGTCTGGGTGGGAACTGGGTAAAGGAGTGTTATTGGGGATGGGGGGGAACAGGGGAACAATTGTAATAATCTGAAATACAAAGAAGCATACTTACTGCATACATGCATATAAGATCTTTGTCTAATCTCTTCCCCCATCACCCCACATCCCATTCCCTCTGAGAATCATCTGTCTGTTTCATTTCTATGCCCCTGATTCTGTTCCATTCACCAGTTTATTCTGTTCATCAGATTTTTTAATTCATTTTTAGATTCACTTGTTGATAGATATGTTTCTGTTGTCACTATATTGTTCATAATTTTCTATCTTAACCTTTTTCTTCTTCCTCTTCTTAAAAAATACCATTCAGCATTTCATATATGTAATACTAGTTTGGTAGTGATGAACTTCCTTAGCTTTTACTTATCTGTGAAGCTCTTGATCTGACCTTCAATTCTGCATGATAGCTTTGCTGGGTAGAGTAATCTTGGTTATAGATTCTTGCTATTCATCACTCTGAATATTTCTTGCCAGTCCCTGTGGCCTGCATAGTTTCTGTTGAGAAATCAGCTGACAGTCCTATGAGTACTCCCTTGTAGGTAACTAACTGTTTCTCTTGCTGCTTTTAAGATTCTCTCTTTGGGAAAAACTAAGATGGTAGCATAGGTAAATACCTAAACTGCTGCCTCACACAACAATATCAAAACTACAACTAAAAGATGAAATGGACACCATCCAGAACCATAGAAAAGCTAGCTGAGTGGAAATTCTACAACTAAAAGAAAAGAGGAAAGCACATTGATTCTGAGGAGCTGCAAAAGGCTGAGGTATGGAGATGCGCACACGGAGGGGACGGGCGACTATGTGCACGGGCAGCTGAGTGCCTGGCTGGCTTTCTAATGTGGGAGGGAGACAAGGGCTCACAACTGTGCTGAACTCCAGTTCCGGACGAGTTTCTGGGAACCCCGTCTCATTCGGGGAGAAACTGGACTGGCTGGCAGCAGGCAAAACTCAAGGGTGGCTTTCTCTCAGAGGTGCTTGCAGTGATTACTGAGGGACACTGAGACCCAGGGGCCTCATAGGGCCGGGCTGACGGGAAGGCCATCTGCTCCGCCCTGAAACTCCACCCCATCCAAGCTGAGCACACAGGCTTTTGCAATTTTGCAAGTCTTGTCTCATGAGAGTGTCTCCAGCACAGAAGTTCTTCCAGCGAAGACACAGCTGATCCTCACAGCCATTTGGCTTGGAGGTCAGTTCCTCCCAGTGATACCAACAACAATCAAGACTTAATTACAAAAAGTCTGAGCACACAGTCCACAAAGGGGTGCACCCAGAGTGTCCACCTCAGGTAACTGGGGAGGCTGAGTCACTGTGCCCTGTAGAACACCTAGCACACAAAGCTACTCTACCAGCTCAGGAAAGCAGCGAAAATGCGGAGACAAAGAAACACATCACAAATGAAAGAAATGGAGGAAAGTAAACGACTGGATATAAAGTTCAAAATCATGGTCATAAGGATTTTCAAGAATTTCCTAGAAAATGCTGATAATATTAGTGAGACCCTTGAGGTTATGAAAAAGACCAACTAGAAATTGAACATATACTGACTAAAATAAAAAATAATATACAGACATAAAACAGCGGACTAGAGGATCGCAAGAATCAAGTTAAAGATTTGAAATACAAAGAAGCAAAAAACACCCAACCGGAAAAGCAACAATAAAAAAGAATCCAAAAATATGAAGATAGTGTAAGGAGCCTCTGGGACAACTTCAAGCGTACCAACCTGCATATTCTGAGGGTTCCAGAAGAAGAGAGAGAGCAAGATATGGAAAACCTATTTGAAGAAATAATGACTGAAAACTTCCCCCACTTGATGAAAGAAATAATCTTACAAGTCCAGGAAGTGCACAGAAGCCCAAACAAGGAATCCAAAGAGGACCACACCAGGACACATCATAATCAAAATGCCAAGAGCAAAACACAAAGAATATTAAAAGCAGCAAGAGAAAAACAGTTAATTACCTACAAGGGAGCACCCATATAATTGTCAGCTGATTTCTCAACATAAACTATGCAGGCCAGATGGGAGTGGCAAGAAATATTCAAAGTGATGAATAGCAAGAACCTACAACCAAGATCACCTTACCCAGCAAAGCTATCGTTTAGAATTGAAGGTCAGATCGAGAGGCTTCACAGATAAGAAAAAGCTAAAGGAGTTCATCACCACCAAACCTATACTATGTGAAATGCTGAAAGGTATTCTTTAATCAAAGGAAGAGGAAGAAATAGGTAAAGATAAAAATTATGAACAACAAATACATGTCTATCAACAAGTGAATCTAAAATCAAGTGAATAGAGTGGCCGAGGAGGCGGCGCGGCGGCCGGCGGCCTGGGAAGAGCGCCCGCGCTGGGCCCGCGGGACCGCGCCGCCACTACCCGGGCTGGCCCCGAGGGACGTCCTTGTTGCCGCTGCCACCGCCACCGCCGCCGCCGCCGCCGCCGCCACCGCTGCTGGGACCGAGGTTATGAATGTGCTTTTTGATGAAACTGGATTGGAAACAGTTTCATGGTCTTTGTATATTTATATATATGTATTTTAAAATTTTGCATTTGACTTAAAGTGCCATGAGAAAATTTGCATATTGCAAGGTGGTCCTAGCCACCCCCTTGATTTGGGTACTTTTGGATATGTTCCTGCTGCTTTACTTCAGTGAATGCAACAATTGTGATGAAAAAAAGGAGAGAGGACTTCCTGCTGGGGATGTTTTAGAGCCAGTACAAAAGCCTCATGAAGGTCTGGGAGAAATGGGGAAAACCAGTCGTCATTCCGAAAGAGGATCAAGAAAAGATGAGAGAGATGTTTAAAATCAATCAGTTCAACTTAGTGGCAAGCGAGATGATTGCACTCAACAGATCTTTACCAGCTGTTAGGCTAGGAGGGTGTAAAACAAAGGTGTATCCAGATAATCTTCCTACAACACGTGTGGTGACTGTTTTCCACAATGAGGCCTGGAGCACAGTTCTGCGATAGTGTCATAAGTCCATAGTGTCATAAATCGCTAACCAAGACACATGCTAGAAGAAATTGTTCTAGTAGATGATGCCAGTGAAAGAGACTTTTTGAAAAGACCTCTGGAGAGTTACGTGAAAAAAATTTAAAGTACCAGTTCATGTAATTCGAATGGAACAACGTTCTGGATATATTAGAGCCAGGTTAAAAGGAGCCGCTGTGTCCAAAGGCCAAGTGATCACGTTCTTAGATGCTCACTGTGAGTGCACAGTGGGGTGGCTGGAGCCTCTCTCAGCCAGCATCAAACAGGACAGGAAAACGGTGGTCTGTCCCATCATCGACGTGATCAGTGATGATACTTTTGAGTACATGGCCGGTTCTGATATGACCTATGGGGGATTCAACTGGAAGCTCAGTTTTGGCTGGTACCCTGTTCCCCAGAGAGAAATGGACAGAAGGAAAGGTGACCGGACTCTTCCTGTCAAAATGCCTACCATGACTGGAGGCCAGTTTTCAGTAGACAGAGATTACTTCCAGGAGATTGGAACATACGATGCTGGAATGGATATCTGAGGAGGAGGAAACCTAGAAATTTCCTTTAGGATTTGGCAATGGGGAGGCACCCTGGAGATCGTTACTTGCTCACATGTTGGACATGTGTTTCGGAAAGCGACACCTTACACGTTTCCAGAAGGCACTAGACAGATTATCAATAAAAACAACAGACGCCTCGCAGAAGTATGGATGGATGAATTCAAGAATTTCTTCTATATAATTTCTCCAGGTGTTACGAAGGTAGATTATGGAGACATAACATCAAGACTTGGTCTAAGACACAAACTCCAGTGCAAACCTTTCTCTTGGTACCTAGAGAATATTTATCCTGATTCACAGATTCCACGTCACTATTTCTCTTTGGGAGAGATACACAATGTGGAAACAAATCTTGATAACATGGCTAGAAAAGAGAATGAAAAAGTTGGAATCTTTAACTGTCATGGTATGGGAGGTAATCAGGTTTTCTCTTACACTGCCAACAGAGAAATTAGGACGGATGACCTTTGCTTGGATGTCTCCAAAGTCAATGGCCCAGTCACAAAGCTCAAATGCCATCAGCTAAAAGGCAACCAACTTTGGGAGTATGATCCCCTGAAACTGAGCCTGCAGCATGTGAACAGCAGCCAGTGCCTGGACAAAGCCGTGGAGGAGGACAGCCAGATGCCCAGCATCAGAGACTGCAGCGGAGCCCGGTCCCAGCAGTGGATTCTCCGCAACGTCACCCTTCCGGAAATATTCTGAGACTAAATTCACACACGGAAACAATAAGGATTGACTGGGCTACCTCAGCACACATTTCTGCCACATTCTTAAGTAGCAAAAAGGGGACAGTGCTCCCTCCTGCAGGTGAGGATTCTCAGCCAGTAAGACTAGACTCACTCCTCACACGCCGTGAACCAGCCTCCTGCCACGTAGCGAGACTGTGCACACTGATGTTTACAAGGTCGAAGAGGCTTTCGTCAAGAGTCATCGTAAAGACTATTCCGACAGTGAAATAGTCAACAACATGTGCTTCCGGAAAGCTGCACCTCTGAGGGTCTGCTCGCACAGCAGTGATTTCCGTTGGAAATGCTGTCACGATGAAGAATTCTCAAGATAGAACTGGTAGCCAGTATATTAAATATACATATATTTACATATATTTTTTTTAATATATATTTTATTGATTTTGTACAGAGAGGAAGGGGGAGAGGTAGAGAGTTAGAAACATCAATGAGAGAGAGTCACCGATCAGCTGCCTCTTGCACACCCCCTACTGGAGATATGCCCGCAACCAAGGTACATGCCCTTGACCGAAATTGAACCTGGGACCCTTCAGTCCCCAAGCCAATGCTCTATCCATTGAGCCAAACCGGTCTCGGCCAGTATATTAAAGATTGACATAAAAATATATGAAAAGAACTGGAACCAGGTTCAGAATCATGAAAACAACATTTTTACAAAAAAAAAACACAACTATATTAAACAGGGTTTAAAGGAAATTAAAACAGAAATATGAGAAGTACATTTGTTATAGAATAGAATCAAATTTCTATATAGATTTTATACCTCGGTGGGGAAAAACAACTGATTCCAGTGACGTTCATTTTGTTTTCATCTGTGATAGTCATTGTAAAGACTATTCCGACAGTGAAATAGTCAACAACATTTTATTTCTCCTTGGGGTGCTGAAATTGAGCTGGGGAAAAAGGCTCTTTGAAAGTAGTTTTAATTGCTTTCTGCAATTTTTAAAATATGGCTTGTGGGCTGTTGGAATTGTAATTTTTAATTGCCTTCCAAAAATGGAGATTTAAAATAATATCTGGTCTCACTCAACAGTTAGATATCTCAGTTGCTCTCGGGTCAGCTGGCTCACCGACTTTCTCACATGCACACACAGATTTCTTACCAGGTGTTCAACTTAACTGGATTCAACTGATGATGCTTAATACCCAAGATTCATCTACTGTGCTACAGGTTTGTTTTCACAGCAATACATCTTCAGTTTTTGGTTTATAATTCCACTCTAAAAAATAAAAATAGAAAAAATAAAATCAAAATAAAAATCAAGTGAATAAAAAAATCTGATGAACAGAATAAATTGGTGAATATAAAAGAATCAGGGGCATAGAAAGGGTGAACTGACAATTCTTCGGGGGTGTGGGAAGAGACTGGACAAAAAATGTACACCTATGAATGAGGACAGTGGTGGGGAGGTAAAGGGAGAGGATGGGGTGGGAACTGGGTAGAGGGGAGCTCTGGGGGGAGAAGGGGAGACAATTGTAATAATCTGAACAATAAGTATTTATTGAATTAAAAAAGATTCTCTCTTTGTCTTTTGCCCTTGGCATTTTAATTATGATGTGTCTTGGTGTGGCCCTCTTTGGGTTTCTCTTGCTTGGGACCCTGTGCTTCCTGGACTTGTAAGTCAGATTCTTTCACTAAGTAGGGGAAGTGTTCTGTCATTATTTCTGCAAATATATTTTCAATATCTTGCTCTCTCTCTTCTTCTGGTTCCCTCATAATTCGGATAGTGGTATGCTTGAGGTTTCCCAGACAGTCCTTACACTATCTTTATATTTTTGGATTCTTTTTTCTTTTTGTTTTTCTGGTTGGTATTTTTTGCTTTCTCATTTTCAGAACTTTGATTTCATTCTTGGGATCCTCTAGTCTACTGTTGAGTCTCCACATATTATTCTTTATTTTAGTCCATGTATACATAATTTCCGACTGATCCTTTTCCTTTTTTTTTTTTTTTGCAGTCTCACTAAGTTCTTTGAAAGTCACAATAGTTTCTCAGAGGTTTCTAGAAGATTTTTGAATAACCTTATAACTGTGGTTTTGACCTCTATATGCACTATTTTGCTTTCTTCAATTTCTTTCATTTGTGACATGTTTCTTTGTCTCTGCATTTTGGTTGCTATCCTGTGTTTGTTTCTATGTATTGGGTAGCTGCTAAATCTCTTTGAATTGATAGAGTGCCCTTGGTTGGTAGGTTTCCTATAGGGCCTAGTGACTCAGCCTCCCCAATCACCTGGGATGGGACACTCTTGGTGTACTCCTTTGTGAGCTGTGTGCACAGTATTGTTGTAGTTAAGCCTTGATTGCTGTTGGTATCAATGGGAGGAACTACCTTCCAGGCCAATTGGCTGTGCGGACTAGCTGGGTCTACAGTGGAAGAGCTGCTGTGCAGGAGACATCCTTATGGGGCAGGACTTACTTCGGTGGGGCGTTGGTGCTCACTGAGTCTGCCCCTTGAGGATGTCACTTATGCATGTAAAGGGTTGTAATCTGGTCTAGTCTCACACTGACCACTGGGTACACTGACTCTTGGATCTCCAAGGAGGTGCCAAGTCAGCCACTGCCTCAAGCCACCCAGCAGAAACTACAGAGATATCTGCAGATTCCTCCTCTTTGTTTAGGCTTTGGAGGTGCCAAGATGAGGCCCAGCTGTGAAGCAAGGCAGGCTGGTGCTGGTGCCAGCCTTGGGATTTTTATTGATAGCTCTGCAGTTTCCTGTTCCAGCTGCAGCTTGGTAGACAAGTTTTAGGCTGAACAAGGACAGGCCATTTATATATAATAGCCTTTGCTCACAGCTTGGTTGGGGTTGTAAATTGGGTGAGGAGAGGTCTAAGGGAATATTCAGGGTAGAGCAAACAGAAATGGCTGCCAGTCAGCCCTGCACCAGGGAGGTTCCAGCACAGGAATAATGACCACTACTTGCATCTCCATCTGGAAGAAAGCCGCCCCCGCATTCCTGCCCCGATGCCAGACAGTCCAGTTTCTCCTCGTCTTTGTCTGGGTCCCCAGAGCCTTGTGAGGCACTGGACTCGGCACAAGCGGGAGCTTGTCAATTCAGTTGTGGTGCTGGCCTTTTAAGAGGAGCAGCTGGGTCTCCAGCCCCAATCCACACTGGATTTTACAGAACTAGTTCTTATGGCCCGGCCATAAGACTTCTTTCCCCAGCTATGGGCAAAGAGAAAAATATATTTTATTGATTTTTTATAGAGAGGAAGAGAGAGGGAGAGTTAGAAACTTCGATTAGAGAGAATAATCGATCAGCTGCCTCTTGCACACATACTGGGGATGTGCCAGCAACCAAGGTACATGCCCTTGACCTGAATCGAACCTGGGACCTTTCAGTCCACAGGCCGATACTCTATCCACTGAGCCAAACTAGTTTCGGCTAAAGATATATTTTTAAATAAATAAAGTATTTTCCAAATATACAGCATTACTCTGGACATTTTTCTTAGAAAATACATATTGGTTAGTGGTCTGTCAAATTGTTTTTTAGGCAGTTGACTGGTGGACTTCAGGGTTCTATGTCTGAACTCTTCCCAGTGGATGGGGAGAAGAATTCCCGAGCTCAGCACACTAGGTAAGACTTCACAAAATAAAGTGAATGTGTTGTTCCCTTAAAGGAATGGGTCAAATCTTTATAATTTGGCTGATGGGAAGAAAGTAATTTTTCAAAACATGGGTAGACATATTAGAATGAAGTGGCTAGTTTCCATTTATAATGGTATAGGGTGTATAAATTAACTTTTATGTTTTGTTATATTTTATATGCGCAGCTAAATCTGAAGTTTTGTAGGGAGAGGGGTCTGAGCCGCTGGCAGAGCCGTTTAGAATGCGGGGCCTAGAGCCGTTTGGCATGGTGGGCATGGAGACAGCGGAATGTTAGGTGGTTGTGGAGTGGGTAGGCGTGGAGTAGGAGGGTTAGGAGTCGGTAGGTGAGGAGTTGGTGGAGTCGGTTGGAGAGGGTTTGTGCGGAGTTGGAGAGTGCGGAGTAGTTTGGTGAACTGTCAGTTTGTGGAGAGGCGGTGTTAAAACTCAGAGTGAGAAGAGCCGGTGGACATACAGTCGGTGAGTGCAGAGCCTCTTCCTGGGTAAGAAGGGACTCTCCCTGCCTGCCCCTCGGGGCTCTTGTGAAGATTGAATGAGCAAGGACAGAGGGCACCGAGCCCTGGGCTGGCTATGGGCAGAGAGACTGGGCCCAGGCGACTCCAGAGTCTGTGAGCTAACCCTTCCCGCTGCCAGGCATTGATCAGAACCGCGCCCACTGGCAGTAGGTCCACGGCTTCCCTTCCACCAAGAAACTTGGGTGCTGGATCGTGGGGGTAAAATGAACACGAGATGGAAAAGCAGGAGCTACTGCCCACTCCCAGTTGTTGGAACTGTGCATGGGGCCAGGCTTGCAAAGCTGCCCACCGAGAGCAACGGACACATCCCGTGTATGCGTGTTCCCAAACTGAGAAGGCAGACTGGGGAGACTCAGCCCCGAGGACACCCGCTGGTTCCGGGAGGGATCTGGGCGGGAGGAGAGATGAGGGAAAGAACGGATCGGCTCCCCCGTGTGTGCTGGGCCCTGGGACGGGAATAGGCCCCACGGACTCCTCCCGTGAGGGGTCCTGTGAGGGGCCACCCTTGGCGTCCCACACCAGATGTGCCTGACATCCGGAGGTCCACAGTCCTGTCTATTGTGTCTCAACCCTCATTTCCGGGACACTGTCCATAGTTCTTGGTTTTCTGAGACAACATGTGTGACCTGTTCAGAAGGGAACTGTGTATTTAACAACAACTCGCCCAAATAGCCATTTATTTCCAGCGCCCAGATGAGTGGAGTGACTGTGGAATTGAGAGGCCTAGGCTCAGCCCTCAAACCGGGATAGCTCTTAGCCCCACCCCTTCCTGGTTAAGGAAATGGGCTCAGTGAAGTCCCATACCTATCAGCAGGTCACTCATCCAAGCAGGCGAGGCTGTACACGTCAGATACTCTCGCATCAGGGTACCAGAGATGGGGCAGTGTTAGGTTTATGTGGTGTGCTTCCCTGATTTTCTGCTCCTGCGGACACAGGGGCCTGCTGCCAGCCAAGAGTCATCGGCTAAGCTTAGCGGCTTAAGTGGGCACCACAGAGGCCCTCAAAGCAGACAGGGCCTGCCTGTTGGGGTGATGCCCATGTGGTAGCTCCATGCCGAGGGGTGTCCTGTGGGAGGCAGGCGGTCAGAGATTCTCTCATCATTCATGTGTTTATCTCTCCGTCTCCTTTGCTCTCTGTGATCAATAAAAATATATTTAAAATAAATACATTGGAGGTTTGGTGCATGCGTCGGGGTGGGGGGCCCTCAGCCTGGCCTCCTGCATCTCTCCAATCTGGGACTGCACCTCTCCAATCTGGGGCTCCCTAATCTGTAGGGATCAGGCTTACTATGGCAGTCAGCCATCCCTCTCTCAATCCAGGACTGCTGGCTCCTAACTGCTCCCCTGCCTGCCTGCCTGACCATCCCTTAACTGCTCCTCTGCCAGCCTGATCCCTCCCTTACTCCTCTACCCTGCTGCTGGTTTGATCACTCCTACCTTCTCTCCCCTGCCGGCCTGATACCCCTAACACCTGTGTTTTAGTCCCCACCACCTTGGCTTTATCTAGAAGGATGTCCAGAAGACTACTGGTCTATTTAGCATATTACCCTTTTATTAGTATAGATATTTAAAAAAACAACAACACCAAAAAACACCACCAACAACAACAACAAACCCACAGATAAGGCCTGGCTGCCGTGTTGCTTTTCTGAAAGGATGGATGTAGGTGGCTGATGTGGCAAAAAGGGTCTCTGCTGGCATCTAGGATGCGCGTTAGGCTGTGATTTTCGGTCCCCATGGCCTTTCCAAGACATGTTAAACCAGCTAAGGGCCTCAGAGCTGTCCGTCCTCCTATCCTTGCTTTACAGCTCTGTGCTGTGCGTCGCTTTGTTCAGACATCACTGACCTCGGGTGTCTTCATCACCTACCACTGGGGCAGCATGTCTTAGTGGCTGTAGGTGTCCCAGCTGGGCCCTGTGTTGGAGTCACTTCTGTGCAGCTGTGCGTTAGGAAGTGAGCAGGGGCATGGAGGCCCTGCATCCGGGGGGAAGGAGGGCAGCTGCACGGGGCAGGGCCTGCCCAGGGCCTGGTGCGCATCCTCACCCACCCCTCTTCTTGCTCTAGGAGCCTGGACAGAGCCCCCAGCAGTTCCTTGAGGAGCTGCTGGGGGACGACATGGCCCTGGAGGCGGAGCAGGGCCTAAGGATCAACGAGTCCGACCACCGGAGCGCGGAGCTGGGCCAGGAGTCAGAAGGTAGGCAGCAGCCCCTGGTGCTGGGGAGCTGGCCTGGCCGCAGCTTCTCCCTCAGCCAGGGAGCTGAGCCCTTGGCTCTGAATCTCCTGGGTCAGCCCATCCTTAGCCCAAGTCCATGGGGTTTGATTCAAGGGCTGTTTGGAACTGTCAACTGCCTTCTCCCCAAGGAGAACATGAAGGGTCTGGCAGCATTGAAGTCAGGACCTAAACTATAAAGTCAGTGCTGCCAGTTTTCTCAGCTCCCATGCGGACAGTCCCAGGAGCCTTCGGAGGTCAGCACGCTGACCCCCAGTGGCTGTCTTACATCGTTGCCTGGGGGACTGAGCGCTCTGGATGGCAGGCACCTTCCCCAGCGGTCACTAACCTGCACTGTCACAGGAGCCTGGGCTGATTTCCTCCGTTCCTGTCCTCATCGGGCAGATGGGTGCAGTCTGCTCTGTCTCCCTGGGCAGGGGCTGGCTGCTCAGGGACCCCTCCTCCCCAAGGGCCTTACCCAGGGGTGGTAAGTTCTGGGCACACGCGCCCAGAGGCTCTACCCCCCACAGACATACTGGTCAATTTTTGTGCCCCCCACATTGCCAGCTGAGCTACCCAACACCTCACTCTGAGGGTTGGCAGAGACCATGCCATGAGTTTGCCTTCTCTGTGAGTGTCTGAAATCCTTGACTTGAAGGTCAGGTTGGAACTTGGCCAAAAGTGGTTCCAGCAGTTCCAGCAGTCTTGAACTTTTGTATTGGCCTGTCCACGGTCACCTGCTTTCTTCTTAAACTCTGGGTGGCTCCCCAATGCACCCAAGAGGAGCCAGCAGAGGGGCCACAACCCACAGCGACAGCACCCTGTGAACAACAGAGGGCACCCAGCTGGCCGTCTCTGGTCTTTAGACCTTGGCTTCATGGGGATGGCCCTCTCGGAGGGATGACCGTCTCGAGGCGGAGTCAAGAGGGGAGCGGAGGCCCTGGGATCGGGGCTCTCACTCCACTTTGCTCTTCAGCCTCCAGCGTGACCCTGGCCCTGGGGCAAAATTCCCAGGCCCCTCAGGACACAGTCCTGGAGCTGCAGGGCGATGCCCAGGCCCTGCAGGAGAGCAACAGCAAGTGTGAGGAGCTGATGAAAGAGAACCGGCAGCTCCGGGAGCAGGTAATGGAGTTTGTGTGTGTGTGTGTGTGTGTGTGTGTGTTTGTGTCCGGAACATATGGGCCAGCCGGTGGCCGGGTTTGCCATGGGGTGAAAGGTTTTCGGTTTCGTTAAAGCCAAGTTCACTTTGTGACCTGACTGGCTTGGGCTGGGTCTTTGGCTTAGGTGGCAGAGTTGGAGATCCAACTACGAAATGAGAAGGACACCAACCATCGCTTGAGAAGCCTCAAAGAAAAGCTGTTCAAACTCCTAGAAATCCAGATGCTGCCCAGGTCCCTGCAGGTAGGCACTCAGAGCGCAGGCGCCCGGCGCCCCTGCCTGCCAGAGGGAGGGTCCAGGATCACAACCGTGTCCTGGTCATTGATCAGTGATTCCCAGTGACCAGTTCCCTAGCTCAGCTGCAGCTCAGACCAGCAATTCTCAGCCACGGCAGGGCCCCGGGTAGGTATTGCCTCCCCGGGACACTGGCCATCTTGTTGTTGATGGACAGGACTGGGGGGCCGAGAAGGAGGTGCTGCTGGCTGTGCAGGGTGGATGGTGGTTCTGTCAGTATCAGGGAAAATTAGATGTTAGTGTTGTCCAGGTATTCTGCATCCTTACTGAGGTTCCATGTGCTTTAAAAAATAGGGTTTTAAATGTGGTCAAAGAGGGCAACCAAGGAGCTGATCCATTTGCCCTAAAGTTCCCATGTGTAGATAGCACACGGGACTCATGAAGCCCCATGTGATGGTCCCTTCCTGTCCTGGGCCGTCCCAGCGCAGTTCCTTAAGCGCTGGGAGAACCGCACTCAGCACGGCTGGGTGTTGCCTGCCCCGAGGGTCCCTGCTCCTTTGGGGTCTGCACTTGCCCTGCTCTGGCCCCTCACTGGGTGTGGGGGTGCAGAGATGGGGAGTGAGTGGCTCCCCGGGACCTGCACCCAGTGAGGCATCCTCACCTTTTCCCCGTGAACCAGGAGGGGGCCGAGGAGAAGCAGCTTGAGGAGCTGGGGGAGCAGCCGAAGCAGCTGACTGAAGTCCAGGAGGCCCTGCTGCGGGAGCAGGAGACCAATGCCCTGGTCACCCAGGAAAATGCGAGGCTGCAGCAGGAGGTGGCCAGGTAACCGCCTCCGCCCTGCAGCGGCATCTGCCGGGTTTCATTCCCACCAGCTCTCTGAGCGCCCCCTGAGCTCAGCTCCAGAGAGGCCCCCTGCCCCCCCTTTCCCTTTAGGGTCACAGCTGGTGGTCTCAGGGGAAGGGCCTCCAGTTGGTGGCTGGGATGGAAGGACTAGTGACAACTGGGATGGAGCGTGGTCCGGGGTTGGAGGGCCGCCCATCCCACATGACGATGATGATAACGGTGTCGGGCAGGGGCGCCTTCATCCTCTCACACCTGCTGTCCCGGGAAGGACGTGTGCTCGCTCCGTGTCATTCTCGCGTTCCCTGTGGGTGAATTCACCTCCTGGCTTACATGCATTGTCGCCCCCACATCGGTCCCCGTGGCCTCTCGGGGGCCTGTCCAGAGGGGGAGACACGGGGGTCGCCTGATGTGCACATTTGCAGCTGCGGTAGAACAGGCCTCTGACTCCTGCCTGTTTCAGCTCTCACACTGCAAGGGAGCGTCCCTTCCGCGCTCCATG
The DNA here is from genome assembly GCA_963693515.1 of Pipistrellus nathusii. Lineage (NCBI taxonomy): Eukaryota > Metazoa > Chordata > Mammalia > Chiroptera > Vespertilionidae > Pipistrellus > Pipistrellus nathusii. The sequence continues at coordinate 2,135,864 of OY882858.1, forward strand.
GAGGACCGGGGGTTCTATTTTCGTGCTTTTCAGTGGCGATGTCGCTGTGTGAAATGGCCCCGAATGGAGTGCTGCTCGGCTGTCTAGTGTCCCCAAGAGCAAGCTGAGCTATGCCTTTGGGGAAAATATCCGAGTGGCACCTGAGGGGCCTTCAGGCCCGAGGTATGGTGCTGTTGGCTGTGAGCATGGTAACCAAAGCGTCTTTAGGTCTTGATTGGTTGGCAGAAATGTGGCCAGAGACTCCAGGAACAGTTGGGACAGTTGCAGTTACACTGACTCAGTGCTCACAGCGGCTTCGTAGGACATTATCCTGTGAATCGTGAGAATTGACTGCGTTATTATCCTTTTTTCCCCATAAAGATGAGGAAAGGGGCTCTGAGAGAGTAACTAAGATGTTCGGGTCAATCCTGGGGGTAGTGGCCAGTCAGGATTCAAATCCAGGTCTTATCTCAGCCCAGAGGCCTGACCACAGGAAGCCTTCCTTTGCGCAGCCTTGTTGGAGTAGATATTGGGGCTACAAACTCAGGTGCCTGCGGGGACAGGCAGGTCCAGCAGGTGGGGGAGGAGTGTCAGCCGGAGGCCAGGCCTCCTGGAGAATGCACACCCTCTGAAGGCTGTCAGCTAGAGGCAGGCCCGCGCTGCCGGGTCATCCTTTTGTTTCTGCTTTTTAACAAAAAATTAATCCTCATCTCAGGATAATTTTTGCACTGCCCTTCTTAGAGAGTGAAAGGAAGGGAGGGAGCGGGCGAGAGAGAAACAGCGATGCGAGAGACACTTCTCCTGGCTGCCTACTGCACACCCCCTCTATGCCACAGAGCAATCCCACCGCCAGGTGCATGGCCCTGACTGGGAATCCAACCCGAGGCGGTTCCGAACACAGGCGGACGCTGTCTCTGAGGAGCCACACCTGCCGGGGCCTTTGCTTTATGCTTTCTCCCACCCTCCGAGAAGGGCGATAGCTGAGAGTTGATGTGAAACTTGACATTTTAAAATATTAAATAACTAACTAACTTAAATTAAATAACAAAGCTGTGTGGGCCAAACAGAGGCCTTCTGTGTTCACATTGAGTCTGTGAGCCTCTGGGCATTGAGATTTCAGGTATAACCCTTTGCCCCGGAAAGCCAGTCGGGTAATTATGACAGTGATGATGATGGTGATGATGCTGATGTCAGTGGCTTTACATAATGCTCCAGAATCTCACAGTTTATTTCTGTCAGGAGTTGAAATCCGAAGGGACTTGGCCTGGGGAGAAGAGCTGGGCAAAGACAGTTTCAGAGCAAAGATGTTCTGATTCCATGTTTTCCAAAAGTGTTTCAGTGCAAGAACCATTTTCCAGGGAGGCGGCTCTGCAAAGCCTTCCATGGGAAGGCAGTCACAGGCTGCTCTGTTGAAGTGTCCGAGCCTGCCTGTCCTGTGTCCCCTGCCCACAGGGGGCAACTGGGTGGCCACCTAGAACCCCAGCGGACACAGTTGGAGAGGCACTGACTGTGCTCAGCCCTCATGTACCCTGAGGCCCAGAGGGGTGGTGGGTGTGAGGGAGGCGCACCCCTGGGATGGAGGCTGGGAGTGCTCCTCAGCCCTGGGCCCTGTGGCTCTCCACCCGCAGACTGACCTCCTGGACCGAGCAGCTGCAGGCAGGGCAGGAGGAGCTGCTCACCAAGAACCAGGAACTGCAGGCCTCCGTAGAGAACGAGCAGGAGAGTATCCAGAGCTTTCATAACTTGTACTACAAGATGATGTTGGAGCAAAGATCAAAAGAAATCAATTTACCCAAGCTCAGCGCTCAGTGCGAGGTGAGGCCTGGGGCTGGTGGGCATCAGGACACCGGCCCTGAGCCCTGTGCTGACAGCCGGGGGCCCAGCCAGGTCCGCATGGGTCCTCATTGGCGTCTGTGCCCAAACACTGTGTGTGACTGTCACCCAGAGGCCGGGAGGCAGCCAGAGGCGTTTGACGGGCACAAGCACCTGGGCTGGTGGGGATGTGTCAGAAAAGACCTTTCAGCGGACCTGTGCTGTTTTCTGTTTTTAAGCTCATATATATATTTTTTTAATTTGAGAGAGAACAAGGGAGAGGGAGAAAGAGATAGAAACATCAATGATGACAGGGAAGCATCATTCAGCTGCCTTCTACACCACCCCCGCGGGGGATACCGCCCACAACCTAGGCATATGCCCTTGACCGGAAAGGAACCCAGGGCCCTTTAGTACGAGGTCCAATGCTCTATCCACTGCACGAAACTGGTTAGGGCCTGACCTTTGCTTTTGCACGTCGGGGCGCTGCATGGAAATAGCCAAGTGCCGTTTCCTCTGTCCTCTGGGCTGAGCTCTATGCTCTGCGCTCCCGTGTCATCGCATTGAATTCTCGCGATGCCTTTGTGAGCTGGGGGGCCCCGTCCTCAGACCTCTGAGGCAGAGGGTCTGGACTCCGTTTGATTGAAGCCAAAGCTTGGGCTTTCCTGCCCCTCCCACCTCAGCCCGAAATTCCTATCCAGCCTGTCATTTGTTTTATTGATGTCAGAGAGAGGAAGGGAGAGGGCGAGAGGGATGGAAACATTAGGGATGAGAGAATTTCTGTGATGGCTTCCTCTGCACGCCCCCTCCTGGGGATGGACAGCTCCTCCTGGGCGTGTTGCTTGAATAGGCATCTCACCAGTGAACTCCTGGTGCCTGGGAGGCCACTCCACCCACTGACCCACACCTGCCGGGCATCTTATTAATGAGATCGTTTACATTTCTTTTGAAAATGGCTGTGAAGTCCCCAGAACCTGCTGTACATTTTGCACTTAGGGCGCCTCTCAGTTCAGACTGGCTGCGTTTCAGTGCTCAGCAGCCACACGTGGGCAGTGGCCGCCCGATTGGCCGGTGCACTTGTCCTCCCCATGTCTTTGGCTGTGTTGGTCCTGCCGACGGGTGTGGCCCCTACCGAAAAGGCCCTCTTGTGCACGTGGCCTTTCTTCTCTGGGAGCAGTTTCCCAGCAGTGGAGCCACAGGGGCCGTGGTGGGGGACACATTGTTGATCTCTGTTTCAGTCGCTCACCCTCTTGACTAAGGAGTTGGAAGAGGAAAGAAGGCAACTGTGGAGCCAAATTCACACGGTGAAACAGCTGAGCAAGACCCTCCTGGAAGAGCGTGCGGGGACCAGGCCTCGGAATGAGTAAGGGGGTGGGGTGACCGACGCCTGTCTCTGCGGCTCTGGGCTTCCCGCTCCACGCCCAGCCTCCACATTCAGGACAGAGAGCCCCCTGGCGCACTGGCGTCGCCAGGGCAGGGCAAGGGGACAGACCATCTTCCCAGAGCCCTCGCCTCTCCTTTCTCAGGAATGGTCTAGATTTCTGCAAGGAGGGGTGGTTGCATTTTGCTGGCTTCCAAGACATGGCTCACTGCCAGCCCCTTCTTCTTCTGCTTTTGAGTTAAGCTCCATTTCAAAAATATGAGAGGTGAAGAGAGGCACCTAGGGGAGAGATCCAGGATCGCGGGATGAGCCCTTTCTGTGTCTGACTTCCCCCGAATGATCTGGAGGGGGGTTGTGGGTGCGCCGTGATTGTCCTCCCTCTGCTGACATGACACGGACCTGACTGTGGCATAGACACTGCGAGGGGCACAGGGCATGTGACCCGGTGGTCACACACCAGCAGGGGTGATGGGATGTGAGCAGTGTGTGCACAGCAGACAGATGGTGAGGAGCTCCATGGAGGTGTAGAAGGAAGCGTGGTGGTGAGCATCGGGATTCTGCTGCTGACCCAGATGGAGCCAGGGCCAGCCAGTGGGGCGGGACGTGGGGGGACGTAAAGATAGAGCAGGGGTGGTCTGGGTACAGGGAAGGCGCACACAGTGGCAGCAGGGAAGGCTGGAGCAGGGGTGGTCTGGGTGCAGGGAAGGTGCACCCAGTGGCAGGAAGGAAAGCCGGAGCAGGGGGCAATGAGATGTGGAAGGCATCCATGCCTCACTAAGGAGTGGGATTCACTAGGAGTGAGTGTTTATGGTCTAGAGGCCAAGGGAGCTGCCTGAAATGAGGCAGGAGGGAGCGGCTTGGTGCTGGAAACCTTGTGGATGGAAGTCAAGTAACCCGAGAGGCATCTGGTGGGCCCAGGGTGGCCTTCACCCCTCGGTCCTAGTGCTGCTGGACTGTCCTTCCTTGTGATGGGGTATGGCTGGCCCTGAGTGACAGGGACAAGGTCACAGTGACAACAGGGTCCTGTCCCAGCACCCCGGTGTCAGGGTGCTGCTTCACCGTTCTCCCGGATTCTTCTGCTCATCTCCAGCCGGCTCGCCACCCACTCAGGATGGCTTACCTGGAAAGCCACATTGTAGTTTGGTGCAAAAATGACTGGCCTGAGTTGGCTCTCTGTAACGCAGTGAGTACAAATGACCAGCAGAGGTTGGGCAGGTGCCAACTAGAAGCTTTGGTACCCAGGGGATGATGTGGTGATGGTTTGCATTAGACAGTGTCTGCAGGAGGCCAGGGAGTTGGCTGGCTTCCTGAGCTGCTCTGGGGGGAGTCCTCCCAGCCCAGGGAGGGTTGCGGGGCCTGCGCTCCGTGAGATTGTGTGCCTAATGGTGAGGGTCGGTCAAAGCAGACAGGGAAGCGCTCTAGCATAAGGCCGAGGAGCACGACTGTGGGAGGAGAAGAACACAGACTGGAAGAGCGGATGCTGAGCCAAGTGCGCTGGGAACCCAGCGGGTTCGGTGGGCCTAGACCCAGCGGTTTGTGAGTCATCACTTTTCATTCTGCCTACTTTATGGGGAGCTCTCAGATAAGCCCCGGATTTGGAGGAATCTGAGCAGCCTTTTGGCCGAAGGAGCCTGAGCTGCTGCCTCAAACCGGGGGACTCATTTTCCAGCAAGGAAACCAGGGGGCGAGCTGTCAAAGCCCACGAATTTGTGATCCTGAATTAAACATGGTTCGGGCCTTGCCCTCTTGAGATGAGGTCCAGCCTGAACCTTGGGGCTTTAGCAGGTCTCCCGTGTTAGGTTCCCAAGCCCACGCCACATGCTTCAATCTCCATATGCCCACGTGGCAAGCATGACGGTCCAGGATGTGAGTTGTTGTGAGCGACTGTAACGTAGACACGGAACACAAAGGTGCTCTGTCACGAGTGGGGAAAGCCACCTGGCGCAGGGGCCAGGTCGGTGGGCCCGAGCCACTTGCTTCCATCCCATATTCCCACGTGGCGAGCATGACAGTCATGAGCTCCGTGATGTCTGAGTCCCAGGGAAATGCCGGCCCTTAGGGCCAGGTCCCGGACCGGGCCGATAGTCAGTTTAAACATTTTATGTAAAACCAGATCGTTTTCTCTTTCTTCGCTCTTTACAGATGCTCCCTGATATCGGAGCCTACAGGAAAAGCAGAGGAGGAGGAGGACGACGACGATGACCAGTTATTGACACAAACAAACGTTGACCAGAAACGTGCTGCCGAGATGTGAGTTGTTCTCAGCGGCGGTAACTTAAACTAAGAACAGAGAGCCACCTGGAGCAGGGGCCTGGTCGGTGGGCCCACGCCACTTGCTTCCATCCCCGTATGCCCACGTGGCGAGTATGACGGTCATGAGCTCCATGATGTCTGAATCCCAGGGAAATGCCGGCCCTTTTGGGCCAGGTCCCGGCCCGGGCCGATAAGTCAGTTTACACATTTTATGTAAAACCAGATCGTTTTCTCTTTCTCCGCTCTTTACAGATGCTCGCTGATGACAGAGTCTACAGGAAATGCGGAGGAGGAGGAGGACGATGATGACCAGTTAATGACACAAACAAACGTTGACCAGAAACGTGCTGCCGAGATGTGAGTTGTTCTCAGAGGCGGTAACTTAAACTAAGAACAGAGAGCCGCCTGGAGCAGGCACAATGTCGGTGGGCCCACGCCAGTTGCTTCCATCCCGGTATGCCCACATGGCGAGCATGACGGTCATGAGCTCCATGATGTCTGAGTCCCAGGGAAATGCCGGCCCTTTGGGCCAGGTCCCGGACCGGGCCGATAGTCAGTTTAAACATTTTATGTAAAACCAGATTGTTTTCTCTTTCTCCGCTCTTTACAGATGCTCGCTGATGACGGAGTCTACAGGAAATGCGGAGGAAGAGGAGGACGACGATGACCACTTAATGATACAAGCAAATGATGACCAGAAACGTGCTGCCGAGATGTGAGTTGTTCTCAGAGGCGGTGACTTAAACTCAGAACAGACAGCCACCTGGAGCAGGGGCCAGGTCGGTGGGCCCACACCACTTGCTTCTATCCCTGTATGTCTACGTGGCGAGCATGACGGTCATGAGCTCCATGATATCTGAATCCCAGGGAAATGCCGGCCCGGGCTGATAAGTCAGTTTACACATTTTATGTAACTAGATCGTTTTCTTTTTCTCTGCTCTTTACAGATGCTCGCTGATGACAGAGTCTACAGGAAATGCGGAGGAGGAGGAGGACGACGACGAGCACTTAATGATACAAGCAAATGATGACCAGAAACGTGCTGCCGAGATGTGAGTTGTTCTCAGCGGCGGTAACTTAAACTCAGAACAGACAGCCACCTGGAGCAGGGGCCAGGTCAGTGGGCCCACACAACTTGCTTCCATCCCCGTATGTCTACGTGGCGAGCATGACGGTCATGAGCTCCATGATGTCTGAATCCCAGGGAAATGCCGGCCCTTGTGGGCCAGGTCCCGGCCCGCTCCGATAAGTCAGTTTACACATTTTATGTAAAACCAGATCGTTTTCTCTTTCTCCGCTCTTTACAGATGCTCGCTGATGACGGAGCCTACAGGAAATGCGGAGGAGGAGGAGGAGGACGACGATGACCAGTTAATGACACAAACAAACGTTGACCAGAAACGTGCTGCCGAGATGTGAGTTGTTCTCAGCGGCGGTAACTTAAAATAAGAACAGAGAGCCACCTGGAGCAGGGGCAAGGTCGGTGGGCCCACGCCAGTTGCTTCCATCCCGGTATGCCCACGTGGCGAGCATGACGGTCATGAGCTCCGTGCTCTCTGAGTCCCAGGGAAATGCTGGCCCTTGTCGGCCAGGTCCCGGACCGGGCCGATAGTCAGTTTAAACATTTTATGTAAAACCAGATCGTTTTCTCTTTCTTCGCTCTTTACAGATGCTCCCTGATGTCGGAGCCTACAGGAAATGCGGAGGAGGAGGAGGAGGAGGAGGAGGACGACGACGATGACCAGTTAATGACACAAACAAACGTTGACCAGAAACGTGCTGCCGAGATGTGAGTTGTTCTCAGCGGCGGTAACTTAAACTAAGAACAGAGAGCCACCTGGAGCAGGGCAAGGTCGGTGGGCCCACGCCACTTGCTTCCATCCCCATATGCCCACGTGGCGAGCATGACGGTCATGAGCTCCGTGATGTTTGATTTCCAGGGAAATGCCGGTCCTTGTGGGACAGGTCCCTGCCCGGACCAATAAGTCAGTTTACAAATTTTATGTAAAACAAGATTGTTTTCTCTTTCTCCGCTCTTTACAGATGCTCGTTGATGACGGAGCCTACAGGAAATGCGGAGGAGGACAACGATGATGACCACTTAATGATACAAGCAAACGATGACCAGAAACATTCTGCCGAAATGTGAGTTGTTCTCAGCGGCGGTAACTTAAACTCAGAACAGACAGCCACTTGGAGCAGGGGCCAGGTAGGTGGGCCTACGCCACTGCTGCTCTGTCAGTAATGGGGAAAGCCAAATGGAGCAGGGACCTCTTTGTTGGGCCCCCACCTTCCCTTCTGTCCAGGTCCCCTGTGCCCACGTCCCTCCCTGCTCTGAAAGAATGGAATTTCTTTCCGTCCCGCCCTCGGGGCATCCTCGGAGGGATGGCAAATGCAGCTGGCCATGAGCCTGTGGCAGGGGCCTGGAGTCTGCGGTTTAGAGCCACTGAAGTAGGACTGTCAGGCTGTGTCTCCAGGTTTCAGGACATGGAACGCCGTGTTTCTGTTTGGGGAAGGAAGCGTAGCCCGGACACCGGGCCAGCACCCATGGTCTTCAGGCTTCCCTTTTGGACTTCCCTACATTCCTCTGGAGTCTTTGGGCCTCAGGGTGGCTCACCATCACGTACACTTTTGCAGAGCAGCAGCCCAGCGGGGGGCCAGCTTAGTCCCTGAGATTGCCAGGCTCAATCCAGCAGGCCTTTCCCTGGGCGCGGGCCTGAGCCCCAAGAGATGGGCCTTCAGGTTGTCCTGCCCCAGCCCAGCCTCGAGGTCAAATCACCAGAATCCCGCAAGGCCTCCTGTGGACATCCCAGAAGCTCAGCATTTCCCAGCCTCTGCCCGGCCCTGGAGTGGATAGCACATCAAGGCATCAGTGGGGAAAGGGAGGGAGCTGAGGAAGCACAGTGCTGCTCCCCTGCAGAGCTGGGATTGAACCAGATGCGGTTCTTCTTGTGACATGAGAATGCTATTTGAAGTTAGCTGCAATGATTACCCTTTAAGTTCACTGCTTCCATTTATTTATTTTTATTTCATTTTATTTATTCTCTATAATAACAGGCTAATATGCAACTTGTGCCCTCACTGGGAGTTTGACCAGGGAACGGGGACAGCCAGCCAACGGCCTGTGGTCCCTCCTCCAGGCAGGCCAGGCCAGATGGGGCCCAGTATTGGGTTGGGCCGGCCAAACCCCACCCATGCACCAATTGGTGCACTGAACGTCTAGTCTATATATTTGGAGAAACATTTTTATTGTTTTCAGAGAGGAAGAGAGAGAGAGAAACATCAATGATGAGAGCGAACCATTAATTGTCTGCCTCCTGCACGTCCCACATGGGGAATTAAGCCCGAAACCCGGGCATCTGTCCTCGACCAGAATGGATCCCAGGACTCTTCAGTCCAGAGACTATCACTCTATCCACTGAGCCCAACTGGCTAGGGCTATTTTAATTTTTTTTAAACATCACCTGGGTGTGGGCAAGAGAGAGAGAGAGAGAGACCTCAATATGAGAGAGACACTTTGAATGGTTGCCAGCTCACACCCCCCCACTGGCCCAGGGATAAATCTGTAACCCAGGTACATGCCCTTGACCCAGAATCAAACCGTTGACCCTTGGGTGCTCGGGCCAGGGCTCTAACCCCTGAGGCACGCCGGTCAGTGTTCACTCTTTTTCATCCAAATGGCCCACTGGGCCTGCCCTCTTGCCCCCTCACCCAATTCCTCAGTGCCGGGAAGGGGCAAAGTCTGCCCGCCTGTCCCACGTGCTATCAGCTCTAGCCGGGAATGAGGAGGTCCTGCCCTTTTGGAAATGCCCTTGGATGCACAGTTGCCAGCACAGCTAGATGACACGGCACCTGTTCCGGTGCCTCCCAGGGACCCAGAGTGGAGGCTGCATGTGAAGTTCTGGTTCCCGAGAGGCTAGTGTGGTTTCTGCCTCCGGGAACGCTTCTCCCCTCCCTGGGTCTGTGTGAATGAACTGCAAATGTGTCCCATGCCCTGAGGCCACATGCGATGATCATGGTGCTGGTGACACACGTTCGTAGGAACCTGGTGCTGAAGCCCCAGTCAACGGCCACTTTCCCGGCTGAAGGGGCAGCGAGGGTTGGCATGTCCTGAACCTCTGCTTCTAATAGGAGAAAGCGCAGGAGTCGACTGAGAGCATTCCTCAGATTCTTCCAACGCCAGAGACGCGGCTCAAGAGGACAAGCCAAGTCACCGGCAGAGAGCGCTCCCGGGTCCCCGGAGGCCACCCCAGCCGGCTCGGGCCGGCTGGAAGACAGAGACACAGGCAGTGAGCCCCTGCCAAAAGGTAGGAGGCGCTGGGCTGGCTGCAGGAGGGCAGTGCAGGGGAGGATGGCAGGCCTCCCTCGTGGGCAGGGCAGAAGCATCGAGAAGCCAGCTGGGTGTGCACACGTGTGCTTGGAGGCTGAAAGGGGTGCTCCGCACACACCCACCCACGTTGGGCCCCTTACGTGTGCGGACACCCTGATAGAGAATGTGAACCCCCGTCTCTGTTGTGGTGGTTTCGTCCCAGAACCATTTAGTACCTTCAGCACGAGAAGCTCCCCATCACGGACACTGTGGTGGGTCCTTGAGTATCCAGAGCGGATCTCCCGACAGTTGCCACAGAGAGAAGCTCGGGAGAGTATGTCTGTGGGCTTCCTGGTCTGTGCCAGGCCTCAGATTAGCCATTTCTGTGGGGAGATCCCAGGCATGTAACACGTCATGGACATCTGCCTGGTCTTCAGCAAGGCTCGGGCTCTGCTCTTCCCGGGCCTCTCAAAGCAGGTGGGGTTCTCCTCTCCCCCCGACCCGGCCCTGAGAACTCCCACCAGGGGGCCAGCATTTAGGACTGTGGCGGGCAGGAGCCAGAGGTGCCAGGGTTTTCTAGCTGCATGTGCTGCTGGCGTTGCCTGGGACCTAAGAGGCTGGCAGCTGTGAGCTGCCCCGTTTCGTGCTCATAAAAAGAAAATGAATGGGTGGTGGCAGTGACAGTTTTGTCAGCATTGCCAGCTTGCTGACAGTGACTGTGAGAGTGCCCGACTGCAGCCTGGTTTCAGAGAAGTGAGGTGTGGTGGTGGTGGTGGTGGGGTGGGTGAGTGTGTTCATCTTACAACCGACTGAAGAGAGCCATCGCCTTAAATGTCGTTTAGTTTTCAAATTCACTTGGAAATATCATTTTATTGGTTATTCTATCTAAAGAGTGATATGCAAATTGATGTATTTCTGCCACACCAACAAGCCATGCCCACCATCCTATCAGGATCGAGTATGCAAATTAACCCAACCAAGGTGGCTGCGGCCACAGAGAGAGCAGAAGGCTTGGGTTTCTCCGGCAATGGAGGGAATCAAGCTTTCTGCCTGCCATGGTCTGCCTTGGCTTCTGCTACTGCCTACAGAGTTTCAATTATAGAAGATGCATAAATCCCAGCCAAGGTGGTTGCAGCCACAGGGTGAGCAGGAGGCTTGGCTCTGCTCAAGGTTACAAAGTTTCAGTTATAGAGGATAAATGAACGCAGATACCACGACCTCCTCTTGGGTTGATAGGGGGCGTGGCCTGCATGCAAACCACTAAAGGCCCCTGGCCCAGGCCACCTCCCACCTCAAGGGAACCACCACCCTGGTCCGAGGCACCCTTCAGGGAAAACCAACCGGCCCCCACCCGTTCACCAGGCCTCCATCCTGTCTACTCCTCTTATCTAATAAATGAATAATATGAAAATTGACCGTCATGCCAACATTCAAAATGGCTGCCCCATTGTGGTCAAAGATGACTGACCTCATGTGGACACAAGATGGCCACAACAAGATGGCCAGCAGGGGAGGGCAGTTGGGAGGGACCAGGTCTGCAAGAGAGGGCAGTTGGGGGCATTGAAGACTGTAGGAGAGGGCAGTTAGGTGTGGCCAGGCCAGCAGAGGAGGGAAGTTGGGGGGCGACTGGAGGAAGGGCAATTGGGGGGGGGACCTAAGCCTGCAGGGGAAAGCAGTTGTGAGCATTAGGCATCAATCCGGCTCACAGGGGAGTGGTTGGGGGTGATCAGGCTGGCAGGCAGAAGCAGTTGGGGGCCATCAGGAAGTAAAGCAGGCAAGCAGTTGGGAGCCAGCAATCCTGGATTGTGAGAGGGATGTCCGACTGCCCATTTAGGCCTGATCCCGGTAGGCAGTCGAACATCTTCAGATTGGAGAGGGTGCAGGCTGGGCTGGGGGACACAAACCCCCTGTGCACAAATTTTCTGCACCGGGCCTCTAGTTCACCTGTAAACCCGCCAAATATGCGCCCTGGGAAAGTGCAATTTGCTGAAGGACACTAGGACTTTCTGAAGACGGGGCCAGGCCTGAGACTCGTGCGCTCCCAGGGGCTGGCGTTACAGGACCCGACAGGCCCCAGGGCCTGGGACAAGACGCCCTGTGAGTGTGACTGGCGCACCAGCCGTTCCGAGGGCCCTCACCACTTCAGGTCCTGCTGTGTGGCTCGAGATGCAGCCATGAAGTGTTCACTCCCGGACCCACTGTCTGGGGACTGGTGCTTGCATTCCCAGCCTCTCGGGGGTTGAATTAGGTGAAATGCTCACGTACAGGTAAATGATCATGAAGCTTATTGACTTATTGACATTGTTTTAACTAGAGGGTTCTGTAGCCTCGGGTTTTCATACTGGCCCTTCAAACTCTTTGACATTTATCACGTCAACTCCTGGGATTGGCTAAGTTGATTAGTGAGCTATAATCAGCCTAATTGGGTTAGCAACACTTTCTGAGAAAGAACTGCTTGACAGATCCAGCTGTGGTTGGATCCATGAGTGAGCAGGTGTGGTTGATGTTAGTATCAGCAGCCGTGCGATGGTGCTTTCTGGGCTCAGCGGCCTTTCTGTAGGTGACCCGCCTAATCCGTCTCCTTGAGTCTAACTGCAGGGTGAGCTGGGCACGCTTCCTGTCCCCTGTTCAGAGCCGGGAAGGTGAGGCTTGACAAGGGTAAGCACTGGCCCAGAGGATAAGTGTTGGAGCTGGGTTCCAAACCGGGCCTGACAGGTTACGGGCCCGAGTTCCTAACCTCTGTGAGCAGGGCCTGCACTTCAAACTGCTTTGGTCCCTGAAGATGCTGCACCATCTTGGGGCACCAGCACTGAATAGTGGGTCCCTTCTCCTTTGGTGTGAGCTGTGGCCAGCAGGTGGTGCTGTGGGGGCAGAAATAACAGGGGTGCCGCCCTGCACTTGAATCCTCAGTGAGAACTGGGAGAAATCCCTTCTACTCATCCATGTACATGACGAGTTGAGGAAGTCAGACCACTCGCCTGCTCTCATGAGACTATGATTTGAAAGTTGTGAAGGGCAAACCTAGAGGAGAGGATGTGTCGGGATCTAAACTGCGATTATCCTTGATTTTGAGGGTGTTTCGGTATGAAATAGAGGTAGACATTTTCTGTTTCCTTTTCTTTTTTTAATATAGATTTTTTTTATAGAGAGGAAGAAAAGAGGGATAGAGAGTTAGAAACATCGATGAGAGAGAGTCACAGATCAGCCGCCTTCTGCACCCCCCCCCCCACTGGGGATGTGCCCGCAACCAAGGTACATGCCCTTGACCGGAATCGAACCCAGGACCTTTTAGTCCCCAGGCTGACGCTCTATCCACTGAGCCAAACCGGTTTCGGCGAGGTAGGCATTTTCATTATGTTCAAGTCATCCTGCTGTGGAGGCTATTTGAAGTTCAAGAATCATCAGTGATCCGAAGCGGGTTTGGCTCAGTGGATAGAGCATTGCTCTGTGGACTGCAAGGTGCCAGGTTCAATTCCGGTGAAGGGGATGTACGTGGTTGCAGGCACATCCCCGGTAGGGGTTGTACAGGAGGCAGCTGGTCAATGATTCTCCCTCATTGACATTTCTAGCTCTATATCCCTCTCCCTTCCTTTCTGTGTAAAATCAGGAAAATATATTTTTAAAATAAAATGGTAAAAAAATAAAAAGGTTCATGAGTGAGCCCTGCCCGTATGGCTCAGTGCTGATAGCATCACAGGACCAAAGGGGCGCAACTTTGCTTTCCAGTCAGGCGCACATACCTCGGTTGCAGGATTGATCCACAACCACGGTTGGGGTTTGTGAGAGAGGCAACCAGTGGATGTATCTCTCTCACATCCATGTTTCCCTCTCTCCCTCCCTCCCTCCACCTCTGTGCTCCTTTCCACTCTCTCTCTAAAGATCAATGAAAACTATACCCTCCCGTGAGGACTTTTTAAAAAGAAGTATTATGACTGAGTAGCTCGGGTGGTCTACGTTACTGCATGCAGCAGGCCAGAAACATGCCCTAAGTGTCCCAAGGTCTTTGCGGAGGAGCAGGAGTTGGTTGTGTGTGAGCCAAGTTGTCAGGGAGCCTGTCACTAAAATGGATGAGTAAGCCCAGCTGGCGAGGCTGCGTCGGTTGAGCATCGTCCCGGGAACCAGGAGAACCCCTTGTGATTCCCGGTCAGGGCGCAGGCCCGGGATGCAGGCTCGATCCCCAGTACGGGGCGTGCAGAAGATAGTCGATCCATCTTTCTCATCAGTGATGTCTCTATCTCCCTCTCCCTCCCCCTCTCTGACAATCAATAAAAACACATTGGACCAAAACATGGAGGAGTAAGAAAAGCCGAGCCCTAAATCGATAAACACCTTGTTTAATAACGTCACCCGGTGACATGGGAAAGGGGTCTAACGCGCTGTCTCCTCCAGCAACACAGAGTTCCCCTCTGGAGCTCCGCAGCGCACCGGCTCCAGGCGCCACTCCGGGGGCTCAGTGGAGTCCGAGCACAAGTGACTCACGGAGTCCTGGTTCGGGGTGGGCCGTGGGGAATGTGGCATCTCTCCTGGGCCGGGCAGGATCCTGATTGTCCAAGTACATTTAGCGAACGTAGCGTCATTGGTCATTATTCAATTCATTCATTTGCTATTTTCTGTGTTTTTTATCTTTCCTCCGTTGGCTTAATAATTTAGCAACCAGGCAACAAAAGAGTGCCTTTTGGAGCAGGAAGAAGAAGGACAAAGTCAAAGACCAGCCTCCCAGGGCCAGCTCGACTTTGTCTAACCTCATATGTTGCTGCAATGGTTAAATCCCCCCACCCCCACCTTCCTAACGAGCCTCTCCCTTTTTTTCGATCCCGAAGATTTATTATCCTTCCCCTTTATCCCTGTCTTGACCATATACCCTTTATTTCTGAAAAATTAAAAAAAAATTAAAAAAAAAGACAAAATCAACAACAACAAAACAACAAACAAGCCCAAAGAAAATCAGTACTTCTGGAAAAAAAAAAAAAAAAAGATCCCATAGCAAATGGAAACCTCTATCGCCATGACAACAAGGCCACATCAAAGCCCAGGAGCCGCCATCGGTGTGCCTGGCTAACTTCTGTGTCATCTACTTGGACCCCGGCACTGACCCTGCTTCCTGGGCTGCCACGGCCTGTTCCTGCCTCCACCGGGCTCCCTTAGGCACACTGGGAAACGCAAAGTGACTCTGGCTTGGCTGCTGTCTGTCCATCTCCGCCTCGCAGTCCCCACGGTGAGTTCACGCACTGGATGCCTGATTTCAAGTGGTAACACGAGGTGCTTCCGACCTCATGGTGGAGTGTACACCTTGAGGAGCTGAGGGGCAGGGGACAGGTCCTGGCAGAGTGAAGAGAGGGCCTGCAATCCGGACAGTGGGAGGGCTCCGGGCCCACAGCCCCCGGGCTGCCTGGAGCCAGACCCTGTGCCAAACAGCCTTGTCCTCCTGCTCCTGGACCTCCAGCCGCGTGCATTTGCCACTTGGGTTTGGAGAGCACATCTAGTCCCAGTGCGAGGTAGCTGGAGGCCTTTTAGGGGTTTTTCCCTCGTGGTTTCTTAAAATTAGGGTTCTGTTTGCCTTTGATAAGGGTATTGTTCACGAGTAAATGCACAGCTTGCAGAAAAGCACAAAACACAAGGTGAGCTCCTTGTGCAGTAAAGGCACCATGCGGGGAGATGAGGACGTCTTCAGCCCACGGCTGTTGGGGTGGCCACCGACTTGGTTGTCAAGTCCTCAGGGTGCCGTCCTGGCCCGTGAGGGCCCGGCCCACAGGTCTCGGTGGTCCTGAGCGGACACGGGTCAGGGTGCTTTTAGGTCAGGGATCTGAGGACACAGCGTCACACAGCAGCTGTGCCCAGGACTTCATGTGCTGGCCTTGTGCCGACATTTGGTGGAGCCTCGTGAGTTGGTCCTTCACGTTCTCCCAGCTGCTCAGGGCCCGTGCTGTGAGCGAGGGTTATAGCGAGGGCCGGCCTCCCGGGGCCTTGGCTCAGGTCTGCTGCGGCCAGGGCCTCCCGCTCAGACCACGGCCGTGAGGCACAGGCCCGCTTTTGTCCCGGGCTCCGTGTGCCCTGCTGCCTCTGCTCTAGGCCTCGGTGTGGTCGCCCACCTTGGCATGGGATGTGGCAGCCCATTTCTCACCGTCCTTCTCTGCCCCAGGCCCTGGGCACCTAATACTGACGGGAGCCCCCCGCCCCCCGGGAGGCAGCCTGGACTGCACACATGCCTCTGCTGACCCAGCCCCAGCCCTGGCGTCCTGGCCAAGGCACTGCGTGTGCTGGGCCACGCTGGGCTGTGAGCAGGCCCAGCAGGAGCGGGAACTTTGGGGCTGGCCATGTGGCCTGCGCAGGGGCCGCCCTGGGGGGGAGGGCTCCCCGAGGACCCTCCTGTCCTCACTCCCGCCTCTCTGTCATGTTCTCTTCTCTCTAGGAAATTCCCAGTTGCCTGATAACCTTCCAAGGTGACGGTCAGAACCACCACGCTCTCCCTACCACTGACCACCGGAGGCCAGCAGGCCCAGCTGCCAGGAGAGGAGGGAGGACGCATCCAGCTCTGTGCCCACAGGACTGCCAGCCCCTCCGGGAAGCTGCTGGAGGTGGGCAGCATATAAAGCCCAGCTTGAGACCTGCTGAGGCCGAGGCCCACCCAGTGCACCTGAGGCAGCCCGCCTCCCAGAGCCTGTTTCTGGGCAGAGCCGGACACCACGCGGCTGCCTGACCGCCCACACACCTGCACGCGGGCGCTTCCCTGAACAGGTTCGTCAGCCTGGCCTCGGCCCGGCTGCTTGGGGCCCGCGTGCCAGAGGCCTGCAAACAGGAGTCTCCCTGCAGCCGGAGATTCTGAGGCCTTGGGGGGCAGAGAACCAGCCAGCCACCCCCTGCCTCTCCTCCTTCAGCTCCTTCAGGGCCTGGGCCCCACTGCTGACCCCTGGACACGAGGCCCTTCTCAGTGGCTCCCCCAAAGGAAGACAGGCTGGCTCCTCTGCTGCCCTCTGCCGCAGCCCACCGTGGCCACAGGAGGCAGCGGCTCCCGCCCAGCACCGCACAGCCCCGGCTGCCAGGACCAGCGCCAGCCCCGACACTCAGGGCAAGTGGCCCCGTGGCCCCTTCCCAGCGGACCTCCTCCTCTCCGAGGGGACGGGTCCAGGGCAGGAGCATAGAGAGGGGCTCCCTGCCACTAGATCATACAGGGATCCCGACATGGCTCCCCGCCAACGGCCCCTGAGGACGTGGGTCCTGGGAACAACAGGCGGCAGAGAGCAGGCGGCAGCCCCACAGCAGCGCGGGCCCGGCAGACAGTGTCTGAGGATGGAGCGTGGCCGTGGTGACTCGTCTCAGGCCCCGCAGCTCCTGAACCTTACGAACCTTGACCAGCCTTCTGACCGCCTGGGCCCCCCCTCCCATCCACCTGAGGGGCCAGATCGCCTTCAGAACGAGGAAGGGTTCCCACTACTTCCATCTGTTGGTGACAGCGCTGTGCCAGCCCCAGGGTCACGCTCCCACCATGGCAGCAGGCGCCTGCCCTCAGCCACTGGTCTCTTTGGACCAAATCCACGTTGGCCTGGGGCTGCGCGCAGGACAATGACTAACCCACTCTCCGAGGCAGACACTGTCAGCATGCCCCTTAGATCACATGTCAGCCACCGGACCTCCATGGAAGCGTGTGCGCGTGGCCCCGGCTGAGGGGATACACATGCACGCATGCTCTCGGGACTGCGCCCTCATGGTCCATAACTTGACTCTGTCTCCAGAATCCAGTAATCCAGGGGAAGCCCAGACCGGCCAAACTACAAAGACCTCGAGGCCCGGGGTGACCCTGGACCAGGCTCGCTGTGACCCCAGAGCATCGCCCAGCCAGGCCTGGCCCCACGCCCCTCGGCCCTGGCCCAGGCGCCTGCCAGGCAGGTGGTCTCAGGCCCTGCCTCTCTCCAGCTGGCTCCTGGGCCTCACGGGACCTGCCCCCCTGCTCACTTTTCTACAAGCACTGGCTCTGCCAGGCCTGGGTCAGAGAAGCACGCCCCTCCGCGCAGTGGCCACAGTGCGCAGAGGGAGCGTGTGCGAGAGGCAGGTGCGGCCTGACAGGTATTGGGGCTGCAGCGCCCAGTGTCCCCATTTATGGTGAGACTTTGGTTCATTATTTCTGAGTGACTTCCTGGGACAGAAACCAAATTTAATATGTTACACCACTGCTGCAGGCACTGGTGAAATTATGTGCTTTAAGGTGTCCCCCCAAATGTATGTAGTACAGGCTGTTCCCCAAATATATGGTACTACAGGGTGTCCCCCAAATACTATATGCACCCACGTGTCCCCCCAAACGTACACACAGTTTAACAGCTGATACCTCCATTTCACTCCTTTTCAGGTTAACGGATTTGACGGGATGGGTGACGCCAGACTAAGCTTTGAACAAAGAAGATGTAGCCTCTGGACTTTCTTTTGGGGACACATACGGGGTGAAGGGTCTGGTCCCGCCCGGGCCACGGTGCAGGCATCCAGGGCCGCTGTGGACAGGGGATGCGCAGAAACACGAACACAGCGATTCTCGGTGTTTGCGGTTCCATTGCTTCCTTAGCAGCAGCGCCTGGACCAGACTACCGCGGCCATGGAGTCCAAACATCAAGAATCACTCCTTCGGTTCGGGGTTTGTGCGCATCTCTTCAAGCAGCTGCCCTGGATTCCTCGCCTGCTGGGCGTGGGTCCCTAAACTTTACCTTGTGTGTGTCCCCGTAGAAAGCCTCACAGAGAAATGTTCTTCATCCAAATCTTAGTCTGTCTTCACCCATTTCTTCAAGTCAGTTAAACCTGAAAAGGAGTGACAATTAAGTGCTTTAGCGGTGGTTGAAGTGTGTACATTTTGGGGGGACACTATATTTCCACTCAGTGGGGTGCAATTTCCACCATGTGTCTAACCTTGGTATACCTTTTTCGGGGGACACACTATATTTACATCCTGTGAGTGTCCTTTTCCATCTGACCTCTGTACCTGTTTCCATCTGACAGCCTGTATTTGCATGGAGTGGAACTTCTTGTCCTGCAGCAGCCTCACCTCTGTATAGTGTTTTGGGGACAGCCTGTATTTACATGGAGTGGAACTTATTGTCCTGCAGCAGCCTCACCTCTTTATAGTGTTTTGGGGAACAGCCTGATTTTACATGGAGTGGAACTTATTGTCCTGCAGCAGCCTCACCTCTGTATAGTGTTTTGGGGGACAGCCTGTATTACATCAATTGGCGTCAGTCTTTGCCATGGGGAGTCGCACCTGCTGTCTGTCTGTGGCCGTTCCCTGCACGCTCGGGTCCTGTTGTTCCTGAGCTGCTCTTCCTGGGATGGGGGCGGCCTGGTGACGGGTTCTGGAGGAGGTTTTCCTTTGCAGCTCATGTGCTGAGCACTGACAGGCTTTTCTTCCGAGTGCTTGGAGATTGTACTGAGCAGCCTGTAGGGCGCATCCATGATGGCTTGAATAAAGTGAGTTGGCATAGAATTGAGTCCTTGTTTTCCTCTCCGCACATCACTGGCAGCGATGTCGGGGCTCTGGGCTGGCTCCCCGAGTGGGCCCCCAGGCTCCTGGGCCCTGGAATGCAGACCTCCCGGGGCCAGGCGGTCAGAGCATGAGGAAGGAGGCTTCCTGTTCACCAGGCAGCAGCCGTCCCAGTCCTGGGTGTGTTGTAAGCTCATGTGAGTTTAATCCATTTTGATTTGGGGTTTATAGCACAGCAGGAGCTCAGCTCCAGACCATCCTTTGGATTTTCCAAGCTACTCCCACTGGGAAGAGGCAGAGGAGGGAGGGAGGCACCTGAGATCCCCCCGACCCACTCTCATGGCGGGCTGTCCAGCTGCCACCTGCGTGACCCTTCTTTCCTCACCAGCCTCTGCTGGCAGGTGCCTCCTCGCCCCCCTCCCGTTCTTTGCTGGGGCCCAGCTCCTGTGGGAGCCGCACTCAGCGCGCCGCCCTCCCCGTGCTGGACCCAAACTGAGCGCAGGCCCTGCAGGCCGCCTCCCCTGGCCTTGGGCTGCTGCAGGGTTTGACTCTGGCCAGGCCTTCCCTGGGAGCTCTCAGCCTCTGTCCCTGACTCTCTCCCGCCTGGGACAGCTCTCCAGGCTCCCACTGGCCAGCCCCCGGGCCACTCCCATCCCCTCCACAGACACTCACTGAAAGCTTCCTGGGTGCTGGCTCCCGGGTTGCACCGTGCAGGCAGTCCCCCCACACCCCCGCCCCCTCTGCAGGGCTGACCACCTGCTCCCCTAGCACTGACCACTCCTGAGCTTCAGGCCTGAGGTCGGCTGCCTCGGACCCTCTGCCCAGGCTGCAGGCTTCCCCCTCTCCCCCTGACTCCTCTGGGCTCCCTGCTTACCCAAGGCACCAGCTGTCCATCACAAAAGCCCAAAGCCTGTGGTGCAGTGGAGTGGCCCACCTCTCCCTGCTTCCCACAGGTGGTAGCTCCCCTGAACTGGAAATGGGTCTGGAATCTGCCGCCCACTTAGCTGACTGTTCTCATTCCAGGACGCCTGACACCCCTGTCCCTGGGTCTTGGCAGGGACTTGCCAACTGGTCTGCCTGCCTCCCACAGCTCCTCAGCCCCATGGCACCTCTGGGCATCCACCCAGTGACCTTCCTCTTTGAACTTCCCTCCCTCAGCCTCCACACTAGCTACACCCATCCCTCTGAGGACCAGGTGCTCCATGGGGCTCACCAATGAGTGCACCCCATCTGCTCTCACCCCTCCCCCAGCCCCAGACCAGCTGGTGCACACCCACAGCTTTCCCTGCAATCTTCCCAGAGGCTGGGAGCACCTCTAGCCCAGGCCTCCCTGGCAGCCTCCAGACCTGTTCCAGCTTGGATGTCCCAAGACACCGCCAACCCTCAATGCTCAGCACACCGTTTCCCATCCTCCCACTAAAGCCTCTGTGAGCCTCCTCTCTCACCTTGTCCCCCGCACCCAGACCCTGCTTGGTACCCTCCCTCCCTTCCCCGTGTCCCATCCATCACTCCCTCAGCTGCTTCCAATTCTGAGGTATCGCTCACAGACCATGGAACCCAGATGCTGGGTGGGCCCATGGGCGGTACCACGGGGTCCTCTTGCTGAGAGGACTCCCTAACCACGCCCTCCTGACCTCCATGCCCCCCCCCACCCTGCCCTGGCTGGGAGCTGTGTGGTCTGGGGATTGGAAACATCCAGGTGATGCTCAGGGCTGAGGTCTGCCTGCAGAGAGGGTGGGGTCACCTGTGGCCCCAGAGGGGCTCCCCCTGGGAGAGCAGGACTGTGAGGAAATGGGAACAGGTTGGGCAAACCTCAGGAAGGAAGGATCCAGCCAAATCTTTACCAAACAACTAGAGGAAGAGGAGGAAATACCTTTATATGTACACACACACACACACACACACACACACACACACGTCACGAGCACACGGGTATATAAGCGTATACACAGCCCACTGATTCCCTTAGAAAGCTCTCATTGATTTTCACCAAACAGATGTACTTACAGCCAAGCTGTGCTTGCCCTCCACTGACGGGTGAGTGTCGTTCCCACGAGAAGGTTGGGTGAAGCTTTCTCTCCCGTTAGCAGGTAAGACAAGCGGAAGGTGTGTGTGGGATCCTCACTCTTTTGTTCACGATGTGAGTGACTGCTCAGTGGCGTAGTGCTTTTCTGGATGCAATCCCGAGTCCTTCCATTCCTGTAATGTGTTTGCTCTGGAATGCCTACAGACATCTTTTTAAAACCAGAGAGACCATTTACGTGCCATAACATTCCCTCAGGACACACTTGTAGGTTTAATCTTTACTATTAACATTTTCTTCATCACTTTCTCACATCTAGAGACAATAGGCACAGCAGAAAACAAATCAAGTCCTGGTTTGGTAACATTGGCCAATTCCTACGGTGTGAACATTTCCACCAGTGTCCACTTCAACCTGGTGACACAGTGTCCCTAAGCAGGGAGATGGGAATAGGTGTGCGGTGCCACCCTGCTCTATGATATCACCCCCACGCAGGTACAATAGGTCTGACTAACCCCAAGAGTGTGGGTTACAAGGAAACAATGGCACGTGACAAGCTTTAGGATTTCTTTCTAAAAAGGCTGGGTGGGCTGAAGGGAAGGGGCCTGCGAGGGTGAGGGTGAGCCCTCTGCTGGGCGCACACCAAAGAGGACCTGCTGGAGGCGCTGGGAAGGGCTGCAGGGGACCGAGGTCAGCTCCCAGGTCTTCCGGAATGTTCTCTCCCAGGCTCAGTGGGTGGAGACCAGGGAAGACAGCTGGCTTGTGGCTCGGTGACTGGCTGGTGAAAGGAGCTGGAGAAGAGGGTCAGGGTGACCTTGCAGCCTAGGGTCCCCCCATTTTCCTTCCCTTCTCACAGGGCATCTCCATGCTCACCTCTCACCTATCAGGTGGGCAATGAAAACCCTGGAAGCAGTCAATGAAGGAGGTGGGGGTGATGGACAGGCATCCTCTCTCAATTTGAGTGTGAGCTGGCACAGAAGTAGCTGGGAAACTTGCACTCACGTTTTCATTAAAATAGATTTATACATTTTCCCTCAGCTATTTCTAGGATGACAGCCTATGAAAATCTGGCATGTCCTGCAAACTCTCTCTCTCTCTCTCTCTCTCTCTCTCTCTCTCTCTCTCTCTCTCTCTCTTTCTCTCTCTCTCTCCCCCTCTTTCATGGACATATGTGTGCACTCCTGCACCCTGTCCATACCACTTGCCCTGTAGCACACCCGTCAGCCCCTGTGTTATTCATGGACTGTCTCATGTTTGCGACCAGGCCTCTCACCCGGAGCAGAGAAACAGAACTTCCTGCCCACCTACTGCCCTGAATACCTTCGGAGGTTGCTGGCATTCATTCAGGGAGCAGCTACTGTGTGCTACACCCCTTCTAAGCACCCCGTGGGAATAAATGGTTTAATTCTTTGGTTCCTGTTAAATGGGGTGAATGGCTCCCTCTTCCCAATTGGCCCCAGAGAAATCATTGCATGAGGAAGAGGCATGGGCGCCAGGGTGGAGGATAGAAGGGAGACGCTGTAGAGACTTGGGTGGGGGCAGTGAGGTGCCCAGGGAGCCAGGGATGAGCCAGCTTCCCGGGCACCCCGCCTGCTGCTCCTCAACCCCAGCCTGGAGGCTGCAGCTGGGAGTCCCTTCCTCTCCTGTGGCTTCTCTCCAGGAGTGAAGGACACAGTGACCAGGCAGCTGGGCAGGGACCAGAGCTCCCCACTCTGCCTGGGAGACGCTCCCCCTGGAGATCAGGGCAAGGCTGGTCCTTCTGGGGCTGCAAGGGAAAGTGTCTCCCAGCTTCTGGTGCTGCCAGCTGTCTTTGGTTCCTTGGCTTGGAGACCCATCCTCCGCACCCATCTCTGCATGTGTCCAAGTCACATGACCTTCTCTCTGCTAGTGACTCTCATTTCTCTCTTTCTTTCTTTCCTTTTCTTTCTTTTTTTTTCTTTCTTTCTTTCTTTCTTTCTTTCTTTCTTTCTTTCTTTCTTTCTTTCTTTTTTTTAAAGAATTTTAGTGAGTTTATCTGAGCCAAACTGTCGACATATGTCAGGAAGCAGAACTTCAATGGATTCAGATAATGCTTCAAAGAATGGCAGGTTACATTTCGATTTCTACATTGCAATCAAAGGAGGGACATAGGTGGGTTACATGAAATTCATTGGTGATGGACTAAGCAGTTGGAAACCTCTGGGATTTGATAAAATTAAAACGATGGATTCTTACTTAGGTGAGTGCAGGAACAATTAACATGATAAAGAAGCAATTTGAGGCATCTGTCCTGGCACCCACCACATTTGGTTGTGCCCAGGGGTCATTTCCCTCTTTGGAGGTCACCTGTCACGGCAGCGATGGCCCACCCATCCAAGATCTTGAAACCCACTCTGACCTTGACATCTGCCAAGGCCCTATTCCCAACATGGCCACGCTCACTCTGTCCCATCCGCTTGGATTAGGGGACACAGCACACAGCCCAGAAGAGGTATTGCCACACGGAGACACTGAGGCACAGGACTGAGTGGAAACACCAATCTCAGAGCAGCAAGCCCAGTAGGAATTTCCCATAAATGCTGGCAAATGCACACACAGGCACAAGGCACGTTTCCCTATGGGCCTGTTCCCTCCCTGTCCATGTGCCCACGCATGTCAAGATGCACGCCCTGCCACCGGCGTGGCCCCTTCCATGCAGGGCGGGAGGAGGCCTGTGAGCCAGGAAAGGGCAGGGCTTTCCTGTAGGAAGGGGGAGCGCATCTCTGCATCACCCCTACTCCTTGCACAGTCCTCTGACTGGAGACTGGGGCAGCCCAGCTACCTGTGCTGCCGCCTCCCGCCAGCAGGGGGCGACCACAGCCCCTCGCAGTGCACCGCCCACCGCGTTCTGCCCGGAAGTCCCGCCCTCCCGGAAGTCGGCTGCAGGTGCTCTTGCTGCTGGAACTGTGTGACCTGAGGGCCCTCAGGCAGCGCGGGGCCCGGGAGCCTCGAGGCGGCGGTGGGCCTGGGGGCGGCGGGCGGGCCCTGAGGTGGCTGGGCCCGGGAGGAGGGTGCCTGCGGCCTGGAGGGCACCCGCGGGGAGCAGCGCCCCCTGGGGAGCCAGGCAGCTCCTGCGGGGCCTGGGGCGCGGGCTGAGGACCGCCCCGCTCGGCTCCGGGTCCTCCAGGCATCGGGCCGCTCTGCTGCTCCAGCGGCCCAGGGGCCCCTGAGTCGGGTTTGTTTGTGAGGAAGCCGCCTCCTCACCTGCCAGGCCGCCCTCCCGCAGAGGCCGATGGAGCCCAGGCCGCTCTGCCCCCTGCGGGCCGCTCAGGGCGCAGCTCCGGGCGTTCCCGGCCCAGGGCCTCGGTGTGGCCCGAACCCTCAGCCCAGGGCCTCGGTGTGGCCCGGACCCTCAGCCCAGGGCCTCGGTGTGGACCCGGACCCTCAGCCCAGGGCCTCGGTGTGGCCCGGACCCTCAGCCCAGGGCCTCGGTGTGGACCCGGACCCTCAGCCCAGGGCCTCGGTGTGGCCCGGACCCTCAGCCCAGGGTCTCGGTGTGGGCCCGGACCCTCAGCCCAGGGCCTCGGTGTGGGCCTGGACCCTCCTCAGCCCAGGGCCTCGGTGTGGCCCGGACCCTCAGCCCAGGGCCTCGGTGTGGCCCGGACCCTCAGCCCAGGGCCTCGGTGTGGCCCGGACCCTCAGCCCAGGGCCTCGGTGTGGCCCGGATCCTCCTCAGCCCAGGGCCTCGGTGTGGCCCGGACCCTCAGCCCAGGGCCTCGGTGTGGGACCGGATCCTCCTCAGCCCAAGGGTTCGGCTCACACACAAAGTCACCGACAGGGAGTAAAAGCCACGGACCCGACCACCTGCTGCAGGTCAGGCGTCCCCTGGACGTGTGCCCAGGAGGTCACTGCCCACTGGGCCCTTCAGCCTTCCTCGCGACAGGACGGACACCGGAAGTGACGCCAGGGGCGCCATGAGCTCCAGGTGTGTGGTGCCAGGAGCGGCCTCGTGGGACCCAGAATGTGTCCCAAGCCCTCGGTCCCTCACGGAGCTGCTGCTGCTCATGGATCCATCAGCCATCAGGTCTCTGCAGATATGGGAGTCCCGCCGGAATTACCGTGTGTGCTCACGCAACTCCAGCACCATGGACGGTATTGCTCCTTTTCAATTATTTTTATATGAAGTTATATTTTATATGAAGACGTCCAGTACATTTGAGGAAATTGTACTTGAGTTAATCCATTCCTGTGTTGATAACATTCCACCATAGAATTTTATACATGAATTTTTCTTGATGACTACAGCATTCTAATTTGTTTTTTGAAACCATTTCTATTGATTTAAGAGAAGAAGGGTGAGGGAGAGATAGAAACATCAATGATGAGAGAGAATCATAGACCATCTGCCTCCGGCACACCCCACATTGGGGATTGAACCTGCAAACTGGGCATATGCGCTGACCAGGAATTGAACCCCCACTTCCTGGTTTGTTGGTTGACATTCTACCACTGAGTCATGCCCCTGGACTAATTTCTCTTTTTTGAAGTTACATTTGAACATAACGTCTCGTGTTCATAGTTTGCTTTTCAGGTTGATCTTTAGTGAGGAGCTCCAATAGGGAGTTCACAGTTGACATTATTTATTAAATAAAGAATATGCCCTGTCTATGGGCGCTGGCCTCTGTGAGGTCATGGTTTTCTGCAATCCATCTGCTCCTTCTCTGGAGGCTTGCAGCATTTAGTGTTTGCCCTTCCGCAGTGACACATGTATGTGACAATTGAAGCAGCCCCCGAAACCTCTTATCCCATGCCCCTCCATCTGGGTTCCTCTTCCAGCTCCTTTTCCTCAGAGTTTGATCTTTTCCATCTAGTGATTGCATGGCTGGGCACAGCTACTGGTTCCTCAGGTCTGCATTCGGCAGGTGTCCCTTCCAGAGTGCCCCTCCACAGGGCTCCATGCCCTGACCTGGCCCTGCTCTCGCCTCCTCCTCCTCCAGGGTCAGCATGTGATTCACAATGAGTGCTGTTGGATGTGCGGCACTGCAGACAGACATGGTGGTGCTCTTGTCTCCAAGAAGCTAGACTGCTGGCTGAGGCAGTCCACCTTGACTTAGCAGGTGAGAGGGTGTGCTTACAGGCAGGTCCCATTGTCCGGGCAGGTTGCTCTGTGCTGCTTCCACCAGTCCTGCGGCCCTATAGCAGTACTGCACACTCAGACGGGGTCTTAACACGTGTGCCCTGTGGGGGTGTGTATCCGACCATGTGCATGTTGATGCGCTGATTTGAAAAGTACTGACGCTTCCAGCATAAACACTTCAGCTGGCTGGAATAAAGGGCCCCTGAGAGGAGCTCACTGCCACTATTGTCAGGTGTTTGTGATGACTTTCTGCCTGTTTTCTCTTTCATATATAATATATAATTTTTATTGTTAAGATTATTACAGATATCCCTCTTATTTCCCCCATAGCTTCACTCCACCTGGGTCCCACCCCACTGCAGGCCCTTGCCACCTATTGTCTGGGTGGGAACTGGGTAAAGGAGTGTTATTGGGGATGGGGGGGAACAGGGGAACAATTGTAATAATCTGAAATACAAAGAAGCATACTTACTGCATACATGCATATAAGATCTTTGTCTAATCTCTTCCCCCATCACCCCACATCCCATTCCCTCTGAGAATCATCTGTCTGTTTCATTTCTATGCCCCTGATTCTGTTCCATTCACCAGTTTATTCTGTTCATCAGATTTTTTAATTCATTTTTAGATTCACTTGTTGATAGATATGTTTCTGTTGTCACTATATTGTTCATAATTTTCTATCTTAACCTTTTTCTTCTTCCTCTTCTTAAAAAATACCATTCAGCATTTCATATATGTAATACTAGTTTGGTAGTGATGAACTTCCTTAGCTTTTACTTATCTGTGAAGCTCTTGATCTGACCTTCAATTCTGCATGATAGCTTTGCTGGGTAGAGTAATCTTGGTTATAGATTCTTGCTATTCATCACTCTGAATATTTCTTGCCAGTCCCTGTGGCCTGCATAGTTTCTGTTGAGAAATCAGCTGACAGTCCTATGGGTACTCCCTTGTAGGTAACTAACTGTTTCTCTTGCTGCTTTTAAGATTCTCTCTTTGGGAAAAACTAAGATGGTAGCATAGGTAAATACCTAAACTGCTGCCTCACACAACAATATCAAAACTACAACTAAAAGATGAAATGGACACCATCCAGAACCATAGAAAAGCTAGCTGAGTGGAAATTCTACAACTAAAAGAAAAGAGGAAAGCACATTGATTCTGAGGAGCTGCAAAAGGCTGAGGTATGGAGATGCGCACACGGAGGGGACGGGCGACTATGTGCACGGGCAGCTGAGTGCCTGGCTGGCTTTCTAATGTGGGAGGGAGACAAGGGCTCACAACTGTGCTGAACTCCAGTTCCGGACGAGTTTCTGGGAACCCCGTCTCATTCGGGGAGAAACTGGACTGGCTGGCAGCAGGCAAAACTCAAGGGTGGCTTTCTCTCAGAGGTGCTTGCAGTGATTACTGAGGGACACTGAGACCCAGGGGCCTCATAGGGCCGGGCTGACGGGAAGGCCATCTGCTCCGCCCTGAAACTCCACCCCATCCAAGCTGAGCACACAGGCTTTTGCAATTTTGCAAGTCTTGTCTCATGAGAGTGTCTCCAGCACAGAAGTTCTTCCAGCGAAGACACAGCTGATCCTCACAGCCATTTGGCTTGGAGGTCAGTTCCTCCCAGTGATACCAACAACAATCAAGACTTAATTTCAAAAAGTCTGAGCACACAGTCCACAAAGGGGTGCACCCAGAGTGTCCACCTCAGGTAACTGGGGAGGCTGAGCCACTGTGCCCTATAGAACACCTAGCACACAAAGCTACTCTGCCAGCTCAGGAAAGCACCGAAAATGCGGAGACAAAGAAACACATCACAAATGAAAGAAATGGAGGAAAGTAAATGACTAGATATAAAGTTCAAAATCATGGTCATAAGGATTTTCAAGAATTTCCTAGAAAATGCTGATAATATTAGTGAGACCCTTGAGGTTATGAAAAAGACCAACTAGAAATTGAACATATACTGACTAAAATAAAAAATAATATACAGACATAAAACAGCGGACTAGAGGATCGCAAGAATCAAGTTAAAGATTTGAAATACAAAGAAGCAAAAAACACCCAACCGGAAAAGCAACAATAAAAAAGAATCCAAAAATATGAAGATAGTGTAAGGAGCCTCTGGGACAACTTCAAGCGTACCAACATGCGTATTCTGAGGGTTCCAGAAGAAGAGAGAGAGCAAGATATGGAAAACCTATTTGAAGAAATAATGACTGAAAACTTCCCCCACTTGATGAAAGAAATAATCTTACAAGTCCAGGAAGTGCACAGAAGCCCAAACAAGGAATCCAAAGAGGACCACACCAGGACACATCATAATCAAAATGCCAAGAGCAAAACACAAAGAATATTAAAAGCAGCAAGAGAAAAACAGTTAATTACCTACAAGGGAGCACCCATATAATTGTCAGCTGATTTCTCAACATAAACTATGCAGGCCAGATGGGAGTGGCAAGAAATATTCAAAGTGATGAATAGCAAGAACCTACAACCAAGATCACCTTACCCAGCAAAGCTATCGTTTAGAATTGAAGGTCAGATCGAGAGGCTTCACAGATAAGAAAAAGCTAAAGGAGTTCATCACCACCAAACCTATACTATGTGAAATGCTGAAAGGTATTCTTTAATCAAAGGAAGAGGAAGAAATAGGTAAAGAAAAAAATTATGAACAACAAATACATGTCTATCAACAAGTGAATCTAAAATCAAGTGAATAGAGTGGCCGAGGAGGCGGCGCGGCGGCCGGCGGCCTGGGAAGAGCGCCCGCGCTGGGCCCGCGGGACTGCGCCGCCACCACCCGGGCTGGCCCCGAGGGAAGTCCTTGTTGCCGCTGCCGCCGCCGCTGCTGGGACCGAGGTTATGAATGTGCTTTTTGATGAAACTGGATTGGAAACAGTTTCATGGTCTTTGTATATTTATATATATGTATTTTAAAATTTTGCATTTGACTTAAAGTGCCATGAGAAAATTTGCATATTGCAAGGTGGTCCTAGCCACCACCTTGATTTGGGTACTTTTGGATATGTTCCTGCTGCTTTACTTCAGTGAATGCAACAATTGTGATGAAAAAAAGGAGAGAGGACTTCCTGCTGGGGATGTTTTAGAGCCAGTACAAAAGCCTCATGAAGGTCTGGGAGAAATGGGGATAACCAGTCCTCATTCCTAAAGAGGATCAAGAAAAGATGAGAGAGATGTTTAAAATCAATCAGTTCAACTTAGTGGCAAGCGAGATGATTGCACTCAACAGATCTTTACCAGATGTTAGGCTAGGAGGGTGTAAAACAAAGGTGTATCCAGATAATCTTCCTACAACAAGTGTGGTGATTGTTTTCCACAATGAGGCCTGGAGCACAGTTCTGCGATAGAGTCATAAGTCCATAGTGTCATAAATCGCTAACCAAGACACATGCTAGAAGAAATTGTTCTAGTAGATGATGCCAGTGAAAGAGACTTTTTGAAAAGACCTCTGGAGAGTTACGTGAAAAAAATTTAAAGTACCAGTTCATGTAATTCGAATGGAATAACGTTCTGGATATATTAGAGCCAGGTTAAAAGGAGCCGCTGTGTCCAAAGGCCAAGTGATCACGTTCTTAGATGCTCACTGTGAGTGCACAGTGGGGTGGCTGGAGCCTCTCTTAGCCAGCATCAAACAGGACAGGAAAACAGTGGTCTGTTCCATCATCGACGTGATCAGTGATGATACTTTTGAGTATATGGCCGGTTCTGATATGACCTATGGGGGATTCAACTGGAAGCTCAGTTTTGGCTGGTACCCTGTTCCCCAGAGAGAAATGGACAGAAGGAAAGGTGACCGGACTCTTCCTGTCAAAATGCCTACCATGACTGGAGGCCAGTTTTCAGTAGACAGAGATTACTTCCAGGAGATTGGAACATACGATGCTGGAATGGATATCTGAGGAGGAGGAAACCTAGAAATTTCCTTTAGGATTTGGCAATGGGGAGGCACCCTGGAGATCGTTACTTGCTCACATGTTGGACATGTGTTTCGGAAAGCGACACCTTACACGTTTCCAGAAGGCACTAGACAGATTATCAATAAAAACAACAGACGCCTCGCAGAAGTATGGATGGATGAATTCAAGAATTTCTTCGATATAATTTCTCCAGGTGTTACGAAGGTAGATTATGGAGACATAACATCAAGACTTGGTCTAAGACACAAACTCCAGCGCAAACCTTTCTCTTGGTACCTAGAGAATATTTATCCTGATTCACAGATTCCACGTCACTATTTCTCTTTGGGAGAGATACACAATGTGGAAACAAATCTTGATAACATGGCTATTAAAGAGAATGAAAAAGTTGGAATCTTTAACTGTCATGGTATGGGAGGTAATCAGGTTTTCTCTTACACTGCCAACAAAGAAATTAGGACGGATGACCTTTGCTTGGATGTCTCCAAAGTCAATGGCCCAGTCACAAAGCTCAAATGCCATCAGCTAAAAGGCAACCAACTTTGGGAGTATGATCCCCTGAAACTGAGCCTGCAGCATGTGAACAGCAGCCAGTGCCTGGACAAAGCCGTGGAGGAGGACAGCCAGATGCCCAGCATCAGAGACTGCAGCGGAGCCCGGTCCCAGCAGTGGATTCTCCGCAACGTCACCCTTCCGGAAATATTCTGAGACTAAATTCACACACGGAAACAATAAGGATTGACTGGGCTACCTCAGCACACATTTCTGCCACATTCTTAAGTAGCAAAAAGGGGACAGTGCTCCCTCCTGCAGGTGAGGATTCTCAGCCAGTAAGACTAGACTCACTCCTCACACGCCGTGAACCAGCCTCCTGCCACGTAGCGAGACTGTGCACACTGATGTTTACAAGGTCGAAGAGGCTTTCGTCAAGAGTCATCGTAAAGACTATTCTGACAGTGAAATAGTCAACAACATGTGCTTCCGGAAAGCTGCACCTCTGAGGGTCTGCTCGCACAGCAGTGATTTCCGTTGGAAATGCTGTCACGATGAAGAATTCTCAAGATAGAACTGGTAGCCAGTATATTAAATATACATATATTTACATATATTTTTTTAATATATATTTTATTGATTTTGTACAGAGAGGAAGGGGGAGAGGTAGAGAGTTAGAAACATCAATGAGAGAGAGTCACCGATCAGCTGCCTCTTGCACACCCCCTACTGGAGATATGCCCGCAACCAAGGTACATGCCCTTGACCGAAATTGAACCTGGGACCCTTCAGTCCCCAAGCCAATGCTCTATCCATTGAGCCAAACCGGTCTCGGCCAGTATATTAAAGATTGACATAAAAATATATGAAAAGAACTGGAACCAGGTTCAGAATCATGAAAACAACATTTTTACAAAAAAAAAAACACAACTATATTAAACAGGGTTTAAAGGAAATTAAAACAGAACTATGAGAAGTACAATTTGTTATAGAATAGAATCAAATTTCTATATAGATTTTATACCTCGGTGGGGAAAAACAACTGATTCCAGTGACGTTCATTTTGTTTTCATCTGTGATAGTCATTGTAAAGACTATTCCGACAGTGAAATAGTCAACAACATTTTATTTCTCCTTGGGGTGCTGAAATTGAGCTGGGGAAAAAGGCTCTTTGAAAGTAGTTTTAATTGCTTTCTGCAATTTTTAAAATATGGCTTGTGGACTGTTGGAATTGTAATTTTTAATTGCCTTCCAAAAATGGAGATTTAAAATAATATCTGGTCTCACTCAACAGTTAGATATCTCAGTTGCTCTCGGGTCAGCTGGCTCACCGACTTTCTCACATGCACACACAGATTTCTTACAAGGTGTTCAACTTAACGGGATTCAACTGATGATGCTTAATACCCAAGATTCATCTACTGTGCTACAGGTTTGTTTTCACAGCAATACATCTTCAGTTTTTGGTTTATAATTCCACTCTAAAAAATAAAAATAGAAAAAATAAAATCAAAATAAAAATCAAGTGAATAAAAAAATCTGATGAACAGAATAAATTGGTGAATATAAAAGAATCAGGGGCATAGAAAGGGTGAACTGACAATTCTTCGGGGGTGTGGGAAGAGACTGGACAAAAAATGTACACCTATGAATGAGGACAGTGGTGGGGAGGTAAAGGGAGAGGATGGGGTGGGAACTGGGTAGAGGGGAGCTCTGGGGGGAGAAGGGGAGACAATTGTAATAATCTGAACAATAAGTATTTATTGAATTAAAAAAGATTCTCTCTTTGTCTTTTGCCCTTGGCATTTTAATTATGATGTGTCTTGGTGTGGCCCTCTTTGGATTTCTCTTGCTTGGGACCCTGTGCTTCCTGGACTTGTAAGTCAGATTCTTTCACTAAGTAGGGGAAGTGTTCTGTCATTATTTCTGCAAATATATTTTCAATATCTTGCTCTCTCTCTTCTTCTGGTTCCCTCATAATTCGGATAGTGGTATGCTTGAGGTTTCCCAGACAGTCCTTACACTATCTTTATATTTTTGGATTCTTTTTTCTTTTTGTTTTTCTGGTTGGTATTTTTTGCTTTCTCATATTTCAGAACTTTGATTTCATTCTTGGGATCCTCTAGTCTACTGTTGAGTCTCCACATATTATTCTTTATTTTAGTCCATGTATACATAATTTCCGACTGATCCTTTTACTTTTTTTTTTTTTTTTTTTTTTTTTTTTTTTTTTTTTTTTTTTTTGCATTCTCCCTAAGTTCTTTGAAAGTCACAATAGTTTCTCAGAGGTTTCTAGAAGATTTTTGAATAACCTTATAACTGTGGTTTTGACCTCTATATGCACTATTTTGCTTTCTTCAATTTCTTTCATTTGTGACATGTTTCTTTGTCTCTGCATTTTGGTTGCTATCCTGTGTTTGTTTCTATGTATTGGGTAGCTGCTAAATCTCTTTGAATTGATAGAGTGCCCTTGGTTGGTAGGTTTCCTATAGGGCCTAGTGACTCAGCCTCCCCAATCACCTGGGATGGGACACTCTTGGTGTACTCCTTTGTGAGCTGTGTGCACAGTATTGTTGTAGTTAAGCCTTGATTGCTGTTGGTATCAATGGGAGGAACTACCTTCCAGGCCAATTGGCTGTGCGGACTAGCTGGGTCTACAGTGGAAGAGCTGCTGTGCAGGAGACATCCTTATGGGGCAGGACTTACTTCGGTGGGGCGTTGGTGCTCACTGAGTCTGCCCCTTGAGGATGTCACTTATGCATGTGAAGGGTTGTAATCTAGTCTAGTCTCACACTGACCACTGGGTACACTGACTCTTGGATCTCCAAGGAGGTGCCAAGTCAGCCACTGCCTCAGGCCACCCAGCAGAAACTACAGAGATATCTGCAGATTCCTCCTCTTTGTTTGGGCTTTGGAGGTGCCAAGATGAGGCCCAGCTGTGAAGCAAGGCAGGCTGGTGCTGGTGCCAGCCTTGGGATTTTTATTGATAGCTCTGCAGTTTCCTGTTCCAGCTGCAGCTTGGTAGACAAGTTTTAGGCTGAACAAGGACAGGCCATTTATATATAATAGCCTTTGCTCACAGCTTGGTTGGGGTTGTAAATTGGGTGAGGAGAGGTCTAAGGGAATATTCAGGGTAGAGCAAACAGAAATGGCTGCCAGTCAGCCCTGCACCAGGGAGGTTCCAGCACAGGAATAATGACCACTACTAGCATCTCCATCTGGAAGAAAGCCGCCCCCGCATTCCTGCCCCGATGCCAGACAGTCCAGTTTCTCCCCGTCTTTGTCTGGGTCCCCAGAGCCTTGTGAGGCACTGGACTCGGCACAAGCGGGAGCTTGTAAATTCAGTTGTGCTGGCCTTTTAAGAGGAGCAGCTGGGTCTCCAGCCCCAATCCACACTGGATTTTACAGTACTAGTTCTTATGGCCCGGCCATAAGACTTCTTTCCCCAGCTATGGGCAAAGAGAAAAATATATTTTATTCATTTTTTATAGAGAGGAAGAGAGAGGGAGAGTTAGAAACTTCGATTAGAGAGAATAATCGATCAGCTGCCTCTTGCACACATACTGGGGATGTGCCAGCAACCAAGGTACATGCCCTTGACCTGAATCGAACCTGGGACCTTTCAGTCCACAGGCCGATACTCTATCCACTGAGCCAAACTGGTTTCGGCTAAAAATATATTTTTAAATAAATAAAGTATTTTCCAAATATACAGCATTACTCTGGACATTTTTCTTAGAAAATACATATTGGTTAGTGGTCTGTCAAATTGTTTTTTAGGCAGTTGACTGGTGGACTTCAGGGTTCTATGTCTGAACTCTTCCCAGTGGATGGGGAGAAGAATTCCCGAGCTCAGCACACTAGGTAAGACTTCACAAAATAAAGTGAATGTGTTGTTCCCTTAAAGGAATGGGTCAAATCTTTATAATTTGGCTGATGGGAAGAAAGTAATTTTTCAAAACATGGGTAGACATATTAGAATGAAGTGGCTAGTTTCCATTTATAATGGTATAGGGTGTATAAATTAACTTTTATGTTTCGTTATATTTTATATGCCCAGCTAAATCTGAAGTTTTGTAGGGAGAGGGGTCTGAGCCGCTGGCAGAGCCGTTTAGAATGCGGGGCCTAGAGCCGTTTGGCATGGTGGGCATGGAGACAGCGGAATGTTAGGTGGTTGTGGAGTGGGTAGGCGTGGAGTAGGAGGGTTAGGAGTCGGTAGGTGAGGAGTTGGTGGAGTCGGTTGGAGAGGGTTTGTGCGGAGTTGGAGAGTGCGGAGTAGTTTGGTGAACTGTCAGTTTGTGGAGAGGCGGTGTTAAAACTCAGAGTGAGAAGAGCCGGTGGACATACAGTCGGTGAGTGCAGAGCCTCTTCCTGGGTAAGAAGGGACTCTCCCTGCCTGCCCCTCGGGGCTCTTGTGAAGATTGAATGAGCAAGGACAGAGGGCACAGAGCCCTGGGCTGGGAATGAGCAGAGAGACTGGGCTCAGGCGACTCCAGAGTCTGTGAGCTAACCCTTCCCGCTGCCAGGCATTGATCAGAACCGCGCCCACTGGCAGTAGGTCCACGGCTTCCCTTCCACCAAGAAACTTGGGTGCTGGATCGTGGGGGTAAAATGAACACGAGATGGAAAAGCAGGAGCTACTGCCCACTCCCAGTTGTTGGAACTGTGCATGGGGCCAAGCTTGCAAAGCTGCCCACCGAGAGCAACGGACACATCCCGTGTATGCGTGTTCCCAAACTGAGAAGGCAGACTGGGGAGACTCAGCCCCGAGGACACCCGCTGGTTCCGGGAGGGATCTGGGCGGGAGGAGAGATGAGGGAAAGAACGGATCGGCTCCCCCGTGTGTGCTGGGCCCTGGGACGGGAATAGGCCCCACGGACTCCTCCCGTGAGGGGGCCTGTGAGGGCCCAGCCTTGGCGTCCCACACCAGATGTGCCTGACCCCTGGAGGCCCACAGTCCTGTCTGTTGTGTCTCAGCCCTCATTTCCGGGACACTGTCCATAGTTCTTGGTTTTCTGAGACAACGTGTGTGACCTGTTCAGAAGGGAACTGTGTATTTAACAACAACTCACCCGAATAGCCATTTATTTCCAGCGCCCAGATGAGTGGAGTGACTGTGGAATTGAGAGGACTAGGCTCAGCCCTCATACTGGGATAGCTCTTAGCCCCACCCCTTCCTGGTTAAGGAAATGGGCTCAGTGAAGTCCCATACCTATCAGCAGGTCTCTCATCCAAGCAGGCGAGGCTGTATACGTCAGACACTCTCGCATCAGGGTACCAGAGATGGGGCAGTGTTAGGTTTATGTGATGTGCTTCCCTGATTTTCTGCTCCTGCGGACACAGGGGCCTGCTGCCAGCCAAGAGTCATCGGCTAAGCTTAGCGGCTTAAGTGGGCACCACAGAGGCCCTCAAAGCAGACAGGGCCTGCCTGTTGGGGTGATGCCCATGTGGTAGCTCCATGCCGAGGGGTGTCCTGTGGGAGGCAGGCGGTCAGAGATTCTCTCATCATTCATGTGTTTATCTCTCCGTCTCCTTTGCTCTCTGTGATCAATAAAAAATATATTTAAAAGAAATACATTGGAGGTTTGGTGCATGCGTCGGGGTGGGGGGCCCTCAGCCTGGCCTCCTGCACCTCTCCAATCTGGGACTGCACCTCTCCAATCTGGGGCTCCCTAATCTGTAGGGATCAGGCTTACTATGGCAGTCAGCCATCCCTCTCTCAATCCAGGACTGCTGGCTCCTAACTGCTCCCCTGCCTGCCTGCCTGACCATCCCTTAACTGCTCCTCTGCCAGCCTGATCCCTCCCTTACTCCTCTACCCTGCTGCTGGTTTGATCACTCCTACCTTCTCTCCCCTGCCGGCCTGATACCCCTAACACCTGTGTTTTAGTCCCCACCACCTTGGCTTTATCTAGAAGGATGTCCAGAAGACTACTGGTCTATTTAGCATATTACCCTTTTATTAGTATAGATATTTAAAAAAACAACAACACCAAAAAACACCACCACCACCAACAACAAACCCACAGATAAGGCCTGGCTGCCGTGTTGCTTTTCTGAAAGGATGGATGTAGGTGGCTGATGTGGCAAAAAGGGTCTCTGCTGGCATCTAGGATGCGCGTTAGGCTGTGATTTTCGGTCCCCATGGCCTTTCCAAGACATGTTAAACCAGCTAAGGGCCTCAGAGCTGTCCGTCCTCCTATCCTTGCTTTACAGCTCTGTGCTGTGCGTCGCTTTGTTCAGACATCACTGACCTCGGGCGTCTTCATCACCTACCACTGGGGCAGCATGTCTTAGTGGCTGTAGGTGTCCCAGCTGGGCCTTGTGTTGGAGTCACTTCTGTGCAGCTGTGCATTAGGAAGGAGCAGGGGCATGGAGGCCCTGCATCCGGGGGGAAGGAGGGCAGCTGCACGGGGCAGGGCCTGCCCAGGGCCTGGTGCGCATCCTCACCCACTCCTCTTCTTGCTCTAGGAGCCTGGACAGAGCCCCCAGCAGTTCCTTGAGGAGCTGCTGGGGGACGACATGGCCCTGGAGGCGGAGCAGGGCCTAAGGATCAACGAGTCTGACCACCGGAGCGCGGAGCTGGGCCAGGAGTCAGAAGGTAGGCAGCAGCCCCTGGCGCTGGGGAGCCAGCCTGGCCGCAGCTTCTCCCTCAGCCAGGGAGCTGAGCCCTTGGCTCTGAATCTCCTGGGTCAGCCCATCCTCAGCCCAAGTCCATGGGGTTTGATTCGAGGGCTGTTTGGAACTGTCAACTGCCTTCTCCCCAAGGAGAACATGAAGGGTCTGGCAGCATTGAAGTCAGGACCTAAACTATAAAGTCAGTGCTGCCAGTTTTCTCAGCTCCCATGCGGACAGTCCCAGGAGCCTTCGGAGGTCAGCACGCTGACCCCCAGTGGCTGTCTTACATCGTTGCCTGGGGGACTGAGCGCTCTGGATGGCAGGCACCTTCCCCAGCGGTCACTAACCTGCACTGTCAAAGGTGCCTGGGCTGATTTCCTCCGTTCCTGTCCTCATCGGGCAGATGGGTGCAGTCTGCTCTGTCTCCCTGGGCAGGGGCTGGCTGCTCAGGGACCCCTCCTCCCCAAGGGCCTTACCCAGGGGTGGTAAGTTCTGGGCACACGCGCCCAGAGGCTCTACCCCCCACAGACATATTGGTCAATTTTTGTGCCCCCCACATTGCCAGCTGAGCTACCCAACACCCCACTCTGAGGGTTGGCAGAGACCATGCCATGTGTTTGCCTTCTCTGTGAGTGTCTGAAATCCTTGACTTGAAGGTCAGGTTGGAACTTGGCCAAAAGTGGTTCCAGCAGTTCCAGCAGTCTTGAACTTTTGTATTGGCCTGTCCACGGTCACCTGCTTTCTTCTTAAACTCTGGGTGGCTCCCCAATGCACCCAAGAGGAGCCAGCAGAGGGGCCACAACCCACAGCGACAGCACCCTGTGAACAACAGAGGGCACCCAGCTGGCCGTCTCTGGTCTTTAGACCTTGGCTTCATGGGGATGGCCCTCTCGGAGGGATGACCGTCTCGAGGTGGAGTCAAGAGGGGAGCGGAGGCCCTGGGATTGGGGCTCTCACTCCACTTTGCTCTTCAGCCTCCAGCGTGACCCTGGCACTGGGGCAAAATTCCCAGGCCCCTCAGGACACAGTCCTGGAGCTGCAGGGCAATACCCAGGCCCTGCAGGAGAGCAACAGCAAGTGTGAGGAGCTGATGAAAGAGAACCGGCAGCTCCGGGAGCAGGTAATGGAGTGTGTGTGTGTGTGTGTGTGTGTGTGTGTGTGTGTGTGTTTGTGTCCGGAACATATGGGCCAGCCGGTGGCCGGGTTTGCCATGGGGTGAAAGGTTTTCGGTTTCGTTAAAGCCAAGTTCACTTTGTGACCTGACTGGCTTGGGCTGGGTCTTTGGCTTATAGGTGGCAGAGTTGGAGATCCAACTACGAAATGAGAAGGACACCAACCATCGCTTGAGAAGCCTCAAAGAAAAGCTGTTCAAACTCCTAGAAATCCAGATGCTGCCCAGGTCCCTGCAGGTAGGCACTCAGAGCGCAGGCGCCCGGCGCCCCTGCCTGCCAGAGGGAGGGTCCAGGATCACAACCGTGTCCTGGTCATTGATCAGTGATTCCCAGTGACCAGTTCCCTAGCTCAGCTGCAGCTCAGACCAGCAATTCTCAGCCACGGCAGGGCCCCGGGTAGGTATTGCCTCCCCGGGACACTGGCCATCTTGTTGTTGATGGACAGGACTGGGGGGCCGAGAAGGAGGTGCTGCTGGCTGTGCAGGGTGGATGGTGGTTCTGTCAGTATCAGGGAAAATTAGATGTTAGTGTTGTCCAGGTATTCTGCATCCTTACTGAGGTTCCATGTGCTTTAAAAAGTAGGGTTTTAAATGTGGTCAAAGAGGGCAACCAAGGAGCTGATCCATTTGCCCTAAAGTTCTCATGTGTAGATAGCACACGGGACTCATGAAGCCCCATGTGATGGTCCCTTCCTGTCCTGGGCCGTCCCAGCGCAGTTCCTTAAGCGCTGGGAGAACCGCACTCAGCACGGCTGGGTGTTGCCTGCCCCGAGGGTCCCTGCTCCTTTGGGGTCTGCACTTGCCCTGCTCTGGCCCCTCACTGGGTGTGGGGGTGCAGAGATGGGGAGTGAGTGGCTCCCCGGGGCCTGCACCCAGTGAGGCATCCTCACCTTTTCCCCGTGAACCAGGAGGAGGCCGAGGAGAAGGAGGTTGAGGAGCTGGGGGAGCAGCCGAAGCAGCTGACTGAAGTCCAGGAGGCCCTGCTGCGGGAGCAGGAGACCAATGCCCTGGTCACCCAGGAAAATGCGAGGCTGCAGCAGGAGGTGGCCAGGTAACCGCCTCCGCCCTGCAGCGGCATCTGCCGGGTTTCATTCCCACCAGCTCTCTGAGCGCCCCCTGAGCTCAGCTCCAGAGAGGCCCCCTGCCCCCCCTTTCCCTTTAGGGTCACAGGTGGTCTCAGGGGAAGGGCCTCCAGTTGGTGGCTGGGATGGAAGGACTAGTGACAACTGGGATGGAGCGTGGTCCGGGGTTGGAGGGCCGCCCATCCCACATGACGATGATGATAACGGTGTCGGGCAGGGGCGCCTTCATCCTCTCACACCTGCTGTCCCGGGAAGGACGTGTGCTCGCTCCGTGTCATTCTCGCGTTCCCTGTGGGTGAATTCACCTCCTGGCTTACATGCATTGTCGCCCCCACATCGGTCCCCGTGGCCTCTCGGGGGCCTGTCCAGAGGGGGAGACACGGGGGTCGCCTGATGTGCACATTTGCAGCTGCGGTAGAACAGCCCCTGACTCCTGCCTGTTTCAGCTCTCACACTGCAAGGGAGCGTCCCTTCCGCGCTCCATGGAGGACCGGGGGTTCTATTTTCGTGCTTTTCAGTGGCGATGTCGCTGTGTGAAATGGCCCCGAATGGAGTGCTGCTCGGCTGTCTAGTGTCCCCAAGAGCAAGCTGAGCTATGCCTTTGGGGAAAATATCCGAGTGGCACCTGAGGGGCCTTCAGGCCCGAGGTATGGTGCTGTTGGCTGTGAGCATGGTAACCAAAGCGTCTTTAGGTCTTGATTGGTTGGCAGAAATGTGGCCAGAGACTCCAGGAACAGTTGGGACAGTTGCAGTTACACTGACTCAGTGCTCACAGTGGCTTCGTAGGACATTATCCTGTGAATCGTGAGAATTGACTGCGTTATTATCCTTTTTTCCCCATTAAGATGAGGAAAGGGGCTCTGAGAGAGTAACTAAGATGTTCAGGTCAATCCTGGGGGTAGTGGCCAGTCAGGATTCAAATCCAGGTCTTATCTCAGCCCAGAGGCCTGACCACAGGAAGCCTTCCTTTGCGCAGCCTTGTTGGAGTAGATATTGGGGCTACAAACTCAGGTGCCTGCGGGGACAGGCAGGTCCAGCAGGTGGGGGAGGAGTGTCAGCCGGAGGCCAGGCCTCCTGGGGAATGCACACCCTCTGAAGGCTGTCAGCTAGAGGCAGGCCCGCGCTGCCAGGTCATCCTTTTGTTTCTGCTTTTTAACAAAAAATTAATCCTCATCTCAGGATAATTTTTGCATTGCCCTTCAGAGAGAGTGAAAGGAAGGGAGGGAGCGGGTGAGAGAGAAACAGCGATGCGAGAGACACTTCTCCTGGCTGCCTACTGCACACCCCCTCTATGCCACAGAGCAATCCCACCGCCAGGTGCATGGCCCTGACTGGGAATCCAACCCGAGGCGGTTCCGAACACAGGCAGACGCTGTCTCTGCGGAGCGACACCTGCCGGGGCCTTTGCTTTATGCTTTCTCCCACCCTCCGAGAAGGGCGATAGCTGAGAGTTGATGTGAAACTTGACATTTTAAAATATTAAATAACTAACTAACTTAAATTAAATAACAAAGCTGTGTGGGCCAAACAGAGGCCTTCTGTGTTCACATTGAGTCTGTGAGCCTCTGGGCATTGAGATTTCAGGTATAACCCTTTGCCCCGGAAAGCCAGTCGGGTAATTATGACAGTGATGACGATGATGATGCTGATGTCAGTGGCTTTACATAATGCTCCAGAATCTCACAGTTTATTTCTGTCAGGAGTTGAAATCCGAAGGGACTTGGCCTGGGGAGAAGAGCTGGGCAAAGACAGTTTCAGAGCAAAGATGTTCTGATTCCATGTTTTCCAAAAGTGTTTCAGTGCAAGAACCATTTTCCAGGGAGGCGGCTCTGCAAAGCCTTCCATGGAAGGCTGTCACAGGCTGCTCTGTTGAAGGGTCCGAGCCTGCCTGTCCTGTGTCCCCTGCCCACAGGAGGCAACTGGGTGGCCACCTAGAACCCCAGCGGACACAGTTGGAGAGGCACTGACTGTGCTCAGCCCTCATGTACCCTGAGGCCCAGAGGGGTGGTGGGTGTGAGGGAGGCGCACCCCTGGGATGGAGGCTGGGAGTGCTCCTCAGCCCTGGGCCCTGTGGCTCTCCACCTGCAGACTGACCTCCTGGACCGAGCAGCTGCAGGCGGGGCAGGAGGAGCTGCTCACCAAGAACCAGGAACTGCAGGCCTCCGTAGAGAACGAGCAGGAGAGTATCCAGAGCTTTCATAACTTGTACCACAAGATGATGTTGGAGCAAAGATCAAAAGAAATCACTTTACCCAAGCTCAGCGCTCAGTGCGAGGTGAGGCCTGGGGCTGGTGGGCATCAGGACAGCGGCCCTGAGCCCTGTGCTGACAGCCAGGGGCTCAGCCAGGTCCGCATGGGTCCTCATTGGCGTCTGTGCCCAAACACTGTGTGTGACTGTCACCCAGAGGCCGGGTGGCAGCCAGAGGCGTTTAACGGGCACAAGCACCTTGGCTGGTGGGGATGTGTCAGAAAGGACCTTTCAGCGGACCTGTGCTGTTTCCTTTTTTTAAGCACATATATATATTTTTTTAATTTGAGAGAGAACAAGGGAGAGGGAGAAAGAGATAGAAACATCAATGATGACAGGGAAGCATCATTCAGCTGCCTTCTACACCACCCCCGCGGGGGATACCGCCCACAACCTAGGCATATGCCCTTGACGGGAAAGGAACCCAGGGCCCTTTTGTACGAGGTCCGATGCTCTGTCCACTGCACGAAACTGGTTAGGGCCTGACCTTTGCTTTTGCACGTCGGGGCGGTGCATGGAAATAGCCAAGTGCCGTTTCCTCTGTCCTCTGGGCTGAGCTCTGTGCTCTGCGCTCCCGTGTCATCGCATTGAATTCTCGCAATGCCTTTGTGAGCTGGGGGCCCGTCCTCAGACCTCTGAGGCAGAGGGTCTGGACTCCGTTTGATTGAAGCCAGAGCTTTCCTGCCCCTCCCACCTCAGCCCGAAATTCCTATCCAGCCTGTCATTTGTTTTATTGATGTCAGAGAGAGGAAGGGAGAGGGCGAGAGGGAT
This sequence comes from Pipistrellus nathusii, assembly GCA_963693515.1. Taxonomy (NCBI): domain Eukaryota; kingdom Metazoa; phylum Chordata; class Mammalia; order Chiroptera; family Vespertilionidae; genus Pipistrellus; species Pipistrellus nathusii. Next base: position 2,178,493 of record OY882858.1, read on the forward strand.
GGAAACATCAGGGATGAGAGAATTTCTGTGATGGCTTCCTCTGCACGCCCCCTCCTGGGGATGGACAGCTCCTCCTGGGCGTACTGCTTGAATAGGCATCTCACCAGTGAACTCCTGGTGCCTGGGAGGCCACTCCACCCACTTGACCCACACCTGCCGGGCATCTTATTAATGAGATCGTTTACATTTCTTTTGAAAATGGCTGTGAAGTCCCCAGAACCTGCTGTACATTTTGCACTTAGGGCGCCTCTCAGCTCAGACTGGCTGCGTTTCAGTGCTCAGCGGCCACACGTGGGCAGTGGCAGCCCGATTGGCCGGTGCACTTGTCCTCCCCATGTCTTTGGCTGTGTTGGTCCTGCCGACGGGTGTGGCCCCTACCGAAAAGGCCCTCTTGTGCACGTGGCCTTTCTTCTCTGGGAGCAGTTTCCCAGCAGTGGAGCCACAGGGGTGGTGGGAGACACATTGTTGATCTCTGTTTCAGTCGCTCACCCTCTTGACTAAGGAGTTGGAAGAGGAAAGAAGGCAACTGTGGAGCCAAATTCACACGGTGAAACAGCTGAGCAAGACCCTCCTGGAAGAGCGTGCGGGGACCAGGCCTCGGAATGAGTAAGGGGGTGGGGTGACCGACGGCTGTCTCTGCGGCTCTGGGCTTCCCGCTCCACGCCCAGCCTCCACATTCAGGACAGAGAGCCCCCTGGCGCACTGGCGTCGCCAGGGCAGGGCAAGGGGACAAACCATCTTCCCAGAGCCCTCGCCTCTCCTTTCTCAGGAATGGTCTAGATTTCTGCAAGGAGGGTTGGTTGCATTTTGCTGGCTTCCAAGACATGGCTCACTGTCAGCCGCTTCTTCCTCTGCTTTTGAGTTAAGCTCCGTTTCAAAAATATGAGAGGTGAAGAGAGGCACCTAGGGGAGAGATCCAGGATCGCGGGATGAGCCCTTTCTGTGTCTGACTTCCCCTGAATGATCTGGAGGGGGGTTGTAGGTGCGCCGTGATTGTCCTCCCTCTGCTGACATGACACGGACCTGACTGTGGCATAGACACTGCGAGGGGCACAGGGCCTGTGACCCGGTGGTCACACACCAGCAGGGGTGATGGGATGTGAGCAGTGTGTGCACAGCAGACAGATGGTGAGGAGCTCTATGGAGGTGTAGAAGGAAGCGTGGTGGTGAGCATCGGGATTCTGCTGCTGACCCAGATGGAGCCAGGGCCAGCCAGTGGGGCGGGACGTGGGGGGGCGTAAAGATAGAGCAGGGGTGGTCTGGGTGCAGGGAAGGCGCACCCAGTGGCAGGAGGGAAAGCCGGAGCAGGGGGCAATGAGATGTGGAAGGCATCCATGCCTCGCTAAGGAGTGGGATTCACTAGGAGTGAGTGTTTATGGGATGCTGGTCTAGAGGCTGAGGGAGCTGCCTGAAATGAGGCAGGAGGGAGCGGCTTGGTGCTGGAAACCTGTGGTTGGAAGTCAAGTAACCGGAGAGGCATCTGGTGGGCCCAGGGTGGCCTTCACCCCTCAGTCCTAGTGCTGCTGGACTGTCCTTCCTTGTGGTGGGGTATGGCTGGCCCTGAGGGACAGGGACAAGGTCACAGTGCTGCTTCACCGTTCTCCCGGATTCTTCTGCTCATCTCCAGCCGGCTCGCCACCCACTCAGGATGGCTTACCTGGAAAGCCACATTGTAGTTTGGGGCAGAAATGACTGGCCTGAGTTGGCTCTCTGTAACACAGTGGGTACAAATGACCAGCGGAGGTTGGGCAGGTGCCAACTAGAAGCATCGGGCTTTGGTGCCCAGGGGATGATGTGGTGATGGTTTGCATTAGACAGTGTCTGCAGGAGGCCAGGGAGTTGGCTGGCTTCCTGAGCTGCTCCGGGGGAGTCCTCCCAGCCCAGGGAGGGTTGCGGGGCCTGCGCTCCGTGAGATTGTGTGCCTAATGGTGAGGGTCGGTCAAAGCAGACAGGGAAGCGCTCTAGCATAAGGCCGAGGAGCACGACTGTGGGAGGAGAAGAACACAGACTGGAAGAGCGGATGCTGAGCCAAGTGCGCTGGGAACCCAGCGGGTTCGGTGGGCCTAGACCCAGCGGTTTGTGAGTCATCACTTTTCATTCTGCCTACTTTATGGGGAGCTCTCAGATAAGCCCCGGATTTGGAGGCATCTGAGCAGCCTTTTGGCCGAAGGAGCCTGAGCTGCTGCCTCAAACCGGGGGACTCATTTTCCAGCAAGGAAACCAGGGGGCGAGCTGTCAAAGACCAGGAATTTGTGATCATGAGTTAGACAGGGTTCGGGCCTTGCCCTCTTGAGATGAGGTCCAGCCTGAACCTTGGGGCTTTAGCAGGTCTCCCGTGTTAGGTTCCCAAGGCCAGGCCACATGCTTCCATCTCCATATCCCCACGTGGCAAGCATGACGGTCCAGGATGTGAGTTGTTGTGAGCGACAGTAACATAGACACGGAACACAAAGGTGCTCTGTCACGAGTGGGGAAAGCCACCTGGAGCAGGGGCCAGGTCGGTGGACCCATGCCACTTGCTTCCATCCCGTATTCCCACGTGGCGAGCATGAGAGTCATGAGCTCCTTGATGTCTGAGTCCCTGGGAAATGCCGGTCCTTGTGGGCCAGGTCCTGGCCCCGGGCCGATAAGTCAGTTTACACATTTTATGTAAAACCAGATCGTTTTCTCTTTCTCCGCTCTTTACAGATGTTCGCTGATGACGGAGCCTACAGGAAAAGCGGAGGAGGAGGAGGACGACGACAACCAGTTAATGACACGAGCAAATGTTGACCAGAAACGTGCTGCTGAGATGTGAGTTGTTCTCAGCGGCGGTAACTTAAACTCAGAACAGAGAGCCACCTGGAGCAGGGGCCAGGTCGGTGGGCCCACGCCACTTGCTTCCATCCCCGTATTCCCACGTGGCGAGCATGACGGTCATGAGCTCCGTGATGTCTGAGTCCCAGGGAAATGCCGGCCCTTGTGGGCCAGGTCCCGGCCCCGGCTGATAAGTCAGTTTACACATTTTATGTAAAACCAGATCATTTTCTCTTTCTCCGCTCTTTACAGATGCGCGCTGATGACGGAACCTACAGGAAATGCGGAGGAGGAGGACCAGGACAACCAGTTAATGACACAAGCAAACGGTGACCAGAAATGTGCTGCCGAGATGTGAGTTGTTCTCAGCGGCGGTAACTTAAACTCAGAACAGAGAGCCACCTGGAGCAGGGGCCAGGTCGGTGGGCCCACGCCACTTGCTTCCATCCCCGTATGCCCACGTGGCGAGCATGACGGTCATGAGCTCCGTGATGTCTGAGTCCCAGGGAAATGCCGGCCCTTGTGGGCCAGGTCCTGGCCCGGGCCGATAGTCAGTTTACACATTTTATGTAAAACCAGATCGTTTTCTCTTTCTCCGCTCTTTACAGATGTTTGCTGATGACGGAGCCTACAGGAAATGTGGAGGAGGAGGAGGACGACAACCAGTTAATGACACAAGCAAACGTTGACCAGAAATGTGCTGCCGAGATGTGAGTTGTTCTCAGAGGCGGTAACTTAAACTCAGAACAGAGAGCCACCTGGAGCAGGGGCCAGGTCGGTGGGCCCACGCCACTTGCTTCCATCCTTGTATGCCCACGTGGCGAGCATGACGGTCATGAGCTCCGTGATGTCTGAGTCCCAGGGAAATGCCGGCCCTTGTGGGCCAGGTCCCGGCCCCGGCTGATAAGGCAGTTTACATATTTTATGTAAAACCAGATCGTTTTCTCTTTCTCCGCTCTTTACAGATGTTTGCTGATGACGGAGCCTACAGGAAATGCGGAGGAGGAGGACGATGACAACCAGTTAATGACACGAGCAAACGTTGACCAGAAACATGCTGCCGAGATGTGAGTTGTTCTCAGCGGCGGTAACTTAAATTCAGAACAGAGAGCCACCTGGAGCAGGGGCCAGGTCGGTGGGCCCCCGCCACTTGCTTCCATCCTTGTATGCCCACGTAGCGAGCATGACGGTCATGAGCTCCGTGATGTCTGAGTCCAAGGGAAATGCCGGCCCTTGTGGGCCAGGTCCCGGCCCCGGCTGATAAGGCAGTTTACATATTTTATGTAAAACCAGATCGTTTTCTCTTTCTCCGCTCTTTACAGATGTTTGCTGATGACGGAGCCTACAGGAAATGCGGAGGAGGAGGACCAGGACAACCAGTTAATGACACAAGCAAACGGTGACCAGAAATGTGCTGCCGAGATGTGAGTTGTTCTCAGCGGCGGTAACTTAAACTCAGAACAGAGAGCCACCTGGAGCAGGGGCCAGGTCGGTGGGCCCACGCCACTTGCTTCCATCCCCGTATGCCCACGTGGCGAGCATGACGGTCATGAGCTCCGTGATGTCTGAGTCCCAGGGAAATGCCGGCCCTTGTGGGCCAGGTCCTGGCCCGGGCCGATAGTCAGTTTACACATTTTATGTAAAACCAGATCGTTTTCTCTTTCTCCGCTCTTTACAGATGTTTGCTGATGACGGAGCCTACAGGAAATGTGGAGGAGGAGGAGGACGACAACCAGTTAATGACACAAGCAAACGTTGACCAGAAACATGCTGCCGAGATGTGAGTTGTTCTCAGCGGCGGTAACTTAAATTCAGAACAGAGAGCCACCTGGAGCAGGGGCCAGGTCGGTGGGCCCACGCCACTTGCTTCCATCCTTGTATGCCCACGTAGCGAGCATGACGGTCATGAGCTCCGTGATGTCTGAGTCCAAGGGAAATGCCGGCCCTTGTGGGCCAGGTCCCGGCCCCGGCTGATAAGGTAGTTTACATATTTTATGTAAAACCAGATCGTTTTCTCTTTCTCCGCTCTTTACAGATGTTTGCTGATGACGGAGCCTACAGGAAATGCGGAGGAGGAGGACCACGACAACCAGTTAATGACACAAGCAAACGGTGACCAGAAATGTGCTGCCGAGATGTGAGTTGTTCTCAGCGGCGGTAACTTAAACTCAGAACAGAGAGCCACCTGGAGCAGGGGCCTGGTCGGTGGGCCCACGGCACTTGCTTCCATCCCCGTATGCCCACGTGGCGAGCATGACGGTCATGAGCTCCGTGATGTCTGAGTCCCAGGGAAATGCCGGCCCTTGTGGGCCAGGTCCTGGCCCCGGCTGATAAGGCAGTTTACATATTTTATGTAAAACCAGATCATTTTCTCTTTCTCCGCTCTTTACAGATGTTTGCTGATGACGGAGCCTACAGGAAATGCGGAGGAGGAGGACGATGACAACCAGTTAATGACACGAGCAAACGTTGACCAGAAACATGCTGCCGAGATGTGAGTTGTTCTCAGCGGCGGTAACTTAAACTCAGAACAGAGAGCCACCTGGAGCAGGGGCCAGGTCGGTGGGCCCACGCCACTTGCTTCCATCCTTGTATGCCCACGTGGTGAGCATGACGGTCATGAGCTCTGTGATGTCTGAGTCCCTGGGAAATGCCGGCCCTTGTGGGCCAGGTCCTGGCCCGGGCCGATAGTCAGTTTACACGTTTTATGTAAAACCAGATCATTTTCTCTTTCTCCGCTCTTTATAGATGCTCGCTGATGAAGGAGCCTACAGGAAATGCAGAGGAGGAGGAGGACGACAACCAGTTAATGATACAAGCAAACGATGACCAGAAACATGTTGCTGAAATGTGAGTTGTTCTCAGCGGCGGTAACTTAAACTCAGAACAGACAGCCACTTGGAGCAGGGGCCAGGTAGGTGGGCCTACGCCACTGCTGCTCTGTCAGTAATGGGGAAAGCCAAATGGAGCAGGGACCTCTTTGTTGGGCCCCCACCTTCCCTTCTGTCCAGGTCCCCTGTGCCCACGTCCCTCCCTGCTCTGAAAGAATGGAATTTCTTTCCGTCCCACCCTCGGGGCATCCTCGGAGGGATGGCAAATGCAGCTGGCCATGAGCCTGTGGGAGTGGCCTGGAGTCTTGGGTTTAGAGCCACTGAAGTAGGACTGTCAGGCTGTGTCTCCAGGTTTCAGGACCTGGAACGCCGTGTTTCTGTTTGGGGAAGGAAGCGTGGCCCGGACACCCAGGCCAGCACCCATGGTCTTCAGGCTTCCCTCTTGGGCTTCCCTACATTCCTCTGGAGTCTCTGGGCCTCAGGGTGGCTCACCATCACGTACCCTTCTGCAGAGCAGCAGCCCAGCGGGGGGCCAGGTTGGTCCCTGAGATTGCCAGGCTCAATCCAGCAGGCCTTCCCCTGGGCGCGGGCCTGAGTCCCAAGAGATGGGCCTTCAGGTTGTCCTGCCCCAGCCCAGCCTTGAGGTCAAATCTCCAGAATCCCGCAAGGCCTCCTGTGGACATCCCAGAAGCTCAGCATTTCCCAGCCTCCGCCCGGCCCTGGAGTGGATAGCACATCAAGGCATCAGTTAGGAAAGAGAGGAGCTGAGGAAGCACAGTGCTGCTCCCCTGCAGAGCTGGGATTGAACCAGATGCGGTTCTTCTTGTGACATGAGAATGCCATTTGAAGTTAGCTGCAATGATTCCCCTTTAAGTTCACTGCTTCCATTTATTTATTTTTATTTCATTTTATTTTTTCTCTATAATAACAGGCTAATATGCAACTTGTGCCCTCACCGGGAGTTTGACCAGGGAACGGGGACAGCCAGCCAACGGCCTGTGGTCCTTCCTCCAGGCAGGCCAGGCCAGAGGGGGCCCAGTATTGGGTTGGGCTGGCCAAACCCCACCCATGCACCAATTGGTGCACTGAGCGTCTAGTCTATATATTTGGAGAAACATTTTTATTGTTTTCAGAGAGGAAGGAAGAGAGAGAAACATCAATGATGAGAGCGAAACATTAATTGGCTGCCTCCTGCACGTCCCACATGGGGAATTAAGCCCGAAACCTGGGCATGTGCCCTTGACCAGAATGGATCCCAGGACTCTTCAGTCCAGAGACTATCACTCTATCCACTGAGCCCAACTGGCTAGGGCTATTTTAATTTTTTTTAAACATCACCTGGGTGTGGGCAAGAGAGAGAGAGAGAGAGACCTCAATATGAGAGAGACACATTGAATGGTTGCCAACGCACACACCCCCACTGGCCCAGGGATAAATCTGTAACCCAGGTACATGCCCTTGACCCAGAATCAAACCGTTGACCCTTGGGTGCTCAGGCCAGTGCTCTAACCCCTGAGGCACGCCAGTCAGTGTTCGCTCTTTTTCATCCAAATGGCCCACTGGGCCTGCCCTCTTGCCCCCTCACCCAATTCCTCAGTGCCGGGAAGGGGCAAAGTCTGCCCGCCTGTCCCACGTGCTATCAGCTCTAGCCGGGAATGAGGAGGTCCTGCCCTTTTGGAAATGCCCTTGGATGCACAGTTGCCAGCACAGCTAGATGACACGGCACCTGTTCCGGTGCCTCCCAGGGACCCAGAGTGGAGGCTGCATGTGAAGTTCTGGTTCCCGAGAGGCTAGTGTGGTTTCTGCCTCCGGGAACGCTTCTCCCCTCCCTGGGTCTGTGCGAATGAACTGCAAATGTGTCCCATGCCCTGAGGCCACATGCGATGATCATGGTGCTGGTGACACACGTTCGTAGGAACCTGGTGCTGAAGCCCCAGTCAACGGCCACTTTCCCGGCTGAAGGGGCAGCGAGGGTTGGCATGTCCTGAACCTCTGCTTCTAATAGGAGAAAGCGCAGGAGTCGACTGAGAGCATTCCTCAGATTCTTCCAATGCCAGAGACGCGGCTCAAGAGGACAAGCCAAGTCACCGGCAGAGAGCGCTCCCGGGTCCCCGGAGGCCACCCCAGCCGGCTCGGGCCGGCTGGAAGACAGAGACACAGGCAGTGAGCCCCTGCCAAAAGGTAGGAGGCGCTGGGCTGGCTGCAGGAGGGCAGTGCAGGGGAGGATGGCAGGCCTCCCTCGTGGGCAGGGCAGAAGCAGCGAGAAGCCAGCTTGGTGTGCACACGTGTGCTTGGAGGCTGAAAGGGGTGCTCCGCACACACCCACCCACGTCGGGCCCCTTACGTGTGCGGACACCCAGATAGAGAATGTGAACCCCCGTCTCTGTTGTGGTGGTTTCGTCCCAGAACCATTTAGTACCTTCAGCATGAGAAGCCTCCCCATCACGGACACTGTGGTGGGTCCTCGAGTATCCAGAGCGGATCTCCCGACAGTTGCCGCAGAGACAAGCTCGGGAGAGTATGTCTGTGGGCTTCCTGGTCTGTGCCAGGCCTCAGATTAGCCATTTCTGTGGGGAGATCCCAGGCATGTAACACGTCATGGACATCTGCCTGGTCTTCAGCAAGGCTCGGGCTCTGCTCTTCCCGGGCCTCTCAAAGCAGGTGTGGTTCTCCTCTCCCCCCCCCCCCCCCCCCGACCCGGCCCTGAGTCCTCCCACCAGGGGGCGCGCATTTAGGACTGTGGAGGGCACGAGCCAGAGGTGCCAGGGTTTTCTAGCTGCATGTGCTGCTGGCGTTGCCTGCGACCTAAGAGGCTGGCAGCTGTGAGCTGCCCCGTTTCGTGCTCATAAAAAGAAAATGAATGGGCGGTGGCAGTGACGGTTTTGTCAGCTTGCTGACAGTGACTGTGAGAGTGCCCGACTGCAGCCTGGTTTCAGAGAAGTGAGGTGTGGTGGTGGTGGTGGGGTGGGTGAGTGTGTTCATCTTACAACCGACTGAAGAGAGCCATCGCCTTAAATGTCGTTTAGTTTTCAAATTCACTTGGAAATATCATTTTATTGGTTATTCTATCTAAAGAGTGATATGCAAATTGATGTATCTCTGCCACACCAACAAGCCATGCCCACCATCCTATCAGGATCGAGTATGCAAATTAACCCAACCAAGGTGGCTGCGGCCACAGAGAGAGCAGAAGGCTTGGGTTTCTCCGGCAATGGAGGGAATCAAGCTTTCTGCCTGCCATGGTCTGCCTTGGCTTCTGCTACTGCCTACAGAGTTTCAATTATAGAAGATGCATAAATCCCAGCCAAGGTGGTTGTAGCCACAGGGTGAGCAGGAGGCTTGGCTCTGCTCAGGGCTACAAAGTTTCAGTTATAGAGGATAAATGAACCCAGATACCACGACCTCCTCTTGGGTTGATAGGGGGCGTGGCCTGCATGCAAACCACTAAAGGCCCCTGGCCCAGGCCACCTCCCACCTCAAGGGAACCACCACCCTGGTCCGAGGCACCCTTCAGGGAAAACCAGCCGGCCCCCACCCGTTCACCAGGCCTCCATCCTGTCTACTCCTCTTATCTAATAAATGAATAATATGAAAATTGACCGTCATGCCAACATTCAAAATGGCTGCCCCATTGTGGTCAAAGATGACTGACCTCATGTGGACACAAGATGGCCACAACAAGATGGCCAGCAGGGGAGGGCAGTTGGGAGGGACCAGGTCTGCAAGAGAGGGCAGTTGGGGGCATTGAAGACTGTAGGAGAGGGCATTAGGTGTGGCCAGGCCAGCAGAGGAGGGAAGTTGGGAGGCGACTGGAGGAAGGGCAATTGGGGGGGGGACCTAAGCCTGCAGGGGAAAGCAGTTGTGAGCATTAGGCATCAATCCGGCTCACAGGGGAGTGGTTGGGGGTGATCAGGCTGGCAGGCAGAAGCAGTTGGGGGCCATCAGGAAGTAAAGCAGGCAAGCAGTTGGGAGCCAGCAATCCTGGATTATGAGAGGGGTGTCCGACTGCCCATTTAGGCCTGATCCCGGTAGGCAGTCGAACATCTTCAGATTGGAGAGGGTGCAGGCTGGGCTGGGGGACACAAACCCCCTGTGCACAAATTTTCTGCACCGGGCCTCTAGTTCACCTGTAAACCCGCCAAACATGCGCCCTGGGAAAGTGCAATTTGCTGAAGGACACTAGGACTTTCTGAAGTCGGGGCCAGGCCTGAGACTCGTGCGCTCCCCGGGGCTGGCGTTACAGGACCCGACAGGCCCCAGGGCCTGGGACAAGCCGCCCTGTGAGTGTGACTGGCGCACCAGCCGTTCCGAGGGCCCTCACCAATTCAGGTCCTGCTGTGTGGCTCGAGATGCAGCCATGAAGTGTTCGCTCCCGGACCCACTGTCTGGGGACTGGTGCTTGCATTCCCAGCCTCTCAGGAGGCGAATTAGGTGAAACGCTCACGTGCAGGTAAATGATCATGAAGCTTATTGACTTATTGACATTGTTTTAACTAGAGGGTTCTGTAGCCTCGGGTTTTCATACTGGCCCTTCAAACTCTTTGACATTTATCACGTCAACTCCTGGGATTGGCTAAGTTGATTAGTGAGCTATAATCAGCCTAATTGAGTTAGCAACACTTTCTGAGAAAGAACTGCTTGACAGATCCAGCTGTGGTTGGATCCACGAGTGAGCAGGTCTGTGGTTGATGTTAGTATCAGCAGCCGTGCGATGGTGCTTTCTGGGCTCAGCGGCCTTTCTGTAGGTGACCCGCCTAATCCGTCTCCTTGAGTCTAACTAACTGCAGGGTGAGCTGGGCACTCTTCCTATCCCCTGTTCAGATCCGGGAAGGTGAGGCTTGACAAGGGTAAGCACTGGCCCAGAGGATAAGTGTTGGAGCTGGGTTCCGAACTGGGCCTGACAGATTACGGGCCCGAGTTCCTAACCTCTGTGAGCAGGGCCTGCATTTCAAACTGCTTTGGTCCCTGAAGATGCTGCACCATCTTGGGGCACCAGCACTGAATAGTGGGTCCCTTCTCCTTTGGTGTGATCTGTGGCCAGCAGGTGGTGCTGTGGGGCCAGAAATAACAGGGGTGCCGCCTTGCACTTGAATCCTCAGTGAGAACTGGGAGAAATCCCTTCTATTCATCCATGTACATGACGAGTTGAGGAAGTCAGACCACTCGCCTGCTCTCATGAGACTATGATTTGAAGGTTGTGAAGGGCAAACCTAGAGGAGAGGATGTGTCGGGATCTAAACTGCGATGATCCTTGATTTTGCGGGTGTTTCGGTATGAAATAGAGGTAGACATTTTCTGTTTCCTTTTCTTTTTTTAATATAGATTTTTTTATAGAGAGGAAGAAAAGAGGGATAGAGAGTTAGAAACATCGATGAGAGAGAGTCACAGATCAGCCACCTTCTGCACACCCCCCACTGGGGATGTGCCCGCAACCAAGGTACATGCCCTTGACCGGAATCGAACCCAGGACCTTTTAGTCCCCAGGCTGACGCTCTATCCACTGAGCCAAACCGGTTTCGGCGAGGTAGGCATTTTCATTATGTTCAAGTCATGCTGCCGTGGAGGCTATTTGAAGTTCAAGAATCATCAGTGATCCGAAGCGGGTTTGGCTCAGTGGATAGAGCATCGCTCTGTGGACTGCAAGGTGCCAGGTTCAATTCCGGTGAAGGGGATGTACGTGGTTGCAGGCACATCCCCGGTAGGGGTTGTACAGGAGGCAGCTGGTCAATGATTCTCCCTCATTGACATTTCTAGCTCTATATCCCTCTCCCTTCCTTTCTGTGTAAAATCAGGAAAATATATTTTTAAAATAAAATGGTAAAAAAATAAAAAGGTTCATGAGTGAGCCCTGCCCGTGTGGCTCAGTGCTGATAGCATCACAGGACCAAAGGGGCACAACTTTGCTTTCCAGTCAGGCGCACATACCTCGGTTGCAGGATTGATCCACAACCACGGTTGGGGTTTGTGAGAGAGGCAACCAGTGGATGTATCTCTCTCACATCCATGTTTCCCTCTCTCCCTCCCTCCCTCCACCTCTGTGCTCCTTTCCACTCTCTCTCTAAAGATCAATGAAAACTATACCCTCCCGTGAGGACTTTTTAAAAAGATTATTATGACTGAGTAGCTCGGGTGGACTACGTCACTGCATGCAGCAGGCCAGAAACATGCCCTAAGTGTCCCAAGGTCTTTGCGGAGGAGCAGGAGTTGGTTGTGTGTGAGCCAAGTTGTCAGGGAGCCTGTCACTAAAATGGATGAGTAAGCCCAGCTGGCGAGGCTGCGTCGGTTGAGCATCGTCCCGGGAACCAGGAGAACCCCTTGTGATTCCGGGTCAGGGCGCAGGCCCGGGATGCAGGCTCGATCCCCAGTACGGGGCGTGCAGAAGACAGTCGATCCATCTTTCTCATCAGTGATGTCTCTATCTCCCTCTCCCTCCCCCTCTCTGACAATCAATAAAAACACATTGGACCAAAACATGGAGGAGTAAGAAAAGCCGAGCCCTAAATCGATAAACACCTTGTTTAATAACGTCACCCGGTGACATGGGAAAGGGGTCTAACGCGCCGTCTCCTCCAGCAACACAGAGTTCCCCTCTGGAGCTCCGCAGCGCACCGGCTCCAGGCGCCACTCCGGGGGCTCAGTGGAGTCCGAGCAAAAGTGACTCACGGAGTCCTGGTTCGGGGTGGGCCGTGGGGAATGTGGCATCTCTCCTGGGCCGGGCAGGATTCTGATTATCCAAGTACATTTAGCGAAGGTAGCGTCATTGGTCATTATTCAATTCATTCATTTGCTATTTTCTGTGTTTTTTATCTTTCCTCCGTTGGCTTAACAATTTAGCAACCAGGCAACAAAAGAGTGCCTTTTGGAGCAGGAAGAAGAAGGACAAAGTCAAAGACCAGCCTCCCAGGGCCAGCTCGACTTTGTCTAACCTCATATGTTGCTGCAATGGTTAAATCCCCCCACCCCCACCTTCCTAACGAGCCTCTCCCTTTTTTTCGATCCCGAAGATTTATTATCCTTCCCTTTTATTCCTGTCTTGACCATATACCCTTTATTTCTGAAAAATTAAAAAAAAAAAAAAGACAAAATCAACAACAACACAACAACAAACAAGCCCAAAGAAAATCAGTACTTCTGGAAAAAAAAAAAAAAAAAAAAGATCCCATAGCAAATGGAAACCTCTATCGCCATGACAACAAGGCCACATCAAAGCCCAGGAGCCGCCATCGGTGTGCCTGGCTAACTTCTGTGTCATCTACTTGGACCCCGGCACTGACCCTGCTTCCTGGGCTGCCACGGCCTGTTCCTGCCTCCGCCGGGCTCCCTTAGGCACACTGGGAAACGCAAAGTGACTCTGGCTTGGCTGCTGTCTGTCCATCTCCGCCTCGCTGTCCCCACGGTGAGTTCACGCACTGGATGCCTGATTTCAAGTGGTAACACGAGGTGCTTCCGACCTCATGGTGGGGTGTACACCTTGAGGAGCTGAGGGGCAGGGGGCAGGTCCTGGCAGAGTGAGGAGAGGGCCTGCAATCCGGACAGTGGGAGGGCTCCGGGCCCACAGCGCCCGGGCTGCCTGGAGCCGGACGCTGTGCAAAACAGCCTTGTCCTCCTGCTCCTGGACCTCCAGCCGCGTGCATTTGCCACTTGGGTTTGGAGAGCACATCTTGTCCCAGTGCGAGGTAGCTGGAGGCCTTTTAGGGGTTTTTCCCTCATGGTTTCTTAAAATTAGGGTTCTGTTTGTCTTTGATAAGGGTATTGTTCACGAGTAAATGCACAGCTTGCAGAAAAGCACAAAACACAAGGTGAGCTCCTTGTGCAGTAAAGGCACCATGCGGGGAGATGAGGACGTCTTAAGCCCACGGCTGTTGGGGTGGCCACCGACTTGGTTGTCAAGTCCTCAGGGTGCCGTCCTGGCCCGTGAGGGCCCGGCCCACAGGTCTCGGTGGTCCTGAGCGGACACGGGTCAGGGTGCTTTTAGGTCAGGGATCTGAGGACACAGCGTCACACAGCAGCTGTGCCCAGGACTTCATGTGCTGGCCTTGTGCCGACATTTGGTGGAGCCTCGTGAGTTGGTCCTTCACGTTCTCCCAGCTGCTCAGACCCATGCTGTGAGCGAGGGTTAGAGCGAGGGCCGGCCTCCCGGGGCCTTGGCTCAGGTCTGCTGCGGCCAGGGCCTCCCGCTCAGACCACGGACGTGAGGCACAGGCCCGCTTTTGTCCCGGGCTCCGTGTGCCCTGCTGCCTCTGCTCTAGGCCTCGGTGTGGTCACCCACCTTGGCATGGGATGTGGCAGCCCATTTCTCACCGTCCTTCTCTGCCCCAGGCCCTGGGCACCTAATACTGACGGGAGCCCCCCGCCCCCCTCGGGAGGCAGCCTGGACTGCACACATGCCTCTGCTGACCCAGCCCCAGCCCTGGCGTCCTGGCCAAGGCACTGCGTGTGCTGGGCCACGCTGGGCTGTGAGCAGGTCCAGCAGGAGCGGGAACTTTGGGGCTGGCCATGTGGCCTGCGCAGGGGCCGCCCTGGGGGGGAGGGCTCCCCGAGGACCCTCCTGTCCTCACTCCCGCCCCTCTGTCCTGTTCTCTTCTCTCTAGGAAACTCCCAGTTGCCTGATAACCTTCCAAGGTGACGGTCAGAACCACCACGCTCTCCCTACCACTGACCACCAGAGGCCAGCAGGCCCAGCTGCCAGGAGAGGAGGGAGGACGCATCCAGCTCTGTGCCCACAGGACTGCCAGCCCCTCCGGGAAGCTGCTGGAGGTGGGCAGCATATAAAGCCCAGCTTGAGACCTGCTGAGGCCGAGGCCCACCCAGTGCACCTGAGGCAGCCCGCCTCCCAGAGCCTGTTTCTGGGCAGAGCCGGACACCACGCGGCTGCCTGACCGCCCACACACCTGCACGCGGGCGCTTCCCTGAACAGGTTCGTCAGCCTGGCCTCGGCCCGGCTGCTTGGGGCCCGCGTGCCAGAGGCCTGCAAACAGGAGTCTCCCTGCAGCCGGAGATTCTGAGGCCTTGGGGGGCAGAGAACCAGCCAGCCACCCCCTGCCTCTCCTCCTTCAGCTCCTTCAGGGCCTGGGCCCCACTGCTGACCCCTGGACACGAGGCCCTTCTCAGTGGCTCCCCCAAAGGAAGACAGGCTGGCTCCTCTGCTGCCCTCCGCCGCAGCCGCCGTGGCCACAGGAGGCGGCGGCTCCCGCCCAGCACCGCGCAGCCCCGGCTGCCAGGACCAGCGCCAGCCCCGACACTCAGGGCAAGTGGCCCCGTGGCCCCTTCCCAGCGGACCTCAGCCTCTCCGAGGGGACGGGTCCAGGGCAGGAGCACAGAGAGGGGCTCCCTGCCACTAGATCATACAGGGATCCCGACATGGCTCCCCGCCAACGGCCCCTGAGGACGTGGGTCCTGGGAACAACAGGCGGCAGAGAGCAGGCGGCAGCCCCACAGCAGCGCGGGCCCGGCAGACGGTGTCTGAGGATGGAGCGTGGCCGTGGTGACTCGTCTCAGGCCCCACAGCTCCTGAACCTTACGAACCTTGACCAGCCTTCTGACCGCCTGGGCCCCCTCTCCCATCCACCTGAGGGGCCAGATCGCCTTCAGAACGAGGAAGGGTTCCCACTGCTTCCATCCGTTGGTGACAGCGCTGTGCCAGCCCCAGGGTCACGCTCCCACCATGGCAGCAGGCGCCTGCCCTCAGCCACTGGTCTCTTTGGACCAAATCCACGTTGGCCTGGGGCTGCGCACAGGACAATGACTAACCCACTCTCCGAGGCAGACACTGTCAGCGTGCCCCTTAGATCACATGTCAGCCACCGGACCTCCATGGAAGCGTGTGTGCGTGGCCCCGGCTGAGGGGATACACATGCACGCATGCTCTGGGGACTGCGCCCTCATGGTCCATAAACTTGACTCTGTCCCCAGAATCCAGTAATCCAGGGGAAGCCTAGACCGGCCAAACTACAAAGACCTCGAGGCCCGGGGTGACCCTGGACCAGGCTCGCTGTGACCCCAGAGCATCGCCCAGCCAGGCCTGGCCCCACGCCCCTCAGCCCAGGCCCAGGCGCCTGCCAGGCAGGTGGTCTCAGGCCCTGCCTCTCTCCAGCTGGCTCCTGGCCTCACGGGACCTGCCCCCCTGCTCACTTTTCTACAAGCACTGGCTCTGCCAGGCCTGGGTCAGAGAAGCCCGCCCCTCCGCGCAGTGGCCACAGTGCGCAGAGGGAGCGTGTGCGAGAGGCAGGTGCGGCCTGACAGGTATTGGGGCTGCAGCGCCCAGTGTCCCCATTGAGGGTGAGACTTTGGTTCATTATTTCTGAGTGACTTCCTGGGACAGAAACCGAATTTAATATATTACACCACTGCTGCAGGCACTGGTGAAATTATGTGCTTTAAGGTGTCCCCCCAAATGTATGTAGTACAGGCTGTTCCCCAAATATATGGTACTACAGGGTGTCCCCCAAATACTATATGCACCCACGTGTTCCCCCAAACGTACACACAGTTTAACAGCTGATACCTCCATTTCACTCCTTTTCAGGTTAACGGATTTGACGGGATGGGTGACGCCAGACTAAGCTTTGAACAAAGAAGAGGTAGCCTCTGGACTTTCTTTTGGGGACACATACGGGGTGAAGGGTCTGGTCCCGCCCGGGCCACGGTGCAGGCATCCAGGGCCGCTGTGGACAGGGGATGCGCAGAAACACGAACACAGCGATTCTCGGTGTTTGCGGTTCCATTGCTTCCTTAGCAGCAGCGCCTGGACCAGACTACCGCGGCCATGGAGTCCAAACATCAAGAATCACTCCTTCGGTTCGGGGTTTGTGCACATCTCTTCCAGCAGCTGCCCTGGATTCCTCGCCTGCTGGGCGTGGGTCCCTAAACTTTACCTTGTGTTTGTCCCCGTAGAAAGCCTCACAGAGAAATGTTCTTCATCCAAATCTTAGTCTGTCTTCACCCATTTCTTCAAGTCGGTTAAACCTGAAAAGGAGTGACAATTAAGTGCTTTAGCGGTGGTTGAAGTGTGTACATTTTGGGGGGACACTATATTTCCACTCAGTGGGGTGCAATTTCCACCATGTGTCTAACCTTGGTATACCTTTTTCGGGGGACACCCTATATTTACATCCTGTGAGTGTCCTTTTCCATCTGACCTCTGTACCTGTTTCCATCTGACAGCCTGTATTTGCATGGAGTGGAACTTATTGTCCTGCAGCAGCCTCACGTCTTTATAGTGTTTTGGGGGACAGCCTGTATTTACATGGAGTGGAACTTATTGTCCTGCAGCAGCCTCACCTCTGTATAGTGTTTTGGGGGACAGCCTGTATTACATCAATTGGCGTCAGTCTTTGCCATGGGGAGTCGCACCTGCTGTCTGGCTGTGGCCGTTCCCTGCACGCTCGGGTCCTGTTGTTCCTGAGCTGCTCTTCCTGGGATGGGGGCGGCCCTGTGACGGGTTCTGGAGGAGGTTTTCCTTTGGAGCTCATGTGCTGAGCACTGACAGGCTTTTCTTCCGAGTGCTTGGAGATTGTACTGAGCAGCCTGTAGGGCGCATCCATGATGGCTTGAATAAAGTGAGTTGGAGTAGAATTGAGTTTTTAATAAAATGAGTTGGCGTAGAATTGAGTCCTCGTTTTCCTCTCTGCCCATCACTGGCAGCGATGTTGGGGCTCCGGGCTCCCCGAGTGGGCCCCCAGGCTCCTGGGCCCTGGAATGCAGACCTCCCGGGGCCAGGCGGTCAGAGCATGAGGAAGGAGGCTTCCTGTTCACCAGGCAGCAGCCGTCCCAGTCCTGGGTGTGTTGTAAGCTCATGTGAGTTTAGTCCATTTTGATTTGGGGTTTATAGCACAGCAGGAGCTCAGCTCCAGACCATCCTTTGGATTTTCCAAGCTACTCCACTGGGAAGAGGCAGAGGAGGGAGGGAGGCACCTGAGATCCCCCCGACCCACTCTCATGGCGGGCTGTCCAGCTGCCACCTGCGTGACCCTTCCTTCCTCACCAGCCTCTGCTGGCAGGTGCCTCCTCGCCCCCCTCCCGTTCTTTGCCGGGGCCCAGCTCCTGTGAGAGCCGCACTCAGCGCGCCGCCCTCCCCGTGCTGGACCCAAACTGAGCGCAGACCCTGCAGGCCGCCTCCCCTGGCCTTGGGCTGCTGCAGGGTCTGACCCTGGCCAGGCCCTCCCTGGGAACTCTCAGCCTCTGTCCCTGACTCTCTCCCGCCTGGGACAGCTCTCCAGGCTCCCACTGGCCAGCCCCCGGGGCACTCCCATCCCCTCCACAGACACTCACTGAAAGCTTCCTGGGCGCTGGCTCCCGGGTTGCACCGTGCAGGCAGTCCCCCCTCACCCCGCCCCCTCTGCAGGGCTGACCTCCTGCTCCCCTAGCACTGACCACTCCTGAGCTTCAGGCCTGAGGTCGGCTGCCTCGGACCCCCTGCCCGGGCTACAGGCTTCCCCCTCTCCCCCTGACTCCTCTGGGCTCCCTGCTTACCCAAGGCACCAGCTGTCCATCACAGAAGCCCGAAGCCTGTGGTGCAGTGGAGGGGCCCTCCTCTCCCCGCTTCCCACAGGTGGTAGCTCCCCTGAACTGGAAATGGGTCTGGTATCTGCCGCCCACTTAGCTGACTGTTCTCATCCCAGGACCCCCGACACCCCTGTCCCTGGGTCTTGGCAGGGACTTGACAACTGGTCTGCCTGCCTCCCACAGCTCCTCAGCCCCATGGCACCTCTGGGCATCCACCCAGTGACCTTCCTCTTTGAACTTCCCTCCCTCAGCCTCCACACTAGCTACACCCATCCCTCTGAGGACCAGGTGCTCCATGGGGCTCACCAATGAGTGCACCCCATCTGCTCTCACCCCTCCCCCAGCCCCAGACCAGCTGGTGCACACCCACAGCTTTCCCTGCAATCTTCCCAGAGGCTGGGAGCACCTCTAGCCCAGACCTCCCTGGGAGCCTCCAGGCCTGTTCCAGCGTGGATGTCCCAAGACACCGCCAACCCTCAATGCTCAGCACACCGTTTCCCATCCTGCCACCAAAGCCACTGTGAGCCTCCTCTCTCACCTTGTCCCCCGCCCCCAGACCCTGCTGGACAGCCCCCCCACACCCACACACACTTAGATGGGTTCTTTCCACAGGCTGCTACTCTGGTGTAGGGTGCCCGGTAAGGCAGAGAACTTCTAGTCAAGTTGAATTTTAGATACACAAGTATCAGTTTAGTATAAGTATGTCCCGAATATTGCATAACACATATAAATTATTTGTGCCTGGCCAGAAGTGGAGAGTTTGCACAGAGAAATGACTATGTTATAAAATGTCAGGTTTTTTAAATGAGCTCATCCATCCATCTGCCTCTTGTTATTAAACATATACTGCTGCAGACCGTGGCGCGCTCTGGGCATTCAGAGGTAAGCCAATGGAGAGGGTGCCCGTCATCACCAGCAGTTCCCCCTGCCCAGAGGGCTCTGCCCACTTTGGTGCACACTTACGCACCGTGGTCCTTCAGAACACTGTCAAGTGCTGCCGTCTCAGGGGTCTGCCCAGCCCTCCATGACCAGCACGCTTTCCTCACAGGCCCTGAGCACAGTCCGAGCGCTCCGCTCCTCTGACCCCGCCATTGCTGGCCCCCAGTGGTCTGGGTCACCTATTTTACTCCTGGCTGGTTGCCCGGTTTAGGGCATTGTCCGGCTTAATGTCTTTTTTTTCTTGACGAAGTAGCCTTTTGTCTAAGCATGGGCCTCTCACCTTCCGGATGCCCACCCTTTCTACTAAATTTGTTCAGCTGAGCTGAGCCAGACTTGGGCTTTCTGCTCACACGGGAATCTGGTGGAACACGGGCTTGGGAGCAGCTTTGTGAGCATTCAGACCAGAGTGGGGATCTCAGGCCCCTCAGAGAGCATGGCCCCTGGGACACACAGGTTTGAGGAGCCAACAAGTGTCTGGACTCTGTGCCAACACGTTCTCTCTGCTTTATTTCACTGCCTGCAGACCGTGGCCCTTCGGAGTGAATATTGTCGGATGCACACCCAGGATTTACTCCTGTGCTAGTTAATCAGAGGGCAAATGAAGACATTTCCAGACAGTATAAAAGGGGAGGAACCATTTAAAATGGCATTTGCAATTATTTAGGGATAGACTTAGGATAGAATACTAAGTAAAAAACAAGATTAAAATGATATCTTGCTGAAACCGGTTTGGCTCAGTGGTAGAGCGTCGGTCTGCGGACTGAAGAGTCCTGGGTTCGATTCCGGTCAAGGGCATGTACATTGGTTGTGGGCACAACCCTGGTAGGGGGTGTGCAAGAGGCAGCTGGTAGATGTTTCTTTCTCATTGATGTTTCTAGCTCTCTATCTCTCTCCCTTCCTCCTCTCTGTAAAATGTCAATAAAATATATTTTTAAAAAATGATATCTTAAGCAAGGTTATATTGAATTATATATATTACACACACACACACACACACACACACACACGGTTTCCCAAAAATGTATACACACTTAGAATAATGATATATGCCTGTGGGTTAAATCTGAAAAGATAGAAACATCCATTGAGCTTGAGCTGTTAAAGTCTGTATACTTTTGGGGGGACACCCTGTGCATGTCTGTAAGGGGTGGGGGGTGGGGGGATGGAAGGAAGGATGCCAGGGCCCAGCCGCGGCGGTTAGCGGGCGGTGGGAAAGTCGGTGGTTCTTTTGTCCCTTCTCGGGTTCCCGTTACTTTCTAAGCTTTATTTAGCCAAAGCGAACGCTCTGGATGCACGAAGTTCCTTTCCCAGCCGCCAGGGTTCTGGGAGGTAAAACTAGCGTGAGTTGCAGTGTTGGAAGCCTTTCTCCCAAGCGAAGGCAATTTGCATTTTCCCCTGAAGACTCCGTCCGCTGGAGGAAGCCGCCCGCCTCCCGCCGGAAAGCCCGGCCTCGGCTTTCCCGGCCGCGGGGAGTGACGGCAGCGCCGCGGGAGAGGGAGGGAGCCGGCCGGAGTCGGCCCGGGAGCGCAGGCGCAGAACCCTCATAGGCGTTGTGGCTCCAGTCTGGCCCCAGCTGGCCGGTTAGCTCAGTTGGTTAGAGCGTGGTGCTAATAACGCCAAGGTCGCGGGTTCGATCCCCGTACGGGCCAGGGCATTCCCTTTTAGCAAAAATTCAGTTACTTTTTTATTTATTTTATTTTATTTTATTATTTTATTATTTTATTTTATTTTATTTTATTTTATTTTATTTTATTATTTTATTTTATTTTATTTTATTTTATTTTATTTTATTTTATTTTTATTTATTTATTTTATTTTATTTTATTTTATTTTATTTTAATTCATTTATTCATTTATTCATTTATATATTTATTTATAAAATCCTAAGGGAAGATGCAATTTATTTTTAAAATGTATTTTGACTTTTTACAGAAAGAGAGAGGGATAGAGTTAGAAACACGTGCCTGCAACCAAAGTAAATGCCCCTGACCAGAATGGAACCTGGGACCCTTCAGTTCACAGGCTGATGCTCTAGCCACTGAGCCAAAATGGTAAGAACAAGGTCAATGCCCTTTTATATCAGGGTCTAGAGCAAGGGTTTAAGACATCTTTGAAAAATTTCCAGTGAGGCCCTACCTGGCTTGGCTCAGTGGATAGAGAGAGGGTGGGACTTCGGACTGAAGGGTCCCGGGTTTGATTCAGGTCAAGGGTATATGCTGGGACTGTGAGCTCGCTCCCCAGGATGCAGCCAATCAATGATTCATCATTGACGTTTCTGTCTCTCTCTCCCCCTCTCCCTTTCTCTCTGAAATCAATTATATATATATATATTTTTTATTAAATAAAATCTCCAGTGAGAACATCTGTAACCAGAAGGGGGCCTGGCCTTGGGCTCCTGCACACGAGCTACATGTCACATCCTGGAGTCTGAGTCAGGCTCCTAGTTCGATGCAGGGACACAAAGAGGAGGAGGCAGCCGAGACCGCTGCCCTCGGAGTGCACACTTTCTTGAACGAGGCGTGAAGGGGTCCAGACATGCCTCTGTGACGTAAAAACTATTTTGAGCAAAAGGCATTTGAATTCCTGAACAGCCTTTTCTGCCTAAAAAAGCAGAGCCTCCCAAAAGGGACTCAGAAGAATTAAACTGCGCTTACAGGCCTCCCCCGGGAGCGATCAGGAAAGACTAACCCAGACACCTAAAGGGGCAGTGTCCAAACCATCGTAGCCGCACCGCTGCGTAAGGCCTATCACCGCGCCCCCCCCCCCCCCCCCAGCCACCTGTTCCCCGGGCCCTCCTTCCCCGCCCCTGTTAACACGGGTACCGTCCTTTCTTTCTGTGAGTGCTGGTAGGTACAGGAATGAAAACACGGTCACTCTTTGTCTTTGTTCTAGTTAATCTGTCTCTCGTCCGTTTCACTTGCGGGCCTGACGGGGAGAGGAAAGGTTGGCCTCCGGGCAGCTTTGAGGAGCCGCCGGAGGTGCCCCCGCAGGAGAGGGCCAGGCGGCGGTTGGCTGTTTCTGGCGCTGGGGCAGCGAGGGGCGGGGCCACGCCAGGCCCCGCCCACCGCCGTCTCTTTTCGCGGTCGCCTTCCGAGGCTTCTTGGCCCGCCCGGCACTCGTAGCCGCCCCTTTCCCGAGAGGCCAGTCTGCGCGGCGGCCCCGGTTCGAGTCCCCGCGTCGGACGCCATGGCGGGCTCCGAGCCGGGGCCCCCGGGCCGGAGCGGCGGCTCCTCGCGCCTGGCCCCGCTGGGCCCCGAGCAGCTGCGGCGGGTCCTGGAGCAGGTGGCGCAGGCGCGGCCGCCGCCCTCCGCCCCGCGGGCCGCCCCGCCGCCGCCGCCGCCGCCGCCGCCGCCGCAGGTGAGGCGCCGGGGGGCGTGGGAACGGCCGGCGCCGCACCGCCGGGGAGGCCGCCGCCGCCGCGGGCAGGCTCGGTCCCGCCCCGGGCTCCCTGGGGCTCGCGGGCTCCGCCGGGGCCTGGCTCCCGCGCCGGCCCCGCCGCTCCCCGCGCCCCCCGCCGGGGCCGGGCCGCCGGGCCGGGCGCCGAGAGCCTGCGCGGGCCGGGCCGGACCGGAGACCGAAGGTTCAAAGCAGCCAACGCCGAGACCTGCGACTCGGGACGGAATTAAGTACATTCCTTTCCAAAAAGCTCATTTTTACTGATTTCAGAGACGGAGGGAGAGGGGATCATTGACCGCTGCCGCCCGGGGCCCCGCCGGCCGCGCAGAGTTAAGTCCCTTCCGACGGGGCGCGGGGCCAGCGCCCGCAGTCGGAGGGCCTGGGTTTGCAACGGGTCCCTGCACAGCGCTGCCGTACCTTCAGGGGTGAAACAGGCAAAACATGCCCCGCCACGCCTCCTTTCCGGGGCGTTATTTCCAGGCGCCGCGCTGGGCTCGCAGGGAAGTTGGGACTGAGACGGTTTTGTCCCGGAGCCCAGGTCCCCCCTCGGCGCCGGGCTGTGAGCGCAGGCGGCCTCTTCCTGGAACTGGGCGAGAGCGGAAGCCCAGTCCTCACAGTCCGGGCCCGGCCCTCACCCCCACCACCACCACCACCTGGTGACTTGGGCTTCTGGGAGCTGTACCCAGTTCCTCAGGGAGACAAGTACCATTCTGCCCAAACTGCTTCCTCCCGCATGTGCTGGCACAGCAAGTGCGCAGTCATGGGGAGGGTGGCTGTCCTTTGCAGCCGCTGCTCCGGGCCTGGCCCCGTGCTGCGTGCGCAGTGTGGCTCAGCAGCCACACACACGGGTTTGTGTCAGCGTTTTACAGACGAGGAACGCGTTTAAAGAGGTTAGGTCAGTGGTCGGCAAACTCATTAGTCAATGAGCCAAATATCAACAGTACAACGATTGGGGGGAAAAAATTAATATATTGACTTTTTTACAGAAAGGAAGGGAGAGAGAGAGAGAGAGCTAGAAACATCAATGAGAGAGAAACATCCATCAGCTGCCTCTTGCACACCTCCTACTGGGGATGTGCCCACAACCAAAGTACATGCCCTTGACCGGAATCGAACCTGGGACCCTTCTGTCCACTGAGCCAAACCAGTTTCGGCTGAAATTTCTTTTGAGAGCCTAATTTTTAAAACAAACTTCTTCTAACGCCACTTATTCCAAAAAGACTCACCCAGGCCATGGTATTTTGTGGAAGAGCCACACTCAAGAGGCCAAAGCATGTGGCTCACAAGCCACGGTTTGCCAACCACGGGGTGAGGTGACTGCCCAGGGTCCCCGGGTGAGGCTGCACTCCAGGGCCTGTTGAATGCGGCCACTGCCTTCTGGGTTTGTTATGGCAACTTAGGAAAGAGTCCAAAAATGACATTTTCCACCAAATGAAAGCAAACTGAACCAGAGTGAGGAGGCACGATTGTGTTCTGTAGCTGACCTAATTGGGAGAAGATAAATTCTGTGTGTGTGGTTTTTTAAAAATAATTTTTAAATATTTTTTAATATTTCAAGAAAAACGATTTTAAATATAATGTTACATGCAATAAACATTCATATTTCAAGGGAGGATGTAAATTCTACCTGAAATCATAATGTGATTGTGCGTCCTGTTCAGCTAATACTCTGCGCCCCAGCTGTGCCCCAGAGGCAAGCAAGATGTGCCCCTTGCCCCTAAGGGGGTGATAACCTAACCAGGGCGGTAAAACACTCCTCGCTTCTGATCACAGAAAGCTGGAGGCACATTGCCCGTGTTGCTCAGTGGTTGAACATCAACCTATAAACCAAGAGGTCACTGGATAGGTTCCCAGTCAGGGCACACATTTCTCTCTCTATCCTCCCTTCCCCTCTCTCTAAAAGCAATAAGAACCTTTAATGAAAAGAAAGCCTGAGGCACAGGTCAGGACTAAGTGGGTTAGAGAAGGGTTTCTGGCTGAGGGGTCAGCGGTGTGGGAGAGGTGGTGTCTGCACTAGACTGGAAGGGCTGCGTTGAAAATGAGAAAGGGGCGGCATGCTGGGTGGGGTGGGTGCTTTTAGAGGTGGTTCTCTGTGGGGTGGCGTGGATCAGGAGGCACAGACCCAGTGGACACCCCCACGGGTCCGGCTGTCCTGACCCTCTCGTTCCTGCCCCGCAGGAACACTGCGAGCTTTCTCTATTCGCTGGCCCTGCTTTTCTTACACGTAGAAAAGCTTCCTGCCTGGAAAAATTCTACTCATCCTCTGCCTCCCTCCCCCGCCCCCAGAGGTCATCTCTCCTGGGAAGCCACCACCTCCTGGGCGGCCCTGCCCTGCCCCCCTGCACCTGTGCACCAGGCGGCAGTGGCATTGCTTTCCTGTCTGCGTTCCTTAGGGAACTTCTCCGCCTTTGGAGTCAGCAGTGGAGCTGTTGAAAGGACAGGCTTCGGGCAGGAGGTCCAGATTCAGCTGGTCGAGGGTGACTGAGGCAGGGCAGGGAACTGCCCGCCTCCTCCAGGAAGGCAGGGCTTTGCTTATGTTTACGCTGGCCCCCAGAGAGACTTAGAAAGTTCGCCAAATGAAGCGAACAGGTAGCGAAGTAGCCAGTGTGATACCCACATGGTAAACCAGGGTCCACGGCAGATTAAAAATTTAGGCCATTTTTGTTCCCTGGTAGTTCGGAAACTAGAGGGTTGCACTTCTATTGTTTACTAGAGCCTGGAGCATGAAAATTCATGCACTGGAGGCGGGGTCCCTCAGCCCGGCCTGCCCCCTCTCACAGTCAGGGAGCCCTCAGGAGTGGGGGGTCACCCAGTGATTAGGGGAAGGTGACGCCCCATCACTCCTCTGCTGCTGCTGGTAGCACAAGCCTCAGCCTACCCTGGATACCTGAGCCTCAGGCAGCCCTGGGCAGCTGGGCGACTCCGGAGGCAGGTGCATGGAGCGGCCAGGCATCTGCTGCCCTGGCGGGGCTGATGGGACCGGGCCCTGCCACATTGTGGCTCTGGGCACTGCCATCTTTGAGGGTGTGGCAGTCAGTTAGCATATTCATTCATTGGCTGTGGGTGCCACCATCTTTGCAACAGCATGAGGGTCAATTAGCATAGTCCCTCTTTATTATATAGGATGTGCAAACGTTTCTACACTAACCTATGGATGTGACAAAATGTATCACTTGTCACATTTTGGTCAGAAAGGTTCAGAAACATCACTATAAACAGTACAGATATGCAGACTGTCCCAAAAACTACACACGTCAACAGTTGACAGCTCAATTTCAAAAATGAAATGTATTTGATTAAGCACTGCTTTTATAATTATTCAAAGTGTGTGTATATATTTTTTGGATACCCTATATTACATAGTCTTTAATATACCTGAGATGTATTTTATAATCTTATTTAGTTTTTCATACATTTTTATGAAT
Organism: Pipistrellus nathusii; assembly: GCA_963693515.1. Classification (NCBI taxonomy): domain Eukaryota; kingdom Metazoa; phylum Chordata; class Mammalia; order Chiroptera; family Vespertilionidae; genus Pipistrellus; species Pipistrellus nathusii. The sequence goes on from OY882858.1 coordinate 2,204,384, forward strand.
TCAGAGAGGAAGGAAGATGGAGAGAGTTAGAAATGTCAATGATGAGACAGAATCATTGGTTGGCTGCCTCCTGCCCCACTGGGAATGGAGCCCACAATCTGGGCATGTGCCCTGACGGAATTGAACCATTACTTCCTGATTTATAGGTCACCGCTTAACCACTGAGCCATGACGGTAGGGCATAATGTTATATTTTTAAAGATTTTTGTATTGATAATTAGAGAAGGGGGGAGGGAAAGAGAAAGAGAGAGAAACATCAGTGTGAGACTAAAACACTGACTGGTTGCCTTTCACACTCCCAACCAAGGATGGAGCCCAGAACCCTGGCCGCACCCTGCCCGGGAACTGAACCGGCAGCCTTTCGGTGCATGTGACCACACCCAAGCAACTCAGCCCCGAGGCCGGTGCATTCTATAATGTAGGAAAATGTCAGTGGTGGATTTAAGATGAGAGCAAAATTGATAAGCTAAATGCTTTTCTCTTTCAGCAACTGGGGACCATCTGTGTCACGGTAATCTCTGGAGACACGGAAGGTCAGGAAAGGCCGAAGCCCCAGCTGGCCACCGTCCATCCCAGGACAGCCCGGCTGGGCCAGCCACCCGGAAGGCACTGCCATGTGTTGGGGCTCAGCGTTGCCAGCCCTCGGCTGCTCAGGGCACAGCCCCTCCTGAGCGCCCGGCCGCAGCCTCCCGTCCAGGTGCTGCTCCAGAGGCCACTGCCCGCCGTCCAGCCGGTCCCTGCGGTGAGGCCTGTGGCCCCCCAGGCGCCAGATGGACCGGGCGCCACATCCACCCCTCGGGCAGCCTCCGGCCCGCTGGCAGCGACATCTGTGTCATCCAGTTCAGCAAATTTATTTATCTCCAACTTGCATACAAAACACACTGAGAAACTAAAGACATCTCTGAAAGTGAGAACACGCTCTGGGCGGATCTCTCGGCCTCCCAAGCACAAAGCCAAAGATTATAAATTCATAAGGATGGAGGACCTGGCCGACAGCCACCCCTCCGACTCGGACGATTACTCGGAACTGAGTGTGGAAGAGGAGGAGGAGCAGAGGGACAAGCAGGCACTCTTTGACTTGCCGAGCGGCTCCCTGAGGCCCCGAGCCTTCCGGTGTCAGGCGTGCGGGAAGTCTTACATTGGGCAGGGCGGGCTGGCCCGGCACTTCAGACTGCAGCCGGGCCACGGCCAGCCCCAGCCGGAGCCGGCGCTGTCCGAGGAAGCCACGGGGAGCACGGCCCGGGGCGGTGCGGAGGGCAGGCCCCGAGGGCCCGCGTCCCCGGGGCGGTCCCCACCAGCTCCCCTGAGAGCCCGAGGGGCCCCATCAGCTCAGGGCAGCCTGCAGGTGAGGATGCTCGTGGTGGCCCGGCCCTTGCTGCTGTCCTCCCTAAAGCGGCCTTTGTGGTGTGTGAGGGGCTCAGGAAAGGCTCGAGCAGAACCCAGTCCTCTCGGTGGGGATCTGAGCCCCGTGGGCCCGCTGCGGGGAAGGGAGGTGTCTGTCCGGGCAGCGCGGTGGGCAGCCAGTGCCTCCGAAGTGGTCCTAAGGCTGCGCAGCGCACTCCAGCTGGCAGTGCGCCTGGGGAAGGTCGGGATTGGGGCAGTGACGCCTGAGCACGTCTCCCCTTGTCGCCCTCCCAATGCTGTCCAGGACGGTGGGCCTAGAGAAGCGGAGGAGGCGTCGCTGTCGGAGCCAGCAGATGGACGGTCCTCAGCCCTTTGGGAATCGGAGAGACACCCAGGACCGGAAAGGGGCTACCCCCCCGCCCCCGAGGGCCGGAGCCGGGCTGCCAGGAGCAGAGCCGGGCTCCGGGAGGTATGTCCGCTTCCGCCCCTGAACCCTGGTTGGCGTGGGATGCGGCGATTCGCCATGAGGCGTCGGAATTGGAGGTAAAATCCCGGGTGGGTGTGCAGTTCCCCGGAGTGTGCTGGCCGGACGCACGCAGGCACTTCCAGGGCATTTCCTGAAGCCGCCCGGCTGCCCTGTGTGAACGGACCCTCACCTGTAGCAAGAGCTGTGTGCCGTACACACTTTGGAAAATCCTAACCTGTGTTTCCAAGGAGGCCATTCAGAAAACAACAGAAATAATTTTTGTTGTTGTTACTGGGATAAATTACAAAGATACAAAAGCATGTTTCAGGTTTTGAGTCTGGGAATCTCCAACCCAGCCCTGGAAAGTAGGTGCACTGAGTTTATTTTCTTTTTTAAAAATATCTTTATTGCCAAAACCGGTTTTGCTCAGTGGTTAGAGCGTTGGCCTGAAGGTTCCCAGGTTCGATTCCGGCCAAGGGCATGTACCTTGGTTGCAGGCACATCCCCAGTGGGGGGTGTGCATGAGGCAGCTGATCGATATTTCTGTCTCATCGATATTTCTAACTCTATCTCTCTCCCTTCCTCTCTATGGAAAATCAATAAAATGTATTTTAAAAATAAATAAATAAAATTAAAATATATTTTTTTATTGATTGCAGAGAGGAAAGGAGAGGGAGATATAGAAACATCCATAATGAGAGTAAATTATGGATCGGCTGCCTCCTGCACGCCCCACACGTGGGATGGAGCCCGCAACCAGGGCATGTGCCCTTGACCGGAATCAAACCCAGGACCCTTCAGTCTGCAGGCCAGCGCTCTATCCACTGAGCCACACCAGCGAGGGCGGTGCACTGAATTTAGCTGGCCTATCGGGGAAACGTGGGACTTCCTCGGGCTGCCTCTGGCCAGGACGCATGTATCTGCCTGGTCACGGCGGACGGCTGATGTCTTAGGGAGTGAGAGCCAGCCAGAGCGCGAGGTCAGCCAGTGACACGGGCTCCACGCGCAGGGGAGGAAGAGGTTTCACAGGAAGGGGGTTCTTGGAAAGCTCCACGAGGTCAGGTTCTCGTGGGAAAGGTGAGCCTGGGGCGGGGCTTTGGGGCCGTGCTTGTTAATTGATCGTAGGAGGAAGGCAGGCCTTGGCTTGACTCACTCACTAGTCATACTAGCCTCGCCCCCTCTCCCCCCCAGCCCTCTGCACAGCCAGCCGTGGCCCCACCTCGTGCTGAGCTCCTGTGCGCTCCTGATGCTGGTCACCTCGGCTCACCCGCGAGGGGCTGGAGCTCCGGAGGCTGCACCTCCCACAGGCCCCGAGGTGGCAGGTCTGGAACTGGATCTTGGCTGTTTGGTGTCCGCACGGCCGGCTGCTCAGAGTGAGGGGGACTGGAACACGATGGTCCTTCCCAGTTAGCGAGATGGCACGGGAAGCCAAGGCCTGCCGGCCACACCCTGACTCACAGTGAGGCCCTCAAACCAGGCGCTGGAGTTCATACCGCTGTCTGCACGGATCAGCCTGTCCTGGGTGTGGAGGGGACAGTGAGACACCCCATTCTGGGGAGATGACAGCTCCCCCGCCAGGGACGATGCCAGAGAGGGAGGCGGGGCCTGGCTGCTGCAGGCCAGGTGTGGGAAGGCCATGCCACGGTCACACCGCCCACGCCGCCTGGGGTGTAGGAAGCCAGCTGACCATTGTTCGCTAGGCCTTTTGCAAGTCACAGTTCAGTACCTTGTCCTGCATGCCAAAGGCCGGCCTTTTGCTTTTGTGACTTTCCTGAGCCACTGCTGGGCTGACCCTGCCAGCCTGGGCTCCAGCTGATTGCTCCTCAGCCTCCCCGAGCCTCGGGGCCTTCCTGCCTCCAGGGCTCGCTGCTCCCCTCCCCTTATTGCTGCCCTGGCTGATCTCGTCCACCTCCCAGGCCTCAGCCCAAGCTCCTCTGCTGGCTCCCATGTCCGAATCCATACCGCCTGTTCAGACCTCTCTGGCCCTCAGCCTCGATTTCAAACATCCCACAGCTGGTTCCCATCCCTGGCAAGGTCTGCCCAGAGCTCAGCCGGGCACCCAGAGCACCCATGGCTCTCCTTTCCCTCATGCACCCTCCCCATTCCAGCAGTCACTCAGCCCTGGGACTGCACCCTCCCTGCTGCCTCTCAGATGCTCCCCCCACCCCCGCCCTGCCTGTCACCTGGTCCCCCTCCTCTCCACCGGTGCTTTGGGGGGTCCTGACTGCCTGTCACCTGGTCCCCCTCCTCTTCACCGGTGCTTTGGGGGGTCCTGACTGCCTGTCACCTGGTCCCCCTCCTCTCCCACTGTGCTTTGCGGGGGTGGGGGGGGGTCCTGACTGGCTGGGTTGGGATTGCTGTGCCTTTTTGTCTCGGGCTGGCGAGCCGGAGCCCTGGGGGGTGCGCGTCTCCCGCCGCCGTGTCCTTATCCAGAGCCGGATCCGCGCTGCGCTCAGGGCTGTCGGAGTCAGGCTCTGGGTCTGGGCGGATCTCAGGGTTTTGTTTACGGGCACAAGCGAGAGTTCCTGAAGCGAGCGTCCGTGGCGTAGAGTGGCTTCGTCGCTGAGATTGGGGGGACTTCCTCAAACCCTTGAAGTTCTTTGCGGCGCCAGCTTGTTGGCTGATGGAGGTTCCCTTCCGGTAGGTTCTGCAGCGGTGCGCGCGAGAGGACCTCGTGGAGCTGGCGCTGCCCCGGCTGGCGCAGGCCGTGACCGTGCACCAGTTCCTCCTGAAGAAGGCGAGTCCCGGCCGGGCCGGTGGCCGGGCCTGTACAGAGACGCCCGCCGTTAGGTCAGCCAGCCTCCTCAGGCCTTCCCGCGGACAGCGGCGACTGCGGCTGCCGGCCCGGCCCGGGCAGCAGCACACCTAGCACACAGCCCAGCACCCCGCCCTCCCTCCACGGCCCCCCCCTCTGGCTCCCCCACGTGGCCTCCTCCCACGGCTCCCGGCCTGGTGCCCGGCCCTGCACTCACACCCACACCCACACCCACACCCCATAGACACACTCACACCCACACCCTCACCCCACACTACACACACCACACACCCACACCCTCACCCACACCCTCATCCACACCCACACTGCACACCCACACCCCACACTGCACACACCACACACCCTCACCCCACACTGCACACACTACACACCCACACCGCACACCCACACCCCATAGACACACCCACACCCTCACCCACACCCTCACCCCACACTACACACACCACACACCCACACCCTCACCCACACCCTCATCCACACCCACACTGCACACCCCACACCCACACCCACACCCTCACCCTCATCCACACCCCACACTGCACACCCCACACCCACACCCCATAGACACACCCACACCCACACCCCATAGACACACCCACACCCACACCCTCACCCCACACTACACACCCACACCCACACCCTCACCCACACCCACACCCACACCCACACCCTCACCCACACCCTCACCCACACCCACACCCTCATCCACACCCTCACCCACACCCTCACCCACACCCACACCCTCATCCACACCCTCACCCACACCCACACCGCACACCCACACCCCATAGACACACCCACACCCTCACCCCACACTGCACACACCCACATCCACACCCCATAGACACACCCACACCCACACCCTCACCCACACCCACACCCACACCCTCACCCCACACTGCACACACCACACACCCACACCCTCACCCTCACCCACACCCTCACCCACACCCACACCACACACCCACACCCCATAGACACACTACACACCCACACCCTCACCCTCACCCACACCCTCACCCACACCCACACTGCACACCCACACCCCATAGATACACCCACACCCTCACCCACACCCACACCGCACACCGTGCAGTAGCCGGGAGCAGAGCCGCCCTCTGGCCGGAGCAGCGCCATCCTCAGGCCTACTGCGTCCCCTTCGCTCCCAGCCCGTGAGCGCTGCGGGCGCTGCTGGCACACAGGCTGCTTGGGCCGGGAGGGAACCCCGGTGACTCCCGGGTGACACTGGGCCTTTCCCTCGCTCAGGCTGAGCGTGGCCGCCCGGCACAGCCCGCGTTCCCGGCCGTGTACAGGGAGTTTGAGGAGCTGCACCAGGCGGTGAAGCAGATGTGTCAGCATTACCTCCGGGACCCCGGCCCGCGCTCCCAGCCCCTGGACGTCAAGGCCCCCGAGGTAAGGGCCGGGAGGAGGTCTCGGGGGCCGGGAAGGCGGTGCAGCCCTCGGGAAACACGGAAATGCACTCAGCCCCGGGTCCAGCCTCCGCACCCTCCTCCCGCTGTCCGAGGCCAGGCTCGGTGATGGGTCCACAGGTCCTTCATCCTGTAGATTTGGGGTTACACACAGCCCGGAGGTCTCGTTGTTTTGACAAATTTCTCATTTCAGTGTCATTGTCATCGAATTGCCTTTAGCTATATTGGGACCTTGACAGAAATGCCTTTTGTGTTGTCTGTTTTTTCCTTCTTTTTTCGTGTGTTTTTGCTTGTTTGTTTGTTTCTGATAGAAATGTTATTTCGGATACAAGCCTTTGCTGGAGGAGTGTGTCCACGTGGTCCCCCCTCTCCCCCTGCCACGCCCTGAGCTGGTCATGCCCGCAGGGGGCACTGTCATGACGCTTGCTGCGAACCTTGCCGACCCCTCGCCTCCGCTGACCTTGATCTGCCCTGCCTCCTGCCGCCCCCAGGCTCTGGGTGTTCTCTCAGCCGTGCTGACACTGTCCACCTGACCGTACACCGCCGCTTCCCCAGGAGCCTGCGGAATCCCCACCCCCCAGGGCCGTGGTCCCTGGCGGCCGCCAGGGCCAGCCAGGCTGACAGAAGCTGGGTCCAGCGCCGGCTCCCAGGTTCCCAGACCACGTCCTGCCCACAACTGGGACGGGCAGGACTCTGTGAACAGTGGGTTCGCAGGGAGGCGCAGGGCCGAGTCAGCGGCGAGCAGACGAGCGTTGCCAAGCTTGTGGTGGCCCTGGAGAGAGTTTGGTTTTTTCTAAAAACCTGCTGCTGCCTCCTGACCGCCAGCGCAGGCTCTGGCTCTGGGAGCGACGTCTCCCAGGGCTCTGCCACCGCACAGACTTCCCTTTCCCGCCAGACGGCCTCGCTGCCCAGAGGGCCCCGCAGGCTCATCCCCACCCTGTGCCCTCAGGTGGCCGAGTCCCTGGGGATCACGGAGGAATTCCTGCGCAAGGAAGGCACGCACCCCGATGGCACTGGACACACGTGCAGCGGCCAAGAGGCGGCCAGCCCGCCGAAGAGGGAGAAGGCGGTGGGCCAGGGGGCATGGCGCGGGCGGGGGTGGGGGGGAAGAGGGGGATGGGGGCTGCCTGTGCGGGGGGGGGGGGGGGGGGCCGCTCCAGGAGGGGAGGTGGGCCGCTGCTCCTCCGTCCCCGCTGACTGTCCCTGTCCGCTCTCCCTAGACGGCAGAGGAGGCACGGGCTTCGGCGAAGAGGACCAGAGGGGCAGCTCTGGCCCAGGAGCCCCCCGAGGCTTCGGAGTGTCCGGGCGGCCAGCAAGGGTAATGCGCGGCGGTCACCACGCCTCGGGCTCAGAGCCTGCTTCTCAGGGCCGGTGCCGGTGGCCCTGCAGGAGAGCCTCTGGCTTCTCAAGAGCCTTACCTCGCCTCCCCTCCTGTCGCTCCAGGCGTCCCGGAACCCCGAGGCCCTGAAGAGCCGCCACGTGGTGGGTGGTGGGCCGGAGGGCCCCAGCACCCCGAGTCTGGCTAGGCTCTCAGGAGCCTGGGCCCGAGTGCCAGCCGAGCTGGAGCAAGTCCTGCCGAGTGGGCACCTCGAACCCGGGCATGTTAGAACCATGGGAAACTCCTAAGAGCCAGCTTGGCAGACCGCCCGCTGGGGCGGGTATGACTTAAAGAGGCCTCTCCGTTTCCGCAGTCATTGCTTAGTCCTGCCCCAGGGAGGGGGCGGGGGTGAGATGGGGGGCAGGTTTATTTGTGAGAACGGAAAACGGACCCATGGGACCCAGCTCCCTGCCACGGCTGCCCATCCACTCACAGCTCCGTCCAGTCTGCGCCGGGAGCTGAGCCAGGCAGCAGGGCTTGTGCTCCTGTCCTGGGCGTGCGCTGGTGCAGCTCAGGAACAGCGGGACCACGGCGCAGCGCCCAGGGGTACGCAGCCCGGTGACTCCCGTTTCCTCCCCGCTCAGGGTTTGTCCCTCCGGTAAACGGGACCCCCTGTCCCCGCCCTGAGGAGGGCCCGCCACACCGGGTCTGTGGCGGCACCAGCCTGGGCCGGGCCAGCAGCCGGAAGCACTTGCCGAGGCAGCAGCAGGAGCCGGTGTGCAGCCCCACGGAGGGTGCGCAGGGAGCTGCTGCCTGGTGGGCCTGGCACCCAGGGGCAGGGACCCCTGCATGAGCCCGTGGCCCAGCCCGGGCCTCCGCTGTCTGCTCGGGCGGGGCTTGGACCAGTCTCCCTCAGGACCCGGCCACACTGACCAGAGGCCACTGCAAGGTGGCGGTGGCGGGCGAGGCCGTGGCTTGGAGGTCACCGGCGGGGCAGCAGCTGTTGTCTCAGGGGCAGGACAGGGATTTCTCCCGACTTCCCACGGCCTGGCCTGCCCCCTCCGGCCCGGCCTGCCCCCTCCCCTCCGGCCCGGCCTGCCCCCTCCCCTCCGGCCCGGCCTGCCCCCTCCCCTCCGGCCCGGCCTGCCCCCTCCGGCCCGGCCTGCCCCCTCCGGCCCGGCCTGCCCCCTCCGGCCCGGCCTGCCCCCTCCGGCCCGGCCTGCCCCCTCCGGCCCGGCCTGCCCCCTCCGGCCTGGCCTGTCCCCTCCGGCCTGGCCTGCCCCCTCGGCGCCGCAGTGTGGGAGGCGGGCATCGTCCAGCGGCCGGAGCGGAGCGGCCTGCCCTGCAGCCGGCCGCCGGGAGGGCCTCCTCTGGAGCCTGAGGCGTGGGGCCGCCCCGCGAGAGGGAGTCGGAACGCAGCCCGATCTACTTCGTTCATGCAGGGGGTCTTGTTCAAGGCGTGTGTATTTTTCTAATGTGAACACTGGCACAGATGAGCCTTCTATTTATAAAGAGTGATGTCTTTCTACCCACGCCTAGCGTTTTCTCTACCTTCTCATCGCAGTGGCGGCGCGGGGTACCGGTGACAAATTCCTGTTGGTACCGCTTACTCAGGGCCTCCCTGCTCCACAGAGACAGCCCTTCCCGGGTGAGAAGGGGCGACGTGCTGCTTTCCCAGCCGCCCGCCCGCACTCCCGGCCTCAGGGGGCGGTCAGTGAGCCTCCGGCCGTGGCTGTGCCGGGAAGCAGGAAGGCAGGGCCTGCTGGGCGTCCAGAGGAGAGCGAGCGGACACTGACCACAGCCGGGCCAGACACGCTCCACGGGGCCACGCCAACAGGCTACGGCTTGCCCTCCTGCATTATGGCAGTGCCCACAGCTGTGCTCCCGGTGGTACGTTGTATTACTTTTACGCTTTGGTGTAAGTTTTTGTTTCCAGGAGTTAGTTTTAATTAGTACTTACCATGACTTCATCCCCAAGCCCTGTTTGCTGGTCCTTCCTATTCCTTCGCTATCCGCAGGGCAGATTCCCGGAGGAGAGGGGAGCAGTTCCTCTGACATCACTGCCCCTTCCCAATGGGAGTGTCCTGAGGTTCCTCTCCAGCTTTTGCGGGGACTTCCGAGTCAGCAAACCGCCACCAGAGACCTCGTCCGTCCCCTGATCCGTTCTGTGTCACATCTCGGGGCAAATGGCACCGGGTAATGGGTTCCTCCCTTCACTCTGTTTTTGTTTTAATATATTTTATTGTTTTACAGAGAGGAAGGGAGAGGGATAGAGAGTTAGAAATATCAGCTGCCTCCTGCACACCTCCTACTGGGGATGTGCCCGAAACCAAGGTGCATGCCCTCGACTGGAATCGAACCCGAGACCCTTCAATCCGCAGGCCGACACTCTATCCACCGAGCCACACCGGTTTCAGCTCCTCCCTTCACTCATGTTTGTCCTCCGCAGTATCGATCCTCCCCATTAACTCTGGGCAAGTTGGGTGTCCAGGGATGAGGCATCGAGACAAGAATGTCCTAGAAAGGCCTAGACGTCGTGTGTCTCCTCCGAAGAGCATTTACTCCCTAAGGGCCCCACCCTCTGGGCCCCGCCGGAGGCCCTCGCCGGGGAGCGCAGCCTGCTGAGGCAGCAGGCGTTCCTGCCAGAGGCCTGGCCGCGGCCTCCTGCTGTGGTGCGGTTAGATTTTGGCGAATTCTGCAGAGGGAGGGGCAGGACCCCTCAGCATCGTGCCTTTCATGCTCTGCAAGGCCACGGCGCAGTGCAGGCGGCTCCCAGGACAGCCCGGACGGATGGGGCCTCTCCTCTCCTTCCCCGAAGCACTGCTCCTGGGGCCTCGAACTTTAGTTTCATGAGGTCACAGCCCATCCCACTGCATGAAGCCCAGACTGTGTCTGGGAGCATGGCAGGAGTGACCCCTCCAATGCTCACTCAGCTATGGCCCAGCATGGCCTTCCGCCAGAGAGGGACATGGAGGAAACCTCATTCGGCTGGTTGGTGGCACCTCAGGATGCAAACAGGCCAGTTTTCTGTAGGAATTTTCATTTCATGATCCCATCTTGGCGCGGTTATCTCTGGTATTTTTAAAATATTTTCAGTTCTTTGTTAATCCTCACCAAGGACATTTTTCCGTTGGTTTTTAGAGAGACAGAGTAACATAGATGTGAGAGAGAGAGAGAGAGAGAGAGAGCAATGAGTTGATTCATGCACATGCCCCGACCAGGGCCAGGGATTGAGCTCACAACCTAGATGCATGCCCTTGACTAGAATCAAACTCAGGACCCTTCAGTCTGTGGCCAACACTCTATCTGTTAAGCCAAGCCAGCCATTGCAATATATTTTTTACAGATTTCAGAGAGGAAGGGAGAGGGGGAGAGAGAAACATCAATGATGAGAATAACTGATTAGCTGCCTCCTGCACCCCCCACTCCAAATTGAGCTGGCAACCTGGGCATGTGCTTGAACAGGAACGGGTTGAGCGACAACCCATGAACCCTGGTTCATGGGTTGACGCTCAACCCTTGAGCCACACCAGCTGGACAAACTTGTTTTAAACAGTAGCTGTAATTATAAAACTAGTCTCAAAAACTCAGACAATACAGGTAAGTATAAAGTAAAAACTAAAACCAGGGTTCTGCTGCACAAGTGCACTGTGTGAGATCCACCTGGTTTACAGAAACAGGATCACACTCATTTCGTGCCGAGGTCCTCAGGATGCGAGGTTCACCGTGGGCACCGTGACACTGTGTGGCAGGCAGTTCGCAGCATCACTGTGTCTGCAGAGGCCACGGGAAGCTGGTGAACCGGTCCAGTCTGGACAACCCCAAGCAGGGGGCCGGGGCATGATGCCGGGGCCCGGCCCTGGGTCCTACATGCAGGACTGTCCACGGCAGGCGCTGCAGAGGCCGGGGGAGCAGGCGCCTGGAGTCACAGCGCCCAGTGCCCTGTCTCGAGCAGCATGCTCTCCAGCAGCAGCCTGCTGTCGCTCTGCACGTAGGGCTGGTGCAGCCACAGCGACAGGAAGGTGAGGGAGAGGTCGCGGTCCGCGGTGTGCGCCAGCTCCTCCACGATGGTGCGCTTCAGCAGCAGCTCCGCCCCGTACATGTCCGAGAGGCGGCGGGACACCTCGTCTGTAACACATGCGAGTCTCCCGTTAGTGACCACACAGGAAGCCCAGGCGGAAGCTGCTGGCTGAACGCCACACTCGGCTCCGGCGCAGAGGCCAAGCACGGAGGCGGCACACCTGGCTGCGGGCTCCGCAGGGGAACGCGGTCGGCACCCGGAATGAAGGGTGGCTGTCACCTCAGCACTGGGAACCCGCACGGCGCTCACTGGTGGGTGAGCCTCCCCTGGCAACAAACACACACCCACTAGTGGCGTCAGCCTTTCTCGCTTAGGAAGGTGAGCTCTCATCACTACCCAGGGGCTCAGCCCTCTTTAAACAATAAAGCTAAAAATAACCTACTGCCTGGGCTTAGGAAAGCAAAGGATTCCATTCCCAAGCAGCCTTCTCCCATGAGGTTCACTGAAGTTTCATCTTTTTTCTTTAATATTTTTAAAAAATATATTTTATTGTTGTGTTTTGTTTTTTTTACAGAGAGGAACGAAGAGGGATAGAGAGTTAGAAACATCAATGAGAGAGAAATATCGATCAGATGCCTCTTGCACACCCCTACTGGTACATGCCCTTGACCGGAATCGAACCTGGGGCCCTTAGTCCGCAGGCTGACGCTCTATCCACTGAGTCAAACAAGTTTCGGCTGAAGTTTTATCTTTACTTAAAGCAAAAGGTAAAAGAACTATCTTAAAAAAAAGACTTCTGCATTCTACCCAGTGGCTTAAAAGGCCAATAATTGCAACCTGCTGCACGGGTCTCTATGTCTCTGTTACTCTGCTGATTAGGTGATTAAGCCAATAATAAATGCTCTATTTATTTAAGGTCCCCCCAGGCTCCTCCCCTCCCAACGGATCACCTTGAATTAAACGTCAGAGCCTGCCCGCGCGTCGGCCCGCCAGTCTACGTGGCACCAAAGGCTCTCGGAACCACGGCACCCACGGAGGGACTCACAGAAGTGGGCAGTGGGCCACGTGTGGAACATGGGCGGCGGGCTGCCGTCTGGCCCGTGATGGTACTTTTCCAGCTCCCAGACTCCCTTGGTGGTAGAAGACAGCTTTTCCATTTTCACCTGTATTTTGGTCTGCAAAGATATTAATATGGAATATGAGACTAAGATCTGAAACCTACTCCAGTCTCAGATTCAACAGCTCAAGATTTCACAGCTAAGACATGTAAGTCTGTCGAGACCAAAAGTACAGTAATTCCACCCCGCTGGCTCCGTGCACAGCAAGTGCAGGCCGGAGGCAGATGGCTGCTGTGACGTCACTCACCTGGTCATTCAGTAACCACCCCACCGCAGCCCACTTCGCTCGGCTTTCCCAGCGGCACTCATTCTAGCACCAAGACCGGCGGATTCAACCCCCAGGCAGGCTCCTGCTCTTGTGGAAGCGGGGAGCCATTAAATGAGCTCATTTCTGATGCTTTCAACTGCCTGTGTCTGTGGAACCTCTTTGAGGAGGAAGAGGGTGAAGGAAGGATACCCGCTCCATCCCTGAACACAGCACCCCCAGGGTAGAGGGAAGGCCAAGTGAGAGGACAGCACAATTACAAAGACCCAATCCTCGAGAGGAGACAAGTAGCCGGTGCATCAAAACAGCCTGAAGTCGGCACTGCATTTCAGTCTGGAGAAGAGGCTGGCCAGCCGGTGCGGCCAGTGGATAGAATGTAGGTCTGTGGACTGAAGAGTCCTGGGTTTGATTCTGATCCAGGGCACATGCTTGGGTTGCAGGTTCATTCCCCAGTAGGGGGCGTGCAGAAGGCAGCTGATACATGGTTCTCTCTCATCATTGAAGTTTCTATCTTCCTCTCTTCCTCTGTGATATCAATAAAAATATATTTAAAAAAGAAAAGGCTAAAACTACTGAGATGTTCCCATCAAAACAAGAAGCATTACCATCAGAAGTTAAAATATAGACTTGATGTTCATGAGCGAGTGATAGTTATCTAAGTTCAAACATGTGCAAACCCCTATCCCTGTGCCCTGCAAAGAGGTGGCATGTCTTATCCACGTTTGGTGGCCAGTATGTGGGACACTGACCTTCCGTAATCAGTCCATTAAACAGCCCCTGTGAGCAGTTCTTGTGCCAGACCAGGACCCTGGCCAGCTGCCCATGGAGCCTATTTCTGTATAAGCTGCCAGCTAAGAATGGGGCTTTTAAATGGTTGAAAATGAGAATATGTATGAGACATGAAAATTATATAAAACTCAAATTTCCAAGTCCATGAATAAGGTTTTGCTGCAGTACAGCTACAGCCATTCGCCTCCAGACAGAGCTGAGTGGTGACGAGAGATGCTGGGGGCCCACAGAGCCTCGGCGTGTTTACCATGGAGCCCTGCGCGGGTGGCCTGGCCCCGGCCAGCCTCAGGACCAAGAGAACAAAAGTCTATGACAGCATCTTGGACGGCAGACTTAGGGACAGGCAAAGAAAGAGTCCAGCAGAGGAGGCGGAGGAGGGAAAATCCAACGTGTGAGCGGAGAAGCCCGCCTTGGGGTCCTGAGAGCCAGGCAACCTCAGACACGCCCGGGGCGTCGGGCAGCAGGTGGGTAGCCAGGCCTCGGTCTTACCAAGCCGTCTAACGTGGCCCGCAACTCCTCGCACAGCGCCTCCAGTTCCGCGCTGTATTCCCGCGGCCTCTGCTCGGCATTCTCATCGCAAGACTGGCTGCGGCGCTCTGACTCGATCCTGTCTTGACTCCTGGACCAAATGGAAGGTGGCACCAATCACAGTCCGTAAGCTCGCGCACACTCGACATCCACGTGACGCTGTCAGATGTGCTGCAGGTGTTGTGGGTCCTTAAACGTGTTCGCTCACTGACACGTGCAATGAACACGTCCATCAGTGACTCAATTTGCATGAGAAAAAGCCAATTACACTCAGCCTGTGGCCCCCTCAGTGGAGGGTGGGGTGTGGGTAAGATGGCGAAGACGGGGCCACTCCCCAGAGTTCACAGCTGGGGGTGCCTTGTGCAGGCTGAGGCTATGACCCCATGGAGCAGAGTCACAAGCGGCACTGACAGAGGAAATTCCACATTAAAGAGGATTGGCACACGATGTGAAGGGCACTGGCGGCCTGGCCAGCGAGGAAAGCCTGGACTCGGCCTGTAGGCACAGGTGAGCTGGGGGATATTCGTACACACACGGAGAGGCCAGGTCCTTATGATCTCTGGACGCATGATAGTCTGGCCACTCAGTGTCTGTCCTTAGAATAAAAGGCTCATATGCAAACTGTCCCCTCGACCAGGAGCTCCACCAGCAGGCAGGCGGGCCAACCGCCCATGTTCCTTCCCCCTGGCCAGGCTGGCTGGACCCCACCCATGCACAAATTCATGCACCTTTAAATTATATTTTTTGCTTAATATAATTTAATGTAAGTACATGGGCAGTACTTACAGAAGGGAAGGAGTGTCCGCTCATTCGTAACAAGCCCCTTCCCACCACGCCTGACTTTATGTTAACAAGGTGATATTTGGAAAGCCCCCAAGTGGGAGGGGGGTTGCCAAGGGAACCAACCAGGCCATTAGAGGACAGACACACACACACACACACACACACACACACACACACACACACGTGTCTAGGTTATTATACATTCAGAGATCATAATAATCTGGCCACTCATGTAATTAGAACTTTGAGAAGTTTAAGAAAACATGTATACAGGGTGTTCCCAAAAGTGGATACATACTTGAAAGCTGATAATTTCATTTTGAAAATGAAATGTATTTTAGTAAACACTGCTTTACAATCCTTCAAAGTGTGCATATACATATTGTGGTGACACAATCTATATATTAATCTAACCTGGAGACACAGCAGGTGAAGGGCTCTCCCCAAGAGTGACCCTCCCAGGGGTCCGAGTTGGTACCTGTACTCCTGACTGACAAGCTATAAATCC
Source organism: Pipistrellus nathusii (assembly GCA_963693515.1). Taxonomy (NCBI): domain Eukaryota; kingdom Metazoa; phylum Chordata; class Mammalia; order Chiroptera; family Vespertilionidae; genus Pipistrellus; species Pipistrellus nathusii. The sequence continues at coordinate 2,219,730 of OY882858.1, forward strand.
AGGGGTCCCACCACCCCGGCCTCCAGTTCAAGTAATTTGCTAGAGTGACTCACGGAGTCAGGAAAACAGGTTACTCAGTAGGTTCCAGCTTATGATAAAGGCCATTGAAGAACAGCCAGATGAAGAGGCGCACAGGGCGAGGTCCAGAAGGGCCCCGAACAGGAGCTCCTGTCCCTTCCCACATCAAGGTGTCCCTGTTTACATCTCAGAATTTCTTCTGCTCTTGGGACTTTATGGAGGCATCATTATGCAGGCAGGATGGACTGGACCACCGGCCACTGGTGACTAATGCAACTTCCAGCCCCTCGCCTCCCAGAGGGGTGATGCTAATGGCCTGGTTGCTTCCCTTGGCAACCACTCCCCTCTTTGGGGGCTTTCCAAATATCACCTTGTTAACATAAACTCAGGCTGGTGGGAAGGGGCTTGTTACCAACGAGCGGACACTCCTTTCCTCCTGAAGCTATTTCCGGAGCGAGACTATTTGAGGACAAAATACCAAACGTTATAACAAAAAATTCTCCCATCGCTCCAATCAACTGGGAAATTATAAGGATTTCTGGAGCTGTGGAGAAAAACCAAATAGATATTTGTTATAAATCACAACAGCACAAGAAAAATGTAACCTTAGGCAGCTTAACTCGGAGGGGCACGGGCAGTACTTACAGTAAACTGAGTTTCGTGTTGGCAATGTTATTTGCAGTAGCAAAGCCTGCATCATTAAGGGTCTCCCACTTCAGGATTAAATTATGCCAATCGGCTGCATTGTCCTTAATTTTTCTCGCACTAACCGATAAGACAGGTTTTCGGGACGTTGCACTTCCAAGGGTCTTTGCTGATAGACAGTAAAAGAAACATAATTCTTGTGAAATTCTTGTCAAATTTTTTATCACAGTTGGAGGGCAAATGTCCTCATAACTCTCAATGTAAACCGATCTGAAAGGCTACATCTTCTGGACAGAGGGATGAAGAAGGATGATGACTACTGGGCAAGTTCCCAGAACAAAAAAAACAACTATTTTCACATTTGAAGACTCTCCGGAGATGGCTGAGTCCTTTCTCAGCTTAATGGCTCCACAGAGTTTTACCTTAAGCACTTTGACCTTTCAATAAATGTCTTTATTCGTGTGTTTTTTTTGTGTGTGTTTTTTTAAGAGAGGAAAAGGGAAACAGAAAAACACCAATTGGTTGCCTCCCGCACACACTCCAACTGGGGATCAAACCTGAAACCTGGGTTTGTGCCCTGACCGAGATTTGATCCCCTTTGGTGTGTGGGATCCTGCTCCAACTGAGCCACACCAGTCAGGGCACTTTGACCATTTCCAAAGGTTGGGGATAGGGCAGAGTTGTGCCCAAATCCTCCACGCCCCAGCCCAGTGCTCTCGTCATGGCCTCAGGCACTCTGATGCCTCACATCTGACCATAGCTTGGGGGTTCTCCAGACACCGCAAGGCTGGCACTGGAAGTGCAGCGGTCACCTCCGTGCGGAGGACTCAGAAGGTAGTCCCAGTCCTTCAGGACCTGCTTCCTGTCCACCCTAACCCCCCCTGTGACCCCCTTAATCTACAGCTAAAATGAACTCCTGGCAGATCCTGGAAAGTGGAGTCACTGCAAGTCTTTGCACATGCAGTTCCTTTTGCTAGAAAGTTCTTCCCTTTCCTGGGCTAGGGCTGCCCATGCTCCAAGACTCACCCGCATCCCAGCTCCTGCAGGAAGCAACCCTCAGACCTAAAAGCCAACCCTCTTCCAGGCCTTCTGTGCCCTCCCTTCCAAGACCACTCCTGGCCCACAGGATTATGTCCAGACTCTGTGGGAGGCCCCGGAGGAGTCCAGCACACACAGCGTCTAGTTTGGAGTCTAGACTCTAAAGACCATACGGACTGGATTAGAACTCCAACTCTGTCCTTGTCAGCTGTGCAATCTCGGGCACGTTAATTAACCTCTTAGAGCCTCAATGTTCCATCTGTAAAATGGGGGTGCGATATATCTACTTCAAAGAGTTTATGTAAAGGTTAGATAATACATGTCAAGCTGTGAGGGCCTGCACATGGCAAGTATCCGGCCTCGTATTACCACCGGAACCTCTCCAGTGTGTTCTTCCATCTCCACCCAGCAATATCCTCTGTCCTGACGCTATTTCCCGAAGAGGGCCTCAGGTCCCTCAGGGTAAGGGCTCAGTCCTACAGACTGTCCCTGCCCCCAACCTTCCACTTCACAGGCCAGGGGCAGGCCGGGCTGTCTGTTCCAGTGCTCCCGGCGGACCTGCTATACCTCCCTGGGTTTGATTAAACTGCCAGAGGCTCTCAGAACCCCGGAGAGCAGTTTACTGACTAATCAGCTGGCAGTTCAGGTGTGAAAATGAAATCTTTTAACAAACGCCGCCTTCGTAATCCCTCCGTGCGTGTGCGCCTCCGGGGACACCCCGGTTGGAATGCGCGCGGCTCTGACCGGGCTCGGGAGCGCCCCGCGGCCGCTGACGCCGCAGGACAGCCGCCCCGGGAGGGCCGGACGGCGGCACCGGCAGGCGTCACCCCGCCCCGCGCCGGGAACCGAGGCTCCGCCGACTGCCGCCCAGGCCGCCCGCAGGGCCCCGCGGGACCCCGTCCCACCCGCGGCTCCCGCCCCCCATCCGCCCGGACAGGGCCCGACTCACGCACCTTCCATGCGGCTGATCTCCCCGGAAGGAGGCCGGAGCCCCGCCCACGCGCCGGAAGTCGCGTCACTTCCGGTCTCCGCTGGAGGCGCTGCCGCTCCAGCCCCCAGGAGCCGGCTGTGCCCCGTGGGGCGGGCCCGGGGCCCAGGGAACGGGCTCCCGGCAGCCCCCGCGGCCCGGCCTCCCCGCCTCCGCCGCCTGCGGGGCCGCGTCCGAGGGGCCGCTGCCGCGGGAGGTGAGTGCGCCCGCGCCCCCGCCCCGCGCCCGGAGCCTCAGGGCCGCCCGCCCGCCGAGGCTGATTCCCCTCACGGAGCGCCCGCCCGGCAGCAGCTGTCGCCCGCCCCTCGCCGGCCCCCGGCTCCGCCCACTCCGCCGCCGCGCCCCCGTCCCCGACCCCGACCCCGCTCCGGCTCCGGCTCCGGCTCCCGGCTCCCGGCTCCGCCCACTGCCCGCCGCCTCCGTCCCCTCCGCCGGCCGCTCCGAGCCCCCGGGCTCGGGATGGACCCAGCCGCCGCCGAGCCTCGGGCCGCCAGACCTGGCTGGTCCCCGGGCGGGGTGCGCACAGCGACCCGGGAGCGGGCCGCGCCGGTGCGGTGGGCAGGTCCGCGGCCGCGGCTCTGCGCCGGCGGAGACGATCACCCTGTGGACCGGGGCCTCGTTTCTGCGGCGTCGGCGGGGGGCTGGCGGGGCTGGCGGGGTGGGTGAGCCCGTGCCCGTGCCCGAAGGACGGCTCTGCTCCGCGCCTCTGCCCCGCTCCCGCCCGCTTCCCCCGGATGCCGGCTTTGTTCTGTCGCCTCTGTCTGCTGGCGGCGGGGTGCCGCCCGCGCACCGCCTGGGCTGCCGAGGACGAGCTGCACTTGGGTGGACTCCTCTGTCCCAAGGAGCCGCCTGAGGGGCCGGGGAGGCCGGGGTGGAGGGGACATCCCCGCAGGGACTAGTGTTGAATGGCCGGGAACGCGCATCCCCCGTGGAAGGTTGGAGTCAGTCGCCAGCTCCGTAGACGTAGGATTCAGCGCTGACACAGGCTGCGACCCAGCACCGGACGCTTCCGCGAGGGCTGGAGGTCTCCATGAGGCCCACAGGGCTCAATGTCCCTCCAGCTGGTCAGGTGCCCATGCAGCTGGTCACTGCCCCTGCAGCTGGTCAGGTGCCCCTGCAGCTGGTCAGGTGCCCCTGCAGCTGGTCAGGTGCCCCTGCAGCTGGTCAGTGCCCCTGCAGCTGGTCACTGCCCATGCAGCTGGTCAGTGCCCCTGCAGCTGGTCAGGTGTCCCTGTATCTGGTCAGTGCCCCTGCAGCTGGTCACTGCCCATGCAGCTGGTCACTGCCCCTGCAGCTGGTCAGGTGCCCCTGCAGCTGGTCAGGTACCCATGCAGCTGATCAGGTGCCCCTGTATCTGGTCACTGCCCCTGCAGCTGGTCAGTGCCCCTGCAGCTGGTCACTGCCCCTGCAGCTGGTCAGGTGCGGAGCGCCCACCTGTTGCTGCCGTGTCTGTCAGAGCTGTGCCTGTGACCTGGGGAAGGCCTTTGAACCAAGGGGGTCACAGTTGGATTCCTGGTCAATGACCCAGCTGCTGGCTAGATCCCTAGTGGGAGGCCTGTAGGAGGCAGCTGATCGATGATTCTCATCATTGATGTTTCTCTCTCCTCTCCCTTCCTCTCTGAAATCAATTTAAATGCCCCTCTCCCAAAAAAGTGGTCTGAATGACAGCTGGCTTGCTTTCTCCATTTAGTTCGGCTCCAGCTGATTTCTACCCACCTGAATTCCTGTTCCCTCTATGGAACATGACTTCTCTCTGTTCTCTAGCCCCCAGGGGTCCCCAGATGCCAAATCAGCACTCCTCACCCTTCCTGAAGATCCGCCGAGGGAACCGTGGCCATGGCCTCCCCTCCGGAGCCAGTTACGTTCAGGGAGTTCTGCCCTTTGTATTACCTCCTCAACGCCATTCCCACGAAGATCCAGAAGGGCTTCCGCTCTGTGGCCGTCTACCTGACCGCGCTCGACACCAGCGCGGACTACATCGCCGTGGGCAGCAGCACCGGCATGCTCTACCTGTACTGCCGGCGGCTCAGCCGGATGAAAAAGTACAACTTTGAGGTGAGTCCTACAGTCCTCTGCACGCGCACGCCCGAGCCCGGGCTGACGTTCACCTGTTTGAGTTCCAGCGTAGGACAGCTCACTGCCCGTTTACTAGACTATGGCCTTAGGTTCTCACCCAGACAATACTGAAGTCATCTTCAATTGAGGTTGATATAGATTAAAACATTGCCTCCAAAAAAATCTAGTATCATTTTAAAAGAGAATATTTTAGTGTTTAAAACTTGGCAGGAAACTTTGGAAGGATGTATTTTTGGAACAAAAAATATTTTTATTGATTTCAGAGAGAAAGGGAGAGGGTGAGAGAGATAGAAACATTGACCGGCTGCTTCCTGCACACCCCCTAATGGGGATTGAGTCTGCAACTCAGGTCTGTACCCTTGGCTGGAATTGAACCCAGGACCCTTTGATCAGCAGGCTGACAATCTACTGAGCCAAATCAGCTAGGGCTATACTCAATTTAAACTAACAAAAATGGTTAGCATGCATGTAGCACTTACTATATGCCAGGTATTATTTAATCTTTACATATATGTATTAACTCATCACATGCTCAGAAAAATTCTATGAGGTGGGTGTTATTTTGATCCCTATTTTAACAGGGAGACACTAAGACACAGAGAGGTTAAGGGACTTGACCAGGAGTTAGTGAATGGTGGCAATATTGTCTGAACTTGGGCAGACTGGCTCTATAGTTTATATTAAAATATATATTTAAATATATTTTAAAGATATTTATTTCAGAGAGAGGAAGGGAGAGAGAGAGAGATACATCGAAGTGAGAGAAACATCAATCAGCTGCCTCCTGCACGAGCCCTACTGGGGACAAAGCATGCACCCGGAACATGTGCCCTGACCAGGGATCGAACCAGTGACCTCATGATTCATGGGACGATGCTCATCCACTGAGCCACACTGGCTGGGCTGAAAGAGCATTTTTTCCAAATGAAGTGTGTTCCTGAAGAAGAAAGCGGGCCTCTTACATGATCAGTAGAGCCTGGCATGTGTTTTCAAGAATAATCCTCTCTGGGAACCTTTTCTTGCTCTACACAAGTTAGTTGAAGAGAGCAGATGGCAACACAAGAAATTCTTGCTAGTGAGTGCCAGAAGCACAGAGAAATGTGTGAGGAGCTAATAATCAGTACAAAAGTGCTATAAATTTGTTAAACGTACGGCGTGACATACAGAAGAATAGATCAGAGCGGTAACATGACCCGAGTTTCTGATTTTGGGTTTTGGAGTTAAATGTATGATCTCCCTTGTTAGCACTCAGCAGGTTTTTCTTTTCTTTTTTTTTAAATATATTTTATTGATTTTGTACAGAGAGGAAGGGAGAGAGATAGAGAGTTAGAAACATTGATGAGAGAGAGTCATCGATCAGTTGCCTCTTGCACACCCCCCACTGGGGATATGCCCGCAACCAAGGTACATGCCCTTGACCGGAATCGAACCCGGGGCCCTTCAGTCCCCAAGCCAACGCTCTATCCATTGAGCCAAACTGGTTTCGGCCAGGTTGTTGAGATTTCATGGCTTTGTCTTCAGAACTCTTTGCCCACAGCCATCCACAGCCGCTTTCTGCCCCTTTGCCACACTTGCTGTCCCGTGCGCACATCATAAGCATGTGTCCGGCGCTTACCGTGTGCCAAGCCCATCCGAGGGCTGGAGATGCAGGAGAGCGTAAAACAGGCCGGGGACCTGCCACACGGACCTGGGAGGCTCGGGAGAGAGTCAGAACCCCGCTGGGCGCCTCCCCGGGAGAGTCAGAACCCCTGGGAGTCTAATGGGGTCAGAACTGAGCTACCAGTGAAGTGAGGGCTTTAGTTCAGAAAAGCCGGTCCTTTGTTTCCCTTTAGGCCCTCACGGACCACCAGTTGGTGACTGCTGCTTTGGTATTCACACTTTGCTTTTTGTTTTATTTATTTATTTTTAAGCACTCTTCTGCTCGGAGCCTAAGAAAGTGGGCAGCAGGCTGTCCTAATGGTGACGTGTTTGTCCGGGAAACCATTCCCAGCTCCTGTCAAATTCCTTTTTAAATGTTTTGACTATTGGATGTCTGTGTGAGGAAGTTAAGTTGCCACAGTGAAGCAGCGAGTGCCCTGAGGAAGCTGCACCTGAGGGAAACAGGACGCGGCCAGACGGGCGGTCTCCTGGCAGAGCCAGAGGAGTGGCGCCCGGGCCAGGATAATGCTGAGCTGTGCCCTTATCAATGGCGAAGGGGACGCGAGGGGAGGAAGTGGGCGGTCTGTGGCAGAGCGGGCCGGACTCCTGTGCAGCGGGTGCGGGGGTCCCTCTGGGGGTCGGGATCCCCTCGGCCTGCTGGCTACACTTCAGCGGTTTCTTCAGAAACTGCTCCGTGCTCGCCCTGGCCCGCCTGGCTCAGGGGCTAGCGCGGCGGCCCTCAGACTGAAGCGTCCTGGGTTTGATTCCGGTTAAGGGCACGTACGTTGGTTGCAGGCTCAATCCCTGGCCCGGGTCGGGGTGCACATAGGAGGCAACCAATTGATGTGTCTCCCTCATATCGATGTTTCTCTCTGACTCTACTCCTCCCTCCCACTCTCTCTAAAAACCAGTGGAAAAATATCCTCGGGTGAGGATGGACAACAAACAGAAACCGCTCCGTGCTTGTCAGGCAGCTTTTGGACTAAACAGCTGCCGATGTACATTGGCTGTAGGGGAGGAATTCATGGCTCATCCCTGCACCAGCATTCTGGTTTGTTCGCCAGCTTTCCCTGTAAAATGTAACAGCTTTTTGGCCTAACCTCCCACTGCTTGTGCGCTCTGTGACGGAGAGGGGCTGAGCACACGGGGCGCGAAGGAGAGTGAGCACTGGGCGGGAAGGCTGGGCCACACCTCCGTGTGTAAGGACACGCGAGGCGTGGTTTGCCCAGCCTCTGGCAGTGGAGCTGAGAGCCGGGGGGAGAGGGGCACAGGGGGCTTCGGAGTTGTTCCAGATGCTCCCTTTCCAGAGCTAGATGGGACTTGTGTGCTTGTCCTATGATAACCCTTTCCACTGTGTGTGGTTATGTTGTAAATTGTCTTTCCATGTGATCGTATTTCCTCATTTTACAATGAAAACAAGGACAGTCCGTGCCACGAGACCTCCTGCAGACAGCACTGTGCCTGCCACCCTCTGCCCTCAGGGAGCGGACCCTCCCCGACCTCCTGCACGGGTGTCGGTGCCGACATGCAGGTCGCAGCTGGCGGATCTTGCCCCTTTTCCCAGGCCGTCAGGCTCTGCGAGCAGCCCGGCTGCTGGCGCCCCGCACAGGCACCGCAACGCTAGCAGGAAGCGCTCCCTGCTGGCCCCTTCGCTGGCCCTCTCGCTGGAGACCAGCAGCCCTGCTGTGGGCCGGCCCACCTCTCATTGTAGCCGAGGGAGAGGCCACGCTCGCTGGGGCTTAAGGAAGGTAGTGCAGTGAAATTCCCATTTTTAAATAATGTGTTAACTTGAAGGATTCCTTTTTTTGAAATAGAAATACTGCTGAAAGAGATACTAATAGTGTGTTTTAGTCCTAGTGTTTGGAAACCGTAAAAGATTTTGTGCGTCCTGCTTCAGTCATGAAAAGTAACCCTCGATATTCGCTCTTTTTAAATAAAATAGAGTTCGTCGTGCCTTTTTACTTTGTATGTCGCACGGCAATGACCTGGCCTCACATCTCTCCTGTGTGGGGTCATCTGAGTCCCCACCACATGCGTGTTCCGAGGCCCCCCTTCTGTGGCTGCGCCCAGCCAGGCACCGAGTGCCTGGGCCGAGGCGGGCAGACCTCAGGCCTGTGAACAAAGCTCTGACCGGTGACCTTGGTGTGGAAGTTCCCAGAGTCGATGCATCTTCATGGCCCGTTTCCCTGGCCATTTCTAATGATGTGGCTGGTCTCCATGGCGATGCTGAGGGACCCGGGTGAGACGCAGATGGGGCCTACGTTCACTCGGTGTGCTCCTCAGGCAAATTGCCCGGCGTGGAGCTCCTTCTCAGTGGAAAGGAAGGAAGTCAGACTGATGCTGAGTGAATGCAGATCTTAGGGAAGATTCTTTACGCACTGCCATCAGTGCTGAGATAAGGCCAAGTTCATTGTCAGCCTCCTTTGCCATCAAGTCCGATTCCCCTCGCCCACCCTTTCTCTGAGGCTCAGGGGTTCCGTTCCGGCTTTGGCAGGGCCTGTGGGTTCCAGTCTCCACCTCCTCTGACCCGAAGCCGAGTAGTGCAGGGAAGCCTGCAGCTTCGGGGTTTGGCAATACTCTCTCTGATTTTGGCACCGGTAAATGTTTTTACTTGTTAGAGGTCAGCCATGCATTTAGAAGGATGTTTTTATGTATCTTACTCAGCATTTCTAGGTATTCAGAGAGATGTTCTTTGGAATAGCTAGATGATATGATCAGAAGTTGAAGCTTTTGTTTCTAGGTGAAGTGGAGTTAAATGTGGATAATCTGATTCTTGAGATGTTTTGGTTTTAAGTGAAGAACTGTAACACTTATTAGTGATTATATTTACATTTATTTATCTTTATTATTATTTTTCAGTGATTGTATTTAATAACAGTAACGTAGACTGAGCACATTGCTTTGCCGGGGCAGGTGTCTAAGCACCGCACACAGGTACGCAGGCTTCCGAAGGCGCGATGAGCTTTATTTTGAAAGCATTGGGGGAGTACACACTGTTGTAATTTATGCTAAGATATGGCAAGATTTCCAGCAAATGATTTTGATTCCTGACGTGGTGGTTTTATTTCTTATTTTTCTGAGAGAGAGAAAGAAACATCTGTCAGTTGCCTCTCATACCCGCCTCGACCTAGAATTGAACCTAAAACCTTTTGGTGTACAGGACGATACTCCAACCAACTGAACCACACGGCCAGGGCTGGTGGCGCCTTTAAAAAAGAGTTATTGTTTAAAGTATTACATATAGTAGTACATTTGTCTCCTTTTTCCCCCCCTTGACCTTCCGAGCCTCCCCCACACACATGTCCTCCCCTTAGTGCAGGGGTCTGCAACCTTTAAGACATAAAGAGCCACTTGGACCCGTTTCTGAAGGAAAAAAAAAACCTGGGAGCCGCAAAACCATTGTGACATTTAAAACAAATAGAACACTGCATACATTGTTTCTTACCTTCATGCTATATACCGGGTCGTGCAGTTAGCTGTCAATCTGAAGAAAAAAAGGACTTTTTCACTTAACAATGTAAAATATATTTTTGCAAATGAATAGCTAATTAAAATATTTATTTACCTGGTTAATGGGATTTTTGCTCCTGAACCTCAGTGCACAGTGTCAGCACATCAGGGCTGTAAGACGTTACCTTCATTTTCACACAGGCTTGCAAGTTGTCGGAGCCACGGTAAAGCTTCAAAAGAGCCGCATCGGCTCTGGAGCCGTAGGTTGCCGACACCTACCTTAGTGTCTTATGTCCATTGGTTGTGCTTATATGCATGCATACAAGTCCTTCGGTTGATCTCTTACCCTCACCAACATTCCCCAGCCTTCCCACTGTAATTTGACAGTCTGTTCGATGCTTCTCTGCCTCTGTATCTATCTTTTTGTTCATCAGGTTATAATGTTCTTTATTATACACAAATGAGTGAGATCATGTGGTATTTTTTTCACTGACTGGCTTATTTTACTTAGCATAATGCTCTCCAGTTCATCCATGTTGCTGCAAATAGTAAGAATTTCTTCTTTTTTATAGCAGCGTGGTATTCCATTGTATAGATGTACCATAGTTTTCTTTTCTTTTTTTTTTTTTTAAATCAATCTTTATTGTTCATATTATTACAAAGGTTCCTCATTTCTTCCCCCCTCCACCAGGTTCCCACCCCACCCCCCATTGTCCTCATCCATAGGTGCACAGTCTATGTTCAGTCTCTTCCTCCCTCCCTCCCCCCCCCAACAGTCAGTCCACTCCCCTCCCATATCACCAACTCTACTACAATGAACGGCTATTATTGTTCATCAGGTTTTTTAGTCTCCTTTTTTTTTTTTAATTAATAAACTTTTACACTTCTAAGAATAAATTTTAAAATCTAATAATTTTAAACCTTGGTTTTTTTCTGCCCTTGGAAGTGAGAGCAAACTTGTTTACATATAAACTTGCCCTTAGGCTATCAAAAGGTGTAGCCATTCAAGTGTAAATGGACACATTGTTTAAACATAGCTGCTGGTTGGAATTGGATGGGGAGGGCTTGTCATTCCCTTTCTCCATTAAAATTAAGGTGTTAGCTTTAAAATCTCTTTTTGGCAAGAGACCTTAAACTTTCAGAACTTTAAATTTTTCAGATAGTAAATCAGTTACTTAGCATTTTCTCAAATCAATAATACCTCCACATGCCCAAGGATACACTTCACACAAAAGACATTTCCAGATCAACCAACCTCATCCAGGCCCCACACAAGGCACTCACAGATCAACACCCCAGTGCTATACTGACTTAACACATCCAGATCTAAGCCTTCCTCATTTGATTCAGCAGACCCTCAAGTTCCCCCAAAAGTTTCCAACCATGTCTGAGAGGCAGCCGTGGGGCAGAGGCAGGCGGGGAGTGAGCTGTTCCGGGTCTGGCTGCTCCGGGCCTGGCCTCTGTTGCTCTGGTCCGTTCCACAACCAGCTGCTCCGGGTCTGGCCGCACCCGACCCGGCTGCTCTGGGCCCGGCTGCTCCGGGTGTACCATAGTTTTCTAATCCACTCCTACTGATGGCTGTTTCCAAATCTTAGATATTGTAAATTGTGCTGCTATGAACATAGGGATACATATATCCTTTCTGATTGGTCTTTCTGTTTTCTTGGGATATATTCCTAGAAGTGGGATCACTGGGTAAAATGGGAGTTCAATTTTTAAATTTTTGAGGAAACGCCATAGTGTTCTCCACAGCGGCTACACCAGTCTGCATTCCCACCAGCAGTGCACGAGGGTTCCTTTTTCTCTGCATCCTCACGAGCACTCGTCATTTGTTTATTTGTTGATGATAGTCATCCTGACAGGTGTGAGGTGGTACCTCATTATTTATTTACTTATTTTTATAATATATTTTATTGATTTTTCACAGAGAGGAAGAGAGAGGGATAGAGAGTTAGATACATCGATGAGAGAGAATCATTGATCAGCTGCCTCTTGCACACCCCCTACTGGGGATGTGCCCACAACCTTGCCTGGAATCGAACCCAGGACCTTTCACTCCGCAGGCCGACGCTCTATCCACTTAGCCAAACTGGTCCTGGCATGGTACCTCATTTTGTTTTGATTTGCATCTCTCAGATGAATAGTGACTTTGAGCATATTTTCATGTCTTGGCTTTTTGAATGTCCTCTTTCAAAAAGTGTCTATTTAGATCCTTTGCCCATTTTTTTATTGGATTGTTTATCTTCCTTTTATTCAATTGTATGAGTTCCCTGTAAATGTTGGAGATTAAACCCTTATCAGATAACATTGGCAAAAGTGTTCTCCCATGCAGTGGGCTTTCTTGTTGTTTAGTTAATGGTTTCTTTTGCTGTGCAGAAGCTTTTTATTTTGATGTTCTTAGGGAAAATGGGTTTAGTTTTTGCCCACTGAGTATGATATTGGTTGTAGGTTTGTCATATAAGGCTTTAATTATGTTGAGAAATGATCCTTGGGTCCATTCTCTTTGCTTTTTGGTGAACCTGGCTAAGGGTTCATCAATCTTATTTAGCCTTTCAAAGAACAAGCTCTTGGTTTTGTTTATCTCTTGTATTGGCGTTTTGTTTGTTTGTTTGTTTTGGTCTCTGTGTTTTTATCTCCACTCTGATCTTTATTATTTTCTTCCTTCTGCTTATACTGGATTTTTTTTTTTTATATATTTTATTGATTTTTTAGAGAGGAAAGCAGAGAGATAGAGAGCCAGAAATGTCGATGAGGAAGAAACATCAACCAGCCGCCTCCTGCACATCCCCTACCAGGGATGTGCCCGCAGCCAACGTACATGCCCTTGACCGGAATCGAACCCGGGACCTTTTAGTCCGCAGACTGACGCTCTACCACTGAGCCAAACCGGTTTCGGCTGGATTTTTCTTGTTGCTCTCTTTCTAACTCTTTGAGTTGTAGGGTTAGTTAATTTATTACCATTGTTTTTTGTGTGTTTGTTTGTTTGTTTGTTTGTTTGTTTGTTTGTTTTTTGCAGTAGGCTTGTAGAGCCATGAACTTCCCTCTCAAAATTCCTTTCACTGTGTCCCCTAGATTTTTGGATTGTTGTGTTTTCATTGTCGTTTGTTGCCATGATGCTTTTTATTTCTTCTTTGATCTCTCTGGTAACACACTCATTGTTTAATAGCATGCTATTTAGCCTCCCGATGTTTGAATTTTTTTTATTGTTTTTATTGCAGTTGATTTCTAGTTTTATGCCATTCTGATCTGAGAAGATGCTTGATATGATTCCTATCTTCTTATTTTTAAATATATTTAATTGATTTTTTTACAGAGAGGAAGAGAGAGTTGATAGAGAGTCAGAAACATCAATGAGAGAGAATCATCGATCAGCCACCTCTTGCACACCCCCCACTGGGGATGTGCCCACAACCAAGGTACATGCCCTTGTCCGGAATCGAACCCAGGACCCTTCAGTCCACAAGCTGACGCTCTATCCACTGAGCCAAACCGGTTTCAGCTGATTCCTATCTTCTTAAATTTGAAGAAACTTTGTGTCCCAATATGTGGTCTATCTTTGAAAATGACCCATGTTCACTTGAGAAGAATGTATGTTCTATGGCTTTGGGATGAAAGTTCTGAAGATGTCAATTAATTCCATCTGATCTAGTGAGTCATTTAGGATTGATGTTTCTTTGCCAAATTTTTGTTTAAAGATTTTGTCCAGTGGTGTTAGTGGGGTATTAAAGTCCCCTACTATGACTATATTGCTGTCAAAATCTCTCCCTTGATATCTTCTAGAAGTTTCTTTATGTATTTGGGTGCTCCTGTATTGGATGCATATATGTTTATCAGAGTTATATCTTTTTGTTGGATTGTGCCCTTTAGTATTAAGAAGTGGCCTTCCTTATCTCTTGTTATGGCCTTCACTTTGAGGTCTAATTTGTCAGATATAAGTATTGCTACCCCACTTGTTTTTTTCCATTTCCATTCACCTGAAAAAACTTTCCATCCCTTCACCATCAGTCTGTGTGAGTCCTTTCTTCTGAGGTGGGTTTACTGTAGATAGCAGATATATGGGTCGTGTTTTTTGGGTTTTTTTCCCATTTTTAAAAAATATATATTTTATTGATTTTTACAGAGAGGAAGGTGTTACGCCCAGACTTTGTGATCCCCAAGGACCACCAGGGAGCCGAGTCTGATGCAATAAACAAAAGAGCCTTTTCCATGCTAGCATGGGCTCTGTCCCACTCACGCCAGCAGCATGGCGGAAGAGAGAGCGAAATTTGCTCAGCCCAGGGGTTTTACTCCAGTCGGTGGTGATGTCACTGCCTCGGCTAACCCTGATTGGTTGGGTGAGGGCTAGGGTTCAGTTACAAAATGGAGGATAACTCCGCCCTGCCCTACAGTAGAGTCAGGAGTTTGTCCTTGCTCCGCCCTTCCCTCTCATTCCCCCCTTGTCTTATGTGCATGAGTCAAATCATTGACTCAGCCTACTTCCTTTCAGCATAAACAACAAATACAGTTACTAAGACCCTTAGTATCACAGTTCCCATCAGTATTGCCCTCACTGAAGTCCAGTGCCCCTCATGCAGGCATCAGTTCTCCTCCTGGCCTATGTGGAGCCCAGGCTGGGGATCTCACAGGTGAGGCCGCTAGTTGCCAGGATCCAGGCCATGCAGAAGCTGGGAGTCATGTAGTCAGGTCTGGGTGTCATCTACTTCAACAGCAGTGGGTGTACTCAGGATAACAGTGTAGTGTTCCTTTGAGTCCTTGGGCAGTGAATTTCTTTACCCACATTCAGTTCCTGGGCTACAGGGTCTGTGGTGGGCACTGGCAGTGCATCTGGAACAAGCAAACTGTAGAGCCTGTAAGGATTTTAGCAAGGGAATGGTTACCATACATGATCCCCCCCAAAAAAAGGAGAAACTTTTCTCAGTAAGGGGTACACCTGGCCCTTAATAGGGCAGAGACAGAGGGTTGGTCCAATTTTCACCGATTCTAGGAAACATTTAGTTAAACCCCTTTTCCAGAGTCTCACTTTACCTGTCCTAACACTAGAGCTATACTTTGAGATACCTTGACTACAAAGGTGGGGCTGTTATCTAATACTGGCAGCTCAAATCTAGGTATAATCTCCTGATTACTATAGAGGCAGTTTCCATCCTAGTGGGGTATATTTCAACCTAATCTGACGTGTCTACAAAAACTACACCTTATTGCTGGTGGCTTCTACCAATGCTCTCCTGGGGAAGTTCCCTGGGACCTGAATTCCCAGGGGGACCCCCTTACCTTGCTTAGCATTTACCTGTGCACAGACAGTACTTCTAGCAACTCTGCCTCACAGAAGTTCAGAAGTCTTGGTGACACTTAAGTGAGTAACCTGGTGTCACTGGGCAACTCTGACCTAGAGCCTCTGGGACCAACAGTCTTGCATATGGAGGGTCCACCAATGATCTGGTCCTTCGGTGGCTTGCTTCTGTTCAGCCAATTCCTTCCAGCTGCAGTTGGTAACCCTCTTTTCTCTGTGGATGGCACAGTGTCTCCATCAAAGGGTCTGGATTAAGGCCAAAACTTCAGGAACTGTGCCCAAATGGTGTGGTCTAGGGTGACTACCACTGCCCCTGCATATCAGGTCCCATCCTGAACGTAACTGCTCCCATCCGTGAACAGTACCTTGTCATCTGTTACCTCTGTGCAGTCATGAATGGGTTCCTCCAACATCATCTGGAAGCAGGCTGGCAGGGTCGATGGCCAGAGTCTTATGAATCCCGACACAGGACTGGTCCAGGAGAAAAGCTTGGCCTATCCAGGTTAGCTCCTGGCCCAGAGTCTGCTTATCTGCCTCCTTCATCAGCAATGCTGTGGTGGCCACTGCCTGGGAGCATGCTGGCCACCCTGCTGCCACAGGGTCCAGTCTCTTAGACAGATAGGCAACAGGTCTCTTCCAGGGACCTAGAGTCTGAGTGAGAACCCCTTTGGCAATGCCTCTTACCTCACTCACGTAGAGGTGAAAGGGCTTCGCGACCTCTGGCAAGGCTTGGGCAGATGCTGAGACAAGAGCCCTCTTTAGCTCCTCAAAGGCCCATTGTCCAGTTCAGCAGCTGTGTTCCTTCAATACATGTTCCCTCTGAGGTCCACAGTCCTTCTTCGATGTCCAAGGAGGCTCCCTGCTTTCTACAATAAACATACTAATTCCTTCCTATTAGTTGCTGGCCTTTTATAATTTCAAATTAACTTCTAAACTATCTTTCTATATCTTCAAAAATACATAACCATGCCTCAAATTTTAAAGAAAAGGCAAGGGAGGAGGGAGCAGGTCCAGTATCCTGTTCCCAGGCCTCCAGCCACTTGAAATTTAAAATGCCACATTTTTTTTTCTACAAATATAGATTTATCTGCATTTCTAAGCCCTCCTCTACTCCCTCCCCCCCGCAGAACATCGGTGAAAATTGTCCAAGCAGTCGCGGGGTGTTAAATCATACAAATAATTGTTTTCACATTGTTTTAACACAATTCTAAGTAAATTATAACCCTTTGTGATGAAGTCTACTTAAATCTATAAAGTAGACACACATGACTGAAACCAAAAATGATGGGTCGTGTTTTTTTTATCTACTCAAGATACCCTATGTCTTTTGATTGGGGCATTTATTCCATTTACGTTTAAAGTTATTATCGATAGGCACTTGTTTGTAACCATATTTATTCTTTATGCCTGTGTTCCTAATTCGCTTCCTATTTCTTCTTTTTAAAGGAGACCCTTTAGCATTTCTTGCATTGTGGGTTTGGTGGTAGTAAACTCCCTTAGTCCTTTTTTGTCTGTGAAGTTCCTGATTTCACCCTCAATTTTGATTGATAGCCTTGCTGTGTACAGTATTCTTGGATTCAGACCCTTGCTTTGTATGACTTTGTATATTTCTTTCCATTCCCTTCTGGCCTGATGTGTTTCTGTTGAGAAATCAGTCTATAGTCTGATAGGGGATCCATTGTAGGTAACTTTCTGTCTCTGGCCACTTTTAAGATTCTTTGTTATTGGTGTTTGCCAATTTAATTATAATGTGCCTTGGAGTCAGTCTTTTGAGGTTTGTTTTGTTTGGGACTCTGTGAGTGTTTTCTTCCCTATATCAGGGAAGTTTTCTCTCATTATTTCTTCAAACAGGTTTTCTATTCCTTGCTCAGTTTCATCTTCTCCTGACACTTCTATTATACGGATGTTGTTTTGTTTCGTGTTGTCCCAAAGTTCCATAGGCTCTCTTTTGCTTGGGTATTTTTTCCTACTTTGTCTTCTAGCTCACTGATGTGTTCCTCCACTTCTTCTAGTCTACTGTTAATGCTTTCTATTGGGTTCTTT
The DNA here is from genome assembly GCA_963693515.1 of Pipistrellus nathusii. Lineage (NCBI taxonomy): Eukaryota > Metazoa > Chordata > Mammalia > Chiroptera > Vespertilionidae > Pipistrellus > Pipistrellus nathusii. Next base: position 2,236,916 of record OY882858.1, read on the forward strand.
AAAAAAGTATATATACATATGTGTGTGTGTGTGTGTGTGTGTGTGTGTGTGTGTGTGTGTGTTTATTTATTTATTTATTTCAGAGAGGAAGGGAGAAGGAGAGAGAGAAAAAACATCAACGATGAGAGGGATCCACCAATCAGCTGCATCCTGCATACCCCCCACTGGGGATCAAGCCCGCAAACCCAGGCATGTGCCCTTGTCCAGAACCAAACTCAGGACCCTTCAGTCCACAGGCTGAAGCTCCATCCACTGAGCCAAGCTGGCTAGGGCTCTATTGAGTTCTTTATAGCAGTGATATCGTATTTCATTTCTTCTTGGTTGTTCTTCATTTCTCTTTGCACTGCACAGCCGGTATCCTTGTAGAACTTCAGGCCGCCTTTCTGTGCCCAGCCCAGCCATGGGTTGATTTCTAGAGTTCCCTTCAACCAGCAGTCCTGTGGACCCTTCCACATTCGCAGGCTATGCTGACCCCAACAGCCACAGATTTTGTGGGGCACAGACTTCGTTTGAAACTCTAGATCCCACTGCACACATTTCTCCCTCCAGCCTGGATCACAGGCCTCACCTTTCTCTAGGCCAGTGGTCGGCAAACCCATTAGCCACAGAGCCAAATATCAACAGGACAATGATTGAAATTTCTTTGGAGAGCCAAATTTTTTAAACTTAAACTTCTTCTAATGCCACTTCTTCAAAATAGACTCGCCCAGGCCGTGTTATTTTGTGGAAGAGCCACACTCAAGGGGCCAAGGAGCCGCATGTGTCTCTCAAACCACAGTTTGCCGACCATGGCTCTAGGCGAATTTTGACCTTTCCATGAGAAGGTGCAGGGCTTGTCTGCATCCGAGTATTTGCGCTGCTTGAAACCCAGTGTTTGTGGGTTTGCAGCTAGTCCCTGGGTGTTATGGTTGTAGGGTCCTGGGAGTTATCCGAGTTCTTCTCGGTAGAAGGTGAGAATTTGGTGGCACTTTTTATAAACACAAACTCCCGAGGAAAATAGTCCCTTTTCAACATCCTGCTCCCACATCAAGACTCTCATGTCTATGGAACAGCCCAGTGCCATCAGTAGGTGAGTGGATGGACAGCTGTGGTGCATTTCCACCGTGGAACACTGCACAGCTGGGAAAAGGAAGACCTCTTACCCCTTGCACAGCCTGAGCATAATGCTAAGTGAAATTAGCCAGCCAGAGAAAGACGAGTAAGTACCTTATGGTTTTGCTTATTTGTGGAATTTAATGAACAAACGGAACTAACAAGCAAAATAGAGAATTTTAGAAATTAATTACATTTGTGATTGGTGTTTTTTTATAAAAACACATTAAGCCGAAACTGATTTGGCTCAGTAGATAGAGCAGCAGCCTATGGACTGAAAGGTCCCAGGTTTGATTCCAGTCAAGGGCATGTACCTTGGTTGTGGGCACATCCCCAGTAGGGAGTGTGCAAGAGGCAGCTGATAGATGATTCTCTCTCATTGGCGTTTCTAACTCTATCCCTCTCTCTTCCTCTCTGTAAAAAAATCAATAAAATATATTTTAAAAAACACATTAAATCAAATCTTCATACTGTTCTGTTATTTGCCCTTTTTTCATGTAACATCTGTAAATACGGATCTACTCCATATTTTTAGTATATGAATTACTATATTCTCTTAGTGCTTCTCAAACCAATTTCCTGTTTTTAATTTCTAAACCATTATTGATGGATAGTTTTGTAAATTACAATGAATTACTAGAAAGATGAAAAGAATAGCCATAATGTCTGAAACATTAGTGCTCGTCCTGTCACTTTCTCCCCCAAAGCAGCACCAGCAGATTCTGCTAATGCAACATCAGCCCTGTGACCCGATCCCAGCGGTCAGGTCCTTCCCTCGCTTCCTCCCATGACCCCAGCCTTCGGCTGCCTGGCTGCAGACTCGCTCTCAGAGAAAGCCCAGGCAGGGAGGAGAGCAGGGTCTCTGGGAGGCACCCCAGGGCCCTGGGGCCTTAGTCTAGCCTCTGGCCCTGCGGGCAGTGAGGACAGCACCAGCCCACATGGTAGTTTGAGGATTGCAGGCGGCAACACTGTACGTGCTGCTCCAGCTCCGGCTGGGACACGCTCAGCCCACGAGAGGGCTGTGCAGCTCACTGCTGCTGCCACTCAGTGGGGTGGAGAGGGGCTCCCGTCCTCACCAGGGCACTGCCTCCGCCGTTCAGTTTGCCCTTCTCGGATGGCACATACTGCCTCCAGCCTGAGGGTCCCAGAGGCGCGCTCTCTGCGGGTCTTCTTGCTGGCCCCCCCCTGCACTCCACTCCGAATCACCTCTTGCCCAGGCTCCCTCGTCGCTCTTCCTCAGAGCTCAGTGTGTTCACACGTGGGTGAGCAGCACTTCCTTCATCAGAAATGCCGTGCTTGATGTTCCATCGATTACAAACCTGAAATGGGAAGGGGGTTAACGGGGTCATCATCTCCCGCACTGCGGCGCCCTCCAGGGGAGGAGCTGCGCCTGCACGGTCCTCTCCCCGGGTGTGTGCGGAGAGCGGCTGACGGGTTGGCTTCTCCCCTCAGGGGAAGATGGAGGCCATCACGGCGGTGAAGCTGCTGAGCTGCTTTGACGACCTGGTGGCCGCAGGCACAGCCTCCGGGCGGGTCGCCGTCTTCCAGCTGGTGTCGTCGCTGCCCGGGAGGAACAAGCAGGTGAGCCGCCGCGGTCCTGGTTCGGACAAGTCCCCAGGGTTTTAAAAGAGAGTCCTCCTGTGCCTGGTCAGCGCTGGCCAGGGAAGCTCCCACCGCGTGCTTGTAGCAGGCAGCGTGTTGGTCCTGGCAGGACATGCAGAGAGCACATGTGGCGACTTGATGCCGCTGGGCCCTCTCTGGCTGTGCTCTGGGCTTTGGCGGTACGTGGGCAAATGGGACCCAGCTCGCCCAAACGTGGGCGGCTCCGGCCACCTTGTCCCCAAAGCTCCACCCCGAGCCGCTCCTTTCCTCCTCTGTGTGACTGGGGGCTTCCTCCTAGCTCCGGAGATTCGACGTCACCGGGATCCACAAAAGCAGCATCACCGCCCTGGCGTGGAGCCCCAACGGCATGAAGCTGTTCTCCGGGGACGACAGGGGGCGGATCGTCTACTCCTCTCTGGACCTGGACCGGGTAAGAGCTTCCGAGGCCCCGGGCCGGGGTCCGGAGCGGTCATTGCCGTTTTAGTTCGTCAGCGTGTGTTCTCCATCATCGTCCTGTTGTCTTAGTTGTAACACACCCTGTTTCAAGGACTTTCCTAATGTTTCATGAGCCTCTGCTTGGGGATGGAAGAGCTGGCCTTGGTTTGCACGGGAGCGGCCACGTTTTCACTCCCTTGCTGCCTCTTCTGCCGTCCTAATGCCGGAGGGTTTGTGGGAACGAGGTGACGCCCCCGTCAGCTGGACAGAGGTCAGCGCTTTCGGTGTGCACCGCTCACCGCTCGCCCTGCGCTGCCGCTGTGAGGTGGCCAGGTCCAGCTCCGCCCTCACGTCTCCTACTTATTAATCCTCCGAGAGTCCCCGGAGCTGTGCTCTCAGCCCAGTCCACGGAGGACACCAGGAGACATGGCAGCAGGACAGAGCCACACGCTAACTCCTGCAGAGCTCAGCTGCGGACAGCTTCCGCCACAAGCCCGCCCCTCCACCCCCACCTCGCGTCACTGGCCTCCTGCCTCCCCATCACTGGCCTCCTGCCTCCCCGTCACTGGCCTCCTGCTGCCCGCCCGGCAGGTCTGACCTCCGAGGTGGCGCGGTCCTTCCATTTCTTACTGTAGCCTTCACGCCGAGTGCAGGGCAGGAATTCAAGTACTAGCTGAGTGGCTCTTGTCCCTCGGACCCAAGACTGACTTCTTATCGGTGCTCTCCAGCAGCAGCTCAGACTGCCTGGTCTCAGACCCCTTCACACCGCTGAGAGTTCTGTGTGAGTTCTGTGTGCTCAGTGCACCGTGATAGAAACCAGACCTGAGAAAGTAAAGCATATTTATTACATTTGTTTTATTGGTTTTTAAAAATATATTTTATTGATTTTTTTAATGAGGACAGCCAGAGATGGCCTAGAGAGAAAGGGAGAGGGATAGAGAGTTAGAAACATCGATGAGAGAGAAACGTCGATCAGCTGCCTCCTGCACACCCCCTGCTGGGGATGTGTCTACAGCCAAGGTACATGCCCTTGACCGGAATTGAATCTGGGACCCTTCAGTCCACAGGCCGACGCTCTATCCACTGAGCCAAACCGGTTTCAGCTAAATTTATTTTTAAATAATAATAAACCTGTTATATGTTAACATAAATAACATTTTTATGAAAGTAATTGTTTCAAAACAAGTAGAAAGAGTGGCATTGCTTTCCACGCTTGCGAATTTCTTTCATACCTGCTGTGGGGAAGACGGCCGCAGTCTGTTGCAAATACATTGTTTTGCTCGGAAGAATAAAGAAACTCCAGCCTGTGGTTAGAAACAGATTGTTTTAATAGCCTTTCCAGAGAACTGTGATATTCTTCTCTAGTTCTGTCCCCCATTGACTAATGGTAGTTGCAGGTGAGTGACAGTATGGAATTGAAGCCAGGGTGATTTTTTGTGCTGTTACCGTGGAATCCACTGGTATGTCTTGCGGTCAGAAAGGCTCTTTGATCCACGTGCCATTTTGTAACAGAACACACTGAGCCCGGAGTGAGGCGGCTCTGCCACGTGTTGACACATTTAATTACGTAACTCGGAAGAGAGCGGCTCGGTTAGTGTTGTCATTCTGATCAGAAGAGCCTCCAGCTGCGGGAATCTCTCAGGTTCCCCAGGCGGCTACGGCTTCGGGTTCTAATCTTCCTTTGAAAACCTGATCGTCATCGTCAGCCACAAACACTGCTGCTTGCTGCCCTGGGAACACAGGCTCCCTCTGTTCTCCCTCGTGAAGGCCTGTCAGTACCACCCGGAGGGATGGCCGCCTCCAAAGCAGCAAGGCGTGTGAGAGGCAGCTGCCGGCTGGCGGCGCTGGGGGCACGGTAAGCACCGAGGACAGGGTGCTCCCGTGCATGGCGGACGCAGCGCAGAAACACGGAGTCCAGGGGCCAGATTGCGTGAAGTCGCCCTTCTCCACCCGAGAAGATCTTAAGTGCTGAGCGCCTGTGTGGGGCCCAGCTGCACGGGGAGTGGGGTTTCCTGCTCACTTGGCCACCTTGAAGCTCTGCGGCTCCCCCATGTGGCTGTGCTCCATCAGTGCAGGCCACTGAGCAAGGCCGGCAGCCTGTGGCCTGCGACTGCGGGCTGCCCTTGGAGACCGCGCTGTGCCGGAAGCTGACCCCGGACACTGCGGAGGGTCCCGTGTGTCCTTTCCCGCCGCCACTCGCCGGCCACAGGACGCTGCTCAGCGGGAAGCAGGATCTAAAGACGCTGTGAGATTTGCAAAAATAAAGCAGGGGAGGGTGTAGGTTGTTGTAAAACGCAGTGCGGTGAATGTCATCGCGTTGCCAGGAAAGTCAGAAGCTAACAAGCTGCCGCTGGCGTAGCTGCCAGTGCGGGTGGAAGTCTGCCCGAACGGTCCTTGGCCTTGGAGGGGACGGGCCTCTGTCTTCATCGGGTGACGGTTACCGGCTTGGGTGCTTGGCACAGTTCACGGAGCTGTGAGTCTAATGGGTGAATTGTCCCCTTGTAACCCTTAGGGTGAGTCTGATTGCCCTTCCCCTCCCCTCCTGTCCTCCCCTCCTTTTCTCTCCTCTCCCCTTAACCTCCCCTCCCCTCCCCTCCCCTCCAGGCCTGTGCTAGCACATCAGTACTTCTTCCCCGGAAACGGGCTCAGGGAAAGAGGGAAAGAGGGACGGAGGCAGGCAGATCTCTGACTCCACGAAGCAGAGTTTGTGTTGACAGCAAAGTGCCTTCTAGATTTCACTTTGTTCTTTGATATGTTTAATACCATTTCAATTTCCTTCTAACCTCCTGTTTTCTCTGACCTTTCAGTCGGCAGCAATGAAATGTCCCCCAAATTGCATTGAACTCTGAGGCAAAGTATAATATGAACTTAGCTGGTCGTAATCTCAGCAATTTTATGGAAAGTCCCATGTGCCCTTTGTCATAGGATAAGTAATACTCGTGGTGCAGCATGTTTCTGCTTAGATCTTTATGAATTTTTTCTTTGAACGAGACATTTAAAAATAAATTATATGGAGTTTTTAATGTTTCTTGAGGTGCCTGAGATAGATGTTAGCACTGACTGTTTTCTCTTTAGTAAGGATTTTTCAAGGTAATTTCAGGGCGATGGGTTGACACTGCCTATGACACACGTTAAAGCATGCACTTTCAGGGGAACTTGGCCTAAATAAAAGTAACAGAGCAGGTACTTTCCTAGTCACGGGGTAACCGGCCTGATAGTCACGGGGAGGTAGGTGCTGGGCCCTGCGTGGGGTAACCGGCCTGATCGTCACGGGGGAGGTGGGTGCTGGGCCCTGCCTGGGGTAACCAGCCTGCCTCTCCAGGGCGCCTGCAGGTCCCACCTGGTGCTAGAGGAGCCGAGCTCCGTGGTGCAGCTGGACTACAGCCAGAAGGTGCTGCTGGTGTCCACGGCGCAGCGCAGCCTGCTCTTTCTCACCGAGGAGCAGAGTGTGCGCCAGGTCGGCACCCAGCCCAGGAAGGGGTGAGTTCCCGCGAGCGCCTGCTGTCCCGAGCTGGACGTTCCCCAGGTGCCAGGGTCCCCGGCCTCCGAGGACGTTTGTCCCTTAGCCACTCTGCCAGCAGTGCCAGGGTCTGGGGTGGGGAGGGCGGGGAGCAGACGGGAAAGAGGTGAAGGGTTCCAGGCTGGGCTTGTCCCTCTGACCTGATGCCGGAAGGAAAAAGTGGCAAGAAGGATCAGGCCAAGTCCGCCTGCCTGCTGCGTGGGAGAAGGCAGCAGCAGCCCGGGGTGCCCAGCCCCTGGTAGGACTCTGTGCAGGGTGGGGAAGGGGGAGCTGAGGAGGGAGAGAGGGAAGGACAGAGGGAGGGAGAGGGTGGGGGAGCTGGAGGAGTACCCAGCAGAGGACTCAGGCTGGGGAAGATGGGGGCGGGGTGAGTGGGCAGTGGGCTGGCTTGCCAGCGCGGTGGAGCTGACAGGCGCTGGTGAGGGCCGGGGAGACTGGGCATGCTGGGCAGTGGGCAAGGGCGATGGTCAGCAGGAGCAGCTCAGGCCGGGAGGTGGGCACCCTTGAGCTGCCAGCTCCAGCCTCAGTTTCCTCTCTAACGGGGTTGCAGTATTTGCCTCGCAGGGTCGTGGGGGTGAAACGAGCAGCTAAAGCAGTGGGTGCGGTGACCTGGGAACAGGAGGTGCGCTCATGGCTGGGGATGGCGGTCCAGTTAACGAGGGAGACAGAAGAGGTTCTCAGAACGTCTTGTTTAGAGTTACCAAACGTGCCGGCTACAGTCAGCAGCAGCCATTGCTTTAAATCAGCCCGTGTCTTGTTTCTCTTTCCTTCCAGCACCGGGAAGTTTGGTGCTTGTTTTATCCCAGGACTTTGTAAGCAAAGCGACCTGACCTTGTACGCGTCCCGGCCAGGGCTCCGGCTGTGGAGGGCTGGCGTCCAGGGGACTGTGCAAGCCACGTTCCTCTTAAAAGACGTCTTCGCTGGGGGCGTCAAGCCCTTCGAGTTGTACCCGCGCCTGGACTCCTTCGACGCGGGAAGTGGCAGCTTCCCCGAGAGGCAGCTGGGGCTGGTTTCCTGCTTCTTCCGGGAAGGCTGGGTGCTGAGCTGGAATGAATACAGCGTTTACCTTCTAGACACCGTCAACCAGGTAGGTGGCGCCGCACCCGTCCCGGAGTCTCCAGGCTTCCCGGGCTGCCTCTGGTGCCGTACTTTCCCCCGGGCCAGGCAAGGAAATCCGGTGAAGGTTTATTTGTGTAGATTTGAAAAAACCCTTGGTCCTGCCCTTGCCAAGAAATTGTGGGGGGTTTTGCACTTAGGCACAAAATTAAATGTGTTCTGTCTGGGTCGTGTTTTCCGGACTGCCAGGGCTGAGGCATAAACGAAGGCAGCTTGGGAGGCATGACTCCCGAGGCCTCCCAGGCCGGCCCGAGCCACAGGCTCTCTCAGCTCCCCTCCTCCCGGTCCTCACCTGGTCCCTCTGCCCAGATGGAGACACATCGCTTGGCCATTTCTGTTTAAAACCATGGTGACAACAGACTATTACCATAGAGTCAGATATAGAAACTTGTAAAAAGACGTTTTAGTTTCTCCTTGTCTTACGAGCAGAGCTGTGAGGTCGCCAAGCGGGTCCCACAGGCAGGAGGCGCTCCGTGTCGCAGGGAGAGGGAGCAGGTGAGGACGGGGTCCAGAGAGCGGCCGGGAGGTGGGAGACTGCTCCCCAGACACGGAATGTACTGCTGAGGAGGGCGGCTCCAGGTCAGACCCGTCAGAATCACCTGACCACCTACGAGCTCAGGACACCCCCAACTTCCAGGAAGTTTCGGAGCAAAACCCAGCGCGCTTCCTCGGGTCCCAGTGCGTGCGGTGCTGCGCTCGGGCCCAGGAGGCAGTCTTGCCTGGGCGCTGACTTTGTTTTGTTTCTGGACAGGTGACAATTGCTGGTTTGGAAGGATCGGGTGATATCGTGTCCGTTTCCTGCACAGAAGATGAAATCTTTCTCTTAAAGGGAGACAGGAACATTATAAGAATTTCGAGCAGGCCGGAGGGACTAGCATCCACAGGTTTGTATTGGAAATACAGGTACTGTGTGTGAGCAGTGGCAGTTTTATTTATAACCCTGACCATTTCGCTAAATGATTGTGGCTTTATATAAACTAGGAAGGCATCTGGCAAGTTTCTTATGATTCTTAAAATACTGTTTACACCCCTGTTTTTTTTTTGTGTGTGTGTGTGTGTTTTTCATATATTTTATTGATTTTTTTACAGAGAGGTAGGGAGAGGGATAGAGAGCTAGAAACATCAATGAGAGAGAATCATCCATCAGCTGCCTTTTGCATACCCCTACTGGGGATGTGCCCTTAATCAATGTACATGCCCTTGACTGGAATCGAACCTGGGACCTTTCAGTCTGTAGGCCAACGCTCTATCCACTGAGCCAAACTGGCTTCGGCTATTGGGATATTTTGTGCAAGTTTTGTGAGTTCTCTGTACTTAGAGGCTGGTGTGCAGGGTGAGTTAGCATAAGAGCATGTGGACTTGGATAAGTGGCAGTAAAACGGAAGGAACTCTTCTTTCCAGCACGAGACAGCCTGGAGACGCCGGGATGCACAGAGCAAGTGCCCGCGCAGCACGCAGAGGGGCCGCCAGGGGCCACGGACCCCGAGCCGAGGCTCAGAGGCGCTTCCGTGGCCAGCTCCGTGGCCAGCGAGCCGAGGAGCAGGAGCAGCTCGCTCAACTCCACCGACAGCGGCTCCGGGCCCCCGGCGGCCCTGGAGCTGGGCAGGGGCAGCCAGCCCGCCGCGCAGAGGTTCAGTGTCATCAGCTCGGAGGACTTCGACCGGGAGCTCGTTGTGAAGCCGCTCAAAGTGAAGAAGAGGAGGAAGAAGCAGGCAGGTACGTCTGCGGGGGCACGCGCTGGCGCCTCTCCCGGGGCCTTGGTGCTGCACGCTGGGGGCATTGGACCCTCGGGAGCGTCGCCGTGAGGGTGAATAGGAGTGCCCGCCTGTGTGCAGAGCGCCCTCCTCCCGGGGGTCTGTGCTCCTCGGTATTTAGATAAAGTCTGGTTTGCTCAGGCCTACCGTTGGCCAAAGGCATTGGGAACCTCGCTGCTAGGGCAGGAGACAAAGTTGCGCCGTGTCTAGATGGACCCTTACGTGCCGTCGGGGGTGGCGCTACCAGATACGGGGTTTAACACGGCTTACTGCAGCTTCGTGCCTCTCAGCTCACGGCCCTTGCAGTACTGAAGGAAGTCTTACCAGAGTCCTAAGCGCTTTAATAACTTCTGGAAGTGGGTCTGTGGCTCATTTATTCCTCGTCTTTGTGAGGGAGCCTCAGAGCACATTGCGTGTAGGATGTTTGCATCCATTCAAACATCCCTGAGTTGGCATAATTTGTACTTGAGAGGTTTGTTCTTTGCCAGTTTAAAATGTATTTTTCATTTATTTAAAACATTTTTTTTGCCAAAGCCTGTTTGGCTCAGTGGTAGAGCGTCGGTCTGCGGACTGAAAGGTCCCAGGTTCGATTCCTGTCAAGGGCATGTACATTGGTTGTGGGCACATCCCCAGAAGGGGGTGTGCAAGAGGCAGCTGGTCGATGTTTCTCTCTCATCGACATTTCTAGCTCTCTCCCTTCCTCTCTGTAAAAAATCAATAAAATATATTTTTTTAAAAACATTTTTTTCTTTACTTAAAATGTATTTTTTCTTAAGCCAAAACTCATTTAGAGGAAGAGAGAGAAGTGTTGTCCCACTTACATATGCATCACTGATGGCTTCTTATGTGCGCCCTGACCCGGGTCAAGACCACAGCCTTGGCGTGTTGAGGATGATGCTCTACCAGTGGCCAGCAGATACCAACAGAGGCAAATATCAACAGCACAACGATAGAAATTTCTTTTGAGAGCCAAGTTTTTAAACTTAAACTTCTTATAATGCCACTTCAAAATAGACTCACCCAGGCCACGGTATTTTGTGGAAGAGCCACACTCAAGGGGCCAAAGAGCCTCATATGGCTCGCAAGCCGCAGTTTGCCGACCACGGCTCTGACCAACTGAGCTACCTGGCCAGGGTCTTAAAGTTCTGGTTTTTGGTTCATGTCTCTATGGAGAACCACACCTCACTTTAAACATTCTTACTTTAAATTAGAAGGTGGAAGCCGGAACGCCTGGCACAGTTCCCTTGAATCGACTCCCTGCTGTGAATTTCCTGGTGACAGTCCCCAGTCCTTGAACGCAGACCTGCTGTCCACGGCCTCAAGCTTGGGCAGCATGGTGGACCGGCTGAGCACAGAGTCTCCCGACTGGGACAGCAGCCTCAGCGGTGAGGTGGACGGTGTCCAGCGGGAGGACCACAACCCTGAGGCTTTCAGTGTGCTGGAGGCGCCCGAGCCCGCCCCTGACTCACTCAGCGAAGAGGACAGGATGGAGCTCCCGCGATGGAGCCCGGCAGGCGAGGTGGAGCTGCATGGCGGGGGGCTGTGCTTACCCCGTCACCCGCCGGGAGACGCGGAAGGTGGCGAGGTCACAGAGCTCGAGGGAGAGCCTCGCCCTGCAGACGATGGACCCGGTAGCAGACAGTCACCTGGCCAAGACCAGGACAGCCCTGCTGAGGCCCAGGCCGCGGGGGGCTGGGAGCCTGAGGACCCCCAGTGCACGTTGCCTGAAGCCTCCCTCCTGGACCTGCCCCCCGTGCCTTCCAGCCCTAGCGGGGTCCCCGGTGCCGAGGGCAGGCTGCCGGAGACCAGAGCGGACCAAGGCAGCGTCCAGGAGAGCGGCCACCTCGGTGCCGCTCCCTGGCGCACTGGCGCTGATGAGGACTCGGGCCTGAGAGCAGTGGGTGCTTCCGAGCGTGACCTGGGGAGTGTGGGCGGACGGCTGACCCCTCCCGTCTGTGCCTTGGCGGCCGGCGCCCAGGACCCTCGCCCCGAGCATTCCCCGCGGGATCAGGTTCTGACGTCCAGTGACGAGGAGGACATCTATGCCCCCGGGCTGCCCTCTTCGTCCTCGGAGACGAGTGTGGCGGAGCTGGGAGGCGGCCGCTCCCTACAGGACCTGAGCCCGCCGGCCGGCGACGACACCGGGCTGCTGAGGTCAGAGCAGGTATGTGGGCTGCTGTCCTTAGGGACGTCGGCGGCGACCCGTGTTCCTTTTACGGAAAGAGATTCTGTTTCTGCTGCAAACCTGCGGGCAGGGGTTTGGGTCTGGGTTGGGGCATCTCCGGTGCCGGGCCCGCGGATGGCCTGGATTCGTGCCGACCCGTGTCCCTGCTCAGAAACCCGCCTCCCCGCAGGCGCAGCGTCCTGCAGCACCGGCACTGGTTCTGGTCGCCTCGGGGAGGCCTGACTCGGCCTGGCCATTCCGGACCCCAGCGGGCAGAGGGCCAGCCCTGGCGGTGGAAAGGGCTCTGAGAGGTGGGAGGCAGGCACTGTCCTCGCCGCCCCCTCAGGCGCGCCCACAGCACCAGCTGCAGGAACCTGGCCCTTCCCGGCACTGGCTGCCCGGATGGCAGTACTGGCGCCAAGGCTCCCGCAGGCCGGGTCCGGTGCCTGTGGGCTCCCAGCCCACGCAGCCAGGTGACAACTTGAACAGTCCTTGGTCATTTATATAAAAAGTGCTTTTTAATTACATCCCTTAGCAAGAAATTACTATTAAAGGAGATTGGTTTCGGAATGGCCTGTGTGCTGTAACTTTCCCTCCTGAGGGGGTGTGAGTGGGTGTGAGTGTGAGCTGCAGCCACCTACCTGTGCTTTCCCTGCACATCCCGCCCGGTTCTCGGCGCTGGTACTGGTGCCATCTGGGCAGGCACCAGGCCAGGCACTCGCAAGCTATCGCATTACTTCTCCAAAACAAAGCAAGCCAGGGGATAGGCACTGCTGTCCCCCTTTCCAAAGAAGGGAGCTGAGCCTGGGACAGTTGGATGGCTCACACTGAACAAGTGAAGGGCCAGGCTGGCCCCAGACCTCCCTCCACCCCCAACCTCCGCTGTGCCGTCCCGAAAGTGGCACGCACAGCTTACTTGTCCTGGGACGAAGTGCCAGGGAACTGGCCTGTGTCTGTGCTGAGGGCCTCAGCCGCTGGGCAGTTTGGAGCCGGGGATGCTGCAGTGCATGTGACAGCAAGAGGCGTCGCCAGGTGGCCAAGGTGGGGGCAGGCGCGGGGACTCCAGGCCAGAGCTTAGCGAAGTCCTTCCCCAGAGGAAAGGGCGCTGGCCCCCTGAGGACCTTCCTCCTGCCTCCGTGCCCCCAGGAAAGCCTTAGTCCTCAGGTCCACCGCAGAGCGTCCTGGCCAGGTTCCCACGAGCCTCACCGTGCCTTGGCGTGAGGACTGGAACAGTGATTGAACATGTGGTCACACACACAGCGGCTGGGGTGGGTGGGGAGAGAGTAACTAGAGAACTTGCTATATGCACAGCCCATGGAGTGGGGGCGGGGTGGGCTAGAAGGGGTCAGTGTGGGGAAATGGGGAAATCTGTAATGCTTTCAACAATAAATATTTTTAAAATTGATTAAAACACACAATAGAGATAGTGGCGGAGCTGCTTCTGCTGATGTCGGTGGTGAGGTGACGTACAGACACGTGTCTGTAAGGTGGGCTGTCCTGTGGGACAGAGCCGGGTCAGGAAGGACGCAGAGCACAGCAGTGCTGCCAGGGATGGCACCGCAGAGCAGACGCAGCGTGTCCTCTGCACAAACACCGGCCGGCTCCCCTGAACCTCCCCGCTCTCCTCAGTTTGCAGAAAGCTGGATGGGCTACTCGGGCCCCGGCCACGGCGTCCTCAGCCTGGGCGTCTCCGAGAAGCACGTCTGGTGCCTGGACTACAGAGGCGGCCTGTTCTGCAGTGCGCTGCGGGGGGCCGGGCTGCGCTGGCAGAAGTTTGAAGATGCCGTCCAGCAGGTGGCAGTCTCGCCCTCAGGTTCGCCCTTTCCGCTGTGCCCCAGGGTCACGCCCTCGCTGGAGGTCCCTGCTGCCCATTCACAGACAGCGGCTCCCCGCCCTCCCCCTTCCCGCCTCCCGCGAGAGGAGGGCTTTTCTCCAGGCAGATCGCTTCGTTTGCTGTCCGTTCAGCAGTGTCAGTGGATGTTCAGTCAGAGTTTTTTGTTTTTTTATTTTAATTGCAGTGGTACACATGAGCTTTTTGTAGGCTATACAAATAGCTTGAGTTTTGAGGATATAGAGGGAGAGGTAACATGCTCCTTGAGAAATAAAATGCACTTTTCTTAGTGTCACTTTAAAGCAACTGAACTAAGGAAGATGGGTCTATGCACAAGTTGGATACGTTCAGACTATTTGGTTTCCTTTTTAGAAATCACTTTTAAATGCGCTAGATACACACAGCTCCCTGACTGTAGGAGGGAAAAGCATCCATTGAAAAAGCCACCGTCCGGCCACTTACCTACCAGAGCAGCGGTCCCTGAGCGAGGAGCCACTGGGCTGCAGTCCCTGCTGTCTCTAGTCCTGTGTCTCCCACCTCACCTGTCGGGGCGGGCGGGCAGGACATGTTCCTGTGTCTGTCGGTGGTGCCTGGTTTGTCCCTAGGAAGCCGAGGGAAGTCCTGCTAGAGTGCGTCTCTGACCTTGGACTGTCCTCTGTGACTTTGCAATGGATTCCCTCGACTCCCCCCGGGCTTTGTCACTGTTTAACATGCCAGCTGGTCAGGGTGGTCTCCCCTCGCCACTGAGGAGGAAGGCCGCCCCGTTTACTGTGACGAGTGCCCATGCTGTGTGGTGTATGGTCTCCATTTCACAGAGGAGGTCAGACTGGCCACACTGTGACGGGCCCCCCGAAGCCGGCAGGTGGGGGCCCAGATTCAAACCTGGGGCGGCATGTCCCCGTGACTGACGGCGCTCTCTGCAGGAGCGCTCCTCTGGAAGATCGAGCAGAAGTCTAACCGGGCTTTTGCTTGTGGCAAAGTGACCATCAAGGGCAAGCGGCACTGGTACGAGGCGCTGCCGCAGGCCATGTTCGTGGCTCTGAGTGAGGACGCCGCCTGGGCCATCAGGACCAACGGAGACCTGTACCTGCAGACAGGTAGGGCCTGCTTCGTGGGCGCCATCGGAGGGAACGCCGCTTAAATGAACGCTTCTAGAGAGAGCGCTTGCCATTGCACATATTAGCTGTTTCCTGCTGCTGATTCACATTCAGCCAGGACTCGTTTAGGGCAAGAGCTAAGGGACGGGGTTTAGTGAGGAACAGAAGCAACCTTAGTCTCCCTCCTGGTGGCCAGTGTGCGTCACTCCCCCTAGGGCCGCTCTGAGAGAAGTGCGCGGGCACCCTTCCCACGACTGTGCCCGGCCATCTCAGCCAGCCCGGCCGCTTCTCGGCGCACTCACATGGAGGTCAGGGAGAACGGGAACAGTCTGCTCCTGATAGAGTTCAAGGAAGCTGCCCTGAGGGGAACCTGAGCTGTTGGAGGCGACACGGGGCTTGTTTACTCAGAGGAGACTGAGAGAGTCCATGTCCTGTGCTGTTACAGAGCGGGGGAGGGGGTCCCACAGCAGTGATTCACAGGACGGGTGGATTGGGCGGGAACTCTTCTTCCTGTTGTTGTTCATCCTCACCCAAGGATATTTTTCCTTGATTTTTAGAGAGAGTGGAGGGAGGGAAAGAGAGAGCATCGATTGGTTGCTTCCTGCATGGGCCCCAACCCTGAGCCTAGGAATCTGCAACCCAGGTATGTGCCCTTGACTGGAAATTGAACCCGGGACTGCAGGCAGATGCTCTAACCACTGAGCAACCAGCCAGATCCAGGAGCTCTTTTCTGGTTGTCAAGAGACCATCTTGGATTTCCGTAAAGATTAATCTTCTAAACCAGCAGTATTGCTGGTGCCAAATGTTGTGATCTCTCTTCCGAACTACCGGGGCTGATGCTGGAGAGTCAGAGCCCAGCGGGGAGGGCCAGCCCGTCCCAGAAGCCTGCTGGAGTCCTGGGGAAGCTCGGCAGCTCCTGGGTCACCCTGGTCTCTGGCCTACTTCTGTGTCTCCTTCCCGTGGAAATAGCTCTGGGCCATTTGAGTCTTGTTCTCGGTGGGGAAACGGGTGCTCCTGCCTGGGGCCAGGAGCGGGTGGTCTCTAACAGCAGTGCCAAGGAGTCTCCAGGGCAGGGTTTCACCCGCCCCTGCTCCACCCAGACCTCCGGGGGCAGTCTCGGGCCGCCCCGGGATTTGTAGGCTCAGGTCGCCAGAGTGGTGAGGGGTTACGAATTTATCAAATCATCTGCACCCCGGGGGCACCCCGGGTGGCTGAGCCCGGTGCGAGTCAGCGGCTCTTAAAGGACTTTTGGCGGGATTTCTCTGGGCGGAGACTCCTGAATGCACACCGGAGGGGAGAGAATGGAATTGGTCACCGCAGGTGGAAAGTGGTCTCAGCAAAGGGACTGTCCTCAGTGAAATGACCTGAAAAGCCAGTTCCGGGGGAAGGGTATCAACTGCTCCATCCAGCCTAACATGCCGCCTCTGGCTTATGGGACAGGGACGAAGGTCATCCTGATTGCTTCCTGCTGAGTCTGGACGTGGAGATCACAGGGGGTTGGACTTGGACAGTAGTGGGCTGGGCGGGGGCGCAGCAGCATGATTTCCCCAAGAGACTGCTTGGTGAAGTCTTGAGAGCGATCCTGTTGAGTCACTTGGGAGGTAAAAGCTGGTCCTGAGGCTGCCACGGCGTCACTTGTCTGGTTTTGCTGCTTTTCTAGGCCTGGAGCTGAAATACAACTCAGACCCTAGCTGTTATTTTTAGGGGGGAAAAAGGAGGGGTCTCAGTGACCTCACTAATGATATGAAAGGGGAGAGTAGGTTACCTGGGCATGAGGTTCTTTTCCCAGTTTTGTCCCTTGCTGGGCATCCCATGTTTCTTGTAGGTCCTGAGACAGACACGGTTTCAAAATAGGTAGAGCAGTGGCTGAGCCCCTCGGTGTGCAGATGATCGAATAAATTCGTAATCCCTCACCACTCTGGCCTCGTGCGTGCCTCCTTGGGCGGCGACAGTAGGGAGAGAAGTCCTGCAGGCGATCCCCACCTAGTCTGTGAGAGCAAGCACACCGAGGCCTGCGGCTGTGCAAGCTGGGGGTGATCTGTTGGGAGCACACTGAAGACCACAGCATACGGGATTTCAGTTCTGCCAGCTCCCCTGAGGCCTGCTGGCTCTCTGGGCAGAGGGTGCCAGGAGGCAGGACAGGAGCCATGTGGGCATTCAGGGGCTGGGGCTGGTGCTGCCCAGCAATGGGCCGTGCTGTTCCCTGAGGACACCCAGGGTTTTCATTTAACATTGAAACTCTGGGTGTCCATTTGCTCTGTGGGAGCAGAGCAGGCTGACAAGATGGAGCCAGAGGCTGGCATCCTCTGGTCCAGGCGTCGCCAGCTCTGAGTTGTCATTCCTGGCTTCCCACAGCATCTGAAAATGCTGCACCTGATGTTACATTTAAGCACAATTTACTATGTATGTTGGCAAGACCTGTTTTCCCTTTTTTTTTTTTTTTTTTTTAATGTATTTTATTGATTTTGTACAGATAGGAAGGGAGAGAGATAGATAGATAGAAACATCGATGAGAGAGTCATCGATCAGCTGCCTCTTGCACACACACTACTGGGGATATGCCCGCAACCAAGGTACATGCCCTTGACCGGAATCGAACCCGGAACCCTTCAGTCCCCAAGCCGACGCTCTATCCATTGAGCCAAACCGGTTTCGGCTGTTTTCCCTTTTGTATTGCACTTATTGGGGTGACATTGGTTAATAAAATTATATAGGTTTTGGGTACTATTCTGTATTACATCATCTGAATATCATATTGTGTGTTAACCATCCAAAATCAATCTCCTTCTGTCACCATTCATCCCCCATTTACCCTCTTCTACCTCCCCCGTCTCCCTGCTCTCTGGTAACTGACTAAACCTTTTATTTTATTTTATTTTATTTTATTTTTAATCCTCACCTGAGATTTTTTTTGTTGGTTTTAGAGAGAGAAACATCAATGCGAGAGAGAAACCGAACAGTTGCCTCCATACACACCCCCACAAGGGTTTGAACCTGCAACCTTCCTGTGTGTGGGATGATGCTCCAACCAACCGAGCCACCCAGCCAGGGGCTGACTAGATCTTTTAGAAAGCATTTACTACAGAGGAATATAGCAAAGTATCAAAAAGGAAAGTAAGTCCACAGAACAACAGTGAGGTGTGACATCCTGATTGTGTGGGGGCTTCCTGTCCATCTCCGCAGGGCTCAGCGTGGACCGCCCCTGCGCCAGAGCCATCAAGGTGGACTGCCCGTACCCCCTGTCCCAGGTGACAGCCCGGAGCAGCGTGGTGTGGGCGCTGACGGAGCAGAGAGCCCTCCTGTACCGGGAGGGCGTGAGCAGCTTCTGTCCTGAGGGCGAGCAGTGGAAGTGTGACATCGTCAGGTAGGCAGCTCCTGCCTGTCCCTCCTCTGGTCCGTCAGCAAGCACCCTCAGGCGTCCAGGGAGCCTTCCGGGGAAGAGCTGGCTCCCTGAGGGTTTCCAGGGCAATGCTGCTCTCTGCGTTGTCAGAACCGATTTGAGCAGCCCGACCTCGGAGACACTGTCCACCTCTGAGGGCGCTGATGTTGGGTCAGACCCCCCAGGAGCCTCTGCGGGCACGCCTGGACCCACTGGGGCTTCGCCTGGATGCTGACTCCATGTCCTCAGCGTTTTCAGTGCTGCTGCCTCCTGTGCAGCCGAGCCTCGCCTGCCCGCCCCCTGGCTCAGGACGCCTCTGTCAGAACTGCCCAGCGTCAGGGCTTCTCTCTAGAATCCCAGATACTGTAGAGCCAAATTGTTTTCTTCATTATCCTCCTAGTCCATTGAAATTGGCCTCGGAATTGTAATTTACTTGGTTACATTATGCCATTCAAAATTTTAATTAAGAATTACTGTCACATCATTTTGCTAATGTACAATTATTAATAGCCCTTAGAAAATTAGATTAGGATATTGGTTTGCAGTTAGTAACCCACGAAACTTGAGCAAGTACCATCGTAACTGCTGGGCTGGGTGTGCGAAGACCACGGGGCCTGCCCTGCCTCGGAGCTCCGGGGAGAGAAAACTGACGCACCGGTTAGTGCCAATGCTCCGAACCACGGGCGCAGCAAGCACGGGCGCCGGGCTCCACAGCTGAGCCTGGAGGATGGCACCAGATGCCCAGAGAGCGGCGTCTGCCCAGCTGCAGCTGCCCGGCACTGCCTGGCACCCAGTGAGGGGACAGGGCGGTGGCAGCCTGGCGGCCTGACTCCTGCTAGGCCTTTGCCACTCAGTTCTTAGGTTACTTTCTTGGAGAGCTTCTGCCATTCCGGTCTTCCTGTGCTTTTCCGCAGCCGCGATGCAGTTGAACAATTGGCCTTTTGTCAATTGTTCACGATGCAACGATGCAGTTGACAGTGACTTCACTCAGTGCAGCTTCCCTCCTTGGATCTTGTGGCGGGGGTGTTCTCCCAGGCTGACCCCCAGGAGCCTCTGCTGGCACGCCTAGGCCCCCTGGGCTTCGCCTGGCTGCTGACTCCACATCCTCCTCCGTTTCAGTGAGAGGCAGGCCTTGGAGCCTGTGTGCGTGACGCTCGGGGACCAGCAGACGCTGTGGGCGCTGGACATCCACGGGACCCTGTGGTTCAGGACCGGCATCGTCCCCAAGAAGCCCCAAGGGGAGGACGACCATTGGTGGCAAGTGGGTGTTCTGGTTGGGCCCGAGGTCCCCTGTAAGGGGGAGCAGCCCCTCTCTTTTCCCTAAAGAAATGGGGGAGGGGGGGTAAATAACCATACTGAGTCAGACTGCCGGATCCCAGCGCATTGGAAGCACCAAGACCTCCCATCCAGGAGGTGCTCAGCGCGCAGGTGCAAGCGGCTTAGGATCTGCTTCACGTTAACCCGTGACATCCATTCGGAGGCCTGGGTGGTGATGATGTTTAACTCTGACAGACGCGCTAGGAAAAGAGACAGACAATGGGTTTGGAAAACCCGACCCACAATGCCAGCCCCTCTCTCTCTTCGGAGGTCCTCTGAGCAGGAGGCACTTCACCAGGGGAGTCCCCGCGACACCCAAAGGGAGGACTTTGGGGAAGGGGGGTCAGCCACCTCTCGTGACTTGGTGCCAACCGGGGTGGCTGGAAAGTTGTCAGAGGAGTGGTGCCCCTGAGTGCGGGGTCTCCCGGCAGCTAAGGCCGCGCTGCCCCCGCGGCTGTGAAACACGCGGTGAGTCTTCAGCGTGGGCTCCGCCGCCACAGCTCTCCCTGTCGCCTCAGCTCGCCGCGTGGCTCGCAGGTCCCTGAGGAAACCTAGCGGGACACCACCGAGCTGCTGTCAGGCCCTGGGAAGGCAGTGTGTTCGCTCTTCGGTGAACGTGGGTGTGTGTGTGTGTGTGTGTGTGTGTGTGACATGCGCCCTGATTTACATGCCGGTGCCACGCGCAGAGTTACAGACTTTAAAACACCTTCTCGGTGCTCGTCACCGCGTCATAGGGTTTTACACACGCGCGTGAGCTCGCACACACTCACCTGCATGTGCAGACTAAGTTCCGTGGTTAAGTCGCCAAGGGCAGAGCAGATGCGCTTTGCCTAGTGCTCAGAGCTCTACCTTAGAGAGGCTAACGGCAGCGGCCCCTGAAGGTGGCTCTTTGTGGCAGGAGAGCGCCTGCTTGGCTGCCAGACTCCATTTCCTCTGCGCCCTCCTGCTCACAGCGGTCCTGGTGCGGGGCTCCCTGTCCCAGGCCGGGGTGCCGTGGCGAGGCACACACCGGAAAGCAGGCTCCCTGCGTGGTCCCAGCGCTGGCATGTGTAGGCCCCAAACTCTGAGGGCTCCGGGTGAGAGCAGGCCCCTCGGGAGGCGCCCGGAAAAGCACCTTCAGGTCACGTGAGAGAAGCAGGGCCCAGCATCTGAGCCAGGTGCTGCCCACAGTCCGAGACGGGGCTTCAGGCTGTTGGCCTGGCATAAGGAATAACGGTCCTGGTTCAGATAATAAATTGTTACTTACAATGCCTTTTTACGGCTCATTATTGTATAGTCTTGGTATTGTACATGCTGTCCATGAGAAATACCTGAATTTAAAAACAAAGCAATTCTGCTGAAACCGGTTTGGCTCAGTGGATAGAGAGTTGGTCTGCGGACTGAAAGGTCCCAGTTCGATTCCGGTCAAGGGTATGTAAATTGGTTGCGGGCACATCCCCGGTAGGGGCTGTGCAAGAGGCAGCTGGTCGATGTTTCTCTCTCATCAACATTTCTAGCTCTCTATCTCTCTTCCTTCCTCTCTGTAAAAAATAAATAGTAATATATTTTAAAAAAATAAAATGAAAACAAAGCAATTCTCACTAACCAGAACAGAGTCTTAGAGGTGAGGGGATGATGTTCGGTCACAGGCTTGTAGCAGATCCACATGAGGAAGCGTGTATAAAAGGTGGCTGTCCACCTCCCACCCCCACCCCCACCCCCGGGTCCTGACAGCAGTTGGGTGGTGTCCTGCTGGACTTCCCTCAGCCCTCACTACACGCATGTGCCCTCACTACATGCATGCGCACTGGGCCACACCTCCCGCTCCGCAGAGGATCGTCCTGACGGCGTGTCTGCCCTCCCGCAGGTGAGCATCACGGACTACGTGGTGTTCGACCAGTGCAGCCTGTTCCAGACCATCATGCACGCCACGCACTCGGTGGCCACGGCGGCCCAAGTGCCCGTGGAGAAGGTGGCGGACAGGCTGCGCACGGCCTTCTGGTCTCAGCAGCTCCAGTGCCAGCCCAGCCTGCTGGGGGTGAACAGCAGCGGCGTCTGGATCTCCTCGGGCAAGAACGAGCTCCACGTCGCCAAGGGCAGCCTCATCGGTGGGTCACTGCTTCCGCTCCACGCGGCTCAGTAGGCAGCTCAGACCGGAAGGGGCAGCGTTGAGAGGAAAGCTTCGCGCGGCCTGCGAGGGACGTGGGCCAGAGGAGTGTGGGGACAGGCGTCCTCGTGCTTGTCCGTTTCCCTTCCTCCTCTGTTGGTGCTGCACTTGGACCCAGCTCTGACGCGCGATCAGTCTCCCTGGGGACCAGTTATGATAGAAAGCCAATGGAGCTCCGTTTTACACTAATAATTCCACATTTCAATAAAAAACTCACCCAAACCTGAAGAGCCTAGGAAGAGAGAATAGTCCATGTCCTGGAGGAAGGCTGTCACGCTGTTGAAAACGCCAGGCTGTAGCCAGACCTGTAATGCGGTGCCAGCCCACACGCACCGTCCTTTCTGTAAACGCACCCTGCTTTGTGGCAGGACGGTGGCTCTGCTTGCCGGTGTCCACAGAGGGCCAGCGGCCGGCCCTCGAGTGTTGCTCGGCCCTCCACGGAAGGCAGGCTGGAACCAGCCTGAGCTGCGGGGGCCGGCTGTGGTAGAGCCACGCTCTGGGTGTGTTTACTATTTCCTTCTTTAACGCCTGCTTCTGTTTCCCTCCCCAGGCACGTACTGGCATAACGTTGTTCCCCGCGGGACAGCGTCCGCAACCAAGTGGGCCTTCGTGCTGGCCTCCCCGGCCCCCACGAAGGAAGGTCGGTGGAGAGCACAGGCAGGCGTGGCCGTGGCACAGTTAAAGCCACCCTCTGCATGTGGCCTTGCTGGGGTGGGGGTGGGGGGGTGGCTGGGTGGACCTCAGACACGGTGGGGTCATGTCACAGGCCAGTGGCCCTTGTGGGCT
This sequence comes from Pipistrellus nathusii, assembly GCA_963693515.1. Classification (NCBI taxonomy): domain Eukaryota; kingdom Metazoa; phylum Chordata; class Mammalia; order Chiroptera; family Vespertilionidae; genus Pipistrellus; species Pipistrellus nathusii. The sequence goes on from OY882858.1 coordinate 2,259,155, forward strand.
GAGCCGAGGGCCCCTGGGGCTGGGCCCACCTGACCAGGAGAGAGGGATCCAGAGCAGTGAAGCTGAGTGAGTCTAATGACAGCGCGTCCTGAGGAGGGGCATACAGTGTAGCTGCCAGGGCTGGCAGCGTGACTCGCAGCCTCTCCCCAGGCCATGGCACCGCAGCCAGGGGGCACCAGCTTCTTGGGCACCTTCCCGTTTCCTCTTGGGAATTCCAGCATCGGGCTGGGAGCCAGGAGCAGCAGCGTGGGGGCCTGAGCACTCTGTGATCCCTCTGCGGTGCCGCCTCCCAGGGTGGCACGGGGTCGTGCAGCCTGGTTCAAGGGAAGAAGCCAGTTAATTCAAGCCTCAGCACCACTGGGAAGTGGGTAACGTGGTCAGAGCAGTAGCATGCCTTCTCCCCGGTCGCTCTGACCACAGTGCTGAAAGCGGCAAGCTCTGAGGCCTAGGCTAGCTCCGAGTTGGCAGCAAACCCTGCCCTGGTCCGCCAAGACCTGCCCAGGCCCCGTCACACTGGCCATGGCTGCGCACGCTACTGACACGTGTGCTGCAGCAGTGTTACTGCTCACTAGGCGCTGCTGGGCTGGGCCAAGGTATTGCTCTAGCCTTCAAAACCAAAGGATTAGGTGGCATTTAGATGACACATTGGCCCAGGTTTTAACTCGCCTGAGGGTTCTGTGCATTGTAAGCTGAACCTTCTGCACCTAAGGATCTGAACGTGGTGGAGGGGCGGGAAGGGAAGAGAAGGGAAGGCTTTCCAGCTTTCGCACGGGCCCAGCCCCGCCCCCTGCAGAGCAGCGGCCCCTGATTCTGTGCTTCTGAGGCCCTCTGACCCCACGGCCTCCAGAGCGCGTGTTCATCATAGCACGACCCGGTCAGAGCCCCTCGGCCAACATCGTAGGCTTCTTTCACTTCTTCAGAGTACCTCGGGCGTGTCTCTTATCAGTCGTGGTGTGCCCTCCGACGCTGCCTTAGAGCGCACGGAGCTTCTGTCACACGGTGGCGAGGGAGCCGTGGGTGTCAGCTGCCAGAGGCATGGCCCTTTCATCAGTAAACCCTCCTCTCCCCCCCCCCACTCTCCGCAGGCAGCGCCTTGTGGCTGTGCCAGGGCAGCAAGGACCTGTGCAGCGTGGGCGCCCAGCACGCACAGTCCCGCCCGTCCACCGTGCAGCTGCCTCCCGACACCGAGATGCGGGCCTACGCCGCCTGCCAGGACGCCCTGTGGGCACTGGACAGCCTGGGCCAGGTGTTCATCAGGACGCTGTCCGCCAGCTGCCCCACCGGCCTGCACTGGACCCGGCTGGACCTCGCCCAGCTAGGTACGCGCCTGCGCTGTGAGGGCCTCCGGCTCCACTTGGGAAACTCTAGTCTGAGGCTTTGTAAGTGCTGGGTTCCAGGAGCTGACTAGCTGCTCTTGCAGATGGATGGCTTCTTGGTTTTGTGGGAGCTTCATTTCCCACCTTGGGTTGGGGGTTTTCAGAACTTGGGAGGAGCGGACTCAGAGGAAGTTGGTGCCACTGCCTCTGCCAGTCCGTCTGCAGGTGGCAGCTGCATCGTGCTTTACAGCCTGGAAAAGGGCGAGTCCTATGCCAGGATCAGTGACCCGTTGACCGTCTCCTCCCGGAGACTAGCTGCTCAGCTGGCGAGGCTGGTGCTCAGGCAGACGGAGCCACGTGCTGCTCACTGCTCTCCCCGAGTCTCCTCGGGTTGCAGGGCGGCCACACAGCAGGCGCCTGTGATAAATCATTCATTCCGTTCCAAGAGACAAGGTAATAGGATGAGCCCAAACGTTAGGTTATTCAGGCAAATTCCCGATTGACTGGCAGCCTCGGTGTGGCTGCTCCAGAGGGGCTAGGTGGGCCCTGCCATGCTCTGCCGCACGGTTTCTGGCCAGCGGGCACCGGCGTTGTCTGTACTGCATTGATGTTGGAGGGTCAGCCACACGGCCTCCTCACGGGAGGAGGAAGGGCAGGGAGGGCTGTGTCTCCTGGTGCAGGGGCCGCTCGCCACCCTCAGGCCTCGGCCCAGGAGGCTCCACAGGTGCCGTGTGGAGATCCTTGTCTGTTGTCCAGCAAGCCCATGTGCAGCTCACTGCAGCCTCAGGCGGCCTCCGCTACCAGCCTGCCCTGTCCAGAGCTGCCATTGCCCAGGCTCATGTTTGTGTTCATTAACCCTCACCCGAGGGATAGTTCCTTGATTTTCAGAGAGAGACGTAGATGGGAGCGGCACATCCATTGGTTGCCTCCCGTAGGAGCCTGACTAGGGCCAGGACCGAGCCTGCATCCCAGGTACATGTCCTCACACTGTCCTTTGGACCTAATCCCAGCACCTGGGCCGCTGTTCCACTTTTGAGAGTTTGTCAGCCGCTGCTACTGATGGCCGTGGCCCTTCTGCCTGCAAACTCATCGTTGACAAACCCATGCCTGCATGCAGCCCAGCCTGGCGTCTGTCACACGGCAGGTGGGCCTGGCAAGCCACTGGCTTCCTCTAAACCCAGGTCCTCACCTTCCTCGGGACAGCAGGCCTCCTCGGAGAGATAGGGGCAGGTGCACCCCGTGGAAATGGGAGTGGCCTCAGAGATGGGCTGCCCCTGCTCGCAGTCCTAGTGTCCTGACCTTGAGAACATTAAATGGAAGGCTGTCTTCCCGGTGCCGATCATGGGAGCTGGGCTCCCTTGTGCCGGTGTTGACCTCGGGCTGTGCCAGGTCATTGTGAAGTCTGCAATGTCACTGGTCTTCTCCATGCGGCACACACAAGTTGCAGTTTTAAGGACGTGGGTTGCAGGTCCGTCCATCTGTCAGAGCTGATTGACTGGGCGTGAGGCTGCTCTCTGGATGTGCTTTCCCAGGGGCCAAGGTCGCCGGTGTGGGGTCAGGCCAGCCTGGCTTCACCTCAGGTCACCTCAGCCTCCTGACTCAGCCACCAGGAGGACCTGGGCTCATGTCTCCATGTCTGGTCCCGATGGCCTCACGTGGACACCGATGCCTGGCTGCAAGCCCGCACCCAACAGCTGTTGGTGATTGCCAGACTGTCAATCAAACGTGGTTTCTCTGTAGAGGCTCCTCCTACATCCCTACCTTGCTTCAGTTAACCTACAAGGAGAAATGGGAGCAGAAGTGAAGGTTCAGAGGCTGCGCTCCCCTCCACCAGCGGGGCTAGCAGTGGAGATGAGCATCCTCTCCTTCGTCCCTTTGGCTGTTGCTCATAATAGTCCATCTGAGGGCGCTACCGATAGGCCCGCGTGGAGTGACTGGTCCCTGCGCTCCAGGGCTCGTGGCTCCGGCTGACGGCATCAGGCGACCTCGCTCTGGAACAGAGGGGCTGCTGGGTGGCGCCTGGCGGGTGGTCTCGGTCACGCTCCTCATCTCTTCCTTTGCAAAACGAAGTTGAAGTTGAGAGTGGGTGAAAGAGGAGTCATTGTGCAAAAGTATCTCGTGTGTGTGTTCCTTGTGCCCAGGGGCTGTAAAACTGACGAGCTTGGCGTGTGGAAACCAGCACGTGTGGGCCTGTGATTCCAGGGGTGGCGTGTACTTCCGAGTGGGCACCCAGCCTCTGAACCCCAGTCTCATGCTTCCGGCCTGGATAGCGATCGAGCCGCCCGTCCAGGTAAGCTCGAGGGGACCGCCGCCAGCATGCCCCTGAGGGACAGGCGTTGCCGGCGGCTGTGGGAGGCGCCTCGCTGCTGCGGTGGGCCTCCCACCACGGGCAGGCCTGTCGGGGATCACGGCGGCCCCATCCCGTGGCCTCCCAAACTCGGGCTTTTACACAATGAGCATGTTTAAAGCCTGTGTCCAGGCGTGCAGAGAAGAAAGTAAAAGTCACTGAAAATGGCGCCTGGAGGTAATGTGTTGGAAGCGGCCCTTGGTGAGGGTGAGGGTGAGGGTGAGGTTAGGGTTAGGCTCACTCAGAAATCCGCTCCCATCCCCGCACCCGCTCTCGTCTGCAGCATGTCCTCAGTGACTGGCTTTGGCCGGGGTGTCCGGCCGCGGGGGCAGAAGCAGGTCTGACTCCAGGGGCAAGGTGCAGGCGTGATGTGAGGCCCAGCAGTCCTGCCCCTTGGACCTGGGCGTGTGCCGGAAGGCGGACAATGGGACAGGAGCCCTTCCGGTTCCTTCTTCCCTGGTGACCCGCCCGGCCACCGGAGGCGCCGTGTGGCTCTGCCCCTCCCCGGGGTGGGGGCGGGGGAGCGAGGGCAGCGCCTGTGTGACACACGTCAGGACCTAGACGGGCCTGCAGGCATGAGGCTCCGGAGGGGCTGTGCCGGCCGCGTCTCCTCTCTCCTCTCCCCGCACGTCGCCTGGCCCGGGACGGCTGGTCACCGGCGTGGAGCGCGGCGCGTGCCCAGCGCTATAGGCCGCTCGCATGGCGCTTCAGAGAAGGCGCCCTCTTCCCGGCCCGTCCTTTGGCTCGTCTTTGTCAGCACTTTCCTTTCTCTCCTCCCACCAGGTTATCTTCCCTTTTTCGTCCATGGCCAGAGTGTGCAGTAATTACTAACCCATTCCGGAACTTCTCATCTTCCCAGAAACAAGCCCTGCACCCATAGGAGTCACTCCCCCCCCAAGCCCCCAGCCCTCGGCCTCTGCAGCCACTGTCCTCCAGTATCTACACGTCAGCCCGTTTCCTACACATGGAACCACAGTGTGTGGCTGCTCTGTCTGGACTTGCAGTGCTGTGTTTGTGACGGTTTTTGTGTCCGTGCTCCCAAGGGCGAGTGGTCTTCGGCTTTCTTTCCTCATCGGGGTGTGTTTGGGGCTCGGGCTCTGCTGGCTTTAGATGAAGCGGGAGTGTTTCACGTTTTCTGGAGGAGTTCTGAAGGTGGGTATCGAGCACTCTGTGAGCATTGGCTAGAGTGTATCAGTGTGGCCCGCGATTTCTTAGGGGGACGTTTTAAATTACTGACTCCGTCTCTGCTTGTCATAGGTCTGCTCCCAGCTTCCTAGTTTCTCTTCATTCCGTATGAACAGTCTATGTCTTTCCAGGAATGTGTTTCTTTCACTTGTGTTGTCTAATTTATCGGCACCACTTGTTCCTGTTTTTCCTTATAACTCTATTTCTATAAGGTTGGTGGCTATGTGCCTTCTTTTCTTTCTGATTTTAGTCTCTTGTTTCTCCTTTTTTTTCTTACTTAATCCAGCGAAAGTTTTGATAATTCTGTTGATCTTTTCAAAACCCCTCCTTTGGTTTTGTTGGCTTTTCTCTCTTTTTCTATTTTCTCATCAGTCTCGGCCTTTTCCTCCCGAACGTGCTTGCTTCCCCGGGACCCCCAGACACTCCCACCAGTTCTTGTTGCAGTTAGCAGGCCCAGCAGCGACATAGAGTAACCTTGGACTGGGAAGTGTGGGGTCCGCACGGAGCCCTGCGGTCCGGAAGGGCTGCAGATTGATGAGCGCCGGTGGCAGTGAGGATGCTGCCGAGGGGGGTGGGAGTACCGGGCAGCGAGCCGAGGCCGGAGGGCCCCGCCAGCCTGCCCCTGCTGCTCCTCGGCCACCCGCAGCTCATCCACGGGCTGTGGGAGACCATGAAACCGCAATCCGCTTCCTTCCTCCTCTCAGATTCTAGAACCACCTCCCGGAAGCGGAGCTAAAACTGGGGGAGAAAGCTGACGGTGGGGTGTGCTGCTGCCTCAGTGATGAGCAGCCGTGCCCAGGGAAGGGCCCCCGGGGCACAGGCTCCTTGGGAAGCCGAAGGCTGTGCTCGGAGCTCCGTGGAGAGGATTTAGAACAGCGGGGCCTCTTGGTGGAATCAGGAACCAACTACAGATAGGTTTTCACATTCCTGCCGGGACCACTCCTTCTGCCGCATCTTACTCACTCTGCCTGCGTCTGGTCTGCGCTAGGACGCTGCGCTGGGGGCACATGGAAGAGGTGATGGGTGCTGACGGGCGCCGCGTGTGAGCCCCGGAAATCTCTCCATTTCTCTTTCCTGTTCTCGTCTCCCCAGCGCCTCCCTCCTTAGCAGTTTGGGGTGAAGTTTTAAAAGCACTCAGCCTTGCTAACGTGTAGAAAGATTGGAGAAAATAGTTATAGTGTGTTTAGCATCTCTCTGGAGTTGGCTGCGTCAGTTGGAGAGTTTCTGTCCACCTGAGATTCGCTGTGAAGCTGAGAGCCAGTGGGCTTTCCCGCGTGCTGGCACTGGTGGGGAAGGAAGCTGGTCCCGCAGGTGGTCCAGCTCCCGCCCCCCAGCGGGGCCCCTCTGCTTTCTCAGAGGTCTGCTAAGACCCTGGTGCTCCCCTCCGCCCCCTGGTGTGTGTGTGTGTGTGTGTGTGTGTGTGTGTCCCGGGCCTGGTGCCTGGGGCTCCCGCGCAGGGTCCCCGTGTGACTGACTGGCTGTCAGTTTCCTGGGCCTTTATTCCGCCTGGGTCCCAGCTTTCCCGGAAAAGACAGAAACCTGGAAAACCAAGACGAACATGACTGCAAATGGCCAAACTAACATTTCAAAATTGTTTTAAATTCAGCTGCTTTACTTATACTTAGCTAAATGAACATCACAGTAAAACAGGATATAGCTAGTACCTGAGAAGGCCACGCCCACGGTGCTGGGGGGAGGGGGGGGTGGGGTGAGACAGGAGGGAACTGAGTCACGTCAACCTCCAGATCTTTAGAAAAGCTGGGCCTTTAGAGCCCTGTTATTGATGTTTAAATTTTATTTTAATTAGTTAAAGAAAGGTGAGCTGTAGAGAGCCGCCTGAGAAGGCACATGAACATTCTTTTAATTCTTATCAGCTGAGCCCGAGGGCACTGGAAGAATCCTTTATCAGTGCTGATTTCTTAATCCATGTGCTTGGAATGAGGAACAAACAGGACCTTGACTCACCCAGATCTCGATATTCTAAATCTTGTACCAAAAACTAGAGAGCTTACCCAGATTTTGATGAATGGGATCTGGGCACACCAGAAGCTCCTTTTGACTTTACACTCCCCTTTGGAAGCCAATAAAAAAAGGGGGGGGATTAAAAAACCTGATGAACAACAGTAACTGGTGGATATAACAGAATCAGAGGTATGGAAGGGGAGTGGACTGACGATTCTCAGGGAAAAGGGGAGTGGGGGTGCGGGAAGAGACTGAACATAAACTGTGCGCCTATGGCAGTGTGGGAACGGCGGTCCTGTGTGACTTCACTCCCGCGCTGACCTTGGTGTCTAGTTGGGATCTCGGCGGAGAGGCCCTTGTTCCTGGTACACGTCTTGATGGGATTGCTGGGCTGGGCCTGTCCCACCCGCTGGGCCTGCAGGCTGCTCTCCATGCCACACCCGCTTCACACCATGTGGGGGATGGAGGAGAGTCCCTGTGCTCCGTCCTCCCACTACTGTTATTGTTTCCCGTTCCCTCTCCCAGACTCCTGTGGGCCAGGACATGCTGCCTGGCGCTTGGCTGTGTCCCTGGGGCCAGGGAAGATATTTTGATTTTCAGTTGATTTTTAGGGAGAGATGGACGGGGTGGGAGTTGGCGGGGAGATAGAGAAACATGGATGGCTGCTCCTGCACTCCCCCTACCATGTATCGAACCCTCACCTGGCGCCCAGGATGAATGAAGCTCAACCAACCGAGCCACGCGGCCAGGGCGGGGATGTGGCTCTTCGTGTCCTCTGCCCCTTAACAAACGCGGTGCTTGCTTGTCGGCGTGGGTTAGAAGTTCTGTATTCGGTGTGTGGTTTGGAAACGCCTTCTCCGGTGTGCAGGCTTCTCTGCTTCCTCATGGTGTCCTTTGAGGTACAAACGTTACTAATTTTGATGAAGTCCAATTTTCCTTTTTTTTTTTAAATATATTTATTGATTTCAGAGAGGAAGGGAGAGGGGGAGAGAGACAGAAACATCCATGATGAGAGTCATGGATCGGCTGCCTCCTGTAAGTCCCGACTGGGGATCAAGCCCACAACCGGGGCATGTGCCCTGACCGGGAATTGAACCTGGAACCTTTCAATTCACAGGCTGACGCTCTATCCACTGAGCCACACGGGCTAGGGCCCAATTTACTTTTTTGCTGATTCTGCCTTTGGTGTCATATGTGAGAACCACTGTCAGGGTCAGCTCCCACTTCACTGTGGACCCTGGACTGCCTGTCTCCCCAGGACTTCCCACCCAGGACACGCCAGCCGTGTGGCTCGGTGGCACTTGCCCAGGTTGCCGGGTCAATCTCCAGTAGCGTGTGCAGGAGGCAGCCAATCAGTGATTGTCTCTCATTGATGTCCCTGTCACTCTCTCCCTCTCCTTCCCTCTCTGAAATCTATTAAAATTTTCACAAAATCCAGGAGCCAAGGAAATGGATTGCCAGCTCCTGGCCCGTGCCTGGCATGTGGCAGATGCTGAGCAGTCACCTGGTGGGTGGTGGAGGCCTGAGTGGGTGTGTGGACAGGTGGCGTGGGCTGAGTGGCTGGCAGGCTGGCAAGCAGGAACCAGCCAAGGTTTCTAGAACCTACTGTTGCTGCGTCACAGGCCTCAGTTCCCACCTCGGTCTTGCTCTGTTCAAAACTAACGCCCCCCTTCCCTCCGCAGCCTGCCGGGGCCACCTTGGTCAGCGTCCACTGCAGCCCCAACGACCAGATGCTGTGGGCGCTCGACAGCCGGTGCAACGTGCACGTCCGCGTCGGCATCACCGAGGAGATGCCCGTGGGGACCGGCTGGGATCACGTGCCAGGTGGGCGTGGGCGGCGTGGCTGTGGCGCTATCCCCCAGGCCGGCTAGTTCCTGCTGCTCTGCTGCCGGGTCCTGCCCCTGCCTCCCGGTGGCGTGCTTCCTTCTCCCCTCAGCCTCCCTCCCTCCCTGTGCCACTGCCGCCTGGCCTGACCCCCAGCGCCGTGCACAGGGCCAGCGGGGACCCCTCCCTCAGCTCCCCCGGCCCCGCCCAGGGCGCTGTCACCGTGGGGACAGGCACAGTGTCAGGAGAGCAGGCTCTTGGGGGGGTGCACCTGCCTGCAGCGGGGTCTGAGGACAGACCGGACGCCTTTCTGTCTGCAGGGCTGCAGGCCTGCCAGCTGGCGCTCAGCACCAGGACGGTGTGGGCCCGCTGCCCCAACGGGGACCTTGCCCGGCGCTATGGCGTCACCGACAAGCACCCCGCGGGGGACTACTGGAAGAAGGTTCCCGGGCACGCCACGTGCCTCACAGGCAGGTCCGGGTGTGGGTGCGCGGCTCCCCTGAGCCAGGCTCGGACCATGTTGGCGGCTGTCGGGGCGGCTCCCTGGGACTCCCTCCCCAGAGCAGCCCTGGGTGACCCTGAGGGAGGGAGCTGCACCCGGCTCTGGGCGCACCAGGGCCTCCAGGAGGGGGCGGGGCCGCCTGAGGACATGGAGGCACGGTCCTGGGAGGAGGCGTCTGGCCCCACATCCTGAAGGGGCCACGTGGGGACATGGCGCTCTGGGTGGCTCACGGTGTGGCTGCTCTCCCCGCAGTGACCTCCTCAGATGAGCTGTGGGCAGTGGGCCCGCCCGGCTACCTCCTCCAGCGGCTCACGAGGACCTTCAGCCGCGCGCCCGGCGCCCAGAGCAGCCCGGCCGCCGCCCCGCACCCCGAGGACCTGGAGGACGAGTGGGAGGTCATCTGAGGGAGCTCGGCGCAGGCGGCCGGACGTGCGGCGTCCATCTGCTCTGAGTCGCACCCGGACCGCCTCGTCCACACAGCCGGACGTGTGGGCACGGAGGCGCCCGCTCTTGCTCTCACCGCGTGTTTCCGTCTCGTTCCAGAGCCACAGCCGCAGCCGAGAGGCCGGAGCCTACGCAGTCGTGTCTGTGTGGGCAGGGGCTGCGGCCAGGTGCACGCACCCGTTCCCCGTGCTGACCCACACCCTCTGCTGCCACAGCGGCACGTCGAGGCCCAAGGTCAGTGCTCCCACCACTGGACGTGCTCCCACGGTGCACGCCGCCTCCCAGGGACGCCAGGCGCCCGGAGGAGAACACAAGCCGTGCTGGAGGGGGGGCGCTGGCCGTGCCGGGACGGAGGCCACGCCACAGCCGCCCAGGCCAGAATGCGCTCCCCGCCTGGAGGCACTCCAGCCACAGCACTGAGGCAGCAGGCGATGCCCGGGCAGCACGCCCCAGGCGGCCGGCACAGGAGGCCGCGGGGAGCGCAGCGCCCGCTAGCGGGGTCTCTGTCCGGCTCGAGCTGCAGGCACGAGACCAAGGCATCCTCAGGAGCAGTGACAGTTGTTGCCTTTTGTGTGTTGTATTACAAACCTGCATAACATACCTCGATGGGAGGGAGATACCAGGCTTAGGAGAGAAGTCTGCTCCCTGAAGCCAGAGGAAGGCCTCGCGCCTTCCGTGGTTTGTCCCGAGCCGCAGCCTCGGCTGCCGCGGCCGACCGTGGGCCTCACCGGGCGTCCTGCCCGGCCCCGTGCAGCCGGCACTGTCGCGGTGTTTGGGCTGATCCCCTAACAGGTTGGTGGTTGCTGTGGCCACGTCCGATGTCAGCCCGTGTCCGCCTGCAGTGCCCAGTCACCTCGCCGGCACCTGAGCCGTAGGACTCGGGGCCCAGCCTGTGTCCTCCCTGAGCCGTCCTCTCTGGACCCAGCTGCCCATTCCGGCTGCTGCTGGTTTTAGCTGCCTTTCGCTCGGGGCCCAGGCCCTCGAGGCCTGTTTCCTAATAAGCAAGGTGTCAAGCCCCAGGACCCGATGGCAAGCGGGAGGTACGTCTCCGTGGACACCGCCGGCGATGGAGGGTCCCGGGGGGACCGGGTGCTGGCCCGGTGCTGCTGCACGCCTCGTGGTCGTAGGTTTGGTGACGGCAGAGGCCGCCGGGGCTGCAGCGCGGTGGACCTCCCCGCTCCTCGGACGGCAGCTCCTCCCAGGTCCTCGGGTTCCACACATCACCCTTCTCGATGCGCTGCCCGCGGCTCCAGTGCTGGGCACGGCTTCTCCCTGGTTCTGGCTTTCGGTTGTGCTTTGAGACAGTACAACGACCTAGACATTTTCCAAGCCAGTCCCCGTGTCTGCGCCGTGACCAGGTGCCTTCTGGGCACTCACGGAGGCCGCGTTCCCGCCCGAGCTGAGGGGGAGGCCTGCCCACTGCCCCACTGCCCGCAGAGCATGGCGGCCGTGATCCCCTGACCCGACCCTCGCTGCACGCACTCCGGCCCGCCGAGGGGGCGCCCGCAGGTGCTTGTCCCCTGGGCCCCAGAGGCACTGAGGCTGCGGCGGTGAAACCTCCGTTCAGGGAGCAAGCGAGGGTGAGATGTGCCCTGAGGGACCAGCACACGGAGAAAGCACGTGCCGTACGGCTGGGCACCGGGGCCGGATGCTGATGAGCCCACTCCAGGCCCCGCAGGCGTGCCGCTCGTCCCAGTGAGACCGGTGACGGCGCCCGGCGCTGCCGCCCAGGCTGCCTGGTCCGCACCCTCCCTGTCCAGGGGGTGGGAGTGGGGGGTGGGGCCGGGGCACCCCGAGCCCAGCCAGGCCCCCGGGGGGTTGCACCTTGCAGGTGGCATCGGGCTGAGGGGACCCGTGTGCCACTGCTCAGCTATTTGCACAAAACAAACAAGCGGATTGAACGGCGTCTGGCTTCTGGGTGGCGAGGCTTTCTAACCCGGCGAGGGAAAGGCAGAGAAATGGACGGATTTCTTCATGGTGTCGGTGCTGCCGGTTAGAAACCACGACGCTGACGGACATGGCACCCCTGGCTGAGGCGCTGCACGCCCCTCGGCACTGGCTCCACCGGGAGGGACTGTCAGACGCCATGGACAGGAGGGGCGGGCCGAGGGTGGGGGAGCCCCTGGCAGCCCAGCGGCTGCCGAGAAACCTTGGAGAAACCTTGGGCCATGCACTGGCTGCTGCCCACAAACCTGTTGGCTTGTGAATTCTGAGCCGTGTAACTGAGTCCATAAGTAAATAAACCGGCATTTGACCAGTTTCCTCTTCGGGAGTCAGCAGAGTCCGCTCAGCAATACCGGGCTCTGCAGTACAGATGCTTGCGCTACGTACGTGTAAAGCCACTAAGCTGTGTGAGTGACCTGCTGTCATGGATGTAGAAACATGCCCAGGAAAAGTACATGTATATACACAGAGAAAAGACAGGAAGGAATGCACCAAACGCTAGCGGGTCTGGGGTACGGGGTGGGCCGGCCTCTATCGGGGGCCGGGCCCGCCCACCCTGCAGGCTTCTCTGCAGAGTCCGAGTGAATTCTATAAGCTAAATTCTCCCCTCTTGTCTTGATTGGGGTGGTGGATACACGTGTGTAGACATGTGTCATAATCCCTCAGACTATACACTTCAAGTCTATGCATTTATTACTTTAAAATGTAGCCAAAACCAGTCACTGAGCGCGCTCTGTCTGGGCCACTGGCTTCTGAACCGGGCCCAGCGCTGCACAGCCTGTCCCGACCTCCAGGACCCCGTTCTGAGCGGGTGTGGGTGCGGGAGCCGCCCTCGGACGGTGTTGGGAAGTTGAAGAGGGGGCAGGGGGTGGAAATCAGGGGAAAGGTAACCTCGGGTGAGGCTAGGCTGCAGAGGTCAGCACAGGGTCACGTCACCAGGGCCTGGCTGGCCTGCCCTCCTGGCATCCCCCAGCCACCCTCCAGCACGCAGTGTCCTGTGCTGTCCCTTCAAGCTCTGGGCAGGAGGTCATGATACCAACAGGTGCCCAGGGCACAGATTCTGGCCTGGCTGGGGGTCACTGGGTCCCTGGACGGGCGTGGGGGAACCAGGTTGGCCAAAGTCAGGTTTTCCTTTGAAAGATGAAGGAATGAAAACACCAGCGCGCTTCGCCGCAGAGAAGAGGGGGCTGTTGTGGGAGAGAAGCCAACAAGACAGCTGCCAGGGGCCCAGGGGAGCTGCTGTCCACCAGGCAACTTGGCCGGGCCTGGCCGTCTAGTCCCCGGACTGATGTCATCACCAGTGTGGTAATGGAGGGGGCGGGGTGCCGTGCTTGCTGCCCTCCCTGGGGCTGGAGGGCTCAGCCAGCTGATAAGCCCAACGCTGGGCCTGCCCTCCCTCAACCCCACCCCACCGGCCAGCAGCCGCCACTAGATACCCTTATCTGCCCTGCACCTCCCTCACCACAGGCGTCAGTCCTCAGTGAGGCGTGGGGAGGCCGTGCCAAGATCCTGCCTGCTGGGCTGTCACAGGGCTGAGCGGCCTGGCTCCTCTCCCTTCACAAGGACATCGGGCTGATGCCCGGGCTGCCCCCCTCCTGTCCACTCCTCCACGGGGTGCTGAGATGGGGCCTCCATGTCACCCCTGGGAGGAATGAGGGTGCAATCCCCTGCTCACCCCAAACCAAACCACTCCACTTGGGCCCTGGCCTTCCCCACTCTGCCACCCACAATCCTCCTGTTGGGACCCTGCCACAAACTCCAGGACCAGCCCCAGTGCCCCTCCACTTGCTTGACAATGAGGGAGCCCTGAGATGGGACAGCTTCCCCTGCCCCAGCCTCACCCAGTCCCAGCCCAGGGGGTTCAAAGGAGCTTGTCCCCAAAGAGGCGGGATGAAGGGGGACCTCGGCCAGGGCCTTGGGCAGCCCCGAGAGGCCAGAGCCGGCCCTGGGGAACGGGAGGAAGTCAGCAGGCCCAGGCCCCTGCCAGGTACCCCATCAGGGCTCCGAGTCCCTTCCCCGCACCCCCAGGGCCACCGTGACCACCTGGGCACTGGGTTCCAGGTTCTGCCTCCCTCAGGAAATGTCCCCTCCCCCACAGCAGCACCCCCGTGCGAGGACGGGGCTCCTGATGCCCCCAGTTTTGAACTGGGAGAGAGGTGAGTATTCCCCCCCCCAAACACACACTCCCTCACTCCCCACAGGTGTCAAGGTTCAGAGAAGATACCTTACTGCCTCAGGACACAGTGGGGGGAGGGGCCCAGGATCAGCCACTGGCTCTGCTCCCTTACCCTCTCCTTCCCACCAGGGCTGTGCACCCCCACCGCACACGTCCCAGGAACTGGGGCCATATGCTTTTCAGGGCACGTAGAGCTTGGAAATGGCCCCAAACCCTTTGAATACATGGGACACAGAAGCCCAGGGTGCAGGGCGTTTGTCCCAGGTCACCCTGAGGGTGGGTGGTAGGTACGGGCCTGAGCCAGGCCCACCAAGCAAGCCTTTCCTGCTACCCAGGCCCTTCTGTATCCGTCCTATGGCCCACCAGCCAGAGCCTCTGGCCCCTCAGGGACGCCGGGGGCAGGCTGGTCACCGCATCACGCACATCTTTAGCCCTCAGCTCCTGGCAGGACACCATGTCTGCTGCCCAGGCAGCACGGGTTGAATTTCGCGGCCCAGCAGAATTCCTGGGGCTGTGACGTGTCTGCTGGCAAGTCTGCACCTTGAGAACCTGCCGGCTCTACTGGCTGGACTAGCAGGCTTCCCGCTGGGCGATGCGGCCATCACCACCCGTGGGCACCACCCAACACCCCCTGGGGCTGGGGCTGGGCCAGGGACGCTGGGAGGCCCACCCTGAGGGAACTGAGGGCGGGTCAAGGCACAGCTAACCCACCTGAGGCCTGGAGCTGGGGCCGGAGCCCAGGCTGGGTGCCTGCTCATCCTCAGGGAGCAAAATGGGGGTGACAGCATGAGGCCAAGCCTGGAGAGACCAGGTTTGGGGGCAGTTCCGGTGATGCCCAGGGTGGGAGGGGGAGGGTCACTTGGGGTGCACCTCTTCCTGTCACACCGCAGCCTTCCGCCCTCCTCCCCCTCCAGCCCCAGCCCCTGCCCCTGCCCCAGCCCCTGCCCCTGCCCCTGCCCCTGCCGTCAGTCCTCAGCCCTGCTCAGCTTAGCGGTCACTGCCGGAGGGATAAGCTTCCAGCAGGTTCTAGAATCTAGATGCAGACCAGTGAGCTGAGGTCAAGGCCTGCTCTTGGGAGCCACGTGACCCCTCAGCCCCACTCTGCGTGGGGACCAGAAAGCCTGCCGCTTGGAGCCCAGCTGCCTCCCAGCCCCCATGGGACAGACGAGGCGGAGTCTCAGGTACAGCAACCAATATATGTAAAGTGCTAGCACAGCCTCCGAAAATAGTCTTCTCCCGCACGGGCCGTCCGGGGCGCCGGGCTAGCCCTTGCCCGTGAGGTCCAGCGGCTGCAGGAAGGGCGGCAGCGGCAGCTCCTCCAGGGCCTCGGGGAAGCGGCCGGGCGAGATGGCGGCGACCAGCACCTGCATGGCGCGCACGAAGAGCGAGGGCGGCGCCAGGCCGGCCAGCCACTGGAACTTGTCCTCGCCCAGCAGCCGCCGCCAGCGCGGCCGGTCGCCCAGCAGCTCGCCGCGGGCCAGGCGGGCGTCGGCGGGCGCGTACAGCACCAGCAGGTCCAGCAGCAGCAGGCGGCGCTGGCGCAGCGCCTCCCCGGCCCCGGAGTCGCGGCCCAGCTGGCGCAGCAGCAGCTGCAGCGGCGTGAGGCCGCCGGCGTCCCGCAGGCCGGGCGAGGCGCCGTGGCCCAGCAGCAGGAAGAGGCACTCGGGCCGCGCCAGCTCGCAGGCCAGGTGCAGCGCCGTGCCGCCGCCCTCCACGCGGCCGCAGCCGCGCCGGTCCAGCAGGCGCGCGCGCTCGTCGGCCGGCAGGTCGCGCACGGCGCGCAGGATGCGGCGCAGGACGCCCACGCGGTCGTAGCGCACGGCCAGCGCCACGTGCGGCCCGGGCGCGGCGCAGCAGCGGAAGCCGGCGCCCGGCAGGGCCAGCGCGCGGCGCGGGCAGGCGGCCAGCAGGTGGTGCGCGTAGGCCCGGTGGTCGTGCACCAGCGCGTAGAGCAGCGCCTCGGACGGCGAGTAGGCGGCGGCCCGGCCGCGCTCGTCCCAGTGGAAGGCCTCGCTGGCGCGCATGTCCTCCAGCAGCCACACGGGCAGCAGGTCGCGCACCGCCTGGTAGAAGGCGAAGGACGACTTGCGGCACTGCTTCTGCGCCCGCAGGCGCGCCGCGCTGGCGCCCTCCGCTCCGCCGGGCCCCCGGGCGTCCCACGGCATGCTGGGGGTGCTGGCGGGGTGCTGGCTGGGTGCTGCGGGGTGCTGGCGGGGTGCTGGCTGGGTGCTGGCGGGGGCAGCGCCCGCCTCACGGCATGGGCCCCGCGGCCAACCACCTGCAGGCAGAGGGACACGGTGAGCGCCTGGGCCTGTTCCCCCCACCCTCCTGCCCTCCTGTCCCCCCCAGGGGAACTGAAGGGCCTAAGAGGGATCTGATCACCCTCACAGGGCCGACTCTACCCACTCCAGCCTCGGACCAGCCCTTCCAGGCACCCTCACAGCCCCCTTCCCTGCCAGACCCCGACCACCTCCCGCATCCTTGCTCCTGCCGCGCCTGTCCGCCCTCCCGACGGCCCTCCTCTGGCAGCTAGGAGACCTGCGGCCCCGCGACCAGGTGACCCTGCGCCCCCAGCCCCGGCCCCCCCATCCCCGGCCAGGCGCATCCACCCCGGGGTGGGGGTAGGAAAGCTGGCCCATCTCAAGTGGAGCCAAATCCTTTCTGTGGCCCAGTCCCTTCTGTAGGACAAATCCCTGTCCTCTGACCCTGGAGGACAGGGCAGGGCTCTAGACCCAGACCTACCTGGCTCCTGCAGGGGATGCCCTAGCGGACGTCTGTCACTTTGCCTCTCTGAACCTCAGCTCCGTCATCTGTAAGGAAGGGGGGAATGAGGCGTGAACCCCAGAGGCAGAGTTTGGGGGGCGGGACACCCAACATGTTTGCTGGGTGTCCACACCCCTGGCTCCTGCGAGGAGGCTGGAGGGTGACGTCAACAGAGACGGGGCGCCCCGCACTTCACAGCCTGCGCACCCCGAGCGGACCCCGTGCTCTGCGGCCCCGGGGGAAGCAGGTGCCGCGTTCTCAGCGCGGGGCGGGCAGGGGCCAGGCAGCCCTGGCAGAGCCGCCTCCGCCCCGTCCCCTGCCTCCCGCCGCGGCTCTTTCCGCCCACGGGGTGCCCAGCCCAGGAGGGAGCCGGCTGAGCGCTGCCCTCGCACCCAGGGCCAAGTGCCCACAACTCAGGGCGGCGGGGCCTGTCACAGGGGCGGGGCACAGCGGCCGGAGGGCCCCACGCCGGCCCGCGCCCCCGGTGGACCGTGCGGACGCGCCGGCGGGTTACGTAAAGCGGCGCCCACGTCACCGGCATCGAGTCACGGCCGCGGCGGGAGCGGGGGTTGGGCCGCAGGGCGAGTGGCGCGTCCCGGCCGCCGCCAGCGCCTCCCGCGACGCGGCGACCCGCGGGCCGAGGCCGAGCTGCGGGCGGCGGGCGCCGCGAGGGCTGCACCTGCGGGCGCGGCGCCCGGGCGGGAGGCGGCGGGGAGCGCCGGCGCGGGCTGCGGGCGGCGGCGGGGACTCACCGTGGGGGCGGCGGCCGGGGCGCGGGGCCCGCGGGAGGCGCGGCGGCGAAGGTCCCGGACGGACGGACGGACGGACGGACAGACGGGAGCCGCCGCCCGCCCGCCGCAGCGCTCTCCGCCCCGCGCTCCGTCCGGTCGCTGGGCGGCGGGGCGGCCCCGGCGGCGGGCGGGCGCGGGCGGCGCAGTGCGGCCCGGGCCGGGCAGGACCCCGGCCGTCCGCCGCCGCCATTGGCCCGCCCTGCCGGCCCCCGCCGCCGCCCATTGGCCGCCGCGCTGCGGCATTGTTACGTCACGGCGGGGGCGGGGCGCCGGCGGGACCTGCCGAAAAGTTGGAGAAACTTGAGGGCGCGGGGCGGGCGGGGCCGCGGGGAGGGGGGGCCCGGGCCGCGGGGAGGGGGGCCGGGGCCGCGGGGAGGGGGGCCGGGGCCGCGGGGAGGGGAGACGGGGCCCCGGGGAGGGGAGACGGGGCCGCGGGGAGGGGGGGGCGTCAGAGGGCAGGAGCTGTGACTCCGAGGCCCTACCTCGCCGGCAGATGGCCCTTAGGGGTCACAGCTCCTGCCCTCTGACGCCCCCCCCTCCCCGCGGCCCGGGCCCCCCACCCCCGCGGCCCGGGCTCCCCCTCCCCCCAGCTCCAGACGGACTGCCCAGGGGGTGGACGAATGGTGCAGACAGCAGTGTGTGAGCACCTCGGGGTGCGGCTCTCACAGCTGTAGCGCTGGCAATGACGACCCCAATTCGCCCGCCAGGAAATGGGGCTCAGAGGGGCGGCCTCCAAATGAGCAGCCGCCGGGGAGCAAGCCAGGGCTCCCCGCCTTCCTGCAGACACGGGTGGTGGGTGGGGCCCCAGCCTTCCCACCAGGCACCCAAGGCGCACAGGGTCCCGCTGAGACCAGCCCTCACCCACACTCCGCCTCACCCGGTGCAGTTGGCCTTGCAGGCCGCCCATGCCCCCGGGGCCCACGGCGACCGGGTGGGCAGGAGCTGGGTCACAGGCGGCAGCGGCTCCTCTGGGCTCCCCTTATGCCTCCCCTCGGAGCTCCGATCCCTACGCTGCTCCCCTGCCTTCCCCGTCCTGGGGTCTCAGCAGGACGGGTCCGAGTGAACGGCGGTCCTGGGCTGAGAGCTGGCCTTGGGGAGCCCCGGGTCCTGGGGGACAGCCTGGAGCTGGTGGCTCAGGCCCGCAGCCGCCCTGCGGCCTGGGCCCCAGGAAGACAAGGGCTGGAGTGGAGACCTCGGGCGTCTCCATGGCAGCAGGGAGTGAGGGTGAAAGGGCATCAGCTGCGGGTGCCAGGCCTGCCGCTGACTTCAGGGCAGTCTCTCCCCGCCCTTCATGCTGCCTCCGCCCCCTTCCATTTGCCCTCCTTGCTGGGGTTCCCAAAGCCCCTTTCCGAAGGTCAGACCTGACCCATTTCTCTACGGCTTGGGACCTTGCCCTGGACGTGGACTCGGCCAGAAAGGCCAGGTGGGGAGGGGCACGGCGCTCTGGGCGGAAGAGGGGGACCCAGCTGGAGGGAGCAAAGGTCCGGGAGAGGCAGAGGGAGGCGAACCGCGGGGCAAGGAGCTCCTGACACTCCCAGCGGAAACGTTTGGAAGTTTGACTTATTTCTGACACAGAAAACAGCGAGCCCAGCGCCGGGGCTCCGTGCTTGAGCGTCAACCTGGGAACCAGGAGGTCACGGCCGGACTCCCGTGGGGAGTGCAGGAAGCAGCCGGTCACACTCACCAGGTCCAGAGCGGCCTTCACTTTATGTCTTATCACTATTTTGAGGTTAAACCTTTGAAGAGAACACAGCTGGCTACCTGGGGGTAGGGCCATGCTGCGTGTTGTTTTTGTTTTGTTAATAGCTTATTGGTTTTTAGAGAGGTGAAAGGAACGGGAAACATCCACTGGAGAACTTAGTAACCCCATCAGCTGCCTCCTGTGCGCCCCCTACCGGGGATCAGCCTGCAGCTGGGCATGTGCCCTTCACTGGAATCACACCGGCCACTCCTGGCTGGCCAGGCTCCTGCTGTGCTTTTCCTGACGAAAAGGGGGAGCAGCCCGGAGGCGGGGGGTCTGGCCCCTCAGCAGCAGGGCTTTTGGAGGGGGCTGTGAGCCTGGAGCCTTGGCACCCTCTCCCTCACCAGTGAAGCTGCCTCCTGCCCCTGGGAGACTGTCTCCGTGGCCCTCTGGCTCTCATAGGGTCCCTCAGCCCCCTGGGGCTGAGGACTCCGACTGTCTCATTGAAGGAGCTGGCCATTTCTTTTAAATATATATTTTACTGATTTCAGAGAGGAGGGAGAGGGAGACGGATGGAAACATCACTGATGAGAGGGAATCATTGATTGGCTGCCCCCTGCAAATCCCACCCTGGGGATCGGGGCCACAACCCAGGCGTGTGCCCCAACCAGGAATTAAACCAGGACTCTTGGTTCATAGGTCGATGTTCAACCACTGAGCTATGCTGGCTGGGCAAAATTCCCTCCTGACTCATTAGAATATCTGCCTGGGGCAGCCCCTGTCCTCCAGCAGGATGATAATTCCCTTCCTGCTCAGCAGGTTTACAAGGGAAATGGCAGGGCTGCCGTGGGCCGTGCACGCGATATGCAGCCACCGTCACAGGTCAGAGAGCCGGCGCTGCCGGTCTGTCAGGTCAGGGGAGCCGGGGCCTGCCCCAGGGAGCCACCCGCCTGAGCCATTCTCTAGGGACCCCCGTGCCGCACGGGGCTGGCCTCCAGGCCTGAGCTGCTGGGATTCGTTTTTAAATATTTCAACGTGAAAATGTTAAAAGAAAAAGCGTCCATATCGCATATAATAAAAGACTATTATGCAAATCGACTGGTCGCTATGACGCGCACTGACCACCTGGGGGCAGACGATCAAGCAGGAGCTGCGCTCCGTAGGGGAATGCCGCTCAGCCACAAGCCAGGCTCAGGGCTGGCAAGCTCAGCGGTGGTGGCGGGACCCTCTCCCACGTCCACGGCAGCGCTAAGAGAGTGGGCCTACACCATCAGCTGGACATCCCCCGAGGGCTCCCGGAATGCCAGAGGGCAAAGGTCAGGCTGAGAGACACCCCCAACCCCAAGTGTACAAATTCTGTGCACCAAGCCTGTAGTTGTTATATAAATGCTGGAAGCCACCTACTAGCCTGTTGGGGGGAGAGTCGGCAAGAGGAGGGAGGGTCCCTGGGAGTTTTTACTCTATACCTTGTAGTCATTTGCTTACATATTCACATCTTATCTGTGTAACGAAGGTGGGTTTTCAAAAAGGCAGGTCCCACTGGCAAAATGCTCCTCACGGTCATTGCTTCGCTGGCTTGCCCGATGAGGTAGGTCAGATTGTCAGCTCACCTTACAGGCAGGGAAACTGAGGCTCGGAGAAGAGCTGGAACCTACCAGCTGAGGGAAGGCTTTGGTATCGGGAGCTCCTGAGCCCCTGGAGTTTCAGACCACTCTGTTCCAGCTGGCGAGGTCCGAGTCCTCCCCTAGCGTCACCCTACTCACAGGATGGGGCCAGCTGCATGTGGGTGGTCCCTCTCCCTGGCGGGAGCCAGGGTGAGCCAGCGCTCCCAGCACCCTCCCTCATTAATTTAGCCAAACTGGCCCTGAGCCTGCTCTGAGGACCTGGGTGAGTGGCAGGAAAGGGGCACCTGCACCCCTCACATGGAGTCGGAAGACTGTCCAAACGCCCTGACCCACCTGTCACTGCTCCATCCCCCTCGCAGACCCAGGCTGCCCTCAGCTCCCCCTGCTCCCCCCTTCCTCCAGCCTGAGAGGTCCTGGCCAAACCCATCAGCTCGCCCTTCCCCTGCCCGTCTCACTGCACCCCTCGGCCTCAAGGCCAGACCCTCCACGTTCACCGGGAACCTGGCTTGGGTTTCGGGGCTGTTCCCTCTGCCTGCCCCCCCCTCCAGGTTTGCATGGCCTCATTTCAGGGTCACCTGCCTAAAGGACTGGGGAGCAGTGTCCATGCTCCGAGGGTCCTCCTGATCAGCCCCAGAGGGGCCCTGTCCCCACAGGAGAACAGGTCCTGTAAAAGCTGAGGCTGTTATTAGGCAGAGGCGGGAGCAGGCTGGTCAGCCTGGGTGTGGTGGTGCTGGAGCCAGGGGTGCCCTGGGCAGGGCAGGGCACCCGTGATTCACCCTGGCTGTCCGAGGCGCACTGCCTGCCGGGAGCGGGGACACTGGGAGGGGTGCTCAGCAGTGACCCAGCCCAGGACCTGTCCCCACCCCCCTCCCCACCCAGAAACCTGCTGGCACAGACCATCCTCTGGGATGGAAGCCAGCTCCGCCCAGGGCCTTGGAGGCAGGGGGGTGGGAGGGCAGCCGTGGGGACTCCGCCTTCCCGAGGCCCGTGGGGCCTGGATCCTGCGTCCTAGGACCCCTCTGGGTGGCAGGAGGGGAAACTGGCTCCGGGGCGGCACTCCTCGGCAAGGGCCGGAGCAGGGGTGTGGATGGGAGGGTCGGGCTTGGAAGTGCCAGGGTGGAGCCGGCCTCAGTTTCCCCGGCGCTGGAATCCAGTCCCCCCACCCGCTCCCGCCCAACGCCGGCCAACACCGCCCCCTGGCGGCCGCGCGCGTCCTCGCACCCGGAGGACAGTCCCGGGCCCGCGAGGTGCGGGCCGCAGCGCCAGGGCCTGGGGGGCTGGGGAGCCGGGGGCCTGGGGCCTGGGGGGCCGGGGGCCCGGGGGCCTGGGGGGCCGGGGCACTGGGGCCTGGGAGCCGGGGAGCCGGGGGCCTGGGGGGCCGGGGAGCCGGGGGCCTGGGGGGCCGGGGGCCCGGGGGCCTGGGGGGCCGGGGCACTGGGGCCTGGGAGCCGGGGAGCCGGGGGCCTGGGGGGCCGGGGAGCCGGGGGCCGGGGGCCTGGGGCCTGGGGGGCCGGGGGCTGGGGGCCGGGGGCCTGGGGCCTGGGGGGCCGGGGAGCCGGGGGCCTGGGAGCTCAGGGGCTGGGGGCCGGGGAGCTGGGGAGTCTCGGGGGCCTGGGGCCTGGGGCCTGGGGGGCTGGGGGCCGGGGGGCCGGGGGCCCGGGGGCCTGGGGGGCCGGGGGCCTGGGGGCCGGGGGCCTGGGGGGTCTGGGGGGCCGGGGGCCTGGGGCCTGGGGGGCCGGGGGCCCGGGGGCCTGGGGGCCGGGGGCCTGGGGGGTCTGGGGGGCCGGAGGCCTGGGGGGCCGGGGGCCTGGGGCCTGGGGGGCCGGGGAGCTGGGGGCCTGGGAGCTCGGGGGCTGGGGGCCGGGGAGCTGGGGAGTCTCGGGGGCCTGGGGCCTGGGGGGCTGGGGAGCTGGGGGCCGGGGGGCCGGGACCTCAGCGCACCTGGCCCGGTGCCGGGCCCACGGGCTGGGTCTGCGCCGGACACCCCACCTGCTCGGCACTCCCCAGGGGCCCCTCCCCCCGAAATAGCCACCACCTGCCCCCCAGACCCTCCTTTCCATCAGCCAATCACAAGTCCCGGAGGTTTCCTGCTCCCACACCTCCCCCGCCCCGTGACCCCGCCCCCGCGACCCCTCCTCCCGTGACCCCGCCCCCGTGACCCCTCCTCCCGTGACCCCTCCGGGAGGCCCTCCGACCCCGCAGGGCACAGGGTGGGGAGGGCAGCTCCCCAGAGCGGAAGAGGCCATGGGGAGCGTCAGTTTCCGGGAGACAGCCAAAGGCCCTCCCCACCCCAGCCCTCCGCCCTCCGCCCCCTCCCTCCGCCCCCCAGCCCTCCGCCCCCCAGCTCTCCCCCCGAACCCCCTGGCCCCCGGCCCCCCAAGCTCTCTGCCCCCCCAGCTCTCCGGCCCCCCGGCCCTCCGCCCCCCCAGCCCTCCGCCCCCCCAGCCCCCCGGCCCTCCGCCCCCCGGCCCTCCGCCCCCCGGCCCTCCGCCCCCCGGCCCCCCGCCCCCCCAGCCCCCC
Organism: Pipistrellus nathusii; assembly: GCA_963693515.1. Taxonomy (NCBI): domain Eukaryota; kingdom Metazoa; phylum Chordata; class Mammalia; order Chiroptera; family Vespertilionidae; genus Pipistrellus; species Pipistrellus nathusii. The sequence continues at coordinate 2,282,235 of OY882858.1, forward strand.
GGCCCCCCGCCCCCCGGCCCCCCGCCCCCCGGCCCCCCGCCCCCCCAGCCCTCCGCCCCCCGGCCCTCCGCCCCCCGGCCCTCCGCCCCCCCAGCCCTCCGCCCCCCCAGCCCTCCGCCCCCCCAGCCCTCCGCCCCCCCAGCCCTCCGCCCCCCCAGCCCCCCGGCCCCCCGCCCCCCGGCCCTCCGCCCCCCGGCCCCCCGGCCCTCCGCCCCCCAGCCCTCCGCCCCCCAGCCCTCCGCCCCCCAGCCCTCCGCCCCCCAGCCCTCTGCCCCCCCAGCCCTCTGCCCCCCAGCCCTCCGCCCCCCAGCCCTCCGCCCCCCAGCTCTCCGCCCCCCCAGCCCTCTGCCCCCCAGCCCTCCGCCCCCCAGCCCTCCGCCCCCCCAGCCCTCCGCCCCCCAGCCCTCTGCCCCCCCAGCCCTCTGCCCCCCAGCCCTCCGCCCCCCAGCCCTCCGCCCCCCAGCTCTCTGCCCCCCCAGCTCTCTGCCCCCCCAGCCCTCCGCCCCCCAGCCCTCCGCCCCCCAGCTCTCCGCCCCCCAGCTCTCTGCCCCCCCAGCCCTCCGCCCCCCAGCTCTCTGCCCCCCCAGCCCTCTGCCCCCCCAGCCCTCTGCCCCCCCAGCCTTCTGCACAGCCCCACCTCCCCGGGAGCAGGGGAGCAGGCCTTCGCACTGGTTGTTCCTCTGCCTGGAATGCCACCCGCCCGCCAGCCTCAGAGCCGCACCCTGGGGCACCCCACCCTGCCCCACCCCTCCAGGTGGTGTTTGTGGGGCTCCTAAGTGCTGGCCAGGCTGGGGAGGGGGTGGGGGGCAGGGACAGATGCAGACACTAAAGCCTAAGCAGCTAAGTACCTTCCACAGTGCCCAATGCTGCAACACCCCGTCCCTGCGCCCCAATCTGTCCTCGGCTCCCCCTCCAGGGTCTCGCCCAGGGGAGCCTTACCCACCCGCACCCCTTGCCCAGTGGGGAGCTGAGAACCGGAGGTGACCCACGGCCCTGCCCGGGGCACTAGGGGCCTGAGCTCCTCTGAGGCCCCTGGAGGGAGCTGGACGGGAGGAGCCAGGCAGGCCTGGGGTGCTCCCAGGAGGATTAACGGGAAGGGGGGTGGCTGGGGTGCAGGGAGGCGGTGAACCCCGGAGGGAGGGCCGTGAGACCCACAGTGTGGCCGCTGCGGGACGAGGAGGCTAGGAAGGCAGCGATGCCTCGTGTCCTCTGTTCTCTGCTGACGGACAGTCCTGCTCTGAGGCGCCAGGGCAGGGGCCCTGCTGAGGCCATTTGTACCCCCGGGACTGGGGGCAGCGGCCAGGGGCTTCACCCAGGGGGGCCATCGGTGCCAGCTGTGGGCGAGCTCAGCTGCTGTCATCCAGCTGCAGGCCACCCCCCCAGCATGGAGCCAGGCTCATGGAGACACGGAGGAACCAAACCTCCACTTCTGTTACATTTGCTAATTTAAAAATAGTTTTATTGATTTCGGAGACGGGGGAGAGGGAGGGAAAGAGCAACATCAACAAGAGAGGATCACGGATCGGCTGCCTCCTGCACGCCCCACACTGCGAATCCAGCCCGCAACCCGGGCCTGTGCCCCGACCGCCGATCACACCGTGACCTCCTGCTTCACAGGTTGACACTCAACCACCGAGCCACCCGGCCGGCCACTAGCTGATGTTTGATTGGCCAGAACACGTCACGTGGCCAAGCCCAGTCAGTGCGGAAGCACATGACCGCCAGGGAGCAGGGTGGCCGGGACCCCCATTCCAGCTCCCGCGGTGGGAAAGGATGAGCACCGGGCAGAGCGACCCTCCTGAAGGAGGAGGACGTGGCCAAAGATGGCAGAACCCCGTCCCCTCCTGACCCTCGGCCCACCGAGGACATCAGCTGGGAGGGCGTCTGATCGGGGGTAAGCGCTCTGTGGACAGGAAGACGGGATGTCAAAGGCTGGGCCACTTTGGAAAGCAGCTTGGTGGTCTCTTTTTCCTTTTTTTAGTTTTTTATTTTTATTTTTTTAAATATATTTTTATTGATTTTTAAAAAATATATTTTATTGATTTTTTACAGAGAGGAGGAGAGAGGGACAGAGAGCCAGAAATGTCAATGAGAGAGAAACATCCACCAGCCACCTCCTGCACACACCCCACCGGGGATGTGCCCGCAACCAACGTACATGCCCTTGACCGGAATCGAACCCAGGACCTTTTAGTCCCCAGACCGACGCTCTATCCACTGAGCCAAACCGGCTTCCTTTTTTTAATTTTTTAAATTGATTTCTGAGAGAAAGAGAGAGAAACATCAATGATGAGAGAGAACCATTGATCGGCTGCCTCCTGCACACCCCACACAGGACCGAGCCTACAACCCTGGCCTATGCCCTGACCGGGAATTGAACCCTGACTTCCTGGTTCATAGGTCAATGCTCAGCCACATAGCCAGGCCTGCCAGGCGGTACTGTCTTTTTTTTTTTTATTTTATTAATATATATTTTATTGATTTTTACAGAGAGGAAGAGAGAGAAATAGACAGCTAGAAACATTGATGAGAGAGAAACATTGACCAGCTGCCTCCTGCACACCCCCAACCAGGGATGTGCCCGCAACCAAGGTACATGCCCTTGACCGGAATCGAACCTGGGACCTTTCAGTCCGCAGGCCGACGCTCTATCCTGGTTTCAGCTGGGCAGTGACTGTCTTAAACATCCCCCGTGACCCCACAGTTCCGCTCCTGAACGGGACAGTCCCAGTCGGGCCACGGCCACGGGGCCTGCGGCTCCAGGGCTGGGACCGGAGCCAGGCCACACGGCCAGGCGCGATGCCCGGGAAGGAAGCCCCCGGCCTGCCGCCACCGGAGGCTCTGCTCCCGCCACCCGTGTGGGAGGCGAGGCTGTGTCCTCATCACAGGGAACTCCGTAAAGAAAGGAAGCAAACCTATGACTCCCCCATTGCAGGACGCGCACAGGGGGCCGGGCGGGGGGCTGGGGGAGGCTGCTGACGGCGGCGCGGGCCGCCCCTGCTCCACGTACAGACCGGCCCCGAGGAGCCTCGGAAAGCAGAGACCGGCCGGCGCCCTGCACCCGAGCCGCCGGCTCTCAGCCCAGCCCTGGGGCCCTCAGGTCCCGGCCGGCAGGTGATGGGAGGTGGGTGATGGGAGGTGAGTCGTTGACACGCTGAGGGGGAGGCGTGTTTTGCTGTTTTGGTTTGGTTTGGGCATAACAGGTGGAGTTTACGGAACAGGCACAGACTCCCCCGGGGGAGGGGAGTCCCCGAGGCAGGTTTGATGACAAAAGCTCCCAACTCAGCGTTCCACTCCCAGGTCGGAAGCTCCCAAAGGAGAATCTGGTTCCTTCCGATAGCAAGCCGGGCGGGGAGGCCCCCAGCTGCACGGGAAGCGGGCGATTAGCCAGAGGCGATTAGGGCCGCTCTCCCGAGACCCCGGAGGGAGGTTCCGGGAGCAGCGGCGGGTACCCCGCCCATGCACCCCTCCCGCGCCCACGGGGACAGGGCCGAGGCCAGAGGTGCCCACGAGCCCGGAGCCCACCCCACCTCCCACCCACGCCCCAAGCTCCAGGCCGCAGCCTCCTTAGGAGAAGGGGTGCCGCAGGTCTCAGCCCAGGGGGCGGGGGCAGGACCATTCCCCAGCACCCCGCCCCTCAGTGCCCTCAAGCTTGGGGTTCCCAGGCCTGGACCGTCCCCAGGCCCTCCCTGCAGCAGACCCCTCAGGCCAAGCAGGGGCTTTATTTTTCTTTAGTTTTTTGTCGCCTTGTACTCGCACCTGCAACCAAGGTACATGCCCTTGACCAGAATTTTAAATTTGGGGGGTGGGAGGCGGGGGGAACCCGAAGGCCCGAGCGTCCATAGGCCAACGCTCTATCCACTGAGCCAGACTGGCCAGGGCAGGTGGGGGGTTAGGGTTAGGGTTAGGGGGTGAGGGAGCGGTGCATTATTAAACCTGCAGGTGCCCAGGCTCCACGGAGCCTTCCCACTACTGAGCGGATGGCGTGGACAGCCACCGAGGAGAGCCGCCCAGCGACTTGGGGGGGCAGCTGGGAAGGCCACGCACGTGTAGGGAGTTAAACGGCACAGCTGAAGCTCTTATCCCAGCGGCACCTGACCAGCTGACACCCGCACCCTCCACACCCTGAGGCCCTGGGGCTAAAGCCCCCGGATGCTCTGACCCTCCCCAGCCTGCACAGACTTCCCACAACCACAACGGGGTGCCCTCTCAGGAGCCCCTGGAGCCTGGAAGCCATCCTCCCCCCCCAGGTAAGACCCCCCCCCACAGGGCGCTCTGCCCTCCCCCAGCCTCTGAAGCCACGTCCTCGGTCCCCCCCTCAGGCTGTGGGCCTGTGACAGTCCATTCACTGCACAAACGGCTGAGACACCAGTGTCCTCGATGTTCTGGAAAGACTGTTGAGAGTAATTAAACTTTTTAAAATGCTGTTGGTAAAAGGCGAAAGATTTATGCGATCTGAAGAGAAACCAGTGGGAGGCAGGCCGAGACCAGTTTGGCTCAATGGATAGAACGTTGGCTTGGGGACTGAAGGGTCCCAGGTTCGATTCCGGTTAAGGGCATGTACCTTGGTTGCGGGCATATCCCCAGTAGGGGGTGTGCAAGAGGCAGCTGTTCGATTACTCTCTTATCGATGTTTCTAGCTCTCTATCTCTATCCCTTCCTCTCTGTACAAAATCAATAAAATATATTTAAAAAAAAAAAAAAAGAGTGGGAGGCGGGCCTAGCTGGTGTGGCTCAGTGGACAGAGCGTCAGCCTGCAGCTTCAAGGGTCCCCGGTTCGAGTCCTGGTCAGGGCACATGCCTGGGTTTGGCTCGATCCCCAGCGTGGGGTGCGCAGGAGGCAGCCCATCATGGTTCTCTCATCATGTATGTCCCTATCTCTTTTCTCTCTCTCTCTCTCTCTCTCTCTCTCTATCTGACATCAATAGAAATATATACTTTAAAAAGATTGGGAGGCAAATGTAAAATGCTAGAAGGATTCTGCGCATAGACCTGCTTCCAAGCTCACCCCCGGGCCGCTGGTGTCTTGGCAGCTGGCTCTGCCCAGGGCTGGAGAGAGAGAGAGAGCCAGCACCAAAGGGGAGTCAGTCTTTTATATTTTACTGATTTTTACAGAGAGGAAGAGAAAAGAATAGAGTCAGAAACATCGATCAGCTGCCTCTTGCACACCCCCCACTGGGGATGTGCCCACAACCAGGATACAAGCCTTTGACCGGAATCGAACCTGGGACCTTTCAGTCCGCAGGCTGACACTCTATCCATTGAGCCAAACCAGTTTTGGCTAGTCTTTTTTATTATTATTTCAGAGAGCAAGGGCGAGGGAGCGGGAGATAGAAACATCAATGAGAATCATTGATCAGCTGCCTCCTGCACGGCCCTGCTGGGATGGAGCCCACAACCCCGGGCCCATAACCCGGGCCTGTGCCCTGAGAATCCAACTGTGACCTCCTGGGTCATAGGTCAAGGCTCAAGCATGATCCTCGCCGCTAGGGGCAGAAGTGAGCCGTTTTGTAGCGGCCTCATCCCTTCCCTCTCTGCTCCTCTGGGTTCAGAAGCAGCCCCTCCCGCCGGGGGGGGGGCATTGGAGGGAGACGGGGTGCACCGGGGTGCCCAGGGGAGGCGGCATCAGGGGGGTTTCTGGAGGCCCAGTGGCATCTCCACAGAGCGGCCAGCCGCTCCAGGAACCGGCACACCCCTCGCTCGGGCTCTACCCCGCCCTCCCGGGGTTCCACCCACAGGGTCAGTGCGAGGGCCCCGCCCCGGGAGCCCAGTTTGTGCTGAAGGTCAGGAAGCGCCGGCCCTGCGGGCACCCCCGTGGCCAGGACAGGATGCTGGGGAGGGCCTGGCTGTGCCCACACCCTCCCCTCTCACCGGGCCCAGAGTGGCACCGGGCTACCTGCCCCGCGGCCTCCAGGCTGGAGGCGGCCCCGGCGCCTCCCCAGCCAGTCCGACCCGTCTGCCCTGCCGGCCGGCCTCTGCCCTGCCCCGGGCACCCACCCGCAGACGGGCCTCCTCCGGGAGCCGCCTCGCCCTGCCTGCGTGCAGACATCAAAGCAGGTGCTTGCTTGCCCAGAACCCGCTCCCAGCCTCACAGGCGCCCCCAACCCCTCCTGACCAGCCCCAACGCCTCTCCGGGCACTGGCAGCCCCTCCTGTCCCGGTGCCAGCCGGGCCCCGCGGCGGGTCCCGGTGTGGCGGGCGCTCGCCCGCGGCCTGGCCCCCCTCTCCGCCCCGGGCCCCTCCAGGCTCTGCCCTGCCGCTCCCCTGCCTGACACCCAGCCTGCCTTCTCCACACGTCCGCCCTTCCCCGGCCTTCAGGCTCTGGCCTCAGTTTCCCCGCTGCGACAGGAAGTGAGGGCCCTCTATTGCAGAGGGGGAAGGCTCCGCCTGAGCGGCCTGGGCCCTGGAGGGGGCCCTGCGCCCCGCGGTGCTCCGCAGCCCGCTCGGGCCCCTGAGACGCGGCCCCGGAGGCCCCGTGGGAGGTCTGCAAAGCTGCCCGGACGGGGGTGGGGGGGGCGGGATGAAACCCGAGAGGCAGGACACCCTCCCCACGCGACTCTCCCACCCCCAGGCTCCTGCGGTTATCGCCCCGCCCCCGCCGCCCCGGCCCCGCCCACAGACCCGCCCAACTTATGCGGCCGGGCCCCGCCCACACCACGAAACCCCGCCCACTTGTACAGCCAGCCCCGCCCCCAACACCGACCACGGCCCCAGCCCCGCCCCCGCCTCGCAGCCGCTCCTGGGTACCGGGACCCGCGGCCTCCGGGAGGTGCTGTCCCGCCGGAGACTGAAGCGGTCGCCGGGGGGACGTAGGGGCCGTATACTTAAATGTCTGTGCCCTGGCGGCCCCCCGGCCGGTGGCCGTGCTGCGGGGCGGGCGATGGCCACAGGTGTCCGGATCCCGTTTCTGGTGGAAAGGCGGGCAGAGGCGCTCAGCGCCTTCCGGGCTGGGGGGGGGGGGTGCAGGCAAGATTTGCACCCAGATCAGCCGCCACCCAGCAGGGCCGAACCGTGTTCTCTAAAGGAGTCGCCCGCCCCAGCTCGGCCGGGGGTCACACCGCGCGACGGGCTCCCCCGGGGCGGGCGGGGCGGGCGTGGGGCGGGCGTGGGGGGGGCGTGCAGCCTACTGCGCACGCGCACCCCTCCCCCAGCCTGAGATTGTGGGGACTTTGTGCCCCGTCCGGAGCCCCGATTGGAGGATCGATCCAATCAAACCCTGGCCCCACCGGAAGCTGGTAACCGCACTGCCCGCCCCTCCAGCTGGTCTCCCCCTCCGGCTCCCGCAACCGGAGGGGCTGCGGCCCATTTCCCGGCGGGGGGGCTGCTCCGCGACCTCTCCTTGTCCTGTGCCCCCCCTGTCGGAGCCCAGCCCGGAGGCCCACCGAGGCCCGGGCCCACTGTGACCACCCGCTGCGCCTGCGCCTGGACCGTGCAGCCCGGCACCGGCCTGCGGGCCCCGCGGCCTGGCTCGGGGCTGCCCTTGGGGCCTTCCGCCCCCTCCCGCCTTCCGCCCCCTCCGGAGCCACCGCCCTGTGTCCAGGGGCCTCCACCGCTGCCGGCGCCTCGCCCCCCCCCCCCCCCCGCCTGGCCATCAGCACCCCCGCCTCCGCGGCCCGGAGCGGCCCCCGCCCAGCGGAGGCGGCTGTGCCGGAGCCGGCCCTCAGGCAGGGATGGGGGGCCCTCAGGCCGGGCGGAGCAGGGCCCCGGTGTCAGAGCCCGGCCCCCCCAGGGCCCAGGCCGGACCCCCAGGGCCCAGGCCGGCTCGAAGTCTTGGCTTCAGGCCACTGAGTCTTCAGGCCCCGCTGCCCGGAGCCCCGCGGACACGGCTGCTCCGCCCCCCCCCCCCCCGGGGCCGGCGGGCCGCACCCTCCGCAGCGCCCACCCTGGCCTGGGCTGGGCTGGAGGGGCACCGGGGAGGCAGGGCCGCAGGGAGCCGGGACGGCTCGGGAAGGGGCTGGAGGGGCGGGAAGAACACCCTGCGAGCCAGGCCCCCCCAAACCTGCCCGGCAGCCCCCGAAGAGCCCGAGGCGGGAGCGGGCAGCGGTGCATTGTGGGCCACAGGCCTTGGCTTCCAGCCCCGGGCTGCGGGAGGCGGGGGGTGCGGGGGCGGGCGGGGTGCAGGGGGGTGGATGCAGGGGGCGGGCGGGGGGCGGGTGCAGGGGGGGTGGATGCAGGGGGCGGGCGGGCGGCGGGTGCAGAGGCTGGGGAGCCTGGGGTTGAGCGCCAGGCGCCAAGGCTGGGGGGGGGGCGTTCCTTGCTGCACCCCGCACCCCGCACCCCGCACCCTGCGGCCTGGTGTGCAGCTGGCCGGCCGCCCGCTCCCGCTGAGGGGGGCGGCGGGTGAGAGTGCGGGAGAGGCGGCCGGTGCCCGGCGGCGGCTGGGAGAGGCCCGGAGGAGGGACCGCACATGCAGGCGCGGCCAGCCCGAGCTCAGGGCGCGAGCGCCCACTGCGAACCGGGTCAGGGTTCGGTTCCCGTCGGGGCACGTGCCCGGGTTGCGGGCTCGACAGTATGGGGCGTGCAGGGGCAGGAAAACAAAACAACCCTCCCCCCAAAAAAACACACACAAAAAACACAGGCACAGGAGCAGGAAAGAGCAGCTGCTGGGAAGACTGGGTCAGATAGGAGTGTCAAGAATGTGGATCTAGCCGAAACCGGTTTGGCTCAATGGATAGAGCGTCGGCTTGGGGACTGAAGGGTCCCGGGTTCGATTCCGGTCAAGGGCATGTACCCTGGTTGCAGGCACATCCCCAGTAGTGTGTGTGCAAGAGGCAGCTGATCGATGACTGTCATCGATGTTTCTATCTCTCTCCCTTCCTCTCTGTACAAAATCAATAAAATATATTTAAAAAAAAAAAAAAAAAGAAGAAGAAGAAAGAAAAAGAATGTGGATCTGCCCTGGCAGGTTTGCTCAGTGGGTAGAGTGGCGGGCGGGAGACCCCGACTCCTGTCAAGGGCACCTGCCCTGGACGCGCCCTGCGGAGATCGGTGATTCAGGGGGGCGGTGATTGGTGATTCTCTCATGGATGTTTCTATCTCCTTCCTGTTCCTCTCTGAAATCGGTAAAAATATACTTTTTTAAAAAGAAAATAATTTTGAGTCTGCCCTGGACAGGTTTATTAGTGTTAGAGCTTCAGCAGGCACCCATCAAGGGCACCTGCCTGGGTTGCAGGTTCCAGCCCCTTGAGGCTGGCAACCTATGTGTCTCTGGCTCTCCTCCCTCCCTCCTACTCTCTCTAGAGGTCAATGAGAAAAGCATCCTTGGGTGAGGATTAAAGAAACAAAATTGCCGTCTGCCCCTCTCTGAGGCTGTGAGGTCAGGCAGGGAGCACACCAAGGCCCTGGGTGTGGGGGGACGTCAGGGTTGCAGGATTGGGGGGGCGGCGTGGCAGACCGCAGCAAATAAGGCGGGGGGTTGGGGGGGATAAGCCACTGGGCAGAGGTTAAATGTGCTGTCTCACTTCCTCTGGAAACCGTGTAAGAACCATGGCAATAGACAGGAGGATAGGGCCCCGGATGAGAAATCCAACACGTTAGGCAGATGGGTCTCAGCTTGGAAGAGGCAGCAGCCACCGTGCGCCCGTCTGGGGTCTCAACGAAAAAGCACCCAAAGAAATTGGGGGGGGGTAGATCTGGGCACAGTGGGGAGCAGGGTGAGGACAGACCCTAAGGTGACTGCAGTGGTTCACGCCCTCTGCCATCCCTGCTTCTGACATGCAGCATCATGACCCGATAGCTGTATAGTTTGTGAAACAATCACCATGGGCCTGGTTAACAGTAAACATCTCATAGTTACAATTTTCTTTCCCTTGTGTGATTTGAGCCATTCTATTATTATTATGAATTTAATAAAGGGATGAGCTAAATGATGTTGTAATCCCACGTTCTTTTTTATTGTTTCTTTTTTAGAGAGAGAGAAGAGATCAAGAGACTATCTGTTGTTCCACCCATCTGTGCATTCATCGGTTGATTCTTGGGACGGAAACTTCAACCTTGGCACACTGCAGGACGCTCCAGCCAGCTGTGCTACCCGCCGGGATCGGGCCGATCCTGAAGCAAAGCAGCCTAATCAAAGGTATTTACTGAAAGTGCCTGACCGGGGTTGCTCAGCAGTTGAGCGTCCACACAACAGCCATTCGGTCGCTGGTTCCATTCCCGGGCAGGGCACGTACATGGGTTTTGTGCTCGATTTCTGTTGGGGGCCGTGAATTGATGATGTTCCTCTTCATCTATGTTTCTCTCTATCCCTCTCCCTTCCTCTCTCTAAAAAAATCAATTAAAAAATCACATTTAGCTGAAACTGGTTTGGCTCCGTGGATAGAGTGTGTGTCTGCGGACTGAAAGGTCCCAGGTTGGATTCCGGTCAAGGGCATGTACATTGGTTGCGGGCACATCCCCGGTAGGGGGCGTGCAGGAGGCAGCTGGTTGATGTTTCTCTCTCATGGATGTTTCTCTCTATCCCTCTCCCTTCCACTCTGTAAAAAATCAATAAAATATATGTATTTTAAAAAATCATATTTAAAAAAAAAAAAAAGAAGAACTAACCGAAACCAGTTTGGCTCAGTGGATAGAGCATCGACCTGCAGACTGAAAGGTTCCAGGTTCAATTCCGATCAAGGGCATGTACCTTGGTTGCGGGCAAATCCCCAGTAGGAAGTGTGCAAGAGGCAGCTGATCGATGATTCTCTCTCATTGATGTTTTTAACTCTCTCTCCCTCTCTCTTTCTCTCTGCAAAAAATCAATAAAATATATTTTTTAAAAAAAAAAGAAAAAAGAAAAACTGAATGTCAGACCATATGTATGTGGTTATAGTCCCTGGCTCAGTGGTAGACAATGTTCATGGAAGCATTCTGAGGAAACAGCTGAGTATTGGCTTAACCAAACCCAAACGTGTGCCTGCGGGTGAAGGCACTGAGCGGTGACAGGTGACAGGTGACAGGAAGGGGTTGCAGGGAAGGGTAAGGAAGCTAAACCCCCATCTTCCCTGAGCGGGAGTTTGGTAAGTCCTGCAGCTGCCGCTGCCAGCACGCTATTTATAAACACGGAGAGGAGACCCAGAGAGGAAACACGGAGAGGAAACCCAGAAACCTCCTCTCTGGGGAGGGCGGGTGGGGCAGGTGGCAGGGTGAAGGCCTAATCATCCTTTAAAAGTGTGTGTGTCATGGGGGTATCCTCTAAACGACTGCATTAAAGGGTCAAAATACACTTTGATTAATAGAGAACAATAAGGGGAGGAGAAAGGGCCTCAGGAGTGACAGGCAGTTCCCCCAGGGCAGCTGGAAAGGGGCACATACACAGGGAACAGGTAACCAGAGCCTCCTCTGTGAGGACTGGGGAGCCATGGCTGTGGGATTTGGGAAGCTTTTGGTGTGAGGGGAAGGGACCCTCTTAGGGGATGGGGAGGGGCCTCAGGCCCAGCGGGAGGTGCCCCCTGACCCCGCCTGGGGATCCTGGGGATGCCCTCTCCGGAGACATTTCTTGGGAAGACACTGAGGCCCCCATCAGGCTTTTGTTTGTACCTGGCAGCTCCGCACACTTGGTTTTTATCTGATTTTATCTGAGTGCTAAGTGCTGTGGGTAAACATCCGTGAGGCACGGTGTCCCGGACAAGCACTGCCTAGCAGTGACAGTCCCGGGCTTCCAGTTCCTGTGGTCAGGTCACCCAGGGCCCAGGGCCCCCACCCAGCCCGCCACCTCACCCCGCTTCCAGGCCTCTGTGCGGGAGGCCCTCACTGGTGCACGTGGCCCGGGTGGGGTGCGGGGGGGGGGGGGGGGGTGCGGGATGTGGCTGTGCTAACCCAGCCCGGCCTGCTTATGGCCCCGGGGGAGAGCCTGCCGGGGAGGCCGGGCCTGGCGGGAACACTCGCCCGCCCAGGCTGGAGTCCGCCCAGCAGCCTGCAGCCTCAATGCTTAGCGGGTTTGGTGAGCGCAGGGAGAGGGATGGTGGAGAGGCGTGGGGGAGGAAGGGATTCTGGGGTGCTTCAGCGCCTGGCAACCACCAAGGGCACAGGGCCAGGTCTGCGGCTGCCCACGGCCGCTGCTGGGCACTGGCTGCCACACTCCCTCCCGAGAACAGCGGCTGGAGGGTGGTGCTGGCCTTACTGGCTCCCTGCGCTTACGTTAGTTTTTAAATGTGTTTTTATTGCCGAAACGGGCATGGCTCAGTGGATAGAGCATCGGTCTACAGACTGAAGGGTCCCAGGTTCGATTCTGGCCAAGGGCATGTACCTTAGTTGTGGGCACATCCCCAGTGGGAGGTGTGCAAGAGGCAGCTGATCGGTGTTTCTCTCTCATCGATGTTCCTAACTCTCTATCCCTCTCTCTTCCTCTCTGTAAAAAATCAATAAAATATATTTTTTTAAAAGCAATAAAATATATATTTTTTAGGATGTGTTTTTATTGATTTCAGAGAGGAAGGGAGGGGAGGGGAAGAGAGAGAGAAACATCAGCAAGGAGAGAAAATCATGGACCAGTTGCCTCTTGCACGCCCCACACTGGGGATCGAGCCCACAACCCAGGCCTGTGCCCTTGACCGGAAATGAATCCTGACCTCCTGGTTCAGAGGTCCACGCTCAACCATGAAACCCCTGAGGCTCCCTACACATACTTTAAAGTGACCCTGGGCAACTTGCTTAACCTCTCTGGGCCTCAGTCTCCTCACCAGGAAATTGGGATGGCAACACACCCCTGGGAGGCCCCGCAGCCGGGCTGTGGAGAGAGATCAGGGGAGCTAACCGGGCGGGTGATGTGGCGGGTATAGTCCCAGCTGCCCGCGCCTGTGGCTCCGCCCCTCCCGCAGCAGGACTGGCATGGCCGCCTCCAGGCCTCAGTTTCCTTCACCAACAGTGGGCGTGGCACCCCTCCTTGAAGGGCCCTCCCTGATGGTGAGGAAAATCCTGCCTATTCCGCCCAAGACCGGGGGAGGGGGTGGGGGGCTCCCCGGGCCGTGTGGCCCCTCTCTCCTGCCTCAGGATGCTCTGGCCCCCCCACTTTCTGTCCTATTGGGGACCCCAGTTCTGGCACAGGTGTATTTCCAGAAACAAAGGGTGTCACCGGCCGAGGCCCTGGGGGTGCCTGGCTTCTGCCTGGAGCCCCCCCCCCCACTTCCCCCACTCCCCCAGGGGCGCCTGGACCCAGCAGGAGAGGAGTCTTGACCGTGGGGCTGCTGATAATGCGGGTCCCTGGCCCGAGAGAGAGAGAGAGAGAGAGAGAGAGAGAGAGAGAGAGAGAGAGATTGTGGGGCCCAGCAGGGGCCCACCCAGGGACCTTTAGGGGGTCCCCCACCCGGTCCCAGGGGAAAGGCCGCGTTTCTTTCAAGGCACAACCTCCTCCCCGCCCCCAGCCTTGCCCGGAGCCAGGCCTGGTGTTCTGACCCGGAGCCCACGTGGCGTGGCCTGGAGCGGACACGGGGTGCCAGGCCCGGAGGCGCCCGAGCTGGCCCTCAGGCAGGAGGGCGGTGAGGCTCAGCGCGGAGCACGGATTCCGTTACAGAAACGCAACGCAACAGGAGCTGCAGCGGCTCCCCTTTCACCACGAGGCTCCCTGCCTCTCCCTTCTCCGCCGCGGCCGCTGCAGCCACCGCCCGCACCGAGCAGCGCCCCACGCCGGCTCTGCGTGGAATGAGCAGTTACTGACACACCCTCCGGGGACCCAGTCACCGCCCGGCGAGGGCCCTTCCTGTGGGAGCGCGGCCGCGGTGGCATTGTGTGCCATCCCAGAGCCGGCAGTGGGGAGTGGGCGCCTGGGCCCGGGGAGGGGGCTGGGGCGGGCACCCCGAACGTGGGGGTGGGCAGTCTCCCTGTGGCTGATGCTCACCGTGGCCTGAACCAGATGCTTGAGGGGGCGCTGCGCTTTGGCTGCTGCATCAAAGACAGGTTTTTGCCGAGGCCGGTTTGGCTCAGTGGACAGAGCGTCGGCTTGGAGACTGAAGGGTCCCGGGTTCAATTCCGGTCAAGGGCATGTACATTGGTTGCGGGCACATCCCCGGTGTGGGGTGTGCAGGAGGCAGCTGGTCGATGTATCTCTCTCATCGATGTTTCTAACTCTCTATCCCTCTCCCTTCCTCTCTGTGAAAAATCAATAAAATATATTTAAAAAAAAAAAAAAAAAGACGGGTTTTCTTTCATTCACTCCATGGCCCACAGAGGAACCGGTGGCCGCACCTCGGGTTGCACTGACGTCTGGGGGGGCGGGGGGCAGGGAGCATGGGTGGGTGCCGAGGGACTCCCATGCTGCCGTGGTGGAGGAGAGGAGAGGTGCTAACCAGAGGGGCAAGCCGGTGCCAGGGCCTGGCGCAGGTCCCGGAGGGCAGGCCCGGGGGCAGCTGCCGGTGGGCGCCCCCCTCGGTGGCGGCTGCCTCTGCGGTGGCCACCGTCCTTCTTCCTGTGACTCACCCCGTTCGGACACACAGATATTTCCTTTTAAGTCAAAGTGCATTTTACGCCAAAACCGGTTTGGCTCAGTGGTAGAGCTTCGGCCTGCGGACTGAAAGGTCTCGGGTTCGATTCTGGTCAAGGGCATGTACCTTGGTTGTGGGCGCATCCCCAGTGGGAGGTGTGCAGAAGGCAGCTGATCAATGTTTCTAACTCTCCCTCTCCCTTCCTCTCTGTAAAAAAAATCAATAAAATATATATGTTTTTAAAAAGTACATTTTACCTATTTATTTATAATGTTTATTTTATTGATTTCACAGAAAAGGGAGACATAGAAATGTCAATGATGAGAGAGACTCATAGATCAGCTGCCTCCTGAACCCCCTGCACCAGAGATGGAGAGCCCACAACCCACACACGTGCCTTGATCAGGAATCGAATCGTGACCTGGATCGTAGGTTGACACTCAACCCACTGAGCCACACTAGCCGGGCTAAACGACATTTCATTTATTTGTTTTTATTTTTTAAATATGCACTTTATTGATTTTCTTTTTTTTTTACAGAGAGGAAGAGAGAGATAGAGAATTAAAAAACATTGATGAAAGAGAAACATTGATCAGCTGCCTTGTGCACACTCCCTACTGAGGATGTGCCCACAACCAAGGATGTGCCCTTGACTGGAATTGAACCTGGGACTTCTCAGTCCACAGGCTGACACTTCGTCCACTGAGCCAAACCGGTTAGGGCGACATTTCATTTATTTACTTATTTTTATAGTCAGGATTTTTTTATTAGTTTCAGGTGAGCCAGCATGCTGGTCAGCTGCGCATTTCCTTTACTAAGTGTCCCCTGATGGTTCCAGGACCCACCTGGCCATGCAGTTATTACAAGACTAGAGGCCCGGTGCATGAATTCGTGCATGGGTGGGGTCCCTTGGCCTGGCCAGTGATCAGAGCCAGTCGGGGGCCAGTCTGCTGGGGGGAGGGACCATGGGAGGTTGGCCCCAGGAAGCAGGACGGAGCAGCTGTCTGCATGCCTGTGTGGATTGCCGCCTTGTTCACAAATAGAGGCCGGTACATGGAATTCGTGCACCGATGCGGTCCCTAGGCCTGGCGGTGATCAAAGAGCGAGCGTCTGGCGTGGAAGGGCAGGTCCCAGCTGACCTCTGGACCCGGGCAACACGTGGGCCCTGTGCCCCTCCACTGAGTCACGGCCTAAGTCCCCACACGGAGACGCAGTGAGCGTGGCCGGACGCTGCGGGCGGGTGCAGTGTGGGCCTCTGGGCCCCCAGCGGTGCCGCATGAAGCCAGGCGGGCAGCGTGCTCTCCCCGGCCAGCCTTGCAGACTGGCTCCTGCTGGAACCCACGGGGAGCCCGACTGGCCCCCGCGGTACCAGCAGGTGCAGCCGGCTAACCGGGAGATCTGCGTGGGGGCAGGGCAGGCACCTGAGTGCGGGGCTCCCCGCCCAGGAGCCCTGACCTCCTGAGGGCGGGTGGCAGGGGGAGTGAGAGCGAGCTTGGCGGGCACCCCGCATTCTCACTGCACCTCCGCCCCCATCACCCCGCCCCCAGGTAGCCAGGGAGAGGTCGCAGTGCCTTGCCTATGCCGGCCATGTTCCGCACCGCCTCCTGGTGGTCAGCACACATCATAGCGAGCGGTCGAACTCCCGGTCAAACGACCACCCGAGGGACAATTGGCATAATGGCGTTTATTACCTAGGACACCCCAAGGGTGGAAAAAGCCATGCCCACTGACAGCTGAGGGAATAAGCCTCCGATCCACAGTGGAATGCGGTCAGCCTTTCACAGGAAGCGATGCTGACGGGTGTTCCCCTTGGAGGAGGCTCAGGGAAAC
This sequence comes from Pipistrellus nathusii, assembly GCA_963693515.1. NCBI lineage: Eukaryota > Metazoa > Chordata > Mammalia > Chiroptera > Vespertilionidae > Pipistrellus > Pipistrellus nathusii. Next base: position 2,298,463 of record OY882858.1, read on the forward strand.
GATCTGCTCACAAAAGGACAAACTCTTCAGGATCCTTCTTGCCTGAGGGACCTGGGGAGTCATTCTCAGAGGCAGAAGCAGAGGCGGCTCTGGGGCCGGCCAGCGGGTAGAGGAAGCCGTTCCGTGGGACAGAGTTGTTTACCACCACGAAGGGGCTCTGTGGATGGAGGTGGTGAGGGCTACACAACAGCGTGTGCTACCTAGGGCCACTGAACTACACATTAAGGGGCACATTTTGTGTACATTGTTGCTGTACTTAACCTTGGCCCTGCATTGCCCCTGTCGCAGGCCCAGCTACAGAATTTGTGAGGCCCCTTGTTCAAAAATTAAGAATTTTAGACAGCGTGGCTCAGTGATCGAGCATCAACCTATGAATCAGGAGTTCCATTCCCAGTCAGGACACATGCCCTGGTTGTGGGCTCGATCCCCAGGAGGAGGTATGCAGGAGGCACCCCATCCATGGCACACTCTCATCATTGATGTTCCTTTCTCTCCCTCTCCCTTCCTCTCTGAAATCAATTTAAATGTATATAGATAGATTTATAGATATATAGATATAGGTGATATAGATATAGAGATAGAGAGATATAGCTATAGATATAGATAGATATACACTGAGTGGCCAGATTATAATGACCGCCCCATCAGTACTTCGGTGGGCCACCTTTTGCCTTCAGTACTGCGGTGATTCTTCTTGGCATTGACTCCACAAGAAGCTGAAAGGTGATGTGAGGAATCTGACGCCATGCCTGATGAATGACACTGTCCAGTTCTGTGAGATGTGATGGCTGTGGAACCAGCTGCCTGGTGGCTCTTTTAACTTCGTCCCACAAATGCTCAATTGGATTGAGATCTGGTGATTGTGGGGCCACCTAAGCAAGGGAAAGTCTCCCTCATGTTCTGGAAACCACTCCTGCACAATACGAGCACCGTGGCATGGCGCATTGTCTGGTTGGGAGAAGCCATCTCCATGGGATACGCCACCAATATGACAGGATGGACTTGATCAGCAATGATACTTAGTATTCAGACGTTGTTCCACACGAACTAAAGGGCCCAAACCATGCCAGGAAAACATGTCCCAAACCATAACCCTGGCCCCACCAGCTTCAAGGGCTGTACGCATGCATGTGGGAGCATGCTTTCATGCTGTTTCCGTGAAATTCTCACTCTGCCATCTGCATGCTGCAAACGGAAACGTGATTCAGCGGACCACGTGACTTCTTTCCAACTCTCGACTGTCCGATCCTTGTGTTCCTGTGGGAATTGTTGAGTTTTATCTCGGTAACTGCAGACAGCTAAGGTGTGGGAACAGGCCTTCGGCTTCCATAGCCCCCACGATGCCGTGTGCGGCTAAAGTGCCTACAAACGTCAGGTGGGCATAATAACCCGGCTGCTCAGTGTGTACATGGCATTTCAAAAACTAAAGCTATGAGGGTGCAGCAGCAGGAAGCCGGGTCTGTCCGGGCGCGGCCCTGTCCGGGCAGCCGGGCAGCAGAGCATGGGCTGGGCGGGGCTCCCGGCTCCGGTGAGGGCCTGCTGCCGGGTGGGACCCAGGCTTCTGGCAGCTCCAGGCCCGGCCGCTCCCTGAGATCCGGACGGGGAGTCGGTGCCGGCCGCTCCGCTGGGTGGGGCCGCCCCGCCTGGGCATGAGCTGAGGCTCCAGGGACCTGGCCACCACGTCTGACCCAGACCATGGCCGCGGGCAGAGGCCCAGGGTCTGGGGGTCAGCCAGGGGCGGGGCCCGCGGGGGAGTCAGGTCTGCGCCTCCGCCCCGCCGGCCTTCCCCGCCCATTTGCCCGGTGAGGAGACTGAGGCCGGCCTGCGGGCCGGGTCCTGGGGGGGGGGGGGGGTAGCAGCCTGGCCCGGCCGGCCCCGCCCCCAGGCCCTGCCCCATCCCGGGTCCCCCGCCCCCGCCCCATCCCGGTTCCCTGCCCCCTCCCCCCCATTCCGGTCCCCCCCCCCCGCCCCATCCCGGGTCCCCCGCCCCCGCCCCATCCTGGTTCCCCCCATCCCGGTCCCCCCGCCCCATCCCGGGTCCCCTGCCCCCGCCCCATCCCGGTCCCCTGCCCCCGCCCCCTGCCCCCGCCCCATCCCGGGTCCCCCGCCCCATCCCGGTCCCCCCCGCCCCATCCCGGTCCCCCCGCCCCATCCCGGGTCCCCCGCCCCCGCCCCATCCCGGTCCCTCTGCTCGAGGAGGAGAAGTCCCGCCGGCGGCCGGAGGGGGCGGCCGGGAGCCGTCGTCATGGCGACGGCGGGAGACAAAGACCCGGCGGCGCGGGCGCGGGGGCGGGAGGAGGCGCCGGGACCCGGGAGCCCGGCCCGGGGGCCCCGCCCAGCCCGGCTCTCCGGCCTCGGCTCCGGTCCGGACCACAGAGCCCCGGGCTCCCGGGATGTGGGCCGGGCGGACTTCCGGGCCGGCTCCTCCCCCCGCAGAGGGGGTCACCGGCACCTGCTGAGCCCAGGGCTCTCCGCCCCCGGCTGAGGGCGGCCCAGGGGCGGCTGGGCACGGGACCCCTCTCCGCCTGGCCCTCCGCACCTGCCAGCCCAGCGGCCCCGGGACCAGCACCTGTGCCCTCCTGGCGAGGGCAAGGCCTGCCCCTTGGCGGCTAAGACTATTCCTCCTCCTCCTCCTCCTCCTTCTCCTTCCTTTTCTCTTCCTCCTGCTCCTCCCCCTCCTCTTCCCTTCCTCCTTTTTTTTTTTTTTTTAATATATTTTTATTGATTTTTTACAGAGAGGAAGAGAGAGGGATAGTTAGAAACATTGATGAGAGAGAATCATCGACCAGCTGCCTCTTGCACATCCCCCACTGGGGATGTGCCTGCAACCAAGGCACATGCCCTTGATGGGAATCGAACCTGGGACCTTGCAGTCCGCAGACCAAAGCTCTATCCACTGAGCCAAACCGGTTTCGGCCTTCCTCCTCCTCCTCCTCCTCCTCCTCCTCCTCCTCCTCCTCCTTCTCCTCCTTCTCCTCCTTCTCCTCCTTGTCTTTTTTTTCCTTTTTTTCTTTTTGCTGCAAACAGCTTTATTGTTTCCATTTGGTCCAATGCATGGGAGTGGGCTACAGGGTGGTGAAAAGAAAGGTTAGCCAAAACCGGTTTGGCTCAGTAGATAGAGTGTCGGCCTGGGGACTGAAAGGTTCCAGGTTCGATTCCGGTCAAGGGCATGTGCCTTGGTTGCGGGCACATCTGGGGGGGGGGGTGCAGGAGGGAGCTGATCTATGTTTCTCTCTCATCGATGTTTCTAACTCTCTCTCTCCCTTCCTCTCTGTAGAAAAATCATTAAAATATCTTTAAGAAAAGGAAAGAAAGGCTAGGGGTTTGGGGAGAGACTCATGCAAAAGCCAGACGGGGGAGGGGGGTGCAGAGTGTCCCTCGCAGCAGCTGGGCTCCAGAGGCCTCGGTGCTCCTGTGGGGCCGGAGCCTTCCACGCCCAGCCCAGGCCGCCACCCGGCCCGGTGCGTCAGGTCGCCATCGTCCTGATGAGTCCCCCCTGCTCACCGGGACGTGGCTCCAGGGCGCCAGAGCGAGGGCCTGCGGGTCCCCACGGGCCTGGCCAGGTTCCCCCCCAGGAGGGGGAGGCCCCAGGCGGGAGAGCCAGGCTGGCGTGGCGTCTACAGGAGTCGCCGGGCTCTGCTCTGCTTCTCCTCCGCCAACTGCAGAGGCCGCGGCTCCGGAGCCGCCCGTGTGGTCCGCACAGAAGCCGGAGGCCGGTGCGCGGCTGGGGGGGCCATGGCGGGGGCGGACACAGCCTGCCTGGGGTGATGCTGAGGAAGGAGTCGTGGTCGTGGCCGTCCGGCAATGAGGGGTGAGGCAGGAATGGTGCTGGCTGGTCTCAGGTGGTCCGGAAGGCGGAGACTGGGCAAGAGGCTAGGGGAGGTCGGGCTGGAAGGAGGGGTGCCCTGGGCCTGCTCCATCGGCACACACGGGGCTGCAGACACCCCTTTCCCCCCAGTTAGTCCTGCAGTCACAGGCTGGCCTCAGGTGCCCACCTCTAAAAGGGGGTGAGTGGCCGAAATCAGTGTGGCTCAGTGGATAGAGCGTCGGTCTGTGGACTGAAGGGTCCCAGGTTCGATTCCGGTCAAGGGCATGTACATTGGTTGCGGGCACATCCCTGGTTCTGGTGTGCAAGAGGCAGCTGGTCGATGTTTGTCTCTCATCGATGTTTCTAGCTCTCTATCTCTCTCCTCTCCCTTCCTCTCTGTAAAAAAATCAATAAAATATAATTTTTAAAAAAGGGAGGGGAAGGAGTGGAGGTTCAGACTCCAGCCCCCATGGCCCCGGGCTCCCCCGGCCTGCTCCTGAGGAGTGTCTGCCGTGGAGGCCGGGCTCTCCTCAGGCCCAGCCCTGTGGCCAGACGCTAAGCCAGGGGCCAGTGAGGGGCGGGCCTGTCCCTCCCCCTGCCCCCAGCGCCCCCAGCACCCCCAGACCAGGGTCAAGCAGGGCAGTCCGGGCAGCAGGAGCCCTCGCACCCGTGGGACCTGGGCCTGATGCCTCACCTGACCTCTGGGTGGCCAGCTGTGGGGTTCTGACCAGTAGGGATGGGGTTCCTCACGGGCCGGGGCAGAATGACAAGTCACACTTGGGGGGCCTCTGAGGCCCAGCCAGCACCGCTCCAGCCCACCCAGGAGCGATCCCTCCAGCTCTCCCCTGGAAGCAGGCCTGGCTGGCCCAGCACGTGGTGCAGATAAGCCGTCAGCCAGCCAGTCCTCCTGCCTGTGCCCCTTTCCCCTCCCCTTCTCCCTCCCCCTCCCCACTGCCCTCGGGCCTCCTGGCTCCTGGCCTCGGGGCCTGCCGCCCCCTTTCCCCCCACACCCTGGCCCTGAGCCTGCTGGGAGTGTCCGAGGAGCTGCCTGGTATGCCGAGGACCCATGGACCCTGGGGCAGGAGGCTTGGGGGGGGAAGGCTTTGGCGGCAGCACTGGCAGGGGTCAGCTGCCAACCAACAAGCTGTAGGGTGGGTGTGGGGAGGTGAGGACATCACATGGATAGGGATAGGGCAGGGCCTGCCCGTCCTCCTGCCAACTCCTTCCTGAGGTTCAGAGGCCTCGGCTCTTGGAGAAGGAATTCCCTTCCCGCAGGGGCAGCCCGGGCCCTCACTCTGCCCAAGGCTGCCCTCCCCGCACGTGCCAGGCTAACGGCCCTGGTGCTGGTCTCCGCTGCCAAGAGGAGACAGTCCCACCGTGGGCTGCCCATCCCGCTCCCACCATGATGCGGGACCAGCCAGGTTGCCCGGGCCCTGGTGGCCGGCGGGCTCTGTGGTGCGGGCCTCCAGCCGAGCCTGGACACCAGGCCGCGATCAGTAAGAAGGACAGGAGCGTCTTCAGGCAGTGCACGGCCTGGCAAGGTGCCTCGACCTGCTGGCAGCTGAGGCCGAAGGGCTGAGCCTGCAGGACTGGGCCGCCAGGGGGCGGTGGCAGGAGTGGCAGAGGGTCTCTGGCAGCCTCTCCTCCTTCCCCCCTCCCCGCCCGGTTTCTATGAATATGCTGGGTTCCCCCGAGTATAATCTGTGATTCCTACCCCTCGGTGTTCCGGAGGGAATGAGCAATGACCTACAGAAAGTGAGAAACCACTGCCTCATACAGCAGTCATAGGTAGCATGGGCAGTCCAGAATGCGGAGACCTGCCTGTACCCAATCCCAGGGCCTTCGGGGTGGTCATTGGGCATCGGACACAGCTACGAGCTTCCTGGCGGCAAGGCATAAAGGGGTGAGAATGGCCTTTGGAGCCTCCCTATCAGACCAAGGCGAGCCCACCAGGCAGCTAGGATGCAGTTCTATCTGGGACTCAGCGGTCCCGCACAGTGGCTGTCAGGCAGTCTCTGTGGGCAGCCACAGCTGTGCCCCGGGGTGGGGCGGATGGGGTGGAGGGCAGCCTGTGCATTCCAGACCTCAGGGCCCAGGGCCCGGGATCCTACAGTCAGAGTCCCCATTCCACATTCCAGGGTGGGCTCTGCCAGCGGCTGCTCTGAGGGCAGGGCAAGCCACTTCCTCTTCCTGAGTGCCGTCCCCAGGATGCACCAGGGGACGCGTCCGTACCAAACAGCCCAGCACTCTCTCTTCTCTTACAGATTTTTAAAAATTGATTTTTAGAGAGAGAGGCAGAAAGAGAGAGGAAAGCATCGATGTGAGAGTGTGACATCACAACCCCCATCGGGGATGGAGTCTGCAACCTGGACCTGTGCCCTGACTGGGAATCAACCAGCCACCCCCACAGGCATGGGGTGGTGCCCAAACCACTGAGCAACACCGGCCAGGGCCAGAGTCTTTTGTTAATTGCCTGCAGATATTTAAAAAACTTTACATTGATTTTAGAGAGAGGAAGGGAGAGAGAGAGGAACATTGATTTGTTGTTTCACTCATTCATACATTCCCTGGTTGGCCCTTGTATGTACCCTGACCAGGGGCCGAAATCAAACCAGCAACTTTGGCATATCAAGTCAACACTCTAACCAACCAGGTACCCAACCAGGGCTTTATATGCTGACATTTTATAAACAGACTAGAGGCTGGGTGCAGGAAAAACATGTGCTGGGGGTGGGGGCCCCTCAGCCTGGCCTGTGCCCTCTCTGCTGGTGGCCTGGGCCTCCCTCTGCGGGGCCCCACCAATCACATTGCACCCGCCTTGGCTGGCCTGGCACCAGTGCGTGTCATAACATGGAACTCCTGACAGTCGTTCTGCTGTTCGGTTGATTTGCATATTATGCTTTTATTATTATAGATTTGTTTCCCCAGCTGGGCGTGAACTTCTGGAGGGTGGGGACTGAAGGAGAAGGGACGAGGTCGGAGGTGCCCCGCGTGGGGCCACGGCCTGGGCCGGGAGGGGAGGGTGAGACGGGAACGCTGGAGAGACCTGCAGTCCGGGAGAGAGGACACACACATGGCTGTTAGAGCGATGAGGGGGAGGCAGGCTTGGTGCGGGTCAGCAATAGGGAGCCATGGGAGGTTCTTGAGCAGAGGAGTGTCTTCATGAAACTGATGTTTGGAGTGAGGCCCCTGGGGTGACCTTGCTCTGTCTGGCCAGGCCCAGCACCCCGTGCTCTGCCACCCGAGGTGTGTGGAGCAGAGGTGGAGAGTGAAGACCGGGAAGTGGTGTGAGTTGAAATGGCTCAGGCTCTGAGATTGTTCTGGAAAATCTGACACACTCTGGGTCCCCACCCCCACCCCGACCCCAGGGATGTGCCTTGGGACCTGAACCTGAGCCCAAAGACCCTCACTGTACAAACGGGGACACTGAGGCCAGAGGTCCAGGGGCGGCTCGGGGCTCTCAGGTGGCAGAGGCGGAGCCAGGCCTGGTGCACTGCCCTCGCCCCGGGGTCCTCCAGGCACGCCCTGGCAGTGGCCGGAGGGTCTGGGTCACTGTGGCACCCCCCCAGCCCTGACACAGATGCCAGGACGTGGGGAGTGGTGCCCTAATGAGTCACCTCCTTCGGTGGCTCACCCAGCCTGGGGCCGGGGAGGCGTTGTCAGAGTATTTTCGGATATTTGCCTTCTCAGCAGGAAGATGCTGTGAGAACACTGTCCCCCGCAGGCTGGGCACTAACAACGCGGCCGGAGCTGGGAGGGCCAGCGCTTCGGGGAGAGGTCGCAGGACACCCTGGTCCGGCACAGCGGCACCCCTGCCCTTCCCAGCTGCTCAGGGAAGGCCACTGTGAGCCACGCCGCTCTGGGCTCCCGAGAAAGAGCAGTGACAGAACGAGGCCGGCCGTGTGGCTCAGTGGATGACATCGACCTATGAAACAGGAGGCCACAGTTTCATTTCCGGTCAGGGCACAGGCCAGCGTTGTGGGTTCAATCCCCAATAGGGGGTGAGCAGGAGGCAGCTGATCAATGATTCTCTCTCATCATTGATGTTTCTGTCTCTCCCTCTCCCTTCCTCTCTGAGATCAATAAAAATTAAAAAAACAACAGCCAAGAGGGCCAGGAGGGCCTACCCTGGAGGGGGGGTGATGTGGTCTAGGCGGAGAGGATGGCACACAGCAGCTAGAGGGCACAGGGCAGTGAGAGGGCACACAGCAGTGAGAGGGCACACAGGGAGAGGGCACACAGCAGTGAGAGGGCACACAGGAGAGGGCACACAGGGAGAGGGGGCACAGGGAGAAGGAAATGCACCCTGAAGCAGGGAGCCCCCTGTCCCAGGCTTGGGGCAGGGGCGGTGAGAGCAGCAGAGACAAGTCCCCTTGTCCCGGGCAGGGCAGGGACTACTCAGTGTCCACGTCTCGGCTTCCAGGACTGGGGCCGTCCGTCTGTCCATCCGTCCGTCCTTCCGGCGTCTCTGTCCCTGTGAGTTCATTTGCAGGGCTCCGGGCAGGACCAAAGGGCATGGATGGACTCCCCCATCTTCCCTTCCTTCTAAGAGTCTGTGCGACTTGGAAGTCGCCCTCTGGACAGGCCCAGCCCTGGGGGGGGGGGGCAGGCAGCGAGGCACCGGAAGCCCTGGCCCAGCTCTGCGTGCCCCCCCACCCCCCGCCATAGCTGCTAATGGCAGCACTTGGGAAACGCCCCCCCACACCTAAAAGGATGCAGCCCTCATGGTCCGCCAGCCAGCAGCCCGATCCCTCCTGAGGCCGGGCGCCCTCATGGTCCGCCAGCCAGCAGCCCGATCCCTCCTCAGGCCGGGCGCTGGGCCAGGGGGATCGGAGGGAGGCCCTGGGAGAGGGGGGAGGCCCTGGGAGGGGGGGGGAGGCCCTGGGAGGGGGGGGAGGCCCTGGGAGGCGGGGAGGCCCTGGGAGGGGGGGGAGGCCCTGGGAGGCGGGGAGGCCCTGGGAGGCGGGGAGGCCCTGGGAGGGGGGGAGGCCCTGGGAGGGGGGGGGAGACCCTGGAAGGCGGGGAGGCCCTGGGAGGGGGGGGAGGCCCTGGGGGGGGGAGGCCCTGGGAGGGGAGGGAGGCCCTGGGAGGGGGGAGGCCCTGGGAGAGGGGGGCCCTGGGAGGGGAGGTGGCAGGGACGGTGGAGGTGGAAGAGGCCTGGGCTGTGGAGGTTCCTGCCTGGCCCGCGGTCCTTCCCACGCAAGTGGCAGGGGTGGCCTTCCCCAGACCCCCCTACCCCCCTCTCCATACACCCCCCCTCACTGCCGGGAGGACCAGACTTCTCCCCTGGGGCCAGGCTCGCTGGGATGTGTGTGAGGGGGGGTGGTGGTGGGGGGCAGGGTGGAGCCGGGAAGAACAAAGGAGCCTAACGGTTACAGAGATAAGGCGGGCGGGCCTGGGGCAGGGAGGGGAGGGGAGGGGAGGGGAGGGGAAGGGAGGGGAGGGGGGAGGCCCCTGAGGCGGCGCCCGTGAATCAGGGAATGGGGAACTGGTTCCTGGATGAGGAACCCTGGTGGAGACAGGGAGGTGGGCCTGTGGGGGAGGGGATGCTGTGCATTTTTACTTTAGTCCTCAGTCTCAGGAGCTGTCTGGGGGGGAGGGGGAGGGGGCTGGCGGGGGTCGGGGACAGGAACTGAGTGTGGGGGGGTGCTGTGCTGCCCTCCCCATAAGGCTGGCACCTCTGGGTGGCCGGTCCCCGGACTGAATGTTGACAGGCCAGCATGACCCCAGTACCAAGCCCTTAGCGGTGAGCCAGGCCCCTGCTGGCCAGGGACCCCAAACACACCTGGCCCCACGCGGGGCCTCCTGGAGCCCACTGCCCAGTGGGAGGAAAAGGCGGGTCCTCCAGCTGGGACTGAGGCCAGAGGAAGATCACAGGGACCTGGCTGGGGAGCCAGAGGGGCTCCCTGGAGGAGGTGACCTGTGAGCTGAGACAGGCGGACGGACCAGTGGCCCATTGCAGCCGGTGGCCCGGTGGGAGCAGCATGCCCGGAGTCACCCCAGGGAGGGACAAAGTGCCCCAAACCAGGAGGCGTAAGCCGGGCCAGAGCGGAGCGGGAGGACCTCGGGTCTTCAGCATCCGCCACCTCGCAGGCCGGGCGCCCGTCTGCCCTCCAGGCTGTGGCCCCGGGGGAGTTGCCTTGGGGAGCCTGGTTGCCCCAGGCCTGAGGCCAGCTCCTCAATCCTGCCTGGAGGCTTCTCAGATAAAGAGCAAACATTCCTGAAGGCGATTAGATAAAAGTGGGGAACTGCCTGGGCCTGTGCTGCTCCAGGGCTGAGCGTGACCTATGAGCCAGGAGGTCAGGGCTCCATCCCGTGTGGAGTGTGCAGGAGGCAGCCGATCAGTGATTCTCTCATCATTGATGCCTCTCTCTCTCCCTCCCCCCCTCTCCCTTCCTCTCTGACATCAATAAAAATATAGTTTAAGAACAAATAAAACAAAACAAACAAAAGAGGCAGAAAAGGGGCTGGGCCAGATGCTCCCCCGGGGCCTCCAGCCCTCCTGTGAGTGTGAACCTGGTTAAACTGTGCTGGGCGGATTTGGTGCGTCCATCCCCACAATCAACTCCAGGCATTAGCAGCCATCGCCTCGCCCGCCTCTCCTGGCCCCTGGCCACCACAACCTACTTCCTGTCTTACATATGGCCGTTCCAGACGGTTCATAGACATAAAATAAGGGATCATGAAGTCTTTGTGAGTGGCTTCTTTCATGTAATGTAACTCTTTCAAGATTCATTCATGGTGCCAAAATCAGTTTGGCTCAGTGGATAGAGTGTCAGTCTGCAGACTGAAGGGTCCCAGGTTTGATTCTGGTCAAGGACATGTACATTGGTTGCTGGCACATCCCCAGTGGGGGGTGTGCAGGAGGCAGCTGGTCAATGTTTCTCTCTCATCAATGTTTCTAACTCTCTATCCCTCTCCCTTCTCTGTAAAAAATCAATAAAATATATATATTTTAAAAAAGATTCATTCATGGTACCCCAATAAATTAAATTAAAAGTAAAATAGGGTGTTGGTGGATCAGTTAATTATAGGGTCATCCCCAAACACCAAGGTTTTGGGTTTGATTGCCCGTCAGGGCACATACCAATATTTCTCCCGCTCTCTAAAAAATAAATAAATAAATAAATAAATAAATAAATAAAATATCAATGTGAGAGAGACATCCAGACACATCCAATGGTTGCCTCCCACATGGGGACTGGGGATTAAACCTGTAACCCATACGGGTACATCCCTGGTGTGGGGTGTGCAAAAGGCAAGCTGGTCGATGTCTCTCTTCCATCGATGTTTCTAGCTCTCTATCTCTCTCCTCTCCCTTCCTCTCTGTAAAAAAATCAATAAAATATATTTAAAAAAAAAAAAAATAAACCTGTAACCCAGCTACATGCCCTTGACTGGGAATGGAAACTTCAAGGTGGTGGAGTGATGATCTAACCACTTAGCACCACTGGCCAGGGCTGTGTTTATAGCTTTTGCTCCTTATGCTTTGGGGTTGTGTTTAAGAAGCCTTTGCAGAACTCAAGGTCATGACGATTTCCTCCTGTGTTTTCTCCTGAGAGTTTTGTAATTTTAGCGCTTATGGTTAGTTAGGTCTACTTTGAGTTATTTGTTAACTCCTTAGGTAACAGATCTGGCAGCGGGCCTGGTGCTGCCTGTGATTTTGGAGGTGCGCGCACGCTGCTCGGCGATCCCTCCAGAGCTGGGAGCGTCCTGCCTTGCACGGGCGGGCAGCGGTGCAGCCATTTCTTACAGGGAAGAAAATGCTGACTGCGGTCAGGCTCAGTGAAATGGCGCTGTAAGTAACCTCCGCGGCCCACGGGCCCTCCACATCCTGTCCGCGGACTTCAGGTTAAAACTCCTGGGGATGCCGGCCGGCGTGACCATGAGGCTGAGCATCGACCTATGAACCAGGAGGTCATGGTTTGATTCCGGTCAAGGACACATGCCCAGCTGGGACTGGTTTGGCTCAGTGGATAGAGCGTCCACTTGGGGACTGAAGGATCCCGGGTTCGATTCCGATCAAGGGCATGTACCTTGGTTGCGGGCATATCCCCAGTAGGGGGTGTGCAAGAGGCAGCTGATCGATGACTCTCTCTCATCAATGTTTCTAACTCTCTATCTCTCTCCCTTCCTCTCTGTACAAAATCAATAAAATATATTAAAAAAAAAAAAAAAAAAAAAGGGCACATGCCTGGTTATGGGCTCAATCCCCAGTGTGGGTTGTGCAGGAGGCAGCTGATCCATGATTCTCTCTCCTCACTGATGTTTCTATCTCTCTCTCCCTTCCCCTTCCTCTCTGAAATCAATAAAAATATATATAAAAACAAACAAACAAACAAACAAGCAAAAAAACCCCGAACTCCTGGGGTAGCAAAATTCCTGCCCAAAGCCTATATTTCTGAATTGTATTTTGGGGGTTTGAAACGTCCAAGACTGGCTTCAGGGTGGGTTTCTGGTTCCCCCAGCCCAGGCCACCACTCTTGATCTGGCTCCAGCTGTGGGGAAGTTGTTCCTTGCTTAGAAGTATTTTCTAAGAAGCCATCCAACAATACTAATGCTAAAACTAAAAAATTGGCCCTGACCAGTGTTCTAAGTGGTTAGAGCACCAGCCCTCACACCAAAGGGCCAAGGGTTCAATTCCTGATCAAGGGCCATTCAGGTTTGATCCCTGGCATGTGCCAGAGACAACCAGTTGATGCCTCTCTCTCTCTCTCTTGTTCCCCATCTCTCCCTCTGCTTCCACCCTTCCACCGGGGATGTGCCCGCAACCAAGGTACATGCCCTTGACTGGAATCGAACCTGGGACCCTTCAGTCCGCAGGCTGACGCTCTATCCACTGAGCCGAACCAGTCAGGGCCCACCCTTCCACTTTCTAAAAAGCAATGGAAAAATATCCTCTGGTGAGGATTAACAACAAAAATTCCCTGGCCAGGTAGCTCAGTTGGTTAGTGCATTGTCCCAATATACCAAGGTTGTGGGCTTGATCCAAAATCAGGGCTTATACCAAAATCAACCAATGAATGCATACACAAGTGGAGCAACAAATCCATGTTCCTCTCTCTCTCTCCCCCAAAAAAGAAAAATATCAATAAATAAAATAAAAAATAACACTAAAAATAACTGAAAAAAACCAAACAAACCCACAACCCTGCATAATTAATCATTATGAACACTCTGTACAATCAGTGTTCATCCGCCCCCTTGCCCTCCAGCCTCCGGTGTGCCGGGAGGCCCAGGGCTGCAAACTCTGTGGCCGAGACCTGCCCTCTTCCCTCGCCAGCTGCTGGGAGCCTCAGTTCCCTCCACTCTGGGCATAGATGCGCCGTCATAACCGTTCACCTGGTGGGATCACCGGGCGGATTACTAGAGCTGAGAGTGGGACGGGCACAGCCACACCCGGACGACAGCTGTTGTCGTAAGCCTTTCCCGAGAGAGACTGGGATGCTGTGTCTTGGCTTGCATGCTCCTTCCTGTTCTGCACGGGGTGAGGGATGTCTGGTTATTTGTATCATTCTGGACTCGGAGTTGTAACAGAAACTCCAAGTTGCTCACTTCAGAGGCCCGGATTCCAGGACTGTTGGTGGGGGGCACTGGGAGGGTTCACAGATCCTATCAGGACAGCCCTCCCGCCGCAGGCTGCGGTAGGTGGGGTTTCCAGGGGCAGAGCCGCTCTCCAGGGCACCTCCTCCAGCCTTTCCCGGGCCTGGGCCCAGGCTCCCGAGAGACCTCTTCCCCAAGGATCCAGTGCCTGATGGGCTTTTATTGGGCTGGCCAGGTCACGTGTCCACGCCTGAGCCAATCGCTGCCGCCAGAGGGCTGGGGCGCGCTGATTGGCCAGGCCTGGGGCACGTGCTGGGGTGGGGCCGGCCTGCCAACACCTGGTCCGGAGGAGGCTGTAGAGGAGGGCAGGAGCTGGGCTGGGCGGCCCCAGGCCCTGGCCCCCGTTATTTGACCTCTTGGTCAGGCCCCCCTATTCCAGGAGCCCCCCCTCTGTGCACCCACAGCGCCCTGACCTTAATTTCCTGTCTCATTTCTCAATGAATGTTTAACAGGCGCTAGGCACAGAGCAGGGGGGCCAGAAGGAACCCTGACAATCACGGCCTGAAGGAGGGGGTGGAGGCAGCAGAGGGAGCTGAGGGGGTGCTCTGTGCGGTGGGAGAACGAGGGGATTTCGGGGAGGCGTGTGGGCTCAGGTGAGGAGGCTGGGAAGGTAGGGAGTGGAGAAGGCAGGTATGGACGCATTTTTAAAAATCTTTGTTTAAAGTATTACATGTCCTCCTTTCCCCCCATCAACCCCCTCCAGCCCAGCCTGCCCCCGGCCCTCACCACTCTCCCTGCTGTGCCATGGGCCATGCATGTGCACACATGGTCTCTGGTTGGTCACCTCCCATCCACCTTTCCCGCCCTCCTTCCGAGATTCCCCACTCTGCTCCATGCTTCCATGTCTCTGGGTCCACTCTGTTCATCAGCTTATTTTGTTCATTAGGTTCCACATATGAGTGAGATCATGAGATGCTGGTCTTTCTCTGATGGGCTTATTACACTTGGCATGATGCTCCCCAGGGCCTCCACCCTGTCCCAAAGGGTAAGCTCCTTTTTTACTGCTGCGTAGTATTCCACCTTTGGCGTTTCCAGCGGGGGGAGCAGAGAAATGGGAGGAGGCAGGAGGACATGTAGCAGCAAGGGAGAACTTCCCACTCTTTTTGGAAATACTGTGCAGGGGTGCGAAGGTTGAAGGCTCAGGAGAACATAGAGGGGAGGGCAGCAGGGGGAGGGCGCCCAGATCAAGCTCAGGGGAGGAGAGCCCACAGGGCAGGGGGTGCCAGGCTGGGAGATCCAGGAGATGAGAGGGGTGCTAGGTGATGGCTTCCATTTTTTTCACTGAAGAGGGAGGTGAGGTCTGGCGCTGGGTGTGAGGGCAGGAGGGTCTGTGAGGGGTGGGCAGAGGGGGAGAGGATGTTGCTGAAAAACATGGTGAGCTGCTGACTCTGTGAATTTGTGAAGTTTATCACAAATTCCCAATCAGAAAGGTTGTCTGTACCCCATACCCACACCCACCCACCAGAGCTATAGGCACTGGAGCTTCAGGCCGGGCAGGAGCGGTTGGAGGGCTTCCCGTGGAGGAAGGGAGGAGGAGCTGGGAGGCCAGGAAGTAGTATTGTTATCTGTTTCACTGATGGGGAAGCTGAGAGGTTCAAGGCCAGTGCAGTACCCAAGTGGCCTTGGGGTCAGACCAGCCAGTACAGGGTCTGTTAGGTGCTCATGTGTTTGTTGAGAAATGTGAATGGTGGGACAGCCCAGTGATGTATCCACAGTCTATTCCAGGTGCCAGGCACCCCAAGCTTGGAGCTGGTGGGTGGGGCTGGTGACTTCCCACCCTAAGACATGACTCAGGGTTACCTGTGCCCTCGTAGGCCAGTCTTTCCAGAGCTCAGTGGTAGAACTTCAGACACCCACTGAGCATCCCACTCTTTGCCCCATTTCTCAAGCAGTGCTCACTTCCAGATAAGTCACAGCCCTGGGCCACCAGCCCCTGGGGAATGCCACCTCAGACCTCTCCCCTGGCTTTGCTGTCTACACCCCACCCAGGCCAGCAGGCAGGGGGTGCCAGGATCTCACCCCTGCACTGCCTGCGGCTCTCCGAGGCCAGGCTCCCCCTGGAAGGGCAGACCCGTCGGGCTGTGAACTCGGTGGGGACGGGATCCTCCTGGGGAAGGGAGGGCTCCCAGCCCTTTATCTCAAAGCCATGTAGGCAGGAGCCAACCTGGCCACTTCTCTGAAGTTGTTAATAATGGTTCATGCTGGAAAAATCACACAAAACAAAACAAAAGCACACCATAGAAGCGAACAGTAGTTATTTGGGCTATAAAACCATAAAACTCCAGATTTCTCCCGGTGGCTATTTATAACCCTGAGCTGGTGTAAACTGTGCCCATATTAAGCTCAGGTTTGAAGTAACTTAAAAGGAAAATAGCCGTCGCTGCATTTACAAAATTCAATTATAGACCTCTCGCTTGCTAATTGCGGACCAACAGCCTGGGGGTGGGAGTGGGGCGGACGCCGACCCTCCAGGACCCTAAGGCCCCGCGGTCGGTCTGGGGGTGGGGGTGGGGGAGGGCAGGGAGGTCTAGGACGGGGTCGCGCTCCCTCTCGGGCCCGTGGCGGGGGGCGGGGGGGGAGCGGAGCGGGGCGGGGCGGCCGGCTGCGGGTCCGGAAAAGTGGCTCCTGCCTGGGAGGAAGTTGGCCCTCCTCCCCTCGCCCGGGCTTGGGATGAAAATAGCTTCTTCCTCTTCACCCATCCGGGCCCCCAGCCCCTTTTTCCAGGCCCCCCGTTTCTGCCTCCCCCTCCCCCCCCCCGTGCCTGCGCTGGTCTCTCAGCGGCGGCGGGACCGCGGGGACCTCCCGCCCGGCCTCGGCGGGCGCCCCGAAACTCGGGCGACTCCGGTGACTCCCCACCTCCCCCACCGGCCGGCAGGGCGCACCCCGCGAGCGGCCGCACCGCCGCCTTCCCCCCTGGAGGCTGTCCCCCGGGGCCCCCGCCCTCGGCACCAGGGCTCCCGGGCCCCGTGGCACCCCCGAACCCCTTGGGGAAAGTGGGGGCGCAATTAGTTTCTTTCAATTAGTTCCTCTTTGTATGGCCCCATTCAAACTGAATGTACTCCTCCGCGCGAGGGGAAAGTAGTCCCGACCTTCCATTCAATTTCTGCTCTCGCGTCGCCCACATTTTTACTTTTTAAGGCCGATGGGACCCTCGGCGGGGTCCCTCGCCGGTGTGGGGGCCGAGGCCGCCGGGGTGCGCGCAGGGGAGGGGGCGCCCCGGCGGCGGGAGGGGGCGGGGAGCGCTGCTCCTCGCGGCGCCGGGAGAGAGGGATCATGGGGCGTCGAGAGATTGCAAACCTCAAACCACGTACAGCGGGCGATACGCGTCTACCGAACCTGACCAACGGAAGCCCGCGCCCCGCCCCTGCTCCCGCCCCGCGCCCGGGATAGACGGGCGCGCCGAGCCAACCGGGAGGCGGCTCGCCGTCCAAATCCCACGAGAGCCAATGGGAGCGCGCGGGGGCGGAGCCGCTCCGCGGCGGGTTGGGCTGCGCGCGGCTTCCCCCCCGCGGCCAGGCCCCGCCCCTCCCTCCCGCCCGCTGCTCCCGGAGTAGTTGGAGCCCGTGAAGTGCGGGCGGCGATGAGAGCGAAAGTTGCGCTCGGCTCGGCGCTGGGGGCTTGAAGCGGCGCCGCGCTCCGCCCGCCCGGGCCGCCCCCAGCCCCTGCCGCGCCCGCCCGCGCCGCGCCCGCCGCCCCCGGCCCCGTCCAGTGCCGGCGCCCCCTCAGGAGCCGGGGTCCCCGTCACTCGCGCGCGGCCGCGGCCCCGCCGATGCCGACCATGGTGGAGAAGGGCCCCGAGGTGTCCGGGAAGCGGAGAGGGCGGAACAACGCGGCCAGCGCCGCCGCCTCGGCCGCCCCCGCCGCTGCCGCCTCGGCCGCCGCAGTCTCCGCCGCCGCCGCCGCCGCCGCGGCCGCCGCGCCCGGCAACGGGCAGAATAAAAGTTTGGCGGCGGCGGCGCCCAATGGCAACAGCAGCAGCAACTCCTGGGAGGAAGGCAGCTCGGGCTCGTCCAGCGACGAGGAGCACGGTAGGTGCAGCCGCCCGCGCCCCGCGCCCCGCGCCCCGGCCCCGCGCCGCTCACCGTGTCTGCTTCCCCGCAGGTGGCGGCGGCATGCGGGTGGGACCCCAGTACCAGGCGGCCGTGCCCGACTTCGACCCCGGTGAGTAGCGCCGCCGCCGGCCCGCGGGCAACTTTCCGTGCGCGCCCGCCGTCCGCGGCGAGAACAGCAGCGCGGGGCCGCCCGGCCGGCCGCCCCTGCCCGGCCCGGCGGTGCCGGTGCGGACGGGCTGCGGCGCCTCGGCCGCGGGAGGGGCCGTGCGGGAGAGCGAGCATCCCGCGAGCCGGGCCCTGGCGGCCTGGGCTCCGGGGCCTCCCCTGCGGCGGCCGCCCCGCCTCCGAGGCCCGGGCCGCAGGGGCCGCCCGCCGGTGCGCCCCCGCCCCTCCTCTGCGGGGGGACCTGCCGCGCCGCAGCCCGGCCGGAGCTCCGCGCCCGAGCCCGCCTGCCCCGCGGCTCCTCCCGCGGCTGCTCCGCGGAGCCGGCGGTGCCGGGGCGCCAGACAAAGGAATCGGTGGGTTCGTGCACGCGGTCCGGCCGCTCCCGAGGCTGCGGGCGGCGACCCCGTCCCGGAGGACGCGGCTGACCGTCCCGCCGGCCCGAGGAGCCCGGGGCCAGCAGACCCCGCGGGCGGGAGGCGGCGGGCGGGAGGCCCCGCGGTCTCTGGGCGGAAATAGTGCCCGAGCGAACGCCTCTCCGGGGAGCCGGTGTGGTCCCGGAACGGCCTCCGCTCCCCGCGGCTGCTCCGGTGCCAGCCCGGGCATGCTCCGAGCGGGGACCCGCGGAGTCCTGGTTCCTGGCGGTGGGACCTCCCACCCGCTCCTGGCGCGGAGGGAGGCCAGCGGGGCTGCCTGCCTTCTCCAGCCGCTGGGGTTCGGTTCCTCCCTCCCCCCACACCCTCCCTCTGGTCCTCACGGACCAGACGGACTGACGGCCGGGACTGACGGTGACAGGACGGCGGGCCCCGCAGCCCCGGCCCCCGCGCGGCCGCCAGGGGAAGCACCGCCTCTTGGTCACAGCGGACCCTCTGCATCTGTAGGTCAAGTCCATCCCGTTGTAGCGCAGGGAGCACGGGCTTGCCTGTGAGTGTAAGTTGGCCAGTTTGGGCACGCTTTGGTGATGTCGGTCTGGAGAGCTTTCTTAAGAAGGAGGCCCGAGTGAGAACAGATGCCTGGCATTCTTGTGGGATCGATGCCCAGCTCCGCGTGGCATGGAGCCTGACCTTAGAGTTGTGCCCCTCTTTGGAACAGCTAATGTGTTTTGAGTTGCCCTTGCCTGTTTGTGGGGATAGAGACCTGCCCCTCAGCGGTAGGGCAGTGAGTGTGCTGCCGGCGTCTCCCTGCCCAGGGCCTGGGTCTCAGCAATAATAGTTCCAGGTCGCCTAGAAGGGCATCTGATGGGCATAGAGTGCGTTCAGACCCTGCTGTGTCAGGCTGAGTGCTGGGCACTGTGGGCTCAGTGTTCCTGGGGAGTGTTTTAGGTGTCGCTCACACAACATAAAGGTAAGGGAGAGAGGACTTCCATTTTGGAATACACAAGACTATTCCCCCCCTCAGTACTAGTGAGGAGTAGCATGGATGGAGACTGATTGTTACTATTTCTCCTGCCTGTTTTTTTTTTTTTTTTTTTAATGCGTTTTTATTTATAGTTTTTATTTAGAGGGAGGAAGGGAGAGGGAGAGGGAGAGACAGAAACTTGGATGAGAAACATGGATGGGCTGCCTCCTCTCGCCCACGCTGGGGATGGAGCCTGTAACCCAGGCCTGTGCCCCGAGGGGAATCCAACCATGACCTGTTGGTGCACTCAACTGAGTCACACAGCCAGGCCCTGCCTGGGTTTTGAATGCATCTCTCTCTTTCTGTCAGAATTTGAACAGGCAGGTGAATGTGAAACTCAGCAGAAAGCCCTTTTCCTCCCTGTGGTAAAGATGTGTGAGTAGAAGAAGTTGATTTCAATTTTTTTTTTGAAGTCAGACTTTATTTTCCCCCAGTCTCTCACCTTTACCCTATTTAGCTTTAAAAGCAAATGGTTAAGCCCTAATTGATTTGGCTCGGTGGATAGAGCGTCAGCTAAGGTCCCAGGTTCGATTTCGGTCAAGGGCATGTACCTTGGTTGTGGGCGCATCCGGTGGGTGGTGTGCAGGAGGCAGCTGATGTTTCTCTCATTGATGTTTTTAATCCTCTACCCCTCTCCCTTTCTCTCTGTAAAAAATAAATAAAATATATTTAAAAAAAAAAAAGCAAATGGTTGAAACCAGGAACCACCTATTAATCCCTAGTATTCCAAGGAAAATTCATTTCTCTCATCCCTGTAAGTAGTGAAGTAAGTGGCCCTGACATGCTGATTCAGCTCTTCTGATCTAATTAAGACCTAGATTAATTCAGTGATTTATGGCATAACTTGTAAGCATCTGTTTATAACGATGGAAAAAGTTTTATCAGTTTGATTTAAAAACAAAGCAGAATGCAGCTGAAACCGGTTTGGCTCAGTGGTAGAGCGTCGGTCTGCGGACTGAAGGGTCCCGGGTTCGATTCCGGTCAAGGGCATGTACATTGGTTGCAGGCACATCCCCAGTAGGGAGTGTGCAAGAGGCAGCTTGTCGATGTTTCTCTCTCATCGATGTTTCTAGCTCACTATCTCTCTCCCTTCCTCTCTGTAAAAAAATCAATAAAATATATTGTTAAAAAAAAAAACAGCAAAAAACAAAGCAAAATGCAGTCTTATACCTTTTTTTTGACATTGACTTTTTTAAAAAAAAACCAAAACCTTTATTGTTTAAAGTATTATATATGTCTCTTTTCCCCCCACTGACCTCTCCCCAGCCACCCTCCCCCCCCCCCTGTCAGCACATGTCCTCACCCCCCCTAGTGTCTGTGTCCATTGGTAATGCTCATATGCCGGCCTGTAAGTCCTTTGGTTGATCTCTCCCTGCCCCTCCCCCCTCCCTCTGAGGTTTGACTGTTTGATGCTTCTCTGTCTCTGCATCTGTTTTTGCTCAGTTTATGTTGTTCCTTGTATTCCTTTAACTGAGGCTTTCTTCTTACTGGTGTCTAGGCCAGCTTTCCCGTCCCAACTCCACAGCATGTGCTGCTGTGTCCTTTCTGCTAGTTCAGTGAGGGAGGCATGCTTCCTCCACCCCACCCGTGGCTTCTATCTTCTGGCAGAGCAGGGTTTGTTTTGACGTGAGTGTGTTTTCTGTACAAAAAGTGCGCGTTCCCAGGGAGCAGCAGAGGGGAAGGAGCTGGGGCTGTGCATTGGGTGGGTGGTGCTTGACTCCTCTTTCTGTCTTATGGCTGGAGGCTCACAGGGGCAGGGCTTCGGGGTGACTCCAGCCCTGTTTTCTGAACACTTGTTACTGTCCCTTCTCCCTGCCTTGGTTCTCAGTATCACAGTTCACATGATAGTAAAATTAAGACTCTTGCAGAAGAGGAAATGTTAATGGTACATATTTTTGTGGTAATGGGCCTTTAAACATGCAACCCATATTTGGAACATTGAACCCAATAAATTTAATCAGATTTGAAAATTGTGGTTGTCTTGGTTCAACTATCACTTCAGAGTTGACTGGTATTAAAAAATGTATTACCCTTTACTGTGGAATAATCTTACTGAAGGGGCATCTTGATCTGCTTTTCATTGCTTTTCATTGCTGGTTCTATGTACCTCTTTGAGCACATTATTTTCTGTGCTTTAGTTTCATCTTAAAAATCAGTTTTATAGATATCCTAAAATTCACAAAGAATGGTTTGTGAGTCACACATACTTTGAAGCAGTCTTCACCAAAGGAGAAGTCGGGGTGATGGTGAGTCTTGCGAGCGGTCACGTGTGAAGTGGTGTGCAGGGGGCCCCCTCGAGCTGGTGGTCAGAGGTGGAATGCGTGCCTCTGATTGAGAAGGTGATAGCAGGTAGCATCAAGCCGTTTCCCAGGTCATCATGAATCAGGTTCTTTCATCACTGAGTCTGTGGTGATGCCAGGCACAGTCACCTTTAATGTCCTGTTTGCTTCAGGGGCAGACTACGTGCTCTGGCGGAGAGAGTTGTGAAACCCGCTCACATCCTCAGTGCTGCTTGCCACCTGTGTGCTGACTTTTGGGCAAGATGCTACATTTTTGTTGTTAATCCTCATCTGAGGGTGTTTTCCATTGATCATTAGGGAGAGTGGGAGGGAGGCAGGGGTGGATGGAGAGACAGAAACATTGATGCTAGAGATATACACCCATTGGTTGCCGCCTGCACACACCCTGACTGGGGTTGGGGATCAAACCTGCAACCTAGGTTTGTGCCCTTGACCAGGAATTAGGAACCAAACCCATGAACCTTTGGTGCTCTGCCATCACTCTAACCACTGAGCCCCACCAGACAGAGCCATTTGTTTGATTCTTATATGTGCCCTGACTGGGGAATCAAACTGCAACCTTGTCATATTGGGACATAGCTCTAACTAACTGAGCTACTGGGCCAGGGCTCCCCCCCCACACACACACACCTTTTTTTTAAAAATCAATATTGTTCATATTACAAAGGTTCCTCATTTCTTGCCCCCTCCACCAGGTTCCCACCCCCACCCTCCACCCCCTCCCCACCCCCCATTGTCCTCATCCATAGGTGCACAGTCTATGTTCAGCCCCCCCCCCCACAGTCAGTTCACTCCCCTCCCGTATCACCGACTCTACTACAATGAACGGCTATTATTGTTCATCAGGTTTTTTAGTCTCCTTTTTTTTTTTTTTAATAAACTTTTACACTTCTAAGAATAAATTTTAAAATCTAATAATTTTAAACCCTGTTTTTTTTTTTTCTTTCTGCCCTGGGCATTGAGAGCAAACTTGTTTACATGTAAACTTGCCCTTAGGCTATCAAAAGGTGTAGCCATTCAAGTGTAAATGGACACATTGTTTAAACATAGCTGCTGGCTGGAATTGGATTACCTGTTCTGGGTGGGGAGGGCTTGTCATTCCCTTTCTCCATTAAAATTAAGGTGTTAGCTTTAAAACCTCTTTTTGGCAAGAGACCTTAAACTTTCAGAACTTTACATTTTTCAGATAATAAATCAGTTACTGAGCATTTTCTCAAATCAATAATACCTCCACATGCCCAAGGATACACTTCACACAAAAGACATTTCCAGATCAACCAACCTCATCCAGGCCCCACACAAGGCACTCACAGATCAACACCCCAGTGCTATACTGACTTAACACATCCAGATCTAAGCCTTCCTCATTTGATTCAGCAGACCCTCAAGTTCCCCCAAAAGTTTCCAGCCATGTCTGAGAGGCAGCCTTGGGGCAGAGGCAGGCGGGGAGTGAGCTGTTCCGGGCCTGGATGCTCTGGGCCTGGCCTCTGTTGCTCTGGTCTGTTCCACAACCAGCTGCTCCGGGTCTGGCCACTGCCGCTCCTGATCTGGCTGCTCCTGATCTGGCTGCTCCGGGCGTGGCTGCTGCTGCTCCAGGCCTGGCTGCTGCTGCTCTGGGCCTGGCCGCTCCCAGCCAGGCAGCTGCTGCTCCGGGGCTGGCCGCACCTGACCTGGGTGTTCCTGGACTGGTCACCATGGGCTTGGCTGCCTCTGTCTCAGGCCTGGCTGCCACTGCCCCAGGTCTGGCTGCTCCAGTGCTGGCTGTTGCTGCTCGGTTCTGGCTGCTGCTGCTCTGGGGCTTGGCCGTTGCTGCTCCAGGCCTGGCTGCCACTGCCTTGTGCCTGGCCACCCTAGGCCTGGCCGCCGCCGTTCCAACATTCTGTTCTTTTTTTTTTTTTAAACACATTTATGTTGCAATGTTGGCTGCTGAGTTGAGTTCTGACTTAGTCTTCGGTTTTTCAAGATCTTTTTTGTATTCTTTATTAAGTAATTTTACTATCCTTTGCTCTCACTTGATTTCTTCACATTGAAAACTTCTTCGGTTTCTTCCTCCTTGACCTGGAAAGTTAGCAGGTTGGCCTGTGGCACCCCTTTGTTCTTCGCGGGCTCCTGCGCTGCTTCAGCCTGTTGCCGGGGTCGACGCTGCCTAGGAAGCAGCCCCTGGCCTTGGCTCCATTGCCCGAGCTCAGCAGTCGAAGGCTTAGGGCCCCCCCCCCCCCCCCCCCCCCCCCGTCCCCTGGCGCCCCGTTGCCCTGGCTCCTTGCTGGCGCCTGGCTGGCCGGTGTCCAGCAGGGGCACCTGCTCCTCGTTGCGTTCCTCCAATCTGGAGCTTTTTTTCTCCTTCCCGCTAGGGGCGTCTAGCATCAGAGTCAACAGACTGTCCTCTGCGCGCAGTGTGCGTGACTTCGGGGGCTCGCTTTTCGCCATTCCCCCAGGACTCCACCTCACAGCCCCGTCTCCCTCTGCTTGAGCCTGGTCCCCAGGGATTGGCCTAGAACTGAGGTTCAGAGCAGTTGGGAGTGGGGCTCAGCACCGCCGGAGGTTTTGTTTCTTCCTGCCATGGCAATCCAGCATCAGGGTCAACATTCTGTCCTCTGCGCGCAATGTGCGCGACTCCGGGGGCTCTGCTTTTCACTGCTCCTCTGGGATTCCGCCTCACAGCCCCGTCTCCCCCTGCCCGAGCCTGGATCCCCAGGGTCTGGCCCATAACTGGGGCTCAGCGCTGCCGGTTCTGGGGTTCAGCCCAGGCCAGGGTTTTTATTTCCTTCCTGCTAGGGATCGCCAGGCAGGCACCCAACCTTCTCCTCCTCTCCGTCTGTGTCCTCTCCGTGTGCGCGCGTGCGTGCGTGCGTGCAGCATGTCTCCGTATCTTAGGCTTTTTCAGCTCCTCTGATTTTCCTTCTGGTTTTCTCTTTCTTGTTGTAGAATTTTCAGTCAGTCGACTACCTGTAGCTCTGGGCAATGTCCACTCTACATTTTAGTTGTATTCCATTGAAATTGTTGTGTGCTGCTGCGGTTAGGTGTAAACCTGAGCATCCATCTTGGATCTCCTCCCGCCCCCTTTTTTTAAAAAAATTTTTTAAATTTCAGATCAAGTTTCTAGATGTACAAAAGAAAGCTTTAATCCACCCCTGGGTCAGGGAAGTACACATTAGGTAGGTTGTGAGCGAGGGAGTTTTTTGCTTTGAACTTGTCTTTGAGAGTTAATGCTTTCCAGGCACTTCCTATGACATTCTTCTCTTCCATGGGTGATGACTATGATTAAAAGGTTAGCTAATGTGGTTGAGTGGTTGGTCATGGATCTAGGAACCAAGAGGTCACTGGTACAGTTACCGGTTAGGGCACATGCCTAGATTGTGGGCTCAATTCCCAGGGTGGGGCACACAGAAAGCAGCCAATATGTGATTTTCACTCATCATTGATGCTTCTCTCTCTCCCTCTCCCTTCCTTTCTGAAATCAATAGAAATATCCTATATAATAAAAGGCTAATAGCAAATTGTCTGGCTGGCCAACTGCCCTTGGCCCCTCCCCTGGCCATGCAGGAATTTGTGCACATGGCCTCTAGTATCTATAATAATAAAAGCCTAAGCGACCATTGGAACCAATGGACGACTGAACAGTCTGCGTGGGGTGACCAGGCCGGCAGGGGGGTTAGTGAGTGGCAACCAGAGGACTGAGCAGCAGGCTGCTTGGAGCCACCAGGCCTGCAGCGGGGGCAGGTGGGGAGAGGGGGGAAGCAGTTGGGGTGACCAGGCTTGCGGGGGGGGGGCAGTGAGGGGCAACCAGGCTGGTGGGAGGGGCAGTTGGGGCCGACCAGGCCAGCAGGGGGGCACTAAGGGGTGACCAGGCCAATGGGGGGTGCAGTTGGCAGCGACCAGGCCAGTTGGGGGGTAGTAAGGGGCAACCAGGCTGGTGGGGGGAGCAGTTGAGGGTGACCAGGCCAGCAGGGGGGTGCATTAGGGTGATCAGGCAGTCAGGCAAGTGAGCAATTAGGAGCCAGTGGTCCTGGAATGTGAGAGGGATTCCGGATTGGAGAGGATGCAGGCTGGGATGAGGGGGACCCCCACCTGCTCCCGTGCACGAATTTCGTGCACTGGGCCTCTAGTTTAATAATAATTAAATAAAAGCAATGTTAAAGGTCATTTGTACTGAAGAAATTTATACTTACTCTTATTCATTTTCCTTGGCATTATAAAGTTCTGTGGGGCAATTTAGTTTAAAACCGTTGTTGGAGATGAAACATCAAAGTTCTACCTAAGTTACTTTATTCTTTCCCAGTTTATCAAACTTTTAATATTTTCCTCTCCGTTACAGAGATTGTTTTAATTGACTTAATTTAACCTTCACTTTTTCTGAGCCTTTCTTCAGAGGTTCCATGCATAATTTAAAAGTAAGAAATAAGGCTTCTATTTTGTTCCCTTATTCTAATGGAAAACAATGTTTGCTGTGGAGTAATATGTTAGTGTTTATATTCAAACAGAGAAATCATGTGTTTGTCTGTTTCTATAAGTATAACCAATGGTCGCAAGACACTGGTGCGTGCGTGTGTGTGTGTGTGTGTGTGTGTGTGTATGAGGGCATGTGCCAGGGTGTAGGGGAGGCTAGAGGAAGGTCAGTGGGGAAAAAATGGAAACATATGTACTACTATTTATAATACTTTAAACAATAAAATAAAATTAAAAGAAATAAAATCAATTAAAAACAAACAAGCCAAAAAAACGGAGACCTTGAAATCCCGTTCTGGTGAGAGCTACTTTAGCAGCACAGTGAAGTCTGAGGAAGGAAAGGATTGTGAACCGAATGCTGACTTCATGATTGGGGCCGAGGTAATAATTCTTGCAGCGCTAAATAGCAATTATGGGAAGTACTGTGGTCCTAGAAATGATAGGAAGGGGCATAATTGCATTATAACAGTTTTCCTTTTGTGTTCCAGAAGCTAAATCTCTGGTTGATTTTTATGCTTTTTATAATATTTTAAAGCTGGTGTAAGTAGCAAATGTTTTGCTAAAATGTTTGAGAGCAATATTTTAAAATAACATAAAATAACATTAAAGTTATTAAAACCCTAAAACTACTTTTTCAAATTAGTCAGATTCTTTAAATGTGTGGATCTTAATAAAAATTGCACACCAGACCCAACTCTTTGAAATTTCTTGATTCCTTCCCTCAAAGTAATGAGAGAGAGAATTATAATGTCCATATAACGCAACCTTCTTGTGCTCTGCCATGGAAGAGGAGACCTGGCAGGTAGTGATGTCTGCCTTCCCAAAGCACCTCAGGATGGGATTGGCAGCGTGTCAGGGAGCCTGGAGGCATGAGGAGGGCAGACTTCAGCCTTCCATCGCCAGATGTTCCAGAGGCTATTCCTGGTGCAGGAATTGGGAACAGTGATGTGTTCATCACTTTATTTACTTATCGGTTCATTCTTACCGAGGATGTTTTTCCATTGATTTTTAGAGCGAGTGGGAGGGAGGGAGAGAGGGAGAGACAGTGAGACGTCGATGTGAGAGAGGCACATTGATGCAGGCGGCAGCTGATCAATGATTCTCTCACATCTTTGATATTTCTTTTTTTTATTTTTATTTTTATTTTTACTTTTTTCATATTTTATTGATTTTTTTTTTACATATTTTCTTGATTTTTTTTACCCCCCCTCCCTCCCACACATCCCCTCCCTCCCCAGAGTTTTATGTCCATTGGTTGTACTTATATGCATGTATACAAGTCCTTCGGTTGATCTATTATCTCCCACATCTTTGATATTTCTATCTCTTCCTCTCCCTTCTCTCAAATCCATAAAAAATATTTAAAAAATGTTCAAACAGAACAGAAAGTAACACAGTTATGTGGCCACCGTTGTGATGGAACACTTACCATTTGGCCATGTTTGCTCCCAGTGCGGCTGAAGCTGGCTCCTTCCCTCCCTCTGCGAAGGCGGGGATGTTACTCCTTGGTGTCCTTTGTATCCTCTGAGGGCAGGTGACAAAGGGAATGACATGTACAAAGGGGATTCACAGGTGTGAGTGCCCGTGCAGGGTAGGGAGTAGGAGAAGTAGGCAAGGTGGTCACAGCCTCAGAATGGATGTAGATGTGATAGTATTTATGTTTTCTTTTACCTCTGATCTTTTTGTTTTTTTCCTTGAAGCTGTGTCCTTTAAACTAATTAAATGTGCGTTCTGTAAATAGAATAATAATGTTTTTGAAACTAGGATACCAAGTTTTATGTTTTAAAGGTTTTTTTTTCATAGCCTCACCCAATGATATGTTTTTTTTAAAAATATATTTTTATGTGCCTGCAACCAATATACACACCCTTGACTGGAATTGAACCTGAGACCCTTCAGTCCACAGATCAATGCTCTATCCACTGAGCCAAACCGGTTTTGGCCATTGATATGTTTTTATTGATTTTAGAGAGAGAGGAAGGGAGAGAGAGAAACATAGATGTGAGAGAGAAACATTGATTGACTATCTCCCATACCCCAATCAGGATTGAACCTGTAACCTGGGTATGTACCCTGCACGTTGAACCAGCAACCTTTTGTATATGGGATGACACTCAGCCAACTGAGCCAGCCAGGTCCCAAGCTTTTGTTGTTGTTGTTAATCCTCACCTGAGAATATTTTTCCCATTGTTTTAGAGAGAGTGGAAGTGATGGGGCTGGAGGGGGAGAGAGAGAGAGGAGAGAAGGGGAATACACATTGACTGGTTGCCTCCCGCATACACACCAACTGGGGCTGGGGATTGTACGTGCCCTCGATCTGGAATGGAATTCTCGACCCTTCAGTTCCTGGGCTGATGATCTAACCACTGAGCACTCCAGTCAAGGCTCACATTTTATGTTTTTATATAGCCACTGATCATTCCAGTATTTGTGATGAGGTGCTCAGCCTGATCTACCCCATTCATTGGGGTCTGATAATTTTATTTTATTTTTATTTATTTATTTTTTAAAATATATTTTATTGATTTTTCACAGACAGGAGGAGAGAGGGATAGAGAGTTAGAAACATCGATGAGAGAGAATCATCGATTAGCTGCCACGGTACATGCCCTTGACCGGAATCGAACCCGGGACCCTTCAGTCCGCAAGCCGACGCTCTACCGCTGAGCCAAACCGGTCCTGGCTGAAATCTGATAATTTTAGCCTAACATTTTCCAAAGGAGGATAGAATTTTAAAAAATGAACTAATCTTTAAAAAGTAAATTATTTAAAAATTATTACTTCTAATGTACTTCTGTGAAAAGTGCAATATAATAGAAATGTCTCATTCTTGGACTGCCTTGGACCTCTGTCTTGCTGCAATGTAGTAAAATGAGTATTTGTGTGTTTGAGTGTGTATGTATTTCCGGTTGAAGTATTTCTTACAGAAATTCCTTTTATTTTCATTTTCAGCTAGATGCCTTTTTTATTTTTGAACATATGGCGCTTTTTATATGCCCTATATTGATGCTCTAACCTGAATTAGAGCTTCATATGTCACCTGGTGAACTATGGCTGTGAGCCTTGCTTGGCATTCTGCTTGCTTAGCAACAGATCAGTTTCCATGGCGCTGCTGCCTTTGCCCACCACTGCCCGCGGAGCGGAGAGGTTGGGGTGGGGGTGCAGGCCCCTTACCCTGCCAAAGCAGCTATGAACTAGAATAGCTGAGCTTTCATTTAGTTTTGCCTGTTTATGTTTCTAGGTAATTTTTAAAGTGAGAGTCTTTTGATGTAAAAATTTTAAAATGATACTTTCTGCCTTCTTAAGAGCAAGTGGCAGTGGCAAAGTGGACGTATTGATACCGATGATGTGTAGATTCTACAAACTTGAATGCAGTTGAGACATAGCTAACAATAATTAAGTCAGCATTCTAAACATGCTGTTTCTACCTCTGTTGGACACATTTGTTGGTTGACTGTAATTGTAAAGGAAAAAAAAGTAACTTAAGAACTTGTATGAAATTGGAACTATACTCTGTGTTTTACAGTTTTTAGCTTTCAGGAACATAATTACCCTTAAGACATGTCTATTGCCTTGCTTTTTAAATAAAATTATTATTGATTTCAGAGAGAGGAAGCGAGAGGGAGAGAGGAACACTAACATCAATGAGGAGAGAGATGCGTTGACTGGCTGCCTCCTGCCCCCCCCCCCCCCCCCCCCCCCCCCCGCACACACACGTGCCCACCTCTCACCGGAATCGCCCGCAGCCTCCTGGTTCCTAGGTCAGCCGCGCAGCCCTGAGCCATGCGGGCCAGGCACCGCATTCCAGCTTGTGTGTGTATGTGTTTTAGGACTCGGTGAGGGAGTGGTGGACTGTGTATACTGCTGGTGATCTAAGAACACCAACTTTCCGGTCACAGGATATTACACTTACATAGTTTTCCTCAACATTTTCTCAACATTTGCTTAAGGAAAATTTGAATGTATACAAAAAATAGAATGTTAATGAGTCCTATATATCCAGCAACTAGATTTATTTTTATTTATTTATTTGTTTACTCCCCCCCCCCCCCCCCAGCAACTAGATTTAATAATTGTTAGAGTTTGGCTTTATTTGCTTAATAAAATGTTATTTGGTTGCAGTTGAGTACAGTACATTTCCTTTTGAGTGGCACGTGCACATGATAGAAAAGCAGTTGTGCTGAGGCCAGTGTGGCTCAGTGGATAGAACGTCGGCCTGCGGACTGAAAGGTCCCAGGTTCGATTCATGTCAAGGGCATGTGCCTTGGTTGTGGGCGCATCCCCAGTGGGGGGTGTGCAGGAGGCAGCTGATGGATGATTCTCTCTCATTGATGTTTTTGGCTCTCTATCCCTCTCCCTCTCTGTAAAAACTCAATAAAGTATATTTTAAAAAAGAAAAGAAAAGCAGTTGTATCTCTACTAGACTCTGTGCCAGGGGGCTACTTACTCTTCCACAGCGGAAAGCCTGCGCCAGGATGCTGAGTGCAGGGATGCTGAGTGTGGGGGAAGAAGGGGGGTACGGGGCGCTGGGGATGCTGAGTGTGGGGGAGGAGGGGGGTGCGGGGCGCTGGGGATGCTGAGTGTGGGGGGGAGGGGGGATGTGGGGCGCTGGGGATGCTGAGTGTGGGGGGGAAGGGGGGTGCAGGGCGCTGGGGATGCTGAGTGTGGGGGGGAAGAAGGGGGGGTGCGGGGCGCTGGGGATGCTGAGTGTGTGTGTGGGAAGGGGGTTGCGGGGCGCTGGGGATGCTGAGTGTGGGGGGGAAGAAGGGGGGTGCCGGGCGCTGGGGATGCTGAGTGTGGGGGGGAGGGGGGTGCGGGGCCCTGGGGATGCGGAGCGCTGGGGAGAGGGTGTCTGTGCTGGGAAAGTGGGGCCAGGGGAGGAGGGGCCGAACCTTTGAAAAGCAGAGCTTGATGCCACAGGGCCCTTTAGGTGGGCCTTGAAGGACAGATGGACCAAAATCCTTCGGACTGAGGGAGCACATGCTTATTTATTTACTTTATTTTTAAAATATGTTTTTATTGGTTTTGGAGAGAGAGAAAGGCGGAGAGAGAGCGAGCGAAACTTCAATGTGAGAGAGAAACATTGTTTGGCTGCCTCTTGTATCTACCTTGACCAGGAATTGAACATAGCCTGGGTGTGTGCCCTGACGGGAAGCGAACCTGTGACCTTGCAGTGCACGAGACGACACTCAACCACCTGAGTGACGTTGGCCTTGCCTATGTGACTTAATAACCCTGAAGACTCAGTCTCTGATGTGCGTAAAATAACACGCCTTCCTTAACGTTCGTGTAACATTTTTGTGAAATTATACGTGTCCTATTGACTATGCATTTTATTAAGACTTTATTTCAGAGAGAGAGGGAGAGGGAGAAGAAGATAGGAACATCAGTGATGGGAGAGAATCATTGATCGGCTGCCTCCTGCAGGCCCCACACTGGGGGTTGAGTCCACAACCAGGGCCTGTGTCCTGACTGGCAATCGAGCCCGGACCTCTGGTTCATAGGTTGACGCTCAGTCACTGAGCCACGCCGCCGGGCTCCGCTTTGGGGAGCCATCGTTCTTGGTCATGACCCGGCGGATTGGGAGCCCGAGCTCTGAGCATCCAGTGTGCAGAGAGGACTGCTGTGAGGGGGCTGGCAAGAGCGGGTGTGCAGAGGCAGGAGGGCTCGTCCATGTGGAAGCTTTAAGCCATCAGCTGAACAAACCAGACACCCCAAACTGAGTGCTGGGGAGGGTGGTGTGAGAGGGGGCTCGGGGGGAAGAGTGAAGGGACCGCTGGGATGACAGGGCGGACGTGGGCCCAGGAGGCCTGCTGCTCCTGGTGCTGCTGTGGAGACTTGGTGCGTCACTGCCGGGGAGCGGAGTGTGGGACTGCGCGCCCACACGAAAGGCAGGCAGCCCTTCCTGAGGATCGGCAGGGACTCTTCTCCCGCTCCCTCTAACTGGGTCCCCTGGCCTGTTTCCTTATTGTACGTGTTGCTTACCTCAGTTATAGTATCATCCAATTTTATTTTTTCCCTTAAATATATTTTATTGATTTTTTTACAGAGAGGAAGGGAGAGGGATAAAGAGTTAGGAACATCAATGAGAGAGAAACATGGATCAGCTGCCTCCTGCACACCTCCCACTGGGGACGTGCCCGCAACCAAGGCACATGCCCTTGACCGGAATTGAACCTGGGACCCTTCAGTCTGCAGGCCGATGCTCTATCCACTGAGCCAAACCAGTTAGGGCTTAAAAGAATTACAGATGCCCCCCATTTTCCTCCATTGACCCCTTCTAGTCCACACTCGCCCCCCCGCCCCAGGCTTCACCACACTGTGTCTGTGTCCATGGTTATATGTAACAAGTTCTTGGGTTAATCTCTTCCCACCCACCCACCCCAGTATGTCTCTGCTTTTAAGTAATTATTAGCTTTTATGTCTTTCCCCTGCCTGCCCTGCTGAGGGTGGGAACTGCCTATGAACGTTTGCATCCAGAGACCATGCATGCTAGCGTGGAGGATTTAATTACTCTATCGCCTCCACTGCCAGCCTCTGTGGGCCACATCATCTGTAACTCAGATTACTGCATAGCTTTTATAAGCCTGCTCTATGTGTTAAGACATAAGTTAGTATGTTCCTACAAAACCTCCCAGGTGGCTGCATTGTCACGCAGGTGTGAAAACGGAAGCCCTCACAGTGGCCTCGGAAGACCTGCTAATGTCGGTCTTGCATTACTTTTCGGACTTTATCTCCTTCACTTCTTTCACATCTTTGCTAGATATTACCATCTAGATGAGGCTTATCTTGATGCCTACCTATCCATTTCTAAGTATACGACTTAACGACCTAGCTGCGTCCCTATGATTCCAGCTATGTGACACTCTGGAAGAGGCAGAGCTGTGCGGGCAGCTAACAGATCAGTGGTGGCCAGGTTTGGGGTAGGAGGGAGGGATGTACAGGAGGAGCACAGAGGAATTTCAGGGCGATGAAAGGACTGTTTGGTGGATGCTGTAGTGATAGACACGTGGCTTTATTTATTTTTATTTTTATTTTTTAAATTTTATTGCTTTTTTACAGAGAGGAAGGAAGAGGGAAGTTAGAAACATTGCTGAGAGAGAAACATCCATCAGTTGCCTCCTGCACACCTACAATTGGGGACGTGCCCACAACCAAGGTACATGCCCTTGACTGGAATCGAACCTGGGACCTTCAGTCTGCAGGCTGACGCTCTATCCACTGAGCCACACCGGTTAGGGCGGCATTATTTATTTGTCCAAACCCATAGCATGGACTGCACCAGCGTGAATTCTATGGTGTGCTGTAGGCTTTGTGTGGTTATGATGTGTCAGTGTAGGTTCATCATTTGTTAGAAATGTCCCATTCTGGTGAGGGGTGTGGGTAATGAGTGAAACTGTCCATGTCTGGGGGCAGGGGATATATGGGAAATTTTTCTGCCTTCCTCGATTTTGCTGTAAACCTAAAATTGTTCTAAAAAAATAAAGTCTTCTATAAAAATGAACATTAACAAAAAATCTAGCCACAAACATCACAGTTAAATAAAATTAATACTGTGCTCACTTTGGCAGCACACACATTACAATTGGAGTGGTGCTGGGAAGATTGCATGGCTCCTGTGCTTGGATGACACGCATATTTGTAAAGCGTTCCTAAAATAAATACAATAAAGTTAATATTTATCCCCTAGTGTAATTAAATCTCCAGTCAACTTTTTTTAAATTAAAAATGTTTTAAATATATTTTTATTGATATCAGAGAGGAAGGGAGAGGGAGAGAGAAGCATCAATGATGAGAGAGAATCCTGGATTGGCTGCCTCCTGCACAACCCCTACTCAGGATTGAGCCTGCAAATCGGACATGTGCCCCGCCAGGAATTGAACGTTGGTGCTCCTCCCATTTCATAGGTGGAAGCCTAACCATTGAGCTATGCCTGCTAGGCCCCAGTCTGTTATTTTTAAAGAGTTGGTTTGTTTAGATCAGGATTCAAACATGATTCACATGTTGCATTTAAAAAAAGCTTTGTTGCCCTAGCCGGTTTGGCTCGGTGGATAGAGCATCAGCCTGCAGACTGAAGGGTACCAGGTTTGATTCTGGTCAAGGGTACATGCCCTGGTTGTGGGCTCAATCCCTAATGGGAGGGTGGGCAGGAGGCAGAGCCCCAGTGGGGCACATGCAGGAGGCAGCCAATCAATGATTCTCATCATTGATGTTTCACTCCCTCTTCCTTCCTCTCTGAAATCAATAAAAATATATTTTAAAAAAGCTTTGTTGAGGTATAATTGGCATTCAACAAACTGTCATATATAAAGTTTATAGTTTGACTAGAGGCCTGATGCACAAAATTAATGCAAGAATAGGCCTTCCTTCCCCTGGCTGCCAGCACTGGCTTCCCTCTGGCACCCGGGACCCAAGCTTCCCTCTTGCCCCAGCTTCATCCAGAAGGTCATCAGGAAGGACGTCCGGTCTAATTAGCATATTACACTTTTGTTATTCTAGATTAGTTTTGATTTACATATACCCTGTGAAGTTAATCACGATAGGTGACTGAATATATCTATCACTCCCAAAAGTTTTCTCGTGTCCCTTTGTAATTCCTCCTCTCACGCAGCACTGGCCTATCTGCTCCCTCGCAAGATGGGTCAGTTCCCTTGCCTGGCGCTTTAAGGAAGTGGCGGCTTTGACCATGTACTGCTGGTCTGGCTGCGCGTTTAGCAGTTATCCCGAGTTTTTCCTTTTGCTGCAGAGCAGAGTGTTACAGTGTATGGGGACACCAGCATTATTTTATTCATTTACCTCTTGGTGGACATTAGGGTTATTTCTGCTGTCTGGTTTCAATAAATGAAGCTGCTATGACTGTTTCTGTACAATCAGTGTGACCATCCCTTTCCTTTCTCTTGGGTAAATACTCAGGAATGGAATCATACCCTTAGTTGTAAGCTTACGTTTTTAAGAAGCTGCGAACTTCCAAATCGTACATTCCTCCTGGCACTCTGGGAGAGGTGTGGGGAGGAGGTGTGGGGGGGACAGCTGAGGAATTCATTGGTTGGCTCCTCCCCACTCCTGTCTCTTCATGGTCAGAGGGCGGCTGTCATAGCCAGCCTGTGCTCTGGGTTTGTAGCGTGGCCTCTGGGCAGCTGCTGGAGAAGCAACTGAATTGAGCATCGGAGCTGCTGTGGCTCCTGCCCTGGTGGGCACCGGGAGGCCACCACGGCCCAGCGGGCAGGCAGACAGCTGGTGGCCTGGAGAGGAGCTTCTGATCGTGCGGGCGTGCCAGCTTTTGCTAGACCTTGGGGGGCTGCTCCAGCAGGGGGGGGGCAGTTGAGTGGATTTGGGGAGGTGCAGGAACTGCATCCGTTGCAGCCTGCTAGTCCAGCCTTGGCCGGTCTTGGCCGCTGTTGGTACAGCTGACTGGCCACAGGGCCATGCTGACCCGTCTCACCTTGAAGTCTGGCTGCCCATCTCCCACATCGGCTTCACTGCTGGACACTCACCTTGACAGCTTTAACGTCTCACTTTAGCCCTTCAGTCCTCTCCGCACCCCTTATTTCCCTGCGGATGGCAGCGCCTGGGAGAAAACCCGCAGGCTCACCTTCCCACATCCCGCCTTTTCCTGTGACTGTGGTGCTTCCGGCCGAGGCCGCTCTGCGCCGCACCGGACCCTGCTGCCTGCCGCCTCCCTTCAGAGAGCACCCTTTCACCCTTCTGCCTCGCCGCGTTTTCTTCTCCCTGGGTCTCAGCAGTGTGAATAGGCTGTACTTTCTCCCTGTTTTAAAACCCCTCTATTTCTTTTCTCTCTTGAACACATTTCCTCAGGTTTGCCCCTGCTTCTCCAGAATCTTCCATAAGGTCACTGGTAACCTTCCTATCGCTAAGCCATGGCCAGCTGGCGGTCCTCACCTTACTGACCTCTTCACCCCAGGAGACCCAGTGAGTCACTCCTGAAAACTGGCTAGACACACTTCTCCAGAGGAGCATACACACACAAAACACATGCATGCACTCATGTTATAAGAGGGTGTGCAGTCAGGAAGCTGGAGACGCCGCAGGGGTGATGGTGTGGGTGCTAGTCCCCATCCAGAGGCTGCGAACCAGGTCCCTGTCCCTGATTGGGTGAGGGCCACCTACACTGTGGGGGCCAATTTATCTCAGTCTTCCAATTCAAATGGTAACCTCACCCAGAAACACGCCCACAGAAGCACTCAGAATATCTGACCAGTATCTCGCACACTGTCATGCTGAGTGACTTGTCATGTTGACTCACCAAACTAACCCTCACAGAGCCCCTTCTTCCTGTGACATCAGCAAGATCTGGTCCCCGTCACCCTGCCGCAGCTCCAGCTACCCCCCTTTCCCTGCAGTCCCAGGGACTGCTGGCTGGTCCTCCTCTCTGCTGCCGCAGTGCTGCTTCCCTGCTCCTCCTCCTCCTCCTCCTCCTCCTCCTCCTCCTCCTCCTCCTCCTCCTCCTCCTTCTCCTCACGTGGCTCTGGCCTCGCTTCCTTCCCTCTGCGGGGAAGCGCATGTGCGCAGTGAGGCTCTCTGGGGTCCAGTATCTCAGAGTTCCAGCTGCATCCCGTTTCCTGCCCCAACCTCTCTCTCACTGTCCTCTCACCCCCTCCATCTTCTCCAGCATGTTCCTCCCTGTCTGTTAACTTCTCCAGAAAGGCAGGCTGTGTGAGGCATGCTTTTTATTTTGTTGCCTTTATACCCGTTTCCAGAGTGGCGCTGGTGACAATGTGTCTCTCGGTAACCACTTCCTGGTTGTGTAAGGACATGGACAGGCACTCTCCCATGGAGCTTAGAAAATACAGGTTTCTGCTGTGCAGCTCTCATCACTGAGCACCTTTATGGGCGTGCGGATGCTGGGACATGTTTTTATAGACAGGCGTTCCATAGTCCCAAAGGCGCCTTGCCAGCTCAGCCGCCTCCCCTCCTCCTCCTGGCTCCGTGCACGTGTGTGTGTGTGTGTGTGTGTGTGTACACATGTACCAGCTCTGTGCTGAAGAGCTTTACAAAGATGATCTTATTTAATCCCATAACAATCCTCCAACACAAGAGGCTTCATCCCTATTGCACAGACCGTGAAACTGAGAGTTAGGGAGCTGAGACAATGCCCGAGGTCTCAGTGGGTGCGTGGCAGAGCCGACCTTGGGGTAACTCGATCTAGATCCTATGTTCTTGACTGTTTTTACCTGGCATGGCACCTGGATGTAGGAGGTCACCCTGTTCTGTGTCATGCAGGAACCGAGGAATCGTGGGCAGGCTGTTTAACCCCATGTGAGAGTGCTGTGTTTAAAGCACCTGCCTACATATCCTCCATACAAAGCAGCCGCTCCAGTTAGGGCTCCTGTCTGAAATCAGCGCCAGAATAACTACGCCATGAGCCTTGCTCAGCTGCAGGCCCCCTCGCCGAGTCTTCCAGGCCAGAACTGGCAGTGCCTGCATCGGAGGTCTGCTCTTTGTCTGGAAGTCAGAGAGCGGTGGCCATTGCCGAGGACCTGCCCTTTGTCTCTCAAGTTCCCACCAGCCGCGCGCCCCCCCCCCCCCCCCCCCGCCTCTCCCTGAGATCCCAGGAGGTGGAAGCTTCAACTGACAGCTGTCACCCATGTTCCTGGTCAGCTGGAGGGCCATCCCCTGGGCCATCAGCTGGGCCTGTCTTTTTCTAATGGGCGCGGTGTCCAGGGGGGTCAGATTCCTCACCCAGTGCCCAGGGCTCCCCAAAGCAAGCGTTCCGAAAGGGTCCCTCACAGTGTAGGCCAGAGCTGGCGCGCACCGCTGACATTCCCTTGGCGAACGTGAGTCACACCAGCCCAGCTTGGCTGCGAGTTGACTGCGGGGCGTGGGGGTGAGTGCCCCGGAGTGGGCTGGCCCCCTGCCTCCGCAGGGAGGGGCCTGTGGAAAGCTGTCCGGGTACCGTGAGCTGGCCCCTCCAGGACTGGGCAGACAGGGTCATGGCCGTCGTCCTCACCTTTGCCTGGAGTCCCACAGTGTGAAAACATGACCGTGGTAAGCACTGCTCTCATGTGTAATTGGAACATGGCTTCTGTACCAGCCCGGCACTCTGAGCGCTGCCCAGCCCGGAAGGCACAGTGAGAGCGGAGGGCTGGCTGTGAGACTGTGTGGCCTCCAGGGCAGCTCTCCGGAGCTGTTTTCCAGTGGATTGGACTCTGGGCCACGCTCACATGCTCCATGTGACTCGGAGCCTCTCTCCTGAGACGCAGCTCCGCCCTGCAGTTCGCGGTGCCTCCCCTGTGGGCGTGGGCACAGCCCCCAGACAGCCGCAGAGCGGAACGGCTTTTACTGGTTTTTTACCGAGAGGAAGAGAGAGGGATAGAGAGTTAGAAACATCGATGAGAGAGAATCATCGATCAGCTGCCTCCTGCACACTCCCCACTGGGGATGTGCCTGCAACCAAGGTACATGCCCTTGACCGGAATCGAACCTGGGACCTTTCAGTCCGCAGGCCGACGCTCTATCCACTGAGCCAAACCGGTTTCGTCTACTCTGTGCTTTTAAGGAAGGTTATTTTGTATCCAAAGCGGGATTTGTTCTCGGTAGAATATTAAATCCTGAAAAGTTGACCGAAGGAAAACGGGGGGTGGGGTTGGAGGTGGGGAGGCCAGAAGAGGCCAGTCGGGGGAAGAGGGCATACATAATACTTCCAACAAAAGAAAACTAAAGTTAGACACGTCGCCTTTCTGTCTAGGGAAAGAGATTTCTGAGACGGAACCTGAAGATCCCCTTGTGATGGAGGTGCCTCCAGAATACCTCACACCCCTGTGTACCACACGTGCTGGTCCCTCCCTCACACCCCCGTGAACCACACATGCTGGTCCTCCCTCACACCCCCGTGTACCATACATGCTGGTCCCTCCCTCACACCACCGTGTACCATACATGCTGGTCCCTCCCTCACACCCCCGTGTACCATACATGCTGGTCCCTCCCTCACACCCCTGTGTACCATACATGCTGGTCCCTCCCTCACACCCCCGTGTACCACACATGCTGGTCCCTCCCTCACACCCCCGTGTACCACACATGCTGGTCCCTCCCTCACACCCCTGTGTACCACACATGCTGGTCCCTCCCTCACACCCCCGTGTACCATACACGTGCTGGTGCCTCCCTCACACCCCCGTGTACCACACATGCTGGTGCCTCCCTCATACCCCCGTGTACCATACATGCTGGTCCCTCCCTCACACCCCTGTGTACCACACACGTGCTGGTCCCTCCCTCACACCCCCGTGTACCACACACGTGCTGGTCCCTCCCTCACACCCCTGTGTACCACACATGTGCTGGTGCCTCCCTCACACCCCCGTGTACCGCACGTGCTGGTCCCTCCCTCACACCTCCGTGTACCACACACGTGCTGGTCCCTCCCTCACACCCCCGTGTACCATACATGCTGGTGCCTCCCTCACACCCCCGTGTACCACACATGCTGGTCCCTCCCTCACACCTCCGTGTACCATACATGCTGGTCCCTCCCTCACACCCCCGTGTACCATACATGCTGGTCCCTCCCTCACACCCCCGTGTACCATACATGCTGGTCCCTCCCTCACACCCCCGTGTACCACACATGCTGGTCCCTCCCTCACACCCCCGTGTACCACACATGCTGGTCCCTCCCTCACACCCCCGTGTACCACACATGTGCTGGTGCCTCCCTCATACCCCCGTGTACCATACATGCTGGTCCCTCCCTCACACCCCTGTGTACCACACATGCTGGTCCCTCCCTCACACCCCCATGTACCACACATGCTGGTCCCTCCCTCACACCCCCGTGTACCACACATGCTGGTCCCTCCCTCACACACCCGTGTACCACACATGCTGGTCCCTCCCTCACACCCCCGTGTACCACACATGTGCTGGTCCCTCCCTCACACCCCGTGTACCACACATGCTGGTCCCTCCCTCACACCCCCGTGTACCACACACGTGCTGGTGCCCCCCTCACACCCCCGTGTACCACACATGCTGGTCCCTCCCTCACACCCCCGTGTACCACACATGCTGGTCCCTCCCTCACACCCCCGTGTACCACACACGTGCTGGTGCCCCCCTCACACCCCCGTGTACCACACATGCTGGTCCCTCCCTCACACCCCCGTGTACCACACATGCTGGTCCCTCCCTCACACCCCCGTGTACCACACACGTGCTGGTCCCTCCCTCACACCCCCGTGTACCATACATGCTGGTGCCTCCCTCACACCCCCGTGTACCACACATGCTGGTCCCTCCCTCACACCTCCGTGTACCATACATGCTGGTCCCTCCCTCACACCCCCGTGTACCATACATGCTGGTCCCTCCCTCACACCCCCGTGTACCATACATGCTGGTCCCTCCCTCACACCCCTGTGTACCATACATGCTGGTCCCTCCCTCACACCCCCGTGTACCATACATGCTGGTCCCTCCCTCACACCCCCGTGTACCACACATGCTGGTCCCTCCCTCACACCCCCGTGTACCACACATGCTGGTCCCTCCCTCACACCCCCGTGTACCACACATGTGCTGGTGCCTCCCTCATACCCCCGTGTACCATACATGCTGGTCCCTCCCTCACACCCCTGTGTACCACACATGCTGGTCCCTCCCTCACACCCCCATGTACCACACATGCTGGTCCCTCCCTCACACCCCCGTGTACCACACATGCTGGTCCCTCCCTCACACACCCGTGTACCACACATGCTGGTCCCTCCCTCACACCCCCGTGTACCACACATGTGCTGGTCCCTCCCTCACACCCCGTGTACCACACATGCTGGTCCCTCCCTCACACCCCCGTGTACCACACACGTGCTGGTGCCCCCCTCACACCCCCGTGTACCACACATGCTGGTCCCTCCCTCACACCCCCGTGTACCACACATGCTGGTCCCTCCCTCACACCCCCGTGTACCACACACGTGCTGGTGCCCCCCTCACACCCCCGTGTACCACACATGCTGGTCCCTCCCTCACACCCCCGTGTACCACACATGCTGGTCCCTCCCTCACACCCCCGTGTACCACACACGTGCTGGTCCCTCCCTCACACCCCCGTGTACCATACATGCTGGTGCCTCCCTCACACCCCCGTGTACCACACATGCTGGTCCCTCCCTCACACCTCCGTGTACCATACATGCTGGTCCCTCCCTCACACCCCCGTGTAC
The DNA here is from genome assembly GCA_963693515.1 of Pipistrellus nathusii. NCBI lineage: Eukaryota > Metazoa > Chordata > Mammalia > Chiroptera > Vespertilionidae > Pipistrellus > Pipistrellus nathusii. Next base: position 2,339,420 of record OY882858.1, read on the forward strand.
CATACATGCTGGTCCCTCCCTCACACCCCCGTGTACCATACATGCTGGTCCCTCCCTCACACCCCTGTGTACCATACATGCTGGTCCCTCCCTCACACCCCCGTGTACCACACATGCTAGTCCCTCCCTCACACCCCCGTGTACCACACATGCTGGTCCCTCCCTCACACCCCCGTGTACCATACATGCTGGTGCCTCCCTCACACCCCCGTGTACCATACATGCTGGTCCCTCACACCCCCGTGTACCACACACGTGCTGGTCCCTCCCTCACACCCCCGTGTACCACACACGTGCTGGTCCCTCCCTCACACCCCCGTGTTCCGCACATGCTGGTACCTCACTCACACCCCCGTGTACCATACATGCTGGTCCCTCACACCCCCGTGTACCACACGTGCTGGTGCCTCCCTCACACCCCCGTGTACTGCATGTGCTGGTACCTCACTCACACCCCCGTGTACCATACATGCTGGTCCCTCACACCCCCGTTTACCACACGTGCTGGTGCCTCCCTCACACCCCCGTGTACTGCATGTGCTGGTGCCTCCCTCACACCCCCGTGTACTGCATGTGCTGGTGCCTCCCTCACACCCCCGTGTACCGCACGTGCTGCTGCCTCCCTCACACCCCCGTGTACCACACATTCTGGTGCTTCAGGCCCCAGCACAAAGGCCCATGGGTCGCCCTCAAGCTTTTCGAGGGGGCGATGCAGTGCTGCGGTGGGTGTAGAACCATGCAGGGCTGGATCTTGCCGGTTCGTGAGGGGAGGTGTCGGTGAAAATTCTTGGCTTGAATGCAGTGTAGTAGCTCTGGATTAATCCTAACTAGAATGAAAACAAAACAGCTCTCTACACCAAGTGTCTGCAGATTTGAATCGTTGCCTGGCTGCCCCTTAATTGCTCCCCTGCTGGCCTGGTCACCTCTAACCACTCTACCTACCTGCCTGCCTGCCTGATTGCCCCTAACTGCCTCTGCTTGCCAGCCTAATAGCCCTTAACTGGTCCCCTGCCAATCTGGTTGCCCCTAACTGCCCCCCTCCCACCCTGCCGGCCTGGCAGCCCCCTAACCGTTCTCCCTGCCGGCCTGATCACCCCTAACTGCCTTGCTACCTCATGGCTTTATCTGGAAGGACGTCTGGAAGACGGCTAATTAGCATCTTACCCTTTTATTAGGATAGATGGCAGTCTTGTGAAAAACATTGGCATTTTACCTACCAGGGAACTAAGCCTGACTTGCCCAGTATTTTATGTGGTGTAGACAGTAATTGTCAAAGCTTGGATTGGACCTCAGACTTGCTGACTTAAAACTCCTGGTTCTCCACCCCCATTTTGGGATCCTGTACCAAGGTCCTTCCCAACTGCACCAGTATTCCTTATCTTCCACTAAGTGCAGAAGTTTAAGCTCCCTGGAGAAAGGTTCCTGTGTGTGAATTTCTGTAGAAAATACCAGGATCCATAGCTTTCATAACATTCTCAATCATTTCTGACTTAAAAGAAAAACGAATCTCAAGAACCTCTGCTTTATGCCATTAATAATTTTCTAACTATCATTAGGTGAATTAATACACATAAGGTACTCAGAGAACAGTGCCTGACATTGCTCTGATATTTGTTTCATATCTGCATGGTCTTCAAAACTTAAATTGGATGATTATCCATGTAATAGATTACAGACATACCAACTCCTTACCATTAGCAAAGTTGGTTTAATTTTTTCTCATGCAAGTTTAAAAGTTTTCTCCCATATATTATTTCTAAATGTTCTCCTGATACAAGAACATTTTAAGCTATTTATATTTATTAGAATGTATTATACATACATAATAGGAATGAGTTAAAGGCAGCTAGCTATATTTCTTCATAGTGATTTCATGGAGTGTTTGTGTGGATTTCACCATAATTTGACCCTACTGATGGACATGTTCTTGTTTCTGATGTTCTGTATTATTACCAATCCTGCATGATTGTTTTTCTGTGTATAATCTCTGCCCACTTGGTTAATTTTTCTGCAGAGTGGATTCCTAGCATTGGAGGAATTGGATAAAAATGTAGATTAAAATGACCAAATTACCTCTGTAGAAGTTATTTTGCATTCTCTGTGGATTTTGAAAGTATCCTTATTTTATGAGTAATTATCAGTCCTTTTAACTAATGAACTTAAGCATCTATTCATATATTTATGAACCATTATTCTTTTTGTATGTGGCCTATTTGTGACTTTCGTTTATTTTACTTAATGACTTATAACAACTCTCTGGATATTAAAGTAGCTAGCCCTTTGATGCAAATTTTGTGAATGTTTTTATTTTGATGATGTATGAATTGCTTGGCTCTTCAAAAGTTTTAAATTTTATGTAGACAAACATCATTTTATTTATAGCTTCTGGAATTGTTTCTCTTTAGTTTATACCCTTATTTTGTGCTATTAGAAGTCTTACAATTTAGGAAAAAGTTGAACAAAGGAAGAATGCCCGTAAAGTGCAATGAAGGGGGTGTCTCTTTATTTTCTCTTGTCACAGTGTGTCAGAATTTAGTGTTTTAAAAATAGTTCTTAATGTAGAAATATTCACATTAAAAATAATTGTCTCTTCCACACTGGGTTATGTACTTCTTTTACTTCAGATGTCAGTGTTTAAAAATATTGGTTTAAAAAGTCAATAAAATTTTTAACTTTTTCTGGATTACAGATTTAAAATATAAAATGGGTTTCTACATTGTGTTCAAGCCAATCTGACAAATCTTCCACATCAGAAAGAACAGTGTATCTGATTTGGAACAGCACACATTCAAACAGCCAGGGTCATTATCAACTCCCACGCAGAGCTTGTTGCTGAAGCCTTATTAATAGTGTTTTTAGAAACGTTGAGTGGGGATAGGTTTAAAGGCAGAGATTCTTTTTTTTATTTAAAAAATGTAATTAAAAAAAATAAATCTTTATTGTTCATATTATTACAAATGTTCCTCATTCTCCCCCACCCCCATTGCTCCCCTCCACCAGGTTCCCACCCCACCCTCTGCCCTTTCTCCACTCCACATTGTCCTCATCCATAGGTGCAGAGTTTATGTTCATTCTCTTCCCACACCCTCACTCCCTTTTCCCCCTGAGAATCATCAGTTCACTCCCCTTCCATACCTCTGATTCTATTATATTCACATTAATATTGTTCATCAGATTTTTTAATTCCCTTGGTTTTTAGATTCACTTGTTGATAGTTACGTATTTGTTGTTCATAATTTTTATCTTTATTTTCTTCCTCTTCCTAAAGAACCCCCTTCAGCAATTCATATAATTCTGGTTCAGTGGTGATGAACTCCTTTAGCTTTTTTTTTTTTTTTTTTTAATTAGTGAAGCTCTTTATCTGGCCTTCGATTCTGAGTGATAGCTTTGCTGGGTAGAGTATTTTTGGCTGTAAGTTCTTGCTATTCATCACCTTGAATATTTCTTGCCATTCCTGTCTGGCCTGCATGGTTTGTGTTGAGAAATCAGCTGACAATCATATGGGTGCTCCTTTATAGGTAACTACCTGCTTTGCTCTTGCCGCTTTTAATATTCTCTCTTTGTCTTTTGCTCTTGGAATTTTAATTATGATGTGTCTCGGTGTGGTCCTCTTTGGATTCCTTTTGTTTGAGGTTCTGTGCGCTTCCTGGACTTGTAAGTCTAATTCTTTCCCCAGGTGGGGGAAGTTTTGTGTCACTATTTCTTTCAATAGGTTTTTGGTATCTTGCTCTCTCTCATCTTCTGAGACCCCCATAATTCTGATGTTGGTTCTCTTGAAGTTGTCCTATACGTTTCTTACATTATCTTCAATTTTCTGGATTCTCTTGTCTTGCTTCTGCTGAGGAGTGTCTTCTGGCTCTTTATGTTCCAAATCTTTGACTTGATTCTTGCCATCTTCCATTCTGTTTTTAGGAGTTTATATAATATTTTTTATTTCAGACAATGTATTCTTTATTTCTAGTTGATCCCTTATTTCTTGTTAATCCCTTATTATTTTTAGTTGATCCCTTTTTATATTCTCATAGGTCTCATTTATGTTATTGGCCTTTTCTAGGAAATTCTTGAAAAACCTTATAGGCATGGTTTTGAACTATATATCCAGTCGCTTTTTGTCCTCCATTTATTTCGTTTGATCTGTTTCCTTGTCTTGGCATTTTCGCAGCTTCCCTGAGTTGGTAGCCTTAAAAGTCTCTGTGTTCAGCTTGGATGGGGCGGAGTTTCAGGGTGAAGCCTACAGCCTTGGCTTCCCTCAGCCCCGCCCTATGAGGTTCCTGAGTCTCAGTAATCCCCAGGGACCTTCAGTACTCGCTGCAAGCACCTCTGAGAGAAAGGTGCTCTCGATTTTCGCCTGCTACCAACCAGTCTAGGCTCTCCCCCAATGAGCCCAGAACTGAGGTTCAGTTCAGTTGGAAGTGGGGTTGCAGGTGGGGTTCAGAGCAGTCTGGAGCTTTTGTCTCCTTCCCACTAGGGCAATCCCGCGGTACAGTCAACACTCCGTTCTCTGCGCGCGCCTCTGGGACTTCCTTTCGCCGCTCCCCTGAGTTTCTGCCTTACAGCCCAGGCTTCCTCCGTATGAGCCTGGGTCCCCGGTCTGGCCTAGAACTGGGGTTCAGAGCAGTTGGAGCTGGGGCTCAGCACAGTCTGGAGCTTTTGTCTCCTTCCCGCCAGGGCAATCTAGCAGCAGAGTCAACAGTCCGTCCTCTGCGGGTAATGTGCGCACCTCTGGGACTGCCTTTCGCTGCTCCCCTGAGGTTCCACCTCACAGCCCAGACTCCCTCCTTATGTGTCTGGGTCCCCCGGGTCTCGCCCAGAACTGGGATTCAGTGCTGTTGGAACTGGGGTTCGGCACAGTCCTGAGCTTTAATCTCCTTCCCGCTAGGAAACGCCAGCCAGGCACTCAGCCTCCCTCCTCTCCAGCTTCATCTTCTCCGTGCACACACTGTGTCTCCGTACCTTAGGCTTTTACAGCTCCTCTAATTTTCCTTCTGGTTTTCTCTTTCCTTCTTGTCGTAGAATTTCCAGTCAGTCGACTTTACTGTAGTTCTGGGTAATGTCCATTTTGTATTTTAGTTGTATTTGATTGAAATTGTTGTGTGAGGCTGCAGTTAGGTGTTTACCTATGCCGCCATCTTGGTTTCTCTAAAAAAAAAAAAGAAAAGTAATTTCTTGATGAGATAGAGAGAGAAGCAGAGAAACATCAAGTTGTTACACTTATTTATGCAGTAATTCTTGTATGTGCCCTGACCAGGGATCGAACTCACAGTCTTTGTATGTCAGGACGATGCTCTAACCAACTGAGCTACCCAGCGAGGGCCAAGGGGGAGGTTCCAATGGAAGGCTATTTGGGACTTGTAGGGAGAGGTGGATGGATTTAATAGGAGGAGTTGCTACACATTGTTCCTACTGCTATAGTATGGTATCCAAGTTGTTTTTTTTTCATTTTTAAAATATTTCAGAGAGGAAGAGAGAGGGAGAGAGAAATGGAAACATCAATGATGAGAGAGGATCATCGATTGGCTGCCACCTGGGGGCCAAGTCTGCAACCCAGGCATGTGCCCTGCCCAGAAATTGAGCCAGTGCCCTCCTGGTTCTTGGGCTGATGCTCAATCACTGAGCCAAGCCCGCGTGGGCTCTATCCAAGTTTTGAATGCGATTCTCTTGGGATTATTTTCTTGATTTTTTCAGTTACCACTGTCTGTTCATGATTGTATCCATGGGAACATGAGAGGGATGACATGACATTATAACTTGTTGCTAAGGCAGATGTAGCTCAGAATGTAAATTTTCTCATTAAAAAGTGTTTGTATGTTTTACCTTTTGTAGGGGAAGGTAAGAAAACAGTAGTTTGGAATTATAACTGTGAAATTGTATAAACCCTTCATGTAGTGGGAAGGACTGATCATGTTGTTAATTCATCGATTAGCTGACAGGACTGATGTGTGCTCTCAGCCAGGCCTCTGGGGCTCAGGTCAGTGTTCACATGTGCGGACCAGCCGGGAACACCTATCTGCAGAGAGGGCCTGTCCGGTTCCGTGGTGGCTACTGCTGCGGCAGGCAGCCTGTGTGCTTCTGAGTGCGGCTTAGCCAGGGAAGCATCCGGAGATGGAGGGACTTTTCTCTTGTTTGGTTGAAATTCTAACTTTCTTAATTAAAATGTGTATAAAACAACTAAATTTCAAAAACGTAGAGTGTAATGTAATTACACTCCAAACACACAGCTCCCCAGAGGCTACCTTGTCAGTTTGTAATTCAAAGAATTATTTGAGTAGTTATTTAATAATAAACAGATACTATTCCTGCATTTCCATGTGTTTGCCGCTGTGGTCAGGGCATTATGGGGCAAGCTCAGGAAGCAGTGTTTATCACCTCCATTTTACTGAGCAGGAAACCGAGACACAGAGAAGTTAAGTACCTTGCACAACTTGTCAACTGGCCTGTATGCTCCAAAGAAAGCATGGCCATGTGTGATTTCTGCTTTCTCCCTGTGTCTGTCGCTCCTGTGAGCTTTGGATAGTGTAGCCAGTGTAGTGAGAAGGCTGGCTTTGCAGAGATGGCTGTGTCTTCACTTATTAGCTTTGAACGTGTGTAGCTGTAGCTCAGGCTTTTCTTGTAGAGAAGTTACAATATTTGAGTACTGTTGAATCTGCATTTTTATCAAGGGGAACCTTATATTTCTGAGCATCATTTGAGAGAACCTCCCTTGTGATTTGATAAGGCCCGTATTTGGGACAGGCAGTGGTATCGTTGGGACTCCATTCCTTTTGGTGTGTTTAGTTTTTTTACCCATTTAAAAAAAAAATATATGTTTTATTATTGATTTTTTTACAGGGAGAGAGCTAGTCAGAAACATCGACCAGCTGCCTCTTGCACACTCCCTACTGGGGATGTGCCCGCAACCAAGGTACATGCCCTTGATTGGAATCGAACCTGGGACCCTTCAGTACGCAGACCGACGCTCTATCCACCGAGTCAAACCGGTTTAGGCTGGTTTTTACCCATTTTCTTCTCCTTCTCTCCCCACTGTGTCTGGGCCCAGTGTCCTTTCAGTGTCTTGATCTGACAGAAGGAAGAAGTAGGAATACAGGAATCAAACGAAGGAATAAACTCCTTTGTTAAGTTAAATACCAATATCAACAAGTAAGAGTTGAAAACCTATGTTTAGTATCATTTTGAATGCAGTCTAATTTTGTATGAATCATAGACAAGAAGAATTAGAGCTGGGTAGGACTATTGGGCTTATTTGGCAAGAGGAAAATGAGAGTTCAGTTCCACAAATAACTGTTGAGCTATTTCCTTTGTTAAGTGGGGATCATATTTCTCTCACAAGGATGAATGAGGATTAAGAGGTATTCTTTATAAAAGTCTTGTCTGATGACTCGATGGTAATACTGGCAGTTACATTTGCTGAGCACTTAATGCACGCTGGCACAGTACGGGCAGAACAGTATTCTGTGACATTGGAGGAGGGTGGAGTGCGGGAGAATGGAGTCAGAAAGGCCATTTTAAGGTTTTATAGTATTCTGAACTTGATCATAAAGGCTGAACTAAGCATTAAAAATGGAAGAGATTAGATTTGGGAGGGTGTAAACAAACCATATAGGAAGGGAAGTGAAAAGATTGGGTTTTGAGAAATGGGATACTATACACAGTAGAGCAGTCTGAAGATGGCACTGATGTTTTGGAAACTGAGAAAATAGGTTAAGGTAAAATAGTAATTACCACGGAGGAACAGAGAAAGCCGAAACCAGCGGAGAGAGTGGTGCCAGCGGGTTGCTGTTCAGAGCCTCAGGAAGGCCGAGGAGTGCCGCCCAGGCCTCTTCAGGCTCAGATGGGGGCGGAGGGCTAACCCGAGGCGGACCACAAGTCCGGGAAGTCCCCACATCTGTAGGATCTGGCTTTCCTTTCAGCAACCTAGCAGCTGCGCTTTCCCCTCCGTCAGAGAAGGCATTCCTCAGCGTTTGAGCCAAAGGGACACTAGACTTTGGGGGAGGATAGAGAGGGCCGGGCCAGCGAGGATGGGAAGATGCTCATGAAGTGTAAGCTTGCACATTGAATGGTGGGAATCTCAGAAGACCCCAGGATTCTTGCCTCTGGCTTATTCCCTCCAGGCAGCGGTTGCCAGCCTTTCGGACTCCCGGCCACCAGGAGTCCTCGGACACCGGTTGGTGGCGGCTGTTCTCGGCACAGATAGATTTCTTTGGAGAAACCTGGCCCAGATGTGGAGGTCTGTGACAGCCCTGGCATCTGTCACCCTGTGTTCCAGGCAGTGCTGCATCACTATTGCCATCACTGCTCCTCAATGTGAGGTATCGCTCGCAGCTCCTGGTGGTCAGGATTTAGGAAGGGCTTAGCTGGGCCCGTCTGGCTGGCTTGGGTTTCTCTTTCATTTTCTCTTTTTCTGTCTTTTCTGGGTGCGGGAAAGCAGAGGAGTTTGTCTTTAGGCTGTGGTCACGTGGTGGCTGGAGCCAGAACAGGAATGCTGAAGCAGCCCGGGCTGACCGAGCCCCTTGTTCAGGTGGAGTCGCCTTCCGTGGCCTGGCCTCGGTCACAGCCGCCTTTCTGCCAGTCAGAGTGTGTGCGGGCTGCAGGGGAGCGAGCATGCATTCCTTCTCTCCATGGACGTTGAGTCAAAGTCAGATGGTAAGGAGAACCTGTGGGATGGCGTTCTGGCCGTCTTTGGAAAACATGGTTAAGCACAATTCACCCTTCATTGTAATGCATTCCTACGTCAGGCCAGTTATGTCTGTGCACCTCCTCCCAGTACGCCCACTCTCACCCATTACAGCAGCTGCTCTGCTCTGCGCTCAGGATCTTGTCACCAGTATTGGCGTTTATTGTGGTTGGCTCGTTGTGCTTAGCATACTGTCTTCCAGGGTCGTCATATTTGTAGCCCGTGTCAGAGTTTTAAGGCCGGATAATGTTCCATGAGATGGCTGTACACTGTATTTTGCCTCTCTGTTCTGTGGAGGACTCTGGGGTCACTCCATGTTTTAGCCATTGTGAATTCCGCTGCACCCTCTTCCGGACCCCGTTTTCAGTGCCTTGGGGTACACAGGGCTGGAAATGCAATCGCTGGGTCACAGGGTAATTCCGTGTAAAAATGTTAAGGTGCTGCCATACTGTTTTCCACAGCGTCCGTGCCACTTACATCCCACCACCATTGTACCGGGCTGCAGTTCCTTCACTCCTCAACTATTTCCTTCCTTCCTTCCTTCTCTCCCCTTCGCTCCCCCTCCCTTCTGCCTTACTTATAAAAAAATACATTTTTAAAATTATATGTTTATTGATTTTAGAGAGGAAGGGGGAGAGAGTGAGAAACATCAGTGAAGAGAGAAAATCATCGACTGGCAGCCTCCTCCACACCCCTCCCTGGGATCCCTCTGGTCCGCAGGCGACCCTCCCCACTGAGCCTTTCCTTTGCCCAGCCTGTGCCCCAGCTCTCACTCTGTCCGAGCGGTGAAGACCTGCCTCGGCCTCTCCCTGGAGGGTCATGGGGTCCGCTGGGCACATTTCCCGTTTCCGGTTTACTGCAGCCACATTCCCGGCCGGGGGTCAGGGCGCCTCTTCTCCCTTCCCTGCGGGAGGCTCCTGTGAGCCGCCTGTCCCAGAGCCAGGCCGCGGTCTAGGCTTTGTTGCAGCAGCTCTTCCTTGCAGGTGCCCCAGTCTGCCCCATTCACTTCCTGCCTAAAAAGTGACCCGGCCCATGAAGTGACTTCACAGAAGCCATGGCTGCCAGGGCCCGGAGGGGGGAGAGCTGGCCGGGTGATCCTGGCTCAGGCCACTCTGAGCTGGAGCAGTAGCAGTGGGCCCGGGGCAGGGAGGGGCAGCGTGCCCACCTGGGCTCTTCCCTCCGGGTCCCTGTGTGCGCACCGGGCGCTCGCGCAGGTGCCGCATGGTGCTCCCTGCCGGCGCCGGCGTCTGTGTCCCAAGAAGCCAGGCAGCACGGTCCTCTCCCACGGCGCCCTCGGGAGCGGAGCCCGTGTCTGCTGGTCACAGCGCTTGGTTCCGGGGAGGAAGAGAGAGCCCCTTCTGAGGCCGGAGCTCAGTGGCCCCCCTGTGAGAAGGTCCGGGAGCTGGGAGTGTGGTCTCCGCTCTCAGGGAAACACTCCCAGTGTGCGCCCTGCGGGCCTCGGTGTGCGCCCCTGCGGGCAGCCTCAGTGTGCGCCCCTGCGGGCACCCTCCCTGTGTGCGCCCCTGCGGGCACCCTCCCTGTGTGCGCCCCTGTGGGCACCCTCCCTGTGTGCGCCCCTGCGGGCCTCGGTGTGCGCCCCTGCGGGCACCCTCCCTGTGTGCGCCCCTGCGGGCACCCTCCCTGTGTGCGCCCCTGTGGGCAGCCTCAGTGTGCGCCCCCTGCGGGCACACGAAGCAAAAAGCTACTTTTTCGTCAGCACTTCTTCCAGCCAGGACTGAACAGGCAAGACCATCATGACCATAAGAAAGCCTCCAAGTCTGACAAACAGAGAAGGAACCGGATGAAGAAACAGGAAACGCAAACAAGTTGCAGAAGAAAAGCTGAAAGGCTTAAAGAGCTGAAAGACACCTTAAGCCCGAAGCAGGACGGCACAGCACAGGGTCCGTTCGCAGAGCAGGGGAGGGCGGCAGGGAACTGACTTTCCCCTGAGGCCGCCTGCCAGGGGGACAGGCCCAGCCTCCTGGGCTCGCTGGGCAGATGCTGTTGGAGGTGGAAGCGGAGAGGTGGGACAGCGGACGTGGCCTGCATGCCAAGTGCAGGTGATGATAGTTCATCAGGACAGCAGGGCCTGCGGGCCTGCGGAGAGTGTCCTCAGGGTGCACGCTGCAGGAGCCAAGCATTAGGTGTGCGTTTCAGATGGGGTGTGTGTGTGTGTGGGTGGGTGGTGTGTGGGTGGTGTGTGATGTGATATGTGTGTGGTGTGTGTGTGTGGTGTGGTGTGTGATGCATGTGTGATATGTGCGTGTTTGTGTGGTGTATGTGTGGTGTGTGTGTGTGTGTGGTGTGTGTGGTATGTGTGGTGTGTGATGTGTGGTGTGTGGTGTGTGGTTGTGTGATGTGTGTGTGGTGTGTGATGTGTGTGTGGCGTGTGTCTGTAGTGTGTGTGTGGCGTGTGTGATGTGTGTGTGGTGTGTGTGATGTGTGGTGTGGTATGTGTGTGTGTGTGGTGTATGTGTGGTGTGTGTGTGTGGTGTGTGTGTGTGTGTGGTGTGTGTAGTGTATGTGTGGTGTGGTGTGTGTGTGTGGTGTATGTGTGGTGTGTGTAGTGTGGTGTGTGTGTGTGTGTGGTGTGTGTGTGTGGGGTGTGTGTGTGGTGTATGTGTGGTGTGTGTAGTGTGGTGTGTGGTGTATGTGTGGTGTGTGATGTGTGGTGTGTGTGTGGTGTATGTGTGGTGTGTGTAGTGTGGTGTGTGGTGTATGTGTGGTGTGTGTGTGTGGTGTGTGGTGTATGTGTGGTGTGTGTGTGTGTGTGTGTGGTGTATGTGTGGTGTGTGTAGTGTGGTGTGTGTGTGTGTGTGGTGTGTGTGTGTGGGGTGTGTGTGTGTGGTGTATGTGTGGTGTGTGTAGTGTGGTGTGTGGTGTATGTGTGGTGTGTGATGTGTGGTGTGTGTGTGGTGTATGTGTGGTGTGTGTGTGGTGTGGTGTGTGGTGTGTGTGTGGTGTGTGTGTGTGTGGTGTGTGGTGTATGTGTGGTGTGTGTGTGTGTGTGTGTGGTGTATGTGTGGTGTGTGTAGTGTGGTGTGTGTGTGTGTGTGGTGTGTGTGTGTGGGGTGTGTGTGTGGTGTGTGTGTGTGTGGTGTGTGGTGTATGTGTGGTGTGTGTGTGTGTGTGTGTGGTGTATGTGTGGTGTGTGTGTGTGTGTGTGTGGTGTGTGTGTGTGTGGTGTGTGGTGTATGTGTGGTGTGTGTGTGTGTGTGTGTGGTGTATGTGTGGTGTGTGTGTGGTGTGGTGTGTGGTGTGTGTGTGTGTGGTGTGTGGTGTATGTGTGGTGTGTGTGTGTGTGTGTGTGGTGTATGTGTGGTGTGTGTAGTGTGGTGTGTGTGTGTGTGTGGTGTGTGTGTGTGGGGTGTGTGTGTGGTGTATGTGTGGTGTGTGTAGTGTGGTGTGTGGTGTATGTGTGGTGTGTGATGTGTGGTGTGTGTGTGGTGTATGTGTGGTGTGTGTAGTGTGGTGTGTGGTGTATGTGTGGTGTGTGTGTGTGGTGTGTGGTGTATGTGTGGTGTGTGTGTGTGTGTGTGTGGTGTATGTGTGGTGTGTGTAGTGTGGTGTGTGTGTGTGTGTGGTGTGTGTGTGTGGGGTGTGTGTGTGTGGTGTATGTGTGGTGTGTGTAGTGTGGTGTGTGGTGTATGTGTGGTGTGTGATGTGTGGTGTGTGTGTGGTGTATGTGTGGTGTGTGTGTGGTGTGGTGTGTGGTGTGTGTGTGTGGTGTGTGGTGTGTGTGTGGTGTGTGTGGTGTGTGGTGTGTGTGTGTGTGTGTGTGTGTGTGTGGTGTGTGGTGTGTGTGTGTGTGTGGTGTGTGTGTGTGTGTGTGTGGTGTGTGTGTGTGTGGTGTGTGGTGTGTGTGTGTGTGTGTGTGTGTGTGTGTGTGTGGTGTGTGTGTGTTGTGTTTTATAAGTACTTTATAAGTTTTGGATATTAACCCCTTACCAAGTGTGTCACTGATGAATATGTTTACTATTCAGCGGGTTACCGTCTCCTCATGTTGATGGCTTCCTTAGTCTGATGTGGTCCCATCTGTTTATTTTGTTGCCCTTGCCCAAGGTGCTATATGAGAAAAAATATTGCTACAAGAAGTATCTGAGATTTTTCTGCCTATGTTTTCTTCCAGAAGGTTTATGGTTTTAAGTCTAACATTTAAGTCTTTAATCCATTTTGAGTTTATTCTTGTGTAAGTTGTAAGTAGGGTCTCATTTCATTGTTTTGCATGTATCTGTCCAATTTCCCCAACATAATTTATAGAATAGACTACCTTTATCCCATTGTATGTTTTTTGTCTCCTTTGTCAAATATATTAATTGGCCACAAAAGCATGGGTTTATTTCTGGGCTCGCTATTCTTTTCTGTGATTTGCATGTCTGTTTTTATGCCAGTACCATGCTGTTTTAATTACTATAGCCCCGTAATATAGTTTGATATCAGATACTGTGAGTCCTCCAACCTTGTTCTCTTTTCTCAAGATTGCTGTGGTTATTCAGGCTCTTTTGTGTGTGTGTGTGTGTGTGTGTTTGTGTGTGTGTGGTTCCATATAAATTTTTGGAATATTTGTTCTAGTTCTGTGAAATATGCCATTGGTATCTTGATAGGAATTATATTAAATCTATAGGTTGTATAGCTCTATAAATTTGATGTACAATATAATATTTATTGTGATTTGTGATTTATTGTGATTTGCACAGAAATTTTTATATAGGTTACTCAATAATATAATATTTATTGTGATTTGCACAGAAGTTTTTGTATAGGTTACTCTTTGGGCAAAAATAAGTTTGTTTTTTTTATATCTTGTATAATAAAGTTAGCTTTCGGTCTGTTCTAAATTAAGAAAATAAGCGCTACCGGTATGCCTCCTCTTTGGTGACTGGTAGTAAGAAGGTGACAGCCTTTGGCTTTCCACCATTGTTACCGTGTGATATTATCAGGGCAGTGTGCTAGTGAGAGTTTTCATCCTCAGTATAATATTAAACATGGTTGTTTCCTCGGTATGATATGAGTTGTGTAAATGTCTTATGAATTGGTTCAGATTTGTTATTAAAACAAAGCAGCCAATACAGCCGTGTGTGATATCACTGAGCTCTTCTGGGCATGAGGATTATTTTTGTCCAGGCGCTACTATTAATATTTGGAATAGAATAGTGACGGCTGTAGCTTCAGGCTATGTGGACATGGAAGCCCGATGACTGCAGGAATGAAATGGCCCCCCAAACCTCTGTGAAGTTGTTTGCAGAGCACCATACATCAAGCAGAGGAATCCCCAGTTCATACTATAAATCACAACGAGAAGTCTCCGCGTTGATCTGGTCTGTGCTCTGGGCCCGGGGGGCAGGAGAGATGGCCAGGCTGCTGGCAGGGCTTTTAGAGTGAGACCAGGAGCGCCACGCTTTCCCAGAGGGACACGCGCTTAATAAAGCGCGAATCTGATAAAGTGCTCACATCGGGATTAGTTAAGGGAAAGCCAGTAACAACTTCAAAAATCTGATTCTTTGTGCTATTGTTTATTCCACCAAAAGGATGGATATTCTTTTATTTGTCTTTTATCAAACTCTGCCTGTGGCTTTCTCTCTGAACATCCTCATAGACTTCAGAGGGAAGTGGTAGCTTCTCATTCAGAAAAATGTAGTCAGTCACCAGCATGATCACATATTGGTGGGAAAGCCAGGGCGGCGGGTGCTGTCGGTAGCGGTGAGCACGGAGGAGGGGCGCGTCTGAAGGAGGGGGACACAGCTGGACGGATTTAGTGTGCGAGTGGTGGGACATTTATGGGGACAGTGTTCCCTGGGCGTGATGGTGCCATGGGGCGATTCTGTGATCGCAGCCCCTCTTTGCCATCTGCTCCGTTTGACTTCGGGATCTGGAGGACAGAGGCAGTGGATCGGCCGTAAAGGATGTGACCTTAGGACCGGGCGGGCTGTGAGGCAGCACTGAGACTCAGTGTCAGGGCTGACGTGCCCGTGTGGGGCCCACACGTGTGCCCCTTCATTGGAAGGGCTTCTGATGCCTAGTTTCTTTTCCTCTTTTTACATTTTCACTCAAGGATATACTTTTACAGCTTTAGAGACATAGGCGGGGAGAGAGAAACACCAATTGATTGCCTCCCTTACTGCCCTGACCAGGGCTCGAACCCGCAGCCTAGCTTTGTGCCCTGACCGGGAATCAAACCTGCAGCCTCTGTGGGACAACACTCCACTCCGCCAGCCCCGGCCAGGAGGGCTGCACCGCTGGGAAAGGGCTCCCGGCGGGCGCACAGCTTTGGGGTGCGTTCTGCAGAGCCGGGTGTTCGTTTGGGACACGTGGCCAGAGGCGTGGTAACCACTGCGCGCTGCTGCCTCCGGACGGCCAGGCTTCCTGCGGCTGCATCTCCGCTGTGCCAGGCCCGGGAGAGGCCATGCTGTCTGCTCACTCCCCCTCAGGAGGAAACGCGGGGGACGGGGCTGGTTTGAGAGCCGTTCCCGGCCGGCTGCTGAGTGAGCGGAGCCTTCCCGCCGGCCGAGGAGAGCGGCTGGTGCCGAAGGCGCCCCTGCCTGGGGGTGGCGCACCCGCCCTGCCTGTGGCCGAGGCCTCCTCGGAGCGAGCGCTGGGGGAGCACCCCCCACCCCCCGGGCAGACCTCGCTCCGTGGCGCCTCCAGACGCTGCGGTTTTCTCCCGTTGAAGCCAAGTTCCTCCACCAGCAAAACGCTCAGCCCGGCTGAAAGCTTGGGGTTGTTGAGCATTTCTAGCAGTCAAGTTCAGTTCCGGCGTGCACATGGCTGCACACGTAATAAACACAGCCTCCATGCACGGAACCACGCCTCCTGGTCTCCTGCTGGGGAGGCCAGCTTTGTAGGGAGGCCGGGGCGGCCGCAGCGTCTCCGAGGTCTGCCGCTGGCTCTGCGCTTTGGTGACCGTCCTGGTGGCAGAGTGCGAAGGACAACAGAGGATCCAGGCTGTGACATCATTGGCCTCCGAGGTCCTGGCCCCTCATTTTGGTTTCAGGTTGTATGTGGTGACACCACATTGTGTTCCGTGATGAGTGGTTAACTCAGTGACGTGGAAGGAAAGTGTGTGCTTCTCCAGAGAAGCGGGGAGAGGGGAGAACTTAGATGCTCTGAGTTAGAAGGAAGCAGTTTGTAGCACAGACAGAGCTTACCTTGTAGCATGGGGTTAGGGTCTGACTTCCTTCTCAGAGAATCGGAGAGGCGCACGGATCGGGCCCTGGCGGGACTTAGGTCTCTGGACGGGGTGCGGCCGCTCTCGGAGCTTCGCCACGGCTGCCCGCGTGACTAGAGGGAGCACGCGTGTTGGAGGTGCCCCTCCTGCAGGGAGCTGATGCCGGCAGAGGGCAGGTGCTAGTTCACAGAGGGGGCAGGGAGGTGAGGGCTGCGCTACAGGAGTTGTCCAACCTATTGGTTCTCACACTCATCCGTCTGGACAGCTGCAGTGAAAGAAAGGGACTAGAACAGTGTGCCGCTCCCTTTCTAGAACTTTTTATTAATTAGGAACCTGACTTGTTGCTTTGTGCACACTAATTTATTCAGCTTTGTCCGGGTGACGTGGCTCTGTGGTTGAGCGTCGACCTATGAACCAGGAAGTCACGGCTCGATTCCTGGTCAGGGCACAGGCCCGGTTTGTGGGTTCGATCACCAGGGTGGGGTGTGCAGGAGGCAGCCGAACAGTGATTCTAATCATTGATGTTTCTATCTCTCTCTCCCTCATAAAATGCATAAAAAATATATTAAACAAGTTTATTCAGCTTTTATGAAACACCTATAATGTGCCTGATGGTAAGATACAGAGGTCTCAAGCAGCTCAGCCTAGCAAGGGAGACAGAAGAGAATAATGACCGTTACTTATGGTTAGTAAGTGTGCACCGGGCAGTAATGTGGGCCTTTGGTAACCCTCACAGACGCCTGGGTGCAGAAGGCAGGTGTTATCCCATTTCCAACGGGGTCCGTGAAGCTGAGTTCATTGCCACTGAGTGACAGAGTGGCTGAGGGGTTCGGCCAGCCTGGTGTGGTCTTGGAGGAACTCTGATCCCAGGCTGAGCTGGGCGCTAGCACAAGTCACTTCAAACAAAGCAGACCATCCTGTCTCGTAGGGTTATTTTGTTTCTTACAATGCGATCTGACTGAACCCACAGTCACTAATAATAATTACAGTAGATTCCTCCGTATCCACAGGTTCACTGTGGTCCAAAATATTAAATGAAAAAATACCAGAAATAGACAATGAATACGTTGTAAATTGCCTGCCATTCTGAGTAGTGTGATGAAATCTTACTCCGTCCTGCTTTGTCCTGCCCAGGTGTGAATCGTACCTGTGTCCCGCGTACCTACACTATATGTGCTCCCAACTGGTTGTCACTTAGTCGCCGTCTCAGTGATTAGATTGATTATCAGAGAGAGAGGGACGGACACACACACACACACACACACACACACACACACGGCACACATTCATGTAACTTTTAAGACAGTGTATTGCTACAATAGCTCTATTTTATTATTAGTTCTTGTCAATTTCTTACTGTCCCCAGTTTATAAGTTAAACTTTGTTAAAGGTATGTAAGTATGGAAAACACAGTATCAGAGGTTTTGGTACCTTGTGCCGTTTCAGGCACCCACTAGGGGTCTTGGAACGAGTCCCTGTGAAGAAGGGGGATGCAGTACAGGACTAACTGAGTCTTACTTACAATGGCCTTCTTTCCACAGCAGCAGGTGTCTCCGTGCACAGCGTGGATGGTGCATCCATGCCGTGAAGGAGGATGGTCCCAGTGGTGTGGAGTACTCAGGAGGTGCATTGTGACCCAGACTGGGAGGCAGGGCACACTTCCCAAAGATGCGCTCTCTGGGCCGTCCTGAAAAGTTAGTAGAAGTTAGCTGGTGGGAAAGATAGGGAGGGATAGTGCAGTGAGAAGGAGGTGTGAGGAAATGAAAAGGCACAGCAGAGGAATTACCATGTAGGGGATAGGCGAAACCTGAGAATGGGGCTAAACAGGTAGCCTGGTAGATAGTGTAGGGCCTGGGATTCAAAGTAAACTTTTGTTTTAGAAGTCGGGGCCTGGTGCACGGATTTGTGCACACTCAGGAAAAAACTTAGAAGAAATCTATCTTTATGTGTGTGCCAGTGTATAAAGCTCTAATATGCAACTAGACCGGATGCCGGAACAACCGCACAGCTGGTTGCTATGACGTGCGTTGACCACCAGGGAGAGTCCATGGAACATGGTGGGCATCAGCTGCAGCGGATAGGTGAGCAGGTGAGCGGGGCCCAGACCAAGGCAGGGTGCCGGCCGCTGCCATCGGGGTGCGCCTCTGGTGGTCACTGAACATTCTCTGCTCCTGTGCGCCGCGGCCCACCCAGCGCTCGAACCCGCTGCCAGAGCCCGCACTGTTCCTGAACCTCTGATGTCCACCGTGTTCTGCACTGCCCCCTGGTGCTCAGTGCATGTCAGTGAGCAGTCCAACTCCCGGTCCAGGGGACAATTTGCACATTAGGTTTTCACTGTAGAGGATAGTCAGACTTAGAGAAGTTACAAACTAGGACAGAGAATTCCCATAACCCACACATGTTGCCCCTGTTATTGATGTCTTACAGTAGTATGGCATATTTGTCACAGTGGGTGACCCAGTATGTGGTCACTGAACTTCTAAGTTGGTGACCCACTGCATCCCCCTTCTTCACGGGTCCAGTGTTATTACCTGAAATCATACGTCATTCACATTTCCTTAGTTTTTACTTAATGTCCTTTTTCTGTCCTAGGATCCCATCCACGATACACATTACATGAGGTTGTCATGTCTCATCAGGCACCTCTTGGCTGTGATAGTTTCTCCTTGTTTTTGGTGACTCAGTGGTCTTGAGGAGTGTGAGTCAGGGTTTTTGTAAAATGTGCTTCAGTTGGGACCTGTCAGATGTTTTTCTGTTCACTGGACTGAGCGTTTGAGAGGGAGACCACAGAGGGTAAAAGGTGCCGTTCTCATCACACCCACTGGCACATGCTGATGACATGACGCAGTCCCCCTCGGCACATGCTGATGGCGTGACGCAGTCCCTGTCGTAGACTGTCATCACTGTGTTGATCGGTCTCCTCACCCATCCACTCCATTTCACACCTTTCAGCTTTGGGACAGTTGAGCTATGATCCTTCCACCCAGAGCTACATGTTGTAGTTACTGTCCAGAATTTTAGTTCTGTTCTTTTTCAAAACATCTTAAATTGGACATGTTTTTAAAAAAAAAATTTTTTTTTTTATTGATTTCAGGGAGGAAGGGAAACGGAGAGATAGAAATATCAATGATAGAGAATTATTGATCAGCTGCCTCCTGCACGCCCCCCGTTGAGGACAGAGAACCTGGGCAGGTGCCCTGCCTGGATTCACATTGTCACATTCAACCGCTGGCCACACTGGCTGAGGAGCCATGATTTTATTGTTTTATAGGCAGTGCTTACAAAATCTTTAGTTACTTTTCCTTTTTCTTTTTCTTTTTGAATATCAACCTTCCTTTCAGGATGTTTTTCCTGAGCATATTCCTTAATGTACTTCAAGTCTCCGTAAGTGTTTATGTGAGAATGTTCCCATTTCGCCCATGTTTCTGAGAATTTTGCAAGATACATTCTAAGATTTCCTCCAGTCCGTTAAAAATAGTATTCCACTATCTCTGGCTTCTACTGCTGTTGGTTTGCCATTGATTTGGAGGTAATATTTTTCTCTCAGGCTTGTATACCAACCCTTACTCTAAAGGCATTTAAAAATATATATATTATCTTTTAAAATGGATTTTTAAGAGAGGAAGGGAGAGGGATAGAGAGCTAGAAACACCGATGAGAAACATCAACCAGCTGTCTTTTGCTTGCTCTCCACTGGAGATCGAGTCTGCAACCAGAGGTACATGTTCTTGACCAGAATTGAACCCGGGACCTTTCAGTCCGCAGGCAACGCTCTGACCGCTGAGCCAAACGGTTAGGGCTTGTTTGTTAATCTTTACCTGAGGATATTTTTTCCATTGATTTTGAGAGAGAGAGAGAGACAGTGAGAGAGGGAGAGAAAAAGACATCGATGTGAGAGAAACACAGCGATTGGTTGCCTCCTGCATGGGCTCTGACTTAGAATCCAACCTGCATCCTGGGTATATACCCTGACCGGAATCGACAATGCTCCAACCAGCTGAGCCACACTGGCCAGGGCTGGGCCCTCTTCCCCGTTCTTCTCCCAGGCCTGCACCAGCCATTTCTCCAAGGAGGCTGTCTTTCCCTGTGAACCCAGACCTGGGAGCGCCATGTGCTCAGTTGTTGTAGATTGTCACTGCACCAGGACCCTCTCAGTGGGCAGAACTGGGAAGTAAGCAGTGTGTGCACGCAGACATGTACACATACCCACGTTTCTAATTCTGTTGAAAACTACGATGTCGTACTGTTACCTCACTTCTCTAGAGCACCACAGAACTTCCGCCAGCCTTCCCTCTCTATATATGCAGCTCATTCACTCAGAGGATTTGTTTGAACTTCATTCATGTTATGTGCTTCAGTAGTTCATTCCTTTTTATTGCTGAGTTTTATTCCATGGAATGGACATACTACATTTTAGGAGGCTGCCAGACTTTCCCCCCCAATGATAGTATGTTACTTTCTCACCAGCAGTCCGTGAGAGTTCCAGTTCCCCCACATGATTGCTACACCTTGGTGTTGTCAGCCTTTATTTTAATTTGCAACCCAAATGAAAACTTTAAATAATTTTCAACTAGAGTTGACGTACACTATTATGTTACTTTTGGGTATATGTACAACATTTACATAATTTACAAAGTTATCACCCCAATAAGTCTAGTCCCTACCTGACACCATCCTATATGATAAAGAGGTAATATGCAAATTGACCATTACTCCCAACACCCAAAATGGACACCCCCATGTGGACACAAGATGGCCTCCACAAGATGGCCGGCAGGGGAGGGAAGTTGTGGGTGATCAGGCCAGCAGGGGATGGCAGTTGCGAGGGACCAGGCCTGTAAGGGAGGGCAGTTGAGGGGGGGGGGGGGAACCAAGCCTGCAGGGGAGGACAGTTAGGGGCGACCAGGCTGGCAGGGGAGGGCAGTTAGGGACAATTGGGTTGGCAGAGGAGCAGTTAGGTGTCAATCAGGCTGTCAGGGAAGTGGTTAGGGGGTGATCAGGCTGGCAGGTAGAAATGGTTAGGGGCAGGCAGGCAGGCAGGCAGACAAGCAAGCGGATGGGAGCCAGCAGTCCTGGATTGTGAGAGGGATGTCAGATTGGATTGGGTGCAGGCTGGGCTGAGGGGACCCCCCCACCCATGAATGAATTTTGTGCACCTGGCCTCTAGTAGTTATTTTATTTATTTATTTAAAATTTAACAAATCCTTATTGTTCAGTTTATTACAGTTGTTGTTCTTCTTCCCTCCCCCCCATAGCTCCCCTCCACCTGCTTTCCATCCCACCCTCTTCCCTTACCCCCCACTCACACTGTCCTCATCCATAGGTGTACAATTTTTGTCCAGTCTCTTCCCAACACCCCACCTCTCTTCCCCACTGAGAATTTTCAGTCCACTCCTTTTCTGTGCCCTTTATTCTTTTTTATTTATTTATTTTTATTTTTAATATATTTTACTGATTTTTTTGCCCCCCCCCCCCCTTCCAAACATCCCCTCCCTCCCCAGAGTTTTGTGTCCATTGGTTGTACTTATGTGCATGTATACAAGTCCTTCGGTTGATCTCTTATCTCCCCCAGATCTCCCTCCCCTAACCACCGCAATTGGACAGTCCGCCCGTTGCTCCATTGTCTCTATATCTATCTTTTGGTTCATTAGTTTATAATGTTCTTTATTATCCATAAATGAGTGAGGTCATGTGGTGTTTCTCTTTCATTGATTGGCTTATTTCACTCAGCATGATGTTCTCCAATTCCATCCAGGTTGCTGCAAATGATGAGAATTCCTTCTTTTTTATGGCAGCATAGTATTCTATTGTGTAGATGTACCATAGTTTTTTGATCCAATCATCTGCTGACAGTGTGCCCCTTATTCTTTATAGTCACCAGTTTATTCTGTACATCAGGTTTTTATTTTTTATTTATTTATTAAAAAATATGTTTTATTGATTTTTTACAGAGAGGAAAGAGAGAGGGATAGAGAGTTAGAAACATCGATGAGAGAGAATCATCGATCAGCTGCCTCTTGCACACCCGCCACTGGGGATGTACCTGCAACCAAGGTACATGCTCTTGAGCAGAATCGAACCCGGGACCCTTTAGTCCGCAGGCCGATGCTCTATCTACTGAGCCAAACCAGTTTTGGCTGTACATCAGATTTTTATTTTATTTATTTAAAAAAAAATTTTTAATTACATTATTATCTGTGTACATATTTTTAAATTGCCTCCCCCCCCATACAGAGTTTTGTGTCCATTGGTTTGTACATCAGATTTTTAATTCACTTGATTTTTAGATTTACTTGTTGATAGATATGTATTTGTTCATAATTTTTATTTTTACCTTTTCTTCTTCCTCTTCTTAGAGAATACCTTTTAGCATTTCATATAATATTGGTTTGATGGTGATGAACTCCTTTAGCTTTTTCTTATCTGTGAGCTTTTTAGTTGACCTTCAATTCTGAATGTCAGCTTGGCTGGATAGAGTATTCTTGGTTGTAGGTTCTTGCTATTCATCACTTTGACTATTTCTTGCCACTCTAGTAGTTATTTTAATATTACTGACTATATTCCCTATGCTGTACTTTACATCCCTGTGACTGTTTTTATAACTGGCAATTTGTACTTCTTAATCTCTTCCCCAAACCCCCTTCATGTTTCAGCTATCAAAATTGTCTCTGTATCTGTG
Organism: Pipistrellus nathusii; assembly: GCA_963693515.1. Taxonomy (NCBI): domain Eukaryota; kingdom Metazoa; phylum Chordata; class Mammalia; order Chiroptera; family Vespertilionidae; genus Pipistrellus; species Pipistrellus nathusii. Next base: position 2,361,935 of record OY882858.1, read on the forward strand.
AGTTTGTTTCTTTATTTTCTTTTTTAGATTCCATATATTAGCAAGATCATATGGTATTTCTTTTTATTTATTTCTTTAATTTATTTTTAAATAAATTTTTATTGTTCATATTATTGCAAATGTTCCTTCCTCCCCCCCCCCCCCCCCATTGCTCTCCTCCACCAGGTTCCCACCCCACCCTCTGCCCTTTCCCCACTCCCCAGTGTCCTCATCCATAGGTGCACAGTTTATGTTCAGTCTCTTCCCACATCCCCCTCTCCCCTTTTCCCCAAGAATCATCAGTTCACTCCCCTTCCATACCTCTGATTCTATTATATTCTACAGTTCATCAGATTTATTTTTTTTAATTTCCTTGGCTTTTAGATTCACTTGTTGACAGTTACGTATTTGTTGTTCATAATTTTTATCTTTATTTACTTTCTCTTCTGAAAGAACCCCCTTCAGCAATTCATATAATTTTGGTTTGGTGTTGATGAACTCCTTTAGCTTTTTTTAATTAGTGAAGCTCTTTATCTGACCTTCGATTCTGAGTGATAGCTTTGCTGGATAGATTATCTTTGGCTGTAGGTTCTTACCATTCATCACCTTGAATATTTCTTGCCATTCCCATCTGGCCTGCATGGTTTGTGTTGAGAAATCAGCTGACAATCATATAGGTGCTCCTTTATAGGTAACTACCTTCTTTGCTCTTGCTGCTTTTAATATTCTCTCTTTGTCTTTTGCTTTTGGAATTTTAATTATGATTTGTCTTGGTGTGGTCCTCTTTGGATTCCTTTTGTTTGGAGTTCTGTGCGCTTCCTGGACTTGAAAGTCTAATTCTTTCACCAGGTGGGGGAAATTTTCTGTCACTATTTCTTTCAATATGTTTTGGATATCTTGCTCTCTCTCATCTTCTGGGACCCCCATAATTCTGATGTTGGTTCACTTGAGGTTTCTTACATTATCTTCAATTTTCTGGATTCTCTTGCCTTCTAGCTTCTGTGGAGGAGTGTCTTCTGGCTCTTTATGTTCCAAATCTTTGACTTGATTCTTGCGACTTTCATTCTGTTTTTAGGACTCTGTATAATATTTTTTATTTCAGACAATGTATTCTTTATTTCTTGTTGATCCCTTATCATTTCTTGTTGATTCCTTATTAATTCTAGTTGATCTCTTTTCATATCCTCATAGGTCTTGTCGATCTTTTCTAGGAAATTCTTGAAAAACCTTGTAAGCGTAGATTTGAACTCTATATCCAGTCGCTTTTTGTCCTCCATTTCTTTCGTTTGTGATCTATTTCGTTGTTGCATTTTCGCAGCTACAGATGGGGCAGAGTTCAGGGTGCAGCCTGCAGCCTTGGCTTCCATCAGCCCTGCCCTATGCGGCTCCTGGGTCTCAGGGTCCTTCAGTGCTCGCTGCAAGCGCCTCTGAGAGAAAGGCGCCCTCGATTTTCGCCTGCTACCAAACAGTCTATGCTCTCCCCCAATGAGCCCGGAACTGGGGTTCAGTTCAGTTGGAAGTGGGATTGGAGGTGGCGTTCAGAGCAGTCTGGAGCCCCTGTCTCCTTCCCACCAGGGCAATCCTGTGGCACAGCCAACCGTCCCTTCTCTGCACACAATGTGCGCGCCTCCGACCTCCTTTTGCCGCTCCCCTGGGGTTCCGCCTTACAGCCCAGCTCCCTATGGATGAGCCTGGGTCCCCGGGGTCTGGCCTAGAACTGAGGTTCAGAGCAGTTGGACCTGGGGCCCAGCACAGTCGGAGCTTTTATCTCCTTCCCGCTAGGGAACGCCAGCCAGGCACTTAGCCGCCCCTCCTCTCCGGCTCTGTCCTCTCTGCGCGCCGCATGTCTCTGTACCTTAGGCTTTTCCAGCTTCTCCGCGCTTCCTTCTGGTTTTCTCCTTGCTTCTCGTTGTAGAATTTCCAGTCAGTCGACTCTCCTGTAGTTCTGGGTAATGTCCATTTTATATTTTAGTTGTATTTTATTGAAATTGTTGTGTGCGGCTGCGGCTAGGTGTTTACCGGGGCAGCCATCTTGGATTCTTGGTATTTATTTTTCTCTGTCTGACTTATTGACTTATTTCACTTAGCAAATCTCTACCCCCCCCCCCCCTCCAAATCCATTTCTGTTGTCATAAATAGCAAGATTTCCTTCTTTCTTCTGGCACTTGTACACCTGTGGGCCTATTTGTTTTGTATCACATATTTTTAAGAATTTGAATGCACTTCAGAAGTTTCCTTTCAAATTAAATCTTTTTAATAAGTTATCCTATATAATACAAGCCTGATATGCTAAGTGTCCTGTCATCCAGTGACTGGCCAACTGTTCAACCAATCAAAGCATAGTATGATAATGATATGGTAAGACTGCTTAACCACTTGCTATGATGAGCTCTGACCACCAGGGGGCAGACCCTCTGACCAGTAGGTTAGCTTGCTGCTGGGGTCTGGGCAAAAAGGGGCCAGACTTGCCCTGGAGCCCTCCCACACTCCCTTCCCAGCACCAATCATGCACTGGTGGGGTCCCTCAACCTGGCCTGCACCTGGGACCCCCCGGGATGTTGGAGAGCTGGCTTTGGCCCGATCCCACAAGGCACTCCTCTCAGGGGCACCAGATGCGGGGCTCACAGCTGCTGAGCGCTGCTGCCGTGGAGCGGCCTCTCGGGACTGGGTGGGCGTGAGCCCGCGGCAGGCACAGGGACCGGGGTGAGCAGGCGCAGCGGGTAGGAGCTGCAGGTGGTGCTGGACTGCGGGTTGCAGCCCGACCCCCGCCGGCCACCCTGAGGGATCCATCCATGCAGGAATTCGTGCAGCAGGCCTCTAGTTCTTCAATACAGTTTTTGAAAGAATCTTTGGATTCCTGTTGTCAAGCCACCCAAAGGTTACACTGGCAGAGAAGGGAGAGGGTATTCTAACCAATCGGAAGGATTCATGTTTTAAGAAAATCTTGGGGCAGCTTCCCTTTTGGATGTCCCAAGTCTGAAAACAGCATCCTCGTGTACAGTGCTTTAATTTAAGCCTGGAGTGCCGAGCCAGTCTGAGTTCAGTCCTGACTCCGTCCTTCCAGCCAAATGACCTGTCTAGGATGAAGATGATAATTACACCTGCTTGTTAAATAGGGATAAGTAGGAAAAGGCTTAGGAGTGTTTCCGGGGATTCAGAGCCTGCCCACGCCCCGCTGCCCTGTGGTGGGGGCGGGTGTGCAGGCTCTATTGTGCGGCTTTCAGTCCAGGTTGGGTGACGGCATCAGGTTCTGAGTTTCAAGATCAGAGTCGTGTAGATCATTCTTCACATGTCTGTTAAATTACAAGCATTCTCTCTTTTTATTTCTCCCAAGCCAAATTAGCAAGACGCAGTCAAGAACGAGACAATCTTGGGATGCTGGTCTGGTCACCTAATCAGAATCTATCAGAAGCAAAACGTAAGTTTTAAAGCACCTTTGTTTTTCACTTTATTACTTTTTTTTTTTTTTAATATATTTTATTTATTTTTTACAGAGAGGAAGGGAGAGGGGTAGAAAGCTAGAAACGTCGATGAGACAGAAACATCGACCAGCTGCCTCCTGCACACCCCCCACTGGGGATGTGCCCGCCACCAATGTACATGCCCTTGACCGGAATCGAACCCGGGACCCTTCAGTCCGCAGACCGACGCTCTACCACTGAGCTAAACCGGTCACCTTCTTACTTAATGCAAAGTTTTAAATAAGTTTTGTAGCTGAAACTCCCTACATATGACAATTCTCTGACATTTTAAAAGTAATTTTAAGAGTTTGAAAGTATATTTCTTTACCGCAGCCTGTCATGATGATTGAAAGATTTGTAACCTGTGGTTTCACAATTTGCTTTTTTCAAAATGCTGTACAAGCTAATATTGAAGTAACTAAGAGGAGAGGCCAGAGCGGAAGGAACATTATAAAGCAATGTATAACTCCATCAGCCGGGAGTGTATAGGATTATAAAGATGAAGAGTTGAACAGATTTCTAGTTTGAAAGATTACAAAGGTCAGTGGGTGATTTTGGAATGGGCATTGTAATACAAGACTTAAGCCTAGCTACAAGCAAAACATTGGAATTGCTGTTTGTTTCATATGTTTAAAATCTTATTAGGATGAATATTCTGGGCTACTTTGGATTTGTATGGGGAGGGGGGAGGTAGGGGACCTAAAGCTATTAGTAATATTAATTGTATTTTCAGAGTTTGCTTTTTCAGATTTTCTGTCCCTTTTGCTCAAAAGAAACCATTCAAAAATAATTTTATATCTGATATATTACCAGACCTTTGCCATTTTCAAAGTTTTTTTTTCTTCTTCTTCATAACTTAAAAAAAGAGAAGGAAAACTAAATTTCTGCCCTAGTTGGTTCTGCTGAGTGATAGGGTTCTTGGTTCTGTTCCTGGCCAGGGCACATGCCTGGGTTGCAGGCTTGGTCCCCAGTAAGGGGCATGCAGAAGGCATCCAATCAGTAGTTCTCTCTCATCATTGATATTTCTACCTCTCCCTCTTCCTTTCTGAAATAAACAATTTTTTTTTTTTAAAGAAAAACTAAATTTTCTTTGAGAATTTTTAGTGGGGGTCTGGATGGAATAAATGGGAACTTGTGAACTTGGAAATCACATGCAAAATTTTTGGGCAAACATGCATTTTCTGGAGAAATGACATTGGATTTTCAAAAGGCTCTTTGACCAATATAAAAGGCTAATAGTCAATTCTGTTAAACAGTCATTGGTGGTAAGTGCTCATTAGAAAAGGATTAAGGCTGAAACCGGTTTGGCTCAGTGGATGGAGCATCGGCCTGCGGACTGAGAGGTCCCGGGTTCGATTCTGGTCAAGGGTATGTACCTTGGTTGCAGGCACATCCCCAGTGGGGTGTGCAGGAGGTAGCTAATCGATGTCTCTCTCTCATCAATGTTTCTAATTCTCTATCTTTCTCTCTTCTTCTCTGTAAAAAAATCAATAAAATATATTAAAAAAGAAAGATGCTTAGTTTTGGTCAAGAAAGATCCTTTTTGTTATAATACTTTCCCTGGAACATGGGAAACTGAACTGCTCTTACTGATGCTAAATTTAGCAATAATAATCTATAATAATAAAAGTATAATATGCTAATTAGACCAGACAGCCAAATGACCTTCCTGATGTCATTCTGGACGTCCTTCCAGATGAAGCCGCAGAGGTGGGGGCAAGGCAGAGGTGGTTAGGGGCGATCAAGCAGGCAGGCAAGTGGTTAGGGTTGATCAGGCAGGCGGGCAGTTAGGGGCTATCAGGCAGGCAGGCAGGCAGGCAAGGCAATCGGGCAGTTACGAGCCAGCAGTCCAGGATTGCAAGAGGATGCGGGCAGGCTGGTGGACACTCCCCTCCCCCATGCACCAATTTCATGCACTGAGCTTCTAGTTTATATCTAATCTAACAAAGAGGGAATGTGCAAATTGACTGTCACACCGCAACAAAGATGGCAGCACCCACAGCAGAGGTAGAAGGTTTCCATAACACAAGATGGCTGCACCTACAGCAGAGGCTGAGTTCCTGTAACGAGCCTTAACGAGCATTCAGCAGGGACCCGAGACTTTGTGGCACCTGGCCTGGGTAGGGGACCTGAGGCTGTGCTCCCCACTCAGCGGGGCTTGGGCAGTTGGGATGGCTGGAGAAGCGGCAGCAGCCAATCAACTCAGGTTCTCAAAGGCTCAGCCTTCAGGCCCCCAGCTGCCTGCCACTCCATGGTGCCCAAGAGGAAGGCAGCTCCCCTATAGGCTGCAAAGGAGGAGCCTAGGAGGAGGTCAGCCAGGCTGTTAGCCAAACCTGTTCCTGCAAGAGAAGGAAAAAAGGGGGCGGGGGATGAAGCCAAAAAAGGTGGAAGGAAAGGATAAATCTGCAGATAAAAAGGGCATACTGAAGGGAAAGAGGAGCAAAGGAAAAGCAGGCCCAAGTGGCTGACCAGGATGAAACATAATTTTGAAAGGCATTTGGACAATTTGCACAAGCCCTTCTCCAGGTTCCTGAACCCTTCTAGATGCCTGTTCAAGACCACCGGCGGTACACAACAACAAAAATCTTCCTCTAGATTGTGCAAGAAGGAGACAGGGACCACAGATAAGACAATCAGACTTGGCTTCTTTCTCTCCTGCTTCACGGGACACTGGCCTCTCCTCCTTTTCAGTTTCTCTGTTTTCCATAGGTAGATCTTTAGGTTCCGGGGCAGGGGAGGGCATAGGAGATTGGCTGAAGAAACCACCTTCTCCTCGTCTCAGGACCCCTTGCTTTTTATTAACTCAATTTGTCCTAAGGCGAGGTAGAGATATACACATCAAAAGGGAGGGTTAGGTCCAGAATCCATTGTCAGTTTGGGGGAATAGCCTACAGCTGTTCAGGTGTTTGGCCAACAGGAGGCAATAACATGTAGTTTAAGATGCCCTGAGCTGTCTGGCAGCAAACAATCAATTTATGCATCTCTTTCAGGTTTGGGGAAATGCCTTTAGCTATTCCAGCAGGTGATAGATAAAGTATGTGACTCAGCCCTTGTTGAGTCCCCAGGTTCCATCAACCTTTCAGTGAAGCTCTCAGTTATGACATGCTGGAACTGGTTTTTCTGGTAGTTGTGAATCCTCACCCAAGCTTATTTTTTCATTGATTTTCAGGGAGAGTGGAAGAGAGAGGGAAGATAATGAGAAACTTCTTCATCCATTGGTTGCCTCCTGCATATACCCAACCAAAGCCCGGGCTGGGGAGGAGCCTGCAGCCAAGGTACATGCCTTTGACCGGAAGTGAACTGAGATCCTTTGAGCCGCAGGGTGGCGCTTCATCCACTGGGGCCTGGGGAAGATTTTTTTTTTATCAACTAGTTTGCAAATGCAAGTTGTTTTTAGTAGCTCTAGAAACATTTTTGAGAAGGATGAAATTCTTCCTCATCCCAACTTATAAGAAATAATTTTCTGATTGTTTATTTTTTGGTACAATCAGAAAATAGCGGGACGTTGAATATGTGAGGTTTTGTCTTGAGTGTCAGCTAACATTACGTAGTTGGAGGTAGTTCTTATATCCTATCCTACAAAGCATACTAATGGCCATTTGGAGTCAGTCGTGCATATGTCTTGACTATTTTAAATTACTTACATTGCATGTTTTTGGCAGAATTGTTTCCTAAAGAAAACCACTCTTTCATTTTGACTCTCCCTGTCAGAATCTTGGGCGCTGACAGACGGTGGGCTGGGAGCCTGTCCAGCTTTGCTGGCTCTGCCCCTTGGTTCGTGTTCTGAACGCAACTCGAGCCTTGAGTTCATGAGCTCCAGTGCTCCCTGCGTTTCAGCCCCGATCTGGTCCTGACAGTTCACTCTGCCAGTGCCTCCTGCTGTCAGGCTCCTTGGTGGCATCTTTGGAGCCAGAGATTGATTTTAATATTATCTTATTCAGAAAAAACAGAATATGAAAAGTTAATAGATTTTAAAGGAATGGTATTGGCTTCAGTAAAATTTCAGCTTTAACGTAAACCCTTCCTGTCGTGGTTAAGACTTTAAAAAGCAATGTAAAAGTATCATTTGTATATTTTGTTGAGAGTTCAGAAGACACGGAAAAGAATAAAGAAACCGTTCTCTCATTTTGTTATCCAGAGGTACTTGTTAAACATGTTGGGGAGTTTTTGATTTTTTTTATTGTTATTTAAAAAATATATATGTTTTATTGATTTTTTTACAGAGAGGAAGGGAGAGGGATAGAGAGCTAGAAACATCGATGAGAGAGAGACATCAATCAGCTGCCTCCTGCACACCCCCTACTGGGGATTCTGTGAGAACTGGGGTAATTTTGAGCATGTGTACATTTCTAAATGAGGTCCCCTGTGCAAGTTCTGTGTTTGATTCTCCTCTGTAGCTGCTGAAGTTCTGCCTCTTAGGGTTACTGCACATTTACAAAATCACATTGTGGTCATGAAAGTAAATGCTATTGTAGTAATTTCAAGCGCAGAACATGTAATGTAGACAGGTAAAGCCCTCTTATGTAACTATGTACAATAGATATGCTTTTGCTAATATTTTAAAACTTTTTATCACAAAATATGAGCTGTTCAGCAATTTGCTGTTATCAGTATATGTGGGACTGGGTTCTATCTCAATAAATTTACCTAGTTTTTAATAGGTTTGGGTGTGTCATAATTTAATCTTTTTAAACAAAGTTCCCTATTGGTGGATATTTGAAATCTTTTTGATACTTTTAAAGACTTTTTAAAAAAAAGCTGTAGTGAGCTCAAACCGGTTTGGCTCAGTGGATAGAGCATTGGCCCGCGGACTGAAAGGTCCCGGGTTCGATTCCAGTCAAGGGCATATACTTTGGTTGCGGGCACATCCCCAGTAGGGGGTGTGCAAGAGGCAGCTGATCGATGTTTCTCTCTCACCGATGTTTCTAGCTTTCTATCCCTCTCTCTTTCTTCCTGTAAAAACTCAAAATATATTTTAAAAATATATACCGGAATATTAAAAAAAAAAAAGCTGTAGTGAACATTCTTGTTTCTTTAGGATAAAGTTGTAGTTCTCGGACAGGAACACTGATACCATCTTATTTTTCTCAGTGTGCCTTCACAGCCCCAGAACAGGCGTGCTGTTCTGGGGCTGTGAAGGCAGCAGCGTGAGGAGTGGGTGAACTTGCTCAAAGGAGACGGGTCATAGGAGTGTGGGGCCAGGTGCTGGGCCAGGTGCTCCTCTCTGCTCTTTATTCTTCTAGGTGAATCTTTAGTGCATCAGGAGTGAGGGTGACAGGAGGCTTATATTCTAGTGGAGAAGGAGAGAAAAATGACTCTGTAAACAAATTTCTTCTCATCTCACTCTTGCTTTTCAGGTGTTGAAAATTGAGTTCAGTCTAATGCTTAAGGTCCCACGGCTATTAGTAGCCAAGTTTCATCTAGCCTTCTGGTCTGTAGCCTGTTGTTACACACATCTGCCTTCCGGTCCTGCTGCTTTAGGTAAACAGGGATTGAATGCCGATAGCACACTAGTTGCTTTGGGCTGTGTCTAAGATGCAGCCTTTGGGGATGCCGAGAAAATGGGTCTGGTAGAGACATTTCATGTAGAGGAAATGGAAGGAGAACAATAGGGCGCAAATATATAGTGAGTGATTGTGGAAATGACTGAGCCATGTCAGGAGGTTCGGGGACAGTGGAGTGCAGGAGGCTGAGCCTGTGGTGGGGTCCGAGCTGGCAGAGGGAGGACCAAAGTGCTCTCGTGTTGGAGAATGGACAGTTGGTGTCTCCTCTGTGGGTGCCGTGCTCCCTTGGGGCCCAGCAGGGAGAGCTCCGCTTTCCTGGGCGGCACGAGGGGGCGGTGGGACTTGACATTTAGGTAAACGCGGAGGCATGAAAGGGTTCGCTGGCTGGGCCGGCACCAGTGCATTCTGGACAGAAGAGACTGCGTTTGCACTCTTCACCCCGAGCCAGCCAGCTCTGACACGTGCTGTCCCAGGGCAACGAGAAGCCATGAGACGGGAAAGGCAGGCAGACTGCAGGGATGAGGATTTCAGCTAGAAGCAAAGTAATTTACATGAGAAAGCTCTTGATAGCCTGTGGGTTAGAGCAGAGCTGGGGCATGGGGGGTTTGGGGGGCTTGGGGGAGGGACTGGGATTGGTAACTGAGCGGGAGTGGGGGGCCTGGAGGGACTGGGACTGGAGGCTTCCCTGCGAGTAAGCCATCGCGCACTTCCTGGTGAGAATCTGCCGCTCTTCCAGGCGTGCTGTTCTGGGGCTGTGAAGGCAGCAGCGTGAGGAGTGGGTGAACTTGCTCAAAGGAGACGGGTCATAGGAGTGTGGGGCCAGGTGCTGGGCCAGGTGGCCTTGAGCATCCTCTAAGCAGGACGCTTTCTGTCTGTTCATCAGCACTGTTAGAAATAAGGCGAGCCCCCCAGTCAGGGGTCCTGGCAGAACACAAAGCACTCGGGAGTCAGGCAGCAAGGCAGCCATCTTTACTTCTACGTAGAAGGGTGCACACACATGGTGTGGAAGGCGTGCACACTGAGCAGGCGGTCTGCTCGGCTTTATCATCCCTGACGCACGTGACCTGACCTTTGCTCTTGATTGGAGCTCTGGTGCACAGTCTTTCGTGATTGGCTAATTCACAGGGAGGGGTTGGCCTTTGCTCTTCCAAGATAGCAGTCCCCAGGGGAACTGGAAGCCATGTGGCCAACATGGTGGCTGCCAAGTCATGCAGTCCAAAATGGCGGCTGTCTAAGCTGTTCTTTGACAGAAAAGATGACTTTATTCTCACAGCACTGTTCCATCATTGAACCCTAATGGGTATGAGACACTTGCTAGGCCCTGTTGTGATGTGTGCAGCTGCCTTCGAGGGGTGCTCCTCTCTGCTCCTCCCCACCCCATGCCAGGCTGCCTCCCAGGGCCCCCCTGCTTCTCCACACGATCTGCGCCCTGGGTGTCCACCTGCTCTCCCGCCAGGGCTTTGGCAGTCTCCTCCCCGCGGGCCGCTGCCGTGCTGGGCGCCGTCCCTGTACTGCGCCCGCGGAGACCTACCCGGGGCTTGCACTCCGTGTAGAGAAGCAGTTGAGGATTCACTAAACAAGGGATCTCAGAAGGTGTTTTTACTAGAGAATCTTGTCTTTGAAATGTATTTAGAGTTAGGCCAGCTCATATTCACAGTTCATTTTACCGGTTTAAGGAAAAACAAAAATTATAAAACTGTGGCCTGAGAGAATCCTTAGCAGGAGCTTTAGAAGAGGGAACAGGATAGGACGGGGAATGTGGAAGGTGATTTGTTATTGTTGGATTCCTTTGAAGGGAGGGTTTGAAAGGCTGAGTTGGCACTGGAGGGGAGGCCTGTGTTTCAGCCACGCCCCCTGCTGGTGGTTTCCCCAAGAGGCGCCTCCTGGACTCTGCCGCAGGGGCTGCTGGGAGTCAGTGGAACGGTCGTCGTGGTTACATGTTATGTATTTCATAGGTGGTACCTAATGGGTGCTTTTGCAGTTATTTAAGTGACTGTACTGTTTTTTAGTTTTTTAAATTTCCTTATTGATTAAGGTATTACATATGTGTCCTTATCCCCCCTCTACCCCCCATGATTGTACTGTTTTTATTTGATGACAATGAGGAGAACTGGTGAAATGGTGAGAAGCACTGGTCCTCGAAGAGGCAGGGACAGGACTCACTGGCTGTGCGTCAGGCCGGCTGGGTGGTGTTTCAGGCTGGCTAACTAGTAACTGTAGAGTAAGAAACTAACGCACGCAACATGCTGGACACGCATTTAAAATGGGTCAAAACCAAAGGCAAATTCGCGACTTTAAAAGAAGGTCTGCTTTCTTGGAGTGAGACCGCTGAGGCCTGCAGCATACGTGGAACTCGTTCTGTGTCAGCGCATGTCCTCACACATGTCAGGAGTATGCTGTGTGCGCCAGTTTCAGGCACGTAGTCAGTGTAAACGCCTAAACTTTCACGTCTCTGTTCAGAACATTCCATCCGCTATAAATTCAAGTCAAAGACCTGGCCGTAGGGCATCAGGCCCTGCACCGCCAGACCTGCCCTGACCTCTGCCTCCTGAGCCTTCAGCGTGCTCCCCAAGCAGGACTCCTCCCAGCCCCCCTCGCTGCCCCGCAGCGGTTCTCCAGAGGCCTCCTCCGACCACACCCAATGGCTATGTGCTCGCTCCTCCTCCCATCGATGCCAGGCCTCGCACTGCGTGTCTCCTCTGGCGAGCCCTGTGTTCAGCTCTCCATCAGCCCTCTGTCAGCATGTGGGAGCCGTGCCATGACCGCCTGTCTGGTGAGCCAGCAGACGATGGGTGGGCACTCCTGGATGGAGATGGGAAGTACAGGCTTGGGGGCTCTGTTTCCTTTGCTCAGTGACTATTGGAGCGGCTGGGTGTGGAGGAAGACAAGACTGAGCATGCTAGCCCGGCCAGTCCAGCTTTGTCCAGTGGGAACTGCCGCGCGATTGTGAGCTTACTGCCCCAGGGAACCAGGACTTCACATGCTCACCTGTCCGCTCCGTGACAGGAGGTGCAGGGTTCGGGTGGAATGAGCTAACGCTGTCCTCGGTTTTCAGCTTGTTATGAATAAACTGAGGCCCGGTGCAGTTGGAGGCGATCAAGCCTGCAGGGGAGGGCAGTTGGGGGAACCATGCCAACAGAGGGGGAAGTTGGGGGCGCCTGGGCCTGCAGGCAAAAGCAGGTGGGGGGACCAGGCCTGCAGGGGAGGGCAGTTAGGGGTGACCAGGCCTGTAGGAGAGGGCAGTTAGGGGTGACCAGGCCTGCAGGAGAGGGCAGTTAGGGGGGACCAGGCCTGCAGGGGAGGGCAATTAGGGGCAAACAGGCTGACAGGGGAATGCCTCTAGTCATTAGAATATTACGCTTTGATTGGTTGAACAGCCAGACCGGACACCAGACAATTGGACTCTTAGCATAGTAGGCTTTTGTTATATAGGATGGCTATCAAAGAGCTTGAAGCTTGTGATTAAAATGCTGTTTTTTAGCCTGTGAAAATTATTTCTATTATTTATTCTCTTTTTATTTTATTTTATTGGTTTTTTTACAGAGAGGAAGAGAGAGGGATAGAGAGTTAGAAACATTGATGAGAGAGAGACATCAATCAGCTGCCTCTTGCACACCCCCTACTGGAGATGTGCCCACAACCAGAGTACATGCCCTTGACCAGAATCGAAGCTGGGACCTTTCAGTCCGCAGGCTGACGCTCTATCCACTGAGCCAAACCAGTTTCTGCTGCTCTCTTTTTTTAAGTGCTCTAGAGTTAGCCAAAATGTGCAAAACTTACTAGCAAGACATAGCTAAATCTGCACACTGTAAAGGAAGTCCTCATTACAATCAAGGATTACTTTGCCCTTTAACCATATCAATGAGTCTTACCTTCATCATTTTAAACTTGAAATTTTGTTATGATGTATCCTCTCTTCTCTGCACACTGTTTCGTTTTGACTGTGACAGCCGTTACTGCTGGGAATATTCCTTGACCTGAGTCTTGCTATCCATCTTGAGAGGAGGGCTCAGCTCTAAGATGAGTACCAGGTTGTTTCCCAAAGTGGCTGGACTGGTTTGTGCTCCTCCCAGTAAGATGTGGGTCATGTGTCTGTGGTGTCGCCAGTGTTGAGACTGTAAGTGTTAGATGAGCCGGTGCATATAACATCGTTTCTCATGCCGGGGAAGTTTGCTGCATTTGCTAGGTATGATAATGGCATGTGGTTTTGTAAAAATAGGTAGGCCTTTTTAAAAAAATATATAGATTTTTATTGATTTCAGGGAAAAAGGGAGAGGGAGAGAAACATCAATGATGAAAGAGAATCATTGACCTGTTGCCTCCTGCGCGCCCCACACTAGGGATGGAGCCCACAACCCAGCATATGCCCTTGACTGGAATCGAACCCAGGACTCTTCAGTCCACAGGCCAACACTCTATCCACTGAGCCAAACCAGCTGGGGCTCTTGGCCTTTTTTAAAAAGATGCACATTCTCTTTTAAAAAGACCCAGCTGCAGTTTGTTAGGTTTTAGGTTGCAAAAGGCCAGGCCATTCATATGCAAAAGCCTCTGAGCACAGCTTGGGTGGGGTTGTAAATTGGGTGGAGCAGCGCCTCAGGGAATCACCAGGGTAGAACAAACAGCTCTGGCTGCCAGTCCATCCTGCCCCAGAGAGATCCCGGTCTCTGGGCCCCGCGGCCCATGCAGGGACAGTGGTCACCGGGAGCACCTCTGAAAGAAAGCTGCCCTTGCGCTCCGGCCCGATGCCAGGCAGTCCAGTTTCCCCCGATGAGTCTGGGTCCCCGGAGTCTCACCTGGACTGGAGTTCAGAGCAATCGGGAGCTTGCATCTCCCTCCCGATTGAAAAAGACAACAGCACTCCCAGTTGCCAGCCTGTTTTGAGCGCCTGTGTACCTCCGCATCTCCGCACCTCCTACCAGTCTCACTGTGCTTTTTTCTTTCTTTCTAGCTGTAGAACTTCCACTCAACCAGTCTTCCTGTGGTTCTGGATGATATCTGTCCTGTCTTTTAGGTGGATTCCTGATGTGGTTGTGAGAGGCAGCAAGGTCAAGTGTCTACCTATGCTGTCATCTTGGTTGTTCTCACTTTCAAATTCTTTAGCATAGTCCTAGCTTGGCTCCATGGGCTTGATCCTCAGTAGGGGGAGTGCAGGAGGCAGCCTGTTGATGATTCTTTCTCATCATTGATGTTTCTCTCTCTCTGCCCGTCTCTTTCTCTCTGAAATCAATTAAAGTATATTTTAAAAATATATTTTTTAAAAATTCTTCAGCTTATAAGGCACATTTTGGTGCAGCTGGCCAGACTGGAATACAGTGTTACTTCAATGTTAGATGTACTGTTCCGTGGTTAAGAGGATATAGGTACCTACAGTTGGAAAACAAATGCTAAGCTTGTAATTGGAATAAATATATGTTGAGTATTTAAGACGAGTACAAGGCCATAACATATGAGTCTCTCAAATGGTTCAGGAAAGAAGTTGCATGCACACATGAGCTTGTTTTTATTATTGAAAGTAGCCTGGAGTCCCTCCCCTCACCATGGGATAACACTGCTAATGTGTTGTTTTTACGCCTTGTCACTAGGCTCGTGTGCACTCTGCTTTTAGCACGTGTGGATCATACTGTATAGAATAGCTTCCAACTTTAATTTTCCTGATTAAAAATAAACTGAATTTTGATCCCGAATAATATTCCAGCATGTTTAACCGTGCTGATGAGTTCAGAGCAATCGGAAGCTTGTGTCTCCCTCCCGATGGAAGAAAACAGCAGTGCACCCAGTTGCCAGCTGCTTGATTTGTTTAACCATGTCCCCATTCTTGACCACGGACACATTTTCATTTCCCTTCGATAAGTACCACGCGTGAGCAGGACTCACAGTGTCCGTCCAGTAGAAACAAAATTCCTTCCTGATTCTGCAGGTCGGTTTCCAGGCCAGCGCATCCTCAGCTCTTCTCTGCACGGTGGCAATTGGAAGTGACTGTGTAATTACTCTGCCAGGCACTGAGCTCTAGAAAGCAGACTGTTTTCATCAGGGCTGCAGAAGCAGCATGGGGCACACACAGTAGGGCTAAAAGACACCGAATCTGCCAAAACTGGTTTGGCTTAGTGGATAGAGCGTCAGCCTGCGGACTGAAAGGTCCTGGGATCGATTCCGGTCAAGGGCATGTACCTCGGTTGTGGGCACATCCCCAGTGGGGGGATGTGCAGGAGGCACCTGATCGATGTTTCTCTCTCATCGATGTTTCTAATTTTCTATCCCTCTCCCTTCCTCTCTGTGAAAAAATCAATAAAATATATTAAAAAAAAAAAAAAGACTGACTGAGTCAGTGGAGAAGAGCTAAATGTAAACACACTAGTTTGCTGTAAAACCTCTTCCTTTGCAGCCTGCTTTGGAAGCTCAGGTTTCTTTACGGGCTGAAGAGCCCCACCCCCTAAGACTGGAACATTGAAAACAGTAGGGTTTACCAGGGTTTACAGGCATGCCTCCTCTGTTCTCACTGTGCCACCCGCAGCTGAGCTGAAGAAACGGGGCCCACAGGGGAGAGTGCCTTGTGTAGAGGTTGTGGAGCAGAGCCTTGGGGCCGTCCCCAGGTGCAGGCCACAGCCCCTTCCGGGGCCGCCTGAGTCTCACGGAGGCCCCTCGCCGTGCGCTGTGCAGGCGCCGTGCGTGTGGGAAGGCCGGTGCCTTCTGGCGGGAGAGGTGGGTCACCAAACGCCTGTGGAGGAGGCTGGTGCATGAGCTGAGGAGTCCTGCTTGCGGGCTTTTAGAGCCTTCTCGGACTGCTAACCCCTCAGCAGGAGGCGGCCTTGAACATGTGCTTTTCAAAAGAGCCTCTTGGTCATTGAAAGGAGATTTTTTTTTTTAAGACAAAGACTGAATTAAAAAAAAATATATTTTATTGATTTTTTTTTTCCCCACAGAGAGGAAGGGAGAGAGATAGAGAGCTAAAAACGTCGATGAGAGAAACATCGTCCAGCTGCCTCTTGCACACCCCCTACTAGGGATGTGCCCGCAACCAATGTACATGCCCCTGACCAGAATAGAACCTGGGACCTTTCAGTCCACAGACTGATGCTCTACCACTGAGCCACACCGGCTTCGGCTGAGAGGAGATTTTTTTGTGAGACTGACACTCACAAATTCACCACCTCAAGCCACAGTTCTCTTGTGTTATGGCTTTGCTGTTGTCATAGTCTTTTCAGTCCTAAACCTTGAAACACGTGATGCTATTGAGAAGATTTTCATCACATTTACTGGGGAATGTTATCAAACCCATGCCCTTTACACTTTGCTATTTACTTTAGCTCATTGATTCTCAAAACTGCCCGCCACTACCCCTGAGAGCACCCAGAAACGGGCCCAGGCCACCTGCAGGGCCGGGCCGCCTCGAGCTCAGCGTGTGTGCTGAGAACCCACCACGCTGTGTCCTCCCTGTCACAGCACGGCACACTGCATAACACTGCATGTGCGCAAAGTACATGGATACATCATGTACACACACATGCAGCTGCGCACACGATGTGCACAGCAGGGCGGAGCCCGAGAGCGGGACTGGAGGAAGTGGATGCGGTGGTCACAGACCGGGCAGCGCTCAGCGCTCGCCAGCCTCTGCGGCTTCTCTTGCCAAGCGAATCCCGTGTCTGAACTGCACCCTCACCTGTACGTGACGCGCCCAAGTACTTAGGAAGGAGGTCTCCGCTCTGCCGCCTCGGGGACTGGGCAAGGATCTGGCCTTGCTCTGGCTCTGGGGAGCACTGTGGCTGCAGCCTGCTGGTTCCCGATGAGCCGAGGACAGACCAGGGTCAGGACTCTTCCCCGGGAGCCGCTCAGTGTGGCTGAGGCCCAGTCCATGTTGCCTGGCTTTTTTTATACAGTGTCTCCCCCCACCCCCACATTCCCACACACCCACACCCAGCCTCTCTTTATGTGGGGAATGTTCCTTCAGTAAAGGGAGATGCAGACCTCGTTTGAGCATGGTTCTGTTCTTAGCTCATGTTGTACAAAGCAAAACAGAGCAAACCGTATGACTGTGAGTCTGCAGTTGCTGCGAGGGTCTGAGTCATGAGTGCGTTGACTTGATGTGAGAGACGCAAGGAGAGAGTGTCACTCGCTGACTTTACTCTTTCACATTGAACTCAAGAGATCACTGATGCAGTCAGTGTTAGCGTGGGAGATACTTTAAGGCCGTGAACACTCCACTCATACGGAGGAGGAAACCAGTGCAGAGGGGTGAGCTTACCAGTCACACCGCAGATCCTGGATGGAAGGTGGTAGGGGGTGCAGAGCAGCAGCAGGTGCTGAGCTGCCTGTGGATGTGGGAGGTGTGGCCAGGCGCTCACAGTTCTCATTTCCACCTGATCCAGTGTCTGCGGGACTGGCTGGGTTGTGTTGCATTTACTGGGTGCAGGAGAGAGGGGGGCGCTTTTTCTTCCTTCCTTCCTTCCTTTCTTCCTTTTAACATATTTTTATTGATTTCAAAGAGAAAGGGAGAAGGAGAGAGAGAAACATCAATGATGAGTGAGAATCATTGATCAGCTGCCTCCTACATACCCCCCACTAGGGATCGAGCCTGTAGCCGGGCATATGCCCTCGCTGGAACCAAACCTGGGACCCTTTAGTCGGCAGGCTGATGCTCTATCCACTGATTACGCCCAAACCAACTGGGGCGACAGCAAGAAACAGCATTTTCATGGAGGACGTGTGTTCGTTGCAGACTCGGGAGTACTGGCTCATTGTATCTTACTCTGGCTTGTCTTGTGGCTTGTGCTTTTCCCCTGAATTGGAGTGTCATTGAATGTTAACTGTAGTGACAGTTATGCCCACCAGGTGGCATCATTGCTTTCCTTACATGATTTAAGCTCCTTTGGAGTCTGAGGTACAGTGATTGCTCATTTTGTTTTAATAATAAAAGGAGATGCCACAATATTTATTACGTTCTTGAAGAAACTGCTGCCACGCTTCCTTTTCAGTGCCTAATGCCACTGCCAAGGTTACCATGATAAACCATTTGAGAAGCTCACCCACCTCTGGGGCCCGCTCCTGCTCTGCATGGACGTGCACCGCCCACGGTGGTCCGACTTGGGCTCCAGGGAGGGCGGGGATAGGACACTGGCAGTGCTCACCTGCGCTCTTCCTTACGTTTGCAGCTGAATTTGAGATTCTGACTAATGGTACTAAGGGCATGTAGCTTTCCGATTGAACATGAATGTAGAAACGAACGACGCCTGCACACGGCAGCCAATTGTCACCACTGCCATCACCAGCCGGGGTTCTGGTTCCTTCCGTTCCGCTGTGCACCGGGCTGAGCAGCCCGGATCGGTTCTCTGTACCGTGGAGGTGGTGCTGTGTGAGGTGGCCTTCTCCCTCCCTCCTTTTCTCCAGAGAGAGGATAGGCATGGACAGGGTACAACACCCACCTCCCGCACCAGACACCAACTTTCCGAGTCACCTGCCTTCTCCGAGCATCCGTATCTTCGTTTGAGAATGAGGGTGACCGTGGAAGTGTCGGAGAGAATCAGAAAGAAAACACTGAGAGCAGTGGCTGGCACAGGGAATTATCAGATGTCAGCTGCTGTCATCACCCAGTGTCCCTGTCTAATCTTAGGAAGCTTCCCTGACTATCACCGCCACTCTCAGTTCTTACTGATCTCTCCAGCGTCCTGGCACCGGCATCTGTACGTGATTTGGTGTCTATAATTGGGATTCTCTTCTGGTGCCATGTGTTGTTTCAAGCTACTGAAGGAAGTCAGTTTTCCTCTGTAGTTTTTGCCTGTTACTCAGTAGAGTGTTCTGTACTTAGTAAGCGTAGCTCAATATATTATTTAAAAAAATATATCTATTGATTTTAAAAAATTTTTTTTTTAGAGAAGACTGGAGAGGGATAGAGAGTTAGAAACATCGATGAGAGAGAATCATCGATCAGCTGCCTCTTGCACACCCCCTACTGGGGATGTACCCGCAACCAAGGTGCATGCCCTTGACTGGAATAGAACCTGGCACCCTTGAGTCTGCAGACTGATGCTCTATCCACTGAGCCAAATCGGTTAGGGCAGCTCAATATATTCTTGATGAGGCATTTGTGAATTTTCTTTTTTAAAAATGTTATTTTTTAGTTAAAGTTTACATTGACTGTTGTTTTGCATTAGTTTCAGGTGTACAGCATAGTGGGTAGACAATCATACTTGACAAAGTGTCTCCTGATGTTCCCAGCACTCACCTTGCACCATACGTAGTTATTACCAAACGAGAGGCCTGGTGCACGACATTCATGCATGGGGGGGGGGTCTCTCAGCCCCACCTGCACCCTCTTCAATTAGGTGCAGGACCCCTTGGGGAATGTCTGACTGCAGTTTAGGCCCGATCTCTGGGATCAGGCCAAACCGGCAATCGGACATCCCTCTCACAATCCTGGACTGCTGGCTCTTAATCCCTCACCTACCAACCTGCCTGCCTGATCACCCTTAACTGCCCCCCCCCCCCCCTTTCCTGGCTCGATTACCTCTCACTGCCTCTGCGTGCCGGCCTGATCGCCCCTAACTGTCCCTCTCCCTGCTGGCTGGTCACACCTAAGTGCCCCCTGCTGCTGGCCAGATCACCCCCAACTACCCCCTCCCTGCCAGCCTGGTCACTCTTAACTATGCTCCCCCCCATTTGGTCACCCCTTACTTCCCCCCTGCTGCCGGCATGATTGCCTCTTATTGCCCTTGGTTGCCCCTAACTTTTCCACACACATACACACACACACCCACACCCAACCAGCCTGGTCGCCCCATGCAGCCTGCTTGTTCAGTCGTTTGGTCGACCCCCACCATCCCCTGCCAAACTGGTTGTAGGCAGCCATCTTGTGAGGGGATGGGGGTTAATTTGCATATTATCTCTTTATTATATAGGATTATATGGGACTAGAGGCTTAGTGCATGAGGTTTGTGCACTGAGTGGGGGCCAGCCTGTGCCCTCTTGCAGTCCAGGACCCCTCGCTCTTTACCACCCGCCTGCAGTGGAAGAGGCGAGAGAGGCTTCCACCACCTCTGCTGCACTCGTCAACCATGAGCCCAGCTTCTGGCTGAGCAGTGCTCCCCCTGTGGGAGCACACTGACCACCAGGGGCAGCTCCTAAGTTGAGCATCTGTCCCCTGGTGGTCAGTGTGCGTCCTAGCGACTGGTCATTCCAATGATCGGTCAATTTGCATATTAGCCTTTTATTATATAGGATTATATAGGAGGATTACTGACTGTATTGTAAATTTTCTTGAGGAATTCACTCTTAAGTGATGTTACTCCCAAAACATAACTCAATCACCGTGCTTTCCATAACATTAAGTACTTGTCAAAAAAGCAAAGGCTGAGTACAGTCTGTGTAATTTCCTAAATTAGCGGAGTGCTGTGCATCAGGCATCGGCATTTAAGATTGGACTCTTCCTCAGTGGTTTCCACAGGAATTTTCAAGTTTTAAAAAGACACCGTTATGCAGTGACAGGCTGCTTCTGAAGCAGCGAGCACTGAACTCTGACCGACAAGCTGCGGTCAGCTCAGTGCAGGAGGGCAGTCCGCTGCTTCCTGCTCCGGGCTCCCGGTACTGACCCCTGCGCTCGGGGAGGGGAGAGAGAGGGCAGGGCGCCGGGTGCAAAGGTCCAGGCCCCAGAACACGTCCTGGCGGTTCCGTAGCCACCCGGCCTTTGCTCCGATCACACCTTCCTAAGGGCTCCCTGCCTCGGGCTCGCTTCCGGTCATCCTCTGTTTTTTTAGCGGGACATGTGCAGTGACTTCTGTTTTCTTAGGCTGCAAGCTAATTTTGCTTAAGGAAATCGAGGGAGGCTTTGAAAATTCATATTTCATTTTCATTATGTCCTCCCAGCAGCTACTGGCACGTTTGTAGGGATGTGGGGAGTCAGGAAGGCGGAGTCAGGGAGGTGGGGAGTCAGGTGCCAGGAACGGTGGTGGCCGCAGGGCCTGGTTTGCCAAGGAGGAGGCCAGGCCGGCCCACAGCATCACCTGTTCAGACTCTGGTCCATTCTGAACGAGGCCGGGGAGCGGCCTCCACCTGGCAGTGCCCAGTGTCCACCCGGGCCAGGCCTGCTCTGTCAGCCAGAGTTGTGCTCCCCCGCGCCTTTCTCCCCGGGCTGACCTGCTGGGAGAGGAGCCCCGCACCCCACCCGGCACTCCCCAGCCCAGCATCCACTCTGCAGGTTTGCTGATCGTCGTTGGGCCTGGGACAAGGAGAGGGATGGCCACGTGTCTGTGCGGTGGGTGTCAGATAGGATTCTCCTCAGTCACTCCTCCCACCTGCAGGGCCTGAGCATTCTGCTGCGCAGCCTGAGTGGCGCTGGGTGTGGGCTCTTTCCCTTCCCTTAGAGGTGAGGCTGGGAACCTGCAGGCGGGCCTTACAGGCCACCTTGCTCGCACCCGGCACCGTCCGCAAAGGTTCTGCCCTGCCGGCCAGCGTTGCGTTAAACACAGCAGCCGTGAGAGCGAGCGCGTGAACAGTGTTTTGTTTGTGTTCCAGCTGGTGGTTTCGCTAAGCCTGGTGGCAGCAAGGGGAACAGACGGGCTTCCTGAGTCGCAGCCACCGGACTGTCTCGCCCGGGGAGAGCCGTGTGGAGGCGGACACGCAGTCCCTGCTGCTGCTCACCGCAGCCGCACTGAGTGCATTTGGCTCTGCCCGCTCATGGCCTGTCTTGTCTTTCAGTGGACGAGTACATCTCCATCGCCAAGGAGAAGCACGGCTACAACATGGAGCAGGTAACTCGAGCTTCTTCTGTGTTCGTAATGGGCTTAGGAGCGGCCACTCGGTGTGGTGGGGGTGGTGTGGCCGTGGTGGTCACAGCGGCGTCACCGCCCGGGGGCCTGTGTGCGAGGAGCCTTGAGGTGGGTGGCGGCGGGCGGTCCAGCTCCCGGGGCCACGGGGCAGTGAGCGGTCCGGCCCCCGGGGCCGCAGGGCGGGCTGCGGGGCACGTGCTTTCTTGCGTGACCGTGTGAGCTGTCCCTTTGTGGCTTCAGTGTTGTTTGCTGACCCGGGCTGCCACACTCAGACCTGCTGTGTTTCAGTGTTAATTGTTTTGAGTCACTTCCAGGTGTAAGATTTGGGTAAGGCTTCGTTTAAAAATGGCTCGGAGCCTGTGACACCCATTCTGATCCCTGTCCTCAAAGCGAGCCCGCGGCGTGGGCTGTGCTTTCCTGGTGCGGGCTCGGTTGTGCAGCCCGAGGCGCCGGCATCGCCCCTGCCCTCGTGCCTGAGGACGCTGGGATGGGGAGTGTGGAGGCCTCGGCCTTGTTTTTAGTTGTTCTGTCCTGTGAGCTGCTCAGAGGCAGCGGTAAGAGGGTCGTTGCGGAGAGAACTGGCTGCTTCTCGTGTCCTAGCCCCGCTCGTGAGCGGCATGAGCTGCCCAGAAACTCACCCATGTTTGTTCTGTCCAGAGGGTAACCATCGTTGGGGGGTGATTGGAAATATCCCTGTGTGAATGTCCTTGCTTCAGAGGTGTAATGAGGACGCTCCTCAGGAAGTCCCGAGCTCCCTCTCCTGTTTCTCCGTACTCCTCATCCAGCGTGTTTTCCTTTCTGAGCTGCTGTACCCCACAGCATCGTATTTGCAGGGGTTCCTTTTCCCCTATCCTCTCCCGAGGATATTTTTTGTTGATTTTAGGGAGAGAGGGAGAGAGGAAAACATGGACTGGTTGCCTCCCGCAACCAATCCCCCCAACCTGGGTATGTGTCCTAGGAATTGAACCCGCCACCTCTGGCTGCCAGGATGGCGCTCAGCCTCCTGAGCCCCAGCTGTGGGTGGGCAGGCTGAGTGCCCGGGGCCTCCAAGTCCAATTGGAGAAGTGAGGCTGGTGCCTGCTGAGCCCGGGTGCGTAGGACGGAGAACGCGTGGGCAGGGGCCATGCCTCCGGGACGGCCATGTTCGGTGCCGGGCAGCTCTGTCTGGGAAGGTGTGCACTCGCCAGCTTCATTGCCATGCTTACGTGTGTGCACACCTTTGGTCTCAGATCAGATCTCACCGGTGCTCTTTTCCAGGCTCTGGGGATGCTCTTCTGGCACAAGCACAACATCGAGAAGTCCCTGGCTGACCTGCCCAACTTCACCCCCTTCCCCGACGAGTGGACGGTGGAGGACAAAGTGCTGTTCGAGCAAGCCTTCAGCTTCCATGGGAAAACCTTCCACAGAATCCAGCAGATGGTGAGTAGATGAGACCCCGCCCCGCCCCCAGCCACCCAAGGGCAAGGGGTCTACACTGCAGGGGGCACTCCCGGCACGTCCCAGCCTGAGGCCATGACACACACACACACACACACACCCCGTTCAGACACCCCAGAGGGTGAGGGAAGGCTTGGGAAAGGAGGAGGTGGCCATGGGCCTGTCTGCCTGGAAGGGCTGCTTGCTTCTCTCTCCAGGCTGCTGCTGGGGCTCCTCCCGCTGCTGGCCTGAGGGCTCCATGAACTAACTCTGAGTGACCCAGATTCTGTCAGACGCGCTGGCGGCTTCAGGCGCGTGAGGACGGCTGAGTCCCACTCAGTCACACCTAGTCCTTTGGAAGTGGATGGAGTTTCTTCATGATTTTCCCTTGTTGGGGAAGGGCTGTGACTCTGACATTGGAGTGCGTGAGCGTGACCCTAATAAGTGTATGTGAGCCTTCGCCTCTGACAGGTTAGTGTTGATCTAAGCCAGCTCGTCCTTCCTGTAGCTTCCTGACAAGTCCATAGCCAGCCTGGTGAAGTTCTACTACTCATGGAAGAAGACGCGGACCAAGACCAGCGTGATGGATCGCCACGCTCGCAAGCAGAAGCGAGAGCGGGAGGAGAGGTGAGCCTGGGGCGCGTCTCCCGCTGGGCCTTCGGGTCCCTAGACGCTGTGACTGGTGACACAGGCGAGATGGTGGCTGCGCTTCCCCGGGGCCTTCCTGCTAGAACCAGGCTCGCCGCATGCTGGCCTCCCTCGCTGCGGCTGCCCTTGCCTCGCCACTCTCCTCTCACGCCCCCGAGGGCGGCTTTAAAAAGCGGATCTAAGACAGAGAGGGTGGGGAATCCAGCCTGTTGTCCCTGTGTACACACTCCGGGGACTCGCATGTGCCTGGTGGGGATCGGCCCACAGCCCGGTGCACCAGGATGACGACTGAGCCTGAGCCCGGGCCTGCGCGGCGTCTCCAATAGCAGGTCTGCTTTCCTGGCGCCTCTCTTCAGTCAGCTTTTTGTTCCTCCTCACTCAGGACACCTTCCCACTGACCTTCCAGAGAGAGTGGAGGGAGAGGGGCTGAGAGAAACATGGGTGATGGCTGCCTCGTGCATGCGCCCTGACCAGGGCCCAGGCCTGGGAGGAGCCTGCCACCAAGGTACATGGCCTTGACCGGAATCAAACCCAGACCCTTCTGTCCGAGGGCCGACGCTGTGTCCACGGAACCCCACGGCCAGGGCTCTGCGTGGAGCCACCGGATGTGCTTGCGCAGGTGCATCGGCGTGTGCTCGTGTTTGGGGTTCTGCCTCTCGGTCGGGAGCGGTGCTGAGGCCTCGCCTCGCTCTCCCCTCCGAGCCGTGTGTGTTGCCCCGGGGCTCGAGCTTGGGGTGGCAGATGCCAGTACAGTTTGAATTTCCTTCTCCCCTCTTCAACCGTTTTGTGAGAGAGAGAGAAGCGTTTCGTGTTTTCTTAGGAAACACGAGCTTTACAGCGCGTTTAGTGAAAGGATGCGTCCTGGTCACCAGGCCCTCGGCCTCTGTGGGCACAGCGCAGGGGGCGTGGCCGCGCGGAGCACACAGGCTTCAGTTCAGACCAGCTCTCCCGTCCCAGCCCCAGGCCCTGCCCCTGCCCCAGCTCGCCTGCCCCAGCTCACTAGCTGCAGCCCCAGCTTGCCTGCCCCTGCCCCGTCCCAGCCCAGCCCCTCGGCTGCGAAGGAAGGCACTTCAGGGTCAGGCGCCCACACCCAGCCCAGTGGCCTGTGGGTTAGGTTGGTGGTACTAGAGGCAGCTTTTTAAAGTTACATTTTCCAATCTTTGCATGTCTCGTTTTTATGAACTATTAGTGATAATCTGGGGCATCTCAGAGTATTGTGATTTCCCGCTAAAGGGAGCAGCACGTGGGACGGGCTGAGAGGGGAGCACACCCTGCGGCGTTCTGCCTCTCGGTCGGGAGCGGTGCTGAGGCCTCGCCTCGCTCTCCCCTCCGAGCCGTGTGTGTTGCCCCGGGCGTGTGCGCTGGCCCGGGCGTGTGCGAGGCTTGGTCTTCAGCTGCACACGGGCGTGCGGTGAGCGGCAGCTCTCCTCACGCCAGAGAAGCGTGGCAGACGCTCACCGGTGTCCGGGGCGGCAGAGCTGCGCAGTGGCATGGCTGTTCCCGCACAGGGCGGCTTGTTGCTGGGTGCAGTGAGGCTGTCCTGCGGCAGAGGCCGTCTCCTCACTGAGTCAGTGTCAGCACCAAAGCAGCCCCCTGTGCTGAGGAGGAGTGACGCCCAGGTGATGCCTCCTCCGCGGGCACGTCACGCCCCCAGATGCAGACGGGGCGCCCGCAGGGGACCGCCGTGGAGCCACGGCAGGACGGAGGCAGAGCGTCCTCCTCCCAGGCTCTCTCTTTCCTTCCCACTCTTTCCCTGGGCCGAGGAGGGTGGGGTAGGGGGAGAGTGGGGTGCAGGGGGCGTGGTCATCTGGATGCAGGGGGGTGTGGCTGCTGGAAAGCAGAGCCCTCTGCCCGCCATTTGGCTCAGTGGTGAGCCAGCGGCAGGCTGCGGGGCCTTGTTCTCTCATTTCCTAGGGGCGCTGCCCCGAGCTCTTGTCCTCTGAGTGCATCCGCATGGAGCATGAGCTGGAGCGGGCAGCACCGCTCCGGGGACCTGGTGACGGACCCGTGCCCGCCGGCGCTCAGCGTGGGCTGGGGCGGCGGGCGGCCTGGCCGCAGTCCGTTTGCTGGTCAGTGTGCTCCCTGCGAGCCGGCCTGCATTCGGGAATGTTGCTCAGTGGTAGCGACTGGTCGTGTCCCAATTCGCCACCAGGTCATTACGAGGCAATAGTAAATGTCTTAAATTTTACCTTTTCAGCCGAGAGGAAACACTTTATATAAAGCAACAGGGTTCTAGGCCAGTTTGGGAGTTAGAAACCCATTTTAATAGTTTATTTTAATCATTTAGACGAAAACAACTGTGGAATTGGTGTTTTATTTAAATTGTAAAAAGGTTTTTAGCTCAGAATCTGAAAACATTCTAATTTTATATCAAATCAATATATTGCTTCTATTTGTATATCAAGTACATTAATACAAAATAACCTTGCAGTCACTTTTTCTTGTCTTTCAGTGAGGATGAACTGGAGGAAGCAAATGGAAACAATCCCATTGACCTTGAGCTGGATCAGAATAAGGAGAGCAGAAAGGAGGTATTCTCCCCGTTAGGCAAACAGGTGTTTGTAACCTGTCCGCTGACAATAGGGGGTGTTGGGATGTTAGTCTTTTGAAATGGGGGTTGCAGTCTAGCATCATTTTGTCCATTCATAGCATTGAATCAAGCACCTGTGGGCCCCCCGAGGAAAGCCCGGCTCTGTGGCTCTGGGGGCCCCCACAGTCCAGCACTGCCTGTGGCAGGCCTGGCCCCGGGGCCCTGGAGGGAGGCCCGGCTCCTCAGGCTGCGGCTCTGGCCCCGCTGGGGTCTTGTGAATTATTCTGAAGGAGGAGCCTGCTGTTTCAGTAAACGGCGAGCTCTCTGTCTCAGAGGCTCAGGTCTGAGAAAGCTGCTTCAGGCGGAACCAGAAGGCTAGACATACCTAACCGGACCTGGCACCAGTACCGTGTGCTTTTCATGGACAAAGTACAAAGCTCATTGAAAAGGGGAAAATGACACCACTTACACACACAGTCACCATGAACATGCTCCCCTGTAAGAATGTGTGGGTGCCGGGAGCTGTGGCTAGAGTGCTGTCCCTATACACCAAATTTGATCCCCACTGAGAGCACATAAAAACATTCATCAGTGGGTGTATAAGTAAGTGGAACAGTAAATGGGTATCTCCTCCTCTTTCTCCCTCTGCCTTTCTCTCGCTCCCTAAAATAAATTTTTTTAAAATGATTTAAGTGGCCCTAGCCAGTTTGGCTCAGTGGATAGAACGTCGGCCTGTGGACTGAAGTTTCCTGGGTTCGAGTCCGGTCAAGGGCACAGGTCCAGGTTTGGGCTTGGTCCCAGTAGGTGGCGTGCAGGAAGCAGCCGATCAATGATTCTCTCTCATCATTGATGTTTCTATCTTTCCCTTCTTCTCTCAAGTCAATAAAAATAAATATTTTTTAAATGTTTTTAAGTATATACTTATATACTTAATTCTGAGTAAATATTTATTTTAAAATACATAAATGGGATCTTAAGCTATATATAAATTTTATAACCTTTCAAATTCATTCTGTTTGAACTTTTTTTTATGTCAGATACATTTGTATACACAGCTGTGCCGGGCTGACCGTCAGCCCTGAGTGACGGATGAAGGCTCCTCTCACCTGTTTCTGTGAAGGGGACGAGGCACCACTTGGCTGTCACCGCCAAGTAGCCTGTTCGCCGCCTCCTTTGGCTTTATTGTCACAACAGCTTGAACTAAAATAACCTCCAGACACAACCAGCGGGCAAGCAGCCTTGAGGATGCACACACTCCTCCAAGCACACGCTTCTCCAAGGTCGGAGCTTAGAGAATAAGCACAGAGATTTGAGCAAAACACCCGGGGTCAGACTTGCTTGGAAATGTCAAGGCACGGGCTGCCGCCTTTGGCAAGGCTCGACCTTTTGGAGATTCCTTACAGACACCCAACCAAGCCCCTTCCCACCCAGCTGTATGTCCCACACACCTGTCACTCGAGGAGAGGCATCCTCGGGGGTTTCTGCAGTCCTGCCACGCTTGCTCTTACAGACAATGCCAGCCTGCTGGCTTCATAACTAAGAACGTGTGCACTTAATTTTTTCCATTACAGTTAATTTTTAAAAATATATTTTATTGATTTTTACAGAGAGGGAGAGGGAAAAAGAGTTAGAAACACGGATGAGAGAGAAACATCGATCAGCTGTCTCTTGCACACCCCCTACTAGGGATGTGCCCGCAACCAAGGCACATGCCTTTGACCGAAATCAAACCTGGGACCCTTGAGTCCATAGACCGACGCTCTATCCACTGAGCCAAACCAGTTAGGTCTATAGTTAATTTCTGGATATGGGCTGTGGGTCAAAGTGTTCTAGACATGTTTTTAAGGCTTCTTTGGTCTGGTTACATCACCAAATGAGGAACTCGCTTTTCTCGACCGATGGCACTCTGCCAGTGACTCCTAGGAGTCCCAGTGACAAGGCTGCTGTAGGGTCTGCAGCTCAGACGGTCTGAGAAGTCAGACTGGACTTGGGGTGTTTGGTTAGCTTTGTTTTGTTGCATCATTAGGTTCTTCAATGGAACGTTTTAAATGGAAGAGAAAAGGTTGATTTTATATTAATTTCTGTAATTCCTATTTATATAGCTCAATTTCTCAATATAAAAGAAAAATGCTTAAATCATAGTTTGTTTGCACACTAACGTGTTATGAAAACAGACACGCTGTCCATCGGCGGTCTTTGCTGGACAGCATAGCCCTGTGGCGGCACCATGGGCCCCTGCTACCCCTGGAGGCTCACTGCCGTGGCGTGGCCTCTGCTAGTGCTGGGGCTCACTGCCGTGGCCGTGGCCTCTGCCGGCACTGGGGGAATCACTGCCGTGGCTGTGGCCTCTGCCGGCGCTGGGGAATCACTGCCGTGGCCGTGGCCTCTGCTGGTGCTGGGAGCTCACTGCCATGGCCAGTCTGCATGGCCTTCAGCTCAGTCTCACAACGTGGAGGTATTTAAGTGTTTCAGCAAAGCACATGCACTTCTTGCTCTTAAAGGGGTGAGCAGGGAGACACCACGGCTGCTCTGCCTTTCGTTTTTGCAGGTTTGGGATTCAGAGAGAAAGTGCTTAAAAAATAGCATTTCAATGACAGCTTATAGGTCTGGAAGGAGATTTTTAGGGCACAGTTGCCCTAAAAGCTAAGTCATTCCCCCCCCCCCCCCCCCAATGTGTAAAAAGTCACAGTTTCACATTGAAATTTGCATATTTTAAAACTTGTTTAAAGATTTAAAGAATTTAAGTGGATCTTTATACATGTGCTGAACCAACCACCCTCCCCTCTTTCCTCCCTTTCTTCCCTCCTTCCTTTCCCGCTTTCTCCCTCCCTTCCTTCCCTTACCTCCCTCCCTCCCTGCTTTCCCTCCCTCTTTTCCTCCCTCTGTCCGTGGCCAGGGTCCCTGTGCACGTGGGGCCGGTGAAGACAAGCAGCTCCTACCCTCTGGGTGCAGGGAGCCTCCGAGTGAGAGTGGGGGTGCAGCTGTGGCAGGAAGTGGGTCCTCTGCCAGGTGTTCAGGCCGAGCCCTGTTCACTTGGCATTTTAATTAGTCCACATCTGTGTATTGTGCAGGCGCCCCCCACCGAGTCTGTCCCGCAGATCAAGAAAGAGAAGCACAGCACGCAAGCTAAGAACCGCGCCAAAAGGAAACCTCCGAAAGGGATGTTTCTCTCCCAAGAAGACGTGGAGGCCGTGTCTGCGAACGCCACCGCCGCCACCACGGTGCTGCGCCAGCTGGACATGGAGCTGGTCTCCATCAAGCGCCAGGTAACGCCCGGCCCGGGGCTGACCAGGCCGGGGCTGACCAGGCCTTGGGTTCACTCACACACATGGTCTCCTCCCACATCTCCCAGGGCTCGTTCCCTCAGGAATTGGGCAGAAGATCTTCATACTGGCTTAGCTTTCTCTTAACTTCACTTTGAAGTCGATGTTAAGAGTGTGTGTATAAATGCTTGTGTGCGTGCGTGTGTGTTTGGTGATTTCCATACGGTGAGCACGCCCAGCTAACTTCTCTCTGAGCCAAGAAATGGCCGTTGGCTCCAAAGCCCCACTCTCGTCCCCTCCGGCCACTGTCACCCTGAGCGCAGCGTCACCTGCTCCACTTGCGCCTCTTGCTCACCCCGCCTTCTCCAGGGCGTGGCCTCTATTCTAACTTTAAAACCACCAGTGATGGCGACGCATTTTTTGGATTTTAGAGAAAAACAAGAGGCTCGGTGCACAAAAGTCACGCACAGGGAGGGTCCCTGGGCCTGTCTGGCTATCAGGGCCTATCAGGACCTTCCGGCTACTGGCCAGGGCCTCCTCCTTCCCGCACTGCCTCTGGTGGGCAGTGCACTCACAGTGAGCCATCGCACTCCCGTTCCCACTCCAGAGGGGACCATCTGCATATTGGGCTTTTAGATAGATAGATAGATAGATAGATAGATAGATAGATAGATAGATAGAGGACATGATGTGGTTTCTTGCATGTCTGGTTTTCATGTAACATGAGAGAGCATCGTGTAGTGTAGAGCCGAGGTTCTCCTTCTTTCTCACTGCCGGGAACAGTTGTACGAAGTAGGCGTCTGGGCATTGCAGAGAACACTGGGTGAACGTCTTTTATGTGGCCCTCGCACGGTGTGTTCTGTTGGCATTGCTGAGGGGGGCGTGCGTGTGTCCAGCCTCAGCGGTGAGTGTGGGTGGGCTGGGTGCTTCCTCTCTGGGGGGCATTCGCTGTCCTGTGCCGCGAGTGCCGGCTGCATCTCTGGCCTCCACCCCCCAGATGCTGGCAGTGCCCCCGCCTGTGTGACCACAGAACTGGCCCGGGAAGAGGGGCGCGGGTTGCCCGTTTTCTGTTTGGCGCGCTCTCCTCGTGGCGTCCTTGAGTCACAGAAGTCCCTCACGTTGCTCTGAGTGCGTGGAAGTCGGGGTCTGGAAGGACAGGTCCTCCAGATTGTCTTGGCCATTCCTGGCCCTTTGTATCTCCATTTAAACGTAGTCGTCTTCTCGACTTGCAGAGAATGCTCCTACGAGGGTCTTGCTTGCAATCGAGTAGAGAATTAACCATCCGACCGTGAGACGCCCACACCGCAGCAGCCGTCAGTGCTCTGCGTGTTGTTGCCAGTGCGTGGGGCTGCCTGTCCTTGCTGGAGTTGTTCCTCGGTATCTGGCACCTTCTTGATGTTCTTTTAAAGGACATTGTTTCTTAAATTAGCCTTTCCGCCTGCCCCTCACTCTTTCTTCCTCTCTCCAACCAATAAAAAAAAGTGGCTCTTTTCTCTGTTTATGCGAGTGTGGGAAGCAGCGTGTGGTTTGCATCTGAGTTTGCCTGGAGCATCGCAGCTGACGCACCGCGGAGCCTCCTGTGGCCCTTTCTCTGCCCGCGTGTGTGTGTGTGTGTGTGTGTGTACGTGTGTACGTGTGTATGTGTGTGTGTACTGTGTGTGCTCTGCCCGCCCATGTGTGTGCTGTGAGTGTGTACTGTGTGCTCTGCCCGCCCATGTGTGTGCTGTGTATGTGTGTATGTGTGTGCTCTTTGAGGGTTCACTTCAGTGTTTGCTGCTTTGACTTGTTGGAAGGTCGAATAGAAGGCCAGCTCTCGCTTTGGGGATGAGAACGTGGGTCCGAGGCCCCACCTGGTGGTGCAGGAGGGAGCGGAGCTGCACACTCATCTCGGGCACCGCTCAGCCTCCGGCCTCTTTCCAAAGAGGTCAGTCCTCACTGCCCGCCTGCAGGGTGCGAGGAGAGCTGCCCGCCTCCAGGGTGCGAGGAGAGCCGCCCCACCTTCCAGGGTGCCGAGGGCTGCAGAACATTGGGGCTCTGCTTGCGTGGGAAGCACTCGCCCCAATCGGGCCACGCTCTCGGGGCGCATCTGCCCTTCCTCTAGGGCAGTGTCTCCCAAACTTTTACATAGGTGCGCCTTTTCTATAATTTTCGTAACGCTGAGTACCCCTCGTGCTCATGAGAACGTAGAATTAGGCACAGCTAAGCACGGTGCAGTGCATATCCCCCCAAACTCTTCCCGTGCCCCTGGGGGTGCGCGTACCACACTCTGGGAAACACTGCTCTAGGGAGACTCCCTGCTCCCTGCGGCTGCACCCCCTCTTCCTCCAGCGCTGGCTGTGGCTGCGGCGGCAGCCGGAGGAGAGCAGGCAGGAGCAGGGCTTTTGACTGGAGGCAGCCCTGGCTCACAGGGCGCTCGGGGTCCACCTTGCAGAGGGAGCAGGGTCCCGTCCCCCATGGCCTCTGGCTCCGCCCAGCGCTGGCTGGACTCCGTGTTGGGTTGTGTGTCAGGGAACCGTTCACCTGGGAATGACAGGAAACCTGACTCACGGCAGCTTGGACGATGAAGGAAATGCTTTTAAAAGGTGTTTTTATTGATCTCAGCAGAGAGGGGAGAAACATCACAGTTGTTACCAGCACCGCCTCTCACACCCGTTCTCTTCCCCACAAGCTCCGGAGCCCCACAGCGGCCGGCTCTCCGGGCGCTGGCTCTGCCTCAGGTCCCCCCTGCTGTCATCCCTCTCCTGCCACTTCCGCCTGCGGGCAGAGCCCAAGCCCCCGGCCTCCCGGCCTGCTGCCCGCGGACCAGCCCGCCGCGCCCCACTTCAGAGCTTCTTTATTTAAAATAACAGCCTTTCCTCTCTTAGATTCAGAGCATTAAACAGACAAACAGCGCTCTCAAAGAGAAACTCGACGGGGGCATCGAGCCCTACCGACTCCCCGAGGTAGGCCTGCCGGGTTCCCGTGGAGGCCAGCCGCTCCCCGGCGTGAGGCCTGGCCTGAGGGTGGTGGCTCCTCAGGAGGGTGGCCGCTAACGGACTTGTTTGGGTGTCCAGGTTGTTCAGAAGTTCAATGCGCGCTGGACCACAGAGGAGCAGCTGCTCGCCGTGCAAGGTATGGTCCTTGTCACTGAGCTTTCGGGGAGATGGGGAAATTCCCCCCACCCCGTGCACTGCTCACGTGGCAGCAGCCACACCCCCTCCCGCTGGCCTCCCAGGTTAGAGCTCAGCTCTAAGTGTAAGAGCTCATTTTACAGGCTGAGTGTCAGGGGTTAAGGTCGGGGTGTAGCCTGGGACCTGAGGGAGTGCCCATAGTCACTGCTGGTGGCGTGTTCACGGGGCGTCTGAGGCCGGGCCGCCCTGACCTCGTGAGCCGCCGTGGGTGTGGCCGGGAGCCTGCAGGTCTCCGTGTCGGGCTCGGGAAGGCCCCAGCGGGGCCTCAGCGGCTCTCCGTGCTGAAGCCACGCTCTCTTCAGCCATCAGGAAGTACGGCCGGGACTTCCAGGCCATCTCAGACGTGATTGGGAACAAGTCGGTGGTGCAAGTGAAAAACTTTTTTGTGAATTACCGACGCCGCTTCAACATCGACGAGGTGTTACAGGAGTGGGAGGCGGAGCACGGGAAGGAAGAGGCCAGCGGGCCCGGCGGCCAGAAGCCCGTCAAGTCCCCGGACAGCGCGCTCAAGGTCCCCGAGGAGGAGGAGGAGGTGAGCCCGCAGCAGCACGCCCCTCCCCGGGGCCGCCCCCGCGGCGCTGACGCCCGCGCCTCGCGGGCAGGTTCCCGGGCTGGCCGGCTGGCACGTGGTGTTGGCCACGATCTGTGTGAGGAGTCCACTCAGGTTTGTCCCTGGCGTTCCTGACATGTGAATTCCTGGGTTCGTCCCTCATGTCACCCGGGCTTCCCTCCCAGCCTCGCTCATTCCCACCGCCGCTCAGGCACGGAGCGCTCTGCCGGGGAGCGGGGAGCTGCCGTGCCCGCGCAGCAGCCCGCGCCATGCTGTCGCCTCTGCGGCCCCGGACTGCGGGGCGTTCTGCCCGGCCACGGGCGGGCTCACTGCTCCCCCGGGCAGTTCGGAGCGGATGTCGGGACGGCCAGGTGGTGGTCAGGCAAGGGCTCCCCAAGGCTGCAGGGACCCGTCCCTCCCTGCTGTGGGACAGGTGGTTGTGTTCCCGTCACAGGGCCCGTCACCGCCCTCGCTCATTGGCGCAGTTCACTGTGGTCGCTCCCGGTCAGCGTGGCTTTACCAGGAAAGTCCCTCCTCACGCCGCCCTGAGGGGAGTGTCCGGCCTGCCGGCAGCGTGTGCTGACCCGGGCCGCTGGTTAGGGGGGCCCAGCCCCTGCTGAGACCCCGGTGCCAGGGTTCCGGCCAGCGCGGGGCCTGCTGCAGCTCTGGCTCGCGCGGCATCTGAGCAGCACAAAGGCTCTTCGTCTTTGGCCGTGACTTCGTCCCGGGCGATTGCCCTTCAGCAGCAGCGCCCTGCTAGGTCCCGGCTCCGCCCGGGAGGCGTGAGCAGTGAGGCCTCGGGACAGGGCGCTCGAGTTGCAGCAGAGATGCTTTCTCCATGCGCTTGCCTCGCACAGAAGGTTGGGAAGCCGGGGTCTGGGCTGCTGAGATCAGGGTTTGTGGAGGAGCCAGCGGGGCCCGGGCTGGGGTGGCAGAGGGCAGAGTGAGCGCTGGAACGGAGGAGGGAGAGGAGGAGCTCCGTGAGGGAGTGGAGGCTCCATGTCGCTCGGAGTCGACTCGCGATGGACGCCTAGCCCTTTGGGAACCTGAGCCCCTGAAGGGTGCATTCCAGCTTCTGGGTGTGGAGCTGCTGTTTCCTGGCAACAAGATGCCCCGAGGGGAGCAGGGCCTACAAGGGACCTTTAGGCTGGAGGTTTGGGGGGAGTCCGGCTTGAAGGCGGGGGAATGCTGTGGCAGCTGTGACAGAGGGTCCTGCCATCTTGGGGTCTTAGGTGTCCTGTGTCCCCACAGGAGCCCCGGGGCCTCCAGCCGCGCTGCCCTCACCGAGCACCCGCTCTCCCTGGCCGCGTTCTGCTTGTCCTGGGTGCTGGGCGCCCTGACTGGATTCTGCGAGGAGACAGCTGGACGGGGCAGGGCCGGGCTCTGAGCGGGCACCTGGCTGCAGGGCCACACTGTGCAGCCGCCTCTTGGCCGCCTTAGGAGCTCTGTGCCCCTGTGTGGGCCGGCAGCAGGCCCCCCGTCACCTTGCAGGACACCAGAACAAGCCGTTTGCATTGTTTCCTGCTCTTTTATAATTTTTTTTTATTGATTTCAGAGCAAGGGAAGAGGGAGAGAGGTATAGAAACATCGATCGGCTGCCTCCCACATGCCCTCCATGGGGGATGGAACCTACAACCCAGGCATGTGCCCTGCTAGGAATTGAACCCTGACCTCATGGCTCAAAGGTCAACACTGAGCCAACGTCAGCCGGGCTGATTCTTTGTTCTCCTTTCCTCAGGCCGCTTCTGTTCTTGACGTCAGATACACCTCTGCCTCCTGAGACACCCCGGCCGCTTCCCACACTGGTATGGGCGTCCGCGTTACCGGACATCAGGTATGACACGGCATCACCTCGCCATCTGCTCCCACCTGTGGACAAGCAGCTATTACCAAAAATGGCAACACTTCGGTCCTGTGCTACATCTGCCTTAATTCTTTGCTCGTTCCTCCATGCTGGCGCACTAGCTGGAGAGCTCCGTGCATCTCGCGTGGTCTCCCTGCTGGGATCTCGCAGCTGCACGGCCCCTGGCCCTGGGGCTGCCTCCCCAGGCAGAGCTCCGGCCCCAGGGGGCTCTCCCCACCGTCCGCAGCTTCCGAGCAGGTGGCCGCCCGGAAGGCCCGCCTCTTCCTGCATGGCCCGGATCGCTCCTTTTGCATCATGTCCTTCTCAGCAACTGGACCTGTTGGCCTTCTAGAGGGTTCTCTGGTCCTGTGCGAGGCCCCCACCTAAGCGATCATGTTTCTGGATGTCATCCTGTGTGCAGACTGCAGTAACCTTCATCGTGCCAACCTCCCGATCCGGGCCTGCTTCCCGGGAGCGGGCTGATGCTGAGCGGCTAGTCCGCTCCCCGCTCCCCTGGGCCTGGCGGGCTCCCAGCGGCTCGCAGCAGCGCTCTGGACACGTGACTTAAAGGAACACGGACTCCACCCTCTGCCTTCAGCTCTCAGCGTGGCAGCCCAGGTGGGTGCCGCCTCGTTCCCCGCTTCCCCCAAACCAACTCCAAGAGATTGGGTCCGTACACTGCCTGGTGCTTGTACACTTGGACTTGGTGCCTTCCCCTGGGGCCGCAGCCTTCCCAGTCCCGTCTCTGCTTCAGTGTCGTGGCTCTTTCACGTCGTTGCTGCCAAAGATGACACCCGTGCGTGAGAGCCCGCCGCCGCGCCCACCGGAGCAGACTTGGATGTCGGGCAGGCCGCGCGGGCACGGAGCAGCCGGGAGGGTTTCTAGATGCACGTCGTTCCCCTCCTGGGCAGCCTGGCTTCTCCCCGGCACTCCACATGCCTGGTCCTAGGGCCCGGATGGGCTGCACACCCCGCCTCCCACAGCCGAGCAGAGCCAGGCGTGAGCAGGTGCTGGTGCTGGTGCTGCTGCTACTGCTGCTGAGCCGCCGTGAGAGCAAGCAGCCCGCGGGGCATGCACTGCTGGCTGGACGGGGGCAAGTGGAACTTGTGAGAAACGTCCTAGGACGTCCACTCACTCTGCTCTCCGCTGGCCCGGAGCGGCTGCGGGCTGTGCCGCCCTCCCCGCAGCTCTGCCGGCACTGGACACGCTGCAGGAGCTTCTGCTGTCGTTCCCCATCATTTAAACACTTTCCTGCTTTCAATACCAAAAAGAAAAGCGTGAGGCTTTAAGGCGCATAAGCAATTCTTAAGAATTTAAAATATGCAATTAAAACGGGATGTTTTGCTGTCAAGCACCTTGCCTTTTTTAAGTCAGCTGATTTAGGAAGAGGGTCAGCTAGAATCATAGCGTGTTTGGAATTGGACTTCTGGTTTAAAGGAACCTGGACAAAGGTCACTCTGAAGGGGCAGTAAGAGGGGACTTGCTGAGCTCGCGTCCTCTGTACCTGCACGGGAGTCCCAGCAAGTGAGGACAGTTGGGAGGCAGAGGACAGTCCGGCCCGGGAGCGAGAGAACACGGAACTGCCCAGACTGGTCTCTGCATCAGAGCCAGTTGTGCGAGTGCAGTGCAGGGCCACGGAGCGCTCGCACGTCTGCACGTATCCCTGAGGACATGGCCTGGCAGGGGCGTAGGCTCCTTCTCTCGCCCCCTCCTCCCGGCCTCCATCCTCTCCGAGTCAGCAGGGCCTCCTGCAGGGGCTCTCCTGCCTGCGGGTTGTCCCTCCCTCGGCCCAGCCTGTGTTCCTTGGGAACTGGTGCCCTGGCCGAGGGGAGCTTGGTGCCCTCCTGCAGCGAGGCAGGGCCAGGCGCCGGCCTGCCTGGCACTACGTGCTCTTCGGTCTTCACCTGCTTCGGGCCATCGCGCTGGTCTTCCCGCCGGCTCGGCAGCTGCCATGGGCTCTCTCCCAGGAAAAGGGCCTGTGGTTTCCACCGCCAGAAGGAAGAGGCGGCGTCTTGGCCTGGCTGCTGGCTGCTTCCGCCGGTTTCACATCTGAGCGAGCACTGCCCTCAGCTGTCCGCACTGTCTGCAATGATGTAAATGCAAGAACCACTCTGCTGAAAGCGAGTGACTGGTCTCTCCGATGAGGAGGCCCTTTTAAACATATCAAGACTTCGGTGCATCACAGGCGTGTGGGTGGGAGGTCAGGGACCATGTTCCCTCAGCTTTGTCTTCTTAAAGAGTATCAATGTGAATGTCATAATTATATCTATTTTTGTGCAAGATTTCTCCTAAGTATAAGTTATTGTGCAAAATATAGTACCATTGAAACAAATGATAGTTTTAGTTTAGAATTCCCAAAAGATATAAATTGTATTGCATATGCATTAAAGTTTGTTTTATTTAATTTCATGTAGCTGTGTAAAGTGTTAGGCAGTTTTTCTCGCTTCTCCATGGAAACACCTTGTTACTTGAATGCTGCACTGTCGGTTTGAACGGCGATCGGTTCCGTGATGCGGCTCTTCCCCAGGGAGACCGAGCGGCCAGGAGCCGAGGCCGGCGGCACCACGGAGTGGGCTCGCTGTGCGTGCGACCCAGACGCGTCCCGTGAGACGCTTTGATCGTTTTTAACTGTATACCCTTTGATGCTCACAAACCTCTAATCAGGAAAGTCGTATGAAATACAGTTGGTTTACAACCTGACTGCAGGACAAAGCAAGCAGTTTCCTGTGTGTGTAAACTTTCCTCAAATGTCGCATGCCTGTAAGTGTGCTCGTGTCACTTTAAATTCCAACTAGCCCTATTTTTGTCTTTCTGAATATCACTTGTACTGTGGTATGACCGTGCACCAAAAACAAGCCACCAGCGCGTTACACTGGCCAGAGCTGCCGGGGCGGGAGGGGAGCCAGCGCTGGGCTTGGTGCCGCTTCCTCCCCAGCCCCATGCCGAACCCTAAGCCCCAGGATTCAAGCTTTTGTTCTGTTTTTAATGCATTATTTTATTTATATTCAGACCTAAGCCCCAGAGTTATAAAACAGCTCTAAAGCTGTATGCGACCACTAAAAATGGCCCGTTCTTTTTTTCTTTTTAATATATTTTATTGATTTTTTACAGAGAGGAAGAGAGAGGGATAGAGATTTAGAAATGTCGATGAGAGAGAATCATCGACCAGCTGCCTCCTGCACACCCTCTACTGGGGATGTGCCTCCAACCAAGGTACATGCCCTTGACCGGAATCGAACCTGGGACCTTTCAATCCGCAGGCAGACGCTCTATGCACTGAGCCAAACTGGTTTCGGCTAAAAATGGCCCATTCTTAAGTCATTGCCATCACACCATCGAGAGAGTTCGCTCCCGAGCCACGGAACCGTGTGCCGGGCCCTTTTCCTCTGCGCTGCAGGCGGCGGCGTGGCCACAGCCATTTCTTAACGGCGTGGGCCCTTCGGCCTAAAAGGCGTGGAGGTTTTGCTCCAGGCTCACCAGGAGCGAGGAGAGCAGCGGGCTGCAGCAGTGGCTCCACCGCCCGCCTCCTCAGTCTTGAAGGCTTCTGGTCATTCGGCCGCCTCGCTTATCTCACCCCAAAATTTCAAAACAGGAAACCTTAATGTGAATGTCCGTTTTTCATCCCAGGAATAAGTGTAATTACGGATGCCTTGCACTGTTCTCGGACTGATTCCCACGCCTCTGGACCACGAGGCTTTCCCTCCGCCGTGTCTTCCCAGAGGATGTCTGTCCAGAGGCAGACACGGCCCCATGTTCCCCTCAGGACACGCTCCCCACGCTGGACTGGAAGGCCCGGCCCCAGGCACGTGGCTGGGCGCGATGTGGCCCCACCCGGACCGCACCTTCTCCGGACACCGGGGTGGG
Organism: Pipistrellus nathusii; assembly: GCA_963693515.1. Classification (NCBI taxonomy): domain Eukaryota; kingdom Metazoa; phylum Chordata; class Mammalia; order Chiroptera; family Vespertilionidae; genus Pipistrellus; species Pipistrellus nathusii. The sequence goes on from OY882858.1 coordinate 2,400,918, forward strand.
GTGCGCTCAGTCCTGGGGACGCGTGTGGTGGCAGCCGGCTAGGCCTCAAGCTGAGCCCATCGCACTGGCTCCCTGCGCCGGCCCAGGCAGACTGCAGGGCCCGGGGGTTCTGGAGGTTGGGAAGGTGTCCCTTCCTCCTCCCCACCCCACTGTCTGCTTGCTGGATGCGGCGCCCCCAGTCACCCCTAAAGCCCAAACTCCAGATTTTAATCATGTGCAGCTTTGCCTCCGGCCAACCCCAGGAAGCCCGCTCCTCTGAGCCAGACCTGGACGCCCAGCAGCGGGCACCCCTGTGCTGGCCCCGCCTTTCCCACCGGATAAAGCACAACCCCGGGCAGCACCCCGAGTTCACAGGCACCCCCCCAGGGTGGACAGGCCGCGCAGGCTCAGCTCGGCGGGGTGCTTGGTGGATTTTAAAAGATGTGTAAGGTTAATGTTGACAGGTAATGGAGATGCTGTGTGTCTTTTCAAGTGATGAAGTCCACCTGAGGATTTCAAAGAAAAGTTGTAAAATGCTGTGTGAGTAATATTTTACTGTCTGCCATTCCCATGTCAGCACTCATCATGTGACTGTTCATAGCATGGCCATTGCTTAGCCATTGGAGGATATCATTTGTTAGTGGAGATCGGAGAATTTTATTTGTGAGATTCTGCAGAGTTCATTTTTCTATTCCCAATATTTGCTGAAGTTAAATAAAAATTTTCAAGCCATTGATGTATTAAAATATGGAACAGCGATTTTCTGCACCCCCTCTCCATCAGAGCGGTACCCCTGGGCCCTGAGGTTCTGGGTGTGGACACGGTGGGGCCGGGGTGGACATGGTGGGGCCGGGGAGGCCTCTGTCTCCCTGAACCACCACCTTTCCGCACACGGGGACCTCACGGTTGGGATCACACTGAGGGGACCCCCAAGGCAGGGCCGGTCTTCTGCAGGGACAGCTTGTCCCCACACAGCTCTGCAGGGCTCGCCTGGCCACGCCGAGGCCAATTCAAACAGGCAGGGTCTGTCCACTGAGGTCCTCGTCCCTGCTCCTGCGCCCTGGGTCACTTCAGAACCAAAGTAGGCCAAACTGTCTGTTCCAGTGAGGGCATGTGCTAAAAAGAGTCAGCCTGCCCAGACAGTGTGGGTCAGTGATTGAGTGTTGAGCACTGACCCATGAACCAGGAGGTCATGGTTCGATTCCTGGTCAGGGCACATGCCGGGCTTGCGGGCTTAACCAGTAGGGGGTGTGCAGGAGGCAGCTGATCAATGTTTCTCTCTCATTGATGTTTCTATCTTCTCCCCCTCCTAAAAATCATTAAAAACATTTTTTTAAAAAGAAAAAGACCCAAAAAAGTTACATGTGGAGATTCAACTGCATGAGGGGTGGGTGCCCCTTACTCCTGTGTTTACGGTCCACTGTATCCTGGCACTGGCAGAAGAGATGTGAACTGAAAGGGAATCTGCAGAGCAAGGGCCCGCAGAGGGAATCACCTAACTGCTACCTTAACTGAAATCCGCCCCGCTGGCCTGGCTCAGGGGTTGAGCTTTGACCTATGAACCACGAGGTCACAGTTCAATTCCCAGTCAGGGCACATCACTAGGTTGCAGGCTCCATCCCCAGTGTGGGGCATGCAGGAGGTAGCCGATCTCTCATCATAGATGTTTTATTTTTAATCCTCATCAGAGGATATTTTCCCATTGATTTTGAGAGCAAGGAAAAGACAGAAATATCAATGGGAGAGAAACACATTGATTGGTTGCCTCTTGCACGTGCCCAACCAGGGCCAGGGCCGGGGAGGAGCCTGCAACCGAGGTACCTGCCTGGGTATGAGGAGTCGACCCCAGGATCCAATCTGCAGGCCAACGCTCTACCCACTGAGCCAATGGTTAGGGCCGTCATCGATGTTTCTGTCTTCCTCTCCTTTCCTCTCTGAAGTCTGTCAAAATGTAAAAAAAACAAAAAAACTTTACCAAAATCCTTGACTGACTGCCCAACTATACAGGCAGAGTGGTGTACACCCCGCCCCAGGAAGCTGGTAACAAAAGCTACTGCTGGAAGCTGAAAGGACTGACAAATTCAGCTGCTGCAGCTGTGGGGTAAGAGGGAATTTGTAGTTTGAACCTGCACTCCAAAACAATAACAAAGTAATCAATGAAAACACAGGAAAATCCAGAATCACTACAATGTCTGATTTTCAACCAAAACATTCAAAGAATCAGAAAAATGAAGGATGAGGGAAAACATAGAAATTGTCACCAATTGGACCATGGTGCTGAACTTAGCAATCATTTCAAATCATATTATAAATATGTATCAATAATCAATGGATAATTTTAATGAGTGAACAGATAAGGAAGCTCAAGAGATTTTTTAAAAAGTTGTTAAATGGAATTTCTAGAGCTGAAGACTGCAAACTAAAATGAAAAGTGTTTTTTTAGTTTTTTTTTCCCTATTCAGATTTTTTTATTCACTTGATTTTTAGATTCACTTGTTGATGATAAGGTATTTGTTGTTCATAATTTTTAACTTTACCTTTTTCTTCTTCCTCTTAAAGAATACCTTTCAGTATTTCATATATACTGGTTTGGGGGTGATGGAACTCCTTTAGCTTTTTCTTATCTGTGAAGCTCTTTATCTGACCTTCAATTCTGAATGATAGCTTTGCTGAGTAGAATAATCTTGGTCGTAGGTTCTTGCTATTCTTCACTTTGAATATTTCTTGCCACTCCCTTCTGGCCTGCATAGTTTCTGTTGAAAAATCAGCTGACAATTGTATGGGTCCTCCCTTGTAGGTAACTAACAGTTTTTCTCTCGCTGCTTTAATATTCTCTGTCTTTTGCCCTTGGCATTTTAATTATGATGTGTCTTGGTGTGGTCCTCTTTGGATTCCTTTTGTTTGGGGTTCTATGCACTTCCTGGACATGTAAGTCTATTTCTTTCACCAGGTAGGGGAAGTTATCTGTCATTATTTCTTCAAATAGGTTTTCAATATCTTGCTCTCTTCTTCTGGCACCCCCATAATTCTGATGTTGGTACGCTTGAAGTTGTCCAGAGGCTCCTTACACTATCTTCATATTTTAAAATTCTTTTTGCTTTTTGCTTTTCCGGTTGGGTGTTTTTTGCTTCTTTGTATTTCAAATCTTTGACTTGATTCTTGGGATCCTCTAGAGTGCTGTTGGATCTCTATATTATTCTTTATTTCATCAGTGTATGCCTAATTTCTAGTTGGTCCTTTTTCATACCCTTGAGGGACTCACTAAATTTATCAATAGTTTCTAGAAAATTCTTGAAAAACCTTATAACTGTGGTATTGAATTTTATATCCAGTTGTGTGCTTTCCTCCATTTCTTTAATTTGTGACCTGTTTCTTTGCCTCTGCATTTTCGCTGCTTCCCTGAGTTGATACAGTGGCTTTGTGTGCTAGGTGTCCTATAGGGCCTAGTGACTCAGCCTCCCCAATTACCTGAGGTGGACACTCTTGGTGCACCCCTTTGTGGGCTGTGCACAGTTTTATTGTAGTTAAGCCTTGATTGCTGTTGGTATCACTGGGAGGAATTGACCTCCAGGCCAATTGGCTGTGAGGATCAGTTGTGTCTATGATGGGAGAACTTCTGTGCTGGAGACACACTTATGAGGCAAGGCTTGCTTAAAGTGACCAGACATCCCGCTTTTGGCAGAACAGTCCCAATTTTAACAATTTGTTCCTCATCCCGTGGCATTTTTAAAAAATCCTGATTTTCGCGGGAGGTCTGGTCACCTTAGACTTGCTTCAGTGGGTCTGCCCCCTAAGTGTGTCCTTTATGGATCTGAGGAGTTGTAATCTGAATGGTCCCACTCTGACCACTGGGTACACTGGCTCTTGGATCTCCAAGGAGGTGCAAATTTAGTCTCTGAGGTCACCCAGCAGGAGCTATGGAGAGATCTGCAGATTCATCTTTGCTTGTTGTTTGGAGGTGCCCAGATGAGGCCCACCTGTGAATCAGTGCAAGCTGCTGTGGGGCCTTGGGCCTTCTTTTGGATGTTCTGGGGCTCTCTGACCAGCTGCAGTTTGTTAGGTAATTTTACATGGCAAAGGGCAAAGCCATTCATATGCAAAAGCCTCTGTGCACAGTGGGGGTTGGATTGTAAATTGGGTAGGGTGGGGTCTCAGGGAATCAACAAACAACAATGGCTGACCTTCAGCCCTTCCCTAAGAGACCGCCAGGTCTCAGCATCCTGTAGTAATTGCTACAAGCACCTCTGAGAGAAAGCTGCCCTCATGTTGCGGCCCCATGCGACAGGCCAGTTTCTCCCGTATGAGTTTGGGTCCCCAGAGTCTCGCCTGGAACTGGAGTTCAGACCGATCAGGAGCTTGTATCTCCCTCGGATTGAAAAAGCCAGCCACGTACTCAGTTGCCAGCCTTTTCCGCGCGCGCACCTCCGCACCTCCTCTGAGTCTCAGTGTGCTTTTCTCTCCCTTCTAGTTGTAGAATTTCCACTGAGCCATCCTTCCTGTGGTTGTGGATGATGTCCGTGTTATCTTATAGTTTTGAAGTGGTTGTGCGAGGCAGCAAGTTCGGGTGTTTACCTATGCTGCCTTCTTGCTTTCTCTCACTGTGTTTTTAGGTTGTTTGAATAGCATATTAGAGAAGGCAGAAGAATTGGTGACCTTCAAGATAAAGCAATAGAAATTAATCCCAAAAATGGAGAGAACAAGAGGGAGAACGAACAGGGGGCGCAGAGCTATGTGAGACCATATGAAGCAGTCAACGCATGTAATTGTCTCAGAAGTAGAGGAGATGGAGAAAGGGACTGGACACACATCTGAAGATATAATGGCAGAAACCACCCAAATTTGTGAGCCATGTTAATTCTAGATCCAGGAGTCTCAGTGAGCCTGAAGCAGAATGAAAACATGGAAACCAGCACTTTAATCGGTTTGGCTCAGTGGATAGAGGGTTTGCCTGCAGACTGAAGGGTTCCAGGTTCGATTCCAGTCAAGGCCATATACCTTGGTTTTGGGCACATCCTCGGTAGGGGGTGTGCAGGAGGCAGCTGATCAATGTTTCTCTCTCAGTGATGTTTCTAACTCTCTGTCCTCTCTTCCTCTCTGTAAGAAATACAATAAAAATTTTAAAAACAAACAAACATGGAAACCAATCCTAGGATCACCATACCTGACCCCTGAATGCCAATGGGAATGGGAAAATCTTGGAAGTGAGAGAAAAACGGGTTACACAGAGGGACAATGGCACAATTACCTGACTTCAAAGCAGAAATAATAGAAAACTTTAAAACATCAAAATGCTGAAATTAAAAGCTGCCAAGTAAGAACTCTATATCCAGCAAAATCTTCAAAATGAAGACCAAGTAAAGACATTTTGTATAAACAAAAATTGAGAGAATTTTTCCTGCGCAGATCTTCATCCTGAGAAATGTGAAAGCGAGTTGGTGATGTTGAAGGGGTGGCTGTACCTGGTATCAAAGATGTACGCTGGATGGATGGCAATGCAAGTGGTAAGCGTGTGGATCAAAGACTAGATGTGTCTCTAAGATCCAGACAGAGGACAGAAACCACTCATGCCAACGAAGAAGGTTTATTTAGAGAGGATGGGGAGAGAGAGAGAAATATCAGCGATAAGAGAGAATCATGGATCGGATGCCTCTGCACACCCCACCCTGGGATGGAGCTCCCAACCGGGGCCTGTGCTCTGAGTGGGAATGAACTGTGACCTCCTGGTTCATAGGTTGACACTCAACCAAGAGCCATGCTGGCCAAGCTGCCTGGGGTTTATTTTTTAAAAAAGAAGGCTCTGAGGTGGTAGAGCCAGCTCTGCCATGCCCTCCTGTGTTCTGGGGGTGGAGGGGGAGGGAGGGCGAGGCAAGGGGGACGAAGGGGGCAGGTGGCCAGGAGACCTGGGCAGGACAGAGAGGGAGAGCAGGGCTCCCATGAGGCTGCTGGGCACCCACCACAGGGCAGGGGCCGGCTCCACCTGCCACTGCGGTTAGGGCTTCCTGTGCTGGGCAGGGAGGGCTCCGGTGTCAGTGACCTGGAGCCGGGGTCCCTGAGGAGGGGGCTCTTGACCATTTCTGGGCCCGCAGGGATGCACGGGGTCCCTCAGAAGGCTTTGGGCAGGGCCGCCAAGGTGCAGAGGGTTGTTTGCGAGGCCATCACTGTCCAGCCCGGGCAGAGGCATGGGCTGTGGGGACAACAGTGTCCCTGGACCAAGAGTGCCCACTGGCACCAGCCCGGCTGGCTGTCAGGGTGCCAGAGAGAGAGGAGCTCATGAGTTCAAAATATCACACAGATCCCCCCAATGATGCTGGTCTGGCCAGAGCAAGGGGAGCCCCGGGGGTAGGGTGGGTGCACCTCCCCGCCCCCTCCTTCCCTCCTCCACCGGCCAGCCTGTCTCTGACCCGCACCCGCGGCGCCCCGCACCGTCCTGTGAGCGTGGGGCTGCGCCTGTGCTGCCCAGGGGTGTGGACGCGGGAGCAGAACGCCGCCTCGACAGACTGGCTGTGCTCACACTTCACCCACGTCAGCTCCGCGGGGGTCACGTGGGGGTCTGCGCCCCCAAGTCTGCGCCCCGTGACTGCCTGGCTCAGCCACAGCCAGGCTGCCCAGCAGCGCCCAGTCCTGGGTACGGGGGCTGTGATGCTCAGGCCCAGGAGCCTGCCGCTCCCCGGCTCAGAAAGGAGTGGAGGCACCCCACGGCCTCCGTGGGGCCAGGCTGGGCCTCACGGGGTGGGGTATTTTGAACTCATGATATCGACGCCCAGAGCGTGCCCAGCCCCCGCCCGGCGCCGGCGCCACGGCTGTATTTTGGTGACAGACCTTTTTAGCCGCGGACGTGTGACTTCCAGGCTCACCCCACACCGCCCACCACGTGGCCTGGCTCACGGCCACCTCCCCCGCTCCCGCCCCTGCCCTGGAGCCATCGGCCGCAGGACAGGCCCTCTGTGGCCCCCGGAGCCGGCGCCAGGCCCAGCAGCACCCGTGCCCATGGCCCTGTGGGTCGGATTCACGGTGCCCAGAGCGTGGCCAGGAGGCTGACCTGGAGCGGCCACACAGCCACGCAGGGACGAGATGTGCTCCTGCTGGGTCCAGGGCGCTGCCCGGCCTGCCCCTGTTTGTACTGGGCGTGCTGCCCCTGCCCCTGCCCCTGCCCCTGCCCCTCGGGGCCTGGCCTGGCCCTTCCTCACTGCCTACACTCAGCTCTGGGGCTCTGGCCCGCCCTCCGCTGTCCGCCATCCCCATGGGGTGGAGGCCCCGTGCTGGGGTCGCGGCCTATTCCTGTCTCACACCTGCCGGGGGGCGGCCAGGTGGAGGGGTCTGGGGGCACGGCCTCAGCTATTTTTAGCAGCTTCAGCTCCAAGGCCTCTGGCCCCAGAGACCTCGCCTCCCTGGGGCGTTGGCCCGTGTGCCTATGAGCCTGGAGGGGGTCCTGCAGACTCTCCTGCAGCAGAACCGCTGCCCTGCTCCCCCTGTCCCCCCCCCCCCCCCCCCGATCCTCCCCGAGCTGGCGCGGCCCGGCCACAGCCCTGACCCCAGAATCAGTGCAACAGAAAGAGAGGCTGTGTGTGCCCGCTCTGCCGGGCGGTCCGCAGACAGGAGGAGCCTCCCCCGAAAGTTTGCATTGATTCGGGGGGAGGGGTGGGGGGGGAGGCAGAGGGAGAGGGAGAGAAACGTCAGTGATGAGGGGCACATTGGCCAGCTGCCTCCTGCATGCCCCCACGGGGGATGGTGCCCTGACAGGAATCAAACTGACCTCCTGGCTCTCAGGGCGGTGCTCCGCCACGCTGTCTGGGCGGGGACAGCTCTCCACGTCACTGAGGTCGCACGTTTCTGAACGAGTTCACGCCCCCGCGTTTCACCATCTGAGAAGGGGCAGCAACGTCTTGAAGGGCTGGTCCCGGGGGGGGGAGCCCCGGCCTGCCCCACGCCTCAGGGGCCTGCGTGCTGGGCCACCGCTGGCTCCGCTCCCCTCTGCACTGCTCCCCCCACCCGGCTCCTCCGGCTGCTGCCTGTGTTTTCAGAGCAGCTGGGGCAGGGCCTCGGCCTGTCCGTTGTCCTGTGGCCGCCAGGCACTGGCAGAACATTCTGGGCTTTGCTTGAATTTGCCAGAAGCTGGGCACGGGCGTTCATCCGGGGACCAGGCCGGCGGCCAGCAGTGAGGGCTGGGGGTTCAGTCTGGGGGGGGGTTGGAAATTGCCTCGCCTGCTCCTCAGGACAGCCCATCGGGAGGGGGTGCTCGGCTCCAGCTGGGGAGAGCTGCCCGTGGGGTGGTAACACCCCACTCCTCCCGCGGGCGCAGGCTGCGGCCTTTCCTCTTCAGAGGAACTGTGAGCCTGGGCTGACACAGCGCTGCCCACATGGCTGGGCAGGGACACCCAGAGGTGATGATGGTGACAAGGTTTGTTCTTACAAACAGGCCCCCCCCCCAGAGTTAAAGGTCATCAAAGTGCTTCACGTCTCAGCCACGGACGGGCCCGGGGAGCCGAGACCCGGTGTCTGCACGGGGACCAGCAGTGGCCACAGCGCAGGAGCGAGGATGGCCCCTCCGCCCGCCCGATGGCAGGAGAGTTGGTGGCGTGGGTCAGTGAGAGTCGCCAAAAGCCAACGCCAGGCCCACCTGGTGCCCTGCCCGGCACCCAGTAGGACCGCAACCCATGCAGCCGGGCAGCGTCCAGGCTGAGCATCTCCCGGGCAGAGTGCAGACGCGCTCCTGAGGGGGTGCGGGGCCGGCGGGAGGGGCGGGCGGGAGCCACCTGGCCCGGTCGGGGGAAGGACGCCGAGATGGTCGGTTGCTCAGTCTGCCTTCCGTCCTGCTGTCCACACGGAGCCCCACCACACAGGACGTCTCGGCGTTTGGCATGAGGGAGCAATGGCCGCGTAGGGACCCACGTGGAGGGCCCTGGGTCCAGAGGGCTGAGCCCTGCCCGGCCCTGGCCTCAGCGGCGGTGAGCTCACCAGCCCGGCGTGCGGCATCCTCAGCTAAGTATAGAGGAGACGGCGTTCTCGGGACACAGATAGAGCCTTGTTTGGCCTGGCCGGTTGGAGTTGCTTCTGATGTCGCCTGATTTTTCTGCCTGTGTGTCTTCAGGACGTGGTATTTTGGGGAAGCCTGGAACGTGGCCAAGGTCCCTGTGCACAGCAGTGGCCTGAGCGGAGAGCAAACCGACTTTGACAGCTGGGGACCTGCCGGCCAGTGCCTCCGGGGACACATGGGAAAGAGGGGTGGCCCCCAGAAGTCATCGAGGACACCCCAGAGCCAAACGCCTTCTCGGCGGCACTGACTTTTAATTATTTAAGAGAAAACTTCATGAGACATTTTCAGAGAAATGAGATCTTAGTACACGGGGCGCTCATGACAGCCCTCAGCGATTGGCCTGTAGTAAGCTGGCCGAGGCGGCGTGTTTGGAGGACCAGGAACGTGGGGCATGAGTGAGCGAAAACCAGGCCTCATTTTCCCATCTAGGGCCTCAAGCTCAAGGGCGAGGGAGAAAGCAATTCTGATAGTGACTATTGATAATGGGGAAACTGAGGCAGAGGTGGACCCAACGCCAGGACCAATGAGGCCACCTGAACCTCAGTCTGGTTAGAGACGGCCCCTCAGGGGAGAGGCTGAGTCCTTAGGATCACCCCAAAGTAAGCGATGCCGGTCCGGGGGGGACATGCCCCAAGGCCTTATTTCCACTCCTCCCTCCTCCAAGGGGCTCAGGCTCCTGCAAATTGAGGGGGAGCTCAGGGTCGAAGGAGCAGCTGGCGAGGGCCTGCGGGTGCTCCTCTCCGTGCTCCCTGTCCTCTCCTCCATGGCCCCCATCCCCGAGCTCTCCACTGTACCCCACATTGTTCCGGGTCTCCCCACTGCACAGTCCTTTCTCCCCAGACCCTCTTCCGGCACCTCCCGCCCCGTCCCTGAGCCAGGGCCGCCAAGCCCCAGCATGCACTGCGCCTTCTCCCTCCTGCACGTCCAGCTGGGCGTTAAGTGCGAGGCCAGATCAGCCCTTGGCGGAGCAGAGACCGCCATCCCTCTGCCACACCCCCCGGGGCCGGCCTTCCGGGAGTCAGGGCGCCGGCCCAGGCATGCGGGCGGGAGAGGGAGCAGTGACCCCCGCGGCGTCAGGGGAGCCTGCGCTGCGAGGGCGCTGCCGCCACAGCCCATCGCCCCTGAGAAGCCTCCCCGGAGCCCCCGGAGCCGGCCTCGCCACCGCATTGGCTGGGCCTGGGCCGCATGCGCAGGGCTGAGCCAATCATGGGCGAGGGAACCATGGCTTAGCCAATCAGAGCTCCCGCCTGAGGCGGGCAGGGCAGGGCTTGGGCCCTCGGAAACGGGACTGGCGGCGGCCATCCTGGGCCCCAGGCGGCCCTGAAGGCCACTTTTTTTTTCTTTTTTAACAATATATTTTATTGATTTTTACAGAGAGGAAGGGAGAGAGATAGAGAGCCAGAAACGTCGATGAGAGAAACGTCGACCAGTCGCCCCTTGCACCCCCCACTGGGGATGTGCCCGCAACCAAGGTACATGCCCTTGACGGGAATTGAACCCAGGACCTTTTAGTCCGCAGACTGACGCTCCACCGCTGAGCCAAACCGGTTTCGGCTAAAGGCCACTTCGTATTTAGTTTAATTGGATTGTTATTGTATTGTATTCTCTGTCATTTTTTCTAAAAGCCACTTCTTTCTTGTGGCCAAACCCTCAGATGTCGCTGTGCTCCGCCTGTGGGAGGGGAAGGCTTTCTAGAACTTTCTAGGCGCTGGACGAAGGCCTTTCCACCCACCATGTCCGCTGCGTGTTGCCCCCGGCCGCCTGCCCGGGTCGGCGGGGCCAGCGAGGGCGCAGCGGGCCTCTGCCTGTCCGCCCGGGGGCGCCCCGCACCCCACACTGCGAGCCCCGAGGGCGCTCCCAGCAGCTCCCGAGCCGCCGCCCGCCCCGAGGCCGTGAGCCTCAGCGGAGGGGCCGGGCTCAGCGCCTCCGGGGAAGGCCGTTCCAGCCGGTCCGGCCGCAGCCCGGTCCTCCCGCTTCGCTCCAGGGGCGGCGGGGCCCGTGGTGCGGCCTCGCACAGCTGCTGTGGACCCAGCGCATCGCCCGGAGGAGCCGCCCGCCCTCCAGCCCGGCCCCCGCGGGGCCTCCCGGGCGGCGGTGCTGGGCTCCTGCCGGGGCCTGCCGGGCTTCGCACGGGACGGCGGGGCCGGCCCTGGCCGCTGGCTGCCCAGGGGCACTCGGTGGGGAGGGCCTCACCCCGGGCCTGCCTCCCGCAGACGGAGGAAAGCTGGCTGCTCGCACCCTGCGGCTTCATGGCCAAGGCAGCCGCGAACACGCGTGTGCACGTGTTTGCGGGCACAGGGTTTCGTCTCCTCGGGGGGAGATGCCCGGGAAGGAATCTGGCGGCCCTTTACCGGGAAAGCTCACCTGGCGGCGGGGGACCAGGCCTGAGCGGGAGCAGGAGGGCGAGGCCCGCTGTGCGGCCCGGTGCTGCGGGCTTTGGCCGAAGGTCTGGGCCGGGTGTGAGGGGGGCGTTGGCGTGATGCCGCCCACTTCCTTCCTGGGGAGGAGCCGCGTGCCCCTGCCTGTGTGCGGAGGGGTGACGGTGCCCACGTGCAGGGCATGGGAGGCACGGACGCGGGCAGGTGCCCAGTGTTGGCTCCTCACAGACAGGAAGCCGCTGCCCGCCTACTGTAATCAGCACCAATTCTTCATTTGCGCTTTATTTTTTTTAAAATTTATTTTCTGCTGAGAACCGTTTGCTGGAGAAGCTGGTCCCCGGCGGGACCCTGACTGAACAGAAAGCTGGGGCCGCAGTCTCGGGGGTGTGCTGGGAGGGCAGTCGTTGTGTTGCACTTGCTGGTCTGGGACTGCGGCCCCGCGCTCTGCATGGCCCACTCAGGAGATTTTAGACGGTGAAGCAGAGGTGGCATTCCCCGTTGTAGGCGATGTGGTCACTGCCACAGACGGGCTCGCTGGGCTGGGTGTAGGAGACAAACCAGCACTGGGGGGTATTGTTGGTGCAAATGACCTGAAGGCGAGAGACTGTGGGTGCGTGCATCCGGGTCCTCCGACTGTTACCACTGCTGCTGGGGGAGGGGGAGGTCCACCCCAGATGGGGGCTGTAAGTGATGGGGTGTGTCATCTGACAGATAGGGCACCCGAATTCATTTTTGTCTCCAGGAGGCTCGCCCTTTCGCCGGTGGAAAGAAGGAGTTGCACTTTATTTTTTAAAAATATATTTTTATTGATTTCAGAGAGGAAAGGAGAGGGAGAGAAAGAGAGAAGCATCAATGATGAGAATCATTGATCAGTCATCGCCCCACTAGGGACTGAGCCCACAATCCGGGCATGTGCCCTCACGGGAATCAAACCATGACCTCCAGGTTCATAGGTCAGTGCCGAACCACTGAGCCATTCGGCCGGGCTCTTTGCACTTTAACGTCTACACCGCTGTACCCTGTGGAACCCACTGAGGCTTGCAAGTGGGCCTTCGCTAATTCTAATGAAACAGTCCTGCAAAACTCAGCCAGAAATTTAATTGTATTTACTAAACAGCTAATAAATATTTACAGCGAACCCATGGCTCCATAAAATTGAAGCCTGCACCTCGAAATGCTTTCCTGGCCATGACGCAGGGCCCGGGGGAGAGACAGAGGCGGGCTAGGAAGGAGGGGAGCCGGGTCCGGCCGTCTCCTCCATGGCATAACCCCGGGCCTTCTTTTGGGTCTGTGTAATGAGAGGGCCCTCAGCAATGCCTTTGATCTGAGCGTGATCATTTTATTCAGAAAGCAAGCTCCTACAAGGGTTCATTCTAGTTGATTATGCATGGAAAGCTTACAGAATTTTCCACGGAGATGATTTTTTTTTTTAACCAATTGAAGACGTAACAGCTTCATCATGTTTGAATTGTAGATTTTCACCCCTCTGCCTTGTTCTCACAAGTCCATCGCTGGGCTGGGTCTTTTTAAATCTGAAACCTGCCACAGGCCGAGTCCTCGAATAAAGATCTGTACCCTTGACATTTAAAAAAAAATTTAATGGAAAATCACTAAATCCCTTCAAATGCTACACTGAAATGTAGTTACAGCTCTTTCCTCGTACCCAGCGAGAATTTAATCATCGCCAAATCTTAGTGTTTAATATTGAAATCTTTATCCAAGAGACCCCAAAAGTGTTTTGCAAGGGGCAGCTCAGCATCGCTACGCCTGCCCACAAAGCTCCTTGGCTATGGGCACGTGGCAACTGGATAGATGCCCCTGACCCTGACTTTTACCCCCACCCAAAGGCTCTGCCCTGGGGTCCCTCAGGGCTGGTTCCCTTAGGCCTCCAGACCTCTGAGGGGATGGGGAGCTCTGACTGTGAGGGGCAGCCTTGGCTGATGGCTCCGAGGTCTGTGAGGAGCACGCCGGAGGTCAGAGGGCCAAGGATCAGACCTGTGAGGAAGTCCCTCTTTGCCCAGCCATGCAGTCATAGCGGGTTAGCAGGCCCCTGCCAGGCCTTCCCCGCCCCGGCCCCGGGAACCTGAGGGATGAGGAGCTGGCGTCGCTGTCTGAGCCAGTCACTCGGTGCAGTCCTAGAGATGGATGAGGCGAGTGGCAGGGAATGGCAGGCATGTGGGGGACAGAAGGGGGGTTGTAGGGAGAACAAAGGGATAGTAGGGGGATACTGAGGGCATGGATGCCAGGAAAGATGGGGATCCTGCTGGGCAGAGTGGTGAGGAGCAATGGCAGGTGCCAGTAAGACCGGGGGGGTGGGAGTGGGCAGCAAGGAATGGCTTACGGAAAATTATGGCATTGGCTGCATGTTGTAAATGATGCTACTGGATTTTGCCTAACTGCAAAAGGTATTCGGAGGTGTACATTTCGGCTGTCTTGTTTTTCTGGGCAAATGCCAGAAATTTTACTGCATTACTAGAGGCCTGATGCATGAAATTTGTGCAGGAGTAGGCCTTCCTTTCCCGGCTGCTAGTACTGCCTTCCCTTCCAGCCCCGGCTTCACCCAAAAGGATGGTAGGTCTAATAAAGCATATTTCACTTTTATTGTTACAGATTAGCATTTCAGGTCTTTTGACAACCAGGTGGCCTTGCTCTGGGCAAAACCCTCACAACACAATTCTGAAGACACCTTCAGCGCATGCGTGACGCCTGTCTTCACAGGCCCTCCAGGGAGTTACACAGCACAGGCGGCGTGACATGGGGGAAGGAGGAGGGGGACACCTTCAAGGGCATTAATTCTCGGGGCCCCAAGAGGGGCAGCTTTGGGGGATTTACAAGTAGAATAGGCTCAGAGTAGATCGGATTTCTCAACTGCCTAGTGGACATTGTGGCTATATGAATGAATGAATGAACAAATGAATGACTATTTCAAAGATCCATAAGTGGATGTTATGTTTTTCTGATCCAGGGGTAAAAATCAATCTTATTTTTCCTTAAAAATGGAGGAAAAAATGGAATCAAGGCTCTGGAAAAAAATGAGGAACTTTTCCTTCATTATTTTCTACCTTTTTAAAAAAGATATATATATTTTTTATTTATTTCAGAGAAGAAGGGAGAGGGAGAGAAACATCAATGATGAGAGAGAATCATTGGTTGGCTGCTCCTACCTGCCCCATATTGAGGATCAAGCCTGCAACCCGGCATGTGCCCTGACCGTGACCTTCTGCTCAACCACGGAGCCACCCCGGGCGGGCATACCTTTTGCTTTCTTTTGGGAAACAAGATGTCACATCTGCTTGTGTCAGAGCAGGAGGGAACATCGCAGGCCCATTTCCGAGTTCCCCAGACAACTTCAGACAGGCCCACACCTATTCAAATGGCTTCCTCGGAGGGAGCTCCCCATGCCGTCTGGGAGGTGACCTGGAAGAGGCGGCCCAGAGGGTTTGCTCGGGCCTGTCGGGAAGTTTCTGCATTTGGAGTTGCAGAATGAAGTGCCCCGCCCGGAGGGCAAAATCCCCACACCGAAGTCAGTGTCCGATTTTGGTTCCTTAACCATCTGCGGGGAAATTTTCTGGTTTGCCTCTTACTCAAAGAGAAACAGCAAGGGGGGAAGGCCGCTTCCTGTGACAGGGCCACTGGGGCCGTCACCTGCTTCAGGTGCCCACCCTGGCAGCCTCACTCCACGGGCCGCACAGGAGCCCTGCCCGCCTGACTCTTAACCAGGTCCTGTGCTTTCCCCATCCCAGAATGGGGGAAGCACAGGACCTTGGGGAAACCGGGCCCCTCAGCCTCAGGGGCACAGGAACACGCCCAAGATGCCGGACCTCAGGCAGGGTCCGCAGCGAGCCCAGGTGGAGCGCCCCTCAGCCCCATCCCTTCCATCAGTCCAGGCGCCTTCGTGCAGACTTGAGGAAGTACAGGACAGCTGGTGCTTAGCAAACTCTTTTTTCTCCTTTTAAATATACTCTTCTTGGTTTCCGAGAGAGGAAGGGAGAGAAGAGAGAGACAGAAACATCAATGATGAGAGAGAAGCATTGATCGGCGGCTTCCTACAAGGCCCCCACTGGGGATTGAAGCTGCAAACTGGGCATGCGCCCTGACCAGGAGTCACACTGCGCCCTCTTGTCCTGACTGGACAGGAAGCTCTGATTAGAACGTGGGGGTTAGGGAGCTCGCTCATCATCCTCTGAAAGCAGCCCCAAAGGCTGTCCCGTTGGCCTCAGCAGCAGCACTGAGCCCCTGTGGCATTGCTCACTATTTGCATTTATGTTGAGAAATAGGAGAGGGAAATTCAAACTTGGTGAGTTGTGAAACATCCCCTCCTTGCAAATCACTCACAGCGAATTTGAGAATCTGGTCATTTTTTATCCTCACTCCCCAGGCTGGAGAAAAGAGGAGGCCTGACAGTTACTCAGACCCCTTTTGGTCTCCAGACTGGAAACTCCCGTCCTCCCCAAAAACAAAAGGAAAAACAAACAAACAAAAAAAACTCCCATCCCATCTGCTGTCCTTGGGAGCTGCTCACAGACCCGCTCCCCCACCACCAGCCTCAGCTTTCTCCAAAGGCCTGCGGGCCCGAGTTTGGGGACTCCAGTGGTAGTTGACTTTCTCAGTCATAGCCCATTCCCAAGCTTCACGTGAATAGCAGGGCACGAGCACAGGGGGCCCCAACACAGCCTGGCAGAAAGAACAGAGCAGAGCCGGCGGCCACAGCCCCCTGGATGCAGCGTGCGGAACCCTCCTGTCTGAACAATTAGTCACTGTTTTGGCGTGTGCTGAGGTCCCTCCTGATGCCTGTGTAACGTGTAGTGGGAGAAGTTGCCAGCACATTCCAGCTCAAGTTGGACCCCTGGGCGGTGGTCTTCGGGGGGAGGTGTCACTGAGGGCCTGGTCCTCGCGACGCCCCTTCATTGGCCTGAAGCCCCCTAACACTATGCAGATGTTTCTTCTTTCTGAGCTGTGACATGGATGTGCGTCCCTCTAATTTCTGTGTGCACATCTCCCAGACATGCAGCAAACATGTACTGCTACATACATTCCTGGGAGACAGGTCTTTGTCCAGAAATGGTGTCAGCTTGTTGTTCCACGTTGCCATAGGGAACAGAGATAGGCATCGAGGAGAGAGCTGTGATTGGTTCTCCTTGCTGTCCATCACTGCTGCTCAGCAGCTATAACCGCAGAGGGCGGAAGGCTGGCCTCTAAAGCAGTTGCCCGGCTTGGGGCAAACGTCTTTGTGCTGCTCACCTCCAATCCCCTGTAGAAGGGTCCATAGCTGCTCAGACAGTTGGGGTGGGGGTGGGGGACTCGGCCACGGTTGCATCTGCATCTCTCATTCGGAATGTTGCTTGGCAGTTGCTTTGGTAGAGAATAGGAGGAGTCGCAGAAACCCCCTCTGGCAGGTCTTTGAAATGTCTACCTCATTGCTTATTTTACAAAAATCATACGTAGTTCAGCCTGGAAAATTTTGGGCAAAGTCTGATCTTGGCCACGTCTTAACTAAGTCCCCCGTGATGCACAGTGAGCAGGTGGGAGTGGGACTGGGAGGTGGGAAACCCTGCAAAGGCCTCGGAGCCTAGGAGAGGGGATGCAGTCCGGCCCATGATCCTTTGAGGTCAGTGTCATTGCAACTTCTGACAGGCAGGAAGGGGCACCCAAAGCCCTAGAGGGGGACCCACCACGAGGGGGGAGGGAGCCAGTCTGGTGACTCGGGTTCGACTCAGAGCTCGGGCCTGTGTGCAAGGACTGGCCTGTCCCTGACATGTTGCTTTGTGAATGGCAGCACCTCTGGTTCTCTGGTCTGAATTCAAAGCGCTGTGCCCTGTTAGCGGCCTGAGGGGGGCGCTGCTGGGGCTGGGCCCAGTCTGGGTAGCAAGGCCCCACTGTGTGGCTGCACCTGTTGGCGTGAAGGAGCCCACCAGTCCGGTCAGCCGGGCCAGAGTTCTGGGACAGCCCCTGGGGAAGCCGCAGCAGGAGGCGCTGACTTCCTGCCTCTACTCCCATGAGTCACTGAGAGAGACCAGGAGGACTGGCTGACGCTGGTCACACTCCAGGAATCTTTTTTATTTTTTCTAGAATTTATTGGGGCGACATTGGCTCATTAAATTAAATAGGTTCCAGGTGTTCAGCTCTATATACGTCATCTGTGTTATGTTGTGTGTTGGGTCCAGGAATCTTTGTACAGTCTTGTTGAGAAGAGAAAAATGACAAGTCCATCTGTCTCCTTAGCGTTGCGTCGACAGAGCTTCCAGAGAGGGCCTCCATTGCTCAGGGCTGGCCAGGCCCTGCCACGTTGGGGAACCCTTGATGTCTTAGGAGACAGAGGGCTGAGGCCTCTGGAGAAAGGGCGGCCCTGGCCCTGGAGGCTGCCCAGGCCCCAGAAGGTCTGGGGTCAGAGAAGGAGGGGCGCCCAGGCCAGCTGAGAACTCTGGGAGCTGATGGCACACTGGCCACCCTGTTCACACTGGACCAAGACCAACTTCCTGGGTGTGGAGGGGCCCTGGGAGGAAGGAAGGAAACTCCAGGGGAACCCAGGCTGAGACCTCAGCCCTGGCCCCTCGGCCCCACCTCCTGCTGGTGTGCATGAGGCTGTGGGTGCAGCAGGTGTGTCTGTATGGGTGTGTGCGAGTGTTGGAGAGCATGCAAGTGTGAGTAGGAATGCGAGAGCACATGGGCATGTCTGTGCCTGTGCGTCTGAGTATGATGAGAGTGAGACTGTGAACAAGTGTGTCAGTGTGTCAGTGTGTAAATGTTGGGACATGTGTATGTGAGCGTTTGTCTGAGTGTGTGTGTGTGACCGAGAAGACATGTTGAACGCGCGGGTCTGTGGGTGTGAGTGCCTGTGCGTGTGTCTGTGTGTGGTTGTGAGTGTGAGTGTGAGGGCTGCCCTGGTGAACCGGGTGACACCATCCCTCCCGACCGCGAGGAAACCTGCGCTTTCGGGCCCCACGCGGCCTGCGTGGCTTTCTGACCCGGAAAGGGGCACTCGGCGCGGGGCCAGGGGGCGGGGCGCAGGCGGCGGGCGGGGGGCGGGGGCCTCCGCGGCGCGGCGCCGTTGCTAAGGCCGGCGGGGGGGGGGCCTTGGCAACCGGGCGCGAGCGTGCGCGCGTGCGCGCGAGGCGGCCGCGCCGGGCGCTGCGGCTCCCACGGGCGCGGCGGGCGCGGGCGCGGCGGGGGCGGGGCGGGCGCGCGCCCGGCGCCGGCGGGGATTTCCAGCGCGAGAGGAAGTGCCGCGAGCGGGAGCGCGAGGGCGCGAGGAGCGCGGGGCGGCGCGGCCGCCGCGTGCGCGAGCCGGTTGCAGCCCAGCAGGGACTTTCCAGCCGGCGGCGGCGGCGGCCGCCGGCTTCCCCGCCCCCGACATGGGGCTGCCCGGGGAGCAGGACGCTGCGGACCGCGGCGGAGGACGCGCCCGGCGCCCCTGAGCACGAGCGGCGGCGGCCCGCGGGGTAAGGGGCGGCGGCGGGCGGCGGGCGGCGGCGGGCGGCCCGCGGCTCCCTCCCGGGCTCCATCCCGCGCCCTCGGCGGCGGCGCGGGGCCGGGGCGGCGCAGGCCCGGCGCCCGGCGGCGAGAGCCCGGTGCGGCGCCGCCTCGCCGGTCCCCGCCGGGCCGCCCGCCCCCCGGACGCCTCAACTTCGGGAAACTTTGCGCCGGAGGCCGGGCCGGGGCGCGGGGCCGGGGCTCCGCAGCTTTTCAGGAAACGGGCGCCGGGCCTCCCGCGAGCGTGACCCGCGGCGGCGGAGCAGCATCTGCCGCGCGGGCCGGGCCGGGCCGGGCGCTGCCCGCAGCCGAGCCGCGGCGCCGCGGGGCTGGCCATTATTTAAAAGTTTATCCTGAGTCATTCCTCTGCAGAGCGCGCTGCGGGCGCGGGATCACGCACTCCCTCCGCCGAAGGTCAGGGCGGGCGGCCGGGCTGCCTTCCCGCCGGGCGCGCCGGCGGCCCCCTGCGCCCGGGGACGCCCTCCGGGGCGCCGGCTCTGCGGGCCGCCCCCTCCCGGCGGCGGGGCAGATGGAGCGAAGTGTGCGGACGTGCCTGGCAGCCCAAGGAGCCTCCGACCGCGGAGCCCTGAAGGGGACCGTGTGTTCCACCTTCGGCGCGCGAGGCTGTGACTCGGTTTTCGAATGCCATAGGGGTGTGTGGTGTGTGTGGTGTGTGTGTGTGTGTGTGTGTGTGTGTGTGTCTCCATTTGTCTGTGTGGAGCCCACAGAGGCTGCGTTGAGTGGCGTTGTTGCCGCTTCTTAATTTACATTCACAGCACACAGCTGGGGAGGAGGCCCCGCGTTTGCTGGGAACAGGGGGGGGGGGGTTGGGGAATGTGGATTCCGCCCCTCCCCATGCCGCACCCCCTCCTCTGAGGCAGCCCCGGGGGCCACGGGTCTCCCGTTGGCCTCTTTGAAACGGCCTGCGGGAGGCCGCAGCCTGGGCAGGAGCCCGGCGGTGCAGCCCTCCGCCCCTCCGGGACCGGGTGACAAGGTGCCTGCTAGGGATGAGTGGGAAGACGGGAAATTTTGGCCCCAAACAAAATAAGCCGCACAGCCCGATAGTGACAGAGCCACCCAGATGGGGAGCCCTCCTGTGAGTAGGTGCTGGGACAGAAACCGCCAGGAGGCCAGCGGCCCTGGCGAGCACAGGCCTTGCGGGGCGAGGCGTGCGATGTGCGGAGCCTCGCAGACGCCATCTGTCCAGCTGTCACACGCAGAAGCCAGGAAGCAGGGGCTGGCAGGGAGAACGCAGACTCTTTTATAAGACGTTCGTGTGAATTTTCCTCTGAGGGGACAGGGGGCCCCTTATTCTCCGTGGACACTCACTACATTTCGTTTCGGAGGAGGATGGCAAGAGCAGTGGCGGTGTCTGAAAAAGGCCCTTCACGCACCTGGAGCATCTGTTTGCTTCTGCTGTTTGCCCGTGCTGGGGATTTTGATTCTGCAAACACCGCTGGCAGGTCCCTTCCATTTTTCACTCTGCAAACAGAGAGGGCTTTCTGGGGTGTTGTGGGATAGATATGCTAATGAGCTGAAGGGTGAGAATGATTTACTCGCGTAAAGCCCTTTTTAAAAACGTGACAGCTGTACTTGAAGAAAGAAAACTGCCTCTGTGGTGTTGCAAGCCTAAGCCAGCTCCAGCACACAAAGGAAATTGCGCTAAATGTGCCGTCTCTGCGTTCTCATCTGCTTACGGCGAGCCTGCCACGCAGCGGGGGCTCTAACCTGTCAAATATTACGCAACCGCCGAGTTGACTCGCAGTGGTCACTTTAAGAACTACTCACTTAGCCCGGGAGACATCCTATGAGCAAGGCCCTCTGCATGGATCCAGAATCACACATGACCCCTAGGGGGCTTCTTCCCAAGCGTTCACAGAGGAAGATACATTATTTGGGGGGTGGGGGTAGGAGAGTGATAATATTGACTTAAGACACAGAGAGACACGGGGAAGAAGGCTACGGAGCGGGAAGGAAGCAGGTGAGGCCAGAGGATTGGGAAGGCGACCAGAGAGGCAGCCGAGGCTCAGTGTGGAGATGTCAGACTTGTGCTGAGCAGGAGGCACGAAGCCGTGGAGAAGGCCGGAGCAGCAGGCAGGAGGAGCAGAGCGGTGAGCGGGGTGCAGCGTTCCGTGAGCAGGCCTTGGGTCCACAGGAGCTCATAGAAACAGGAAATGCTGTTGTGATGGAGGAAAGGAAAAGATGTGCTTGTGCAATACCTATTATTCATAATTCACTAAAAAATGCAAAATGGCTCTCGCATTTCTGAGTCTGCTGTGCTCTGCACTGCACCATCCTAGCCGTGGTGGGTGTGGGTGATGGGCACGGACCAGCCCAGGAAAGAGGAGCTGAGGCTCTGATCAGTCAGCATTAGAACCTGTTTTGGGACCAAAAATGTTGTCTCCCCGTGCAGTGCCTTGGGGTGAGGCTGGCAGGTGGTGAGATGTCACAAGGGCAGGAGACTCCTGGTTTCTGTCGACTGCAGAAATCAGGTTGGAATCTTCTGTTGAATTCTGTTTTCCTCTAGATAAGTGGCTCATTAGCTGGAACTTGGGAGTCTTTTGCTCGTTTAATTTAATGTTCAATTAATGTGCCTCGAGTTCCCATAATGTTCTAGTTACAGTGCCAGGGTGAGGAGAGACCGCACCTGCCTTTAGAGGCAGGGTCCTGTGCACAGTGAGGGGAGGGCCGAACCCAGCGAGGGGAGGAGCCTGAACCCAGCGAGGGGAGGAGCCTGAACCCAGCGAGGGGAGGAGCCTGAACCCAGCGAGGGAGGAGCCTGAACCCAGTGAGGGAGGAGCCTGAACCCAGCTGGAGAGGAGCCTGAACCCAGTGAGGGAGGAGCCTGAACCCAGTGAGGGAGGAGCCTGAACCCAGTAAGGGGAGGAGCCGGAACCCAGCAGGGGAGGAGCCTGAACGCAATGAGGGGAGGAGCCTGAACGCAATGAGGGGAGGAGCCTGAACCCAGCGAGGGGAGGAGCCTGAACCCAGTAAAGGGAGGAGCCGGAACCCAGCAGGGGAGAAGCCGGAAGCCGGCCTCAGCAGAGTGTAGACCTCAGGAGGAAAGTTGAGCCTATGTGGGCTCTGGTGTAGAAGCCGGGTCTGGAGTTGGGAAAGGGAAGGGTCCTGGGTGCCCAAGGTCGGGAGGCCGGGAAGTGGGCCTTCAGCTCAGCGTCAGCACCACAGGCACGGCCAGAGGACAGCTGTCCTGCCAAGTCCCCCGGTGCCGTCAGATGCGCCCTGCCGACTGGCCGCCTGCTGCTGGCCAGGGTGCAGAGCTGGCCGCCGCGGCGGGTGTCCAGGAGGGAGGCCCTTTGTGACAGGCCTCGGCCCGCGCAGGGCTGCCTCCTGCGTCCCCTCTGCCCTCTCACCCACCCTGAGCAACCCACGTCTTCTCTAGTTCTCAGACAGTAAATCGGGCCCTAGAATCTCATTTCATGTTTTTTTAAAGGATTTGCTCCATGCTGATTTTGACTCCATATATAAAACTATATTTATTTATTTCTATCTATTTTAAATGGAGGTTACCTGGTAGCTCCTCATGATGTCATCCTGCCAAGAAAGATGCCACAGTTGTGGTTTTGATCCTGATTTTCTTTCCGATTTGATTTGATGGCAAACCTACAAACATATTTATAGGAAATTTGGTTTGTGTGAGCGAGGAGAAGAGCAGAGCGGATTAACCGAGTGCACGACAATCTGAGGGCAGCGGTGGCCCTGGATGGTGCTGAGGTTTTAGAGACCAGCGCCACGCGGGAGGCCTCTCCCCTCCCCCAGGCCAGGCCCTCCGTGTTTGTGTCCAGAACCCGCAGGCTGGGAGGGGAGGGGCGGGACAGGGCCCACGGTGGCCCGTGGTTGGGCTCTGCAGTGGGATGAGCCACGAGCCTCGCAGCTGCCGCCCTGCCTGCACGCGCCCTTCTGAGAGCAGCGGGCTCCCTGGCCCGCTGCGGGGCGCGGGGCGCGGGGCGCGGGGCGCGGGACGGAGACCACGTGGCAGGCCAGGCCGCCTTCTTGGGGGCTTTGGGGACTTGGGAAGGAAGAACGGGAGTTGCTCTCCAGCCCCTCCTGCTCAGTCATGCCCAGGAGGCACCGCTTCTTCTGGAAATTAAATTCTGTCCCCTTTGGATTAGTAACGGCCGGGCGTTCGGAACGTGATTATGGGCAAATGAAGTGCTCTGCTTTCAGAGGCTTCCCGGGGGAGCGGCGTGGCGTGGGCACGCGCTGGACGGCCAGGCTGTTGGATCGGCGCGTTTGATGCGGACGCTCCGTCGCACTCTGTGATGTGTCTGATGTTCCTCACATAACACACTCAGCCCTGACTTGGGTACGGCGGGTTCTCCGTAAGATCGTGTCTATGTGTGGCTGCCCTAGGCTCCCCGAGGGGGTCCCCAGACTGTCCACCCCAGCTTCAGCGGCACGGGCATGGAGGGAGGCACAGCGGCGGCATCTGGACCGAGGCTGCCCTCTGTCTCAGCAGCAGCAGCAGCAGCGGGGGCGACCTCTCCCTCTGAGTCGTCTTCCCTGACCGCGGGCTGATGGCACCCCACCACCCGGCCTGCTCGCTCACCGCCACCGGGGCTGGCCGCCAAGAGGCCGAGTGTGGACGGGTCAGCCTCAGGCCCTCACGGCTTCTCCTGGAGTTCCCTCAGGTCATAGGGAGGCAGCTGAGGCTCAGCATGGGGCAGGAGCTCTCCCAGGTCAGCTGAAGAGAGCAGCGGCTAGTCACCCAGGCGCAGTGTCCCCCTGCACTCCTCATTCCCCAGGATCTGCCCAGAGGCTGCCTGGCCTCCACTGCCGCCCGGGAGAAGGGAGGTTACTGAATAGCAGTTCTGAGCACTTGCTCAGGAGTGGTCTGCTTGCTGAAGCGGGGAAGTGCTCTGTGATCACTCTCCAAGGAGCTTCTGTGCCAGGATGCGCCTGAGAGGCCGGTGTGCTGGCACCAGGGGCAGGTGCCAGGTTTGGGGCGGGGGGAGTGCTGGGGGAGGCAGTGCCCACTGCCTGGGACCGGGGCTTGGGAGGTGGTTTCCGGGAGGAGGAGCATGAGCAAGCTGGCTGTGGGGTGAGTGAGCTCACGGTGAGGCCCAGGGGTGTGCGGCGGCCTGGGTGCCAGCTGGCTGGAGAGAAGATTGTCCTGTTCCACAGATGGGAAATGAAGAGCCCGAGCTCAGCTCTCAGCACTGCTCAGCGGGCAGTGGCGCTGGAACAGTCCGCTCTGGGTTCTGTCCGGAGTCCGGGCGGTCAGTGTTGCTCTCCGCTCGGCCGGTCTCGTTCTCTCCCGAGCGGTGGGCCCAGCAGGCGCTCTTTGGCAGCCTGTCTTCCCCCAGGTCCGGGGTGCCGGCCGGGCGCTTTCCCAGCGGCACCCTTTCTGGCGCTGTCTCCCGCGGCGGCGGCATTCACCCCGCTCCCTCACAGCCGCTCAGACGCCCTCACCCCACGCCGGTGCGGGCTGGCTCCCTTCCCGCTGCCCACGGAGCTCGCAGGCGGCACTGGGCTCTGGCCGCTTCCCCGGCCTGGCCACTGCACAGAGCAGACGGGGGCCCGGCACAGTGTCCCCCGCTCCCCGGGGAAAGTTACAGCGGGGCACAGCGTGGGACGGAGTTGGCGCAGAGGCCTCCACGGTGGGCAGGACGGCGTTCCTGCTGTTTGGGACCAGAGGGTGTGTGCTCGTCCGCGGGAACCGCTAGGATGATCGGCCGGAAGGCTGCCGTACCTGCCAGGAAGGGCTGAGCGATGGGCCGCGGGCCCTGAGCCGGGTCAGCTTCCTGCAGGGACAGCACCTTTCTTTCTGGCACAGTTGGCGCTGACTCAGTTGGGGTGGAGGTATATTTTCGCAGTTTGGCCTAAGTGTGCTTGGTAACAGTGAACTTCCTGTGCCCCGAGGGCGTCGGGTGTGCGTCCACCTGCCCGGAGAGTAAGGTGTGTGTTCTCCCTGCGCCGAGGGGGGAGGGGCTGCAGGGAGACGGGAGAACCTGACACCCCAGGGGATTCCCCCTCCTTCCTGTCCTGGGAGCTTCCCCGAGGGAAGACAGCCCGAGGGACCGGCCTTTTGGGAGGCTGGTGGCCCGAGGCGGCCTGCGCCGGGCAGAAGCACTCCCGTTGGGCGTGAGGCAGTGATTTGTAACCAAGAGTAAAAGGTCTAGAAGCGCAACCACCGTGTGTCTGCACACACGGGAATGTCTGCAGTTAGAGAGCCCCCGTCTTTGCATGTGATGTTTGTGATAGCTTTGTATTTTAGTATGTTATTTAGCTGAACAGTATTCTCCCATCCATTTTGGTGTCTGTTTAGCCAGCACTTCTAGGGGGGTCTTCCCTGGACACCCTAAATCAAAGAGCCCCGGTTGTCTGTCTAGTCCAGGGTTCTGCAACCTTTAAGACATAAAGAGCCACTTGGACCCGTTATCGAAGGAAAAAAAAAAAAACCTGGGAGCCGCAAAACCATTGCGACATTTAAAACAAATATAACACTGCATACATTGTTTCTTACCTTAATGCTATATACCGGATCGTGCAGTTAGCTGTCAGTCTGAAGAAAAAAAAGGACTTCTTCACTTAACAATGTAAAATATATTTTTGCAAATTAATAGCTAATTAAAATATTTAATTTACCTGGTTAATGGGATTTTTGCTCCTGAATCTCAGTGCACAGTGTCAGCATATCAGGGCTGTAAGACGTTACCTTCATTTTCACAGACTTGCAAGTTGTTGGAGCTGCGGTAAAGCTTCAAAAGAGCCGCAGGTTGCCGACGCCTGGCCTAGTCCCTTGCCTGGCTTTTCAATTCAGAGCAGAAAATTGTCCATCACCTTAACCTGTGCCCCTGCAGAGTGCCTGGCGTGGTGGGAAGCTGAGAGTTTGTGCGAATGAACCAATAAACTGTAGTCTGACCACGTTTTCTTCTACTGAGGCAAAACTCACCTGTCATACAATTAACTCTGCATTTAGTGCGTTCGCAATATGTGCAAACACCAGTTCTTTCTCGTTTCAAAATGCTTTTGTCACGCCATTAAAAAACCCGTACTCACGGCGTGCTCCTGCTCTCCTCCTCTAACCGGCTTTCTGTCTGGGCCTCGGACATGCCACGGAGAGGAGCCGGACAGCAGACTGGCCTTGGCGTCCCGCTCCTCCCACGCAGCACAGGATTGGTGAGGTGCTCGGCTGTGCCCGCACGGGAGTGTTGTTCCCTTTTAGTGGCTGAAGAATATTCCGCTGTGTCTGTGTCACAGTTTTACACTGTCCTTCTGAAGGAACCCGTGGACGTGAAGTGGCCTCTCCGGTGGCTTTGTGTGTCCGTAATGACCAGTGGCCCTGAGCATCTCTTATCTTCCATCGAACGCAGTGGGACCGTTCGCCAAGCATTGCCCATGGTTCAGTGGGGTGGTTTGTCTTTTTGTTGTTGACCTGTAAGAGTTCCTTATATTTTTTGGATAGACATATGATTTACAGACATGTTCTCTCATTCCCGAAGTTTTTTTTAGTCCTGATAATGTCCTTTGATGTTTAAAGCTTTTAATTTTGATGATGTCCACTTTTGCCTTTTTTTATTTTGTTGCTGTCGCTTTGGTTAAAATCTGAGAACCTATTGCCAACTCCGGGGCCATGAAGATTTGCCATGTGTTTTGTAGTTTGAGCGCTCACATCCAGACCTTTGGCCCGCGAGCTAATTTTTGTGTGCTGAGGGAGGCAGGGCCTGCTTCGCCTGCCGCAGCCATCTGCCCAGGTGTCCAGCGCCGTGCGGTGAAGGGGCTGTTCTTTCCACTGGCTGGTCTTCGTAGCCTCATCAGAAATCATTTGGCCACAGATGTTTGCATTTATTTCTGGACTCCCTATTCCATTGTATAGGTCTGTCTTTATGCCAATAGCACCCTGTGTTTTGGTTACTGTAGCTTTAAATATATATGTGTATTTCTATTGAATATAGAGAAAGGGAGAGAGAAACATCAATGATGAAAGAATCATTGACTGCCTGCCTCCTGCATGCCCCCTACCAGGTATCGAGTCAGCAATCTGGGCATGTACCCTGACTGGGAGTTGAACTCTGACTTCCTGGTTCAGGGTCAGTGCTCATCCACTGAGCCCCACTGGCTGGGTAGTTAACTGTAGCTTTGTAGGAAGTTTTGAGATGATTTTGAGAAGTGTCTCCCAACTAACTTTTTTTTATATGCGTGGGCTAGTTGGGATCCCTTGCAGCTCCATAGTAATTTGAGGTCCCTTTTTTTCTTTCTGCAAGAACAGTTTGGAATTTTGGTAGGGATTACACTGCATGTGCTTTGGGAATTGCCATCATAACAATATTCGGTCTTCCAGCCCATGCCCATGGGATTTCTTTCCGTGTATTTATATATTTTATTTCTTTCTGCAGGATTCTGTTGTTTCAGTGAACCAGCTTTTACCTCCCTGCTTAATTTATTCCTAGATATTGTATTCTTTTGGATGCTACTGTAAATCGAATTGTTTCCCTAATTTTTTAAAGATTTTTCATTGCTTATATATAAAAGCACAACTGATTAAAAAATATATTTTTATTAAATCAGAGAGAAAGGGAGAGGAAGATAGAAACATCAATGATGAGAAAGAATCATTGATCAGCTGCCTACTGCACGCCCCGCATTGAGGATGGAGCCAGCCGCCCGGGCCCTGACCTGGAATTGAACTGTGACCTCCTGGTTCATAGGTTGAAGCTCAACTACTGAGCCAGCCGCTTGGCCACAGTGATTTTTGTGTGTCGATCATGAGTCCCGCAGCTTTGCTGAGTTTGGTTCTTACCTCTAGCGGCATTTTGTGGATTCTGTGGGGTTTTCTACCTGGTTAATGGGATTTTTGCTCCTGAACCTCAGTGACTCCTGACACAGGCAATAGAGGTTTTTTTATCTCTTTCTCTCCAGTTTGGATTCCGTTGTTTCTTTTTCTTGCCTGGGTGCACTGGCTGGGACGTCAGCCTGAGTAGCAGTGTGAAACAGGAGGCCTTGCCTTGTTTCTGATCTCAAGGGAAAGCTTTCACACTTGCACCCATTCACACAATGATAGTTGCCTGTACAAAGGTATGTTTTATTTACCCAACCAGCACGCATCCTTGATCATCTGTTTGTCAGGAGTTTTTCATTTTTGTCTTTTTTAAACATATTTTTATTGATTTCAGAGAGGAAGGAGAGGGAGAGATAGAAACATGGTGATGAGAGAGAATCATCGATTGGCTGCCTCCTGTACTCCCCCACAACCCGGGCATGTGCTTGGACCAATAATTACACTATGGCCTCCTGGTTCATAGGTTGATGCTCAACCACTGAGCCACCCAGGCCAGGCTGTCAGGAGTTTTTGAGGTCTAACTTTGGGTCCATAAAATTTCCCTTCCTATTAGGTTATTTTTAAAATCCCTTGAAAGTCTCACTTTCATTTTGAAGAGTATCATGGAGTTTAAGCTTCTCTCTCTGTTCTTCAGCGAAGCTTCAGTGAGGAGGTATCAGTAAGCCTGTGTACCCTAAATGGCCTTCTCTAGGGACCCGTGGAGACGCACCGGCGAAAGCCAGGCTGGCGAGTGGAGGTGGGGGTGCCTTACGGGCTGTGCAGAGGCTGTGCTGGCTGTGCCAGTCTCCTTTCTGTGAGCACTGCTTCTCGCCCCCCTGGTGCTGTGGCCCGGGAGCCCAGCAAGAGTGCTGAGGTCACAGGAATCTGCTTCTTTGGCTCCAGGGGGCCACAGGTGTGGTTGGTGAGGTGGAGAGGGGCTGGGGTTCTGGTCCCAGAACACTCCCGGGCAGCCAGCCTTCTGTCCACAGAGGCAGCCACTGCAGCGGTGGATGTGTCAGTGACCGACAGTGACCGACAGCCTTTCAGGGAGTCCTGGGCTCCTGACCCCCTCTCGTCGTGCCTGAGGTCTCTCACGGCAGTAAAGTTACACCCAGGGCGTCCCCCAAACTGCGACCACACTTTAACCGCTGATCGTGCGATTTTGGGGATGAAATCTGTTAACAAGCACCGCCTTTCTAATCATTCAGGGTGTGCATACACCTCCGGGAGGGACTCCCTGCCGATGGTCTCTCTGTATTGGGTGTTGGACCCGGAAACCCGTGCCCGCTCTGCGCCAGCGCTCGGTCACTGCGCAGAGAAGTAAGGAAGGCGTGGTGTCTGAGGCATCTTCACAGGCCCAGCGGCATTCGGCAGAGAAGGCTCCTCAAGCTGCAGGCCAGCCTCTGAGGCCCAGAGAGGTGGGGGCACGGAGAGTGCTCGTCTGCAAGCTGGCCAGCCGGGGAGGGTAGGCGGCTGGGGAGGGTGGGCGGAGGGGGAGGGCGGGCGGCCAGGGAGGGCAGGCGGAGGGGGAGGCTGGTGGAGGGGGAGGGCAGGCGGCTGGGGAGGGCAGGTGGAGGGGGAGGCTGGTGGAGGGGGAGGGCAGGTGGAGGGGAAGGGCAGGCGGCCGGGGAGGGTAGGCGGCCGGGGAGGGCAGGCACGGAGGGCGGTCAGCAGGCACAGGATGGAGGCTCCCTCCACAGTGGGAGGAGGGGGAGGAAGGGGAGACAGTCCACCCGTGTCCAGGCTCAGCAAGGCGGAGCCCAGCAGGTCTCAGGCTGGAGAGGAACCTTCTGGACCTGCTGGCGTGGAGGTCCTGAGAGGAGGTCGTGCCCGCAGTCTCTGTGGAAACCTAGGTGACGGCCACCCCCCTTGAAACAGCCTCAGCGCAGTCTGTGTGGCCCGAGAAGCAAAGGGGCCGATCACAGGAGAGGAAGTCAGCAAGGCCGTGCCCAGGCAGCTCAGGGCTCCGGTTCCACCAGGAGCCTCACGGATGGGCCTCTGCGGAGAGCCTGCACCGCGGAGCGACTGTGGCAGAGCCCACCCGCCCTGGCCTGCATGCTCAGCGGTTCGGCATCGGCCTGCACGCCGCGGTCGCAGGTTCAGTTCCCAGGCAAGGGCACATACCTGGGTTGCAGGTTCAATCCCTGGCCCCTGTCAGGGCACATGGGGGAGGCAGCCAATCCACGTGCCTCTGATTTCGATGTCTCTCTTCTCTCACCCTCTCTCCCACTCCCTCTAAAACCCAGTGGATAAACATCCTGGGGTGAGGATTAACGACGACGAAAAGCAGTGGCCGAGGCTGGGTGTGGAAGGCGGTGGCTGAGCTGGAAAGTTGGCAGCGGTGAGCTCCGGGGCAGAGGGGGCCTGGAAGGCCTGCCGGCGGACCTCCTGTGACCCCACTCCGCTCCTCATCACCCAGAGCATCGCCGCCGTGCACCGCCTGCCTCTCCGCGGCCTGGCTTTGTGCTGTCGCCGGTTCATGTCCGGGGGCTGCCGGGGGCTGGCCTTCAGGGCGGGATGTCCGGGAGGGAACATACGGTCCACGGAGCCCGGGACGGCGGCCAGCCCATCCCGAGGAATTTCCTAAGGTTCCCTGGTGGTTGTGGGAGCCCCCGGAGCGCCGGGCGGGACGGTGATCTCAGGACCTGGCGGGTCCAGGCTGCCTGCGTCTGCTGGGCCGGTGACTTCCTCCTGTTCTTCTCGTGGCTTCATGCCAGCGGCCCCGGTCCTGGCTGCATGTCAGAGGAGTAGAAATAACACAAAACCGGGCCCCGCCTCAGACTGTTTCTGTCGGGAGCCCCGCACACGCACACGTTGGGAGCGGGGAGTGCGCCCACAGGGCCGAGCCCTGTCGGTCAGCAGAGGCCACACTCCTCTCCGGTCACCTGCCCAGGCGCCGCCCTCTCGCCTGCCGGTGCCCAGGGCGCCTCCACAGGGTTTTCAGGGGACGGACCTGCTCCAGGGGGAGGAGCCCCATGCGGCCATGGGCCTCTCTTCTCTCGCTTGCATGACCTTGAGCGAGTTACTTGACCTTAGGCCCCTGCACAGATAATGAGGTGCCAGGTCCTCTGTCCAAGCTGACGCCCCAGCGCCTCTGCAGGCGGAGTGGATGGTCCCGGCCTTGGTGCTGCTGTTCACGGCCCCTGTCCGGGTGGGTCTGCAGGCGGTGAGCCCTTGGCCTTGAAGGGCTGCCCAGACTTCACTGGGAGCATCACGCAGTGCACACTGCACACAGCATTTCCTCCCAACGTCCAGAACGTCCAGGCCTCAGGCACAGCTGGCTTTGGTTTGGGGCGAGAGGCTGTGGCTCCAGGGTCGGCCTGTCTGCTAACCTCCTGGCTGACCCAGTCAGTACCCAGCCAGCAGCTGGCGACGCCCTCGGGCACCTCACTGTACGCCTTCCCAGCCGTGTTTTCCCAGAACCTCCGCTCAGACAGCCCCGTGCTCTCCATTACCAGCATCCGCTGTGCCTGCCCTTGGTCTCCATCATCCCTGCAGGCGGCTGGGCCGATGTCACTGGGAGGCTGCGAGCGGGACCTGGCCCCGTGCAGAGCGAGAGGCAGTCCTAGAGAGAGCGGGGGAGTTTGTGTTCCAGGAACAGATTTCTTTACGTTTCAAACCAGAGGAGAGGCGTGCTTGGAGGCAGCTTAGCCGGCTCCCTGCAGGCTTCCCGGTGGTGGGGTGCTCGTGGGCGGGCGGGGAGGACCCTGTGCTTTGGAGCGATAGTGTCTGGGAACCGCAGTGTTAGCTTCCTGTCTCCTTTCCTTTATTTTTTTTCATGTTTTATTATTATTATTATTACTATTGATTTCAGAGAGGAAGGGAGAGGGAGGGAGAGATAGAAACACCAATGAAAAGAAGAATCATTGATCTGCTGCCTCCTGCACGCCCCACACTGTGGACTGAGCTGCCTGGCCAGGAATTGAACTGTGACCTCCTGGTTCCTAGGCCGACGCTCAGCCACTGAGCCACGCCGGCCGGCCTGAAGCAGCCTGTTCTTTTTGTTGTTGTGAACTCTTACCCAAGGACTTTTTCCATTGATCTTTCAGAGAAAGGGAGAAACACGGGAAACATGGGTGTGAGAGAAAACACCGATTGGTTGCTCCTGCACGAGCCTTGACCAGGGCCCCGGCCAGGGAGTAGCCTGCAACCAAGATACATACATGCCGTTGACCAGAATCGAACCCGGGACCCTTTGGTCTGCCAGCCGATGCTCTACCCACTGAGCCAAACTGGCCGGGGCTGAAGCAGCAGCCTGTTTCTAACGGGGTTTTGTGGTTGTTTTACCTGGAAGTCATGGCCTCTGCCTTTTTTACTGGGTAACAGGTGTTCTAATGTTAAAACCCCTGAGAGACTTCCTGGTGCCAGACTAACCCTCCAGGACAGGAAAACGGGGGTGCTCCCCAGCTGCCTCCGCCCCCCTGCACCGCCCTCTGCAGAGCAGCCTGCATTGGGAGGGACGTCTCTGAACCTGCACCTGGCCTCGGCCTCCTCTCCTGTGGCCGGAGGAGAGCGTGCGCCCTGCGTGGCCTCGGTGCCCTGGGCACAGTGACGTGGGCCTGGGTGACGAGTTGTGATCACCATCGCCGCCAGCCCGTCGGGGGCCGGGCCGGGCTGAGAGCACGGTGCTCGCTCGGCGTGACGGCTCCTCTGTGGTCGGAGGAGAGCCCATACCGCGCGGCCTGGTGGCCTGAGGGGCACCGGGTACCAGGCGTCTCTGGTTTAGAGCAGCGGTCACCAGCCTTTCGGACCTCACGGACCACGGACCGCTGCTGGCGACAGCTGATTGAGAGTGGAAGGTCCCTGACTCTGTTCAGAGGGCGGTGCACACCAAGACCACGACAGTCACTGTCCTGGTGTGTCAGTCCCGGGCCGGGACCCCTTGAATGGGCTCCCCCGGGCGCAGAGCAGCCCTCCGTGGAGGCTGCGGGCTGGCAGGGCCGGGGAGGAGGCAGGATCCTCCTGCACGCAGCCGCCGCTGTGGTCCACGTTGCACACATGAAACATGCAAGGACAGTTCCACATGCATGTTTCATGTGTGTCCAGGGCACCGGTCCGCAGGGCCTTTCCCACTGGGATCGCCCTCCTGTAGAAATGGGGAGACTTGGGGGTGCACTTCCCCGCCCCCAGGGCGGCAGGCTCCCAGAGCCTCGCGCTCAGACTCCATCCAGAGGAAGTGTGGGCGCTGCTGTCGCGGCCCAGAGCCTCGGCGGGTGGCGGGTGCGGCCCGCGCTGCTTTCGGTTTCAGCGGCGTGATTGGGGCCGGTGGGTCTAAGGGAGCCTCTCCCATCCAGCCCCGCTCCAGCCCGGGCCTGTAAGAGTGACGATGGGAAAGGCCACTGGCCGCGGCATCATGGTGGGGGTGTGTGTGTGTGCAAGGCTGTCCCCCGGGGACGCTTGGCAGTGTCTGGAAACCCCCGGCTGGTGGGTGGGGCTGGTAAACACCGGGATGCCCAGGGTAGTCCCACGGCCGAGCTACCTGGCCCGGTGCTGGTGCAGAGCTGGAGCCAGGGTCAGGGCGCCGGGCGCTCCTGGTTCCCGGGGATGTGGGACTGGGGGTGATGTTTGTGAGGTGAGGTGCTTTCTCCAGCGTGGCCTTAGCTGTTAGATGGGGTCGTAAAGAGTAAAGGACGTTTTTTAGCTTTAACTGTCACGCAGGTCTGCTCTGAGTGAATTAAAATGCGCAGAGGGCACTCAGAGGTCAGGGCCCGCTCAGGGGCCCCGCTGTCCACCGGCTGGGGTGGATAAGCCCTCCCTAAGAAACCAGAACTTAATGGACCTCCCGGCAGGGTGGGAGTTTCTGAGCAGGTGCCATCAGAAACAAAATAATTTCCCCCGTGGCTCCCAGTTCCCCAAGTTGGTCTTTAGCTTGTGGCCCTGTGTGTTCCTCTCCCTCCTGACCGGGCCTGGCTGTGGGGCGCCATCCCAGTGCCAGGGCCCAGCAGGAAGGCGGCAGCTCCCCGCTGGAGCCGGTGTGGCCGGGACAGATAGGGGAGGCCCTGTGCAGGGTGCAGAGCGGGCTGGCAGGCCAGCCTTCGGGAGAAAGGCATTGTGTCTGGGGCAGAGGGCCAGTCACCTACCCTCTCCACTGGCGCTCCTGAGCCCTTCCCCCGCCTCCCGGTGCTGTCCCCTGAAGGCTGGGCAGCCTCCCAGGACCCCTTGCCTGCCTGGTCTCCCCCCAATCGGCCTCTGGACACCCAGAGCATCACCCAGGGTCACTCCAGGCCTCCCCATCCCCTGCACAGCCTCTTCCCGAGGAACCTGCCCACACAGCGCTGGTCCCCTCTCCTGGCACCTGCCCGCCTCCGTGGGCCCTGCTCCCCCGCCCCACCCTGAGCCCCGTTCCCCTGCTTCCTGTCCCCAGGCTGTGCCCCTGCCCGCCATCTTCAGATGGGAAGCCCGCCCTCACTGGTGCTGCCTGGAGCGGAGGGCTCGCGGCCCGCCCTCCCGCAGAGCTGGGATTTGCATAGGGGCTTTTTCTCTGGTTATTTTCTCTCACCTTTTGGAGCACCAGCAGAGCCCAGGCAGGGGTGCAGGTGGGGAGGCGCCGGCTGAGCTAGTGCCCCCCCCCCCCATGCACAGAGCTCAGAGGGCAGCCACGTGCTCATGGTCTCAGCAGGCTGTGAGTGAAGGGAGCGGGAGGCCATCGGTGTGGCCTTGGCGCAGGTGCCAGTGTGCGAGCCGGGCTGGAGGACGGGCACTGCGCTCACAGCCCCCCTGTCCTCTGTCCCCTCCTGTCCTCCGTCTCCTCCTGTCCTCAGTCCCCTCCTCCCCTCCGTCCCCTCCTGCCCTCCGTCCCCTCCTGTCCTCTGTCCCCTCCTGTCCTCCGTCCCCTCCTGCCCTCCGTTCACTCCTGTCCTCTGTCCCCTCCTGTCCTCCGTCCCCTTCTGCCTTCCGTCCACTCCTGTCCTCCGGCCTCCCCTGTCCTCCGTCCCCTCCTGTCCTCAGTCCCCTCCAGGCCTCAGGCCGTGCCCGGGCGCCTGTCTTGTCTCGTGAGACAGAAGGACGGCGCTCGGTGCCACACCCGGGTGACGGCGGGCATGTGGCAGTCTCGTGGGCGAGCAGGATACGGGGAGTGGGCGCCTTACTTGCCACAGCGGTGGGCACCGCCCGTTCCCAAGTGGAAATGCGTGTAGCAGGAGGCGCCTGGCCAGGCCGCGGGGAGCCGGTGGCCTCCGAGGGAGGAGTGTCTGCTTTTCAGAGCGCGTGCTGGTGACAGACGCTGCTGAGTCTGTCTAGCAGAGGTCAGACATTTTACAAGAGGTAATGAGCTGGAAGGCCCTTCTCCTGCACGAGGGAAATACACCCGTGGCGGGGATGGAAGTTTCTAGAAGAGTAAAAGTCCTGCTCTCAGTTTTGTTAGGAGTTTGTGGGTAGGATTGCTTTTAGGCTCCTGGAAACGGGTGTCCGCCACGTGAGGATCGCGCTTAGGTTTTAGTCTAGACCAGGTGTCGGCAACCTGCGGCTCCAGAGCCGCATGCGGCTCTTTTGAAGCTTTACCGCGGCTCCGACAACTTGCAAGCCTGTGTGAAAATGAAGGTAACGTCTTCCAGCCCTGATGTGCTGACACTGTGCACTGAGGCTCAGGAGCAAAAATCCCATTAACCAGGTAAATTAAATATTTTAATTAGCTATTCATTTGCAAAAATATATTTTACATTGTTAAGTGAAGAAGTGTTTTTTTTCTTCAGATTGACAGCTAACTGCACGACCCGGTATATAGCGTTAAGGTAAGAAACAATGTATGGTTTTGCGGCTCCCGGGTTTTTTTTCCTTCGGAAACGGGTCCAAGTGGCTCTTTATGTGTTGAAGGGTGCCGACCCCTGGCCTAGACCTTTGCAGCGGAGGCTCAGGGACCTGCGTGTGCAGGCACAGGCTGTGCGGGAGCCGGAGGCGCCTGGGAGCCCGTCCCAGTGAAACGACGCCCAGCCGTTCGCCCGGCCCCGGAGCGCCTGCGTGGCTGGCGGAGCGCGCTGAGGTCTGCTCGCCAAACCGTGCGCCCAGGCTGCGGGCGAGGGGGGGCTCCATGGGCAGGGCAGCCAGCACACTGTGCTCGGGGCCTCCCGGGCTGAGTGCTTCTGCACTGGCGCACATAGAGGCGAGCGGCCCGCAAGGTCTTTGAAGAACAGTCGTGTGAGGAGGGGCACACGCAGGTGTGAGCTGTGGTGGCCAGAGGGTGCCGTAGGGGTTCGAGTCAGAGTGATGATCGTGACGTGGGTCACAGAGGGGGAAGGTGCCGAGCCCACGAGGACTTAGAGGAGGCTGAAGGACAGTCTGATAAATGATGGCATGTTTACAGAGGCTTGTGAAGATAAGAAGAGCCGAAACTGGTTTGGCTCTGGATAAAGCACCGTCTGCGGACTGAAGGGTCCCAGGTACAATTCCGGTCAAGGGCATGTACATTGGTTGTGGGCACATCCCCAGTGGGGCGTGTGCAGGAGGCAGCTGGTCAATGTTTCTAGCTCTCTATCCCTCTTCCTTCCTCTCTGTAAAAAAAAAAAAATCAATAAAATATATTTTTTTAAAAAGATGAGAAGAACATGTAACAGGGACCATCAGTGGTCCACGAAGCCTAAAATATTTATTACCTGGTCATTTGTAGCAAAAGTTTGATGCCTCTTGGCTGCAGGTGCTAGGAAATGCTTTGCAAAACTTAGCATTTGAGCAGGCGTTTCATGGGATAAAAACAGTTTGGTTTCGGGGCAGCAGGGGGAAGGGGAGAGCCGAGGTGATGGGGAAGGCAGGAGGGGGCACAGGTGCTGTCTGTCAAGTGGGGCGCTGGGCTGTGCTGGGCTGGGGCCAGGGATGTGGTGGGCAGGGCAGGGCGGGGGGGGGGGGGTGGTCCTCCCTCACCTCCATACGGCAGGTGTGAGTACAGCGCTTTTCCCCAATGACGCAGCAAATTCTTGTTTTCACTCGCATTTACTTTTTATTAAAAATTTTAAAATTGCATTTATTGGGGTGACATTGGTTAATTGGATCGTATGGGTTTCAGGAGTCATTTCTGTGACGCATGCTCTAGTGCTGCGTTGCTCCCCCAGGAGCCCTTGAGTAGGAGAATGTCGGTCGATGCCATGATGATCGCCAGTTGTGGGAAACTGAAATGAGCGTTCCTTTTCCCGAGGCACAGCCTTCACGGGTCTGTGCTCCTGCCAGGCTGCGCCTGTGGATCCGGGGTGCAGGTGGGCTGTGCCGGCCCGGGTCCCGCGCTGGGAACGCCGGGCCCCTCCGGGAGGCGCCTGGTGGGGTTTGGGTTTTGTGTGCTGCATCCGCCGCCTGGGCTGGGCATGTCCTTCCAGAGGCGCGCGTGGGAAAGGTGCCCTGCGGAGCCGCCCTCCGTGCCAGCGACGGGTCGTGGTGAGAGTGGAGCCCAGGCCGCCCGCTCCGGAGGGCGGGAAGCTGGGGGCTTTGGAAGGGTGCACCCCAGAGCAGACACGAAGTAGCAACGAAGGAAAAGCGTTTTCCCGCCGCGGCTGGCCTCAGTGTGCAGTCTTGGAGTCTCCTCGGCGGGGACACTGGGCGGCTCAGGCCTGGCGCTGTGCACGGTGCCTCGCTGTGGGGAGGCGGGGGGTGGGGGCTGCTCCCACAGTCCCGGGGCCTCCTCTGCTGCTGCCTGTGGCTCCCCTCCTGTGGCCCGCTAGGTCTGGAGCCTCGCCAGCAGGGCGGGGACTGTGGCCCCAAGTCAGAGCCTGGCCCAGAGGACCCGGTGCGACGCCTTCGTTCGGCTCTGGTGTCAGCTTCATGCGGGCGCGCTGGGCCGGGTGGTGCAGAGGGCACTCCAGCCACATGGCAGGCAGGGGCCTTTCGGAATGGAGCCAGGTCCGCCCAGAGCCTCTCCCTCACCGAGCCCTGAGAGTTGCGTGTCTCAGGATGCAGCCATCATCCTTCGCTGTCCCCCTTCCCCGGACACCGTGGCCCCTGGGTGTTAGCAAGGAGCACGGGGAGCTGTGGACGGCGCTCCACGGCGCCACTCACCGCCTGGCCCTCGTCCACGCTCCCTCTCGCTGTGCGTCTGGAGCTGCGCTGCTGTAATACCGGAAGCTTAGTATGTGTGTGCATGTGCATGTGTGCTGTGTGAATGTCCTTTGTTTGTTTATTTTATTTTATTTTTAAATATATTTTATTGATTTTGTACAGAGAGGAAGGGAGAGAGATAGAGAGTTAGAAACATCGATGAGAGAGAGTCATCAATCAGCTGCCTCTTGCACACCCCCTACTGGGGATATGCCCGCAACCAAGGTACATGCCCTTGACCGGAATCGAACCTGGGCCCCTTCAGTCCCCAAGCCGGTGCTCTATCCATTGAGCCAAACCGGTCCTGGCAGTCCTTCGTTTAAAAAAGGCCAATGTGTTCATGGTAGAATATTTAGAAAATGCAAATATTTCCTGTTGCCCCACCAGGAATGTTTTGGTGTATGTCATTCATCTCTTTTGGGGGCAAATCTTATGCATTTATAAAAATAGGAACGTATTTAAATAATTTTTAGTTTCTAAAAACACCCTTTTAAAATGAAAACAGCCCGGCTAGCTCAGTCGGTAGAGCAGGAGACTCTTAAAATGAAAACAAAACAAAACAAAACAATTTTTTATTAAAATAGGAATTCCATTCAGGAAAATGGTTAAATAGGTAAATCAAGAGATAAAAAATATGAATACAATCCTACCCTCTCCGATCACGACTAAGCCATATTTGGAGCATACCGATGTTTTCTTTTTATAGAAATACTACAGGCCTGTGCATGAAATTCAGGCACGGATAGGATCCCTACCTGGCTGGTGATCAGGGCCAATCTGTGGGGCAACTGGCGGGCGATCAGGAGCTGCCACTGGCACTGCCTCGGCCAGCCTGATGCCGCCTGCTGCCGCCTCATATGGTTGCCTCCCTCTGCAGGGTGACCCGTGGGGTGATTGGGGGGAGGCTTGCTGGCACCCGTCTTGGATGGCCTGGGGCTGCATGCTGGGGGCAGCTCCTGCATTGCATGTCTGTCCCCTGGTGGTCATTGTGCATCATAACAACTAATTGTTCTAATGGTCATTCCACCATTTGGTCGATTTGCATATTAGGTTTTTATTATATAGGACAATTCTATATTTTATAATTTGCTTTTTCATATAATAGCTTTATTGAGATGTACTGTATTTCCCCGAAAATAAGACATCCTCCGAAAATAAGACCTAGCGCATGGAAAGATAAGACATCCCCTGAAAATAATACCTAGCGCAACTTTGGGAGAAAATATTAATATAAGACACTGTCTTATTATCGGGGAAACAGGGTAGTTTATACATAGTCTTTACCTTTTTAAAGTGTACCATTCAGCCCTAACTGGTTTGGCTCAGTGCATAGAGCATCAGCCTGTGGACTGAAGGGTCCCAGGTTTGATTCCGGTCAAGAGCATGTACCTTGATTGCGGGTACATCCCCAGTGGGAGGTGTGCAAGAGGCAGCTGATTGATGCTTCTCTCTCATCAATGTTTCTAACTCTATCCCTCTCCCTTTCTCTGTGTAAGAAACCAATGAAATATATTTAAAGTGTACCATATTCAAAAATTTTACAATGATCACCACTTTCTAATTTTTGAACATTTTCATAATCCGGAAAAGAAACCTTATACTCATTAACTGTCACTCCTATTCTTCCCTCCCCAGCCCTAGGCAGTCATTAATCTATTTCCTGTTGCTAATGATTCGCCATTTCTGGAAATCTCCCACAAATGAAATCAGGCAGTATGTGGTCTTTGGCCACTGACTTCGTCCGGTATGTGTTTAGGGTTCACCCATTTTGTAGCGTGCCTCAATAATTCCTTTTTTTTTTTTTTTTTTAATTTTATTGATTTTGTACAGAGAGAAAGGGAGAGAGATAGAGAGTTAGAAACATCGATGAGAGAGAGTCATCGATCAGCTGCTGCCTCTTGCACACCCCCTACTGGGGATGTGCCCGCAACCAAGGTACATGCCCTTGACCGGAATCGAACCCGGACCCCTTCAATCCCCAAGCCGACGCTCTATCCATTGAGCCAAACCGGTTTCGGCCCAGTAATTCCTTTTTATAGGCAAGTGGTACCCACTGTGGGAAACACCTCCTTTGCTATCTGTTCATCAGCTGAGGGGAAGGGCTAGTTCCCTTTTTCGGATATTATGAATGATGCGTCTCAGAGCAGTCCTGTACTAGTTCTTGTGGGAACCTAAGTGTTTATATCTGTCATATATGTGGTGGGCCATCGGGAACTCCGTGTGACATTTTGAGGGACTGCGGGCTGTTTTTCAGAGCAGCTGGGATACCAGCAATGCATGCGATGGCCAGTTTCTCCACATCTTCACCAGCATTTGTCATTGTCCACTCGTTTTACTTAGTTACACATCCCAGTGTGTGTGAAGTGCTCTCTCATTTTGGTCTTGATTTGCATATTCCTAATGACTATGTTAAGACCCTTCCATGTGCTAAT
The DNA here is from genome assembly GCA_963693515.1 of Pipistrellus nathusii. Taxonomy (NCBI): domain Eukaryota; kingdom Metazoa; phylum Chordata; class Mammalia; order Chiroptera; family Vespertilionidae; genus Pipistrellus; species Pipistrellus nathusii. The sequence goes on from OY882858.1 coordinate 2,441,004, forward strand.
TGTCCATTTAGATATCTTCCTTGGGAAAGTGTCTACTCATATCCTTCGCCCATTTAAAAATTGGGTTACTTGTCTCTTCGTCACTGCGTTATAAGAGCTCTGCACGTGTAATTTCTGTCAGATATATAAATTGTAAACAAGTTCTCCCATTCTGTGGGGAGTCTTTTCACTGTGTTGGTGTCGTCCTTTGATGCACAGAAGTTTTCAGAGTTGATGAAATCAGTTTAACTGTTTTTTTTCTTTAGTTGCTTGTGCTTTTGGTGTCACATATAAGAAACCATTGCTTAGTCCAAGAGCATGAAGATTTGAACCTGTTTTCTTCCAAGAATTACATAGTTTTAGCTCTTGCCTTTAGGCTGTGATCCATTTTGAGGTAAAATTGGTGCATGGTGTGAGGTCGGGGTCGGGTGTCATCGATGTGTGTGGCTGTCCATTAGCTGAGAAGACGACTCTCTCCTCTTATCAGAAATCAGCTACAGATGTGAGGGGTGACTTCTATCTCTCACTGCTCTCCTTTCCTGTCCCACGCCGTCCGCATGCCGGTGCACTCTGGTTACTCAGCTTAGTGACTGTGCTGGCCGCCACAGGGACCTGTGCTGGCGGGCACGGGAGTGGCCTGTCCACTGCCATGTGCTCTGCGTGTGAACTCACACCAGGTCCCAAGCGCCGATGTGGAAAAGAACAGAAAACATCTCACGTAATTGTATTGATTACACCTTGAGTGGTAACATTTCATATTGGGCTAAATAATGCATATTACATAAGTTTGCCTATTTTTACCTTTTTAATGTGACTACTAGAAGATTTAAAATTATGTATGTGATTCTTATGTCTATGCATTTTTTTGTTTGTTTTGTTAATCCTCAGATGAGGATATTTTCCCTTTTTTAGAGAGAATGGAAGGGAGGGGGAGAGACAGAGAGAAACATCTGTGTGAGAGACACATCAACTGGCTGCCTCCCGCCGTGCTCCCCAACCCCTGGGGCCAGGAATGAACCTGCCTTGTGTTTCTTCAGTCTGTGAGCGACGCTCTACCCACTGAGCAACCGGCGAGGGCCAGAGTGGTGTTTTTTTAATAGCATCACTTGTTATTTGGTTGATTATGTGAGGATTACATAATTGTGTCGAGGTTTCTGTTTGTTTACTGAGGTATAAGTGACACAGCCTTATAATGATTTCAGGCGTATAACATGATAGATGTGCATGCGTAGTATGGAACGGCCACCACAGGAAGGCTGCTTAGCAGCGTCGTCATGCATGGCTGTGGAGTGTTTAATGTGGTGAGGACATCAGACAGGTAACAAGCAGTGTTGCGCCCGCCGCCAGGAGCGGCTCCGCGGCAGAGGTGTGTCTGTCTGACTGCCTCATCCCCTCCGTCCACGCCCTGCCCGCCTCTGGGCACCCCGCTGTCCTCTGGGTCCGAGCTCGCCTTGTGTTTGTCCTCTTAGCGTCCCTCGGAGTGAGCATCCGTCCCTGTCTCTCTGACTTATTCACTTCGTGCGATGCCTCACCATCCATGTCCAAACAGCGAGGTTTCACCCGATTTTGTGGCCGCGTCCGTTTCCGGTTCAGTGCTGTGCTCGGACCCTCAGGTGTTTCCAGTGGCCTCTGCCCGCACAGCCAGGCCCGCGGCCGCCGGCCGTTCCTGGGGCGCCGCCAGGACGCAGGCCCCCGGGAGGCCGTGGGAAGTGGGGGCCGGGCTTCTGCGTCTGGGGCACGCGGACTCCTGTGTTAGTGTCAGGCGGGAGTGCAGGTCTCACACCAACGTGACACTGCTCCTCAGTAAGGCTGGAGCAGACCCAACCAACGCTGACACCCCCCCGTCCCCCCCAGGAGCCCGGCTCTGCTCCAAGAGCTGGCGGTGCGGCGGTGGGTGAGCCGGCCGCTGCCCATCGGGCTGGCCGTCCAGGCCAGTGACCCGCCGCTCGGAGCGGCTGGAGGTGGGGGGGGGAGGGGGGGAGGCAGGAAGTGCCTACGGCCTGGGGGCAGGTGCGGGAGCAGGGCTGGGAGCGGGCCAGGGAGCACAGGACCTCCGGGGGTGCTTGGGGTGGCTTAGGGACTGCGGAGCAGGGTGGGGCAGCCAGCGAGAAGTGGGTAGTGGGCACGTTTGAAGATGGAGCAGGCAATCTGCTGATGGGGGGGTGTGGGCCCAGGGCGTTGGTGATGGGCCAGTGGGAAGTCAGAGCAGGCGGCCGGGCACATCTGGAGCCAGAAAAAGCCGCATGGGCATCGAGCAGGTGGAGGGAGTGACCGTTGGATTCGGAAACCTATAGGTCTTGGGCCTGGGCAAGGGTATGGTTGGCCGTGGTGGGCGAGCTTGTCCGGGGATATGTGTATGACAACTTGAAAGCACAGAAGGACAGGGGAGCTGGAGGGAGGGCGCTGGCTGAGGGCCAGGGGAGGGGCCGGCGTGGGCAGGCCCTCCTAAGAAGCGTCCGGCTGCCTCTTCGGAGCTGAGCGGGGCAGAGGGGTCTTGCAGTCTCCGTTACGGAGGTAAATGTAACATGTGCATGAATTTTTAATAGGAAACCTATGGTTTTACATAAATTGAGTCACTTTAAAGGGCTTGCCCTCAGGGTTCCTTCTCCGGTGCCTTTGGGGGTGCTTTGGTGGAGAAGTTTGAGAAGCCACTTCATTATTGGGTTCTGTGGATCTGTCGTTAAATCTCACCCAAGTGAGCTTTTAACCTTAAAGAGCGTGAGAGGCACTCGCCCATTTTGTGTCCGTAATGGCGCTCTGGCAGCCGCCCACACTGCCTCCGCTGTGCGCTAATGGGCGCTGGGCAAGCCCTCCGCGCTGCGGGGGGCGCCGGCATCTGGCAGGACGGCGTGCCCTTGATGCCCCTTCCTGAGGCTGTGGAGGGCAGGGCCCAAGGGCAGACCCTCCGAGGGCATCGCAGTGAAACTGTTCCGGTCTTCCCGAAACACTCAACAGACCTAGCGCGCCTTTTCGCTCGGGGAAGGCAGGTGGCGTGGCGGCCAGCCTGTGGCTTCCTCCCTGTTCTCTCGCCGCCTGCTCTCCTTGCCTGCAGCTTTAGAGGGAGCCCCTCCCCAGCGAGGCCTCCTCCCCCAGCGGGGGCGCCCCAGTTAGGTCTCTGGCAGGGGACCAGGCTTGGAGAGTGCAGCCCAGCAGTCCCTCTGGGAGCTGGCTGGTAGCGGTCGTTTGGCTGCACGACCACGCTGTCTCCCTGCTCCCGCGGCCTCCTGGGCCGCCGGCACGTGGGGCTGGGGCTGCGCTGGGCCCCCAGACTCCCATCCCAAGGGCTGGCCTCCCCGACCACCCTCACCCTGGCACAGGCCACCAAGTGTCCCCTTCCCCCGGGCACCGGGCTCCGCTGTGCTGCTCCCTCATCGCCTCGCGTCTCCCTGGAGGCGGGCACAGTGGCCTTGCTTCCAGCTGGCACAGCCCGCCTCTGGGGAGGCCATGCCACACTCCTGCCAGGGCGTTTGGGGAGCAAACAGCTGTGCAAATCTGGACTTCAGCTCCAGATTGCTGCGGCTCGGCCCGGCCCCTCCGGGGCCCGCGGCCACGCTTCCCGCGGCCTGCCTGCTGCCTGCCTGCTGCCTCCCGCAGCCCGTGCTTGGCCACCGTGGCTCGGCGTCTGGATTTCTGGATCTCACTGTGGACTGTGCTGGCCAGCACCTGGCAGCCAGCACGAGGATGCTCACAGCAGCAAGCCTGGCTGTGGCACCACGTGGCACAGAGACTGGCGGTGACCTCGCCTGCGTCAGGGCCTGCTGCCCAGCGAGTGGGGGACCGGTTCTCAGCCCTTTGGGGTTTCAGATTGGCAGACCAGGTGGTGGGCCTGCCTCAGTGGAGGTCTGTCTGTCAGGCAGGAGGAAAAGGGCGGGCTACGTGGTGGGATGGGCGCACTGAGAGGCAGTCCGTGGCAGTTGGCACCTTCCTGCTTCTGACACTGTGCTGTGCCAGTGCTGACTTCTCAGGTGTCCACACAGGGCCTGACACCCAGCAGGGAGTGTGGGGAGTGGCCGCCTGGATCATCCCGTGCCCCTTCCGTGGGACTGGCGTGGGTCAAGGGCAGAGAGGGAGGCTCGAGACAAGGCGCCCACTTCTGAGCATCTGTGTTCCTATGCCCTCGCTGTGGGCATCACACCTGGCAGGCCAGTCCGTGGTCCACACTCACACTCTGCCCCGTGGCTGGCCAAGAGCTTCAACGTCAGAGGGACTTCATGTAGGTTTCCTGAATTTTAAAATACAAGTGTGCTGTTACTTTACTGTTAAGGTGCATTTTTTATGTAGGTAGATATTTCCTGCTTTCTGAAATGGTGCTTGCATTTTGAAAAAAAATGTTTAATTTCCAAGCTGCATGAAAGTCTGCCCTTTTTATTAGAAAATGAAGAGCCAGCACTCAAATGTGCCTAACTCCGCATATTCCAAGCTTTGAAGAGGACGGGGGCAAAACAGTTTGTCCCCGAGCAGCTTTCACGTTGCTTCTGAAGGTCCTCTGTGGACTCTGATAAACCCCGCAGAACGTGCTGCTCACATCTGAGCGGGCGCAGCAAAGACTCTCCGTTCAGCTTGGCGTTGTTCTGTCCACGGTACGTGACTGAGGTTTAACGAGCACAACACGGAGCCAGAGGCACACACTCAGTGCTTCCGGTTTCATCAGATACTCATGCTTCAAAAGACTTAGGAAGCCTTTGTAATCGATTGTGAGTTTGTATTGTAAAACTTTCTTCAAGGCACCCTCTGCTGAAAGGCGGCAGGACAAGGGGCATGGTGAATATTTGCAAATAGTTTATCAGGGTTTAAAAGAGAATCCTTGTGCTTTATAGTTACCCTTTTTTTTTGGAACCAGCCTATAATGTAAAAAATATCTGGTGGTGTAACCTTTGCTCTCATGGATGTTTATGGAATTGGAAACATGTGATTGCTCAGAGTGTGTGTGTACCGCAATCTAAATGTTTGATTCTGCACTGCATGTGTAAACATGTCAGTTTCCAAGTAGCCTTTGCAGTATCTACCTATCTATATCTATCAATCAATCATATATCTATAAAAGGCTAATATGCTAAGTGTCCATCATCCGGTCACTATGATGTGCACTGAACACCAGGTCAGACGCTCAATGCAGAAGCTGCCATGACATGCACTGCCATTTACAGAGAAACAGCACTGCAGACCTGGCACCCACAAGCAACACTCCACTTCCCCCAAGTGGGACACAGGCCCTACCACCACCCTGGAGCAACAGCCCACCAAATCACAGCCGACGCTGCTGAGACCCCGTGGCGCAAAGTGCGGTCCACGGCCCAGCCCAGAAACGGTTGCTGTGGGCGCCGAGTAATGATGTCACATAGCAACACCGGCTTCCTCTCCCTAGCAACTAGCCTCCTTGCAGTTTCTTCAACCCAGGAACACAATTTGCTTTATAGCCAGGTGCAAACATTTTACAGTTTAACCAAATGTCTGTGAAGCATTTTCCCATGCCTCATCTCATTTGATCCTCACAGAAGTCCGGAGTAGGTAGATAGGAGACTCGGTGGAATCCTGTTTTCTTTTCATTAGCCAGAAAATGGAGATTTGGAAAGCTTAGAAACTTGACCTGACTGAAAGAAGAAATGGTGGGCCTTGAAAATGACTTCAGGTTTTCTCACTGCGTAGAATACAGTCAAACACTGCTGCAGTTCAATATCTTACCCTTTGTTCTCCCTGTGTGATCTACCATAGTAACCTGCTTCGTGTTGATATTTACTGCTGTGTTGCTGACAATTACCTGAAAGAGAAGTTGGGGTGCTTCACTGGGCTGGAAAAAGGGTAGCTATATCAGAAAGCAGGCTTGCTTAAGCAAATTTATTCTATATCTATAAAAGGCTAAGTTGACTTGTGCATGCGTCATACCTATAAAGCTCTCACTGGCACCAATTGCACACGTGTTTGTTTCTTTTTAAAAAAAAATTATTGATTTTTTACAGAGAGGAAGGGAAAGGGATAGAGAGTTAGAAACATGGATGAGGGAGAAACACCGACCAGCTGCCTCTTGCACACCCCCTACTGAGGATGTGCCTGCAACCAATGTACATGCCCTTGACTGGAATTGAACTTGGGACTTTTCAGTCCGCAGGCCAACGCTCTGTCCACTGAGCCAAACCGGTTTTGGCACACGCATGTGTTTCGATCTGTCATTGTAGATCGTGAGTTTGGTTGACATTTCTATTATAGAGGAAGGGCAAATAGCGATATTAAAATATTTCTCCTAATTAATTTCCTTTAAATGTGCATGAATCCATGTACAGGGCTTCTAGTTATAGTATATTACAGAAGGCTTTTTAAAAGGTCTAGAAATGTGTTACGTGCTTACGTGCTTAAATATTTTTTTCAACTGGGATTAAAAAAAAACGCTAAGGTTTTTCACAGAGGTTTTTGTTGTTGTTGTTAATCCTCATCCAAGGATGTTTTTTTCCCATTAATTTTTAGAGAGAGTGGAAGGGAGAGGTAGAGAGAGAAACATTGATGTGAGAGAGATATTCAATTGGTTGCCTCCTGCATGTGCTCCAACCAGGGTTGGGGACTGAACCTTCAACCAAGGAATCGAACCTGCCACACTGGCAGGGCTGGCAGAGGTGGCACAGTGGGAGGCTCCAGGAACGCTTTAGGTATCATTTTTGAAAACCATGTCGCTGTAAGGGTCTTGACAAAAACTAGAGCCTCTCTGGCCGGCTTGACATTGCGTAGCTACATAGGCAGCAAGCGGCGCCTGCCCCACCAGTTTAAAGCTGCCTGTGCTGTCCGTGTGCAGATTTCCTGGATGCAGTATTTAAGTTGCAAACCTTACCAGCCTGAGCAAGTCGACATACAGTAGCATAAAAAGAATTAGATCGACCAAACCAAAACGTGTGCATACCTAAAGTAGTTTCTTTTCTTGATTTTGTTAAGTTGACAGGAGTGTCTTCACATCTGTAATTTCTGGTAACTCAGTGAGAACACACTGAACTTTTGGGTGGTAATAAGTTTCCCAGTATGTAAAACATCTGCCACGCCGCTGACTCATTGTGAGTGACGAGCAGACACGATTGCCTTCCTGCGGAAAGTAGAAGCATTCTGCCGTAATGACCACTTGGGGGTCACAGCATCGGCTCGGCCACACGCTGCTGCCCGCAGGCTGGTGGCTGAGGACCAGGTGGACAGACCACGGGGGAGCGCTGGGGTTAGGTGCCTGTCAGTGAGCTGTGGATTTATGTGGGGCTTACTTTGGTTTTTATGAGGATTTATTTTTCTTTTTATTGATCTCAGAGAGGGAGGGAGAAGGAGAGAGAAACATCAGGCACCCCACGCCCCAAGGGAACCCCCACCCTAATCCAGAACACCCTTAGTGGATGAGAGAATCCTGGATCAGCTGCCTCCTGCCCGCCCCACACTGGGGATGGAGCCCGCAACCCAGACAGGTGCCCTGACAGAGAATCAAACCATGACCTCCTGGTTCATAGGTCGACGCTCAACCACTAGGCCACACCATCCTGGCTGTTTTTACCAGTATGTTCAATTAACGAATATGTTTTCTTTGCCTTATTGACTTTAATTTTATAAATATTTCTGTTCTTAAAAGCCCAAGTGCTTTTGTCTATTTCATAATAGAAAAACTAACTGAATGCATACTTTCTGGTGTGATGTGTGTGTGTGTGTGGGAGGTTAATGGTATTCCTAGTGATGCTCTTTCATGTTTAAAAGTGCTACCTTCATAGACATTTGTAATTGACATTTAACATTACAGTCACAATCAATTTTTTCTTGAAAAAAAGAGGGGACAAAGAAGAAAAAGTTACTAAAAACAGATATGAGTTTAACTGCAAAAGCTTATTTTAAACTAGAGGCCCAGTGCACGAATTTGTGCATGGGTGGGGTCTAGCCAGCCTCCCCTGATTGGGGCCATTTGGGGCTGGGCTGGCCGGGAGGAGGTGCCATGGGAGGTTGGGAGGTTGGCTGCTGGCCCTGCCCCTGATTGGGGTCTGATCAGGGCTGGGCTGGGGGGTGGGGGGCTGCAGGAGGTTGACCAGCTGAAGTGCACCTCATAGCTACCAGTTGTTCTGGTCGTTCCGGTTGCTTGGCTTTTGTATATGTAGACTAGAGACCCAGTGCATGAAATTTGTGCATGGGGGGAGAGGGGGTCCCTCAGTGCAGCCTGCAACCTCTCTAATCTGGACACCTCAAGGGATGTCTGACTGCCTGTTGGACATCCCTCTCACAATCCAGGACTGCTGGCTCCCAACTGCTCTCCTGCCTGCTTCTTCCTGCCAGCCTGATCACCTCCTAACCAATCCCCTGCCAGCCTGATTGATGCCTAACTGCTCCCCTGCTAACCTATTTGCCCCTAACTGTCCTCCCCTGCAGGCCTGGTCCCCCCCCCCCCCCAAATGCCCTCCTCTGCAGGCCTGGTCCCCGCAACTGCTCTACCCTGCAGGCATGGGTCCTTCCCAACTGCCCTTCCCTACAGGCTTGGTCGCCCCCAATTTCCCTCCTCTGCTGGCCTGGTCACCTCTAACTGCCCTCCCCTACAGGCTTAATTGATCTCTCCCAACTGCCTTTCCCTGCTGGCCGTCTTGTGGTGGCCATCTTGAGTCCACATGGGGTAGCCATCTTGTGTTTTGGAGTAATGGTCAATCTGCATATTACTTTTTTATTAGATAGGATAGAGGCCTGGTGCATGGGTGGGGGCCAGCTGGTTTGCTCAAAGGGTGTCCTGGATCAGGGTAGGGGTTCCCTTGGGGCGAGGGGTGGCCTGGGTAAGGGGCCTCTGGTGGTTTACAGGCCGGTCACACCCCCCAGCAACCCAAGGGGAAGCCCTAGTATCTGGGATTTATTTATCTTCTACAATTGAAACTTTGTAGCCTGGAGTGGAGTCAAGCCTTTTGCTCGCTCAGTGGTGGCAGCCATTTCTGTTGGGATTTATTTATCTTCTATAATTGAAACTTTGTAGCCTTAAGTGGAGGCCAAGGCAGGCCAGGGCTGCAGAAGCTTGGCTTCCTTCATTGCAGGGGGCAACCCTGGCCTCCTGCTCTCTCCAGCTCCATGGCTGCCACCACTTTTTGTTGGGATTTATTTATCTTTTATAATTGAAACTTTGTAACCTGAAGGCTTGGGGGGACCAGGGTGTGTGAAAAGCTTGGCTTTCTCCATCGCTGAGGAAGCCCAAGCCTCCCTCCTGCTCTCTGTGGCTTCAGCCATCTTGGTTGGGTTTATTTGTATATTTGCTTCTGATTGGCTTGTGGGCGTAGCAGAGGTATGGTCAGTTTGCATATCGCTCTTTTATTAGATAGGATTGTTTGTTTTCTTTTTATTTATCTATTTCAAAAATACATTTTTTTCTGCCAAAGCCGATTTGGCTCAGTTGTAGAGCGTCAGTCTGCGGACTGAAAGGTCCTAGGTTTGATTCCGGTCAAGGGCATGTACCTTGGTTGCGGGCACATCCCCGGTGAGGGGTGTGCAGGAGGCAGCTGGTTGATGTTTCTCTCTCATCGATGTTTCTAGCTCTCTATTTCTCTCCCTTCCTCTGTAAAAAGATCAATAATATATATATAAAATACATTTTTTTCTAATGTATATTTTTATTGATTTCAGAGAGAAAGAGGGAGAGAGAGAGGGAGAAACAGCAGTGATGAGAGAGAATCATTGGTTGGCCACCTCCTGTATGCCTCACAATGGGAATGGAGCCTGCAAACCGAGCAGGTGCCCTTGAGTGGAATGGAACCTGTGCTCCTTTAGTCCACAGGCTGACACTCTATCCATTGAGCCAAACCAATAACTGCTAATATTATTTGAAGGGATACCCCCCAAATAGTGCAATTGGGGGAATAATTTTCCTTCTTTGTTTCTTTGAGATATGAGCTATATCTCATTAAGTGATGTGAACTCAGATGTTGACCATTGACTGGATTGTGTCAGGTTTTTAAAAAATAACTTGATTGAGATAGTTACTTACCACACAATCCATCTCTTCATGTGCCCAGTTCCGTGGCTGTAGTGCGTTCACAGGGTTGTACCTGTTTTGGACACTCGTGTGAGCAGGCCATGCAGCACGGGTCTTTGACTCTGGCTTCTTGCACGTGGCATTGTGTTTCCAGGGCCCATCCCTGGAGTAGCTGGGTGGCTGTCAGTCTTCCTCTTTGCTGCCCAGTCACGTTCCACACAGACCGCACCACATTTATGCACGCAGTAGCCCCGGGTGGGCATTTGGGTCCCTTGTTGGCTGTTAGGAGTACATGCTGCTAGGAACACCGTGTAAGGTGTTAGTGTGCACATGTTTTCATTTCTTTTCATGTGTATCTAGGAGTTTGCATCTCTTTGTTTTTTTGTTTGTTTTTTTGTATCCAAAATGTAAGAGAGGAACCAATTGGTTGCCTCCCATACATGCCCCCACCAAGGATCGAACCCACAATCTAGGCATGTGTCCTGACTGGGAATCAAACCCACAATGTTTGATGTACGGGACGACGTTTCAACCACCTGACCCAGCAGCTGGGCTGCATCTGCTTTTGCTGCTGCTTTGAGCTGCTGTTTGGCTCTGAGTTCGGTTTGTGCAGAGGATCTTGGACCTTCCTGCTGACTCGGTGACTTGTTTTATGCTTGAAACCCCTGGAGGACCCTTTCCCTGCCCCCCCTCCCCCCCGCACCCCAACCCGTGCCTGTAGGGTTAAATGTGTATGTTTTTGGTTTTGTTTTGTTAATCCTCACCCAAGGATATTTTCCCCCTTGATTTTCAGAGAGAGGAAGGGAGGAAGAGAAGGGGAGAGAGAGAAAACCATCGATGTGAGAGAGGGACATCGATTGGTTGCCTCCCACACACGCCCTGATCAGGGCTGGGGATCCAGCCTGCAACCAAGGTACAAGCCCTCGATGGAGATTCAAACCCGAGACCCCTCAGTGTGCAGGCCAGGGCTTTGTTTTTTATTTTTATGTTCTCCCCTCTTCTTGGTGGTCCCTGTGCTGTTTGGGCCCAGCACCAGGGGGCATGACTGCATGGTTTCTCTTTCCTTTAGCCAGTGTGCCACTCACTCCTGGGTGTTTTCATGGGGATTTTGGTAACTGGTTGCCTATTTTTGAGGAAATAAACATCATAAGCTAGTAGTGATCCTCCTGAGCATTCTGTTAAGCGTCCAAAGGAGACCTGCAGGGATGTTTCCATAATTTGTATCAAATGTAAGTGAACAGTAACACCATCAGCTAACGGCCTGAGCTACATTGCGAATTTCATTACTGCGTTTTAATTAAGGAGCACATTCTGCCGTGGTCACTCCTGTTGCTGGTGAGCGGCCTGTAGGTCTCTCGTCTCGTATTTAACCGAGTGAACCGCAGGAAGGTGATTGTGTGCCTGTGGATATTGGCTGTTGTGTAACCGCTGTGCCTTCATTTTGAGAAGTGTATACTTTTGGGAACCTTTCACATGCATAACATCCATTAAATCAAAGAAATCTCCCTCGCGGGTGAGCCCAGTGGTTAGTGTCTGCCCTAGTGTTGAAAGGTTTCAGGTTCACTTCCTGGCCAAGTACATGTACCTGGGATGCAGATTCGATCCCCAGCCTCAGTTGGGGCAGTGTCTCTTTCACATCGATGTTTCTCCCCCTCCCCCCTCCCTAAAAACCAGTGGGAGAAATACCGTGTGAGGGTTACAGACAGAAATATCAGCTGGACTCGCCTGCCTTAGTGGCTCAGCTGGTGGAGCTTCGTTCCGGGCCCCGCAGGTTGCCGGGCATTCTGGGTCAGGGCACACACCTGGCGGCAGGTCTGATCCCCAGGGGAGGAGCTTGGGGAAGGCAACCAATCGATGTTTCTCTCTCCCTCCCTCCCCCTCGCTCTCAGCCTGTCCTCCGGTGACGATTACAGGAAAAAGAAATCAATGAGCTCTAAGGCTTCAGGACAGGTCTCACTCCTTCCCTGTAGGCAGGTGCTCCCGGGGCCGGGCCGGAAAGGGCAGGCAGCTGCGGGAGAAGTGCCCGGGGGCGGGGCTGTGGGAGGCCAGCAGCTGCCGGGCTCCCAGCCGAGCACCGAGCACCGAGAACCGAGCACCGGGAGGTACTGCTCCTGTGAGCCGCCTCCCCTCCTCGTCTCTGACTGAACCTGCTCGCTGCCCTGGGTTTGCATTTAAAAAAAAATATTTTAGAGTAAGTGGGGGGGGGGGGGGGGGGAGAAACATCTATTTGTTGTACTATGTATGCATTCGTCAGTTGATTCTGGTATGTGCCCTGACTGGGATCGAACCTGCAACCTTAGCATGTCCGGACGATGCGCTAACCATCCCGGCTATCGGCCAGGGCCTTGGTTTTCTGACGGTTGACCTGGAAGCAGTTTGAATGGTCCTATAGTGGGCTCCTCCTCGTTATCCCACCTCTGACCTCCCACCTCTAGCCCCGAGCCCCACCCCCGCTGGTTTCTCTCCCCCAAGTAGTTCCCGCTGCCAGGCCTCGGCCCATCCTGCTGGGCACTGTCTGTTCCCGGAGGCATCTCCGGGGCACGCCTCTCAGGCCTCAGCCCCATCAGTGCGGAGAGCACATCCTGCCCTGGGCTGCGTGGCAGCGGCTGGCGGGCGAGGCTGCCAGGCCAGCCTTGATCTCTGACTTGAAAGGCAGAGCGGCAGCGGGTGCTCAGGCCTGATATGCCAGGGGCGTTTGATGCAAGGTCCTCTGAGCTGCTCACTACGGTAGTGAGTCCACAGGCACCGATGGCAGACTTCCTCAGTTCCCTTGGTTCTGCTTGCCTGCAGGTGAGCGGTGCCGGGCGGTGGCCAGTTGGCCAGTTCACCCACGGCCTCAGACTCACCGTCCTCACCTGCGCAGGGAGAGGGGTGGGGAAGCGGCAGTACTTCCGCAGTAGCTCCCCCCCTCCCGGCAGCCTGGCCCGGAGCAGCCCCCTCGGGCTGGCGTCGGAGCTTTGGTCGGAGCCTAGCAAAGCAGCGGCTCTGGTGAGGTGTGGCCCTGGAGCCGCCGGCTGGTCTGGAGTGCGGTGTCGGCCTGGCTCCTCACAAAGGGACAGGCGGAGCTGGGGCCGGCCTGTGGGCCCTCTGGGAGCCCCGGCTCCCATGGACGGAGGAGGGTCCGGAGCCTGCACTGGGAGGGCGGGGCTTCACGGAGGCAGCTCGGTGTTGGCAGGCACCACCTGCGTTCCATGTTGCTAGACCCCGGGGGCCCGTGCCCCTTCACTGTTCCTTACCCAGCGCCTGCTGGGTCAGGCTGGGCACGGGCTTGGATCCAATACAATAGGCTGGGCAGAGGCCACTTAGACAACCGTCCGCCTGGAGGTGGTCCCCGAGGGGCGCGTGATGTCGCCCTGCTAGGCTCAGAGTCTGCCCCTCATGTGGGCACTCAGGTGCCAGGCGCTCAGGCATCTGTCCGTGGTGGTGGTGGTGGGAGGTTGGTGGGGTGATGGTGGGGTGATGGAGGGGTGACGGCTCAGGCTGGGGACCCGCTGGCCGTGCTGAGGGCTGTGTGTGCCGTGGGGGCTTCCCCCCGCTCCCTTCCCTGCCGAGGCCTCAGCCTGCTACGCCTCCTTCTGCACAGAGCCTTCCTGGGCCCGCGGCTCCCAGACCCACCCTGTGTGCGGGCCGCACGCTTGGGCCGCCTGGTCCCTGTGGGCTTTCCCAGGTGCCGTGCCCCCGGAGGGCGCCTGCTCCCGCCCGGCCACGTGTGGCCTCCGGGCTGCGGGGGCGGCTGGCTGGGCTGCAGGTGCCGCTGCCCCAAGGAGCGTGCGCCTGCCTGCGCTGTGGCCGGAGTCCTGGGGGCTGAGTCGTGCTCAGCAGGAGGTGTGTCATCGCCTCCATTTCCTCACGGTCAGGTCACGCTCCTCCCAACACCCCTGCTACCCCGCAGGCAGGCTGGGGACCCAGCCCCCTCCCCCCGGCGTTGGCAGCATGTCATAGCGGCGCTCCCGCTCCCAGGCCGGTGGCTTCGGAAAGACTGCAATGCAGTGTTCCCAGCTGTTACTATGGAAGCCCGAGGCAGGCAGGCCCGCGCCCTCCGCCCCTCCCCCACGCTTGCCTCCGGGAGGGGAGGAAGGGGGCGCTTCCCGCCGGCAGGGCAGGGAGGCGCTCTGGAGGCCGGGCCGGGGCGCTGCAGCTCCGGGTGGCTGCCGGGCGGCGGGGCTGAAGATGCCGGAGCAGCGGGTACCCGAGCGCTCACGCCCGTCCCCGCACACGCGGCGGCTGGGGAGCGGCGGGGGCTCTGAAGGCCAGGCATGCACGGGAGGCGGGCTCTGTGTGGGAGTGCGGGGAGGCCCCGGCAGTCCTGAGCGATGAGCCTCCGGGCTTGCTGAGGGCAGTGTGGGCATTTGAACAGGCACCTTGGTAAGTGGGCAGACGCCCTCTGGATAAGTCATCGGAGCTGTTCTCTCCAGAGCTCGGCTGAATTCAGGGGGAGTCTGGCCGCGATGTGGTTGCTTCTCTCCCTGAAGCCTGAGACACTCCTGCACCTGCTTGACCAGCCCCCGCAGCGGCCTGAAGCCTGCTCCTTGGTTCTGCTTTTCCTGCAGGTGAGCGTCCGGCGGAGTTCTGCTTGTCTGGGCTGTGGGTTCCGCCCCCAGTGGCGCAGGGGGGCTGTGAGTCGGAGCTCTGATTTGTTTCGCTACAAATCGGTGGCCCCAAACTGTACTGAATACATTAGGAGTGCTACTTCCTATGTCCCAGCACCGACAGATACGTTGCCAGGGTTACCATGGCAGCTGCATGCCTTCTGGAAAGCTTATGAATGGCTTCTGAACCTTCTGGTGTTTTTAGCGAGAGGACCCGCGGGAGAGGCTGAATGATGGGGATGAATTCAGCGCCGCCTGTTTCCCAGGGGGCCGTGCTGCGGTCTGCCTTCGTCTCCTGCCTCTGGCTGCAGACGGTGGCTGAGGGATGGGTCCAGCTTCCAGTGGGGGTCTGCCGGTGTGAGCACCATGGGGGGGGAATGGGGGGGTGGAGAGGTGGGTGCTGGCGGCCCTCACCCCCAGGCAGAGCGGCAGCGCGTGTGTGGCCTGGCGGAGCGGCGCCCTGCAGCCGGGCGCCTGCCTCTCCCCGACGTCATCATGGTTGGTTTGCAGAGGGACCCCAGGCCAGGAGGACCCCTGTCAAACCCCAGCTTGTGAGAGGCACAGACAGGCCGACTGCATCGCCACACAGGGTTGTCTGCTGTTTGTGGGGCCGTGTGTGGCGTGGTTTCTGTGCTCAGATCTGTCCCTGGAGACTGGACTGCAGAGGGAGGGCCTGTCAGTGTTTGTGAAAGGGCTCTGCAGCCGCTGCGCGGGCGCGGGAGGCCTGGGGCCCTGGGGCGCGGGGCTGCTGAGGCCGTAGATGGCCAGGGGCGGCCAGGCTCCGGAGGATGTCACTGGCGGGTCATGGTTCTCCTCTCAGTAAACTCTGGGTTTGTGCCTGAGCTGAGGGCGGATTGACCCACAGGCTCACCCCGTGGCTCTGCACGCAGCCGTGGCCCACCTGCAGCCTCAGTGTGGAGTCGCAGCGGGTTCGTCCCTTTGCTTCGTCCCTCGGTGAGGAAGCCGAGGCCCAAAGAAGTTAGCCACTGGGTCCAGGTCCGGAGCAGGCGGGGCAGGTCTGGGATCAGCGCCGGCCCCGGCTCCCTCCTGACAGCAGGGCTCCGCTAGCAGAGGCCTCTCGCGTGGCCGCAGAGCTCGCCGGCTGGTGTGAAAGCCCGTCTTCTCCCGTCCTTGGCATCCCCGGGACCGCTCGGTGCGCCCGGCTCAGCCTGCGTGTCCAGTGAACTGTGCCCGGTGCCCTGCTGCTGGCAGAGAAGCTGGGCCAGCCGGCGGCCTCCAGGCCTCGGGCTGGTCTCAGGCAGTACCGGTGCTCCCGGGCGAAGCTTACAGCTTATTTCAGGCAGAGGAGACTGTCGGCCAGACTGACAGCTCCTCCTGGTTCTCACAGCCCTGGGACGAGGCGGGGTCTTGCTCCTCCCGGGGCCTGGCCAGTGGAAAGGCAGTGACGCTGTCTTCCTTAGCAGGCGCGGCCTCGCCGGACGCGTGGCTCCGTGGTGAAAGTTGACACGAGAGCCAGGCATTGGAGTTTTGATTCCTGGGCAGGGCATGCATCCGGGTTTCGGGCTGGATCACCAGTGTGGGGCATGCAGGAGGCAGCCGATCAATGATTCTCTCTCATTGATGTTTCTCTCTCTCTTTTTTCCTCCCCTCCTCTCGGAAATCAATAAAAGGCTTAAAAAAATAAAGGGCTCAGCTTTGCCTGGCTTCTGGTTTTGGAAGGACCCGCTGCCATGCTGAACAGCAGCCCACCAGCTCCCTAAGAGGGACTAGGGCACCCCAGCCGCCGCACAGCCCCACGGCGGCGAGTGCATGGCAGCGGGCGGCCCTGCTTCCGCTTTCTCACTTCCTAGCGCAGCCCCGGGCGGAGGGAGATGTGCTGCGGCTCCAGCACAGGCCCCGGAGGGAGATGAGTCGGCCATCACCGCCTGTGTCCGAGCACAGCCCTCAGGCCTGTGGACACGACCAGGATGGCTCTCACCACCCCCTGAAGCCTGGTTTCGGGACCCGGAGTCCCCTCGCCGGGGTCAGACGGCGCTTTAGTACATGCTAAAGATGAAAAGCAGAAGAAACTAGCGCTCTGGATACCCAGCCTTAAGTATTTTAAAATAACAGCTTTTTCAAGATGATCTGCATACCATAAATGGCCCCCTGCGATAGCATCCAGTTTCTCAGTTTTCAGTGTATTCCCGGCTGTGCATCCAGAACATTCCATCTCCCCAGAGTGGTCACTGTGCGGGAGTGGGAGGCGGGTGAGCGCAGTGCCGCCTACCGGGCCGCGGGGGCGCTCGGCCAGGCTCCTGAGCGCGGTCCCGCGAGGCGCCGGGGGGAGGCCTGGCGGGGAGCTGGTTTGGCTGCGGCGGCTGTTCCTGTGGAGTCTCCGCAGAGCCCCCCGCGCGGGCCGCAACCAGGGGGGGCCGAGACGTGCTGCCTCGGGAGGGCATCTCCGTGTGCGGTGGGCAGCGGGCACACGCGGCGTGCCTTCGCCTTCTTCCCGCCGTGGCCTGCTCCCACGCCGCCGTCTGCCCTCGTGGGCGGTGCCGTTGTGTCCATGCCTGCACACGTGGACGTGGACTTCGTGGGCGGGAGAGAGGCACGGCCCAGAGGGAAGGCTGCGCACAGGGGCCCGGGGGCTGCGTGCGTGGGACTGGCGGGCTGTGGCTGTGGCGTCTCCCGTGGCCACGGAGCGCGGCCAGAGTGAGCCTGTGTCCTGTCACTGACACAGAGCGCCCGCCCGCTCAGGCCATCCGTCGCCGCTGCCCGCGGTGCCAGCAGAGGGTGAGGCCGGCCCGCCTGCTCTCACACCGAGCTCCCAGGCCGGGCAGCCCTGCTTTTCTTACCCGTTTACCTGGGAACGGTTTCCTGAAGTTGGCAGAAATGGTGAAATAGTTCGTGTCTGCAGGTTCTTCCCATCACGGCGAGGCCGCCCGCTCCTCCGGGCCTTTATAAGTGGGCGTCCCTGTGGGTTCAGCGTGCGCTGCCTGCGGTCCTTTTCCTGTCACACACGCGTGCGCACGTGCACAGTTCCGTGTGTCATGGCCACTTCCCTGTCCACAGCCAGGTCTCTAAGGTGGGGCTCCTTTCCTGTCCACCCCCCCCCACCTCCCCATCTCCTTGCTGGGCTATCTCGGATGCTGAACCAGGGAATGAGGCTGGAGACCAGAGCCTTCTCAGAGGCAGCCGAGGTGATCTGTGCCCACAGGTCATGGGTCCGCTGCCTCCTGCACGCCCCCTGCTGGGGATGGAGCCCGCAACCTGAGCATGTGCCCCGACCGGGAATGGAACCGTGCCCTCCTGGTTCATAGGCCCCACCGGCTGCTCTGGGAAGTTTTCGTGTTCTCTGTCTCACCAACAGTCTCTCTCCCAGTACTCCCTGGCTCTTTCCTCAAACATCAGATACTTCTTCCACCCACCTCGGAAGCAGGAGGCTGGAGGCATGAATGACTTCTGTCCCCAGGGACCCCTCCTTCCTCAATCCCCCCAGCCCCCCTGCTGTCCTTTTTCCTGTCCGTGAGCAGATGGAAGGGAGGGGCAGGCTCCAGTGCAGTGACGTTTGAGGAGAATGAGGTCGTTCAGAGAACAAACCCACCCTGTCACTTTGGATATCGAACATAGAAAATTCTCTCATTTTCCTCCTGGCAGCTCTGAGGTTGGGGGAAGGTTGTGTCACTCAGCAGTATTTACCAGGCACTTGGGAGAGTGGACCCTGAGGTGAGACAAGCCTCGCTTGGTCTCCACGCCCAGGCCGCCGGGTGCGGTGGTGGCGGGCACAGGGGACCTGGCCGCGCTCTGCCCCCTCCGTCTGCCCTGCTCTAACCTACAAACAAAGATTTGTTTTCCAGTAGGAAAGGTTACTGATGTCGCCGTTTTATTTGTGTAGGAAGTGCTGACATAGAATACTTTACGTTCTAAATATTGGTTAATCTTGAGGGAAACCCAGGAGATTTGATGTTGCATAACAGACCTCTGCTTAAGTTCACCGAGCACGCTGCCGCGAACCACAGCTGTGCACGGCGAAGCCCCCGGGCGGGGGGCTGCCAAAGGTGGTTCGCTGTCGGTGCGAACCCCCGGTTAGAAGGCGGGACCGGCTGTGCGGGGTGCACCAGGGAGATGGCGCCGGAGACGGCAGCGAACAGCAGGTTCGGGCCCCCGGGGAGGAGAGCCCGGCGCCCGCCTTCCGCGGCGTCACTGGTCATGCGGTTTGGACCCCTGACTGCCCTCCTTGGAGAGGCGCCTGGGCCAGCCCAGAAAAGCAGCAGACCCAGGCGGGGCACCATGGTGACAGATCCGGGACCAGCTGCAGTGACTAATGACCGCTGCCCTGGCGCTGGCCCATCGGCGAGACCAGGACCCTGAGGGGCACATTGGCAACGGACCCTCCTCCGCCCTATGCTCCCGCCTTGATGGCCCTCAAGACAAAGGACCAGCGCTCTCCCTCCTGGGAGCAGCCACGCCTTTCCTCCCTCCCTGCCCCACCGCGTGTGCCCCTGAACCTAAGACTTGCAGCCAGGGGTGCAGCGGGCAGCGGCAGCTCGTCCCAGGCTGACCCGCTGGGCTCACAGCCCTTTCTCTGCTCTCCAGGCAGCTGGGCAGCCCATGGCTCCCTCTCCCCAGGACGTTTCCCCTGGCTCTCCAATGGCCCTTCTGCCCCTGGCCCTCCTCGGCTCACTGTCCTGCTGCGAAAATGCCCTCCCACCGTCGCCTGGACCCGCACACGACCGGCTGCCCCAGGCAGTCCTGCCCGGGCCGTCCTCTCTCCAGTGACGGCCTTGGTTTTCCCAGTGGGCCCCTTTGGTTGGAAGCAGGTTTTTTCGGGGGGAGGGAGGGTGTGTAGCATGAAGGTGTTCTCTTCCAGGAGATCCTAGAGGGGTGCCCTCGGCAGCTCACCTTTTCGATGTGACCACCTGGCGGGGAAGCAGAGCCGACACTGGTGATGAGGACGCCATGGGAGGGGGCGTGTGGTCAGGATTCGGTGAATCTGGCTCCAGAGAAACCTTCCCAGCACCCGGAACTAAACCAGTCCCCGCTGCTGTGCAGCCTCCATGGCTCCTCCCCCCTCGGTGGCTGTGAGAACTGACCGGAGCACGAGTGGTCATCTCACTCTCACTGGCTGTCCTCCTCCGACGTGGGCCCATGGCGATGCTTTCCCAATGCAAGCTCAATAATGCTAGTCCGTTTTCATACGAAAGTATCTAGGAACCAAGCAAACTGTTGTTTAAATGTTGTGAGAGCCATGGCTGGTGTGGTTCAGTGGTTTGAGTATCAGCCGTGAACTGAAGGGTCACGGGTACGATTTCCGGTCAAGGGCAGGTACCTGGGTTGGAGGTTCATCTCTGGTCCCAATTCAGTCGGGGTAGAAAGCAGCCCATGGATGTGCCTCTCCCCTCTCCCTGGTCCTCCCTCCCTTCTGCTCTCTAACTATCCATGGGAAGACTACCCTGGAGCGGGCTTGATACGCTGGGAAACCACTGGAGCCTCGCCAGCTCAGCGCGGCCTGTGGGCTCAGCGAGAGGTGCGGCTCTGGTGCATCTGGCCATGCCGGTTAGCGTGCCGGGAGTAAACAAGCAGGGGTGTCAGCGCTGAGATCAGAGCGTGGGAGGAGGCGCTCTGTCCTCACAGGGACACACGGTCCGTCCGCATCGCTGATGGCTGGGACTTGGGGTTCGCCGCCCCTGGATAAGAACTGGTGACTGCCCGGGACGGCCTGTGCTGGTGCCAGGGCGCCGGGGCTGCCGTGGCGAGTCTCCGCAGGAGCACGGTCCCGGGACCGGCTTCAGTGCCACCGGCTCCGGCCTCGGCAGGTGGCTGGCCGGCACTGTCCGGGCAGAGATGTGGGCACGGGGACTTCCAAAGAGAATCCAAGTGCAGGCGGCGGGTCTGGCGGTACAGCGTGAACCTCTGTTGGGTCTCCCGACATCATCGGCCACGAGCACGCCTCTGCTGGTGCGGGCACAGCTGGGGGGGCACGGCTGGGGGGGCACGGCTGGGGGGGCACGGCTGGGGGGGCACGGCTGGTGCGGGCACTGCTGGTGGGGCACGGCTGGGGGGGCACGGCTGGGGGGGCACGGCTGGGGGGGCACGGCCCCCCGGGATAATGGGCGCCGATGCAGTCCCGCACAGTGTGCCCTGTGGCCACAGCGTCTTCGAGGCGTGCACCGTTCAGTGATTCTAAGAACCCAGCGCTGTTCTCCCGCACCTTCCTGTCAGCGGGCGGTGTGCGGGCACACGCACACTGAGACCTTCAGTGCCCACAGAGAGCGCTGTGCTGCCCAGGAAGCTGTGGGTCTCACACAGCTCGGGGCCAGTGCCGACCAGCTGTCGAGGCCCCCTAACAGTGTGGCTCGCCTACCAAGCAGCTGTCCTAATGACGGGCCCGAGTCCCCTCCACCTTTAACAGCGGGCTTTAAAGACTGAGGGGGGGAGGCCCTGCCTCAGGTGCAGACCTGAGATTAATGACATTTTCAGGAAGTCCTTTGAAAAATCAAATTTGATGCCAAAAAAATCTAATTTTTAATAGAGACAACCAGAATGCGTGACTTTTCCTTCTGCCTCAGCTTCACTGCAGCTCAGCGCGGTGCTGTTACTGTGCCTGCCTTTCGCAGCTTTTAACATTTGGTTCGCACGGATTTTTTGCTTTAATTTTGCTTTTCTCTATTGCTGAGCTTTGGGTACGCCTTTAAAATTTGTACCAGAGGGAAGTGCCCCGCTCACCTCGCCCTCGCTCCAAACCTGAGCCCCGTCTTCACCCTGAAAACCAGACAAAACACACGAAGCAACAGCCTCCGATGTTGCCTGGCACCAGGCAGGTGAGGACCACGTGCCGGAAACGGGAGGCGCGGGAGGAGCCGGGACCCCCTGGCTCCCTCTGCAGCGGGGACCGCTCTCCGTGGCGGGCCTTGCACACCCTGGGCTCTGTGACACTCAGCTCTGCCCTGGTCTGTGGCTGCTTTCCTGCTAAGTGTGCAAATGAATGGGTGTAGCTATGTTCCAATAAAACTTTATTTATAAAAACAGGCAGCAGGCTGCGTTTGGCCCTCAGGCCGTGGTTTGCTTATCTCAGCCTAGAGACAGTTTCTATCTTATAGGGCAGCGACGCGTGGGTGGGCAAACATAGCCCACGGGCCTTACTGAACTGGCGAAGCAGAGATCAGAGATGGGGGAGGGGACAGGCAGCTAGAATCTGAGGGTCAGTGTGTGGTGTGTGGGACGGGAGGAAGCCGCTCAGAGATCCCGGAGATCTGCACGGACACGGACCCCCGAGGAAGCCCTCGGAGCCAGAGCAGAGGCCCGGGACCGAGGAGCGCAGTGTCTGTCACTGGTGACGCCGAGGCCCGGTGGAGGCCTGCTGTTAAAGCTTGGTCTGGGTGCGTCCAGAGCAGCTTGTTCACAGAGCCGGGGTGGGGAGCTGCGGCCCTCGGGCCGTGTGAGGCTGTGAAGCCCTGTGGTCTGGCCTGCCGCGCAGCAGGGGGAGCTGATCCAGTGTTGGACAGATCCAGCGGCTCGTTTTTCTTTGGTTTTTGAGGCTCACTTGTCAGTGGGTACTTCTGTGCGGCCTGAGAATGTTATCAGTGTGCAGATGGCCCTCGCCAGGAAGAGGCCCCCACCCCGACTTAGGCAGACTCCGTGCGGCTCCTCGTAAACTAGCCTCAGACAGAAGGCCCTGGACCTGCCCCAGCCGACTCCAGGTAACTTAATTGCAGTCCCAGGGGAAAAAGCCCAACGCTATTTAAAAGGCTATTGTAAAACCCGTGGAATCTAATAAAAACTACAGGCATGCAGAGAGGTAAGAAAATATGACATAAGCCAGGAGGAATATTAACCAATAGAAACGGACCCCACAGTAACAGCAACAATGGAATTAGCTAACAAAGGCATTGAAATAAGAAACCGGTTTAGCTCAGTGGATAGAGTATGTGGACTCAGGGGTCCCAGGTTCGATTCCGCTCAGGGGCATGTACATTGGTTGTGGGCAAGTCCCCGGTGGCGGGTGTGCAGGAGGCAGCTGGTTGATGTTTCTTTCTCATCGATGTTTCTAGCTCTCTATCCCTCTCCCTTCCTCACTGTAAAAAATCAATAAAATATATTTAAAAATAAATAAAATAAGTAATATATAAGTTGCACATATTCAAGAATGTTGAGGAAAATAAGCACAGTGAGTGAAATGAAAGATATAAAAAAGACTGAAATAGAACTTCTAGAGATAAAAAATGTAATCTGAAATGAACAGTGCAGGAGAGAGATTAATAGCAAATTAGCACCGCAGGAAAGATCCGTGAACTTCAAGACACAGCAAAAGCACCTCCCCAGACCGCCCTGAGGAGAGGGAAGAGAATGCGCAGCAGGACTGACCTAGCCGTTCCTAGGTGTGTGTACACGGAGTTCTGGGGGAGGGGGGTGCTTGAAGGAATAGTGGCTAAAATGCCCAGATGTAATGAAAACTATAAACCACGAAGCTCAGAAATCTCAAATAGTCAAAGAAAAGCACACCCAGGCACCACAGAATCCATTGCTAACGCACCGGCAATCCTGAGAAAGGAACCCCGAGCAGCAGTGGGGACACAGGAGTTACATCAAGAGGGAGAGACGCAGGTCGGAGTGCTGGCAGCCAGAAGACGGTGAGCTCCCCCCGAGGACACTTCCACAGCACGTGGCATCGATGAGAGCGGGCAGGACCCACTGGCCGCGGAGCTGCTCCGGGAAGTTTTAAGGAAAGTGCATTCAGATGGGGACCTTTCTCAGTAACTGGTAGGATAAGCAGATAAAAATAAATAAGTGGAAACTGGTGAGCACAGATGTTTTAAACAGGACCAGTACTGCTGGTCTGATGTATATATAAGCAACATTCCATTCAGAAACTTTGTTTTCAAGCATACAGGAGATCTTTGTAAAAATCTCATGCTTGTCAAAGCATTGTAATGATACTACCAGTTAGACCCTCTGGCTCAGCGGGATTGGCTGTAATTAGTGACAAGCCCCGGCCAGCGTGATGAGGTCACTGGGCGTGGTCCCCTGCATGGATTTAACTCTGGCCTGCACATGCCTAGATCGCAGGCTGGATCCTGGTGGGGGGTGTGCAGGGATCACGCCTGCAGTCCAGGCATGTGCGGGCCGGAGTTAAACCATGGGGATCTTCTTTCCTTCCTCTCCCTCTAAAAATCCATTAAAACCATTAAAAAAACAGTAACAAAAAGATAACTATAAAATCTCCGAGACTTTATTTATTTTTAAAAATATATTTTATTGGCCGAAACCGGTTTGGCTCAGTGGTAGAGTGTCGGCCTGTGGACTGAAAAGTCCCAGGTTCGATTTGGAACAAGGGCATGTACCTTGGTTGCGGGCACATCCCCGGTAGGGGGTGTGCAAGAGGCAGCTGGTCGATGATTCTCTCTCATCGATGTTTCTAGCTCTATCTCCCTTCCTCTCTGTAAAATATCAATAAAATATATTTAAATATATATATATATTAAATATATATATATATATTTAAAATATATATTTTTAATTGATTTTTTACAGAGAGGAAGAGAGAGGGATAGAGAATTAGAAACATCGATGAGAGAGAATCATCGATCAGCTGTCTCCTGCACACCCCCTACCGGGGATGTGCCCGCAACCAAGGTACATGCCCTTGTTCCAAATCGAACCTGGGACTTTTCAGTCCACAGGCCGACACTCTACCACTGAGCCAAACCGGTTTCGGCAATCTCTGAGACTTTAAAATTAAAAAATAGTTTTTAGTTTTTAAATATCATGGGTCTAAAAAGATGATATAATTGCAGTTAGAAAAATCTTTGTAACTGGATGATAACGAAAATACGATATATCAGAATTTGTAGAATGCAGCCAAAGCTGTACATGGAGGGAGATTTATAGTCTGAGAAAAATAGGAAAACTGAAAATCAGTAGGCTAAGCATCATTCTAAATAAAAATTAGAAAAAATGGGGGGGGAGGCGAAAAAGGAAGAAAGTAATAAAAATAAGAGCAGAGTTAATCAAATGGGAAATGTACAGTAGAAAGATTCACAGCCAAAAATCGGTTCCTATGGAATGGTCTAGTGAAATGTGAATGAAGGATATTGAGGGTGTGTGTGACCTTAGTTGACCCATACAGTTTCTTGAGTGATTAAAATCCGTGGTTTTGAAAGTGGGCATGTCTGTGAGGCCCTGCTGTGAGCAGGCCTTCCCTGTTGCCATAGAAGGGGCTGTGGACCAGTGGATTGAGGATTCTGAGGCGGGCAGGCCGCAGGGGCCTGCTTCCCCCCTCTCCCCCCCATGCCCTCCACGCTGCAGGACTGGGCTGGGCTTTGCTCTCCTCGTTTTGCCGCATCTGGGGCCTGGTCAGGCTCTGGAGAGAGAGGAAGGGAGGACATCACCGAGGCTGAGCTGGTGTGTACTCACCAGAGGAGCTACTGGGCCAGAGAGAGGACACTCATCTAGGCAGGCCTGCCCCACACAGGCCCTCCCCGGCCTGGGCTCGGAGGCCGCGGCTCCCGCTGGGGAGGAGCCGCCATGCAGGGGCCATGGGGAAGGGCAAGGAGGCAAAACTAACTCTCCATGGCGCAACGGTCAGCTGTGAGGTTTCATGGGTTCTTTGTTCAAAATAATTATAAAATTCTACCTCAGCAGGAAATCTGAGGCTATCACTCCCCAGACAGCCAGCAAGATTGGAAAAGTCTGTCCAGTCTTGTTGAAGAAGTAGACCCCAGACTCGCAGTCCCCCTGGCAGGAGTCGTACACCGCTTTGGGAAACAGTCTGGGTTTGAGGGTGAGGGTGAGAATGACTCCAGGCGGTGCCCGGAGAACGGCGTGCGGCGTGGAGCTGGCCTGCGGGCGGCAGAAGCTCCCAGGGGCAGCGGAGTGGGCCCGGGAATTACGGCTTGGCTGTTCGTTTATTATTTTTTAAAATATATTTTATTGATTTTTTACAGAGAGGAAGAGAGAGGGATAGAGAGCTAGAAACATCCATGAGAGAGTCATCTATCACCTGCCTCCTGCACACCACCTACTGGGGATTTGCCTGCAACCAATGTACATGCCCTTGACCGGAATCAAACCTGGAACCCTTCAGTTTGCAGGCCAACGCTCTATCCACTGAGCCAAACTGGTTAGGGCTATTAAAACACACACACACACACACACACACACACACACACACACAAAATCTTTGGGATGGACATGCTGTCTTTTCTATCCAGCCATGGTTTTATTTTTTGTTTTTTTAAAATTAATTATTTATTTATTTTAATTAAAATAGATTTTTATTGATTTCAGAGAGGAAGGGAGAAGGTGGAGGAGAGATAGAAACATGGATGATGAGAATCATTGATCTGCTGCCTCCAGCACACCTTAGAGGGGATCAAGCCCGCAATCCAGGCCTGTGCCCGGACTGGGAATTGAACAGTGACTTCCTGGCTCATAGGTTGACTCTCCACCACTGGGCCACCGCGGCCGAGCTGCATATGGAATATTATTCAGTAGTGAAATTAGACAACAGGCACAGCAACAGCAATGGGGGGAGGCAAGACACCGGTGCAGACAGTGCGGCCTGTGCATGTAAAATCCAGAAGCAAAGATAAACTTCCAGGCTGCGCACGTGGGAGACAGACCTGAAGACAGCGAGGACATGGTGTCCATCGGCATCAGGTGGTTGTCGCTACGGGAGGAGAGGGTCTGGGATCAGAGAGGTCCCATCCTCTTGGGGCTCCTGCTGTGCCCCGTTCCTGGGCCTGGGTGGCAGGTGGACCAGCCGTTGTGTAATCCTATATAATAAAACCCTAGTATGCAAATCGACCCAGTGGGGGAAAGACCGGCTGCTATGACACACACTGCAGGAGCTGCCCCCTGGTGGTCAGTGTGCATGAGCCAGGCTCCTGCTGGCGAGTGCTGGGAGCCTCTCCAGCCTGTGGCAGTGCTAAGGACCCCTCAGGGATGTCCGACTGCGGTGCAGGGGGTGGGCCTAAGCCGACAGTCGGATGTCCCAGGAGGGGTCCCAGGCTGTGAGAGGGTGCAGGCTGGGCACAAATGTCGTGCACCAGGCTTCTAGTAACTTATGAAACTACATATTTCCTGTGCTTTTCTATGCTTCTTAATATTTCACGACAAACATGATTCTAAAATAAAATAAAAATAATCTGATTTGTGTCCATCTCAAAAAATGCAGAAAACCCAAAGCACGTGTGTACTGAGTGGCTGCGCTGCTGACCCTGAGCTGCTTACTAGATCACGTTTTATTATACAAGGGCCTTGCTGTGTCTGACGGGCCCGTGCCCACCAGCCACCAGCCCCCTCAGCAAAGCGTCTGGCGTGGGGCTAAGGCCGGAGTCAGGGCAAGAGATGGAGGCGGAGCCTCAGCGCAGCGCACCTGCCTGCCAGTGCTCCCTCCCCGCACCACGGGCAGGACGTGGCTCCTTTCTCCGTCCGTCCGTCTGTCCGTCCTTGTGTCCGGCTCTCCTGCTGGCAGGCGCCGTTGTCTTTGTTTTCGCTGCTTCCCTTTTTTGGGCTTCCCCGGGCTTTCCCGCCGTGGAATCCCTGTCAGCACATGTGCTTTTGTTTCCAGTTTCTGATCTCCAAGGCAGACGTGGCCCGCCGAGATCACAGCGGCAGGCGCTGACAGCCGTCAGGCCGCGTGGAGGGAGGCGGAGGCCCCGGCCCAGGCCTCGCCCGCCTCCGAGCACCGGCCTCCGCGGCCCGCCAGCTGCCCCTGCACCGCCGGCCTGACAGCAGCGCTGAGCACGGCTCCCCCCGGGGCTGTCGCCTGCACAGCAGCGGGTGCAGCCCGGGGATCCTGCCCCCCGCTGTGAGCAGGCAGTGCAGCACCAGGAGCAGTTCCGCTCGGAGGACACGCAGCATCGCTCCTGGTGCCGGGCGGCTGGGCAGGCCTGGTCCTCTCGGGCCCCGGACGTGGCCCAGGGCCGCTGCTCCCTGGTGGCTCCGGTCCTGGCCGCCCTTTGGCTCCCGGTGCGCGGACTCGGGCTCCGCCGCCGCCTGCACGCCCTTGCCCCGCGTGGTTCGCCTTTCTCTCTGGGTGTGGACACAGCAAGCATCCTCTGCCGCGCTGAGGCCAGAGGGGGACGGGGTGGGGCGTGGGCTGCGGCCCGGCGCCACCTCCGGCAGGGCCGCCTCGGGCGTGTCAGCCTCCGGGCCTGCCCAGGCCGCTGTGAGACCTCAGGCTGAAGGCCCCAGACGTTGCTTCCCCACCACCTCTGTACGCGTTTGCCTGGCTTACACGGCTTCCTTCCATCAGCACAGCCGTGCAAACACAGAATCTCACTAGCTGTGACAGTCACATCTGGCTTCAGGAGCACGGCAGACTGGAACTGTTTTTATATCCATGTATAAGCAAGTGAAACAAAACATTTATATTTAAATCAAGAAATCTGGCCCTAGGCGATTTGGCTCAATGGTTAGAGCATCGGCCCAGAGACGGAAGGTCTCAGGTTCCATTTCAGTTAAGGCAGTGGTCGGCAAGCTCATCAGTCCACAGAGCCAAATAGCAACAGGACAACGACTGAAATTTCTTTGGAGAGCCACATTTTTTAAACTTCTTCTAACGCCACTTCTTAAAAATACTCGCCCAGGCCGTGGTATTTTGTGGAAGAGCCACACTCAAGGGGCCAAAGAGCCACAGTTTGCTGACCATGGGGTTAAGGCAACCAACCTGGGTTGCAGGCTTTGATCCCCAACACCCCCGCTCGGTCAGATCACGGGCGGAGGAACCAGTGCGTGAGTCTCCCACATCCATGTTTCTCTCTGTCTCTCCCCCGCTCCCACTCCCTCTCTAAAACCAGTGGAGAAAAATACCCTCTGTGGGGATTAACCCCCCAAAAAGGAAGAGGGCTCCAAAGCTGGACTCTGTCTGTTCACCGTGCACGGATGGGACTCCACGGGGGCCCTGTGGGCTGCTGGCCGGGCTGCAGCGTGGCGGGATGGCCAGGCCTAGCGGCAGATTAGAAATCACAGTATTTCAGAAGCACTTAGCACTTAACGTGTGTGAGTTTAGAGAGTTATAATAGGAACCGAGAACTTCCTTTTCCAGAGTGGTTTTCCGTCCGAGGGCCTGCGAGCACGGCGGCTTTGGTAACCCTGCCACAGGTGCGCGGCTCCAGCCCAGGGCCGAGCGTGGCTGCCTGCGGCGGCGGCCCTCGCGTCCCCACGGCGCTCGGCTCCACGCCCGAGGCCGGGCTGCCCGCTGGCCTTCCTCTCCTTCCCCTCTGCGTGGACTTAGAACGTCACTGCCCCAAGCTTGGCTTTCATTGCCTCCTGAGATGGTCACTCCTCCCGGTTCCCGTGAGAATCCACACGGGATGTGAAGCCGTGGATCTGGATCTGGGCGGGGGGTATTGCACCAGGTTCCCAGGCGCTCGGTGTTGGAGACGTGTCCGCACTGTGAGCTCGCCCTGAGCTCCCTCTCCCGCGGCCCCGTGGTTTCAGGAGGGGCATGCTGCGTACGCCGTGGTGGGAACTGGCTTCCCGTGACGGTCGGTGCGGGTGCAGATCGGGGTCCTCAGCAAATCCAGGAGCCTCTGTCCGCCCGCCTGCCCTGCTGCCGCGGGCCCACGAGGGGCACCCACCCACCCACACAGGCGGTCTGGCCTGCCCGCCCTGCTCCTGCCGCTTCTGCCTCCAGTGAGCTTCTGTTCAGAAGGAATGGTTCCCTTGGGCAGTGGGTGTGTGACGTGGCGGCTCCGTGGCTGGTTTATGTGAGCAGATCATCCTTTTGAAAATGAGCCTGGGGCAGAATTAGAACTGCTTTCTTTTCTTTTTTCAAGATGCATCCATTTGTTAACAATTTATTAATTTGTTTTGTTTAACAATTTATTAACGTCAGAAGTAGAAACTCTTAATATTAATTGTAGAAACCCGAGAAGTCCCAGGAAGTCACAGGCGCTGAGAGAATTCCCTGTGCAGGCGTCAGCATCGCTTAGACCGATGGGTCCGTCGCCCTCTGGCCGCTGAGCCTCGCCTGCCGCCAGCAGCGGCGGTGCAGTGCGGGGAGAGCCTCGTCTCTGTGCCGGGGAGTCACCGGAGCGCCGGCGCCCTGCGTGCCGTGCGGCTTCTTTCGCGTCTGCAGCCACAGCGTCAGGCGCGCTTCCCACCCGAGAAGAGCCGTCCATGCCGGGCCCTGCGCCGGCCGAACCGTCAGAACGCTCTGTCTGGCTTCATAGGAACCGCTGCCCCTTTCCCGTCAGCATCACCCATAAGCTAATCTGAATATTGAAGACAGGGATAGGTGTGACTACATTAAAATGAAGAGCCGCCCACTAAAAGACACAGTGAGGCCAGGCCATCAGCTGCGGTGAAGACAATAGGTAACTAGCAGAGGATTCGTCGTCAGAGTATATATAGAGTGACCCTGCAGGTCAGTGGGGAAGACACAACAGCCCCATTCCAAACGACAGGAAGGCAGAACCGGTATTTCAGAGCAGGAAAGACAGCGATCGCCAGCACACGTGTAATTATCATGAGAAAACGGCCCCCGGACCCCGTTCGCTGGCAGCAGGAAGGTTCTGGCCATGCGAGTTGCTAGCCCGCTGGCTGGTCAGCCGTGCACGCCTTCAGCTCCCCGAGCTCGGGCGCCCAGGCCATGGCCGGGCTGGCCGCTGCCGTGAGAGGCAGATGGAGTCCGGGCTTTTGGGCCACGTCAGGCCTGTCACCAGACGCCTGTTTGGTTTGGTGTCTGTTGCTCCCCTTAATCCTGGAGAGGAGCCTCAGCTGCAGGCCTGACAGACAGCGGCCGCGCTGGCCGGCCCCGCACTGCTGGCAGGCCCCGAGCTCAGACTGTCCTGGGGACCCGGGGCGGGCCCAGCACGGACGTGCCGATGTTCAGACCGTTCCTGAGAGCAACGCCGGGGACCGTGTGGCCAGGGAGCGCGTCACGGAGCATTCCACGCGGGAACAGGCGTGAGTCTGTCCCAGGAGAGGTGGGAGCGGGGCGGAGGCTGGCGCACACGGGGCGGGGCTGTCGCGGGCGTGTGCTCTAGGCTCACGGATGCTTCATGTGCTGCACACGTGGCCTTCTGTAGGGGTCAGCCGGTAGGTTTTTTGAAAGGCAAGCGAGGGTACCAGCAGGGGAGGTCTCACACCTCTGTCCTCCCGGGCAGAACTCCTGTCCGAGCGCTGTGCCAGGTGACGGCCTGGGCAGAGGGGCCGGCGCCCGTGGTGACCCAGCCCCCACTGGCGCCGCCCTGAGCAGCCCAGCTGGAGCCTTCGCCCTGAGCAGGCGAGGCCGGGCCTGGCGGGGACTGTGGCCGCGGCTGTGGTTACCTCTGGGCTCAGTCCTGGTCGCTGGCCGTGTCCCCTCAGGCCAGCGCCCACCGCCCTGCGGAGCTGCTGTGCGCGGAAGCAGGAGGTGTGTGTCCTCAGCGCTGCACCTCCTCGGGCTGTTTGTCCGCGTCTGGGTCCCTGGTGTTTCTCTGGGAGTTTTAGGTTCCGCTTACTAATATTTGCAAAACAGCCGAGGCCAGGGACACTGCGCTCCGCGTCCGTGAGCACCCCCCCCCCCCCCATCCCAGGCGTCATTCCCCCGGACGCTGCTTTAAGGGCTGTTTTCCTGACTCCACGGGTGGTGTCACGGGTAGCGTGTACATACAGTTGACTTTCATGTACTGATCTTGTACCTGCAGCTTTGCTGTTGGTTCAGCTAGTTTTGGTTTATTCCTCAGTATGTTCTGTGTCATGTCCTCTGAAAATAGAAATAGTTTTACACCTTCCTTTCCAACCTGGAGGCCTTTTATTTTTCTGGCCTAATTGCCGAGGAGGGGCATTTGTGGGGCGTTTCCGTTTCTTTGTGTTGTTTTGAATCTTCACCTGAGGCAATTTTTTCCCATTGCTTTTCACAGAGAAAATGGGAGGGAGAGGGAGCGAGGGAGGGAGACACACTGATGTGAGAGCAGCTCCCAGATGCACCCCGACTAGGGGCGGAAAGTAACCCTGCACCCCAGGTCCATGCCCTTGACCAGGTATCAAAGGGTCACTGCGAGACCCTTTGATGCGCGGACTGACGCTCTAACCACTGAGCACACCTCCCTCCCCCTGAGGCCAGAGGGGCATTTGTGGAAGGCTGAGCCATCGAGAGAGGGAACCGCCCCGTCCTAGCCAGGCTGCCCGGCCCCGGGGCCGCGGACACAGCATGTGTGGGTGCTGTGGTCAACAGTCTCAACAGCGCATCTCACAGCCCGGCCACGGGGACCGGCCACGCCTGCTGTGCCCACGGGCCCGCGCGGGAGGCACTGCGGTGCCCTTTACCCTCGCAGAGCGGTGCTGTGTCAGTGCACTGCAGACCCTCAGTGTTGGCACGTGCAGTTTCTGTTCAGTCTTAGTCTTTAACGTGCGTCCTCTGGTCTCCCAGACCGTGTACATCTCCGCCTTTACAGCGTGTGCCGCTCCGTGTACACGCCACCCAGGGGCCTCAGGGTGGAGGCTCGGACAGTGCGAAGTGTGCGGAGCTGTGCGACCCACCGTCCGCTGCGGCTTCTGTCCCCTAGAAGCCATGCCCAGCTGGAGGCCCCACCCCCGCCCCGGGCCCTGCCCGTCTCTGTGCCGCCGTTGTGGACGTCTCCGTGTGGACAGCTTCCTCGTGCCCTTCCTCCCCGTGGGCAGGCGGCGCCCAGGAGTGGGCAGCACGTGGCAGGCTGCGGGGCCGCTGGGAGGGACAGGGCCGGCAGGAGGCCAGGCCAGGCCTGTGTGCCAGGCTGGGGCACTGCGAGCACTCCAGCAGGAGCCTGCGGGCAGCGCACAGAGGTGCTGGGCTTCACTGCCGGCCACCGCAGCCTCGGCCCCCACCCCCTCCCCACCCCCCGTTGGCCAGCGTCGGAATGGCCTCCAGTGGGAGCTGACAGCCCAGCGAGGGGTTCTCTGTGGCTTAAAGAGCCTCCGAGACACAGCGGTGCCGCCAGCTGTGAGCGGTGGCGAGAGGGCGGGCGCAGCGGGCAGGCCCCTGTCCGGCCGGCCGGCTGCTGCTCCGGGCTGCCCCGCGGCAGCTCTTGACTCGCTGTGTTTCCCCGGCAGAGGCCCTCGCACCATGGAGCCGAGTAAGAAGATGGACCCTTCCGGCTCGCTGCAGCCCAACCCGTCGCTGAAGCTGCACCCGGACCGCAGCGCCGGCGCCCCGGTGCTCGTCCCCGAGCAAGGCGGGTACAAGGAGAAGTTCGTGAGGGCCGTGGAGGACAAGTACAAGTGCGAGAAGTGCCAGCTGGTGCTGTGCAACCCCAAGCAGACCGAGTGTGGGCACCGCTTCTGCGACAGCTGCATGGCCAGCCTGCTGGGGTAGGTGCCGGCTCTGTGGGTGCGGCTCCGGCCCTTGCTTCTCTAGAGCAAGCTCCGCGGGGACCAAAGGCCGGGCCACGCAGGGACCCGTGGGAGCTCACCTGAGTGGGGGCCCGGTGACAGTCCTGGCCGCCGGCCCCATCCGCACTGTGTCTCCCCTGCCACCTTCTCAGTGGCCCTGGCCCTGGCCTCCCTGCCGGGCGTCCCCCGACTGTGCAGTTGAGCTTGCTCAAGGAGCTCCCAGTGCCTGGAGGAGACGCCATCATGGCGTGCTCTGTGCGGGAGGGGAGGGGCCGGGGGGCCGGGCATGCCCCTGACCGGGAGACGCCAGGGTGTGCGTGGCGGGGCGGGTGTGAGCACTGACCTGGGCGCCCGGTCAGCGAGTCCCAAGGCCACGGCAGAGCCTGGGTCCCAGCGGAAATGACGGGTGAGCGAGTGTCTTCTCCACGGTGTCTCTGCCGCGGCAGGGCACCGCCGGGCGCTGCCCTCTCCCTGACTCAGCCGAGCGCAGCGGCGCTCCCCCGATGCCGGCCGGCCCGCAGGACGCCGGGAGGCGTGGCCCGTGCGGCCGGGAAGGCCCCGCGGGTCGGGCGCGTGGAGGGATGTGGCTCCTGAGGCCGCGCACGCCCAGAGGAGCCCCGCGCGGCTGTTTGGCGTCTGAAATAAGATTTCACTGTCCCGGGAAGGGGCTTTCTAGATGGGCTGACCTGTGTGCTGACTTCCTGTGACGTTACCTGGACAGTCTGCCCCCTCCCTGCGGCCCGCCCCGGCGGCTGCGAGGCTGACCTCGGAGGCGGGCTCCGCTGACCTGTTTGTCTCTCCCCAGCTCCGCCAGCCCGAAGTGCACCGCGTGCCAGGAGAGCATCGTGAAAGACAAGGTATCCATTTGTCCTGTGCTGGGCGCTGGGTGGTTTGTGCAGCGCGCGGGCCACGCAGGCAGGCCTGCCGCAGCCAGGAGGCGCCATGCACAGCGGGGGAGCGAGGAGGCGGGAAAAGGAGGAGCCCGGGACCGGGGTCTTTCTCAGAGACATGTGCCCCTGGCGCCCTGCCCCTGCGGCGTCCTGAAGCCATTGCCCCCTGAGATTTCAGCCCCTTCCCTGCCCGCGTGCCTGTGTGGGGCCCAGGGGCCACGGGACCTCTGTCAGACCGGAGGTGCCAGCTCCCCGGCTCCCCCTGGGCCGACCCCACATGGCGCCTGTGCCCCTCCCGTGTGGTCACACTCCGGGCGCACTTGTCGTTGGAAATGGCTCATTGAAGCACTTAAAATGTCCATAAAACCTGGCTCCCGTGTTTTGATTAATGAGCCTAACAGTCTCTTAAATGCAGGCCATCGCACTGCAGTGAAGTGCTGGCCCCGGGGCTCCTGGCTGCAGCGGCAGGCCGGCCTCTGTGCGCAGCCAGGGCGCGGGGTCTGTGGGCGCGCAGGGGGCTGGGAACCCCAGGGCACATTTAGAGATGGAATTAGCCACGTGTCCCTCTACCTTTTCTTCCTTTTTTATCTTCATTGCTGGGAGTATTGCAGATGTCCCCTCCCCACAATGCCCCTCTCTCTGGTTCCCGCTCCACCCCTTCACCACCCTGTAGTCTGTGTCCACAGGTAATGCATATAAGATCTTTGGTTAGTGTCCCCCCCCCCCCCCTGAGATTCCTCAGTCTGTTCCATGTTTCCATGCCTCTGGTTCTATTTTATTCACCAGTTTATTTTGTTCATTAGTTTCCTTGTTTGTTTATTTTGATTTTTAGATATAATTATTGATAGATGTGTATGTATTGCCATTTTATTGTTCATATTTTTCATCTTTTCTCCTTCTTCCTCCTCCTCCTCCTCCTCCTCCTCCTCCTCCTCCTCCTCCTCTTCTTCTTCTTCTTCTTCTTCTTCTTCTTCTTCTTAAAGAATACCCTTCAGCATTTCATATGATACTGACTTGGTAGTGATGAACTCTTAGCTTTTTTTTTTGTCTGTGAAGCTCTTTATCTGCCTTTTAATTCTGAATGATAGTTTTGCTGGGTAGAGTAATATTGGCTGTAGGTCCTTGCCACTCATCACTTAGAATATTTCTTGCCACTCCCTTCTGGCCTGCAAAGTTTCTGTTGAGAAATCAGCTGACAGTCGTATGGTTCTCCTTTGTAGGTAACTAACTGCTTTTCTCTTCCTGCTTTTAAGATTCTCTCTCTGTCTTTAACCCTTGGCGTTTTAGTTATTTCTTCTTTACTTCTCTCGTTGGAGGACTTCGTTCAGCCAGCTTTCAGGCAGTTCTGGATGATGGCAGTTCTGTACTTTAGTTGTAATTTTTGTGTGGTTGTGGGAAGTCTGGTGTTCACCTACACCACCATCTTGATTCTGCCTTTTCTTCCTAAGCGTTTACCTGTTTCTAAGGACTTTGGTTGGTAACAGGGAGGGATCATTCCCAAGAAAAACAAATCACCTGGTTCTACTCCTCATCATAACATGATCGCTAACCTTGTTCACACGCCTCTAACCGACGCAGCTGGAGGAAGTCGAAGCTACGGACTGAGAGGGTCTCTTCGTGTCTCGTTTCATTATTCAGTATTATTCCTTTTCCTTCCAATCGCTACTGAGGATTTCTTTTCCGCTGAGGGAGGGGGGGAGAGAGAAATACTGATGTGAGACACATCAGTATTTGCCTCCTGCACGTGCCATGATTGGACTGGGGATGGAACCTGCAACCCGGGTACATGCCCTTGCCCTGGAATCGAACCCGAGATCCTGTAGTCTGTGGGCCGATGCTCTAACCATTGAGTACCCAGCCAGGGCAGTTCCTGTTTTTCAGTGGCGTGGTAGCTGGAGGGAAAAGGTTAGTTTTGTTGAAGAAGCATAAATGAGATGAGTCAGGCATGGGTCTTCATGGGGAAGGCCCTGGGGACCAAGGCCAGGCGCTGGCGGAGGGCATGCAGCCCCGGGCCCTCGGCCCGAGTGCACAGTGCAGCGGCAGGCTGAGTGCGTTAGCTCTAAAGCTCTCCTTCTCCCTTCTTATGTCTCCAGTCTGTAACGGGAACCTCAAACGCTTCCAGCAACTTCGACACAGAAAGGAAGCTTGCTTCTTACCAGTTAAAAATACCTGCTTGACTTTCGAATCTTAAATTATGATCTTTTTAAAAAAGTCCTGTTTGTAGCCGAAGCCAGTTTGGCTCAGTGGTAGAGCGTCGGCCTGTGGGCTGAAAGGTCCCAGGTTGGATTCCGTTCAAGGGCATGTACATTGGTCGCGGGCACATCCCCGGTGGGGGGGGTGTGCAAGAGGCAGCTGGTCAATGTTTCTCTCACATCGACGTTTCTAGCTCTCTATCTCTCTCTCCTTTCCTCTCTGTAAAAAATCAATAAAATATATTTTTTTTAAAAATTAAAAAGTCCTGTTTATAAAGAATTATATCTGACTCCAAATTAGTTTATTTTTAACTCTTAAGCGCTGTCAATTCTGTCTCTCTGCTCTGGGGTTGAGGAAGGCACCCTGTCTGCGTTAGCCTGTGGGTGTTTCTGAGGATTAAGTGCCCAAGGGTAAGACTGTAGCCCTGTTGTCAGGAGTGACACCTCTTTTCTAAAGAGGAAACAGAATTAGAGAAAGGAGGTGTCCTTTGGAAAGGGAGACATTTTCATTACTGAATCAACTGTGCAATATATATTTAAAAGGATTTTTTAATAGCAGGCGAATGCCTCCTTTTTGCTAAATGAGTCCACTTAATCTTTGGAGAAGGAACCAAAATGAATGGTTTACAAACCCCTTTCACTGTAGTTTCTGTAGTGAGCGACCCACCAAGACATTGAGTTCTCCCGGCTTCTGCCCTGGAGCCGTGACCGGAGGTGAGCTCGGTGGCCTTCAGGTGCCGGCTCTGGGAGTGCCAGAGCCCAGCGGGAACTCGGTCCTGCTGGGCCCGCCTGAGACTGTGTCAGAGGGAGCCCAGCGTCCTCTGTTCAGTGTGACTCGGTTCCCTTTGGCTTCTCTAGCAAAGGACAGTAGTTAAGGTTGTGCTATTTAACTGTGTCTGCCCGGCCGGCGTGGCCCAGTGATTGAGTGTTGACCTATGAACCAGGAGGTCACGGTTCAATTCCCGGTCAGGGCACAGGCCCCTGTTGTGGGCTCGATCCCCAGTGTGAGGCGTGCAGGAGGCAGCCGATCCATGATTCTCTCTCATTACTACTGTTTCTCTCTCTCTCTCCCTCTTCCTTCCTCTCTGAAAACATAAAAATACGTTTAAAAAAATAAAATGAATAAACTGTGTCTTGGTGGGGGCAGCTTCTCCCTCTGCTTGTAGACTGGAAGGGAGGGCGGTCCTTCCTGCTCCGCGGCCCCGTACGGGGGCTTCCCTGACGTTACCCAGTGGTCTGCGCTGTCCCAAGCCGCAGCGTGCGGCGCTGAGGCCCCTGACCCTCCTCTCCCGTCCTCACAGGTGTTCAAGGACAACTGCTGCAAGCGGGAGATCCTGGCGCTGCAGGTCCACTGCCGGAACGACGGCCGCGGCTGTGCCGAGCAGCTCGCCCTGGGACAGCTGCTGGTCAGTACCCAGCGCCCTGGGGCCTGTGGGACGGCGTCCTGGTCAGTGTGCACACCTAGGCATCGCCTTCTGAGGCCAGCCTCACGTGAGGGCAGGCACGCCACGTGGGCACGGCGTGTCCCTTTGCTGACACCATTAGCAGGATCCTCCACTGGGTATAAACTCGCCACCCCATTTAGAACAGAAAGAAATCTGTATCGAATTTTAATTTGGGAAGATCCGGTAAAAACCTCTTTTTTTTACTGTGAAATTCCACATAACTTCTTGTGTTTATTAGTATCATTTTATCCCGAAAGGATATTTGAATTAGAATAAAGCAAAGTCCTTAGCAGATAACCGTGTATTTATCCAGGAAGAGGAGTTAATTCTTCAAAGCGGTATTGTCCGAGGAGCCAGAGTGGGCGTGGGCCTCGCGCCTCTGGCCCTGTGGCTCTGCCCTCCGGAGAATGCCATCTGGGCGGCAGATGGCACTGTCTGAGGGAGCTGCCTGGGGGGCTGAACTGGGCTGTCCGGGCCTTTGCTGCTGGCTGAGCACTGGGGCTGTTGGTCTCCAGGTGCATCTGAGGAATGACTGCCAGTTTGAAGAACTCCCGTGCGAGCGTGCCGACTGCAAGGAGAGGGTCCTGAGGAAAGACCTGCGCGACCACGTGGAGAAGACGTGCAAGTACCGCGAGGCCACGTGCAGCCACTGCAGGAGCCAAGTCCCGATGATCACCCTGCAGGTGCAGTATTCGCTTTCACCCACCGCGTCTGCCCGCAGGACAGCGTTTAAGTGACCATTCTAACAGGAACAAAGAGAAAAGACGGGCGCAAATAGCAGTCTCCCTCTGGCTTCATTTCAGAGTTAAGCTCCGTTTGTTTTACTCGTTTTCATTTCTGTGATTCGCGTGTTCGTCGCCGGGGCTGGCTGTCACGTGGGTTGCCAGCGAAGACGAGTCGTCCAGAAGATCGCCGATGGCTGGCCCCTGCGTGAGGGAAGCACGGCTGTCTGTCTTGCAGAGGTGCGGGCTGTCTTCTCCGACCTCGGGTGTTTGGCCAGTCCAGCACCGTGCGCGTGTTAGTCAGACCTTCTGTCTGCAGGTTCAGGGGCGGGTGTTGCAGATGAAGGCAGACTGGGCACCCTCAGCATGGGTCCGCTTGGTGAACGAACATTGATTAAGTACCAGCTGTGCGCAGGCGTTGTCCTGGGACCTGACGGTCCCTGGGGGAAGACGTGGTGGGTGGTCCGAGGGGGGCCGTGGGGAGCGGTGAGCTGCCTCAGGGCACCGGGGCTTGCGCTGCCCTCAGACACAGCGGCGAGCAGAGGGGGCAGAGGGGGCCCAGCTGAGCTGGAACCGGCTTTGAGTGGACTCGGGAGCTGTGAGGCCAGCGCACGCCCAGAACTGAATGAGGTCGAGGTGCTGAGGGTCGGGGCCGCCGGGAGCTGGGGTGACATTACATTCCCTGCACTGTGCATCCAACGGGGGTGACAAGTGGACGGGGCAGGGGCAGGGAGGCACCATGTTGGCCTGGACTAGTAGAGCAGGGAGGGGGAGGGGTTCTGGGTGGTTTTGAAGGTAGAACCAACGGGATGAGCTGATGGCTCTGTATCGAGTGTGCACCACGGGTGACGCCCGCGTTTATAGCTGGAGCGTCCGGATGAGCCGGAGGGCCTGCCGAAGTGAGGCCCACCGGGCATTACAGGCTCGGGGGGCGAGGGGCCAAGTGGGTGGTCCAGGCTCCAGAGTGTGAGCCTCTGGCCTTGCAGCCATGGGTAGGTGTGACTGGAGAGCCCACGTCCGATGGGGCACACGGTGCTTGCAGGCCTCTGAGACGGGAGCGGTCCGCAGACAGAGGCTGCTGTCGGGTCTGGAGGGGGATCCCGGGGAGGGCAGAGCAGGTAGGAGGGGTGGGAGCTGACTGCCAGGTGAGGCAGGGCGATGACTGGGGTCATCAGATGAGGGCACAGAGAGGGGCTGCTGGGGTGCAGGGCGCAGCTGCCTTCTGGTGGGTGTTCTGAGGCACTCACTGACCAGAATCTGGGAAAAGTCTTCGTTTTTGGTACAAAATCTTTGTAATCTCCATGTTTGCCTGATGTTGTGTACCTTTCTCATGCCTGTGGCTTTCTGCCGTTGGGAAGCCTTTCCCTGATTCTGTAGACGCTCCCAGGCGGGAGGAGGTGGGAGGGCTGGGCTGCCCTGTGAGAGGAGCCTGGTCTCGGTCATGGCCGAGCCCACCCTCCGGGCCCACAGGTGCTCGCGGCTGCCCCGTGTGAGCAGCTCCAGTCCTGCCCTCGGGGGCATGTTGTTGTCAGACACGCCCTGTGCTTCTTGCAAGAACCAGTTACCTCTATTTGCAGAATAGAATCCAGAAATTAATTTTCATTTGCATGAGGATTTGTAGAGTGTGTCAGTTAACTATCACGCAACTGACTCTGAGCTGCAGACGATGTGAGGGCCTGGAGTTAAAATAACAGTGAGGATTCAGTGACGTGGAGTGCCTGTTGGACCCAGCGAGTGGCTCTCAGGCGCACGCAGTGTGCGCACACGCTGTGTCTGTTCCCGCCCCTCCCTGCCCTGCGGCGGGAACAGCCTCCGAGGAGGCCGGCTCGGTGGCCTGGGGGCCGCATGGGCCTGGGTGCGCAGGTAGCATTCGGTTTGATCTGGGTCTTTTTTTTTTTTTTTTTTTTTAATGTATTTTATTGATTTTTTACAGAGAGAAAGAGAGAGAGAGTTGGAAAGATCGATGAGAGAGAATCACCGATCAGCTGCCTCTTGCACACCCCCTACTGGGGATGTGCCCTTGACCGGAATCGAACCTGGGACCTTTCAGTCTCCAGGCTGACACTCTATCCACTGAGCCAAACCGGTTTCGGTTTGATCTGGGTCTTAAATTTGTCAGCGGCAAACGGGTGAGAGGCACAGAAAGGTACTTAGCAAGTTTGGGGCGTGCGCTGTGCCAGCAAAGACTCGGGAATCTCACTGCGCTCTGGTGATCAGCTGTTTTAATGATGCAGACATGTCGGAGTATGTTAAGGGAGAGGCTCCCACCCCACTTCTCCCTCGGGTCCCTCCTGCCCCTCTCCCCCTCTGTTTGCATCCCCAGCGTTCCTCCAGGCTGGCCTGTGCGTGGGGAGGGGATGGGCAGGTTGGTGAGGAGGCGGAGCATTGCCTGGTGAGCTCTGAGGCCCAGGCTGACTCCTCCTTCACACCGCCCGCCACCCCGCCTCTGCAGGGGAGGGGCACCTGTCCAGGTTTCCCTGGGCACGCAGGAGGCTGCACACGGGCAGGCTGGGGAAGCCCAGCCGGTGCCTCGGAAGGCCTGCGGTCCTGGGCCCTTCAGTGAGCTCCGAGCAGTGTGGACTGGCCCCGGACCTCGGGACCTGGCCCAGCAGCAGAGCAGCGTGTGCCGCAGGCCCCTAGAGACAGGCCTTAAAAGCACCCGGGAAAGCGCACTGCGGGGCTGGCTCCAGGCCCCGGGAGGGGAGCAACCCCGCTCGCTCACTCACCCACACGGCCACCCTGTCCTCCACCCCACACCGGTCCAGTCAGAGCCAGCGCCTGGCCAGGTCCCCTCACAGCTCTGCAGCCTGTGGGAGGCCGGAGGGAAGCTGGGACGAGGAGCTGGGAGTGTCCCGGCCTGGCCCCCGGGCGCCGTGCTGAGCACGGATCCCCCTCCCCTCCTCTCGCGGGCTGTCACCTGTCCGGTGCTCTTGCCCCTCCTGCGCAGGTGCCTGCGGATCGAGCTGATCAGTCCCTGTCACTCAGGCCCCGTGCCATCCAGAGGAGGTGCCATCCAGAGGGCTCCAGCAGAATTTGCCGTCTTTCCCAGACACTAAAGGCAATCTCAGTGAGATTTCAGGGCAGTGACTGAGGGACTCAGGGGGTCTGGCTGTTCAGGCATTTGAGAAGCATCATTTCCAGACTCCAAACTGAGAGGCCAGACAAAACCCGGCCCCGACAGCCCGCCCTCGCCGCCCTCGCCGCTGCGGGCACAGGCGCCGCCCAGAGCACACACTGCTCCGAGGGCTGTAGCTCGGGCGGGGCCCGCACCTTCCAGCACTCATCAGCGTGAGGGCTTCTCCGGACGGCCAGTGCCTCCGGGGGCCGCGTGGGGCTGGGGCGATCCATGTTTCAAAGCTGACGACACCTTGCTTTCCTCCTGCAGAAACACGAAGACACTGACTGTCCCTGCGTGGTGGTGTCCTGCCCGCACAAGTGCAGGGTCCAGACCCTCCTGAGGAGCGAGGTAAGGGCGCGGCTGGCTGGCCGGGGTCTGGGAGGACGGAGCCGTAGCCGCCTCCCCTCACTCGGGAGACCTGGGGTTGCGATCACAATAGGAAAGCTCCGCTGCTCTTGGGAGGCAGGGTCAGAAGCAAGCGGGTAAAGGCCGCAGAGTGTGCAGGGCCAAGTGTGGTTACAGTGAGAGAACGGACTGACCAGTGCAAGCACAGGAGACACTGTTTGTAAAGAAGCTGT
Organism: Pipistrellus nathusii; assembly: GCA_963693515.1. Taxonomy (NCBI): domain Eukaryota; kingdom Metazoa; phylum Chordata; class Mammalia; order Chiroptera; family Vespertilionidae; genus Pipistrellus; species Pipistrellus nathusii. The sequence goes on from OY882858.1 coordinate 2,482,706, forward strand.
TTTTAAAGCAGTGAAGCAGGAAGCACTGTAGGCTGATCTCAGGATGCTGCCGACCCTCGGGCCGCGCTCACTGTGCGCCGTGCGGCTGGCGTGGGAAGCGGGGCACCGGCTGGCGGCTGCGTTCGGGGCCCTGGGGGGGCGCCTTTCCCGGCTGGCTGTCTCCACATGGAACACGCCGAGCTCTTCACGTCTCTGCATCCGGTCCTGACGTGAGCCCGTGGGTGCCATTGGGGCCGCTACAGGCGTCCCCTTAGTCCTGGGAGCTCTGCTCTGAGAAGCCCCCAGCCTTTGGGCCAGCTGGAATTTACCGCTGGAGGCCCTGTGGGAGCCTCCCCTCTGTCCCCATGAGCGGGAGACGAGGGGTGCAGGAGGACCCCAAGAGCCGCTCTCACTCAGGGTGCGTCCTGCACAAGCTGACTGCGGGCGAAGGCAGGCCTGCGGGTGGCGGGTCCCTGGCCCGGAACGTGCCTCTCCGAGCAGCGGGCACACACACATCGCTATCCCCCCCGCGGAGCGCTGCTGTTAGAGTGAGCGGGCCAGTCTGCGCTGTGAAGTAATTTCAGGCTTTTATACACTCCGCTGGATTTTTACTCACTCGGGGCTATCTGAATTAGGGACGAAAGCAGCCTCCATTTTGCCTGTGAGTTATTTTTATTTCAAAAAAAACCTGTAAACCGGCATTTATCTTGAGTTTCCGGTGAAAGGTGTTATTGGCGTATAGATTGTTCTCGCCTCCATTCCAAAGTGCCTCCAGTCCTGTAAGGCTTTGAGAGGGACCATAATAAGGCCGTTTAGGAAGAAGTGTGGCCTGAATGTTCGGCGGCGCCCTGACCATCCGTGAGACTCACTGCCCCTGACCCCAGCAGCAGCGGCTGCCGGCAGCTCCCTCTCAAGTTTAAGTTGCCCAGGCCGCGCTCTGCCAGCCTGTGGTGGACCTTCTAGGCTCTGCCTCGGGGGCAGGCCTGACTCCCGGCTGGGGTCAGAGGAGCCTCAGATGTGCTGGGCTGCCCGCATGTCCCGCGTTGCCCCGCTCAGAGACCTGCAAAGTTTGCCATGGCTGGTCAGCTCCCTCTGGTCGCCCCCTCGGTGCTGGCCCTCATAGCAGTCCTGTGGCCACTTTCCTCTCTGCCCCAAGTGCTGACCTACAGGGAGGGGCCTGCTTGGTCCTGCAGACCAATGGCCCCTGCCAGAGTGACCCCCACAGGCGCTGGGGGTGTGGCCCTGGCCTGCTGGTTCCCGTAAAGGTCTTTCCCGGCGTTTCCCAGCGAGGACACATTTCCCAGCACAGAACTGTCCTCCCACGGCATCAGCCAGCGCCCAGCGCACTCTGCCGAGGGGCCTCGCAGGTGGGGCGGTCTGTGCAGACGAGCTGCCGGCCTGCAGCTCCATGGTCATCCTCTCCCAGGCCCTCCCCCGTCAGCAGTGACAGTTCAGACTCCGGCCCGCGGTGTGCGGGCTCCTTGGGAAGTGCATGCATGTGTGTACATGAGGCGTGTGCCCGGCTGCATCCGGGTGCTTTCCTTTTTTGTGTTTCATGCAGTTTTCGTTTACAGTCTTTAAATGTGCATCTCAGTTCACGTTTCTTCCTCTCTTATCTCTGGCACTGCAGACGGCAGTCACGTTTCCAACAATCCTAACGAAAACTCGAGTTTAAGCAACGCTACAGTGAACGTATTTCCGTATATTGGTGTATCTGTGTACACACGTGACGATACGTGAGCTCACTGCCGAGGAGTCTGGGAGCCGTGGCGGGACGCACCTGCGGCTGTAACCGCCATCCGTGACGGTGCAGCCTGGGTGCTCCTGTGCCTCTAACCTGTTTGAGCATTTTCATGCGAACGTTCGTGCCAAACTCACGTCTCTTTCCGTTGCAGTTGAGTGCCCACTTGTCAGAGTGTGTCAATGCCCCCAGCACCTGTAGTTTTAAGCGCTATGGCTGCGTTTTTCAGGTCAGTATCCGACATCTGTCCTTCCCAGTTGCTGACATTCTGCCATGGGAGCCAGTTATTACATGAACTGTAACGTGCCACTTGTGGGCTTGGCGTCTTTGCATGGAACCGGATCGCCCTGTTGGGTGACGGTGGGGTTTTGAGAGCTAAGATCGGCACCTGTGCCAAGAGGAAGTCAGGATGCTCCCGTCTGAAACCAGCGAGCAAGAAGGTCGCACAGCCTGGTGGGGGGTGGGTTTGCAGCCAGACGGGCTGCGAGGTTGGCAGTAGCGCGTATGAGTAAGTATGCGGCCAGCTGGTGTGAGCAGTGTGCGCACCGGGGCACTGTGGTATGGGTCACACACACGTGTATCCATAAGTGCATTTTGCATATAAGTCACACGTCCTGGGACAGCAGCATGGAAAGGACATCTCCGTCATTGCCATACCTGTGCTATGACAAACCTGTTTCTGACTTATTTTTTTAAGTGTGTGTGTATATATATAATATAAATATATATTTTTTAATTGATTTCAGAGAGGAAGGGCAAAGGAGAGAGAAATATCAATGGTGAGAGAATCATTGATTAGCTGCCACCTGTACGCCCCTCACTGGGGATCAAGCCTGCAACGCGGTCATGGAATTGAACATGACCTCCTGGTTCATAGGTTGGTGCTCAATCACTGAGCCACACTGGCCTGGCTATTTTTTTTTTAACACCTCTGAGATTGCTAGTGAATTTGAACTGAGTTTCTATTGAAATGTGTATCTTAATAGTAAAACTATGAAAGACAATATCTATTACTATTAAAGTATTTTATTTAATTTTATGTATGAGCCGCACATCGTTACGAAGTTAGTGCTGAGTTGCCCTTGGTGTACTAGTATTTCCGCAGGAAGTGAAGCCTGGAGCATGAAGAGGACTGTAGGTTCCTCTGCACCAGTCGCCCCTGTGATGTCATGTGTAGTACCTTTCATTCTGTGTCTGTGTATGTATATGCTGACATATAGCTACACTTATGTCAACATATACATAGGAATATTCTCTGTACAGAGTATATGTTTTGGAGATCATTAAAATGCTTCCTGTGGCTTCTTAATTTTCCAGTATCAAAACAAATTATATTTTCATGCCAATTATTTCCTTAAATATGGAAGTTCTGTTTGCTGAGCTTGTTACTGAGATGGTCTGCATCTTATGTACTCTGTAGATGGTTTATTTTATGTTTATATGTAACTTCCTAAGCAGCCTTAGAACAGTGAGCAGTCCATTTCCCAGTACAGTGAGTGTCATGAGGAGTTAATGTTTTGGTGAATTAGTCAGAACCCTAGTCTGATTACATGTTCACTAGATTACTGTATCAGTATCTAGCCATAACCGAAGCTGTCCAAACCCACTTATATTTTAATGAAAAAATTTCTAAAGGAAGGAAATGATGTCTGAAATTCAATTTCTTGACGTTGTAAGTATGAAACAGCCGAGAAGGCACTTGGTGAGAGCAGCTTAGGAGCGAAGCCGTGAGCCTGGGTCCCTGTACAACTGCAGAGCCGCGTCCCGCGCGCCCGGAATCAGTCACAGCCCAGGAGCCAGGCTCCCCTTCCCGCTCAGGCTGCCTCCCGTCGGGCCGTCTCCGGGCTCTGCGCTCCTGAGGCGAGGGCTAACGCCCGCCCTTTGTTCTGCAGGGGACGAACCAGCAGATCAAGGCACACGAGGCCAGCTCCGCGGTGCAGCACGTGAATCTGCTGAAGGAGTGGAGCAGCTCCCTGGAGAAGAAGGTAGGACACTACGTGCTGCTGCTCCTCCGAGGTTTCCACCACTTCGTAGGAGAGACCTTGGTTAGTGATTAGCTGTTTGAGGGTGAAACAGCGCCCAGAGATAGCCAAGTAACCTCTCCTCAGTCTTTTATAAATGAAGCTGTTTGCATTTTTCTTTTTCTTTTTTTATTGCAAGCACATGTGCCGTGCTTTTTTAAAATCACGTGTGCTTATCTTAGCACTAGAGGCCCGATGCATGAAGATTCATGCAAGAATAGGCTTCCTTCCCCTGGCTGCTGGCCCCGCCTTTGCTCTGGCCCGGGGCCACCTTTCTGCCTTCCCATACTGCCCAGAGGCCCGGAGTGGCTTGGATGGTACAGAATGCCTGTGTCCTACTCCAATCCTGGTTGCTCAGTGCCGTGTATGCAAATTAACCTGCCACCTTTGTTGTGTTAATTTGCATATTCACTCTTGATTGGCTGGTGGGTGTTGCAAAGGTACGGTCAATTTGCATCTTTCTTTTTTATTAGTGTAGATTGCTCTGAACAGGGACTACCACACATGCAGACCTTCCTCTCCTGTAAGTGAAGTCAAATTGGGCGCCAGGCTCGTTCATTCCCACATTGGCTATGGCTGCAGCCAAGTGGAGCAGCTGGGACATGGGCCACACAGCTCCCATCCTGCCCTCTGGCTCCTAGAGAACAGGTGCCAGCCCCGGACCGGGAAGGCATCTCCGTGTCACAGAGAGGCTTTCACACTCTGGCCGGAAACAATTCCTACATGTACCCACTCGTCATGCGTGTGAGCGCACACGTAAGAGCGGGCATCACGGGACCTCTCCCCCACACCGCAAGTGTGTGGCACTATGGGAGCTGGGGCACGAGCAGGCCCCTTCCCCAAAGGGACTTGCCCTGCTGCCCTTCAAGGGACTGGGTGTGGGCTGGGCTGTTAGCAGCCCCTTCCTGGGAGCTGGTCCATGGCATGCCCCCTGGCGGGCCTTCTTTCCGAGGAGAAGGAGAGAACTCTGAGAGTAGATGGCGTTGTCCGGGGACCACTCGCTGCGGGTTATTGCAAAGTGAGAACTGGCGCCAGCGCACCCGCACAGCGAGCACAGCGAAGGCCCTGAGTGGGCGAGCAGCCGGCAGCCTGTCTGAGGCCCGAAAGCCGTTTCAGTTAGATCCGGGCGACTTGAATGTCCCCGTACCTGAATGCAGCGTGCTTCAGCGGAGGTGCTCGGCTGGAGAGGCACACGCACGCGAGAAGGGCCGTTGGTCGCGCAGTGAACGTCGAGTCACACATGGTGTCCTGTCAGCCGTGGTGTCTGTGCTGTTTTCAGTGGTTTTCCTAGAAGTCTTCCTTTGCAGACTACTGCTTCTGCCTTTTCAGTATATGTGCTGCCAAAGCGAACACTGTTTCTGCCTTTTTAAAAATTATGGTTTTGCCCTGGCCGGTTTGGTTCAGTGGCTAGCGTCAGCTCGGGTGCGATTCCGGTCAAGGGCACACACCTCTGTTGCAGGCGCCTCTCCTGCCTGGCTCTGGTCAGGGTGCGTGCAGGAGACCACCAGTGGATGTCGATGTCTCTCTGCCTTTCCTTGTCTCTTCCACTCTCTAAAAGTCAGTGGAAAACACCTTTAGGTGAGGAAATAAAAAAATTATAGGCATAGACCTCAGGGCTTTAGTCTTTAATTCTCATTCACCTCAGGCACTCTCGCCACTAGAAGAACTGGCTTTGCCAGCGGCAGGAGTTACGTGGCTGTCGGCCTATCCTGGGAGGTGGCTGTCCAGCGGCTCAGGCTGGCCCTGTGGCGCCTGAGGCCCGCCCATGGGTGCGGCTTCCCGCCGGGAGGGCTCCCTCTGCGAGCACTGGATCGGGCCGCAGGCGCCGGGAGCGGGCTCTTGGTGCTGCTCCGGGGTCTGCCCGTCCAAAGGCCCGCCAGCCCCCTGCTCCTCCCCTCCCCCCCCCCACCCCGGCCCAGAGCAGAGCCGGCCAACGTGGAGGTGACCGGCCTCCTTACAGGGCCCCGGGCGGGCGGGCACTGGAGCCTCTGGCCGCTCTGGGCGGGAATGGAGGGGGGCACTGGGGAGCCTCTGGGCAGGAATGGAGGGGGGCACTGGGGAGCCTCTGGGCGGGAATGGAGGGGGCACTGGGGAGCCTCTGGGCAGGAATGGAGGGGGGCACTGGGGAGGGAGCCTCTGGGTGGGAATGGAGGGGGGCACTGGGGAGCCTTTGGCCGCTCTGGGCGGGAATGGAGGGGGGCACTGGGGAGGGAGCCTCTGGGCAGGAATGGAGGGGGGCACTGGGGAGCCTCTGGCCGCTCTGGGCGGGAATGGAGGGGGGCACTGGGGAGCCTCTGGGCGGGAATGGAGGGGGGCACTGGGGAGCCTCTGGCCGCTCTGGGCGGGAATGGAGGGGGGCACTGGGGAGCCTCTGGCCGCTCTGGGCGGGAATGGAGGTGGGCACTGGGGAGCCTCTGGGCGGGAATGGAGGTGGGCACTGGGGAGCCTCTGGGCGGGAATGGAGGGGGGCACTGGAGCCTCTGGGCGGGAATGGAGGGGGCCGGCGCAGAGGCTGCTCCTCACGCTCGGTCCAACCACAGAAAGCTCCTGTGAGGCCGCTGAGAGCTCGCCAGTCCCTCCACACCTGTGGGTGTGACAGTGAAGCACATGGGGAAGCTCGGGCTGCGGTGTGGGGGAGGGGCCCTGTGATGCCGGCTCTTACGTGTGCGCTCACACACATGACGAGCGGGTGCATGTAGGAATTGTTTCCGGCCGGAGTGTGAAAGCCTCTCTGTAAGAGGTTTATTATTAATTCTCAGCAAAACCTTCAGAGCACCCCGTTCGTTCTGACGGGGGCCGCACGGCCGCGCACATCCTGGGGGAGGGAGAGGGCCTGGGCCGGTGCTGTGGGAGCGGACTGTTCCTGTGAGTCGCACTGGTTCGCTTACGGGGCCTCCCTTCCAGGTGTCCTTGCTGCAGAATGAAAGTGTGGAGAAGAACAAGAGCATACAGAGCTTACACAACCAGATATGCAGCTTTGAAATTGAAATCGAGAGACAAAAGGAAATGCTGCGAAATAATGAATCCAAAATACTGCACTTACAGGTAAGAGGCTCACCTGGCTGGGCGAGGGCGGAGGGCGGGGGGCGGGGGGGGGCAGGGGGACAGGGGGTGAAGGGCAGGGGGGCGGGGGGCAGGGGGGCGGGAGGCGGAGGGCAGGGGGCCGGGCCCCAGGACAGGTCTCAGGAGAGCCCGGGGAGGCACCTCCCCTTGCTCCCCACCCGCGGCCGGCAGGCTCCTGCTCTCCCGAGAGCAAACACCATCCCTCTCTGTGCCTTTGGCTGCTATGGTTGCGGCAAGACTCGAGCCCGTGACAGTTAGATTTTACTGTTGAGGCTTTCCTGTCCATCGTGGTGACGTGTGAAGTGAAGTGAGTTTCCCCGTGGGGCACGGCTCCCTCCCTCCGCTCCCGTGGGCCCAGGCCGCCGGGAGAAGGCACCGTGCGCTGGGCCTGGTCAGTGATGATCCTCGCCTGCTGCTCAGCCTCCCAGGCCCGCCAGCAGGTCGTGCTGTAGCTGTGTCTGCGGTGCCTGCCCTGCTGGGCGCTCTGTGCCCGGCGCCGTCTCCCGGCCTCGCCCGGGGGGCGCGGGCTCCCACGGGCTCGGGCAGTGCCTCTCGCCGCCTCAGCGCCGCACAGGGCCTGCGGCGCCAGCTGTCCGCCTGCGCTGTGCTTGTCCGGGGGAGGGGAGACGCGCCCACGTGCTGGCCTGTGTTAGGGAAGGTGCAGGTGACTAGAGCTGAAGAGCCAGAAAGTACTGCGTCACGTAAAGCACCACAGCCCCTGCGGAAAGCCCCTGGTGTCGTTTTTTCATCTTCACCCCAGGATATTTTCAGAGAGAGTGCAGTGGGGGGGTGTGGGAAGAGAGAGAAACATCGACGCGAGAGAAACACGTTGATTGGTTGTCTCCCGCATTTGCCCTGACCTGGGGATCCAACCTGCAAGCTAGGTACCTGCCCCTAACGTGGGCATCGAACTGGAGATCCTCCTGTGCGCAGACCAGTGCTCTAACCATTGACCCACCTGGCCAGGGACCTCACCTGCCTGGGGCTCAGGACGAGCCATTGTGGTGAACTGCTCTATTGGGCCTGGGCTCAGGAGCGCATGGAAAGGCTGAGGAGTTACCACTCATTAACATGCCGGCAGCGTAGGAAGGGTGCCAGGAGCGGCTCATGGGTAACCAAGACATGGGGATCTGACGATGAGGCCATGGTCGCCCTCGTTAGAAACCTCAGGTTCTCTGCATTCGCTTCCTCCTCTTCCGGAGAGAAAAGCTGGAACTTAACGTCCTTTGCTGCAGAGCTTAGTCGTCCCACTGGGAGCCACATTTTAAAACTGCGGTGGTCACAAGCCCCCGCGCTCCAAGGCAGGCGGACCGGCGGCGGCGGCGGCGGCGGCGGCGGCGGCGAGGTGGAGCGCACAGTGGCAGCCGCGCAGTCACCAGGAGGGGAGGGCGGCTCAGTGGTGTCCTCCGGAGGACGGGGACAGGCTGTGTTCGCACGGGGCTCCAGCGGCTGGTCTCGCTCCCGGCGGTCCACGGGAACCCAGCGGAGGGGGTGCAGCTGGTCTCGCCCCGCGGGGAGGGTGCGCGGAGGGAGAGGAATCCTGCCCGGCTCAGCAGACGCGGGTCTTCTGAGCCCCGGGGCGCGCCAGACTGCTGTCAGCGGGCGCTTCCTCCGTCCTGCAGGCCCCTCGAGCCGAGCCCGGCACAGCACGCACCTGCCGCTACTTCCTTCCTCAGCCAGACCCCCCCAGCCACCCAAGAAGTGTCTTACCCGCCGTGCTGTGGCCAGAGATGCTCAATGACCGGCCACGTGTCCCCAGCACAGACATGGGTCGCTGCCCACCCACGTTTCCTGACCGGCTGCTGTCAGACACCTCGGTGGCCAGGTGTCAGTGCCACCTCCTCCAGGAAGCCTGCCGGCCCCACCCTTCCACTGCCCCACAGCCCCTGCATCGGGCCCAGTCCCCTTCCTGCTCTGCCCCCCAGGGGCCCTGAGCCCGAAGGCAGCGGGCGTCTGAGCAGTCAGGCCGTCGGGGCTTTTTAAAGGGCCTTTTCCTTCATTAGGAAGCAGCCTGGGTGTGCTTTGAGGCCTGGGAGGACCATGGCTCTGGCAGTGGCGGGGCTGGGACAGGCGTGGGCAGGTGACAGAAAGGCCGTCCCTGGCTCCGGGGAGCCGGTGCAGAGAACGGAGCGGGTGCGCTGCAGCAGCCCCTCACTCCGTTACCCCGCGTGTGCGGCACGTTTATCTGCCCCCGGCCGCCCCTGAGGGTTATTCTCAGGGAAACACGCAGCAGCGGGCGGGCTGCCCCCGGAAGGAGCCACCTGCTGGCTTCAGGGTGCTGTGCTACAGGCAGCGGCCAGGTAAGAGGGCATTGCCCGCTGTGCCGTGTGGCACTCATGCAGAACTGGGCTGCGCTCGCTGTGTGCCCATGTGCTGTGCCCGGGCCCGTGTTCCGGAGCCGGGGCCTGGCTGTCCGACCGGGAGCTCAGTGTCAGACACCACCGTCTGTCCTGTGCCACGTGCCCAAGGCTGCTGTCCCATGCACCTCGGGGGGGGGGGGGTGCAGGAGGCTCTAGGAGACACGCATGTGGGCGTGTCCGGGCCGCGCCTGCTCCTCGCCATCAGGGCAGCTGGGCAGCCCCTGGGAGCAGCCATCACCTCGGCAGGGAGAGCGCGAGCGGTGCAGGCACAGGGTGTGATGCTCGTAGTGTGAGGGGGGCTGTGCCCGAAACGCGCCCCAGACACCGCCTTAGAGTGAAATACAGGAGAGGTCTCCTCTGGCGGAGCCATCTTTCCTTTTAACACAGCCCCTCCCAGCTTTCCTGGAAGGAAGAGGGAGAACGGCACTGCTTTTACCCCAAAGAAGTAAGCCATGTTTGTTCCTTCGGGGTTAGTACCAGCCCCAAAGGTGCTGAAACTTAGTGTTTAAAAATAGGCTCTCAAAAGGGGAAGTGAACTTGGCCCCTGCCCCCCCGCCCAGTTTAATGGGGCACATTGCCCAGCCTCCAGGAGCTGTATGTCAGAATGCAAATTCTTTTTAGCAGTGAAAACTCTAGACCCCGGCTGCCCGGCAGTGGCAGGCCAGTCCTTTAGCTGGCGGCGGGTCTCGCTCTTCGGTCCCTGCAGGGATGTGAATGTCTGTGTGCTTCTGGAGGAAAGGGCTTCTGGATTCTCTAAGTTAAAATATCTGAAGTAGCAGAGCCCAGCCCACAGGGCTCAGTGGGTGAGCATTGACCTATGGACCACGAGGTCACGGTGCAGTTCTCACTCAGGGCACAGGCCCAGGTTGTGGGCTTGATCCCCAGTGGGGGGGTGCAGGAGGCAGCCGATCAATGACTCTCTCTCATCATTGATGTTTCTCTCTCTTTCTCCCTTCTCTGAAATCAATAAAAATAATTTTTAAGTTAAAATAGCATAAAGTCAGGCCTCGCTGTCGATAGTGTGTGCGGACCAGCAGTGTGGTGTCTGTGCCCTGGAGGGCATGGGCGTTGAGCAGAGAGCGCGCACGCGCGCGCGCACACACACGCGCACACACACACACACACACACACACACACACCCGCCTCCATTACCCCAGCCCTGGGCCCAGGCAGCCGGGGGGAGGCCACGTCGGCCCCGCTGATGGCTCCAGAGCGTTCCCGGAGAGTGCTAACTGTGTTTGCCTCTTGATGCTTTTGGTTTGGAAGCGAGTAATCGACAGCCAAGCAGAGAAACTGAAAGAGCTGGACAAGGAGATCCGCCCCTTCCGGCAGAACTGGGAGGAAGCAGACAGCATGAAGAGCAGCGTGGAGTCCCTGCAGAACCGGGTGACCGAGCTGGAGAGCGTGGACAAAAGCTCGGGGCAGGCGGCCCGCAACACAGGTGAGCGCGGCGGGCGGGGCGGGCACACTTCGCAGACTCCTGCCGCCGGGTAAGCCTAGTGGCTCCCACGCGAGGGGTAGGCGGTCCCCTCGTCACGTGGGCCCGGACGCCCCCGTTACGGTGCAGCGTGTGCCAGGCCTGCTGAGGTGCCCTTGGCTGAAAGAAATGGGTCCCGCAGACTTGTCCCCTCTGTGCGAGCCAGCGGGCAGGTGCCCGGAGGCGGGCAAGGCCTGCCAGGCAGGTGCTCATGACACCCCTGGAGCAGGAGGTGACGGCAGGCGAGGGTGGGCGAGGCCCACGTGTCAGAGCTCTGGGGGCTGGAGGGGCGTTCGGAGTGTTGGCGGGAAATGACCGGTGGAGAGAGGAGCGTGAGGTTGGACTAAGCTGCCCGAGGCCATGCGGTGGGAGAGACGCCCCTGAGCCTCCCAGCAGCTCCCCGTCATGGATGCTGCAGAGGGCCCCCGGGACCCAGGCTGGTGCCCACGGGTGCGGGGTCCGAGCCTGGGTCGGGACTGCTGTGTGGCGTTGGTCCTCAGTGTTCAGGGCAGACACTGGAGGGCCGGCCTCTCCCTCCCTGACGCTGACAGCCTCACCCTCTGTCACCCTGCCCTGTCCGCCGCCAGGCCTGCTGGAGTCCCAGCTGAGCCGGCACGACCAGATGCTGAGCGTCCACGACATCCGCCTGGCCGACATGGACCTGCGCTTCCAGGTGCTGGAGACGGCCAGCTACAACGGCGTGCTCATCTGGAAGATCCGCGACTACAAGCGGCGGAAGCAGGAGGCCGTCATGGGCAAGACGCTGTCCCTGTACAGCCAGCCCTTCTACACCGGCTACTTCGGCTACAAGATGTGCGCCCGGGTCTACCTGAACGGGGACGGCATGGGCAAGGGCACGCACCTGTCGCTCTTCTTCGTCATCATGCGCGGCGAGTACGACGCGCTGCTGCCCTGGCCCTTCAAGCAGAAGGTGACGCTCATGCTCATGGACCAGGGCTCCTCGCGGCGCCACCTGGGGGACGCGTTCAAGCCGGACCCCAACAGCAGCAGCTTCAAGAAGCCCACCGGGGAGATGAACATCGCCTCGGGCTGCCCGGTGTTCGTGGCGCAGACTGTGCTGGAGAACGGGACGTACATCAAAGACGACACCATCTTTATCAAAGTCATAGTGGATACCTCGGACCTGCCTGACCCCTGACGGCCGCGGGCGGAGTGAGCAGAAGGCATCTCCTCGGGGTTGGAACCACTGTCTCCACCGGGGCCCTGGCGGAGGCTCGGTCAGGACCTGGTGGAGCAGGAAGCGCAGGAGCGGCTGCGGCCGGCGGAGGAGCCAGCGGGACGCTTTCTATAGACTAGACCTCTTCTCCGGAGAATTCCTGTCCTGCGGCGAGCAGCACTGCGGTCGGAGAAGGTTCCATTTCCATTTTCAAAGGTCTCATTCATCAAGGCGGAAAACATATAGGCTAAGAAAAGAAAACCACGTTTTCTTCCTGAAACTTGAACACACACAGACACACCCACCACATGCATACACGCCTGGGGCTAGCTGGACATGTCAGCATGTTAAGTAAAAGAAGAGTTTATGAAATAATAATGCAGTTCTGATATATTCGTTCTAAACCTCAAGAGTGCAATCTTGTTTCAAATACAGCATATTGTCTATTTTTCAGGCCTCATCTGGTCTCTGTTTTACTAATTTGTTTGTCAGAAGACCCTGAAGTCACCTCGGTCTTTTCTGGAAGTCTCTAAATTCAGAATCATTTTTTAATTTAAAGTTCTAAGATAATGGTTACTGCAGACATTTTATTTTAAAACGTTGATAGACTTATATTTCTTGGAAGAAAATGTAAACTATCCAACACTGGTTATCACTTGTGATAGGAAGAGAATATTCAATCTGTGTTATTTCTCGTTAGAAATGTAAACCTTCAATATCTGTCGTAGTCGATGACACTACTTCAAATTATTACGAAAGGAAATTGCTCATGGATGCTGTGCATCATTTCAGATTTATAATTGTTTTCACCCTAAAATAGGGCATTAGTTGAACTTCGGAGTTCTGAACAAAGTCCTGCAGGCTTTAAATTGTGCCCACGCGTTCCAAGGTCTCGATCGCCGACAGCGCCAGCCCTGGCGTCCAGCACCGGGTGAGCGGGTGGCGTGCTGAAGGCGGCCACGCAGTCCCTCCATTCTGTCATACCGCTGCGTTCTGTCCCGGCCTCCGAAGTGACACCTTTGCGTAGAGGTGGTGGCGCACTGGACCTGTGCCTTACCGTGCGCGCTGCTTCCCGACCCAGGCTCTGTGTGCTCTGATTCTAGGGAGTGACCGTGCGACCAGGCTCGCGGCACTAGCTCTCTCGCCGGCCCAGGCAGCTCCTCACCTGCTGGGGGGCCGGCCCCACCTCGGCTCTGGGCCCCCCTCCCGCTCAGTTACCCCTGATTGTTACAGACCCCAAGTCTCCCGGCCCAAAGGTGAGCCCTCGAGCATTCCAGAGACCGCCGTTCTGGGGCCTGCCAGGCCGACCCCTGGCCTCCGGGACCACTGCCCGCAGGAGGTGGCCTGGGGGCCCTGGGCCTGGCCTGCGCCCGCCCCAACGGCATTTTCTCAACTCACTGTTTACCTTCTCTCAATGGTCCAACTGTGATGAGCAGCCGAGCCCTGCCTCCCTCCGCTATGCAGCACGCTCCACGGGTGCTAACTGACGGGTGCTACACGTGACGGGTGCTTCCCAGGCCCCACCAGCGCGACCCACCGCCTGCGTGCCGCTTCCCCGAAAGCCGCCCCTCGACCCGCCAGCCGCGCTCCGACTGCCTGCCGCCCGGCCCACGCTGCGCGGGCAGCTGGGCCGGGCTGGGCCGTGTGTCTCTGGTGCTGCTGCTGCCTGGGTGTGCCTTCCCGGTGCCCGCTGGAAGCCCCTCCCTCGCACACCGGGTCCGGGCGTCCGAACGGGACCTCTTGGGTTCCGAGCACCTGCCAGGCCCCAGTTAAACGCTCCGTCTCGTCTCCCTCCTCCACGCCCAGGCGCTGGGGGCGAGGCCGCGTCCCCGAGAGGAGGGACTTCCTGCCTGGCCTCCGGCGGCTCCCGGTCAGGGGTTCCCTGCAGGACTCCTGGGACTTCCACCTCACCAACCAGTTTAGAATAAGCACCTTCGGTCCGGCCAAAAAGAAACCCAAGGATGTCCTTTCCCTCCTCCCCGTGGAGAGCTGTTGGCATGGATGGGCTGCTGGGAAGCACCGCCCGGGGGGGCCCCTGGGGGAGCACGGCCCCCACCTCCGAGGGCCCCGAGGACGTGGCTGGGAAGAGGCTGGCATGGCGAGAGCCTCTCCATGGCACTGGGGGTCGGGGGTGGCCCCTGCTGTGTGCCCATCTCCCCTGCGTATGCTGATGGGGCAGCCGCCAGCTGCCAGCCCCTCGTGGCCCCCACTGTCCCGGCAACAAGGAGGGTTCCGGGCTGCGGTGAGGGGTGTGCTCCCTTCACTGGAAGCGCAGACCCCCACTCGGCTTCCCTGCTCCTCGCCGCGGGCAGGCTGCATCGGCCCGGCGTCCCTGCGGGTCGGCCGGCGCAGCCCCTCGCCGGGCCTTTTCTGAGCCTCCCTCCGTGCCGGGGGCCGCGCTGCCGGCAGAGCCTGGGGAGAGCTCTGACAGTCCGGGAGAGGGGCGCTGACGGGCGCAGCTCGGTGCGCACGCACCACCGAGACCTGAGGGCATCGGGCACCCTGACGGCTGCTGCCCGGCCCCCGGGCCCCCCTCCACGCCCCCACGTGGCAACAGCGGGAGCTTTGGGCCCGCAGCGCCTCCTGCCTGGTGACCCCCCGCACCCCTTCCTGCCCCGAGTTCCCATCAGAGCGGAGGCCCCAGGCTTCCCTGACCCCAGGCCCCAGCAGCAGTGCCGCTCTTTCTGGGCGGTGTCGGGTCCCCACGGCCGGCCCAGCAGCCTGTGCCGAGGGGCATCGTCAGCAGAAGAAAGGGGGTCTGGACAGACCCCTAAACAGCGGGTCCCCAGGCGGGTCGCCCCTGGGTCCGGATGTGGGGAGATTGGCAGGACCCCCTTGCACCCCGGGGTCAGGCCCACAGCCCGTCCTGCAGCACAGGGTGAGGCCTCGCTGTCCTGAGGCCGGCACAGCCCTGCCCGGCTCCCCCCCTCTCCCCGGGGCGGGCACTCCAGCCTCACCCCAAAGCGCCCTCTGCTGGGGCTGGACCTGACCCCCTGGGGCTCCAGGCGCCCGTCTGCATGTGTGAGCGCTGGTGCCGGGGCGGGTCTGCCCCCGAAAGCTCCTCAGTCATGACCACGGCTCTGTCTCCCGCCGGCCGGCCTGGTAGTTGTGGTTTCTGTAAAGGGGGAGGCCCAGGCCAGAGGAGGCTAGTGTGGGCAGCTGGCCGGTCACTCCTGTGTCCGGGCAGCGCTGCTGGTCCCCAGCGAGCCGGCCCGATGGGGGAGGCGGGGCCCAGAGGCGTCGTGGGAGCATCATCGCTGCCTGGGGCGCCAAGCTGTGCTTGCGCTTCATTCTCCGCTGCCGCATGTCCATGTCCTGTGCCCTCGCCCAGCGCCGAGGTGGGCGCCCGTCTGCTGCCCCTGCCGCCGCCGCGGACACTCAGAACTCGGTCCCTTAAACAGCCAGCGCGGACGGCGGGCACCGCGGCCCGCCGGGCGGGAGCCTCTGACCGAGGAAGCGGGGAGCCAGCGCAGGGCCGGAGGCTCTGGTCACGTCTTCCTCCCGGCTCTCCAGTTCCCGCGGGACACAGACCAAAGAAGGCACCTCTCACCGACGTCCGCCCGCCTGTCCCAACGCCGTCCGTCCGGGCGCTCGCTGCGAGGCATCCGGCCGCAGTGAGTGGCGACCAGTGGTTCCGTCCGGGTTCCAGCTCTTCTGAGAAACAAGGCCGTGTGAGTGATCGCTCGGCAACACCACGAGTCCGTACCATGCCTGGTTTTTCCATAGCATTATCATGTTTTCCGTTTTGTTCACTGTATCTTGCTGTGGTTTTATTTAGTATTTATTTGTGTTTGGAGGTCTTGCGATGTCTTTGTGTTCCTGATGCTAATAACTGACGTTTGTACGAGGATAGAATGCAAACCTGAGATGCTAACCTGTCATTAGAGGACAATAAACCTGACGAAGGACTCCGTTTCTCCATCGCCCTG
The DNA here is from genome assembly GCA_963693515.1 of Pipistrellus nathusii. Classification (NCBI taxonomy): domain Eukaryota; kingdom Metazoa; phylum Chordata; class Mammalia; order Chiroptera; family Vespertilionidae; genus Pipistrellus; species Pipistrellus nathusii. The sequence goes on from OY882858.1 coordinate 2,498,453, forward strand.
TCTCAGGCGTCGGGAGCGGCCCCCTGGCGTGGCCCTGGGCGGGGCGGGGCTCCTGTGGGACGTGCCCGCCTGTCACACCGGGAACGTCTTCTGAGAACAGGGTTCTGGTGCTCACTTTGCCCCGACGCTGCAGGCTGAGTAGCCTGCGGTCCGCTGGCTGCCCCCTGGCTGTCCATGCCAGTGATGGCTCCGACCTGGAGCCCCGGGCTGGGCCCCGCACCAGCAGCCGAGCTCAGGCCTGTGCCTGGACCAGAGCAAGCAGGCCCCTCCCCTCTGGAGGCCCAGCGGGCCCAGGTCTGGTCCTGCCCCAGTGCCCTCTGAGCTGTGGGAGTCCAGGCCGCTCAGTCTCCTCCTGTCAGGCAGAGGGCAGTGCCCGCCTTCCCTTGAGACCAAGTGGCTGTTAGAAAGCACCCAGCCTGACTCCAGGGGGGTTAGTGTTGTCTCTGCGCCCACGCACCCCACCCCAGCTTGGCGCCCACATAGCCCGTGTCTCGTTTCTCTAGGTGCGTGTGTGTGCGTGTGTGTGTGTGTGTGTGTGTGTGTGTGTACAGGCGTGTGACCCTGCAGGAGGAGCCTGCATCTGCCTCAAGCTCCCCCAAATTGTTGAGTATGGGGGCTGCCCCTGGCCTGGCACTAAGGCCCCTGGAGCCGCCCGCCCCTCCCACCACCTGCTCCTCCAGGGTCCCCGCTGCAGCACGCTCACCCTCCTCCATGTCCCAAGTTGGGCCTCGCCTGGGAGGGGCCATCAGCCTCCACCCCCAGCAGGAAGGGGCCCAGGAACGGAGAGCCCCAGAGGCCACTCCCTCCCAGACCACAGGGCTCACTCTGCCCAGAGGCCACCCCACCAGGAGCTGCTCGGAGAAGGGGCACAGCCCTCCTGGTCCTGTCGAGGGGTCCCAAGCCCACACACCCCCTATGCTCCATCCACCCTCCCGGGCAGCGCCTGAGACCTGGGTCTCACTCAGCCTTGACCACACCAGGATGGAGACTGAGCGACACCTGGTGGCCCGGGCCCACCTGGTGCCACTGCCGTGTCCGGGGGTTTCCCGCCCCCGGCGGAAGCTGGACCCTGTCCTTCTGCCTCCCGGTTGGTTGCCCTGAGGCCCACGGGACAGTCAGCAGCGCGGCCAGGAAGAGGGCCCTGGGCTGAGGGCCCGGGACTGGCCGCAGAGAGCGGCTGTGGGCGCAGCGCATCCTGCCCTCGCTGTGGCTCCCGGCCGCTGACCAGCTCGGGCCTTGGCTTTGGGCCGTGGACTTGGCACTGGTTTTGGGACAGTGGCTCTCCAGGGGAGACAGGTGTGGCCGCTCCGTCAGGGACAGCGGTGGGGGGACAGGTGCGGGGACAGGTGTGGCCGCTCCATCAGGGACAGAGGTGGGGGACAGGTGTGGCCACTCCGTCAGGGACAGCGGTGGGGGACAGGTGTGGCCGCTCCGTCAGGGACAGAGGTGGGGGGACAGGTGTGGGGACAGGTGTGGCTGCTCCATCAGGGACAGAGGTGGGGGGACAGGTGGGGGACAGGTGTGGCCGCTCCATCAGGGACAGCGGTGGGGGACAGCGGTGGGGGACAGCGGTGGGGGGACAGGTGTGGCCGCTCCGTCAGGGACAGAGGTGGGGGACAGGTGTGGCCGCTCCGCCAGGGACAGCGGTGGGGGACAGCGGTGGGGGGACAGGTGTGGCCGCTCCGTCAGGGACAGCGGTGGGGGACAGCGGTGGGGGACAGGTGTGGCCGCTCCGTCAGGGACAGCGGTGGGGGACAGCGGTGGCCGCTCCGCCAGGGACAGCGGGGGGGAAAGAGCTGGGGAATTGACCTGGTCCGATCTGTCCCCGTAGACGGAGAACAGGAAGGAGAGGGCAGGCAGGGGGTTCTGCCTGGGGACCGCGGCCAATAGCAGATCCGCCTCCCCCACCCCCGGGCAGCAGGGCTGTCCCTCACGGGCCCTGATGCCGGGGGAGGGCTGTGATGGCCAATCAGAGGACGGCAACCTGGGCCAGGTGGCTGGTGCAGACCTTGCTGAGCCCCCCGCCCCCCCCCCCGCCCCGCACAGGGCCAGCCAGGCGTGGGCCCAGCCTCCCTCCGTGTGCCCGTGGAGAAGGCTGAGCACACGAAACCAGCACGAGGGCGGTCAAGCCCAGATTGCAAGACAGAGACAGCCAAGCGCCTGGATCCGACGGCCTGAAGCAGCTGCTGGGGCCTGGTTACTGGGAGTAACTCTTTGGGGGCGGCCTTCCCCCACGCCACCCAGGAAGCTGTGCTCGTGTGGATCTGCGGACAGGGCGGAGCGTCCGTGGCCGGCGCGGTCCAGCCAGGTGTCTGTTGCCCACATCTTCGCATCTGGGTCGCTGGGGGGACCCTCCGCAGCCTGGGCAGTGGGGCTGGCGGCCGCCTGGCGTGGGCTCCATGTTGGCCACCTTCCATCGGGCCCTCCCTGCAGCCTCTGCTGCCAAGACCCTGCCTCCACCTCCCTCCACCCTCCACCCTCCACCTGTGCCCCAGCTGCCCGTCTCCATGGGCGGTGACATGCTGCCTCTTCCAGGAAGCCTCCTGTGCCTGCCCAGCTGGTCTCCCTGCCCTCTCTAGACAGCACAGTCTCTCTGGGAGAGGCCTGCCCAGGGCCAGAGTGGGCAGAGTCCAGGTCCCCGGGTCCCCCTGTCCCAGCCCTCGGAGCTCCAGGGGGCCATGTCCTCCACTCCATCCCCCGCCTTGCAGGCCAGGTATTCAGGGGGTGCAGCGCTGGGCCCAGGGCGAAGTGGGTGGTGGGAGGAGGCAGGGCGACAGCAGTTTATTGGGGTACAGTCCCAATCAATAGCACCATCTCCTTCCCAGGGAGAGGTAAGACAAAGGACAAAACAGAGGTGACCCCCAAAGACCCCCCTGTTCCTGGTTGAGGCAGAGGATGGAGCCTCCTGTGAGCCCCTCAAACTCCAGACTGGGCCCCGCCCTCGGTGCTCCCCCACCCCTCCCTGTCCTGCAGGACAAAGTGCAGGGGCGAGTGAGTGCCGTGCCGGCTCCCTCCTTCCTGGAGGCCACCCCGCCCGCCCGCCCCAGAGTGAGTGCCCCGCCCGGCTCCACCCCACGTGTGAGCGAAGGGGGTGAGGCCCAGGCTGCAGGAGAGCCAGGGGCCTGCAGGGAGGAAGGGAGGCGGTCCCTCTCCCACGGGCCTCCATCACCTCCACCTCCACCCACCCATCCCTCCACCCACCCACCCACTCACAGCCTGAGCAGGAAGGCCATCTGTCTCCACATCCACCCGTCCCCACCCATCTCTCCGCCGACGGGCAGCCTAGTACTCGCCACCAGCCGCTGTCACATCCCGGCGGCGTGTGCAATCTGCACCCACCCACTCGCCCACCCACCCACCCACCCCTCCACCCACCCCTCCATCCACCCACTCACCCACCACCCCACTCACCCCACACGCCGTCACCCACAAACCAGCCCCGCCCTCACCCGGTCCACGCAGAGGTGCCGCACGCAGGACCACATTCACCTCTCCGGGGCAGCTTAGTCACCCGCCGACCCACCCCTTCACCCACCCACCCATCCATCTATCCATGTATCCATCCACCCACCCATCCATCCACCCATCCACCCACCCACCCACCCACCCACCCACCCATCCACCCATCCATCCACCCACCCATCCACCCACCCACCCACCCACCCATCCATCCATCCACCCACCCATCCATCCACCCATCCACCCACCCACCCATCCACCCACCCATCCACCCACCCACCCATCCACCCACCCATCCACCCACCCATCCATCCACCCATCCATCCACCCACCCACCCACCCATCCATCTATCCATCCATCCACCCACCCATCCATCCATCCACCCACCCATCCATCCATCCACCCATCCACCCATCCACCCACCCATCCATCCACCCATCCACCCACCCATCCATCCATCCACCCACCCATCCACCCATCTACCCATTCATCCATCCACCCACCCATCCACCCACCCATCCATCCACCCATCTATCCATCCATCCACCCACCCATCCATCCACCCACCCATCCACCCACCCACCCATCCACCCACCCACCCACCCATCCACCCACCCATCCACCCACCCATCCATCCATCCACCCACCCATCCATCCACCCACCCATCCATCCACCCATCCCTCTACCCACCCTCCATCACCGCCTCCCCATCTCCCACCCACATCCACCCTATCAGCAACCACCACCTCCCCCATTCTGGTGTCTGTCCCTCATTCCTGCATTCCCTCCCTCACTGCTTCCGCCCATCACCCTCGTCCATAGCCCTCACCGCCAGCCATCAGGGCCACAGGCAGCACCGCACCAGCCCCACCCACAGCCCGCCCGCTCGCCCGGAGGCAGGAGGCCGGGGGAGGCTGCGGGGAGGCAGGAGGCCCGGGGAGGCCGGAGGCCGGGAGACAGGAGGCAGGAGGCCGGGGGAGGCGGGAGGCCGGGGGAGGCCGGGGGAGGCGGGAGGTCAGGGGAGGTGGGAGGCCGCGGGGCGGACGGACCCCAGTCCCACCAGGCGGGGGAGGAGGTGCTGACCCGCCGCACCGGACGGAGGGGACCCCGAGTCCTGTTTCTCCCCGCACCCGGCCGCTTGGCGGGCGAGCCCTGGCAGTCGGGCCGGCGGGACGGGGGACCCGGGCGGCCGGGGTGAATGTGTAACCGCCCGGTCACGTGGGCCCCGGGGCGAAGTCCGGCCAGACCGGGCGCTGGGCGCGATGGGCGCGATGGGCGCGCTGGGGCTGCTGCTGGGGCTGCGGCTCTGCGGTAAGGGCCCGGCCCGGCCCCGGTGGGCGCTGCGGCCCTCCCGCAGCCCCGCGCCCGGAGCCGGGCCACCCCCGCCCCCGCCCTCCGCCCCGGCCCTGGCCCCCCAGCCCTCCCCCGGCTCCCCTCCCTCCCCGCCCGGTCCCCCCCGCCCCCAGCCCCCCCGCCGCCCCCGGCCCTGCCCCCCCAGCCCCCCCCCGGCTCCCCTCCCTCCCCGCCCGGTCCCCCCGCCCCCAGCCCCCCCGCCGCCCCCGGCCCTGCCCCCCAGCCCTCCCCCCAGCCCTCCCCCCAGCCCCCCCCGCCCCTGGCCCTGCCCCCCCAGCCCTCCCCCAGCCCCCCCCCCAGCCCTCCCCCAGCCCTCCCCCAGCCCCCCCCCGGCTCCCCGCCCTCCCGGCCGGTCCCCCGGCCCCGCACCCGGTCCTGGCCCCGCGGTCCGGGGGGCGCGGGCTCCGCGGATGCGATGGGGCGCCTGGGGCGGGGGCGGGCGGGGGCCCGGGAGGGCGGGCGGCCGCGGGCGCTCAGCCTCCGCCCCCCCAGCGCTGGCCGCGGCCGCCCGCAAAGTCTGGGTCCCCAACACCGACTTCGAGGCGGCGGACAACTGGAGCCGCAACCGCACCCCGTGCGCCGGCGCCGCCGTGGAGTTCCCGGCCGACAAGGTGCGGCCCGACCGGCGGGCCCGGGGCGGGGCGGGGCGGCGGGTCCCGGCCGCTGCTCCTCCCGCCGCAGATGGTGTCCGTCCTGGGTGCGAGGAGCTCACGGCGTCTCCAGCCTGGTGAGGGGCGGGAGGGAGGGAGGGTGGGGAGGGGGAGGGTGGTGAGGGGCGGGAGGGAGGGGAGGGTGGGGAGGGCGCGGGGAGGGGCAGGAGGGTGGGGAGGGGAGGGTGGGGAGGGGCGGGAGGGTGGGGAGGGTGGTGAGGGGCGGGAGGGTGGGGAGGGGGAGGGTGGGGGAGGGGCGGGAGGGTGGGGAGGGTGGGGAGGGGAGGGTGGGGAGGGGAGGGTGGGGGAGGGGAGGGAGGGGTGGGGAGGGCATGGGGAGTGGAGAGGGGATGGGGAGGGGTGGGGCGGGGCATGGGGCGGGGCGGAGGCATGGGGGCGGGGCGGGCGGGGCAGAGGGAGCAGGGGCGGGGCATGGGGCGGGGCTGGGGCATGGGTGGGCGGGGCAGAGGGAGCAGGGGCGGGGCCTGGGGCGGGGCGGGGCCTGGGGCGGGCGGGGCAGAGGGGGCCGGTGGGCTGCTGGGTCCATGCAGCCTCCTTGGAGGCCCGGGGGTGGGGAAGAGTCGGGCTAAGGGACAGGGCGATGGCCCTGGAGTCGCCCCACAGCCCCCCCCCCCCCACACCCCGTAAACGGGTCTCAGGCCTGAGCCTCTCCCTGACTCTCCTGGGGGAGCCTTGCCCGTCCCCTGTCGGATCTTGGAGATTCTGTCCCGCCGCCTCCTGAGCGAGAGGGAAGCAGGGGTGCCGCCCGCTGTGCGCCCCGGGGGGGGGGGGGGTGGAGTTCAAAGCACAAGGAAATCTGTTGGACCTTTGGGGGTTCCTGCATCGGTGGAGGTGTTTGTCCGGCTGGGGTCCGGCCTCTGAGGCCGAGCCACCCACCAAGCCTGTCCTCACCCCCAGGGGCCGGCCGCCCCGGACACGCCGTCCCTCCGCCAGACACTCGGGCACAGACTCTACCCCGGCCAGCGCCAGCCCCGGGCCGCCTTCCCGCATCCTGGTTAATGTTTGTAATGAGTTTTAGAGAGAGAGGAAGGGTGAGGGAGAGACACATCAAAGAGAGACCAACATCAACACCCATCAGCGGCCTCCTGCACACCCTGGTGAGGGGCTAGGTTGTAACCTGGGCCCGGGCCCTGACCGGGGAATCGACCCGTGACCTTCTGGCGCATGAGTTGACACTCAACCACTGGGCAACACGGCTGGGCTGAACGCCAGGTGTTTCCGGAGTGCGCGGCTGCCTGCAGCCAGCCCTGCCCCGAGGCTCCGGCACACGGTGCCTCTTAGCGTGAACGCCCTCCACCTGGCTCCTCCTCCTGCTTTCCACGCCGTCTGTGATAGGGAACATTGAGTTCCGTGTGCTTTGCCTGTGAAAACATGTGGCCCGGGTATTTTGGAAACGGGAGGTCTTTGACCAACATTTAACATCTTTCCTGCTTGCCAGCCTGTTCACGCCCTCTGTTGGCTGTTGTGTCCGTTCTGATGTTTTGTTTTTTTTTTTTTAATATATTTTATTGATTTTTTACAGAGAGGAAGAGAGAGGGATAGAGAGCTAGAAACATCGATCAGCTGCCTCTTGCACACCCCCCATCGGGGATGCACCCTCAACCAAGGCACATGCCCTTGACCGGAATCGAACCCGGGACCTTTCAGTCCGCAGGCCGGCGCTCTATCCACTGGGCCACACCGGTTTCGGCCGTTCTGATGTAAACTTTCCTAGGAACGGACAACATCGTGCTGGAGTGAGGGCTGGGCTCCTTTGGTTTCCCCCAGCGCCTCCCTGGGCGTCCCTCCCCTTGTCCCTGGGTCTCCCCCTCCTCCACCGCATTTCAGCCCCAGCTTTTAAACAACTTAACAACGCCTCTCACCGCCACTTCCCATCCTTCCCCGCTCTGGCCCCTCCGCTCCTCCCCCGCCTGTCCTCAGGGGAGGTCCCGGGGGCAGCAGCTGCTGTCCTTCAGGCCAGGCGTTCTTTATGCTCTCACATTTGAATGCGAGTTTGGATAGGAAATTCTAGATGAAAAGTTCTTTTCCTATCGATACTAATAAGGGGCAATATGCTAATTAGACCGATGACCCTCTGGACGAAGCTGCGGGGCCAGAGGAGCCGGTGCTGGCAGCGGGAAGGAAGGCCTCGCTTGCAGGAACCTCATGCACCAGGCCTCTAGCGACACATCAACATCGTTCCATTGGCTTCTCGAACCCATTGTTGTTGCCAAGAACCTGGTTTCTGAATTTTTTTCTCTCCCCGGGACCTGGCCTTTCTCTCTGGAGCGTCCAGGATGCCCTCTGTGTCTCCGGGCTCAGCCGCTGCCCCGTGTCAGGCTGCGACTCCCCTTAGTTCCCACGGGCTCTCCATGAGGCCTCTCTGGCGGGTTTCTTTCTTCAAATCTGGAAAATTCCCTTCCTGTTTCTTCGAATAGCCTCTCTTCCCGACACCTGGCATCTGAACTTTGACACTTTGATCTGGATCCTCCCCCGTCTCTCCCCAAAGTTGAAGGGGAGTCCGCGGGGAGGGCCTGTAGGCAGGGCGGTACCCCGAGTGGGAGCCTGTGCTGACTGGGGCCAGGTTCTCTCCTTGCTGTCTTCTGGAAAGTTCCTTGGCCTCAGTCGCACGGAGACTCACGCTCAGCTCCCCAGTGTGCTCGCCTGGCCCGTATCACGGTGTCCGGTTTGTGCTTTCCCCTCTGGCTCTTCACAAAGTGAAGACACCGCCTGCCCAGCTCAGCCTGCCCGGGGCGGGGGCGGGGGCTGCACCCTCAGGTGTGGAGGTAGTTGGCCTGGGACCCCCCCCCCAGGGGTCAGTTTCCCGTGGGAGCCCGGGAACAGCTGGAGAGCACGCCCTGCCCGGCCAGCTGGGATGGAGGCTGGGCCCTGAGCGGCAGCCCCACCCAGGAGAGTGGACAGGAGGGTGGGCAGGGGCAGGGGCGGGGCAGGGCAGGGGCCTGGGCTCCGGAGGGGGAGGGGCCGGTCAGTCCTTGGGTTCCTGGCCTTCCCGCCGCCTTGGTGTTTCCTCTGGCCCTGAAGCCTGGGCCGGTGAAGCGGCTGCCAGGTGGAGCCAGGGGGACTCGGAGGCCTCCCCTGGCCCTTCCCTCCCTCCCTCCCAGGGTCCAGGGGGCCTTTGAACTCCCAGCACGTGGGTCTCGGACCCGTGAGCCTTTGGCTTGTCCGTACAGCTCCTCAGGGCGACGGGCGCGGCAGGGCCCTGGCTAATGTCACCCCAAACTCCGCGCTCCCCAGGTCCCAGGGAAGCTGGGCTCCTGGGCGGCCCTGCGCCCTCGGGCACCTGGGACTCAGCCTGGACGGGGAGCCCCTGGCCTGCCCCCGGCCCTCCTCTGGGCCTTGGACACGGGGCAGGGGGCGCCCACAAGGGTCCTCCCTCCTGCGCTTCTTGCAGCTCCTGCCTCTGGACGGGGAGCTCGTCCTGGCCTCGGGGGCGGGATTCAGCGCCGCGGCCCCTGGCTCGGACCCGGACTGCGGCTCGGGTGAGGCCGCAGAGGGAGCGGGGGTCTGATGGGCGGTCTGGCTGGGGCCTCGGGGCTGACGGGGCGCCCCCGCGCACCTCCGGCCTCGCCTCCGCAGGCCCCGCGCGCTTCCGGGACCCGGACCGCTTCTCGTGGCTGGACCCGCGCCTGTGGCGCGCGGCGGACGCGGCGCGCGGCCTCTTCCCGCTGGACGCGGAGCGCGTGCCCTGCCGCCACGACGCCGTGGTCTTCCCCGCGGCCGCCTTCCGCGTGGGGCTGGGCCCCGGCGCCCTGCGCGTGGCCAGCGTCCAGGCTCTGGGCCAGGTGAGCGCCGGGGCGGGCGGGGCTCCCGGGCCGCTCCGCGCTCAGCCGCTGGGACCGCCCGCAGGAGTTCACGCGCGACGAGGACCTGGCCGCCTTCCTGGCGTCCCGCGCCGGCCGCCTGCGCTTCCACGGGCCCGGCGCGCTGAGCGTGCGCCCCGGGGCCTGCGCCGCCCCGTCCGGCTGCGTCTGCGGCAACGAGGAGGTGAGGGGAGGGGAGAGGGGAGGGGAAGGGAGAGGAGGGGAAGGGAGGGGAAGGGAGAGGAGGGGAGGGGAGGGGAAGGGAGAGGAGGGGAGGGGAAGGGAGGGGAGAGGAAATGAGGGGAGGGGAGGGGAGGAGAGGAGGGGAGGGGAGGGGAGAGGAGGGGAGGGGAAGGGAGAGGAGGGGAGGGGAAGGGAGAGGAGGGGAGAGGAAGGGAGGGGAGGGGAAGGGAGAGGAGGGGAGAGGAGGGGAGGGGAGGGGAGGGGAGGGGGGAGGGGAGGGGAGGGGAGGGGAGGGCGGGAGGGGAGGGGAGAAGGGGAGGGGAGGGCAGGGCAGGGCAGGGCAGGGCAGGGCAGGGCGGCGGGCGGAGGTCCGGAGGGCGGAGGGGAGGCGCCGGGGCGGGCCCGGACCCCCGCCCGCGCTGAGCCGGCCTCCCCGCAGGTGCAGGCGCAGGTGTGCGCGGCGCTGCTCGGGCCGGCGGGCGGCCGCTGCCCCCGGGCGGCCTGCCAGGACGCGCTGCGGCCCGCGGGCCAGTGCTGCGGCCTCTGCGGTGAGCGCGCCCTGCGGCGGGGGGGGGGCGGGGGGCGGCGGGCGGGGGCCCGCGAGCCTGACCCTCCCCCGGCGCAGGCGCCGTCGTGTCGCTGACCCACGGGCCTGCCTTCGACCTGGCGCGGTACCGGGCGCGGCTGCTGCGCGACTTCCTGACCCTGGTAATGGCCCCCCCTCCCCTGGGGCCCGGGCCGCTGCGCCTCCTGGGGCGCCTTTTGCCCCCGCCCCCCCCCGCCCCCGCGGCCCGGGGCGCAGCTCCCGGGCCAACCCGCGCCCCCCCCAGCCCCAGTTCCAGGCGCTGCAGGCGGCCGTGTCCAAGGTGCCGCGCCCGCCGCCTTCCCGCGAGGCCCGGGGCGCGGCGGCGGGCGCGGAGGCGGACGCGGAGATCCAGGTGGTGCTGGCGGAGCGCGGGCCCCCGGCGGGCGCCGCGGGGCGGCTGGCGCGGGCCCTCGTGGCGGACGCGGCGGAGCACGGTGAGCGCGGCCGCCCGCCCGCCCCGCGCCCGCCCTTCCCCGCCCCGGGCTGAGCGGCTCTCCGCAGGGGAGGCCCTCGGGATCCTGGCGGCCACCTTCCGGGAGTCGGGCGCGCCCGTCGAGGACGGTTTGCAGCAGCCGGGGTCGCGCGTGGGGCTCGCGAGCGGCTTGGCAGCCGCGCTGTTCCTGCTGCTGCTGCTGCTGCCGGCGGGGGCGCTGTGGCTGCACCGCGCGGGGCGGCTCAGGTACCGGGGGCGGGGCTAAGGTACCAGGGGGCGGGGCTCAGGTACCGGGGGGCGGGGCGGGGCTCAGGTCCCGGGGCTCGGGGGCGGGGCTGAGGTACGGGGGCGTGGCGGGGGCGGGGCTCGGCTATTGGGGGCGGGAGGGGTGAGAGGGTCGAGGAACGCGGCGCTCAAGAGCTCGCACCTGCAGGTGGAGGCGGCGCGAGGAGACGCCGCTGGGCTTCCCCAACCCGGTGTTCGACGTGGCCGGCTCCGTGGAGCAGGTGCGCGGCCGGGCCGGGGGTGGGGGCGGAGGTGGGCCTCCCCGGGGCCGGCTCCACGCCGACGCCCTGACTGCGCCCCCGCAGCCCCCGGTACCTGCCCCGAAGGCGGCCGAGAGCGCCAGCCAGAGCTGCTTCGTCAACCCGCTCTTCAATGAGACCCCGACGGACACGGACGCCTGAGGGCGGGCAGCGTGACCCGCCACCCTCCTCCCGCCCTGCGCCCCTGGCCCGCCCTGCGCCTGGCCCCTGGCCGGTGTGTGTGCGGGTCTCAGCCTGGGGGGCCAATAAAGGGGTTTCTTTCCTGCACCCGCCTCCGCCCGCATCCCTGCGTCCCCGCCAGGCGGAGGGAGGGAGGCCCGGCGCCCCCGGGGTGGTCCTCGGAGCCCCCCACAGGCAGCCTGGCACTGCCCAGGCAGCAGCCCACCTGCAGGCCGAGGCAGCCTGTCAGCTGAGGGGCACCCAGAAGTAGGCACGTTTGCCCTGTGCCAAGGCCCTGGGGAGGGGAGGCGGGTGAGCGGCAGGGGCCATTGGAGACCCAGTCCTGCCCAGCGGCTGTGCAGGGCCAGGCGGGGAGCGGTGGGGTGGGTGTCGCTGCCAGGCTAGGCCTTGTCCTCTCACTCAGGGCCGCTCTGCAGACACCTGCCCAGAGCAGAGCAGCCACGCGCTGCCTGGTGTGTACATGGGACACCAAGGGCCCAGCACCTGGTCCACACACACCACCTGCCGTGCCTGGCACAGGGTTGAGGCTGTGCCCGCTCCCCGCTGCCAGCAGGGGCTGGGCCACGATGGCACTGCCTTCAACGTGAGCTCCCTGCTTCCTGCTGCAACACCGTCACTAATCCTTTAAATGGCGGAACTCGTGCCTGTGCCCTGACTGCCTGTGGCAGACACCACACCAGGGCCAAGATCTAACCCAACCCTAACCCTACCTCTACCTCTACCCCTACCCCAGGTCCAACCCAAACTCTACCCCTAACCCAGGTCCAACCTTAACCCTAACCCAGTCTAACCATAAACCTAACCTAGGTTCTACTCTAACCCTAACTATCCCTTACCCAGGTCAAACCCTAACCCTAGTCCAAGTACATTCCTAATCCTAACCCTAATCCAAACCCTAACTCTAATACAACCCAGGTCCAACCCTGACTGAACTAAGGTCCATCTAGAACCATATTCCTAACTCTAAATCTAACCAACTGTACCACTGACCCAGGTCCAACCCTGTCCCTAACCCTAACCCTAACTCCAACCTTACTCTTACTACCAGGTCCAACCCTACTGTATCCCTAACACAGCTCCCACCCTAACACTAACCCCAACAGAGTTCCAACCGTAACCATATCCCTAACCCTAACCCAGGTCCAACCCTTACTTCGATTCCTAACCCTGGCCACAACCCTAACCCAGGTCCACTCCTAACCCTGACACCCAGATCGAACCCTCACCCTCACCCTCACCCTCCTGGCAGGGCTCACTCCCAGCTGCTTGCACCAGGCTGGGAGGACTGCAGCCTGCTCCCAGGAGGGCAGGGCCATGTGACTGACTGCCCAGACGTGGGAGCCGATGGTGTGAAGCCCGTGGGCAGAACTGCAGCCAGAGCTCCTACAGCTTCTCCCGGTCCTTCCCGCTGTGACCCAGACCCCACGGCGCTCTGGCCTGGGTGCCGACACACCGGAGGGTGCCTCTCGAGGGACAAGACCGAGCTCTAGGCTGCGCTGCTGGCTGGCCTGGCATCACCTCTGGCAGCTCCTGTCACCGAACTCCCGGGGGCTCCGCAGGGCACCCCCCAACCTGGGGAAACGGACCTTCCAGGGCCAGAGCCCACGTGGTCACCGCCCCAGCATCGAGGGGCCAGGCTCTGCTGCCCTGGGCCGACCTGCCCGGCACAGCTCCCCCAGGAGGTACTGGCAGGTGAGGTCCCTTCCGGCCAGCCCTGCCCCCCGCACGGGAGTGACAGGGGCGCTTTCCCAGCACCCGGCACCTGGGGGCGCCCCGACACTCAGACGAATGGGGGAACTTTAAAACTGCCATCTTCTGCTTTATTGACAGATAAATTGTTCAAAATGTCCTCACGGTGATTCAATAATTACAAAGACTCCAACTTACATTACAAAAGTAAAAACCAGAACCCCAGCAGGTGCCAGCCCAGCACAGGCCCGGGGGTGGGGGTGGGGGCGTGGTGGGCAGCCACTGGGGCCGCGCACTGTGCCGCCCAGGAAGTGCTCGCCTTCAGCACCCCGGGGCAGCGAGCAGCCGTCTGGCGAGACACGCTGAGCGCTGGCCAGGGCTCGGCCTCTCCGGCGGCCTCAGACCTGGCTCCTCACGCCACGCAGGGAGCTGAGCGTGAAAGGCTGGGGGGCGATGTGCAGGGTGCCCGGCCTCTGAGGGCCCTCGGTGCTGCCGGCTCCGTGCGGACCGGGCAGGGCCTGGCGGCACCAGGGCAGCCGCCCGCGGAGGCGGAGCTGGGAAGCGAGGGAAGCAGCACAGCCGACTTCACAGTAGTAGGTACTGGTGACGTGTGGTTGTGACCGGGAGGGTCGCGCACAGGCCTGTGCCAAGCTCCAAGGTCAGCAGGACTTCCGCAGCGGACGAGGCACGGCTAGTGAACGGCACCGGCCGGCCCTGCTCCTGTCCTCGGGACCGGACACTGGACGGCTTCCTGCCTCCTCCCCCAGGGCGGCTCCGGGGAGGAGCAGGTGGTCCGGCCGAGCGGCTGCCTCCTGAGCAGAGCGCCAGCGTGGGGTCTGAGCGGCCGTGCGGGCCGGCGCCTTCCCATCCACCGGTGCGGACGAAGGGTCAGGCGCGGCTGAGGGCGTGGCGTGAACAATCACGTTACAATAGTTTCTGTGTCTCATCTACACGTCATTCCGTTTCCGCGGACAACACTAGGTCAGCTCGGTCTTGGCACTGGCGCTGGAGCCACGTGGCTCCGGGGCCGGTGGCGACGAGGTGGTGGCCAGTGGCTTCAGGCGTCGTAGGCCGGCGGCTCGGGGCCCTCCAGGGGGAGCTGGCTCCTGTGGGGGGAGGTGGGGCTCGGCGGGCCGCTGGGGTTAGAGCTGTTGGAAGGAGTCGAGTGTTTGGTGGAATCGGAATCCGGCTGTTGACACAAAGGGACAAGGTGAGAGGCATCGCCAGGTCTGTGCAGCGGGGGCCGGCCCGATGGGATCAGGGGGGCCCGGCCCGATGGGGTCTGTGCAGTGGGTCCGGCGATGGGGTCAGGAAGGCCCGGCCCGATGGGGTCTGTGCAGCGGGTCCGGCCCGATAGGGTCAGGGGGGCCCGGCCCGATGGGGTTTATGCAACAGGGGGCCGGCCTGATGGGGCTCATGGGGGCGGGGTGGCACCTGCCCTCTCCTTTCCTTGATGAGCACAGGCTGGACCTAATCTCTCGCGAGCTCAGGCCCACGCCCGGCCCACAGCGACAGCAATGAGGCTGCAAGGGGTGCGCCAGGGTGACACTGCGGCCGGTCCAGTCCCAGACGCCCCTATTTCGTGCTGAACGCACCGGGAAGAGGCCTTTCCTCCGGGCGGAGGGGCTTCCTCTCCCCAAGGTGAAGGCGCCAGCCAGAGCACCGAGACGGGAGAGAGGGCGCCGGGGGAGAGGGAGAGGTGCTGCCTGCCCCAGGGGCCCGGTCTGGGCACAGCAAACACGAGCGCACGCCATGAGCACCGTGCTCCTCCACCGCACGGCAACCGAGTCAGGAATTGGAAAACATTCATTTACAACAGCTTCCGGGGACAAAGGGGCTCGGTCACTTCACGGGAAACCAGAAAACGCGGCTGCGAGACAGGGCGGTGAGGAGGGCCTCCCGCGGCTGCGGCCGCGGCCGGAGACTAAATGTTAAAACAGCAACTCCCTCGAGTGCTACAGACTGTTCAATCCCCACGGGTTCCACTGGCCTTCTCCCCGAAATGGGAAAGCCAATTCTCACGTTCCTGAGGCCCCGAATAGTCAAACCAGACTGAACAAGAAAAGGCTGGAGAACTCTCTTCCCAGACTCACTGTCTCAAAAGCAACGAATCACAACGGGTGTGTGGTCATGTGGGCCAGGAGCAGCCGAGAGTCCAGACACAGACCTCACCAGCGTCAGGGAGAAGAGCAGCTGCTTCCACACTCGCAGTGCCCAGGAATGAAGCTGGCCTCCGCCTCCTGCTGCCAGGGACGCGTGAGCCGCGGGGAAGGCGTGTGAGCGCCGGAGGGGGGGGACTCACATGTGAGTGCCGGGGGGGGGATGCGTGTGAGCCCCGGGGAAGGCGTGTGAGCGCCAGAGGGGGGGGACACGCATGTGAGCACCGGGGGGGGGATGCATGTGAGCACGGGGGGACACACACATGTGTGAGTGCCGGGGGAGATGTGTGTGAGCGCCGGAGGGGGGGGGGACACGCATGTGAGTGCCGGAAGGGGATACGTATGAGCGCGGGGAGCGGGGTGAGCGCCTGGGGGGATGCGTGTGAGCGCCGGGGAAGGTGTGTGAGCGCCGGAGGGGAGGGACATGCATGTGAGCGCTGGGGGGATGCGTGTGAGCGCCCAGGGGGGATGCGTGTGAGCACGGGGGGGGGACACACATGCGTGTGAGTGCCGGGGGGTATGTGTGTGAGCGCCGGGGGGGGGAAACATGCGTGAGCGCCGGAGGGGAACATGCGTGAGTGCCGGGGGGGTGCGTGTGAGCGCCGGGGGATGCATGTGAGCACCGGGGGGAACACGTGTGTGAGCGCCAGGGGAGGGAACACGCGTGTGAGTGCCGGGGGAACACGTGTGAGTGCCGGGGGGGGTGCGTGTGAGCGCCGGGGGATGCATGCGCTGACACAGGCCAACCCACAACACCAAGGAGAAACGGTGTATGCTCAGGGCCACGGGCTGGCAGGGGTTCTTAGCTATGACAGCGAAAGCAAAAGCACAGAAGAAACTGGTCTTCACCAAAACTGGAAACTCGGGCATGACTAAGAGGGTGAGCCACGCACAGGACAGGGGAACATCTCAAGCCGCACACTGAGGGGCCAGGTGTCCGGAATATAAACCACCCACAGCCCAACGACAGACAGACCAGCTGCCGTGGAGAACGGAAGGACTGAAGACGTTGCTCCAGAGCAAACGGCCGACACCAGGCCCCCCGGGAAACGCGCGCACGGTTACCCTGCTGGCATGGCCGAGGGAGGGAGGCCAGGCGGCCTGCATAAGGGGCAGAGCTCTGCACACGTGCCCTGCGGCTGGAAGGGAAACGGGGCGGCGGCTATTGCCCCCGTCCTCACGTGACCCAGCATTCCACGCCTGGGAACGAGGACAGCACTCACACGAGCACATGCTCATACGTGTTCACAGCAGCCGGAGGGGAACACCCCGACGTAGCCACCCGTGGCCAAGGACACCTGCGTGCGCCTCACCCTGTGGGATCTCGCGCCTCAAAGGAGCAGCCTGCAGACCCTCAGGCGGCAGCACGAAGACCGGACAGGTGATGCTGAGGGAAGCAGGCACGACAGCTGCTGTGACCCGACATGCCACGCCCAGAACGGGCCAGCCCCAGAGGTGGAGGCCACGGCCGGGCCAGGTGGGGCGGGGAGAGGTGATGGGAAGGTCTGAGCTGGTCAGAGCTCGGCTACACAGCTCTGCGAACCTACTCAGCAGCCACCAAAAGCTCCTTTAAAGCGACTCCTTCCTGCGATTTCACTTAAAAGAACTACCAGGTCCGAGCAGGACAAACGGGCTGTGCCACGGAGGGCACCATGTCTGTGAGCCTGTGCCAGCGCCCGACGCGACGGAGACACCCACCAGGAGCTCCAGAGAACTCTGGCCGGCACGTGGGGAGCAGGACTGGCCCAGCAGGAGGCGCAGACGGCGGGCAGCCTGGGGCCATGGCCCGCCGGCCTGCACCAGAGGGGGTGCGGGAGGACGCCGGACATTGAGGGCGCAGGGCAGGCTCCCCGTGGATCAGTGCAGGTAAAGGGCTCCATATGCACAACCTGCCCATCCACTCGGCACGTGCACCCTGAACTCTGACCTCGAGGCCAAAGGGGAGAGCCACGAGGAAGGCTCTCCAAGAGCAGGCGCGGCCTGAGTCAGGACAGCTCAGCGGGAGAGAGCGGAGGCTGCTCTTCCTTCTGTGGGCGGTGACGCAGCTTCCCGCCCCCCCCCCCCCCCCCCGAAACGACCCCCGGGCTGTGGGGCTGCCCAAGGGGAGAGAAGCCTGTTGCAGAGGACGGCCGTGTGGGGCTCGGTTCTGCTCCGCGTGGGCGTGCCTCACCTCCTTGTCAAAGTCCTGGTCGGGATCGGACATGCTCCTCAGAGGTGCTGCCACGCCGGGCTCGGACCCACCTGGGGCACAAGGAGGTGTCACCTCAGGGAAAGGGCCCAGCCCCAGCCGCCCCGGGCACCCCGTACCTGTCGTTGGCCACGAGACGTAGGGCTTGCTCTTGGGCGGAGGCTGCCGGGCCAGGCTGGGGGGCGGGGGGCCGGGCCTCTCCTCCTGGGCCGGGGGCACGGCGCTCTGGGGAGAAAGCACAGTGAGCATGGTGGTCACTGAGCACTGGGCCGGCCCGAGGAGGGAAACGGGAAGGCTCGCAGGGACGTCAGCTAAGGCCGCGCTGGCTCCGACAGGAAGCCGTCTTTTTAGAGCGAAGGGGAAGCGTTACTGTCGCACCGAGGTGCTATATGGAAACCACTGTGACAGCTGGTTCCGTCTGAAACACGGACAGTCACCGAGCAAATCCAGGGCCCGGCCAGGACTGCAGCGGAAGGCGCGCCTAGCGCTCTGGGCTGCTGGGAGCGCAGAGGGAAGGCAGGCGGCAGGCGGAGCCCTGCGGCAGGCGGGACGGAGCACGCCCGGGAGGCACTCACCAGCGGCAGGTCCATGAGCACCTGCATGCCGTCGCCCGGGCCCATGTGGGCCACGTGGTTGAAGTTGGTCGGGTTGGAGATCATCTTGGACCTCAGCTCTGGGTCTCTAAGCATCTCCCTGGGGAGAGGGAATTTGGGATTCACAACCGTGAGCAGTCCTCGGGCTCGCCCTGGCCGCCCCCGGCGAGGCTGCCCACGACAGGCCGGGCCCCTCACCGCCGCTGCTGCAGCCGCTCCTCCTCCGGCACCTTAAAGACGAACCGCCTCTTGCTCCGGGTCCGCAGCATCTGCTTCCGACTATTGTCCGAGGTGTCGGGCACATTGAGCACGGTTCCTGCAGAGGGAGGGTGACCGCGGTCACGGTGGCCCCAGACCGCGGCAGGACGGGGCGGGACGGGGACAGGACGGGGACAGGAGGGTGGGACGGGGGGCAGGACAGGGAGACGGGACAGGGGGGACAGGAGAGGGGCAGGACGGGGACGGGGGGCAGGACGGGGACAGGAGGGTGGGACAGGGGGGACAGGAGAGGGGCAGGACGGGAGGATGGCACGGATGGGGACAGGGGGGGCGGGGACAGGGGGGCAGGATAGGGGGCAGCACAGGGGGACGGCGGTCACAGAAGGAGGCTCCCTCACCAGAGAACTTGCTCTTGAAGTAGATGAGGCGGGGGGGCTCGCAGTGGAGCAGGTTGAGGGTGCCCTCCGTGTTCAGTGGTCTGATCTGTGGGAACAAGAGGGTCAGCAGCTGCACACACAGCAGGGGAGCCACCCATGCCGTCCCCTCCACCCGGCCTCACCCTCCGCAGGCCGATGGTCTGCACCCACTCCATGGTGCACACGTCGAAGACGTCCACGCCGTACTCGCTGTACACCGTGACGTGCGAGGGGCTGCAGCCTGCGCGGACAGAGAGCGCGGTGAGGAGCGGCGCGGCCCAGACACCCCCGGCCTCCGAGAGGTGCGGAGGGCCAGGCGGCCTGCCCAGGTGGAGAGGCCGGCCACGGCCCCTGACCACGCCCTGCAGAGCCAGGTGTGCGTGGTCACCGCGCTCCGACTGAGGAGCGGGGGAAGCGGCAGCACGAACGCAGAGCTCCGGCCAGCGTCCTCGCGGCCCTCAGAGCTGACACGCCGGGTCAGGGAGGCCGATGGCCTGCCCACAGCAAGCCCCTTTGGGGAGCTGGGCTCTGGGTCAGCGTTCACAGGAGCCACTGCTGGCGCCGGGGACGAGCTGGCCATGCACAGCCCGGCCACAGGGGCTTGTGCAGCGCTGGTCCCAGTCCCCGGGGGCGGCATCCCTCTGCCCTCTGCTCTGACTCCGAACTACGTCCCCGCAACGGCCCTTTCCCTGCTCCCGCTGAGCCACCTGTCGTCCCAAAGGCATGAGCAAGGCCTGTGGGTGCGAAGTGTCGGGGCTTCCAGGCAGCGGTGTCTGTCGCTCCTCAAGCTGAACACTGCCCGTCAGGTGGGCGGCCTCACCCAGGGGCGGGCAGGCAGGCCCGGCGCCCGGCTCCCGCTCAGCCTCACGGGCGCTGCTGACAGCAGGGGCTTTCGGCTGCTGCGGCTCCGAGTGGGCGGCACGACCACTTTCTCGACCCCACGGAGTCAGCTGGGTCACCGCAGGCAGGAGGCCGGGCAGAGGACTGTCCCGCCTGGCTCCTGGCCGCCCCTCCCTGACCCTGTGGGCTCCCCGCAGGAGCCAGTTCTGTGTGGGACGAGGCGTGGCACCGAGGTGTCCGGCCAACAACGTGACCTCACATCCATCTCAACGGGCAAAGCACGGCTGTGGTCTGACCGGCTGCGCGTGCTTCCGCGTCCCCTCCCCTGGCCAGCCCGCAGCCGGATCGGCACGCCTCAGGCCGGGAGGCTGAGTGGACAGGGCTAGTGCTCCAGCCCCACCTGACTGCGCGCCTGCGCTGTGCAGAGGGAGGAGACAGACCACGAGGCGGAGCAGAACCGAGCGCCAGGCTCAGCGTGGCCACCGCGGCAAGGCACCAGGTCTGGGCTGGGTCCTTCCTCCTTTCCTAGCGGCCAGCCCGCTGAGCGGGCCCTGTGGTTCTGAGGCTGCTCCTCGGGGCGGTTTCGCGGACATGAGGATGGCAGGGAGTGGGCAGGCGTGGCAGCAGAGGTTTGGCTGCTGTGCTGCCCCAGGCTGGCCAAGGGCCAAGGAGTCAGACACACATGTGAGCCCCCGGAGCCAACGGAAGCAGCACACCCCACAGCCTGGCTCCTGGTCCAACACTCCCAGTTCTCTGCCAGCAACGAGGTGGACAAAGGCTGTACTTGCAGGCAACTGAGGAAAAACAGGCCCGCCTGCCCCCGACCTGTAACCCCACTTCTGCTGCCCGAACTGAAGCAAAACCGAACGTGCCGACAGGCGTGAAGAGCAGCGACAGGGATAGGCAACAGAAAACATATACATACTACAGGCGACAGGCACCGCAGGCCACATGAGCTCCTGCGTGCGCGACCGCCGGCCTTGTGGGTCCACGTACAGCCCCATGTGGCTGAAGCAAAGCAGGTACTCCTCACTCTGGAGCTCCACAGCACACAGGGCGTCAAAAGGCTGCTGCGCGAGGAACGCAAGCGAGGGGTCCTGGGCACTGACCAGCGGCAGCGCCTGCCCGTCCCCCTGCAGGCTCAGCAGGGAGAACCCCGAGGGGTAGCCCACACAGAGCTTGTCGGAGAGCACGGCCATGCACTGCACGCTGCCCGGGGCCGCGAGCTCCGCCACCTTCCTGTGGAAAGGCCGGCTGCGCTGGGCCTCGTAGCACAGCACCAGCCGCTTCACCGCCACCAGCAGCCAGGTGGCCGCGCCCTTCCTCAGCGTCGCCGTGGCCAGGAGCTGGCAGCCCTTCGTCTCCGGGAGCTTGACGTCCACGCTGCTCTCTGTGCCGTCGAAGGCGGACCACGGGCAGAGGTGGACGTGGTGGTTCCGGCCACACAGGAGCGCGGCCACCCGCTCCTTGGGGGCGAGCGCAATCTGGTAGACCTTCTTGTAGTCAGCGACGCGGACGATCACTGCGGGAGGGCGGGTGTGAGCCGAGGCGGGGACCGGGGCCCACCCTGCTCCCGGCGCCGGCTCAGCACCCTCCACCCGTCGCAGACGCCCGGGCCCGACGCAGAGGGGTCTGGCTGTGGCCTTTCCTCCCGTTACAAAGTCTCACGGGAGCAATGGACCCAGCCAGTGACATCGTCTCAACGCGCACGAGTCCCCACGCCTGACGCTGCTGCACTAACCGCGGGCCTGACGCACAGCGGACACGGCCGCCACTCACCGTCACGGGTCACCTCGATGACGTACAGCCCTTCTTCCAAGCCGACCACGATCCTATCGCTGTCTGTGGGCAGAGGGCGAGAACAGAAGGCGCGTCAGCTGCGGGCTTGCTGGCCCCCCGGCCACGGGGGCGAGGAGCTCTACCCCGAACGCCGGTGAGGCCAGCCGCTGTGCCCGGGGACGGCCGGGAGGCGCACGCACCCAGCACGGCGGCCGCCAGCACGGCCTTGACGAGCGGCAGCGAGCTGTCGTAGGCCTCCTGCGGGACGTGCACCACCTGGTTGCGCAGGCGGTTCTTCTGCAGGATGGACTGCAGGCCTTCCAGAATCCCAACCCACTTCCGCTTCTCGTTCTCGTTCTCTGTCAGAATGAGCAGTGAGCTGGTCTTAGAAGGTGAACCTAAGAGCGAGGCCGTCACCTTCAGGACAGAAAAGAGAACAGAAGAGCCGTGAGCCGGCAGCACAGCACCGACGCCGCCTGCACGGCCGCCGGCCCGCGGAAGGGCAGGGTTAAAGGTCGGCCGGCCCCTGCTCCGAGGCCCTCTGTGCTGTCCCGGGACAGAGAGGAAACACGCATCGCACTGACGGCCCCCCGAGCGCGTGCACACAGACAGCTCTCGGCCGGGCCCGGCACAGGTCGCGCGGCTGCAGAAGAACCAGTTTAGTGCAGTGGCGGCAACTCTTTGCGTTGCATAAGGAGGGGCTTTCTGAACAGTGATGAGCTCAACACAACTCCAGGGGAGGCCTCGCCTCCCTAGCTCAGTGGAGGGACCGCCACCCCCCACCCCCTCCCCGCTGTGAATGCTGCTCCTGTGTCCAGCTCCTGACAGCAGGCCTGAGAGGGGAGGGGAGGGAGGCCCCCCTGGACATGCTGGGACAGAGCACGGACACGAGGAGAGGAGAGGAAGGGAGGGGAGGGGAGGGAGGCGGCAGTGAGGGCAGAGGCGGGGAGCCGGGCCTCTCCCACCGGCTCGGGTCCCTCCGACGGCAGTGAGCGCTCAGAGGGTTTCACCGTAACCACGTGACTTGTCCGCGATCAGTGAATCCTCTAAGGGCTGGAAGAGAACCGTACCCTGAAGATACACGGAATGTCTCGACGGGACGCGTGAATGACGTCGGAGGCCAGGACGGAGCTCACCGAGAACTCTTCATCCCTGCAAGAAACGGGATGCTGAGCGCGGGGGACGCCAGGCCTGTGCAGGCCGGACAGAGGCGCTTTCGCGACGACTTCCTCCAACGGGCGGGCCCTGGCCTTGGCCAGGGTAAAGCGCTTCCCCTGCCAGGCCGCCAGTGCAGGGGGTTCGAGAAGCCCCTCCTCTTCCTCCCCACCTCCTTCCCCGCCTCCCCTCCCTGAGCCACTGGCTCTCTAGTCCTTCGGCCGCTTGGGGAGGACAAACCACCTGCCCGCCGGCCGGGACACGGCTGTGATCAGGCCGCCAATGAAGGAGCTAAAACGAGCCGATACCTGGCAGCCCACGTCCATACTCTGCACCGGCGCGGCGCCCGCGGCCTCTGCCTCGCGGGCCAGGGCGCATGAGGGGCAGCAGGGTCCCCAGGGCTTTCCAAAACCAGGTCCCAGTGTCCACCACCCCATGCACTGGCCATGCCCTGCGACGGGGGAGGGGAGGCACCGCTGTGGGGGTGACTGACATGGCTCTCCTCATGGCACCCCACGGCACGCCTTCCCCCAGAACCAATGTGGCGACTAGCTGGAGGCTGGGCCCCAGCATGTCCCTGTTTGCATTTGCCATCCTCTGTGGCACTGGGGCGGGTGACCGGACACACCAGGCCATGCCCAGCATGCCCACCTTCCCAACCACCCTCTCACTTCCGGGCCAGGTGGTGCCATCGCACCCATGGGAAGCGGAAGAGAAGCCATGAGGGGGATGCTCGCTGCTCTCAGTGCCCGGTGCCAGAGGCAGGCGACGGGCATGAAGAGGTCAGAGGTGCCGCCACCCAGCAAGCCTTGGGGCACACAGCCCGGCTCCAGGCTGCTGTCGCCAAGGGACCCGCCAGCACAGACAGACCCTGAGGACACCGGCCGCGCCGGCGTTCCCTGCTTGCTCTCAGCGTGCCGTGTTCTTACGTTAAATGCTCACTGAGCAGCTTCTAACCAGCCCTAAGCCAGGACGTTCCCGCACGTGCGTTCGTGCCTGCGATGGGGTCTGCGCAGTGAGGGAGGGGTGGGCGGGAAGGAAGTCAGGGGCTACCGAACACCGCGCCCTCCGCTCGGGGAAGCAGACCTGAGGTCCAGGACCTGGCTGGCCACCACGCCGGGCTGCGTGGACTTGCCCTCGGGCAGGTCGTACAGGAAGAGCTTGCAGTCGCAGACCACGGCGTAGGCCCGCTGCCACCCCTTCTTCACGCCCGTCGGCTTCGGGACCTGCGGGTAAGCGGACGTCTCACTGGCCAGCGAGGCCAAGCGCCGCCGGGGCCTCAGGCCGGGGCTTCCCGAGGTGCCCTCCGCGGCCGGCTTCTCACAGCAGCTCCCTCGCCCGCGCAGGTTGGGGGCCAGAGCGCGGTCAGGGCCAGGGGTCAGGGCTGCTGCGGAGGGCGAGCACGGACAAGGTGACGCGGAGACAGGTGACAGCTCGGCGACAGGGACGCCACAGCCAGGAGCCCGGGAACCAAGGCTGACGGGCCCTCACCCAGCACTCGGCCTCACGAGCCTGGCTGAGCGCCCGGCCAGGAGCGGGCAGGCCTGACTGAACGTGTTTCCGTGGACCCTCAGCCCGGGCCCCAGGACCAGCAGGAGGGCGGTGTAGACATGAGGGCGTGCAGACAGAGGGCCATGCAGACAGAGGGCTGTGCAGACACGATGGCCAGGCGTCCTACCTTCACGTAGCCCTTGTAGGCGGTGCCGATGCCCCGCTGCACGTCCACGCCCAGGGGCCGCTTGGCCTGCTCGGGAGGGAGGGGGCACACCTGGGGGGCGCTGTCTCGGCAGGACACGTGGCAAGCAAACGAGCACACTGGAGGGGCGAGGGAGCAGCGTCAGGCACGTGGCCGGAGCCCGGACACAGGGGTGGTTTGTGAACTCGCCCCCACAGCTCAGGATGGACAGCGGCAGGCAGGGCGCCAGGACACCTTGACGTGCAAGGATCATCCGGAGCCGGTCTCTGTCCTCCCCCAGCCCTGACAGGAACCACGTGCAGGTCTGGGACGGGTGATGGCCGCCAACCCCGGGCGGGCCCGGCCCTGTGAGCACTGGCTCTGACCAGCGTGGGCGCTCGGGCCGCCCAGTCCAGGGTCACTGGGCACCTGTGACCTGCCAGTTGCGCTGCATGGGTGGCTGCATGCAGACGTGAGCGAGTGCGGGCATGGCAAGGCCCAGCCCAGGCTTTCGCCTGGGCTCACAAGTACTCACACAAGGAGGCTCCCTCGCTCCCTCCCCCGGGGCCGCAGGCACACTCACCCTCGCAGGCGTAGCCCTGGCGCAGCAGCCCCACCATCAGGGAGGTGCAGTGGCTGCATTGGGTGGGGCTGGAGAAGGACTTGATGCTGAACTGGTGGGCTTTGGGCTGTGGGAGGACAGGGAGGAGGAGAAGCGCTGGAGGAGACAACCAGCGCAGGGACGCTGGCTCCATCTTGAGACGGACAGTGGACTCCGTGCTGAGGTGTGTGTGGCCCAGGCAGTGCTACCAACGCCTGGTGTGCAACCCCCACCAAGGAGCTAGAGCCAAAGGCTGCCCCACACCTGCTTCAGGGACCCATGCCGCACAGCAAGGCAGGCGCAGGGGGAGGTGGCTGCCGCCAGCCCCTCGCCTCCCGGAGGCCCGGGGCCGCCTAGGGCTACGGGTGGCGGGGCTCCCCCGGAGCTGCCTCCCCCGGAAACCAATGACACGCAAGGATGAGCAGCAGCCCTGTCAGCAGAGTGGAGCCGCCACCGCGCTGGAGGAGGGACCCCGCCACGCGGAGGATGACGGATAGAGACGCGATGGAGAAACAGGCAGTCTACAAAGCCAACAGCGGCAAAATCTGAGCCTTCACAGCTCAGGCCACATAAACAGGGCCTTTGTAGGAAGCAGGAGGAGAGAACGGAACCCAGTGCAGTCCACCTGCTCCCTGATGCTGAGACTCAAGTCCAACGGCCACACCATCTCGCCCAAGACCAAGCCGAGCGCTGGCTGCACGGCCATTGTGACGGGAACTGAGAGGCCACGGCTGCATCCACAAGAGGGGTGTCCACGGTTCACGGGCGGAGGCCAGGGAAGCCGGAGCTGGCCTTGGCCCTGGAGGCTGTGGCCTGGGGGCATGTGTGCACGGCTCTCAAGGCCATGACAAAGCCAACGATGCCATGCACACTCAGGAGCCGTTCTCGGTTGGGGGGACCCCCCCCCGGGGGACCCCCCTCCCAAACACACACACACCGTGACTTCTCTGTGCAGGCGGACAAATGGAAGTAAGCCTGGAGAAGGAACTCAGACACATCACAGACCAGAGGGAACTGGCCTGGGAGCGAAGGGGCTGGGAGAGCTAACGCAGACGTGTTTCCGTGAAAATCCGCTCAGGCAGCGCCAGGGAGGGTCACACGGTCCCGGCACTCAGCGAGCCTGCTAACAGGACACACCGCCGTCTGTCTGCTTACACGGGCTTCTACAGCGAGGCGGCCGGGGAAGCCAGGCTTACCTTTGGTCCGGCCAGAGCGAGGGCCTGGGAGGCGGGCGGCGGCCCGGCGGGCAGCCTCTGTGGGGCCCGAGCCATGTCCTGGGAGACAAGCGGGACAGGTGAGCGCCGTGCTAGCTGTGCACTCTCCACCACCAGGCCCTGCGTGGATCCCTCCCCCGGAGCTGATCAATAATGAACAGTTCTGCATTTTTAATTCGCCACATTGTGGAGACACCTGTCAAAGCACGCCTCATGTAGCCGATGCGCCCACAGCAGCTCTGAAATGCAAGTCGGGCTCGGCTGGCACTGCGGGCGGACCGAGCGTGCCGGCCTGGGCCTCCAGCAGGTGGACGCGGGGCCGAGGGGCAGACCTGAGGGTCGCGGTCCGGGGAAGTCTTACCTCCTGCTGCTCAGTGCTCGCAGCCATGGGCGTGGACGGGGACACTTCTGGCTTTGGAGCTTGTGTTTCTTGCTCACTAGCTGAGCCGGTCTGTGGGGAAAAGGCCAAGGAATTGTGAGAATGGAGAACTCATTCTGCAGAATTCAGCCTGGAGCCCACACAACCCCCACAGCCCTGCCCTGCAGCAGTCCTGCATATGCACAGAACCTCCCAGGGGAAGGCTGGTCGGAGAGCTAGCCACTACATGTTCTCCATTTTAAAAGTACCCCCCCCCCCATAAGTAATACAAAGTGCCTCTCACTGGGGACCTGAGGTCCAGCACAGGCCTTCTTCCCCTGAGCCAGCCTTCCGCACGCTGAGGCCGCGGGGGCCTCCGGCCGGACTGGCAGGCCCCGTCAGCAGCCAGGGCAGGAGCCGCCACCCGCGTCATCTCAGGGACTCAGAGGCTGCGGCCTACGCCCAGAGGGAGTCTCCCTGACAGTTTGATGCACAGAAAAGCAATGTTTTGTTCTGACAACTCAAGATTCCCAAATTAATTTCTAACTTGAAGTTGGAGCTAAAGCTTTGAAGCCAATTGAAAGCTAAAGCTGCATCCTAAGACCATCTTTAGATGTAACAAGCGTTCCTGAAGCCAGTATTTCCCCAGGGAAGGCCGCTCACTCCTGTCCACAGGCGGGCACACTATCCCCACGTGGGGAAGCTGCGCAGCCACACAAGGCTATGCCATGGACAGACCCAAGAGCGCCTACAGGAGCGGCACCGCTGCGCCTGTGCCCGGCCGGAGCCCACGGGAGCCCCACAGCGGCAGCCCCACAGCCCTGCCCCGTGGCTGCCCTGCACACGCACAGAGCCTCCGGGGGAAGGCTGGTCGGAGAGCTAGCCACCAAGGCTACAGATGAAGCACGCCTCTCCCGTAACAGGAATGGTAAAGACGTTCGAGCCACAATTCTAAAAAAACGAGGAACAATATGTTCACCACGCAGTTGTGAGCTGATCAGAAGGGCGCTCACTGAGAGGGGCCCTCGTAACCGCGACGTCACTGTCCTGTGGACGAGGTGTCGTGTGGACGTGGAGGAGGGACAGACAGAACAGTCACTCCGCCCAGTAAGAACGTGCATGGGAACGGGACTCCATTGTGGGGCAAATCATTCCCAGTGCCCGCCAGCATGTGTGATGTGGGGCGAGGAGACAGGCTCCAGGGGACCAGGCTTTCCCCTGGGAGGTAGCGGTCCTCTCTCCTGGCCGGAGGCTCTGAACAGCGGTCAGAAAAGCGCTAACACACAGGGTGCGGCTCCGAGGAGCAGGCACAAAGCCCAGCCCCAGCCAGGCTGAAGCACCCAGTGCAGCCGGTGAGGGGTCCGAGCTGGAACCCCGAGGGGAGAGGCCCTCTGCACCCATGCTGCAGGAGAGCGGCCTCTCGGGCACCTGCTTGTGAGCTACCCGCCTCTGGGCCCGGCTCCGCACGTGCTCACGGAGACGGAAGGGCAGGAGGCGCGGACGCACAGCACGGGGACCAGGGCTGCAGAGGGGCCTCCAGGTGCCATGTTGGCGCCTTAAACACGGCAGCTCTGCCCTGGCCGCATGGCCACAGTGGTGGGTCTGATCCCAGGCCAGGGCACATACAAGCATCCGTGAAGGAGTACGTAAGTGGAACGAGTCCATGTTTCTCTCTATTAAAAAAAAGCCCTGGCCGGTGGCTCAGTTGACTGAAATGTCGTCCTGTTCAGCAAAAAAAGGTGCAGGTCCGACGCCAAGCGAGGGCACGTGCCCAGTTTGCGGGCTCCATCCCAGGTGGGTGCATGTGAGAGGCAACCCATCGATGCCGTTCTCTCCCATCATGCTTCTCTCTCCGCCCTTCCCGCCGCTCTCTGCTGTAATACAGTCAACAACGAGACACCGCCCTGCGCTGAGGACTCCGGGAGACTCACTGCCACTCTGACAATACCCGCCTCCAAGGCGGCGGCAGCAGTGCCAGGACAGAGGAGCAAGCCTCCGGGCTCGGGAAAGGCTGGTCAGCCAGGAGCGCCTGCCGCTGGCTGCTGTGGGTGGCGCCTCCACTGGCCCTCTCCAGCCCTTTTCTGGCACACCCTTTACCCCAACGGCTTCCGCAAAGCGTGGAACCGCTGTGTCCCCTGCCGAATTCCCGCCAAATGCCTGCCCTCCTCTCAGAGCGGGGGCGTCAGACCGACCAGTGTGGCCTCACATGCTGCTCTGGGCCGGGCACAGCACTGCCCACAGGAGGCACGGTCCACAGGACAGACCTGGCGGCATAGCTTAGCTCAGCGCGGTCCCAGGCTCCCCTGGACCTGCAGCCAGGGCCTCAGGCCACCTCGGCCACACGACAGGGACAGCGCGGTTCCGTGGGCCGCCTCGTCCACACGGCAGGGACAGCGCGGTTCCGTGGGCCGCCTCGTCCACACGGCAGGGACAGAGCGAACAGCTGTGGCTCCGTGGGAGGACGGCCTGACTTTAGGACGTGAACTGGGGAGGAGTCCAGTCGATGATGCCTGCCACACTCTCACTAGTTGGGGTGGGGGCGGTGCACGGGCGGGAGGCACATGGGCGGACGTGAACTCCCCCTCTGCTGCAGGCGGAAACGCTTCTGAATGAAGCGGGAAGACCAGCACGCACCTCACGGGCCCAGGAATGAGACCCTCTCAGGCCTTTCCCTTCCTGGCTCCCAGAGGCTGCTAGGAGAGGTCCATCCCTATTCTTCCCGAAAGGAGAGGCACGGTGCCCGAGGCCGCGGGAGGCAGAGTGACAGGGAGGGGGGCTCGCCCTCATTCTGCCGCTTCCTGCGCAGGCAGCACTGCCCGCTCCCTAGGAGGTGCCACCCAAGCTCCAACTGCGGCGGCAGCGAGGGGCCTCCACCCATCGGGGAGACCAGCGGGGAGCCAGGATGCCCCCAAAGGCCTGCCTGCTCTTCCCTGGCTGCGGTGCGAGGCTGTGCTTTAGCCGCGGCCTGGGGTCCCACAGGCAGAGGCCCAGGCCACCTCTGCCCTGAAGACACGGAGCGGTTCCTCGCTCTAATTCTGGAAGCGTCTTGGGAAGCATTTCAAGCCCCTGCAGGCCTCTAACCCACACACAGGCTGGACAGAGCAGCCTGAGGTCAGCGTCAGGTGGTGCTTGGCTGGTGTTCTGGCCGCACCAGAGTCAGATCACAGGGCACTGACCGGTCACCAAGGCGTTTTTCGCTGGTAAAAAGCAGTTACTCACTCTGAAGGTCAGGTCATGTGCAAGCGGGGCCGTGTTGAAATACTCAAAAATAGAATCCTGGAAATCTGGAAGTTTGAGTCCTGTAAGACGAGACAGTCATGGTGAGAATGTAAGACTCTTACGCTGACGGAAGGCTCCATGTTGATGGTTCATTCTGGACATCTCGCCCCAAAGCACAGCGACGGGATGGGAAATGCTGTGCCCGTGACCACACGGAGCAGGTGCCAGGACAGCAAGGCCGAAACGGCGGCCAGCCAGCTGCAGGGCAGAGCCTCTGTCATGGGATGTGACGTCTAACTACACTGGTGTGTGTGTGCTCTATTCTTTCAAGACAAAACATAGGAAGGACGCCCCAGACCTGTGGTTACCTCGGGGAGCGAACCATTGGACGCACCCATTTCAGAATTTGGCTTTGGCATGACTAAGTACTGTCTTCAAAGCACTAAAAGCTATTAACCCTGAAAGAAATTAAATCTAAAGCAAAACCATTCCATTACAAAGGGCTTATAATACTTTAAAAATGTAAGAATTTGTCATTTAACTTACCGGTATCTGCTCTAAATTTTTCTTCCATCTTCTTCTTCAAAATTTCCATTTCTTCTACTAATTCTTTATTTTTTGCTTCCGAGTCCTTCAGTTTACTGAAATGAGAAAGCGGTGCGTTAGGTGCAGAGCCCAGGCCGCCTGCATGCGGCTGAGCGGGAGGCGGGCGGGGCCGTGCCAGGGAAAGTGCCGGGACGTGCCAGGGCTCCACAGGGCGGCCTCCCCCTAACACGTCTGGACACACAAACGGACGGTAAACACCGTGCATCAAGAGCCTGCAGCGTATTGCACATTCCTCTCCGTGGCCCGCCCGAGCCCCCTGAGGACACCCAGCCCGGGGCTCAGACTGGATACCCCCAACAGGCCAGAGGGTTCTACCACCTCCTGAGCGCAGGGTCTTGGGGTTCCCAGGCTTCTGTGGGGGACAGAGCAGCCAGTGCAGCGCTGGGGGACCTGCCATCACCTCCTGGCTCTGCACTGGTGTGGGGGGACCCCTGCCCGCACTCAGCCCCTCAGTTGTGAGGGGACAGCAGGCGCTGGCTGGCGCAGGACCTGCTCAGGGCGTGCCTAGGCCCCCACGGAAGGACAAGCACCTTTCAAAGGAGAGGTTTGCGTCCTTGGCCTTCCTCAGCTCCTCCTGGACCAGCTGCTTGGCCCGGATCTCGGCCTCCAGCGCCGACTGCAGCTCCAGCCGTGCGGACATGTCCAGCTTCTGGCTGCGGCGCACCTTCCAGAGCGGGTCCTGTGTGCGGTTCAAATGAGAGATACACGTTAACCTCCTGACTTCATAAAATTAATGCTAACAAATGACAAACTCATCTTCTTCTAGCCTTAAGC
Organism: Pipistrellus nathusii; assembly: GCA_963693515.1. Lineage (NCBI taxonomy): Eukaryota > Metazoa > Chordata > Mammalia > Chiroptera > Vespertilionidae > Pipistrellus > Pipistrellus nathusii. The sequence goes on from OY882858.1 coordinate 2,529,150, forward strand.
TTTTTTAGCATTTTAAATTTATTTTATTGTTTAAAGTATTACAAATAGTACATACGTCTCCTATTTCCCCCTACTGACCTTCCCTCGGCCTCCTCTACCCCCAGCACATGCCCTTACCCCACCCCCCCGAGTGTCTTGCCTTAAACTTTTATCACATTTAAAAGTTAACTCCCAGATATTATCAAAGTCCATCACAGCCAGTTTTGTTTTCAACATTTTATGGCCTTTACTCTTTCTTAGAGGTCTTCTAAAAATTCACTCATTTTTAAAGAAACTGGGTCCTCTAATGTAATTTTTTTCCCCCAAAGAGGAAGGGAGAGAGAGGAATATCAATGATGAGAGAGAATTATTATCAGCTGCCTTCTGCACGCCCCTCACTGGGGAATCAAGCCCACAACCGGGGACGGGTCGGCACCTCACGGCGAAAGCCCCCGTGAGCCCCCGGTGCAAAGCGTGAGCTTCCGGGCACGACCCACCAGTGTTCTCGACCCCAGGCTGGAGCTCCTCAGCGTCTCGAGCTCTTCCGTCATCTTCGAAGCCAGGGCTTGGAGGTAGCCCCGCGCGTCTTTCTCATCGCTCACCCTGCGGGAGGGGACAGGTCTGTGAGTGCCTGGAGCAAGGAGCACCTGTGAGTCCCGCCTCCCTGAGGGCACAGGGACCCAGCGTCCTCTCACGCGACACCAGTCCCCGTGACAACAGAATGCCCCTTAGGCCGGCTAGTGTGGCTCAGTGGTTGAGAGTCAATCTATGAACCCGGAGATTCAATTCCCCAGTGTAGGTCCTGCAGGAGGCAGCTGATCAATGACTCTCTCATCATTGATGCTTCTCTCTCCACCCCCTTTCCTCTCTGAAATCAATAAAAGCACGTTTTGAAAAAAAGAAGGTGCCTTAGGTAGATCCCCGCTCCGCCGGTCACAGGTGTCCCTGCACAGCCTCACTATACCCCAGAGGCCGGTGGCTGCTTCTGCACCTTTGCTCAGCGCAGTGGCCCTGGGCAGAACGGCCACCTGACCTCAGTGCTGTCGGGCACGGTGGAGGGCTGTGCCTGGGCCGCAGAGAACTAGCGGGAGGTGCACATGAGGTCACAGAGGAAGACGGAGCAGGAGAAACTGCACCCTGGGCGGCCGGCAGACCGCCTGAGCCTGGCCATGCCTCTGGGCGGGCCAACGCACCACTGGATGATCTCGGCGATCTGAGCTTCCCAGTGGGCCACCGACTCCTTCTTGGCCGCCAGGTCCTGCAGCTCGTCCTCCAGCTGCCTGTTCTGGGCTGTCAGTTTGTCCACGAAGGAGCAGAGCTGGAAGGAAATCATCGCACCACACAGCGGGTTAGTTGGCGCCTGCACACAGGACATTAGCATTACTCAAACTACACGTTCTGAAGATTTTGAGTTTTCTTTAATCGTTAGGAGGTTCAGGATGTGGGTTTTTTATTGTATCTGACTCCAGTCACATTTCAATGCAGATCTGAACATAAAAGGGATCAAGAGCCAGTGATTTCAGAAAGCCAGCAGCTTTTAACCAAATATAAGCATCCCGTTTAAAAGATCACCACTGCGTCCTTTAAAAATAAACACACTTAAAACACAAACTTCCCGCATCCCGAGCAGAACGTTCCCGCCTCCCGAAGCGACCCGAGCCTTCCGTTACCCTCTCCTTCTCGGCAGCCAGCTTCTTGTTCTCCTCGGACAGCGCGGCGCGGTCTCGCTCGTATTTGTCTCTGACGGTGCCCACTGCCTCCTCCACCTCACTGAGCCTGCGGGAGGGGCAGGGTCAGAGCCACGGGCCCACCAGCCGCCGCACAAGCCTGCGGCTCCCACACGGAGGAGCTGGGACTCACCGTTCCCGCTTTGACTTCTCCAGTTTGTCTTTCAACATCAAGATCTCCTTCTGCAGGGCCAGCTGGTGGCTCTCGGAGTCGTGCACCTCCTTCTTCACAGTTTTCACCTCCAGCACGTGGGAGGCCTCGCGCCTGACCAGCTCCTCTTCGTAGAACAAGACCTTCTTCTCCAGCTCAGACTTGATTTTGGAAATCTCTTGCTGATGCTCTAAGGAGGTACTTGGTCCCCGGCCCCCTTGCCTGCCCTGGAGACAAAGATTCAGGTAAGTCACACCCCTCCTTACCCTCCCTCAGCTTCACACCGTGTCCCCTCCCATGTGCAGGCCCTTGGAAGCTGCTGCCTGAGCCCCCAACGGCAGGCACAACCCTGTGACAGCTGAGCCTGGTAGGTGGTCCTCAGGAGGGCAGCTTGGGGGTGACAGCATCTGCCCTGCAGGAGGGACGTGCCAGACCTGCCGGGCCGAGGCTGTCACACTGTGTGCACACTGCACCGCGAATGCTTCCTCTCCCTCTGCCCAGCACTCCCGCTCAGTTCTCTAAGGGCCGCCTCTGTCAGGCCCCTGTGGCTCCGGCCACGTGACGTCTCTGCTCTCCTGCAGCCAAGGAGCAATGACGGACACACACCAGCGAACCTCAGACAGTCACATAGGTGACATGACAAAGACTGGGGGAGGCAGGAGTGCGGTTGGACGCACAGCCAGGCAGGTGGCAGCCAGGTGGCAGCCAGGATGAGGGGAGACAGATACCTTGAGGATGTGCAGGGGAGAGGTGGCGGATTCACCAGGGGCCGAGAGGGGGTTTGAGGGAGAGAGGAGCCTCAATGTCTCCTTTCACAAACAAGGAACCCTCGGCCCAGTCTCCCACTGCCCTCTTCCCACTCCAGGCCTTGCCCCTGGTCCCTCGCCCCCACCTCCGGCCACAGATGACCAGCCTGTCTCTGTTCTGTCAGTGGCAGTACCGGTCTTTGAGGAGCTTTCCCAGAAGTGGGCCCAGGAGTTTAGAAAAAGATTAGTCAACTCTAACCGGTTTGGCTCAGTGGATAGAGCGTCAGCCTGTGGGCTGAAAGGTCCCAGGTTCGATTCTGGTCAAGGGCATGTACCTTGGTTGCGGGCACATCCCCAGTAGGGGGTGTGCAGGAGGGAGCTGATCAATGTTTCTCTCTCATCGATGTTTCTAGCTCTCTATCCCTCTCCCTGCCTCTCTGTAAAAAGTCAATAAAAAGAAAAGAAACGAAACCCAGGCGCCCAGAGGCACAGGTGCTAGTGACGGGCTCGCAGAGCTGCCGGAGCCACCGGAGAGAAGTGAGGGCACCCTATGCCTGGGCCTGCAGTGCGGCCCTCCCGCCGACAGGCGGCTCCTCGGGATGAGGACCCAGCCGGGAGGGAGGGTCACAGCTGCTGGTGGGAGCGGGGCCCGCAGGCCTACCTTGAGGGCCTCAAGCTCACTTTCCAGTCGCTTGGAGAAGCTCTCGCTGTGCTCGCGAAGCTGGCGCTCCTTGGAGGCCTCGGCCGCGGCGTCCTCGAGCCGAGCTTCCAGCTGCAGACGGAGAAGCGCGGCTCAGAGCCAGCGTACACGGCACCCTCCCGCCCACCGGTCTCTCAGCACGCAGAATCCTGCGAGCTCTCGCCTCACTCTGCCCCAAGTTTCATCCCCTGGTCAAGTCTGAGGAGCACGCCTCAGGGCTTGACTGGAATGGCTGGTTAGTAAACCAACGTTAAACTCGAACGTAAATGGTAATTTGCCGTGAAACGCTGAGAACGGCACTGGGTTGAGACGACGTTCTCTGATGCTGGAGGAAGTGCTTAAATGGAGCACTTCTGCTCCCAGCGGGTCCGCAGGCCCAGCAGCATGCCCCCTCACCCCGTCCCAATGGCGCTGCTCATAGCTCCCCGATTACAGGGGCTGCAACTACAGACCAACGGGCTGCAGCAGCCAACGGGCTGCGGATAGGCAGCCTCTGTGCACCACAGCGTGGAGCTTCCTCCAAATACTGAAGACGAACTGCCACTGGACCCAGACCACTGCCGAGTAACAGCCCGCAGGCTTCTGAGGCAGAGGGCGAAGGGCCCCGAGCCGCGTCCCTGGCTCACAACACGTTCCCCATGGTCCTCTCCCCCCGTCCAAGCCCAGTCCGTGCCCAGACAGTGTCCACCACACAGAACACAGGTGTTTTCTGTTCAGCCAGTTCTTTAAGAAAAGGACAAAGATGTAAAAATTGCCACTCTTCTCTCTACATTTTTGGGGGAAATAATTAAAACACTATTTAGGCTCACTTGTAACGGGTTTACTGTTATAATGAAAAAGTGTCACTTTCCACGTCTAACGTAGTGAACGTGAAGAGCCACAAGCCACACAGACCAGCTCTCCAGGCCCCACTGGCCTGCCTGCGTGAGGACCATGCTGAGCCCGCCCCATCTGGCCGTGCTGGACGCGGGTGTGTGTGTGTATGTGTGTGCATCCCGGAAGCCCGCTGCATCCCATTGGCACGTGTACGGCATGCTTGTTGGGCGTGAACCTCCATTAGCTTCCAAGGAAACTTCAAAACCCAGCCATGCAGGCGTCTCTCCTGAGGACCACGGAGCCATCGCTTGCCAGACCCACTCACTTGGCTTCACCTGAGTGCACGGCCACTCTGATGGCTGTGCTGCACCAGCTTCTACAGGTCTGAGGTCACACGAAAGCCCACCAGTGCAGCCCGTGCCCCTGCCCCTACCTCCTTCCTGAGCCTCTCGGACTTGCGGACCTCCTGCCGCATGGAGTCGACCTTCTGCATGGCGGCCTCCACCTCCTCCTCCTTGTCGCGGAGCTGCCGGGACACCTTCTGCTTGTGAGCGCGCAGCTCTGCCACGCGCTCGCTGAGCTCCGAGAACTCCTGCAGGGCCAGCTTCCGCTGCTGGTGGGCATCTTTCAGCTCTTTGGCCTGCGACTTCAGGCGCTCTGACGCTTCCGCCAGTTGCTGAGCAGAAAGAAGGACGCTGCTGGACCTGCTGTCCAGTGCGAAGGCTGGGATCTCAGGGACAGCGCGGTCCAAGGCTCGCCGGCCAGGCACAGCCCCTCCCCACATCGGCCGTGTGAGCCTGGGCTCGGGCTGAGCCCCATGCAGACAGACCCCCCCAGCCCGGTCAACACCGTGCAGGTCAACACCCCGCACGGCGACGCCTCAGTGCCGCCACAGTCACAAAGGGGACGCGGATGAACGCGGTGAACGTTACGTAACCAGAGCCCCCACTACCCAGACCACGGAGCTGGAAAGGGCACTGACACCGGGAAGGCTGAGACTCCGCTCAGAGTAAGAACTGTGAGCAGTGTGGGCGGCTGGCCCTCTCCTGGAGTCCGAGGGGAGCTGGCTGCACTGACCCCACCGCCCTGCGCTGGTCCCTGTGGCACCGCTGGCTGAGGCTGGAAGGAGCGGGACTCGCACAGGTTGGGGGTGGCTCCCACGAGGGGAAGAAAGCGCCCGCACCAGGCCCCGTGGGCTCAGAGCGGCTTTCTGACTCCGGGAGCACAGGGCACCCTCAGCGCACACCAGACCACGCACTGCAGGTGCTGGGACACCACATGAGCCACCGCAGCCTGGGTTTGCAACCCGTGCATCTCAGAGCAGACCCCGAGCGCAGGCCCACTGCCTGAGTGCCTGAATGAGCCTCTTTAGAAAGCTCAGCCCAGTGGACACACAGCAATGGGTTTCCTGAGAAGTCAAACATGAAGGAGTTCGGCCAAGCGCCCCTTTTGGAAGCAGGGCCCCGGGGGGCTGCTCCCGCTGAGCCAGCTGAGCACGCAGACCGGGCGCACCAGTCCCCTGCACGGGGCCGCCGCTCGGCTACCTTGTGGAGGTCCTCCTTCTCCTGCCGCGCCACGCGGTACTGCTTCTCCAGGCCCTTCAGCCGCAGCGCGGAGCCCTCCTGCTCCGAGCGGAGCGCCGCCGCGTCCTCCAGCTGCCGCTCGAGCCTGCCGGGGTCTGAGCAAGGAGAGATCAAGCCGTGTCCCCACGCGGAGGCTCCTCGGAGTCCAGCCTGAGCGACCGCCCGCTCCAGGAGAGGCCTCTGACTGCCCGCACAGCAGGGCCCCGCAGCCTCCTGGCACCCTCCCCCTGCGTCCTCGCTGCCCTGGGAGCTGGCAGGGCAGTCCCAGGGGCGACAGCTTCACTGAGAGCAGACTCCACGGAGCCTTTGTGGGTGGGAGCGGGGCTTCCAGACAGAACGGGGGAGAAGCTGCCCGCCTCAGGTCAGCCTGGCGATGCGGCAGCGGCAGCGCCAACCTGTCAGTTCAAAGGTCAAGACTCAGAAGTGACTTGAGCCTGTAGGGAACAGATAGCCTAGGAACCAGGAAGACGGTCGGGCAGCAGATGCAGCACTAGGACCGGAGAGCAGGCTCACTGCAGCCGGAGAGGCCGGCGTGGTCTGAGCCCAGAGGAGCCAGGGCAGGGAGGGCACCAGGCTCCGAGTCCAGGCACAGCAGGAGCTGCCTCAGGCTGGAGCTAGGAAAGCAGCAGCGCTCGGCAGCTGGGGCTTTAAGGAGACTGACAAAGTGTGGAACCCTGACAGGCTTGCCGACACGGAGGCCGTCCCTGCTTCTGCTCCGAAGTTTTCTGTGCAGAGACAGCGCCCTCAGCACGAAGCCCACTCGGTCTGACCGTAGCGTACCTGCTATTTTACTCTTCAGGCGCTCGATCTCCTCCGTCAGCCTCTTCACCTCTTTATCTCGGGCCGCACTGCCCAGGCCCCGTGCCGAGCCGTGGAGGGACTGCACGGTCTGCGTGGACTCTGGTGGGGGGGGGGACAGGGGTGAGCGCAGCCCTGGTGCGAGCCCCCGCAGCCACAGGAGCCGGAGAGCAGGGGATGTGTGCACCCTCACCTTGCAGCTTCCTGCTCAGCTCCAGCTTCTCCTGCTCCAGCCTCCGGATCCGCCGCTCGTAGGCCTCGGCCTGCAGGCTGCTCTCCAGGTCCCGCTGCACGCCCTCGTCCTTGGTCACGGTGCTGGACTGCATCATGCTCTTCAGAGAGCCGCGGTCCGAAAAGCAGCTGCAAACAAAGCACAGGCCTCGCACTGAGCCCCTCGGGCCCTGGCAGCATTTAAAGCTCCCTGGGGTGGAAGGCAGGCCCGGACACCTGTGAAAGACTCATTGTTACGGAGCCAGAGCCAGACAAGCGTCCTCCTCAGCAGGAACTGGGTGACAATGGCCCAGGACAGCCCTGGAGCCAGCCAGAACCTGTCTGCCACTGAGGGAAAGCCATTCCTGAGCCCTGGCTCCTAGCAAGGCAATGCGGAGCTGGGCCCAAGGCCTCACCGGCTGCTCAGAGGTGGCACCGGGTGGCACCGGAGGACAGCAGTGCGGCCAGAGCAGCACAAGCCACGAAGGGCTTCCTGGCTCTGCCACTAACTAGGGACAGTCCCTTCAACCCTGGGGCCCGAGCCCCTGCTGAGGGTTCCTTCCATTCCAGAGGCTGCCTGCATCACTGAGCCGGTCACTGTGGACAGCTGGCCGGCGCAGACGGAGGCGTACCTGCCCATTCCTCCTGCCTTTAGTGAGACGGTGAGTCCTGCACCGAGTGCAGTAGGCACCAGCACAGGTATGTCGACAGAAGGGCCTAGCAGGGTTTCTCAAAGCGGCCCGGGGGTGCCCTGCATCCCTGTGGCGTGTGCGTCCTGGGGGGCGTCACCTCATGCAGTGAGTCTGTGCGTCCCTGGGGGTCCTGCGGGGGGTGCATGGGAGGCGTGCATCCCGCTCTGTGCGGTCTATCCCAGGAGAAGGTCCTGGGCCCAACCCACCGAACACAGCCTCTGCCCTGAGACCACAGGCTTGGCCGGCACCTGGTGAGCTGGGGCACCTGGCAGATGGCGAGCCTGCACCTTGGACAGACAGGAAGGCAACACGCCCCTCCTGGGCCACCTGTGAGGGCGGGAGGCAGCAGCCGGCTCTGGCGCTCAGCTGTTGTTTAGTGCATTGCGAGCTGAGCCGTGAGCTTCCGGCAGACCCCGTGGCAGCTCACCTGACTGCCGCCGCCCTAACCCCGCTCCTCTGCCTCAGAGTCCCTCTCAGAGGGAGGGAGCCGTGACTGTGGAGAGGCCCATCCAGACAGACACACAGAAACACCCGCGGTGGCACTGGCGCGGGCTGGAGGCCCGCAGGGGCATGGCTCTTGCTCTGCAGGCAGCGGGCTCGGCCGCTAATGGCAGCTGGGCTCCGGCCGATCCCCGAAAGGCCAGGGTCCTAAGGAAAGACGCTCTGGGCCGAGCGTGTGGCTGCCACCAAGGCAACACTGGACCACATGGCACTGTGCTGTGGCCTCCCCTCCCCCGCCCATTGTACCAAGAAGGTGTTTACGTCGTCCCAGGGCTGCTGAGGAGGGTGAAGAATAAACGACCCAGACCACAAAGCCCATTACTTCCTCCCAGGTTCTTAGGAAGAGTCCAACCTGCTGCGTCACCTCATGCAGTGACCAGAGGCGCAGTTTTAAAGGACAGACCCACTCCATGTTTCCCCTAAGGGGGCACCCGGCGCCCCAACCCGCACTGCGCAGAGCAGAGCCCCACAAGGGGAACGACAGGACCAGACGTACCTTTCCGTGGTGAACGTGAAACCGATGAACGGCAAGTGCAGTCCAGAGAAACCCGTGTGAGAGCCAGGAGGCAGCATCTCCTGCATGAGAGCACGCATGGCACCGTGAGAGCACGCATGGCACAGGAGAGCACACACGGCACCGTGAGAGCACGCATGGCACAGGAGAGCACGCATGGCACAGGAGAGCACGCATGGCACAGGAGAGCACGCTCGGCACAGGGGAGTGTGCTCACAGGGAAGGGGAGTGCGCAGGTGCAATGGGGGAGGACGCGGGGTCCCTGCAGGGCTGGGCACTGGCAGGGCCATTTCTCATCCCTGGCTCGTCTGATGTGCCACACAGTTAGGGGGTAGACACACTGCTTTTGATGGAGATAACGGCACAGGCCAAACTCGGGCCAGGCCAGTAACTTGCACTGTTTAAAGCCCCGGCATCTTGTTCAACATGACCCTGAGCAGAGGGACAGAGCCGCCCGGGGCCATGGGCAGAGGCTGCAGCTCTTGGCCCAAGGCAGAGTGGAGGTCTGAGCCCAAAGGCAGACTGTCCTAGGTGACCACTAGTTACAACCCTGCCTTCAGCGTGACAACGCTCTTTATTCAAAGCAAAACCGCAGCGACCACTCAGGCCCGGAGAGCCTCACAGTGACGGTGCTTCTCACCGAGCTGTGCTCTGAGGAGCCATCGAACTCTTCCTTTTCTTGGCTAACCTGCTCCTGTCCCCAAACCAGGACACAGCGCGGACAGAGTAAAGGCCGGGCTGGAAGGGACCAAACTGAGGGTGCAGCGTGAGCAGAGCCTGCCTGTCGTCCTGTTCAGACCCGGAGGGCCAGGGCAGGACTGACCTGGAAGTCAGCCTGTGCCCGAGAGCTGCTGAGAAGCAGACCCGTGGCCCGGGCCCCAGGGTCAGGGCTGGTGGAGGGCCGGGCCAGAGGCTGCAGGGCTTTAGGCGGGAAGAGGCAACGGGCCTCAGGGGACGCTCTGATAACGGAGACGACACGGCTTTGAAAAGGTACAAAATACCATAAAAGCCACGGCAGGAGTTTTCTAACAAACTCTAAGACAAAACAGCTATTTAACTCTCTTTCTCTGCAACTGCAATCCCTTACTTTTAAAAAGGGACAACAAGGCCCAAGCTAGAAGGCGCTGTCCTGGAGACACCTGCCCAACCTTCCAAACACCAGCCCAGCCGCACAGTTCTGTCCGGACACGCAGTCTGTGTCACCACTAGGGACCTGAGCCCCCCCCTAGGGACCTGAGCCCCCTCCTATGGACCTGAGCCCCCTCCTAGGGACCTGAGCCCCCTCCTAGGGACCTGAGCCCCCCCCATGGACCTGAGCCGCCCTGAGGCCCCGCCCCAGCAAGCGGACCACCGCACACGCCCGGCGGAGCCCACACTCACGATATTCCTCAGTACGTCGTCGTCCACGTCGAAGTTGGACGTGTCGGAAGGACTGCTCACGTCAGGGATGTACGGTGCTTCCAGGTTCCGTATGTTCTCCCAGTTGAGCCCTTGGAAGAAGGGGTGCTTTTTGAAGTCCTCAATCCCGTTCTGGCCCAGCCGGCGCTCCCTGCTGCAGATGAGCCTCTGCATGAGGTCCTTGGCCTCCTCAGACACGTCTGTGACGTGGGACGGGAACTGGAACCGCTCCTGGTGGGGGAGGGGGTGCGAGATGAGGCGCTTGGGAGGCGGCTGCGGGGGCAAGCAGGACCAGGCAGAGCGTGCATCAGGCCACAAACTCAGCGCAGACTGCTGGGGAGCATGGCCTTGCGGCCTTGTGGGGCAGGCGGGCCAGCGGCCTCCCGGAACGGGAACAGAGGTGGACGTTCGTGCACAGGTGGGGGCAGCGCAGGCCTGCTGGAGCGCACCAGGCCACCGTGGCCTTCCCCTTCTCTCAGGCCTGCGTGCCAGCCACCACCGCCGTCTCGGGTCACCTGTGACTCATGGAAAGCGACAAAAGCCAGTCACCGGCTGCTGTGAGGACCACCACCTGGGACACACAGCGCACGGCACTGCGCCCACACTGAGAAGCGGGTGGTGGCTGCCACCCCCTACTGTGAGCGTGGCATCGTCGCAGGCTGTATAGCAGGCGTCAACTAGTTCACAAGTGGGAGGTGCTTCTACTTTGAAGAAAGTGTGTGTTAAAAGGACCCCTTGCTTTGAGTCATTAGAAGACCATACGTGTTCACGTGCTCCCAACAGACCAGCCCCGGGAGCCGTCTCGAGAATGTGTTATCATGTGAGCGTGTAAGCGGGTGAGGGAGAGCACAGAGGGTGAAATGGGTATTAGAAAGAAATATTTGAGCCCTGGCTGATTTGGCTCAGTGGATAGAGTATCCGCCTGTGGACTGAAGGGTCCCAAGTTCGATTCCGGTCAAGGGCATGTACCTTGGTTGCAGGGACATCTGGAGGCAGCTGATCGATGTTTCTCTCATTGATGTTTCTAACTCTCTATCCCTCTTCCTTCCTCTCTTTAAAAAAGCAATAAAAAATATATATATTTTTTTAAAAGAAATATTTGAGTAAAAAGAATAAAGAAAAATAACAGATGACTAAGAACATTAGACGGAAAAGAAAAACAAGAAACGAAGGAAACAGAAAGAAGGCAAGGCTGGGAGCGGGAGAGGAACCAGGGAGGGGGTAAGGGGGAGAGAGGGGGCCAGAGACCCCTCCACGGGTGTGACTGTGATGACTGGTTCTGGGACACGAACTGGATCCGTGCTGACCTGGTGGTGAGGAGACCCCATCAGGGCTGCCGGGTCCTCCCCGCTAGGTCCCAGGGACACAGCCCACGGCCACCACACACCGCACTGTGTGCTGCACCGTGTGCTGCAGGTTCTGACCTGACAACCACCATCTTTGCCCCAGAGCACGGACCATCCTTGAAGCCCGCCTGCACCTGCTGTGTCGCAGCCGGAGCCAAGTCCACCGCTACCCTGTCCTGAATCTCCCCGCTCCCACCCGCCCCCCAGCCCCACCTGCCTCTTCCCCAACGTCCACAGTTCCACCCTGAGCCCTGCGGCTCCCACGCCGAGCCCGTGGCTCCCACGCCGAGCCCCCGGCTCCCACGCCGAGCCCCTCGGCTGGCTGGGCCCTGCACGGACGGGACATGGAAGCACCACTTACTTCGTGGTTCATGATCTTCCCGTAGGTCTCCACCAGCGACTCGGCGTAGAAGGGCGTCTCCCCGTACAGCATCTCGTACATGCACACGCCCAGTGACCACCAGTCGCACTCGGGGCCGTACTTGCCCATGCCGTCCTCCATGGCCTGTAGGATCTCCGGCGAGATGTAGTCCGGCGTGCCCACGGCCACTGAGGACCGCACCTGGGGAGGGGAGGGTGTGCTCAGGGGAACCTGGGCGTTGCCAGTTCACGTTCCTCACTCAGACACCTGGTTTCTAAATTCAAGCAAATGGGTGCTCCCTGGTTACACACAGGGCAGGTGCCAGGGGCTCCTGCTCGTCAGTCTCAATGCCCAAACTGCCGCAGCCCCCGTGGCGTCGCAGCCCAAGGGGGCGCCACTTCCCACGGGCTCTGTCGCCACTCACTGTGGTCGGGACCAGGTGTGTCCAAGCCAGCCCTCAGGCGTCCACGCACAGAGCCCCGGGCGCTGGTGGAGCGGACTCTGAGCAGCCCCTAACCTGCCCCTCACAGCCTGCCCTTCAGCCTCCCAGCGGGACCGTCCGGAGGCAGGTCCAGGTGCTCAGACATTCCCGCCAGGGAACCAGCTGCTAAGGCCTCAGAAAGGGCAGGACAGTCCTAGGTCCTGAGCAGGGTGAGCTGGGCATGGTGCCCCTCTGTGGGCAGCAAGGGCAGTTGTTACTGGGAGGGCGGGCCTGCAAATTCGAGGAAGGCCTGTCCAGTAGAGAGCTGGGCACAGCAGCCCAGAGCCAGTCCGCGGGAATCAGGAGGGCGCGCTGGCTCTGCCCAGGAGCCGCCGTGGACGCTGGCAGAGGGAGTGCGGTGCAGGTGGGAAGGAAGCCACGCCCCGTTCAGACATGGCTTATCTCGCTCTCCCACAGGAGGATGGAAGGTACCTACAGTGCCATCGTCGCTCATCTTCAAACACGACCCGAAGTCGGCCAGGCGGATGTGCCCGTTCACATCCAGGAGGACGTTGTCGGGCTTGATGTCCCTGTGGGAGACAGACACAAATGAGCATCACGCACTCCTGGAAGGTCCCAGCCCCGGGCGGCGGGCGAGCTGGGGCTGCCTGGAGAGTGTCCTGGGGGGACTGGCCAGGCGAGCGGTAGCAGCCACGCCTCTCACCCTGCACATCCGGTCCCGGGCACAGCCCACCGGTGGGGGCCGCCAAGGAATGGGAGGAACAGAAACAGTGAGGGTCAGAGAGGCGCATGGAGGGGTCAGGTGGCCAACCACCGCAGGCTAACGAACCACCAGGAGCCCCCAAACTGTACTGACAGGCAAAGGTGGGAGCACAAGCTGACCTGCCTGGGGCCAGAGCAGCCCGGTGCCTCTCTAACCAGCACTCGCACCTGCTGTCTGTGTACCCCCCTCACTGGGCGGGGAGGGGGCGGACTCTGAGCGCCTGCCCCCATTTCTGACAGAATAAGCTTCTATGGCCGACTGCATGAAAAGGGAATACAAGCTTTGAAAGCAAAGGATGGCCGAAAACGGTTTGGCTCAGTGGATAGAGCGTCAGCCTGTGGACTGAAAGATCCCAGATTCGATTCCGGTCAAGGGCATGTACCTTGGTTGCGGGCACATCCCCAGTAGGGGTTGTGCAAGAGGCAGCTGATCGATGATTCTCTCTCATCGATGTTTCTAACTCTCTATCCCTCTCTCTTCCTCTCTTTAAAAAACCAATAAAATGTATTTTAAAAAAAAAAGAAAAGAAAGCAAAGGAGGGCCCTGCCCAGTGTGCCCAGTGGTTAGTGTCCACTCTCAAACTGAAGGGTCATGGGCTTGATTCCTTGCCCCAGTCAGGGTGTGAGAAGGAGGCAACCAATTGTCTCTCTAAAAACCAATGGAAAAAATACCCTCAGGTGAGGATTAACAAAAAATAAAAGCAATGCTAGCTGGTTTGACTCAGTGGATAGAGCGTGGCCTATGGACTGAAGGGACCTGGGTTCGATTCCAGTCAAGGGCACATGCTTGAGTTGTGGGCTCGATCCCAAGTAGGGGACGTGCAGGAGGCAGCCGATCCATGATACTCTCTCATCAATGATGTTTCTATCGCTCTCTCCCGCTCCCTTCCTTCCTGAAATCAATAAAAACATTAAAATATAAAGAAATTAAAAATTAAAAAGACGCCGAAACCGGTTTGGCTCAATGGATAGAGCGTTGGCTTGGGGACTGAAAGGACCCGGGTTCGATTCTGGTCAAGGGCATGTACCTTGGTTGCAGGCATATCCCCAGTAGGGGGTGTGCAAGAGGCAGCTGATCGATGAATCTTTCTTATCGGTGTTTCTAACTCTCTTATCTCTCTCCCTTCCTCTCTGTACAAAATCAATAAAATATATATTTTTTAAAAAATTAAAAAGACAATAAAATGAAAGCGAAGGGGGTGTTGAGCACTCAGAGCCGGGAGGGGGGCCCCCGCTGGCCTCTGCGGGGCAGTGAATGGCTTCCTCAGTGACGGCAAAGGGCCACCATCCGATCGTCACCAGCAAGCCTCACAGCCCCCTCCTCTCCCACCCGCGTCCCTTTGTGGGCGCTCGTGGCCAAGGGCCCTGGGGGTCGGCATGACAGTGAAGTGAAGCTGAGAGAGAGGAGACACGGGGTGGGGACCCCACATGGGCTCTGGGGCACCGGGGACTGAGGACATTAGTCAGTGACGCCGGGACCTCTGGTGCCAGTGCCGGCCGCTCAGTGTGAGCACCAAATGCGAGCCGGCTGACCACCTGGGACGGGTCACCTGGAGGACTGGTCTCTGGGACGTGGGGGGGGGGGGAGCACCTGTGCACGTAGTGGAGCTGGTGGATGGAGTCGATGGCCAGCACCATCTCCCCGATGTAGAAGCGCGCCATGTCCTCGGGGAGCTTGTCCTCAAACTTGCTGAGCAGGGTCAGCAGGTCGCCGCCCACGTAGTAGTCCATGACCAGGTACTGCGAGCGGGGAGGGGACAGAACACGGCGTCCCGTCAGCACTGCGCCTGACGAGCAAAGGCCCAGCTTCACCGCGGAAGCCGCGGCCCTAGAGTGAGGACAGGCCCGGGACCCGCCCTCGGCACCCGCACCGCCGATCCTATCACAAGCCCGGGTCACCGCGCCGCACCACGATGGCACCAAGGCTAGGTCAGAGTCACCCCCAGGCCCTCCGTCACAGGAAGAGCACACTTGGGCCAGAGAGAAGGGGAACCAGCTAAAACCACAAAAAACTACAGCTCTCATGAGGAAAGACAGTAAGCTCACGAACAAACTAAGAGCTGAGCACTTGGGGTTCACTCTGTGGCGGAAACAGAAAACCCAGTGAGCCAGACCGCTCAGCGCTCTCCTCCGCACGGGGAAGGCTGGGGGACAGGCTGGGCTGTGGAGACCCCAGGGGGCATCCCACCTGCCACAGGGACCCAGACGGACGGTGAGGCCATCCCCCAGAGCCGGGATGTGCCGAGACTTTGAACGGGGCGGGGCTGCCGGTCCGGCCTCCCGGGACCCCTTCCTTGCTGCCGGCTTCCCTGTAAGGGGCGGACGCTCTGGTCTGAGCAGGTAACACACCAGCCGGGGGAGACACGCTGCCTGGAGACCAGCCACGGACACGCACTGAGAACACGTGCAGGGGCACCACTGCAGGCCCAGGCTCACGCGCCCCCCGTCCCTGTCACCGGCTCACGGGTCTAGCGTGGACCGGGCCACAACGAGGAAGCACGGCCAGTCACCAGCTGAGAACCCACGACTAAGCAAACCCCAGTTTTGCAGAGCCAGGACCTACGTAAAGGCCAGCTGTCGGTTCTCTCCAGAGTTTAGTGAGAGCGCGAGGGTGTCAGAACCGGGGCCTGACCACCTACCAGGTAATTCTCGTCCTGGAAGGCGTAGTGCAGGGTGGTGATCCACTGGCAGTCCCCGTTCACCAGCACATCGCGCTCCTCCCGGAAACACGCCGTCTGCAAGGCACCGGAGCGTCAGTGTGGGTGGGGAACGCTCGCAGGGCGTCCTGAGCAGAGGGCCCGCTGCCCGGCTCCGGAGGCGTCACCTGTCCTCCGGCCTCCGCTCGCCTGGCACCCGGCGCACACAGTCTCCCAGGCGGCTGCGCCCCATCCGCAGCACACTGTGCCCCTGAAGGCTGTGCCCCGGCCCTCCTGCTCCCACACCCACCCCTTCCACCCGCTGTCTCTAGGGCCCACGCTGGAGAGTCAGTTCACTAGTGGGGATGGGTCGGCAACAGCTTCTGGGCTGGGCCCCTCCCATCCAGTACCACCTGACTCCTCTTCACGGGGTCCGCCTCCTGGGGGCGTGTCTGCCATCACGGACCCACAATCTAGCAGCCATGTGACCGGCAGGATGCACACACACCTGCTTCCTCGCCTGGGTGGTTATTTTTTTTTTTTAATATATTTTATTGATTTTTTACAGAGAGATAGAGAGAGGGATGGGGAGTTAGAAACATCAATGAGAGAGAGTCATCAATCAACTGCCTCTTGCACACCTCCTACCGGGGATATGCCCGCAACCAAGGTACATGCCCTTGACCGGAATCGAACCCGGGACCTCTCAGTCCCCAAGCCGACACTCTATCCATTGAGCCAAACCAGTTTTGGCAGTTTTGTTTGTTTTTAAAAAGCTTTAATACACATGTTGCACCTGTATTAGAAATGGCCATGGGTAATGATGTGGAGAACAGGGAATCCTCATTCACTGTTGCTGGGATTGCAAAGTGGCGCAGCCACTATGGCAAACAGGATAGAGATTCCTCAGAAAATGAAAAATAGGGCCATATGACTCATCAATGCCACTTCTCAGTATTTATCCAAAAAGGACCAAATACATTCATTCAAAACAATATATGCAGCCCTATGGTCACCACAGTATTCCTTACTAGAGGCCCGGTGCATGAAATGCATACTCGGGTAGGATCCCTAGGGCTAGGATGTGGTCAGGACCAATGGGGGCCTTCCTTTGCTCCACACCGCCCCCTGGTGGTCAGCGCACATCATAGTGAGCAGTCGAACTCCCGAGGGGACAATTTGCATGTTAGCCTTTTATTATATAGGAGGATGGCGAAGATATGGAAGCAACCCAAGTGCCCAGCAACAAATGAGCAGATAAAGATGTCAGCCCTGTACAATGGACTATTACTCAGCCTTGAAAAAGAATGGAATCTTGCCATTTGTAACAGCAGATTGACCTAGAGGGTACTGTGTTCAGTGACTAGACAAACAAAGCAGAAACATTCCCGCAGACAGAGAACAAGCTGGCAGCTGCAGAGAGGGGCAGAGACAAGGGAGGGGAAAAGCAGAGGCAGGAACACACACAGGAGTGAGTAGGGTAACTGACGGAGCAAAGGGGAGCTTTAAACAGGAAAAGCAGCCAGGTCTTCAGCATAGTGACTGCAAAACTCCTCTTTACCGAGGACTTAACGTAAGATTTCACTCCTTATGTGTGAAACTTGCAAAAACACAGGCCGACGAAGGCCTGGGCACAGGGTGTCAGAGGCCTGTTCTCTCCGATCTCAGCGGGACCTTCACTGCGTGCTTTCTCCTCACGTGTTCTCTCCTCGGCTTTTTAAAAAAAGGAATCCTGAGGTGGATGTGTCCGGATTCTACTGACTAGAGGAGACATGAGGACGCGCTGGTGCAGGGTCTGCCCTAGCAGTCCCGCCCAGCCCCGGGGCCTGGGGACGGTTCCAGAGTGGACGCTCGTGTTCTCCAGCACCCACCCACCACCACGCCCGGCGAAGCCCACTCTTAAACTGGGGGGCCAGCGCGTCACCATCCAGGAAATAGACGTCTTATTCACCTCCATCCAGACGTGAGGGGATTCTCGGGCAGGACGGGAGACTCTTGGGCGGGGAGAGGGGACTCTTAGGCGGGGTGAGGGGACTCTCAGGAGGGGAGAGGGGACTCTCGGGCGGGGAGAGGGGACTCTCGGGCGGGGAGAGGGGACTCTCGGGCGGGGAGAGGGGACAGGCGCAAACACCGGTGCAGAGGGCAGAAGAGGGAGGAGGCGGGCATCTGCGCACTCTTGCCCAGGAGGAAGGCCAAGGAGGAAGGCGGGGCCTGGCTCCTCACACTCACCTCTGCTCTTTTCAGCATCTCCCACTTGTTGAGGATTTTCATGGCATAAATGCGTTCAGTGTTCTTCATTTTGACAACAGCAACCTGGAACACAAACGGAGTGTCACACAAGCGCATTTTTATAAAATCACAATGAGATAGGAACTGCCTGGCAATGAGGTGGTAAGGAAAGTAGTTTTCTATGTAAATGAGGGCTTTCTCTTTTAACCATCAGAACTTGATTGGAGCCACACAGCAACATGAATGATCAATCACACCCGCTCAGGTAAAAAAACTTCAGTGCTAAGTACTGGGTGCGTAGAGTCTTCTACTTGGGTTGAGTCTGGAGAGTTTTGTAATAAACCTTTAAAAATTCATCAACGGCAAATCCAGTTTGGCCCAATGGGTAGAGCATTGGCTTGGGGACTGAAGGGACTCCGGTTCGATTCCAGTCAAGGGCATGTACCTTGGTTGCGGGCATATCCCCAGTAGGGGATGTGCAAGAGGCAGCTGATCGATGACTCTCTCATTGATGTTTCTAACTCTCTATCTCTCTCTCCCTTCCTCTCTGTACAAAACCAATAAAATATATATATATTTTTAAATGTATTTTTAAAAATGCGTCAACAGCTCCCAAGCTTCGCTCCCAGCATCCACGTGCACCATCCGTGCTCATGCTTACACGCCCGCTGGTGCTCAGGTATTTACCTCACTCAGCTCTCACACAATGTGCTCAGGATGGTGTTAGACACGTTAGACTCGGCATGCTGGCTGTCAGCATATTCTTCAAAGTACAACTCACATGCCACCTCTTCCAGGAAGTCTTCCGGGACTTCCTGACCCCAGCATCTCAAATGAGCTCTTGCACCGCCACCAACACCAGATGTGATGTCTGTGCCATCCCATGGCACTTCCTGTCCGACATAACTGGGCTGTCCATTGGCCCAGGTCCCTGTCACAAGGCCATGGACTGCGGACTGACAGCAACTACCTTCTGTGAGAGAAGCACTTTTGCTGCTAGCGGAGGCAGCCCACGGCAGGCGTCCAGCGGAGCCCCTCATTCTCCTCCCTGCTTTCTACCCAGCACACGCTATACTTGGCCGCGGTCTGCAGAGAGCCAGCGCCCCGAGCACCTCCCGCTCACCTCCAGGCGCCCAGCCCTCCACCTCACCAGGTGCCTGCTCTGAAGGCGGTTACAGTGACGTCACAATCACTGTCCGCCTGATGATGGAAGCCCACGGGAACGCCCGGCGCCACCCCATCTCGTCACGAGGAGAGAAGAGTCCAGTGAGCAGCTCATGCCAAGAGCCTCCTGACCCCAACACTGACGAGGAGCGGGGTCCCGGTGACCCCTGGCGCCGTCAGACTGACACCAGGCCCGCCCCGGAACAGCCACGGGGTCAGTAAGACGACAGAACCAAGAGTGCACTTTGGCCGGGAGTATGGGGGCATGCACAGGGTCCCCCGGCTGGACACAGGAGGCCGGCTGGGGAGAAGTAGGTGAGGAGTGCCAGTGTGGAGCCCAGGCCACGGGGCCAGGGAGGCTTGCCTGGGGGTTGAAGTGGGGGTGCAGGGGTGCGTACAGAGAGGGGGAAAGCTCAGAGGGAGCAAAGGAAAGGAGAGACCCCAAGGGCTTCCGCAAAGGCCTGGGCAAGGATGTGCTTCTCTACCTTGAAGGAATGTGGAAAGTGACCATTGCTACCTTCTTTGAAACACAAAACAGTTTTGTATCAAGTTATTTGGCAAGAAAGAGCACTAAAAAGAACTACAGCTCAGCTGGTGTGGCTCAGTGGTTGAGCATCAACCCATGAACCAGGAGGTCCCAGTCAGGGCGCATGCCCGGGTTGCAGGCTCGATCCCCAGTAGGGGATGTGCAGGAGGCAGCCGATCCATGATTCTCTCTCATCACTGATGTTTCTCTCTCCCCCTCTCCCTCCCTCTCTCTGAAATAATTTTAAAAATCAGTAGGAGTCACTGTAAACAATGTGGGCACAGCAGTGTTCGCTCCTTCTTTCCTTTCCCTCTGCAGGGCCACTCTCTGGCGCTGTCTCCCCGCCCCTCAGGGACGCTCCGGCGTGGACACTGGCTGCAGAGCTGCAGGGCCGGGCCTGGAGGCTCCCGGACAAGGACGACAGTGGAGTAAGCACAGAGGGAACTGAGTCCGGCCGGATTTCACAGGCTCTCTCTCTCTTCTCACCGAACAAAAGACCACGCCGTCCACAACCGCCCTCAGCGAAGGGACCTGCTAGTCTGCGCAGAGCCCAGCCTCCTGTGGCTCCTTTAAACCAAGCTCCCCGCTGGTGGCACCAGGAGAGCCGCTGCCCGGGGCCCGGGGGCTCACAGGAGGGGCGTCCGGAAAGCAATAGGAGGGAACCTTCTGGGGAGAGAAATGTTACCACCAACCAGGGTGCTGGCTGCACAGGCGTACGCTTCTGCCATGCTCCAAACGTCCACTGAGCCGGGCATTTTACATGTCATTACACTTCACTGCCAACGTAGCCAAACCGAGGAGCCTCGCTGTCCCATCCCAGCCGCAGCGATGGGCTCTGGCTGAGGACCGTGGGCCCCTGGTTCTGGGGGACCCTGGAGATCGCATCAGCCTGGGCGGCCTGGGAGGAGCGGCCGACCCAGAGGACAAGGCTGCCCCCAGGTGGCCCCGTGGTGCTGCCCCCGCCACCCGCGGCCAGGGGAGCTAGCTCTCAGGGAGAGGGATGGAGAAGAGGGGCGGAAGGCAGGGCTGGGGGATGAGGGAGAGGAAGGGGCCGGCCAGAGGCCAGGGCAGCTTCCTGGAACACAGAGGGCCAGCACACGCTGTGGCCGGTGAGCGGCAAAGGCCCGCGTGTCTGTGGCAGAACGGGCAGCAGTGGGACGTTCCCTAAGGCGCTGCCAGGCCTGGCTCTCCCTCAGAAGTCAGAGAGGCTCCACAGGAGAGACCTGCGCCGGCCAAACTGCTGCCGCTTCCCTTCTGAGCACACAGCACGAAGAGCCCGCGCAGCCCACGCCAACTCACTCTGCTCTGCCCCGGGCCCCGCACGAGGCGGCCGGCGGCGATGCCCGGACCCCGGGCGGCGGACGCGCAGCTGAAACCGAGCACAGGATGCAGGCGCTCCGCGGGAGGCGCTGGGAGGTGGCCACTGGAAAGCCACCTGACCTCCCACCTGGGCACCTGCCCTGACTGCCCTGCCAGCGAGGCTGGAGGAGGGCGCCCCCTGCAGCAGCCCCGCCTGCCAGGGCAGGGAGGACGGCCCCACTGCAGCGAGGCGGCCGCGCTGGACAAAGTGCCCCTCCTGGTGCCAGGCGGGACCGGCGGCAGCAGCCACAGCAACGAGAGCGACTATTTCACTCACTATGCACTCCAAAGAGAATTAACAAGCGGATTTTTCAAACCTTAGCGGTCTGTAAGAAACTGTTTTGGCCAGATGATGCTCAGGGTAATTCCCCAGGCACCAGCTTCCGCTTCTGTTTTACTCTGAACCCCACCTTCCAGGTCCCGTCCAGGCCCTCGCCCCAGGTTCCCACTAACCGCCTCCCTCACAACCAAAGGAGGGCCCGGACGCCCAGTGGCGCCAGATGCCCCGCCGAGCTCACCTCGCCGAAGGCGCCCCTGCCGATGACCTTGATGATCTCGAAGTCCTCCCGCCGCAGCTGCATCTCCCGCACCAGCTGGGTGAAGGGCTTGGCTGAAAGGAGAAAGCGGAGTTAGCACGTGTCTTCCGAACGGATGCCACCTAACACCCGACCACCCGGTTACTCCAGCAGGTTACACTTCGTGTGGAAAACGCTTACTTTTAAAACATGTAGTTTTGTGCTACATAATGTGGATGTTTGTCAATAGCACCTACAGCAACACCGGTTCCGACAAAGACCCTCACCGCAGAGGCCCCGCGGTCACGGGAGGAAGACCCAGCGGCCCTGCTACCCAGGAGCTGCCGTGGTGCTGCCCGCGCTGCAGAGCTGCGGCCGATGTGCTCCAGGGAGCAGCGGAGGGGCCCCAGAAACGGACGCCCGGGGCCGAGACTCACGTGGCTCCTCCCACAGGACCCTCCACGCTGCGCTCCTGTGCTCGCACAGCCGCCCAGACCGAGTGCACTGTGACCCTCACTGTGGCCTCTCGGGGCATGCACTCGCTCAACAGCGGCCCAGTCCTCCCCCCGGCATGGCTTGTTGGGAAGGGCCTGCAGATGTGCCCAAGGGGAGATGAGGACAGCAGGACTGGCAGAGCCCTAAGCCCAACACTGACCTGGCCCTCCACCGGAGGGGTGGGGCCGGGAGGGACAGGCCGCAGAGGGCGGCTCAGGTGCAGGCATGGGAATAGGGGTGGCTGCTGAGGGGCCACAGGCTGCCGTCCTGCAACGTGCCTTTCGGGAAACGGATCTTAAGCTGGTTTTTAAGAAACAAAAGACTCAGAGAGACCCTTGGTTCCCCCCACGCCCATGACCGGCCTCCAGGAATCCAGGTGGAAACCTGCTTAAGGAAGGGCGCCCGGGCACTGGCAGGAGCTGCGGGGCCGGGGGAAGCTGGCACGCCGTTCCGTTACCCCGCGCCCCTCTGCTTCCGGTGGCCCAGCCAGAAAGTGGGGGCGTTTGCTCCTTCTCTGCCTGTGAACTCCCAGCTTCCCTCGTGGAGCCCAGACCCCGGCCTCCTCTCCTCAGTCAGAAGGGCACCTCAACCTCTGCCAATGTCAGTCACCTGGCACCCACATGGGCCTCCATACAACTCAGGACATTCCTCCCGATAACCCGTCTCCGTGAATGAACCTAGAACAGATCACAGCCTTCAGAGCGGAGCTGCCCTGAGCAGAGCTGCCCCAGGGCTGAGGACAGCCGCCCTCACCTCTGGCCTCGGAGCCTCAGCTGGCACTCCTGTGACAGGTGCCAGGAGCCCAGCGTCTTGTGACTTCCTTCCAGGAACACAGAGCAGGTGGCAGAGCCGGACCAGAAGCTTAACCTCCCGACCCCGCTATCTCCCCGCCCCCCGCCCCGGCCCCGCGCAGCTCCTGTCAGTGCCCGGGCGCCCTTCCTTAAGCAGGTTTCCATTGTCCAGCACCCACCTCTCCCACACCCTCAGGCCTACATCCTTGTTTTATGCCAACTTTCGTTTTCTCTGTCCTTTCTCAGCTCCAAACACTCCCCCAGGGGGAATGGGCATGGGGGCCTGGGGCCCGGGGGCCCGGCTCTCTCTGTGCCGCTGTCTTACCCCGACACCCGCATGGTCTCCAAAAGAACCCTGGCGTCCTGGCTGCTGCCTGGGCTCCATGCCCATCACCGGCCTGACTGCCGTCTCCTCAAACAGCTGCCCAGGATCGTGAGGCCCATCCCCTGGCTCCCGTCTGCGCCCAGGGGGCTAGCAGTGCCCTCGGCGGTGAGCTGCGGCCCCGGCTGCAGTGCCCAGAGGCACAGAGACAGGAAATGGAACACAGGCCCCAAGTTCTTGTTTTTAAGGCCAGGGTAGAAAAACCTGTGCTAGAACCTCAGGTCTGTGCCTCATCTTTATTTCTTTCAAACATGACCAGAAAGAACCCCAAACACTGCGCGGGGAAATGTTTCAACGGCCACTGAGACCACGCCCCGTTTGGTACCTTTTGGGGGAACGTTCCATTTCACCACGAAAACCAGCACCCCCAGTCAGCAGCCACGTTCCGTTTCCCCAGAGCGCGCCTGGAGGAAGGAGCACGCCAGGAAGGAGGGCTGGCGCTGTCCCCACGCGGCTCCCGGGCAGGGCCCACACTACAGCCGGACACCCCACAAACCGGCGCCCAGAGCAAACCAAGCAGCAACACGGAACGCCAAAGACCCCTACTGCACCCGAGCCCCTGCATCGTGCCACGCTCTCCATCCTGCTCAGACATACTCAATGTTGGCATAACTTGTATTCTGCTTTTATTTTACTTCTTATGTTTTCAGATTCCTTTTCTACTCAATTTCATTTTAATGGACATATAATCCTATCCTATATAATAAAAGGCTATGCAAATTGACCCAATGGCAGAATGACCGGTCACTATGACGCACACTGACCAACAGGGGCAGACGCTCAATGCAGGAGCTGCCCCTGGTGGTCAGTGGGCTCCCACAGGGGGAGCGCGGCTCAGCCAGCAGCCGGGTTCATGGCTGACAAGTGCAACAGCGCTTAGGCTGTCAGTCAGACATCCCCCAAGGGCTGGACTGCAAGAGGGGCAGGCCAGGGCCTCTAGTATTTCAATATGTTGGCACACCAACAATTTTAAAATCATGTATCTATTAAACACATTTGTTGAACATTTAAGTCTCAAAATTATTATTTTGTTTTGGTGAAGAAATTTGCAATGAACATGATCAGGCATGGAGCTGTACTACCTTAAGTAATTTTTAGAATGAAATACCAGGACTCTCCAAAGGGCACTAACCTTTTACGGTTCCCACTATCTCCTGAGTCCGCTGTCCTGTCCCCACACCAAGGCCACCGCCCTCCCTGGCAGGGTCCCTGGCAGTAGCCACCCAGTCGGTGACCTGCTCACCGGCCATGTCTGCGTCTGCTTAGATAGTATGTGCAGTGCTTTACTTTGGCTCTCCCAACAAGAGCTGCAAACATCATCCCTTCATTCTGTTCCTGCGTTACCTCTTAATTATGCTGTATTGATTGTATAAAATTTATTATTTTTAATAAAAATTAACTCCTTTATCCTTTGTCATTTTTTTATATATATATTTTATTGATTTTTTAGAGAGGAAAGGAGAGGGATAGAGTTAGAAACATCGATGAGAGAGAATCATCGATCAGCTGCCCCTTGCACACCTCCTACTGGGGATGTGCCCGCAACCCAGGTACATGCCCTTGACTGGAATCAAACCCGGGACTCTTCAGTCTGCATGCTAATGCTCTATCCACTGAGCCAACCCGGTTTCAGCATATCATTTGTCATTTTATTACTAAGCTATATTTAGAAAGTTGTAAACTCTTTTTTTAAAAATAAATATATTTCGCCGAAACCGGTTTGGCTCAGTGGATAGAGCGTCGGCCTGCGAACTGAAAGGTCCCAGCTTCGATTCCAGTCAGGGGCATGTACCTTGGTTGCGGGCATATCCCCAGTAGGGGCGTGCAGGAGGCATCTAATTGATGACTCTCTCATCGATGTTTCTAACTCTCTCTCTCTCCCTTCCTCCCTGTGAAAAATCAATAAAATATATTAAATAAATAAATAAATAAATAAATAAAAATATACATATTTTATTGATTTTTTTTTTTTTTTAACAGAGAGGAAGGGAGAGGGATAGAGAGTTAGAATGCCCTTGGCCAGAATCAAACCTGGCTCCCCGCAGTCCGCAGGCCAATGCTCCATCCACTGAGCCAAACCAGTTAGGACAAAGTTGTGAACTCCTTAAAGACCTGATATTCAACCTTATTTTTTACTGAATGGCTTTTTAAATAGTTAATCCATTGTTCACCTGTTGGCTAGAGAATGTAGAAGTGTGGTGTTCATTTTATTTTAGGTTTTTAAATAGGTTTTTATTGATATCAGAGAAGGGATAGGGAGAAAAAGACACAAACATCAATGATGAGAGAGAATCATTGATCAGCTGCCTCTTGCATGCCCTCTACTAGGGACCAAGCCCAGAACCTGGGCATGTGACTGACCGGAATCGAACTCGGGACCCTTCAGTCCACAGGCTCTATCCACAGGGCCAAAGCAGCGAGGGCGGAGTGTTTCATTTCCAGTTATAACATCCCTGTATGGTCTGCCGTGGTCTGCTATTCCTCCACACGGGCAGGAGAGGCCGTGCTGCTGTGGCCCAGGGGAAAGCCAGCTCCCACTCAGGCAGGGTCCTAGGACGCCATTGGTGGCCGTGCCATCCTGTGACAAAATGTCTTCGTCCATAAAGTGGGCCAAAGGTTCCTCCGACACACGCAAGAACCGTTAACAGTGACAACTGAGGCCCAGGAGTGCAAGCACCTTGTGCCACGGCTGCAGCCTAAGGGCCTGCTCTCTTCACCTCTGACCTTCCCTCAACTGCCGGCACCCTCATCAGTGCTGCTCCTGCTCGCTGCTAGCATTTGGTGCTGCTGCGTTTTCCCATCTGTGCCAACCCGAGTGACCGCAGATTTACCAGGGCCCGTCGATAAGCAGGGGAGGCTCTAGGCACAACCCTGAGATGAAAGCGTGAAAAGGAAACTAAGGCGTAAGCAGTGGGAATGGCGCTCCTTTTTCAGCAGACGGCACCTAAAAGGGCCCAGGGAAAACCCACAGAAAAAGTTCCTCTTCCTAAGAATACGAATATTTCCAGAGGGTTCTAAAACCACTGTGCCGGTACCAGTGTGAACATTACAGACTAACTACCGTGTTTCCCCGAAAATAAGACATCCTCCGAAAATAAGACCTACTTACAGGTTTCCTTCTGAGTGAAATATAAGGCATCCCCCGAAAATAAGGCCCCCCCTAAGCTAAACATGAGAGATTTGGTCCACTGATTCTGAAAGAAACGGAGTCACAAGAAATTTCACCTGGAAATTCAGGAATCGGATTGTTATGATGTTCCAGAAGATGATGACATGATTGTCATTGAATAAATGAGTAAATTCTTAATAATGTAGGATTCACAGTTTGTCTGGTTTGACAACTACCGTACTATCGTACCGTATACAGGTAATAAATTTCCTTTATTTTCATTTAACAATAAATATGTACCCTATTC
The DNA here is from genome assembly GCA_963693515.1 of Pipistrellus nathusii. Taxonomy (NCBI): domain Eukaryota; kingdom Metazoa; phylum Chordata; class Mammalia; order Chiroptera; family Vespertilionidae; genus Pipistrellus; species Pipistrellus nathusii. Next base: position 2,555,389 of record OY882858.1, read on the forward strand.
TTCTTCATGGAAAAATAAGACATCCCCTGAAAATAAGACCTAGTGCATCTTTGGGAGCAAAAATTAATATAAGACACTGTCTTATTTTTGGGGAAACAGGGTAGTGGCCCAGTGCACAAAATTCGTCCATATTAAAGGGTATTAGAGGAAATATTTTATTATTGCTATTTGCCCTTTCTCTATAATAGAAGTGTCAGAGATGGGAAAAAAAATTAGTAAAATGTATATGAAAATCTCCCTCCTATCAGGGGTACGCCGTGGGACCCAGAGTCAAGTCCTGCCCACCTAGAGGCGCCTCGAAACCACACGAGACCCAAACCCAGCCAGCCTCGGCCTCTCCCTAGCCAAGCCCCACCGGGAGGAGGGGCACAGCCTCAGGTCCCCCGGCAAGCCCTGCCGGGTGCGACCTCAGGTCCCATAGCCCAGACCCATGCCAAGCAGCCTCCAGTCCCTGCTGATCATTGTTATGGCATGACGGTGTGACAACCATTTGCTATTAGCCTGTTATACATTACATTATATATTCGCTAAACCCAGGACAGAACACCCAACCCTGGTGCAGGCCATACAAGCACGGAGGCCATGAGCTCACTCTGACAGGACGTAAGCAGGTGACAAGGAGAAGTGACATTTCAAACAGGGTGTGAGCCAATGTCCACACAGGGCCATGGGGACCCTGCCATCTGTCAAGAGACAGAAACCGTTATTTAACGAAGAAACTTTAATGCAAAGAACTATCAGCCAGGTAATAAAGAAGCGACGCCGACCACTGGCCTATCGGGGAGCAGATGCAGGAAGCCGGTCAGGAAGGACCAAGGGAAGGCGTGGGATGGCGGCCTCTGCTCAGGCCTGTGCTGCTGCTGGTGCTGGGCTTCTAAGCTCAAGGTGTGGCTTCCTGGGGCTGGATCCACTGAGGCGGAGCCTCTGCCAGTGCAGGAGCCGACCCTGGGACCCGTCACCACCATGAGAAAATGCGTGGCTGTCACAAAGGAAGAGGGGGCAGGCAGCAAGCCCAAGTCCCTCCCTTCCTTCCGGGTGGAGCCAAGAGGAGTGGTGCTGGGTGAGGACGTCGCGCTGGGCACAGGATGAAGTGGAGGCGGGCACACAGGAGGCTAACGGGGCGAGGACTGGAAGCCAGGTTCCTGGTCAGAGCAGGATCACGGGAGGGAGAAGACACCAGAGCGCTCGGTGAGACCTGGAGGTCCCGGCGTGAACACCAGACGTACATGCGTGTCCACAGAGGACAGCTCTGCCCACGGAGTGGCCGGGCACAGCTACACCCCAACAGCAGGCCTATCCAATGGCAGATCTCAGTTTCAAATACCTGCTGCAGCAGAGAAACCCGTCTCCGCGCTCCAGAGCCGGGTCAGCAGGCACAGGCGAGCCCTGCGCGCCAGGAAGACGGGGAGTCCGCAGGAGAGCGGACAGTCAGGGTGACGCCGGCAAGGACACCGGGCCCCGGTGAGGCAGGACGCTGTGAGGGTTAAAGCGGGTGCGGAGTGGGACAGTTACAAAGCACACCCACCCAAGCCCGCCCTCCGGGGGACGAGCGGCCCGCGGTGCGGGCTGGCAGACTGCCTAACCTGCCACCGGCGAAGGTCATCAATCACATGACGGAGAAGGCGCGGTCACCTGCCCGAGTTACATAACCTGAGCTCCACGCGAGGAAACGGAAGGAAGGCGAGCGCACACCCAACGAGCCCTCGGCAACATGACCAGCCTGCACCCTCCCTCTGCCCAGTCTCCAGGGCACGGAGTCAGGGGCAGAGTAGGACCGCTCCGGGGCAGGACCAGGCTCCGTGCACCGAGCTCTGCCAGGACACCAGGCCGGAGAGGGTCTCTGGCTGAAAGGCAGAAAACCATGGGCAACGAGGACCTGATGCCTCCCTTTGTTTGATTGTTTAAATATGTATTGTATTGATTTCCGAGAGGGACAGAGAGATAAAAACATCAGTGATGAGAGTTATTGATCGGCTTCCTCCCAAAGCCCCACACTGGGGATGAAGCCCACAACCCGGCATGTGCCCTGACTAGGAATTGAATCGGGACCTCCTGGTTCGCAGGTCAACGCTCAACCACTGAGCACACCGGCCGGACCCCCTTTGGTGTTTTATCTGAGCCGCTGGAGGAAAGAGGGCCGTGTCTCAGGACAGCAGCCCCGAAGGCAGTGGGGTGCTCCTCCCTGCCCCTCGCCAGCGTGCCCTCGGGCTCAGCCGCTCTGTGGTCCTAAGTTGGAGATGGTCTTACAGATGCTCCCGATCAAACAGGAAAGGAAGGCTCCCAAGGCCAAGTGCCACGCGGAGGAGCCAGGGACAGATCTCTGGCCCACAGGCACATGCGGGTCTCCCTCCGAGGAAGGCCTCCTCAGGTAAAGGCCAGCTACCGCTCTGGCCTGGCAGACAGCGTGCGAGACCTGCTGTGCCCACAGCACCGCCCCGGCAGGTAGGGCGCAGGCACCGGCACGGTGGGAGGCACCCCCGGGTGCTGCGACCTAATCTCTGGCCCGGGAGGAAGGGGCTGAGTATACTAAGCCCCAGGCAGAACAATCAATCACGGCTTACCCCATGAGAACTGGACAACGGGCGAGAGCTGAGAGCAGGCTGGGCCCAGTGTGGGCCGGAGAGCAGCCACTCCCCACAGGCACCCTGGGGGAGGGTGCAGCTCAAAGCCGCCAAGGCTCATTCCCACAGCTCAGGCTGCGACACACCGAGAGAAGATTAATCCTATCCCCGAGCTTTTGGAAAATGTGCTACATGGGTTTGGTTTGTTTATCACTAAGATCATTTTTCAAATGACAGATCCCGTCCCAGGGCGTCAGCCACAAACCCCCAAAAGAGGAACCATGTGAGAAAGCAGAATGAACTCCCTACTGCGCTCCAGGCATGAGCCCTGCCCGCTGACAGGCAGGCCGCATCCCCCACGTGCGGTCGGACTGGGGAGAGCCGGGGCGGCCTTCACCTCCCCGGCTCACAGCAAGCAAGGCTCGGCCGAGTCGGCGAGAAGCCCGCCGGGAAGCCAGGTGGGGACGCCGCACAGGAAGTCCTCATTCCAACAGGCTGTGTCACAGGAGGCCACCTGCCCAGCCGCTGCCCGGACTCCGACCTCGTTTCGAGCCTGCCTCTGTCAGCCACGCCCTCCTTCCCCTTTGCTTCCTCTCCAGCTGCCCTGTCATTGCTGAGCGACCCCCGGACCACCGCAGGGTCTGGCCTCCTGCGGAGGCGGCCCCCCCCAAAGCCGCAGCCCCGGTCACGGTCTGCAGCACCGTCCTCTGGGCCCCCGCCAGACAGCCTGAGCAGAGCCAGTGACCGTCACAGCACCGCCTCTGCAAACACCAATGGGCACAGGCTTTCTGAAAGTGCCCGCTGGAATGACGGAGGGACAGAGCCAGCGGTCACCTGGACAAGCCGCAGAAGTGCAAGTAGGCACAGAGAGAAGACGGCGACGGGTGTGTGGGGCCTGTTGGGAGACAGCCATCCTCCAGGCCATTTATTCTGAGTCACTGGAAGCATCCGCACACACACCCTCAATTTAAGGAAAAGGGTAATGGAAGGTACAGGGTATGGGTCATGGAATGAGGGCGGGGCGCTAAACTCCCCAAGACCTGGGCGTCAGTAACGAGAAGGCACATCCTCAGGGTGGGGCAGGCTGTGAGCCGGTGTTCAACCCCAACCCCACAGGCCGGTCTCCTGCAGTCCCGGCCTCCCAGGCGGCTCCTCACCCGCTCACCCAGTGCCAGGACATGGAGAGGGCATGCGAGGGTTACACTGGACGGTCCCACAGCACATGAGCACTATGCCCAGCACGTAGCAAGTTCTCATTAAACAGAGCTCCTGCCATCACCGGTGACATTCTGCCTCCTAATCGCTTATTCTGCATTATTTATGTGTCACATTTAACAAGTAAACCAACGGTATCACCAAAACCACCCGGAGTCCAGCCACGTGACCAGCCCGCAAGGCAGCCTTGCTCCGCTTGCCTTCCACCCGGCAGGTCACCCAGGGACGCAACCTGTAAGCTGAGCGCCAAAGGCCACCCAGCCAGTCGCACGCGGCCCACAGCACCCCTCCCGCAGCGGGCCGCCCGCAAGGCTCCTGGGGGGGGAGGGGGGCAGGGAAACCGACCTGCGAACTCCAAATCAGTGCGTCTCAGCCAGGACCCGCCCCAGGCGCGAGGGTCACCAGCATCTTACCGCGGCCCCAGAGACCGCAGACGGAGGGAACAGGAGCGTGCTCCGTGACTTCCCATTTCGACACGCTCGGTGGCCCCTTTTCCTCCGTGGTGGCCACTTCAGAACTTCCTTGTCACTGTGATACAGGAAGGGCAGCTGGAATGAAGTCTGCCTGAGGGGAGGCTGACGCACCGCAGGCCGGGCTGGAAGCGTGTCTGTGCCCGGGGTGCGAGCTGCAGACCCCAGGAAGGGCCGATGGCACCCACCTCCAGCCTCCAGGGACAAAGCCTTCGGAAAGATTCGGTTTTTTCTGAAGTAGAACTCTGAGCAGAGAAGTTTTATTCTCCATCCTGTCTGACCCCATGTTATAAGACAGGCCAAGGCCAGGTCTCTGGGCGCATCAGCCCTGCCCACTAATCCAGGGCATCTCCTGGCGCCTCTGCCCCCGCACGCCCGTGGGAGCAGCCTCAGCCTGGGCCGCGGGGGAAAGCCACGGGTCTGTCCCATCGCAGCCCCGGCCCAAGACAGACGCCATGTCTGCGGTCTGTGTGCGGACAGCCAGCTCTGCCGTCTCACCGTCTGCGGTCTGAGGTGAAGAGGGAGGAAGAGGAGGCACAGGCCTCGGCTTGGAGACAGCCTGTCGGCAGCGCCACCTCTAGTACCTTCCCCACGAGGCTGCCTGAGCTGCCTCCTGCTCTGGGGCCTGCCCTCGCCACAGACACCAGAACGAACGTGGGAGGCTTCTGCTGCCCTCTGATGTACCCGTTCCAAAATTTAACTCGGAAAAAGCACAACTTAGCACGGGTACGTCCTTCACTGGAGCGTGCATCGCGAAAAGAAAGGCAGCCCTGGCCGGTGTGGCTCAGTGGATAGTGTCAGCCTGCAGACTGAAGGGTCCCGGGTTCGACTCCCAGGCAAGGGCACATGTGCAGGACGCAGCCAATCGATTCTCTCTCCTCATGGATGTTTCTCTCCCTCCCTCTCCCTTCCTCTGAAATCAATAAAATTATATTTTAAAAGAAGGGAAAAAAGAAAGACTGGCCATCAGCTTCTCCTCCCCGGACCCAGCCAGGTCCTGCTCCTTCACCGCTGCTTAGCTTTCTAGGGCTGTCAATCCTCTCCTACCTGTCCCTCCAGCACTCGTCTCCCAGGCCCAACAGCTCTGCAGACTCTCCCTCCTGAGAGGAGGGCCGGCTATCGGAGCACAGAGCCAAGGCTTGCCGCCTGCACTGCCCCCTGCTGGCCGCAGGCAGTAACCGGCAGCACCTTCTGAGGCAGTAGTGCCAGCTTGTCCTAGGAAGTGCTCAGTCCTGGGGGAGGGGCTCTGCTTTCTGATCCATCCCCAGCATGGTCGGAGGAATGCAGGCCTGCAGTCCAAATTCTTCCCAATCCCTCTTCACAGGCAAAGCCGCCACAGGGACCCGCCACAGGGCTGCTTCCTGCCACTCGGGTCCTGGAGTGACAGAGGCGGGACAGGAACACACTGCGTACTTCACAAAGACGAGCAAGGTGAGACTATACAGAACTGAAAGAAACAGCTATATGGGTGGGATTCTATCCCAGGGAGGCTGTTAAAAGCGAGAGAAAAGAAACCAACTGGGAGAGTACAAAGGCGGGAACCTGACATTTTTTTGGAAGGAGGACGTAGAGGAGAGGCAGAGGCAAAAACAAGCAGTAACAGCTCAACCAGCCGTGAGGTCCGCGCTGTGAGGCAAGCACGTGAGGGAGCCGTGTGCAAGCGTAGGTGTGCACACTCCCGGGCAGGCCGGGTAGCGCAGCGCTGCACACGGCACAGGAGCGACCGTCTCTGGAGGCAGAAGGCCGGGGCTGCCGTGTAAGTACCTGTCGGCGTGGAGAGAGGTCTGGCTGCGAAAGTAGGCCAGGCCAGCTGGGACGCCGGCACCGGCCCCGAGCACACAGGAGGCTGCAGCGAGGAGCCCGCACTCCGCCGGACGAGGTGCTGGCTGCCCGGGGTGAGGAGCTGGGTGAATGACCCCGGGACTGTAAGGGACATAAACCCAGCAGCTCTGCAGCCCGGGGCTGCTGCCCTCCACAGCGATCTCCCTGCGAGGCTCACGTCTAAAGCAGAACCGATGGGGCAAACTGTGTTGAGCACCTACTTTTGCCAGGAACTATTCTAGGCAGTTGGATAGGTTTGTGAACAGAGTCCCTGCCTTCACATGCTAGTGAAGAAAAGTAAAACATACATGCAGCAAGTGCATTGTGTAGAAATCATAAGCCCTTTGGATGAAAGGACCTGGGAAACGGCGTGTGGTGGCCAGGACAGCCACCTTCTAGGTGCCCGCAGGCGGACAGAGCCTAGGTGCCCGCAGGCAGACAGAGCGTGGAGGGGGTGGTTGATTGTGGGGGGCCTTCCTGCAGGACCTTGGAATGGAGGTAAAGTGATCCGCTCCAAACCAGTGCTTACACTTCACGGACTGAGTGACCACTGCAGACTGGTGCTCTCCCAGTCTAGTAAAGTGACCAGACGCCGGCCCGAGGCGCTGGCCGGCAGCGAGAGGGGCAGGATGGAGCGGAGCTCAGGCAGGCAGTGGCTATGTGGGGCGGATTCCAGGAACGGGCGCAGGCTGGGGAACTGGGGCACTGGCTGTACCGCTGGCATCAGTCACAGACCCGGATGCCATCCCCGGGGAGTCGGCAGGGATGGGGAGGGACTGAGGACTGGGCCTGAAGCTCCACTAGCGCTGGGCGGAGAGAGGAGCGGAGCGGGCGGGGCACAGAGGAACGCCGGCGGAGGCAGGCAGCGGGCTTCACCGGAGGCAGTGCGGACTCCGAACTGACGGCTAGCTTTGGCCCAAGGACACCACAGTGGCCTCCACAAAAACGGGCGTTTTGAGGGTGTGGTGGGGGACAAAAGTCTGATTAGGGAGAAGGGAGTGGAGACAGTAAGAACAGACAACTCTAAAGAGTTTTGCTGCTAAAAAAAAATGTGCCCAGGTGATGTGGCTCAGTGGTTGAGCATCAACCCATGAACCAAAAGGTCACCAGTTCAGTTTGCGGTCAGGGCACAGGCCTGGGTGTGGGCCCAATCCCCTGTAGGGGGCCTGTGTGATGTTTCTCTCCCGTCGATGTTTCTCTCTCTTTATCCCTCTCTTTCCTCTTTAAAAGTCAATAACAAAATTTATAAAAAGAAAAAAATAATGCATGGATTATATACTTGCATTTTCAACACGTTTTAGAAACGCACACACATTCACACACACACACACACACACACACACACACACACACACCTTGGAATGGAGGTAAAGTGATCCGCTCCAAACCAGTGCTTACACCTCACGGACTGAGTGACCACTGCAGCTCTCCCAGCACAATACCCACAGAAGGCTCACTCCACTGGCTTACCAGACGCTGACACAAGCCAATGCTGGCGCAGGTGACAAAACAAATGGCCACAGAACACAGCCCTCCCCCCAGCGGCAGTGGCCCTCGCTGCGTGCACGACGCGCCCGGCCCTCGGCGGCCTCCTGGGACCGCGGCCTGCACCAGCTCCTCCACAGGCACCCAGCAGCTCTGAGGGCTCATTCTGGGGGTAGCATAGACAATGATTTCACTCACTGGTTTCTCTTCAGTTTTTCTGATCATTCTCTACTGAATTTTGAGTGAAAACTATAATTCTGATTAATACATTGGTAAGCATACAGACCGCTTTATCAAATCAGCTACCGGGATCACCTACATGGTTTGGTGCTACAGATTTCACAGTCTTAGGCAGCCAGACCGAGGCAGTTCAGACCAACAAGCCACACTTTTGGCAAGTTCAGCAGCGCCACGCCACGCCACTCCACTCCAGAGATGGTTTTCTAATTCCAAATCTGACTCGCTCACAAGATACCCATCTAAGAATCGTAGTGACTGACCAACTTGGGCCTCGGCACTCTGTCCGGCAGCTCTGAAGATGAAAGGCACTTCACTGTGCTGGGCACCCTCGGGCCCGGATGACGCCGAGGGTCAGCTGGGCAGGACCCCGCGTGACCCACACTGAGGGCGGGCACCCTGCTCATCACCAGCAAGAGGACCCGGGAAATGAGCTCAGGCCCTGCTCATCACCAGCAAGAGGACCCGGGAATGAGCTCAGGCCCTGCTCATCACCAGCAAGAGGACCCGGGAATGAGCTCAGGCCCTGCTCATCACCAGCAAGAGGACCCGGGAATGAGCTCAGGCCCTGCTCATCACCAGCAAGAGGACCCGGGAATGAGCTCAGGCCCTGCTCATCACCAGCAAGAGGACCCGGGAATGAGCTCAGGCAGGCCGGCAGCGGGATGAGGAATCTAGGCAGAGCCCTCGCTGCATCCCTGCACAAAGCCACGGCCGTGCTAGACGGGATGCCCTCATCCTGAGTGCCGGCGGGAGGACGTGAATGCCGACACCCTTCCTCCCCGGATGCCTCGGGTCAGCCTGTTTGACCCTGAGGGTCAGACAGGGGCTCCTGTTAGAACGAGTCCTACCTCACTCTCCCAGTTCCCGCCTCGGAGCCTGAGACTGGCTGCCGGTTCTGGCAGACACTAACCGCAGGCGTTCAGCACAGGACGCTGACAAGACGGTATCTACTTAATAAGCGCGGAAGCCACAACTAAGCGGGCGGGAGAGCAACACTAGAAAGTAAGAAGTTTGCAAAACACCAGCAAATTAATACACTCGAGGAAGGCAACTTAATTTCAGGGGTCAGTAATTTGGGGGCATTTTTAGCAACCAAATACTACCCACCACTTCCTGCTATGACTAGGTCACATGTGCGCCTGGTCCCGTTGGGGAGACGTGAGGTCTGGCCTCAAACAGCAGGTCCTCGGGTGACACTGTTTCCTCGGAGCACTGACGAGATGCCGTAGGAACCCTGTCACACTCCTTAGCTTACGGGAAAGTGGGTTCATTACACGATGTTTCGCTTAAAATCACAGATCCAGGACTTGATGTACTTTAAATTTATTTTACTCTCTTCCATCTCAAATCCTAGATAATAAAGAGGCGATATGCAAATTAACCCTCACACCCTTGCAAGATGGCTGCCTACCATCAGGCTGGCAGGGGGCTTAGTGAAAGAAGACCAAACGACTGAACAGCAGGCTTCGTGGGGCAACCAGGCCAGAGGGGATGGGGGGGGCCATGAGGGGCGACCAGGCTGACAGGGGGGCAGTTGGGGGCAATGAGACCAGCAGTTGGATATCCCCCGAAGGATCATAGGTTGGAGAGGGTACAGGCCAGGCTGAGGGGACCTCCCCGCCCACGTACAAATATCGTGCACCAAGTCTCTAGTATTTGATAAAACATTAGCCCTAATCAGTCTGGCTCAGTGGGTAGTGTAGGCCTGAGGACTGAAGGATCCCAGGTTCGATTCCGGTCAAGGGCATGTACCTTGGTTTCGGGCACATCCCCAGTAGGGGGTGTGCAGGAGGCAGCTGATCGATGTTTCTCTCTCACTGATGTTTCTAACTCTCTATCCCTCTTCCATTCTGTAAAAAAAATGAATAAAAAAATTACAAAAACACAGAAAAACATTAAACCCACCCCGTCTAATTTCTGAACACCTGCATGTGTGTCAGAGATGCCCTAACAGCCTCTAAAGCCTGCAGCACGGGGCTGCCTGCTACGGATAAGTAAGCAGACGGAGCACCCAGGCCCAAGTGCACATAAGCGCTTGGTATTTTTATTCCTTGTTACGACCTGTGCTTCTTCACACTTCTTAAAACGTGAACGCGGTACATGTTACACGTAAAGCCCATGTAATTTTATAAACCAATTACCACCCCAATAAAGTCAATTGAGATTTCTGTTTCCGTTTTAAAAGACAGGAAAAACTTAACTCCACTTACTTTCCTCGCTGTCCTGACGTAATGGTCGAGGGGGCAGCACGTTACCAGTGTGTGTTTTCACTCAGCTACCAGCGCTGCGCCTAACTTCCCGGGGCGCAGCACCTCCTCAGCTCCAGGCCAGCTCCGGTGACCACTCAGGTTCTTTGAAAACTGGTCACCAAGGAAACAACCTCCCCACTCTCCTCCATCATGCCCTTCATTTATGTCCGTAGCTCTTAGGCTAGCATATGTGGGCCTATGACCCAGTTATGATGCAAGACTGCTCAGAGCAGCTTTATTCTGTCAACAACCAAGTGCCGCCCAAGTTGTTCACGAACAGAAGAATCCATGCAATAGGAACCACCAGCAACAACACCACGGCCTCCTGCTCTGGTGAGACCATGAGCTCGGGACACGGCGCGAGGCTGAGGAAACGGAGGGGCGCACCAGCAGGGAGGGAGCAGCCAAAGGGCGCTGGGACGCTGGTATCGACATGCAAAGGCGTAAACATGGACCCTCTCCACACCACATGCACACATTAACTCAAAACGAATCAAAGAAATGAAAGAGTTAAAACTATAAAACTCTTAAAAGAAAATGCAGGTATAAATCTTTGTGACCTTGGGTTAGGCAAAGAAGGGACTCTTAAATATGAAGTCAAAAGCATAAGCAAGAAAATAATCTTTTAATTGGACTTCATCAGCCCCTGACAGTGTGGCTCAGTTCGCTGGAGTCATCCCGTCAATAAAAAGAAAAAAGAAAAAAGAAAAAAGAAAAAAGAAATAAAAATAAAAAAGAAATGGTAAGCCACAGAATGAAGAAAGAAATGTGCTAATTCATATATCTGATAAGGGACTTGTATCCAAAATACATAAAAACTCTTACAGCACACTAATAAGCAGACAACGCAATGGAAAACGGGCTAGTGATGCCACTGTGATGGCCTGGTTACTGCTCACCGGGAAGGAGTGAAGGAGAGACAGTAACAGACATGCACTCACACGCTGTGCAAGGGGCACTGACACCGCCAGCCTGTCCCCCTGGCACAGGGGCCGGGACGACACTGCAGCAGCGCGGACGCACCGCCCAGGAAGGTCTGAGTGACCCGGGAAGGCGCTTCCACCTTATAGTGAACCTGTGGCCAAGACGGGCGTGGCCAGTGCGAACCTGCAAAACCTGGGCACGGAAGCTTCCCACATGGCAGCTCAGCGATGCCCCTTCCCTCCCCGCCCCCCCACCCCCGGGGCCATGTGGCGCATGGCCATGTTGGACTCCACACATGAACGAACACACAATCTGGCCGGAACACTGAGCCACATCCGGCTGCAACATGGAACAGAGTAATAACAGTGGGCACTGGCCTTGCTTCTGGCTCTGCAGGAGCCCAGCTGCACCCCTTCCAGGACTAGCTTGAGGGGCAGGGGACCTCGGAACCCAGGAAATGTAACCCCACGAATAAAGCCTTCCACTTCCCACCTCCCGTGGACTCCTGAAAATGCTTCTCTCAGTGGCGCCCCCAGAACCTCACCTCATCCCCACTCGTGTCGGAGAAATCTGGCCCATTGACTCCTCTGGCAGCAAAAGGATCTGAACAGACACCTCTCCAAAGATACACACACAGCCAATAAGCACATGAGAAGATGGTCACATCACCAGCCACCACCGAAATGCACATAACCCACGTGAGTGCCACCTCCCGCCCACCAGGGAGCCAGAACAACAAGGACAGGGCCCCGTGCTGGCAGGGGAGGAGCGGAGCCCACAGGCCTGGCGGCCGGAAGGCAGGCCGGTGGGAAAGTGAGCCGCTCCCCCATGCTGACGGGCGGACTGCGACTCCGCGACTCCACGCCCAGGTACAAACCCAGCGGAAGTGAAACGCATCTACACAGACCTGTCCACAGTGCTCATGGCGGCATTATTCACGCAGCCAAAACCAGAAGCCACCCCGTGTCCTCCACGGGCGACTGGGTGAGCAGAATGTGGACTGTTATGAAGCCATCAAAGAAAACACTGAGCCGAAACCGGCTTGGCTCAGTGGATAGAGCGTCGGCCTGCGGACTGGAGGGTTCCGGATTCAATTCCAGTCAAGGGCATGTACCTTGGTTGCGGGCACATCCCCAGTGGGGGGGGGGGGTGCAGGAGGCAGCTGATCGATGTTTCTCTCTGCTCCTCTCCCTTCCTCTCTGTAATAAATGAATAAAATATATTCTGGGGAAGAAAAAAAACACTGATACATGCTACAAACATGTCAAGTGAAAGAAGCCAATCACAAAAGACCACATGCTGTGTAATTCCGCTTCTATGAAATGTCCAGAACAGCAAATCCATAGAGACAGGAAGTGGACTAGTGGTCGCCAGGGGCTGGGCAGGGGCGGGGAGGGGCTGCTAATGGTCTAGGGTTCCCTGCAGGGGTGGTAAATGTTCTGGAATTAGACATTAGTAATGGTAGCACAACTCTGAATGTTCTAAAAATTCAGTTGAATTGTACACTCAAAAATAATAAAAAACATAAAACAGCTAACCTGTGATACGTGTCACAACAGAGCTTGCTAGTTAAGGAAGGGGCCATCCGTGAGGAGGGAGCAGAGGTCACACAGAGGCTCATGATTCACTCATGCATTTATTCAGAAGGTATGAAGGCACCTAAAGAAATTGCTGGAGCCCTAGCCGGTGTGGCTCAGTGGGAGGGAGGAAGCCGGTTCTCAGACAGACGTCAGGGTCACTGGCTCCTGAGCCGGTGAGACCCCCTCCTCAGGTGATGGGAGAACTCCACAGTCAATGGACCGTCCCTGACCGGCGCGAATGGTCACCGCCCCACCAGGACGCCGGCTCTGGGTCTGCGTCTGTGCGCCACGCGGTCCGCGCTGCCCGCCCCACCCAGCCCTTCAGCAAACGGAAGGCTGGCACTGCCACGAGCTCCAGCCCGGCGCCCCCCGTGGGAGCCGCCCGCCCGCGGAGTGACCTGCGGAGAGGGAAGAGCGGCCACTGGACAGGGGGACCCCCTGATGCGGACAAGCAGGCCTCCTTTCCTTAAGTCCGACTGGAGAGCTAAGAGGCTGAGATCCCATTTAAAGTCCCGGGTCTCCAGCGAGCAGCCGGGGGCCGCAGTGACCCAGGGAAATGCTGCAGACGCCTGGGCCCCCTCGGAGCCCCCACTTCCTCCGGCACAGACAGCACTCACGGCCTGCCTGCCCACACGCAGCCCGAGTGAGAGGACACGGGACGAATGCCTGCACTTCCCCATTAGGACGCTCCCACAGGTCCGCACGCACGAACCGAGCCCGGGTCCGAGCCCCGCAGCTTCGCAGCAACGGGCGAGGGTGACAGCGGCTCAGGGCGGCTGAGCTCGCAGTCATGGTGGGGGGGACCGCCCATGATGCCTGAGGGCGGTGGGGGCGGTGGGGTGAATCAGCCCGGGGCTCCGGGAGGAAGGGCGGGCTCCGGTGCTGGGCTAACGCGGGAGAGGAAGGGCGGTGATGGCGGCCCCCCCCCCAAGCCCGGCACCTCCCCAGCCGGCACCACCGCCTGGAACATGACCCCTGACCCCGCCGCGGCGGCAGGCACCAGCCCACACTCTGGACCTTACGCAAGCCTGCCCGACGGGCAACACCTCACACAGTGTGTGAACTTACATCTCAAGTGAAATAAGAAATACCTATCTTTTCACAATTAAATCCCCAGGTAGCTCTCTGCCCCACAAAAGTATCCCGGTCACAGGCATAGGAAGGATTTACTAAAGGCACATCTGTTCTGCTAGGGAAACGCAAGAATAAGGAAACGGTGTAAGCAGGACAGGGCAACGCCTGGTTCCTGCCACAGCAGAGAGAGGGGGAAGGAGCAGTGGGGGAAAGGAGAATGAGGTGGCTCCACCCCAAGGCCATGCGCCCCGAGAACAAATCGAGGGAAAACGCCAGCCAGGGGAGGTTTAAACCTGATGACCTGACCGTACTGTGGTCCAAGGTCGTGATGCCACTGCAGCTGTTTTCCTGTGGGGCACATGGAGACCTAACAAACGAGATGACAACGGCGAGGAATTGTCTCAAAACAACCTCCTCGGGGAGAAGAGGGGGAAAATGAAGCAAGCTGACAGTGATTTGGCAACTGTTGAAACGGGTGATTGAAACAGGGGGTTCAAAAAGAAGAAAGAAAAGAAACAGGGTTCATTATGCTACTCTTTCTACTTTCCAGGTGTTTCAAACTCCCTATCATAAAAAAGTTAAAAACTTATAACAAGAAATAGTTATCACTTTATAGGGGACTGATTACAAAAATTAACAATATCAACATAGGCTGGTTCGGCTCAGTGGGTAGAGCATCAGCCTGTAGACTAAAGGGTTCCAGGTTCGCTTCTGGTCAAGGGCACATGCCCAGGTTGCGGGCTTGATTCCCAGTAGGGGGCGTGCAGGAGGCAGCCAATCAATGGCTTCTCATCATTGATGTTTCCATCTCTCTCTCCCTCTCCCTCTCTGAAATCCATTAAAAAAAAAGAGAGAGAGAGATCAACATAGGGGAAAGTCACGCCACTCCAAGAAAGGGTAGGCATCTTCATGCTCAAGGTCACCACTACTTCATGGCTAAGTAGAGGAGAGCCGCGGGCATGCCACGGACACGAGGCTCGACGTTTCTGAAAACCGACTTTCCTTTCCCGATCACCGACCAGGAGGCGGACTCCGAACGCCACCAGCTCTCGTCCGGCCGCACAGTAGTTTTCCTCCCGGACGCGTCTCTGGCAATGGCAGCCTGCCAAGGGCCCGGGCACGGTTACGAGCTGGTGAGCTGCTGGCATTCCTCCTGGGCCATAAAGCAGTTTACGAGCTGGGAAGGCCCGTGCGAACGCTCGGGGCGGAGTGACTAAGGGCTCGCACTCACACAGCCTCGCTCCACCCCGGACGCCGCCAGCGGCACTTTGGACTCCGCTGGGCGAGGAGGCCGGCCTCCGTGCTGACTGTTCGCCCAGACGCCCTTCCACAGGCGGCGGCAGACACTCTGGGCAAAGTGAAACATAGTTACAGCTCTCCACACCAGACTTTGTTTAAAAAACATCTGAAGTTCATTTTACCGGAGGATACTTTTCTCAGATAATAAATATGACATTTTATGCCTCATTAAACTTGCAATACAATCACGGTTTGATTCCCAGTCAGGGCACATGCCCAGTTGTGGGCTCGATCTTCAGTATGGGGCATGCAGGAAGCAGCCGATCCATAATCCTCTCTCCTCATTGTTTCTACCTCTTTCTCCCACTTCCTTCCTCTCTGAAATCAATAAAAATATTTATTAAAAAAGAAGGAAAACCACTAGTAGAAAACGATCCAAGAAAAGCAAAGAACTGACACCAAAAGAAACAAATCAATCAGGAAAAGGAAAATTATTAGCATGCAGAAAGAAGCCACATACATATGTGGTCAACTGATTTGACAAGGATGCCAAGGCCATTCAATGGGGAAAGAGCAGTCTCTTCAACAAATGGTGCTGAACAGCAGAATACCCACATGCAAAGAATGAGTGTGGCCTCCCTATCTCACACCATATATAAAAATGGACTCCCCTCGCCAGTGTGGCTCCGTGGACAGAGCCTAGACCTGAGGACGAAAGGGTCCCAGGTTCATTTCCAGTCAAGAGCACATGAGTGGGTTGCAGACTCAGTCCCCAGTGGGGGGCCTGCAGGAGGCAGCTAATCAATGATTCCCTCTCACCATGGTTGTTTTTCTATCTCCCTTTCCCTTCCTCTCTTAAATCAATAAAAATATATTTTAAAAAATAAAATAGCCCTGCCTGGTTTGGCTCAGTGGATAGAGTATTGGCCAGTGGACTGAAGGGTCTCGGGTTCAATTCCAGTCAAGGGCATGTACCTTGGTTGCAGGCACATCCCCAGTGTGGGGTGTGCAGGAAGCAGATCGCTGATTCTCTCCCATTGATGTTTCTAACTCTCTATCCCTCTCCCTTCCTCTCTGTAAAAAGTCAATAAAATATATTTTGAAAATAAACAAATAAAATAAAAATGGACTCAGCATGGATCACAGACCTAAATGTAAGAGAAACTATAAAATCTTAAAACATAGATATAAATCTTTGTGACTTTGGTTTGGCAATGTATTCTTAGATATGACAATTCAAACAACAACAAAAATTTAACCATTCCAGCAGTGGTGCCAGTGGGACGGTGCCATCAGACTGCCAGCCCCGATTGCCCCTTAGGAACGGGGAGTGGTGAAGTCCTTAGGGCTGATTGGCGCCGGCTGCTGCTGCTTGCACCTGCTGATTGTGCCAAGTGATCTGGGCTGGCGCTGGGACTTCATTAAAAACTTTTTGCTTCAAAGGAAACCATCAAGAAACCCCAAGAACAAGAGAAAATATTATCAAATCACATGACTGATGAAGGCTTGTATCCAGAACATATAAGAAACTCTTAGAACTCAACAAAAGGACGGCACACCAATGAACAAAGGAATAATAGCCATTTCTACACTGACATACAAATGACCAGCAAGCACAGGAACAGATGCTCCACAGCACTGGCCTGAAGGCGGGCAAGCCCAGCCACACACCAACCAGCCTAGAAGGCGAACAGGAGGCGCTGACGAGGAGGTGAAGCAGCTGCTGGTGGCCTTGACATGCTGACCTGGGAGACCGGCCATGGAGACCACCTGGCAGCCCTCAGAAGGCTCACCATGAATGGCCTAGCCCCTCCCAGTACACACCCCAGGAGAATGAACTCATACCAGGAACAGAACGTGCACATTAATGTCCACAGCGGCATTAGTCATAACAAACAAAAGGTGGGAACAACCCAGATGTTCATCAACTGATGAATGGATGAACAAAATGTGGACTACCCATAGAACAGAATATTATCCTATAGGATAAAAGGCTAATATGCAAATAGACTGAATAGCGGAGCAACCAGACAACCGGTTGCTATGACATGTGCTGACCACCAGGGGGCACGCACAGAACATAGCAGGTGTTGGCAGCAGAGCACAGAACGTGGTGGAGCAGGTGAGCAGGGACGCCAGACCAAGATGGGACGCCTGTCGCTGTCATCGGGGCGAGCCTCCAGTGGTTACTGAACATTCTTTGCTCCCACATGCCGCAGTCCCGCCCGGTGCTTGCACCCACTGCCAGCACCCGGCGCCAGCCCAGATCACTCGGCTCAATCAGCAGGTGCAAGCAGCAGCGGCCAGCGCCAATCAGCCCTAAGGACTTCTCCACTCCCCGTTCCTAAGGGGCAATCGGGGCTGGCAGTCTGATGGCACCGCCCCGCTGGCACCGCTGCTGGAATGGGCCCCCATCGCGCTGTGCCGTCACCAGGTGCAAGTGGGGCCGGTGCCACTAGCATGTGGGAGCAGTGGTGGTGGGAGCGAGCTGCCAGCAGACAGGGGACTGGGGGCCACGGTGAGGGGCTGGCGGGGTACAGACAATGGGCTGAAACCCGCCCCTGTGCCCACTGCAGCCTCACCACCCACAGTTCTTTTCAAGGTGCACAAATTCATGCACTGGGCCCTACGTGAGCAATAAAAAGGAATGAAATACAGATATATCCTTGAAAACATTATGCTAAGTGAAAAGAATCCAGGCACAAAAGATCATGTGTTATATGATTTCATTTACAGGAAATGTCCAAAATAGGCAACTATATAAAAGGTGATTAGTGGCCGAGGAGGGCTGGGGAGGAAGGAGTTGGGGTGATGGCTAAAGGGTACAGGGTTCTCCTGAGGTGATGAAATGTACTGGAATTAAAAGTGGAGGTGGCCGAAACCGGTTTGGCTCAGTGGTAGAGTGTCGGTCTGCGGACTGAAAGGTCCCAGGTTCGAATCCGGTCAAGGGCATGTGTGTTGGTTGCGGGCACATCCCCGGTAGGGGGTGTGCAGGAGGCAGCTGGTCGATGTTTCTCATAGACGTTTCTAGCTCTCTCGCTCCCTTCCTCTCTGTAAAAAATCAATGAAATATATATTTAAAAAAAAAGTGTATGTGGTTACACAACTATACACTAAAACCACCGAATTATACAATTTAAACAGGTAAATTATATATGGCTTATGTCTCAATAAAGCTATTACCAAAATTAAGTAATTAAATAGTAGAAACCATTTGGTAATTGAAAATAGCAAAGAAAAAAAAAGAAAATGGCAAAGAAACCTTTTTAATTAAAATAATCAATTAACTATAATTCAATTTACGTTTCTCTCAAATATTGCTGACTTTTTTTTGTTCAATAATCATCTTAACATATTATTTCACAAGATTATCAAAACGTCAAATTTCAACA
Organism: Pipistrellus nathusii; assembly: GCA_963693515.1. Classification (NCBI taxonomy): domain Eukaryota; kingdom Metazoa; phylum Chordata; class Mammalia; order Chiroptera; family Vespertilionidae; genus Pipistrellus; species Pipistrellus nathusii. The sequence continues at coordinate 2,573,639 of OY882858.1, forward strand.
ACTTAATTTCAAACACTGGGTTAGGTAAGAAATAAGCCCATTTGTAAAAGAACTGCAAAATTATTCTTTAAAGACTATTACATACACATTAATCATGAAATCAACATCTTTCTGAATAGTGAAGAAACACAAATGCTATTTCAAGTTAAAATAATGTACAGGTTAAAAAACAAACTTAGCCGGGTTTAAAGTTTTTAAACAAAATGTGGGGAACGGGGATAACGTACAACTGAGCGACAGCCTTCAATGCAGTGAGCTGTCACGGTTAAGGTCATTGACCTTTCACTCGTCTACCTGTTCTCAGAAAACCATGAGTGCAAGTGCTGACCCCGCGCTGTATTTAAATGAGCCGTCCCACCGCACACCCAAAACTATGGAGCCACAGTCAGCGCCCCATCCCTCAAGGGAGATAAAGATCCCAACGCAGCGCCTGCGTCCCCACCCCCACACGATACCCCATGTGCACAGGCAGACCTCCCTTCCCCCAGGAGCCACCGGCCGCCTCCCTGACCGGGAAGCACCCTCCAGACACCCCTCATCCGCCTTCAGAGCAGCCTCACGCCACCCCTCCTTCACACCCTGGCCCTCTCTGGCCCCCTTTCCGGGTGCTGCCGTCACTGGAGAAAAGCTCGCCCTCCCTATCCCACGTCCTCCTCCTCCTGGCGGAGGGCATTTCCAACGAACAAGCACAGCAGGGCAGTACGTCCACATCAGAGACCTAGGGAGCTCCACGCTCGGACGTTACAGACAAAAGCGGGGGTAAACCCCTGGGCACCTCCCAGGTAAGTGTGGCATCAGAACATCCAGCTGAGCTCTGCGCGCCGAACCCCACCAAACGCAGCCTCCGTTCCCGAGCCCCGTGGGTTCCCGAACACACCCCCCACCCCTCCCCTCCCCCGTTCCCGAGCCCCGCGGGTTCCTGAACACACACCCCACCTCCCACCCCATCCCTCCCCCGATCCCGAGCCCCGCGGGTTCCCGAACACCCCCCCCACCTTACCCCTCCCCTCCCCCGTTCCAGAGCCCCGCGGGTTCCCGAGCCCCAGCAGGGAGCTCTGCTGTCGCTCTCCTCGGCTGAACTCTCCTTTCTGGAGTCCATTCGTCACTGCAGTGCCTGGAAGTCCTTAAAAAGGACTTGAATGAGGGGATGACAGACGACAGCAACCAGAAATATCAACTTGATTCTGAGCGGCGGGAGGCAAAGCTAGAAACGGGAAGTGAGCAGCCTGAGAGGCAGGGCCAATGTCAGACTCAGCGGCAGTCCGGGGTCTCTGGGGCCTCAACAGTGACGGACAGAAAGCACGCACAGCTCCAGCCTGCAGCAGCGCTGTGCTCACACCCCCTCATCACGCACCCCAGCAGCGCTGTGCCCACCCCCCCTCATCACGCACCCCAGCAGCGCTGTGCCCACCCCCCCTCATCACGCACCCCAGCAGCGCTGTGCCCACACCCCCTCGCCCTCCACGTCACGCACCCCTCCCAGGAAGCTGGCCGCTGGCGGACCACACTACCGCTCAGCAGGGAGACTGAAGAGCCCAAGACGAAGAATTGCTTTACAACTTCTGGTGCTCGACCCTCAAACTGGCAAGGTCCTATCCTGTCTCCTGGGGGTGAGACAACATTTAACACCTGTCCACGCACCAAGAATGTCCAATCAGCCCACTCATGATCATGAAACACAGCTGACGGTCACCAGACATTTGGACAAAGGCTGCTGACAGCAAAGACAAAGGCCAGCATGGAAAAGAGGAGAAAAGGACTTGGAAGAACAGCGACAACACGGGAAGTAGAAATTGTCTATAAAGTATAACTGTGTGTTCATTAATCAATAACAAATCATCAACCAGAAGAAATGTCCAGAAAAGGCACTGCCTTCATGAAACAAAGCGGATGGAACAGAAAGAGCCTGAGCAGTGTGAGGCGGGTGCAGTGCTGCCCGGGCACCGGAGGTCACGGGGTCAGGGCACAGCCGGGTACGGGAGTGACCTCCAGGGGGAGACATGTAAGAGGCAGCCAATCAATGTTCACGTTTTTCTCCCTTTGATGTTTCTATCTCTCTCCCTCTCTCTAAAATCAATTAAAACATTGAAAAGAAAAAAATACTGAGGACAAAAGCACTTAGAAATGAAACATGATGGCAGAAATAAAAAATCAACGTAAGAACTGGAAGATAAAGTTGAGGCCTCTCCCGGAAAAATCAAATCAAAAACGTAATGAATGGAGGAGAGTAGGCGAAAAGGAAATTAGCAGGACACGCTAGAAGGTCCAACATCTGAATAACAGGAGATCAAGAAGGCTAGAATGGAGAAATCAGAGAAGTGATTATCAAGTAATAATCAGAAAAGTTTCCCAAATTTAAAGGACCCAAGTGTCCCCGCCCAATGCCCCGCCACCCGCCCAGGAGCCCGGGGACAAGCAGACGGACTGGGAGCTTCAGGGGTGAGGCTCGGGAGTCACAGGTCTCAGGCTTCTCATGACCAAGGCTGGGGGCCGACAGCAGTGGAGCGATGCTTTCAACTTGGTGAGGAAAACTGGCTTCTCCCCTGGAACTCAACACTCGGGCAAACTGTCCTCCAGTGTGAGCGAGGAGAGGCATTGAGACCGGCCAGGTCTCACAGTTTACCTCTGATGAACGCTCTCAGGAAACCACTACAAGACACACGCCACCCACAGGCGAAGACATGAACTTCAGACAGGGGACTTGAGCAGAGACACCTCCGGTCCCCGCGGGAAAGAAACCAGTCTCCGGATGGATGGATGGACGGCCGGACGGACGGCTGGCTAAGCAGCGGGTTAGAGAGCAAGCGGGAAGGCCAGGAAGACGGCAGGCTCTGCACGGGTGGAAAGGAAAGCAAGAACCTCTCGGCCAGGCTGCCTGGGTCCCATCGAAACTCCGGGACCACACTCACGCGGTGCAGCGGCTTCCAGCCAAGGGGAAGGACTCATTCCCATAAAGACACCCCGCCCCGTCTTTCCTAAGTCCACCTAATGACAGCAACATGAGCAATGAGTATCAGTTTAAACCAAAATCGTTCTACAACCTTGAGTTTGGAAAAACGGAGAGAGAGGAAGGGATGTGTGTCTGGGGCACAGGTTGTGGGGAAAGGGGTGAAAAGCAGCAGAGTAGGAAGTCGCTGTGGAGGTTTTTGAAAGGGGGAGGTGATGACACTGAAGCAGTGTTGAAGACAGCCCTGGCAGAGGCATTTAAATCTGCGAGTGAGAGCCCTAACGGGTGTGGCTCAGTGGATAGAGCGTGCAGACTCAAGGATCCCAGGTTCGATTCCGGTCAAGGGCATGTACCTTAGTTGTGGGCACATCCCCAGTAGGGGGTATGCAGGAGGCAGCTGATCGGTTTTTCTCTCATCGATGTTTCTAACTCTTTCTCCCTCTCCCTTCTTCTCTGTAAAAAAAATCAATAAAATATATTTTAAAATAAAATAAAGTAAAAATAAATAAACCTGCACGTGAGGAAAGCGTTCCTTTAGGCCTGGGGCTTGAGAGCTTCACCTAGGCCAGCGATCATGAAAATGAAAAAAAAGGCTAAAATAAATCAGAGGTATTTCAAAGCAGGTGCCAGCAGAGGCCCAGGCTGACCATGATCGTGGAGAAAAGGACCCTGGCTAGGGGCTGCTTGCATAGGAATGTTTCGGGGACGTGGCCAGAGTCTGAGTTTACCCAAGGGAGAGCGGGGGCGGGCAGAGGGCAGACATGTTACCGCTAAATCCTAAGTTTTCCCACACCTGCCTCTCGACTTTGGAAGCTAGAGAGACCATCACCATCCCGACGGTGTTCGAATCGCCTAAGAAAAATTAAGTTCCACATTCTCCCGGAAGCTTTAAAACAGGATAAACTCAACGGAAATTTATGACCCTGACCTGTGGTTCAGAGTCATCCTGATGTGTCAAGATTGCGGTTCTATCCCTAGTCAGAGCACATATAAGAATCAACCAAAGAATGCACAGAAAATGGAACGACAAATCAATGCCCTCTCCTCTCCTCCCCCTCCCCCTCTCTAAAACCAATCAATCAATTTTTAAGATTTTTTTAAAATTCAATTTAAATTTCTTTTTGAATTTCTATTTTTTTCCTAAGGATAACAAAATCCAAAAGTCTTCCATTATATAAATATCCTTTTTGGCAAAGCTTTATTCTAAAAACAATTCTGTTGCCAGCATCTGGCAGTCAATAAAATTTACCTACCAGTCAAAACCTAATACACAAATGGTCTAAAATCACCGTATAGAGCGTAACTTTTATTTCATAGGCAGTATCAGTTTTTTGTTTAAAGTATTATATATGTCTCCTTTTCCCCCACTGATCCCCCCAGTATCTTTTTAAAAAGTTGTTCCTCTGTAGATCTTAAATATAAATATATTTCACATTGTCAAAATACTTGGGATTTTATATTTAAGGAATGTGCATTTTCCTCTCATCCATTTTCACACACATTTAAGATAACTTTAACATACTGTCATCCTGGAACACTCTAAGAATCTAAGAATCCAAATTAAACTGGGGACAGAGACTAAACAGTGCTATGTTATGGAGGTTAGGGTGATGTGATTGTTGCTTTTCTCAATTATTTCTATATTTCCTTTAATTTTATTTAATCCCGTTTTGATCTTTAAAAAGACTAAAAAATCCATATTTGGTCTCTTCCAGCAAGATACTTATTTTATTAGTCTCAACAGACACTCTACCTCTTTACCGAGAAAAGCACTCAATAGTCTGGCCGAACTTCCTGTAGTTTGGAATTAACAGTCCTGTTTGCGCATGTGTCACGGCCGTCACCGCCGCGAGCAGACGGGGGACCTCCGAGGACGCGGGCTGCAGCGGAGGGGGCAGCGGCAGGGCAGCCAGCAGCGCAGGGTGCGGGTCGCACTGTGCCGGAGAGCCCTTCGCTGCGCGTCATAGCTTTTCAGGCTGCTCACCTGGCGGGGCCCTAAAGTGACAGCAAATCCCTCCAACCTATTTACTGGAGGGAAGTCTGGGCGAAGCAGACACGGCGCCCCCTCCAGTCTGTCCGTGGGGAGGCGTGAGGAGAGAAGGGGAAAGCGCGTGGTGACGTCAGGCAGCTTCAGCTGTCCTCACGCAATGTGCTCCTCGCTGTGCATGTTACACAGCTGTAATAAAGCCTAACCTGCCTTAGCCTGACCTCTGATATGCAATCCCAACATTCCCCTACAATTTACATCTTACTATTCAAAAGGCTGCCCCTCAAATCTATACCTAAAAGAGTGTCCTGCCCTGGCCAGCGTAGCTGAGGTGGTTGGAACATCGTCCAGTGCACTGAAAGGTCGTGGGTTTGATTCCTGGCGGGTGTGTATGGGGGCAACCAATTGATATTTCTCTCTCGCACAATGTCTGTCTGTCTGTCTGTCTGTCTCTCTCTCTCTCTCTCTCATCAGTAAAAAGCATATCTTGAATTCGGGAGAATCCAAGATGGCTGCCCAGGTAAACACCTAGCCGCAGCCGCACACAACAATTTCAATAAAATACAACTAAAATATAAAACGGACATTACCCAGAACTACAGGAAAGTCGACTGACTGGAAATTCTACAACGAGAAGCAAGGAGAAAACCAGAAGGAAGCGCGGAGGAGCTGGAAAAGCCTAAGGTACGGAGACGCACGGCGTGCGGAGAGGACGGAGCCGGAGAGGAGGGAGGCCGAGTGCCTGGCTGGCGTTCCCTAGCGGGAAGGAGATAAAACTCCGACTGTGCTGGGCCCCAGTTCTGACTGCTCTGAACCCCAGTTCTAGGCCAGACCCCAGGGACCCAGGCTCATCCACAGGGAGCTGGGCTGTAAGGCGGAGCCCCGGGGGAGCGGCGAAAGGAGGTCCCAGCGGCACACACATTGCGCGCAGAGAAGGGACGGTTGGCTGTGCCGCGGGATTGCCCTGGCGGGAAGGAGACTGGGGCTCCAGACTGCTCTGAACACCACCTCCAACTCCACTTCCAACTGAACTGAACCCCATTCCGGGCTCATTGGGGGAGAGCATAGACTGTTTGGTAGCAGGCGAAAATCGAGGGCACCTTTCTCTCAGAGGTGCAGTGAGTACTGAAGGACCCTGAGACTCAGGAGCCGCATAGGGTGGGGCTGACGGAAGCCAAGGCTGTAGGCTTCACCCTGAAACCCCGCCCCATCAGGGAAGCTGCGAAAATGCCCAGACGAAATAGATCACAAACAAAAGAAATGGAGGACAAAAAGCGACTGGATATAGAGTTCAAATCTACGCTTACAAGGTTTTTCAAGAATTTCCTAGAAAAGGTCGATAAGACCTATGAGGATATGAAAAGGGATCAACTAGAATTAATAAGGGATCAACAAGAAATGATAAGGGATCAACAAGAAATAAAGAATACATTGTCTGAAATAAAAAACATTATACAGAGTCCTAAAAACAGAATGGAAGATTGCAAGGATCAAGTCAAAGATTTGGAACATAAAGAGCCAAAAGACACTCCTCCACAGAAGCTAGAAGACAAGAGAATCCAGAAAATTGAAGATAATGTAAGAAACCTCTGGGACAACTTCAAGCGAACCAATATCAGAATTATGGTGGTCCCAGAAGATGAGAGAGCAAGATATCGAAAACATACTGAAAGAAATAGTGACAGAAAACTTCCCCCACCTGGTGAAAGAATTAGACTTACAAGTCCAGGAAGCGCACAGAACTCCAAACAAAAGGAATCCAAAGAGGACCACACCAGGACAAATCATAATTAAAATTCCAAGAGCAAAAGACAAAGAGAGAATATTAAAAGCAGCAAGAGCAAAGCAGGTAGTTACCTATAAAGGAGCACCTATACGATTGTCAGCTGATTTCTCAACAGAAACCATGCAGGCCAGACGGGAATGGCAAGAAATATTCAAGGTGATGAACAGTAAGAACCTACAGCCAAAGATAATCTATCCAGCAAAGCTATCACTCAGAATCGAAGGTCACATAAAGAGCTTCACTAATAAAAAAAAGCTAAAGGAGTTCATCACCACCAAACCAGAATTATATGAATTGCTGAAGAGGGTTCTTTCGGAAGAGAAAGTAAATAAAGAAAAAAATTATGAACAACAAATACGTAACTATCAACAAGTGAATCTAAAAATCAAAGAAATTTTAAAAAAATCTGATGAACAATATTAACTGGTGAATATAATAGAATCAGAGGTATGGAAAAGGAGTGAACTGACGATTCTTGGGGAAAAGGGGAGAGGGGGATGTGGGAAGAGACTGAACATAAACTGTGCACCTATGGATGAGGACAATGGGGAGTGGGGAAAGGGCAGAGAGTGGAGTGGGAACCTGGTGGAGGGGAGCAATGGAGGGAGGGAGAGGGAGGAACATTTGTAATAATATGAACAATAAAAAAAATTTTTTTTAAAAAGCATATCTTTAGGTAAAGATTTTTAAAAGTTGTAAAAAAAAAAAAAAAAAAAAAGTGTTCCCATGTTACACAACCAGCCTCTCTGGAGAGACCGCTCAGATTAGAATGAATCTTGGGATGCTCAGCTCCATCTGTGAAGCCTGGATTCACTGACTTGCTAGGCATCCCACTCACACCTAGCACTGAGCACCCGTCCCCACAGTGACAGACCCGCAACTCCACACCAGAGAGGAGAGCTCTGAGAAGGCACTGCTGCAATCAATGGGAAAGCATTTACAATTCCTTACAGAGGAAGTGCGTCAGGAGGAGGAGATGCCCTGGACCGGAACCGGAAAGCCCAAGCCCAGGCCGGCCTCCACCAGGTGTGCCTACGCCAGCTGCGAGCCCTAAACCTCCACCCCGGCTGCGGCAGCGGGGACCAGTGCAGTGGCCGCTGTGGTCCAAACAGCAGCTCCATCCCGGTGTAGCACTGGCCATGTGTTTACGTGGTGTTGCATGTAACACTGCAAAAGCATCTCTATCTGACAGAGAGGAAAGAACCCTCATGGTAGCTGTCCCTATTTGTTGCTGTTCATGTGCTGAAATTTCAGTGTCTCGTGACTCTGCTTCAAACACTATCAAATATGCATTAGAAATAGCTTAAAAATACACATGCAAAGCAGGACAGTTCCAACTTTTAATTAAGGCCTGTGATTTAACAGAGGAAACTAATTAAACTATAAACACAATGAAAGGAAAACCCAGACAAAAACCTGCAAGGAAGCCAGGATGACTCTCCCATGCAACACTGTGGAAATAAGAAAACAAGAACAGAGGCGATCTTCATTTAAAAAGTAACAACTTCACAACTACTAGGGGCCCAGTGCACGAAATTCATGCAGAGGGAGGCCCCTCAGCCCGGCCTGCACCAATCTGGGACCCCTCAGGGGATGTCCGTCTGCTGGCCTGGTCACAATCCAAGACCACTGGCCCCTCACCACTCTGCCTGCCTGCTTGATGCCCCTAACTGTCCCCCTGCCTGCCTGATTGCCCCTAACCATCTCTGCCTGCCTGCCTGATCACCCCTAACCTCTCTGCTTGCCTGCCTGATCATCCCTAACTGCTCTCCCCTGCTGGCCTGGTTGCCTCTAACCACCTCTGCCTCAGCCCCCACTACTGTGGCTTTGTCCAAAAGGACATCCAGAAGACGTCCAGTCTATCTGGTCTAATTAGTATTTTACCATTTTATTAGTATAGATACTTTCCAGATTTCCCCAAAGATTTCCTAGTAAGTCTCCAAGTCAGAGCTGAATCAGCTATTTCTCTTCATTAAGTTTCAAGAATTCCACATAATTGTCCTTTGACAGCTAGCAAGATTTGGAAGGTGGGAAAGGATTGGCCTCTGAATGACAAGACACAACCCAGCCAAGGTTTCAAACACCACACAGAGTGTGACTCCAAAAACTCAACCATCCACAGGCTGACAGCCTGCAGTAGTTTCCTGAGCAGAGGGAGTTAGGTGCCTGACAATGCTCCACAAAGACTTCTGTTAAAAAGACCACTCTTTGCCTCCCAATCTCAATCACCAGGCATCCCAAGTAACAATAAATAATGACTGCACACATGTTGTACTACTAACACACCACCGCAGTTACAGTGACGCATATGTCAACATATGCTCAGTACTATTCATAAAATATATTAGTATTTCATTAAAATGCCACCTTACATTTAAGTCCATTCTTTCTCTGTGTAACTTCAAGTTTACACTTCCGTGTGAATTAAGTTCTTAGGACAATGTAACTTATTAGAACTAGTGACCTGGCGCATGATTCCTGCACACTGAAAGGAAATTAATTAGAAGGCAGCTGGCAGGGCGGCCTGGGTGAGATGGGCTGGACACAGCTGGAGCCAACCTCCCGAGATCCTTCCCCAGCGTCTGCAGAGTGAGCGGGTCCCTCCGCAGGTGGGTCCCTCAGCCTGGCCTGTGGGGATCGGGCTGAAACTGACTCTCGACTTTCCCCGAGGGGTCCCAGAGTGTGAGAGGGCACTCTGCAAAGTTGCCATCATACAGGGTGTGAAATGCAAACCCAAATGTGCAATAAATGCCCACAGTGCCCCAGCAACAACATAGTCCACGGCCGAAGGTGGAATCACGCGGCCCCAAGGGGAATCAGGCTCCTTCCTCTCCCGTTTCAAGGTGTGTCAACCAGGAACCGCCACTGCCAAGTCATTGCAGCTTGGCAACTCCTGCATTAAGCGTCTGCCCCCTGGTGGTCAGTACACATCATAAATCTGGTCATATGGGTGGAGGGACACTTAGCATATTAGCCTTTTTATAACAATCCTATATAATAAAAGACTAATATGCAAATTGACCAAACAGAATGACCAGTTGCTATGATGCACACTGACCACCAGAGGTCAGATGCTCAATGCCACTCAGCAGAGCACAGCAGTGCGGGGAGTGGGCCTAAGCAGTCAGTAGGACATCCCTGGAGGGCTCCTGACTGTGAGGGCACAGGCTGGGCTGAGGACCCCCCCACCCCCCACACTAATTGTGGGCGCCAGTCCTCTAGTATAGTTATAACTCTCAAAGGGCCAGAATACAATTTTGAAAGTATTTCCATCTTCATAGCACACATCTGTTTAGATCTGCAAAGGTCAAACGCTCCAGAGGGGCTGACCGCCTGGTGGTGAGGGGCCTGCACTAACCACTGCTCCACAGGGACGAACCCCCGTCCAGGCACAGCCCGGTCTCCGGGCCACAGGGCAGCGGGTCCACACCTCACCAGCTAAACCTTCCCTCCACTTCCTCCTTCCAATCATCCTCTTACTCACAGGCTGTGCTGGGTTGAACCTGATGTGGAACTGGCTTTCGAGATGACACGCTCAGAAAGGAATGGCCGATACAATGCTCCGAAGGCTGAGATGCGGCCGGCACCAAAGACCTCACTGTGAGTTAACTGTGAGTCGGTAAGTCACTCAGCTGGAAATCAGGTCGCTGCTAAGGGACCCCCGAGAGCGAGCACTCCCTTTCCCTTAGACTGCCTGTGACCAAGGCCGGTCCCCCGAAACACAGCATGACAGCGGCTGAGGGGCTGCTCTCGCAGGACGCCAGGCCAGCATTTCCCTTAGGAGCAAACCCGCCGCAGGCCCGTAAAGAACACGGCCCTTGAGCTTTAACTTGTGCACACAATTCCAATTCCGGTTACTGTTCTGGCAGGGCAGAGGCCTTATTACATGCGCTTGTTTCCTCATGTAAACAGCAGCCTGATCGGAGATTAGATTAGGAATTACTGGTGCGCACATCGACCGAGCCCGCTGACACCAATGACCCAGGGACAGGCTTCTGGGTGCGGCCGAAGGCGGCCCAGGCCGGGTCTTCCACCAGCTCCTCTAGGGGAGCCTGAGGGTCTGGACAAGACGCCCCGTTAGCAGAAGGGGAAGCGAAAGGGATTCGCTGCCTTCCGGCTTCTAGGGATCCTTAAACGGCTTCACAAATGAACGCCCCAATAAAGCTAACAGCTCAGGGGCCGCCGGCTACCGCATCCTAGATCCATGAATGGAGCGGAGAGGGCACGCGAGGGGCAGATGGAGAAAGCGGAGTGACCCCCACATCCAGACGTTCCAGCTCCCCCCCAAGACACGGCGAGGGCCTGGCACAATCAGAGGAACGAATGGATCTGCTCGGCGCGGTGTGCACACATCGGGCTCTCCGCCTCCCCGTCCGCGGCGGCCGCAGCGAAGGGGCAGCGGGCCGGCTGTCACCGAGGAGGGCCCTCGGGCGGGGCCAGGGCGAAGGGGGAGGCAGTGGCCGCCGGTCCCGGACCCCGGCGCGGGGGGCGGGGGCGGATATCCAGGCCGAGCTGCAGGAAATGATATCCAGACTCCGGGGTGGATCTAGGAAGCGGCAGGGGCGATGGCCGGGCCGGGGTGGGGGAGGGACGGAGGATGTGGCTCCCGGGGCAGGATGAGGGGGCGGGACGGCCGAACGCGGATGAGCGAGGGCCGAGGGGCGCAGGGAGGGCCCGGGAGCCGCGGAGGGGCCGCGGGGGGTGCGGGGCGGCGGGGGACGGCGGCGGCAGGTGGGAGGGCGCGCGCGGGCCGGGGCGCGGGGCCGCGGGCCGGGCACTTACCCCACTCGAGGAACTCGGCCACGTACTTGTCGCGGCGCAGGGCCGAGTGGCTGCACTCGGTGTACAGGCAGACCAGCACGTCCAGCAGCGTCTCCACGCTCAGCGCGCTCTCGTGGCGCCACGGCCCGTCGAGGAGCAGCTGCTCCAGCTTCTTGAGCCGCACCTTGGCCGACATGGTGCCGCGCGGCCCGCTCCCGCGCCCGCTCCCGCCGCCCCGCGCGGCGGCCCGTCAGGGCGAGCCCTCGGGGACCCGGCGGCCGCGAGCCCGGGCGGCGCCTCGTCGCTGCCCCGTGCGCGTCGTCGCGCCCCGGCCTAGGCCGACATCTTGGGCTCGGTCCCGGCGGCGAAGCGTCTGGGGCGCCGGGCCCCGCGGGTCCATGGGCCGGTCTCCTCCCCTCGGCGCCGCCGCCCTCTCCGCCCGGCGCGGCCCGCCCCGCCCGCGGCCCTCAGCCCCGCCCGCGGCCGCGCCCTCCCGCCGCCCGGAGCGACGCGGACCGAGCGCTGCGCAAGCCCGGCCGGCGCCCCAGCGACCCAGCCCCGACCCGGCGCCCAGCCCGCGGCCGCAGCCAACCAGGGCGCGGCCAGCGGCGCAGCCAACCGCGGGGGCCGGCCGTCGCCGCGCTGACCTCAGCGCGCCGCCCCGCCCCGCGCCGCTCCCGGCCCGGCTCCCGCGGGAAGGGCCTCGCCGCTCGCCGTAGGAGGCGGGATGCCGGGAAGGCGGGGCGGGGCGAGCGGGGCCACTGCGCCGCCGAGATTGCGGCGCCGGCGCGTGCGCATGCGCGAGCGCCCCGCGCACCGGCTCTGGGGGTCCGACCGCGGGGGCCGCGGGGGCCACCCTGGGCCGCTGGGCCCCGCAGACGCCTCGGCGGCGGGATTCCGAGCTCGGAGCGGCCCTGGCCACGCCGGCCCGCCTCGGAGGTGACGGACGGGAGACCGAGGCCCGGACTGCGCCCAGTTCCGCTGCCCCCGCACCGCTCCCGCCGGCGGCGTCCCGGGGAGGCAGCTTGGTGGGAAGCGCCAGCCGTGGGTCTCCAGCCTCGGTCCCCGCGGTCGCTGGCTATTGGGGTGACGGGGCGGAGGTGACGGCATCCCCGCCCTGACAGACCCGGTGTGGGCCTCGCGGGGGGGGGGCCGCCGGGAATTCGGCGCAATCACCCTGGCCCTGGGGTGGGTGACGGCTGGGAGCGGGGGTGCCGGGCCGTGGACCCCTGGCCCGGGGAAGGGAGGGCTTCAGACGGGGCCGGGCGGCCAGGGGGATGGATCCCTGGAGGCGGCAGGTGAAGGGCTGAAGACTGAAGACGGAAAGAAAGCCACGGAGACGGGAGTGAGAACAGCGGCTGCCTCTGTGGCGTCTTGGCTGGGAAAGGGCGAGAGGGAGACTCCGGGCCGCAGGAAAAGGAGAGTTGGGTTGGGCTGTGGTTTCGCGGGGCTGCTCGCCCTCTTCCATCTCAGACTCCGGTTCCACAGGCCTCCTGTCTGTTCCTGGGCTGTTCCTGTCGCCTCCTGCCCCAGGGCCTTGGCACCTGCCACACCCTCCGCCTTGGACGCTCCCCCCCCCAGCCACCCTTACTTTGCTCAGCACCATCTGTTTTTCCTGGCTGGCGCCCTCACAGCCCACTGCGCCTCCAGATCAGGGCCACGTGCTAAGCCTTGGGAGCTCCCCATCCCTTCTCTGCCCACTTTTCATGCTCTCCATTGCCCTGTTCCCATGTGCCCCTGCTGGGACTCTAATGGTGACCATGTATATAAAAGCCTAAGTGAACGGCCAGTAGCTATGACACACACTGACCACCAGGGGGTAAACTTCAATGTAGGAGCAGAAACCACAGGCATGGGAACATGGAACAGACTGATGCATCTCAGTGGGAAGGGGAGAGAGGGAGGGTGGGAAGAGATTAACCAAAGATCTTATATACATACCGGAGGCCTGGATTCATGCACCAGTGGGGTTCCTTGGTGTGGCCTGCACCCTCTTGCAATCCCGGACCCCTTGGGGATGTCAGAGAGCCGGTTTTGACCTGATCCCCATAAGCCAGGCTGAGGGACCCCACCAGTGCACTAATCCATGCACCAGGCCTCTAGTATGTACAATAATAATCATTACTGGGTTATTTGCAATTAAAACAATGAAAACCGACATTGAAATGCAATAGGAATTCACTGGAGAGCTTTGAGCCTGGGTGACAGTACATTTTTAATACTCTGGAACTTCAAGGAAGCCTCCACAGGAAATTTGCAAATAAGGAAACAGAGAGTGTTCTCTAACAACATATAAATGTCATAGAGAAACTGTAAAGGAAATAACCCTGAACATTTTGCTATTTCAGTAGTATACAACCCAGAATGCACCAGGAAGAAATTTCTAATAGAAGGCAGTGAACGTTGCCGAGACCGGTTTGGCTCAATGGATAGAGTGTCGGCTTGGGGACTGAAGGGTCCCGGGTTCAATTCCGGTCAAGGGCATGTACCTTGGCTGCGGGCATATCCCCAGTAGGGGGTGTGCAAGAGGCAGCTGATCGATGACTCTCTCTCATCGATGTTTCTAGCTCTCTATCCCTCTCTCTTCCTCTCTGTACAAAATCAATAAAATATATTAAAAAAAAAAAAAAAAAAGAAGGCAGTGAACGTGGACACTGGGGGTCAAATTTTGACTTTAGCATCTGTCAGTTATGCAAACTGGGTTACCTAACTGTCTCATTTTATTAAAAAACAAAACAAAAAAATAAAATGATGAGAACCACCCGGCAGGCATGGCTCAGTGGCTGAGTGTTGACCATGAATCAGGAGGTCACGGGCTCGATCCCCAGTACGGGACATCAGGAGGCAGCCGATCAATGATGTTTCTCTCATCACTGATGTTTCTATCTCTCTCCCTCTCTCCCTTCCTCTCTGAAATCAATAAAAACCTATTTAAGTAATGAAAATGTAAACACCCATCAGTAGACACAGATAATTATACATCTATCATATGGAATTGCATGAAGTGATGGGGCCCTAGCGGTTTGGCTCAGTGGATAGAGCGCCGGCCTGTGGACTGAAGGGACCCAGGTTCAATTCTGGTCAAGGGCATGAACCTTGGTTGCGGACACATCCCCAGTAGGGGATGTGCAGGAGGCAGCTGATGTTTCTCATCGATGTTTCTAACTTTCTATCCCTCTCCCTTCCTCTCTGTAAAAAATCAATAAAATATATATATTTTTTTAAAAAGAAGTGATGTGGGTGCACTCATTCAGCCAGCCCGAAGCGCTGAAGGCTGCTGCTGTCAGCCCTGTTCTAGGTGCCCGGGCGGAGGCCAAGACAGACACCGAGCATCCATCCAGGCGGGGGCAGACCGCAGACCGCAAGTGTGAGAGAAGAGAGAATTGCAGAGCCACGAGGGCTGCGAGGAAGGTGGCCATGCTGGCGAGGGAGGGTGCCTGCCTCTGGGGGAAGGGGGTGCTGTAGCTGAGACGTGGGCTAGAGGAGGCCAGGCAGTCCCTCTCCAGGTAGGAAACCCGCAGGCAACAGGGGACGGGCCAGTCCTGAAGGCGGAGGGGGGGGTTGGCCTCAGGAGTGGCAGCAGAGGCCTGCCAGGCCAGACCTGGTCCTTGCTGCGGCTGCGGTGGCCCTGGCGGTGCTCCTGAGGTTTCCTGCCGCCTGGCGCCCGGGCCACAGCTCTTCCTGAGGGTGTTCCTCTTCCTCCTCGCGCTGCAGCTGACAGCGGAGGGCTGGAGGTCGCAGCACAGCAGTGCCCGCCTGACGGGACACAGAATGGCCACTCGGTGTGTGCGAGGAAGAAGGAGGGAGAGGGCCGGGAGGCAGGTTGGACAGGCCTCGCTCCAGGTCCCGCCCCTCCTCCCTGCCCCCCTGGGTAAGCTCTGCCCTGGGCAAGCTCTGCCCTGCCTCCCCAGGTGTGTGCCTGCAGGGACCACGCCACTGCCACAGCCATGAGCCCCGCCGCGCCCAGCGGCTGCCCTCCAGGATGCCCTGTGGGCTGGCGCGAGCACTGGCCTAGCTGGGCCCCGCTCCTCACCTGGAAGGGAGATGGGAGATGGAGACCGTGGGGCAGAGCCTGAGGCCCAACCTGCCGTCACACAGGCCTCACCTGTGGGCATCAGTCAGTTGGGCTCAGGGAGGGTAACAGGCAGTGGTGCCAGAGGGGACAGTGGCCATCACCAGCCTGTGCACCCCGGCCCCTGCCCTCCTCACCCCCATGATCTGCCCCCACCTTCCTGCAGCACCCACAGGCTCCCACCCTCCGCGGCGCCAGAGGCACCTTCCCGCTCAGAAGCCTTCCATCCTCCCACCCCCGCCCCCGAGAGAAAAGAGTCCTCCGCCTCCCAGCGCCCACAGCCGGAGAGCCAGGCTGGGCCAGGGAGCCGGGGAGGAGGCACCAGAGTGGAGGGGAGTCTGGGGAGGGCGCCCCTGAGGCTTAACTGCCAACACTCACGTGCCTGGCCCACCCTGTAAGTGGGGACAGGGCACCCTCTCCCAGGCATAGCCCTGTGAGGGGTGCTGAGCCCGCCACCCCTGTTTGCCAGCACTTTCCGCCCAGCCTCTGCCTCTCTGCACACGGGCTTGTCCCCTCCCCCTGAGGCTCACAGTGGGTCTCACCCTCAGGTGGGGGTCAGTAAAGGGGGGAACTTGTCTGCTGGTGTGGCACGCGGAGGCCTGGGCACCCACTTCCACCACCCCCTGCACAGAGCTGTCCCTGTGGTCAGCCTGCGGTGGACAGAGGAGGCCTCGAGGGCAGACTGAGGGCACCCTGTCCCTCCGGCCCCCCTGCCCCCGGTGCCCCCCCCACCCAGCAGCACCAGCCCCCGGGGCCCAGCCCCACCGCTCAGACCCAGGCCCCCAGAGCTGGGCGCGGGGTGCGGGCACCTTCAGGGCAGAGCTGGTGGGGGGCAGTGCGAGCCCACCTGATAGGGGGGGTTACCGCCCCCAAGGCTGAGGGGGAGGGGGATGTCATGGGCGAGGGTCCCCCCACCCTGCAGCCACCCCTCCTGAGGGTGCGTCGCATCACTACCCTCACCCCTAGCGGAGCTCAGGGCCACTGACCAGGCCGCCCCCCTACCCCCCCGGCGCACCACACCTCCCCCGAGCACCGGAGGCAACGGGCCGAGTCTGGGGCCGAGGGGCCTGGAGCTGCCGGAAGCGGGGGCAAGGAAGTTGGGGGGGACCAGCCTCGAACCCCAACCCGCCCGGGGCAGGCAGGCTGGTGCCTGAACCCCTGTTCGCGCCCCCACCTCCCGCCCCTGACTCTGCTCGGGCGTCTCCCCAGGCGGCAGGGTCACGGGGGGGGGGGGGGGGGGGCGGGGCCACGGGGGGGGCGGGGTCACGGTGTGTGTGGGGGGCGGGGTCACGGGGAGTGTGGGGGCGGGGTCACGGGGTGTGTGGGCGGGGTCATGGGTGTGTGGGGGCGGGGTCACAGGATGTGTCAGGGCGGAGTCACGGGTGTGTGTGGGTCACGGGGTGTGTGGGGTCGGGGTCACGGGGTGTGTGGGGGGGGCGGGGTCACGGGGTGTGTGGGGGCGGGGTCACGGATGTGTGTGGGCGGTGTCACGGGGTGTGTGTGGCGGGGTCACGGGGTGTGTGTGGGCGGGGTCACGGGTGTGGGGCGGGGTCTCGGGTGTATGGAGGCGGGGTCACGGGATGTGTGGGGTTGGGGTCACGGGTGTGTTGGGGCGGGGTCACGGGGTGTGTGGGGTCGGGGTCACGGGGTGTGTGTGGGCGGGGTCACGGGTGTGGGGGCGGGGTCTCGGGTGTATGGGGGCGGGGTCACAGGATGTGTGGGGTCGGGGTCACGGGTGTGTTGGGGCGGGGTCACGGGGTGTGTGGGGTCGGGGTCACGAGTGTGTGGGGGCCGGGGTCACGGGGTGTGTGGGGTCGGGGTCACGGGTGTGTGGGGGCAGGGTCACGGGTGTGTGGGGGGGTCGGGGTCATGGGGTGTGTGTGGGGGGTGGGGTCACGGGTGTGGGGGTCGGGGTCACGGGTTGTGTGGGGGCGGGGTCACGGGTGTGTGGGGGCGGAGTCACGGGTGTGTGGGGTCAGGGTCACGGGTGTGTGGGGGGGTCGGGGTCACGGTGTGTGTGTGGGGGGCGGGGTCACAGGTGTGTGGGGGCGGGCTCATGGGTGTGCGGGGGCGGGGTCACGGGTGTGTGGGGGCAGGGTCACGGGTGTGTGTGGGCGGGATCACGGGTGTGTGGGGGCGGGGTCACGGGGTGTGGGGTTGGGGTCACTGGTGTGTGGGGGCGGGGTCACGGGGTGTGGGGGCGGGGTCACGGGTGTGTGTGGGCGGGGTCACGGGTGTGTGGGGGCGGGGTCACGGGGTGTGGGGTTGGGGTCACTGGTGTGTGGGGGCGGGGTCACGGGGTGTGGGGGCGGGGTCACGGGTGTGTGTGGGCAGGGTCACGGGGTGTGGGGGCGGGGTCACGGGGTGTGGGGGTCGGGGGTGGGGCGGGGTCTATCAGTTGGGCCTCACCGGCCGGGCGCTCCGCAGGGGTCGGGGGGACGGGAGTCTGGGGGGGGGGAGCCGGTGCCGGGAGCGGGCGGGGGCCACCTGGCGGCGAGGCACCGCGCCTCCCGCTGCCCTCGCCGCCGGCCGGGGTCCCAGCCCCGCCCCGCGCTCCCCCCCCCCCCCGGCCCCTCCCCCCCCGCCCCGCACTGCCCGGTCCCTCAGCCGGAACCAAGCACTGCTCTTCCCCCCCCCCCGCACCCCCATGACCCCATCACCCGGCCACAGTCCCCGAGGGGCCGCCCCACCCGCCCAGCCCAACCCCGTCCTCCCGGCCGCGGATCCCGTCCTCCCGGACCCCGTCCTCCCGGTCCCCAGGGAGCTCCCGGCGCAGGGGCGCGGCCTGGGAAGCGGGGAGCAGTCCTCCCCGGTGAACCGTGTGGATCCCCGCAGCTCCGCCTCCGGTCCTCGGACCCACCCCTCCCTCTGAGCCTCAGTTTCCCCTGTGCCGGCCGGAAGCCGCGCTGGCGGCGGGCTAAGGGGGGTCCCCAGGGCCTCCTCTGGCTCGTGCACCCCGGAACCCCCACACGGGGGGGGGGAAGGGGGCGCAACGACCGGGAGACACAGACGGAGAGACAGGCTCCAGCCCCAGGTCCGAGGGGAGGCGGGGCTCCCTTCACCCCCACTCCCACCTCCGGAAGGTCCAGGTCCCGGCCTGGGCCCCTCGTCCTCCTCCTCCTTCCTCTCCCTCCTCCTCCTCCTCCTCCCCCTCCTCCTCCTCCTCCTTCCTTCTCCCCCTTCTCCCCCTTCCTTCCTCCTCTTCCTCCCTCCTCCTCCTCCTCCTCCCCTCCTCCTCCCTCCTCCTCCCCCTCCTCCTCATTTTCCCCCTCCTCTTCCTCTTTCCTCCCTCTCCTCCTCCTTCCTCCTCCTCCTCCCCCTCCTCCTTCCTCCTCCCCCTCCTCCTCCTTTCTCCCCCTCTTCCTCCTCCTTCCCCCCTCCTCCTCCTTCCTCCCCCTCCTCCTCCCCCTCCTTCCCCTCCTCCCTCTCCTCCTCCTCCCCCTCCTCCTCCTTCCCCCCTCCTCCTCCTTCCTCCCCCTCCTCCTCCTCCCCCTCTTTCCCCTCCTCCCCCTCCTCCTCCTCCTTCTTCTCCTTCCTCCTCCTCCTCCCCCCCTCCCCCCACTCCGGCCCAGCTGGGAGGACGGACTCCCCGCCCCACGACCTGCCCCCTTCCTGCAGCTGGGCTCCCCACAGGCCTCCGGGGCTACCACGACCCCGGGAAGGCGTCCTGCCTGTGCCCCCCCTGCTCGCCCTGCGCTCCATGGCATTTTAAACAGAAAGCCTGGTGTTTGTAGGAGGGAATGTCCGGAAAGTGCGCCGTCCGCCAATAGTTAGGGGCGGGGGGGGGGGGGGTGCTGGGGCAAGACCCTGAGATCCCCGATGGGGGGGGGCGTGTTCTCCATCAGACCCTCCTCTTCCCGCGGCCATTCACCCCCTCGGACCGTCCACTCCTCCCCTGGCCCTTCTGCCCTCAGAGGTCAGCTCGGGAGGACACAGTGAAGGACGGCCATGCTCGTGCCACACTTCAAATATCAAATGCCCCCGTGGGCCCCAGGCGCTGTTTTGCCGCTTTGCTCCGCTGTATGACCTTCGCGGAGAGTAGGGTGTTTTACCCAAGAATGACCACAAGAGGGCGCTGAGAGCGAACCTTCCCGGCCCTGCCTTGGCCCTGAGTCCCACCGACCACGACGCCCAGACCGGGCCGCCGCCCTCGCTCCATTCACGCTTTGGAGAGTGAGGGTGTGGGTGAGGGGGCTGGGCTGGGGACAGTTCCGATCTCAGAGATGATTGCTCTTCAGTCTTCATTCAGTCCAGTCCATCCTTCCACTGGATCGGCAGGGACCTGGGGCTCAGAGAGGGCGGGACTCCTGAGGACTCAGAGCACAGGCTGGCGTGGCCGGGATAAGCTTTTGCCTCCAGACCTCAGCGAGGAGGCTGAGAGGAAGCGGGGAGGGGGGGATACAGAATGGAAGGCTGGAGGCGAAGGTGGGACTCAGAGCTGAATGTGCAGGCTCAGAGATGGGCCTCCGGGCCCAGCGGTAAAGAGACTTCCTGTTCCCCGGTTTCTGCTCCTGGTCAGAGCTTTACTCCACACGGCCCCCGGAGCTGTGACAACCATCCGCTGACACCTGGGATGGCACCCAACACCTTAGGTGGCAGCTCGCACCCGCATTAACAAGTGTGGGAGCAGCTCTGCCCACGTGGACAGGAGTGGGGTGGCCTTGGGGGGTGGGGTGGAAGGGGGAGCCTGCAGCACACACTTTCCGGACTCCTGTGTGTCTGGCGGTGAGCAGTGACGCCCCCACTCCAGACTCCTCATGACGAACTTGTGCAAAGAGCTCCAGCATCCTGTGGCCAGAAGTGGAGGCCCAGGATTCTGACACCATACACATGTTCACACGGATGCGTCTCTGTCTGATCTATTTCCTCTGGGGACCGTCATACCCTGAATTCATCAGACCATGAATGTGGACGGGGTCTTTTCCTCTTGATGATCCCAGAACCCAGCACTGGAACTAGTAATATATGATGGATGTATGGTACGTGGTGAGTGGTATGTGGCAAATGGATGGTGAAAGGTGGTTGGAGAGTGGATGGTGACTGGGTTGGATAGTTAATGGGTGGTGGGTGGTGGGTGGTGGTTGGAGAGTGGATGGTGACTGGGTTGGGTGGTTAATGGGTGTTGGATGGTGGATGGTGAGTGTTGTGTGTTGGATGGTGGATGGTGGGTGGTGGGTGGTGGATGGAGGGTAGTGGCTGGTGATGGTGGGTGATGGCTGGTGGTTGATGAGTGGTGGGTGGTGGGTGATGGGTGGTGGGTGGTGGGTGATGGATGGTAGGTGATGGATGGTGGATGGTGAATGGTGGCTGCTGCCTGGGAGTAGTGGGTGAATGTTGTTAATATTCCAGCAGAATATTAAACAAATAATACATGTTTAATATTATATTTATCAATAAGTACATGTTTAGTTTATAAATAAATGGGCAAACGAACGGTAAGAAGGTGGGTGGATGGATGGATGGATGGATGATGAGTGAGTGAGTGATGAAGATGGGTGGTGGAGAGATGGGAGGGAGAACGGCTCCCTGATGTTTATGTGTATGGATTGCATACACATAGGGATAGTAGAAGAGAGCATGTCAGGTTGATGGACAGGTGGTTACCAGGTCGGTGGATGGTTGGTGAGGTGAAGGGCTGGAAGGGGAGGTGAATAAACGGATGAATGAAGCCATAGTCGGTAGACTGTGGGGGTGAGTAGATGATGGTAGGATAGGTACCGGGAGCATGCTAGGTTGTGGGCGGATGGGAGTTGGTGGGTGGTGAACGCAGCTATGTAATGGTAGTTGGCTAAGATTGTAGATTGGATGGAGGGTAGAGGGGTATGGACACAAAATTGATGAATTGACGGAAACTGAAAGAACCTAGAGTGGATTAATTGCAGGTAACAGGTGGTGACTGGTGGCTGAACCACAGAAGTATGGATGGTGGATAGCTAGGAAGTGGATGATGGTGATGATCTTTCCGTAGAGAATGAATAAGCAGATGAGAAATAAGTGTGAATGGATAATGAGTGGTGGACAAGTATGTGGTGGCAGGATAGTGCATGAGTGGGGCATAGATGGCAAATAAATGGGTGGCTCCTCCGTGGCCGGGTAATGGGTTGTGTCCTGTGGACGTGGAGATGGAAGGTGAATAGGGAATGGATAATGGGTTCTGGGTGAATAGATGATGATTAGGTGATTAATGGCTGATGGCTGATACGTGGTAATATCTTAGAAAAGGGATTCACGAAAGGCAAGTGGTGGAGACGGTGGAGAGATGGATGGATGGTGCGTGGTGAGTGGTATGTGGCAAATGGATGGTGAGTGGATAATGAATGAAGGTGGATGTTGAATGAATAGTGACTAACGGATGGGGGATAATGCACACATAATGAGCAGATGGTGGTGGGCGGAGTGCGATGGTGGGGGAATGCTCACTGCTCTCTCTGCACGCTATCCTCTGTCCTGAGCACCTAGCGTAATGCGTGGCACATAGAAGGCGCTCCATCCATCTTCTGGAGGAAATGACTGTGGATGGTGGTAGGTGACACTTTGGATGAAGAGAGAATGAAAGCTGGTGGTAGATGGACAGATAGAAGATTCTGTGAGGTGGACAATGAATGGGTCGATGGGAGTAAGAGATGGTTGGGTGGTGGGGGTTGGTAGGGGAAGTAATTGGTGGGTTGTAGTTCATAAAGATACGAATGGATGAGGGTTCGAATGACTGGTGGTGAGTGAATGTGGATGGATGAACTGTGGCTGATTGAATGGCTGGAGGCTCATGGGTGGGTGGTGAATCAATCCGGATAGGTGAACAGCAGATAGATGGTGGATTGGCTTTGGCAGCCAGATGTGTGGTGACTGTATAAATGAACGGCAGGGGGGTAGATAGGTGTTACATATTGATGGAAAGTTGTTATATAGTGAATGGTGGGTGGATGGATGGTGAATGAATGTTGGACTGATGGGTATTTTCATAATGTGCTAATGCTTAGTAAGGGGAGGGTGGGAATGGATGGGAGCATGATGGGTGGTGGTGGTGGTGGTGGTTGGAGAGTGGATGGTGACTGGGTTGGGTGGTTAATGGGTGTTGGATGGTGGATGGTGAGTGTTGTGTGTTGGATGGTGGATGGTGGGTGGTGGATGGTGGGTGGTGGGTGGTGGATGGTGATGGTGGGTGGTGGGTGGTGATGGTGGGTGGTGGGTGGTGGGTGGTGGTTGATGAGTGGTGGGTGATGGATGGTGGGTGATGGATGGTGGGTGATGGATGGTGGATGGTGAATGGTGGCTGCTGCCTGGGAGTAGTGGGTGAATGTTGGGTGGTGCACGATAGGTGACAGTGGTTGGAGGAATGGGTGTGGATGAGGGACGGTGGGTGCTGAATGGAGTTGGATGCTGGATGCTGGGAGGTGGGAGGGTGGGGATTGGGCAGATCAGAGGTTGGCGCCGTGGCCTCAGGAGTCGAGGCTGTACATCCATCTGGCTGAGTGGGACCCACGTCCAGAGCTGTTTGCTCCTTTTTGGGAATGGGATGGAGGTGAAAACACACACACACACACACACACACACACACACACACGCACACGCACACCATGGCCCTGCACGTCCTCGCCGCTCTCCCTGTCCTCTCCCCTCCGGCTGGGAAGGTGTCCTTCCTCGTGTCTGGCCCCACCAGGCTGTGCCCTGAATTCCTGAACCGCACCCTGGGCGCTTGGGACCTCCAGGGAGGGGTCAGGTTGGGGGATGCGGTCCTGATCAGGCCGAACACGGGGTCTACGGGGAGCGGAGCCCCCGGACAGAACAGCGGGCGCGGGTGTGAATGAGGGGCGGCGGCGAGCGCATGGGCGGGGTGCGGGGAGGGAGCAGGCGGGGGGGGGGGAGCGGAGGGGGGGGCTGGGGCTGGGGCTGGGGGGGGGGGGAGGAGCGGGGAGGGGTGCGGGGGCGGGAGCGGGGGAGGCTGCCGCGCAGGGCAGCAGCGCCAAGCGGAGCGGAGCGGGACTGGGCGCAGCGTCCGGCGCGGTGAGTGCGGAGCGGGCGCCTCCCCGGCCGCCCCGTGCGCCCGGCGGGCAGGGGAAGCGGGAGGGTGGGTTCCATGGGAGACCCGGGAAGAGGAGGGCGTGGGGCCGCGGGAGCCGCTGGCTGGCGGCGGGAGCAGTGCCTGGGGCTGCACCCCAGCTGGCCTCACACCGGATCCGGGAGGAGGGGGTGCTGGGAGCCTTCGTGCCCCGCGCCCGCGGGCACTGGCCCTGGCGGGGGAGGCAGCCGCTCCGGGCTCGGCAGGTGCCAGCCTCACCTGCGGCGCATCCTCTCCTCTGGGGGCGCCTTTCTGGGCCCGTGTCTGTCTCAGGGTCCCCTCCGCTGGCCCCTCTGCCGTCTGCGGGTCCCCCTCCTCCCTGGCCGCAGCCGCTCTGCGCTCCGGTGAGACGGGGCGGGCTCCAGGGGAGGGTCAGGCCTGGGGGGGGGTCCACCTGGGATGAGAGGGGGCCGGTGGGTGTGGTGGCTGCCCGCCCCCAGGACCCCCAGAGCCCCCCGGGGCAGTGCCTCCCAGCCGCTCAGGGGCCAGGGCCGAGCTGTCCTGAGCTGGGTGTTCAGGAGCCCCACTGCCCAGAACAGCGGCCCCCCTTTCTCCGGGCGCCCGGGACCCTCCCCCGCCGGCGTGTCCCCTGCTCGCCCTCTCCCAGCCCCGCTCCTGCCCTTGCCTGTCCCTGGCCGCCGCCCAAGCAGTGCCAAAGGGAGGCGTCTGCCTGCCAGACTCAGCCCGGCTCTTTTCTTCCTCGTTTTTTAAATTCTCACCGAGGATATGTTTCCCTATTGATTTTTTAGAGAGTGGAAAGGAGGAGGAGGAGAGAGAGAGAAACTTCAATGTGAGAGAGACACATCAACTGCATCGACGGGAGACACCCGACCCAGGTATGTGCCCTTGACCAGGAATAGAACCCAGGACGCTTCGGTGCGTGGGCCAGTGCTCTAACCACTGAGACTGCTGGCCAGGGCCCACCCACTTCTCCCTCTGGCTCAGTGCAGGCGGCGAGTCTGAGGCTGGGGCGCCTCTGCCTCTGGCTGACATGAACCCGGGCCTGCTGCCCCCGCCTCCAGTCTCAGAAGCCAATTTGGATCCCTCTGCCCCACTTCACTCTCCTTCCCCCCCACCTCCCTGCTGGCCTGGCTCCCTCCTCAGGTCAGCTGACCCTCTTCCAGGAACCTTCCCAGGTCTTCAGGCTGCATCAGCCTCCGCCCTCCTGCCGCCCTCAGAGCCCCAGGCACTCGGTGTGGTGCCGCCCAGCGCCCTCTGCTGGTGGCAGGGCAGGAGGGGCAGTGACAGAGGTCCAGCTGGGTGGGGGGTGCGGGACGGGCCGTGCTGGAGTAGCGCGAGGTTTCCGGGGGCGGGGCACCCGCCTCAGGCCACCGCCGGCCTGTCCTCACGTCTGTCCACTCACTGTCCTTCCGCCCCGCAGGCCGCAGCATGAGTGGCCCCCCGCCCCGCGTGCCGGAGCCCAGCCCAGCAGAGGGGGCTGGAGGCCCAGCTGGAAAGGTATGGGTCTGGGGAGGGGCCAGTCCTCAGCCTGGAGGGACAGGAGGAGCCAGGCTCAGGCCCCGCTGTGGCTTGGAGCCTGCCTCAGTTTCCCCACCTGCAGTGGGGAAAGTCTGGTGGGGAAATTGAGGGGAGGCTGAGCTGCCCTGGCCCAGCTCACCCCTGTGGGCTGCAGGGCTGGGTCTCAGGGCAGTTCTCTGCCAGGCTAGGCAATGCCAGGGCCCTGCCCTCCGCTCTGGGTTGGGGGGGGCCCATGCTCCCCCCACAAGGCCTCGTGCTCTCCTTCCCAGCGCTGTGCGGGCGGCAGGGCGGGGGCATCAGGCGGCCGGCAGCCCGGGGTGCAGACCCAGCTCCCTCCCGGGCGGGTGGACAGAGAGGGGGCCAGGCCTGGGAGCTCCATGCTCTCTGCCTGGGCCCCCTCCCGAGGGGCAGCGACACCCTGTCCCCTCCTCTGCCCAGGCAGGCGGGAGGCGGGCCGAGGCCGCAGCCAGGACCCCTCTGACCACAGCCCCAGCCCGGGACACCTCTCCTCACACTTCAGGGCCCTGGGACATGGTGCACAGCAGGGAGCCGGGCGGGAGCCGGGTGGGCACCTGAGCGCAGGGCAGGTGGTGCCAGGGCTGTGTGCCCGCCTTCCTCACGGCTCTCCCTGGTTGGGGAAGGTGGACCGCGCACCACCTGCTACCTGCTGGGCGAGGGGCCTCCAAGAGGGACCAGCCTGAGCAGGGCACTGAGGGGTACAGAGGGGCGGGGAGGGCAGGGAGGGGCAGGGAGGGACACGGAGGGGCAGCAGGTGGGGAGGGGCACAGAGGGGTGGGAGGGGCACGGAGGGGCAGCGGGTGGGGAGGGGCGGGGAGGGCAGGGAGGGACGGGAGGGGCAGTGGGTGGGGAGGGCAGGGAGGGGCGGGAGGGGCGGGAGGGGCAGCGGGTGGGGCGGGCGGGCCGCACAGTGGACTGGCGCTGAGCCTCTGCCCCGCAGCCTCCAATGGGAGGTGGAGATGCCAAGAGCACGGAGGGCGGAGGGCGTGGGAGGCGCCCGCACACTCTGGTGGGCACCGAACAATGAGCCTGAGGGAGCTGCTCCGGTCGCCACGGCAACTGCTTCCCAGCTCCTCTGAGCAGGGAGGAGGCCAGGACCAGCAGGGGACCCGGAAGGGAAGGGGCGGTGCAGGGTAGGTGCTGGTGGGAGTGCAGTCACGGTGGTGCGGCCTCGCCAGCCTCGGCTCCTGCCTGCAGAATGGAGCTGTGACCCCCAGTGCCCCGGGCCCAGCCCGGGGGCGGGTGGAGGAGGGGCTGGGGCCCTCTCAGAGCTGTGGGCGAGGGTCCCAGCACAGGGTGGGGGGAGAGGGGAGCCCAGGGCCCGCACCGCCCTGACCCTGCCCGCCTCCCGCAGGCTGCGGCGGGCGCCAGGGAGAAGGGCCCGCGGCTGGGCCCGCGGCTGCCCTCTATCGTGGTGGAGCCCACCGAGGCGGGCGCTGTGGAGAGCGGGGAGCTGCGGTGGCCCCCGGAGGGCGTGCAGAGCCAGGCTGCGGCTGGTGAGTGAGGGTGCTGTGCCCCAAAGGGGGTCAGAGCAGGCCTCCCCCCTCCCTGCCCGCCGGTCCACCCAGCAGGCAGGCCCTTCACCCTCCACCTCCCCACCCGCCCCGCAGCCCGCCCTGTGAGCCTCTGCCTGGAGCCTAGGCACTGCCTGGCCTTGCACTCCCCACCCACCCCCCAACCCCCAGTCACCGGCTCACACAGTCCCTCACCCACACCCGGGTCCGCACAGGGGTGAGCAGGGAGCACCTGTTGAATGAATGACTGCAGGGTCTCCCCCTCAGCACCAGTCCCACCTCCTCCCTCCCTTCCTCCCCTCGCACTGTCCACTAGGGCCAGGAGGGCTGAGGGTATGGGTGCCAGGTGCCGAGCAGGCCCAGCCCAGGTGGCGATGGCCAGCCATGGCAGGCTTGTCCTGCCCACAGGCGCTGGTTGGGGTCTGAGGGCCGAGGCGGGAGCTGGAGGAGCAGTGAGGGTGGGAGGGCCAGCCAGGAGCCCGCCGGGGGACTCTGTGGAGGGCTCGTGGGCAGCGGGGTCTCTTGTGTGGTTTGGAGATGAACTTGGTCTCAGCTGGGGTTGCTTTGCACCTGCCTGCCCTCTCCCCCTCCTCACATGTCATCCCCACACACCCACACAGCAGCCCCTGGAGCTTGGGCCTGGTAGGGGCCTGTCCATGCCATAGCCCACCATCCCCCCACACCGTCCCTCCCTCTGTCAGTTCCACGCAGAACGGCACCAGGACACCCCTTCTGTGGGACTTGGGTCCTGGGGCGTCCCCAGGTCTGCCTGGGACCCATCTGCTGCCCCTTATTGGGGAGGGGGGGTCAGGGGTCCCAGAGTTTGACCTCATCCTTCCTCCCCACCCAGGGGTGTCTCAGCACCCCTCCTTCCCACGTGGGGAAGTTGCAGCCAGCCCCCCACCCCCCAAGGTGCAGCCCCACCAACAGGGCCCTTCTTGTCTCGCAGCCCCCTCGCCGAGCCTGCCGGGAGCACCCAGGGACACGCCAGGCCACCCCGGCAGCCAGTGTGCCGGCTCCGAGGCCCAGGGGTAGGACCAGGCCGGGGCCGGATTCCACTGTCCCTGCCGACGGCCACTGCTCCCTGATTCCGCTGTCCTGCTGAGGGCCACTGCTCCCTGAGGCCGGGAAGGCCTCAGCCCGGATAACGCCTCCTCTGCTCACCCCTCTGGCCTCTCCCCTCCGGCCAGGCCCACAGCGCCCCCTCTCTCACCCAGGGCGGGGCGGGACCACCCCTCCGTGTTCTGTGGTTTGAAGCAGAAATAAAGGCGTGTCTAGGAGTGGCGACCTCGGTGGGGACTGGAGGGGCCGAGGACAGTTTGGTTCTGCCGCTGGCCGCCCAGCAGGGTTTCTGCTCGGAGCCCCATGGCCAGGCAGGAGCGGCTCCCGGACCACCGCGCCACCCCTCCTGGGGGCCTGCAGCCCCGAGGGACCCTGCGGGCAGGACTCTGCTCTCACCCCTCTCTCCTGGGCAGGAATGGTACGGGGTGGGCCCTCTTCCAGGCTGGATCCCGTGAAATCCTACGAGGCCCAGTTCACAGTGAAGGTCCCTGAGGTGTGAGGGAGGTGCCCAAGGCTTTAAAGGGGTCCCTGAGGCCGGGAAGCCGCCAGCTGGACACAGCCCACCTGGGAGGTGAGGGTCCTGGTGCCACTGCCGCTTGGCTCGGGCCCACTGCACCAGGAGAGGGGGCAGAGGCCTGTCACTGCCTGGCCACTCTCCTGGTGTGCCACCCTCCTGCCAGGACCTTGCCCTCAGCAAGCCTGGCCACGAGGCCAGCGGAGCCTCAGGGCCTGGCGGGCAGCGGGCATGAATGTCGGCCCCACAAACACCCAGGCGCACGCAGGCAGTGGGACCGGGCGGGAGCCCGCCTTCTAACCTCCAGGAAGAATAGGGCTTCTCCAAGCCCCTTCCTTCTAAAAACAGCCCCCCCCCCATGCAGGAGAGGTGGGGGCGGAAGTGCCAGTTTGCCTGTGGCCTAGGGTCTGCTTTAAGTTTAGTCTCGGGACCCCTGCGCCCCCACACAGGCCCAGGCGCTCCGTGGCCTCCCCTGGTCTGCAGCGTGGGAGGGGTGTTGGGTCCTTCAAGCCCCGGGGTCCCCCAGGAGGTGGGAAAGCGGGGAGACACTTCCCAGGAAGTGCTGCGGGGGCCTGCTGACACTTTAGGGCCAGGCACGGAGGGGAGGGGGTCCAGGTCCCCCTGTGGCAGGCGGGAGGGCGATGGTGCCACACGCAGAGATTTCTCCTCCCCCTCCCAGCCATTTGCACGTGACTTCCCCACGCCCCGCAGCCGACCCACAGCTGAGCTCGGAATCCCAGGTGCTCGGAGGCCCAAGCATGCGGCCCCCTCAGTGCCACTCGGGAGCGCCCGGTGCCCGGCGAGCTGGGAGGAGGGGTGCACACCCAGGAGGCAGCCCTGAGGCGGGCAGAGCATCCCTACCCCGTCCTTGGCTCCCGGAGCAGCTCAGGAACCCACAGCCGCCCACCGGCACGGGGCTCCCGCTTCTCTGGGGCGGTGGGGGTGGCGCCCGGGAGACGCCCCGCCCAATGGGCCTCCGCACGGGCCGCCGCCGGTGTTGGCGGTACCACCTTGAAGATGGGAGCTCGGCCAGCCCCAGCCAGTGGGGGCCCAGGATGGAGCCCCGGCCTCCGGCTCTCAGTCCGGCTCCGTCTCCGGTGGGATCTGCCCCGTGGACTCCGCACGGGGTGAGGAGCGCCAGGGTCAGACGGGCACCGGGTGCTGAGGGTCCAAGTCCTGCCCTCCCCCACTGGAACCAGGTCCTGCGGAGGCGAGCCCATTAGACCCACAGCAGCCCTACCTCATGGAGGAGAAAAGGGCTCAGAGTCAGCAGTGCCTCTCCCAAGGGTGCAGCCCAGCCATGACTGCGACCTCCGACCTCCGTCTGCCGTCCCCCAACCGGCCAGACTGGCCCTGGCCCAGGCTCCCGTCTCAGGCCTTTCCAGGGGGATTCCGCTCAGAATGCTGGGGAAGCAACAGGGACAGGGACGTGGAACAGAAGACGCGTTACAGCGTCTGGCTGAAAACTGGCCTCGGCCTGGGCAGGTTGGGGCGCAGCCAGCCTCGGTGACTGCCTGCATGGAGGGGCATGGGGGGGAGAAGTGCAGGAGCGACCCCAGCCCTGGGCACCACCAGCTTTCCAGGGCCTGTCTGCTGGGTGGAGGTCCCAGGACGTGCCCTGTGAGCGAGGGGGGAGGAGAGTTGGACGGAGGGTCCCCCAGGGCCTGTCCCCAGGGGATGCCCAGTCCTCTGAGGTGGAAACCGAGGCTGGAGGCTGGTCTCTCGCGCCAGCTGTGGGCCGTGAGCAGTCCTGTGCTTCCGAGTCAGAGCCCAGTGCAGCGTGGGTGGAGGGCACCTGCCCACAGGGCACCCAGCAGGAGCCCCCACGGAGCAGCCCTGGGAGGGCGCCTCTGTCTCTGGAACCATGCTCGCCCCTCCCATCTGTCCGGCTCTCACTTAGAGATGCAGGGAATGGAGGCCGCGGACAGGCAGCCGGAGTGAGGGGGGACGGCCCACCCAGCCAGCGGGGTGCCCTGCGGGCTGGAGCTGGGACTCTTACGACCCCACTTCACAGAGGGGCACGCAGGCTCAGGGGGCTCATCACCCCAGTGGTAAACCCAGGGCTTCCCAGGGAAGGTGCTGGCAACGTAGCGCCGCCCCCCCCCCCCCCCACGTGGCCCACCTGCAGGCAGCAGAGTGCTGCAGCAGCCCCGCCTTCCCGTCGGTAAGGGCTGGGTTTCGCTCAAACATTTCTTACGCTGGGACCCAGGTCTCTGCATTGGCAGAGTGGGTGCCTGGGCATGCTTACGTCAGAACGAGGCCAGCAGGTGGGTCCGAACCCAACATGGCCGACGTCCTTATCAGAAGAGGGGACACACGTGCAGAGAAGCAAGGCCACGGGGACATGAGAAGAAGACAGCCACCCCCTAATGGGTTTGGCTCGGTGATAGAGCATCGGCCTGCGAACTGAGGGGTCCCGGGTTCGATTCCGGTCAAAGGCATGTACCTTGGTTGTGGGTACCATCCCAGTAGGGGGTGTGCAAGAGGCAGCTGATCGATGCTTCTCTCTCATCAATGTTTCTAACTCTCTTATCCCTCTCTCTTCCTCTCTGTAAAAAAAAATCAATAAAATATATTTTTAAAAAAGAAAAGAGAGATGGCCACCTTCAAGCCAAGGAGCGGGGCCTCAGGAGACACCAGCCCTGCGCTCACCTGGGCCCCGGCCACCAGCCTCCAGCGCCCGGAGAAATACCATCTGTGTTTGCGGGCCTCCGACAGCAGCCCACAGCTTGTCTCCGTCATCCCCCTCCCCGGTGGCTCCCGCCCAGGTGGGACAGGCCTGGATCTGTCCTCCTGGGTTTTCCCTAGGTTTTTTCGGGGCGGCTCCGGGCGGAATCCCCCACGGCAGGGCGGGGGAGCCTCTTCTGGGAAGTCTCCGTGACCCTTCCTCCCAGGAAGCTCTTCAGCCCAGCCTGGGAGTCCTGGGCCTGCCCCGCGCCGCTCCCAGGCGGACCCCTGCCCAGGGAGTCCAGTGCACCCAGTGCTGTCACCTGTCCCCCCTAGGCAACCCTCCCCCTTGCCCCTCACCAGCCGGGCCCATGGTTCTGCTCTCCTGGCTCTCAGGCGGCCCCTGGGGCAAGTCTGAGCCTGGCAGGCAGGCCTGGAGCTGGCACCTCTGTCCTGGAGGGTGCAGTGGGCCAGGGTCCCCCTGGCCCGGGGCTGACCGCAGGGGGAACTGGCAGTGGGAGCTGGCCCCAGGGGCGTCCACTGCTCCGGAGCCGCCTCCTGGTCCTGGAGCTGCAGCCTGAGCCCGGCCGGGCTGCCAGGACTCAAAGGTTGGAGAGATTGGCTGGAAAGGCAGGGGCTGGAAAACTTCTGAAAGTGAAAGTGGGGGGGAGGGCGGGCTGGGGGAGGGGCCGGTGGGCAAGGCAGTGGCTGGCTGCTGGCTGCAGCTGGGAAGTCCCAGCTGTCGTCGCTGGCTCTGGCTGCTCCAGTGGCCTCACCGCTGGCCAGCGCTGGGGCGCGCTCCGAGGCCTCTCCTGGTGGCCTTGTCCCGCCAGGGCCGGTGTCTCCATGCTCAGCAGGTACGTCCCACGCAGGTGGAGCAGGAGGGTGACGGGCGCTGGGGCCGGTGGGCGGGGACTCGGGGAGTGAGGACCTTCCGGGCCTCCCAGGGGCCTTCCGGCCAATGGCCTCTGCTCCACTTGGGGCCCAGGCCAGCGCGCCAGCTAAGCCACAGTGGACACACAGGCAGGCAGGGACATAAGACACATGCGGGCACAGACGGACGGACTTGGGGAGAGCACTCGCAGACCGCCTGACACATACCTTCTAGATCAGAGGCGCACGCAAGGGGACACACTTAGACCAACGCACAGAAGTGCGGGCACACCCACGTCTTCCACTCCCACCTTAGACGGCTTATCTGTGTTCCTTGGGCACCTGCCCAATGGGTCAGGCCCAACCCTGCCCTGAGGGCGCCCTGGTTAGAGGGCAGATGCCCCAGACCCTGTGATTGCCCCTGAGGACGGGAGAAGGTCTGCCAGGGCCAGACCAGACTCGGAGCGGGAGGTGCTGAGCGCGCTCTGCGGTTCAGCTGGTCCGGAAGGCTTCTGGGAGGAGGAGTCACTTGTGCGGAGCCCTGAAGAGCCTTGAAGGAGCTGGCAGCCGGGGAGGTGGGGGCGTCACTGTGGGCAGAGGCACAGCCCTGCAAACTGGGGGAGAGGTGAGTGCTTCTGGTGCTCAGAGGCGGGGAGCGGGGGGAGCCAGAGGGTTTGAGCGCCAGCCAAGGGGAGTCTGAGTGACGGCAGCCCCGAGGGTCTCGCCAGGATGTGTGTGTGGCCATGCACGGGGAGTCAGGTTTTCCTGGGGCCTGGGAGAGCTGTTTTCTAAGCAGACGATCATGTCTCCTGTGAATAATGACGGCTTTATCAGGCGCTTCCCACCATTTCCCCTCTGACTTCTTTTTCTTGCCTGACAGCGTTACCAGACAGTGTGGATGGCACGGTGAGAGCACACCTGTCTTATTTCAGGAGACGCTTAGCTTAGCGTGCAAGGAGGGTCTCGGGGAGGTTTGCGTTTCGGCAGGATCCCCCCTCTCCACCAGCTGCTCTGAGAAAGGATCCTGGGCCCAGGAAGGAGCCAGGCCCTGGGACCAGGGGAGGGGGGAACGGCAGGCGGGAGGCGAGAGGGAGGCACGGGCGCCTGGGGACACGCACCTGCTTGAAGCGGCTGGTGTGGAGCTTCCAAGGGCAGGTGATGGCTCAGCCCAGGGCAGGTGGGAGGCTGGGGGTGGGCTGGGCACTGAGGGAAGACTGGGGGGGGGGCAGGTCTAGGAACAGGGTGGACACCGAGGCGGGGGGTAGGGGAGGGGGGAAGCCCAGGCCTCACTTGTTGGTCACCGTCGGGTGGCACCCGATGGGAGCTCCCAATGCCCATTCTCCTGGGTGGCATTGCCGCCCCTCCTGCGGGCTCTGCAGCTGCACTGGCCTCACCTGGGGAGTGCGGGGCCAGGGCTCAGCTGGGCCTGGGATTCCTGGGCCTTGGAGCTGGGCCTCTGGACACTCAGGGCAGTGGGGCAGGGAGCCAGAGAAATGCCCTGGCGGCGCGCAGAGGCCAGTGCGGGGCAGGTAGAGGCGGCCTGACACTGAGGGCTCCCTCCTCCTGCGGCTGGCTCCGGGGTTACCGGGAGGCGGCCGGTGCCCAGAGGCTCAGGCCAGTAGGAGGGGACAGTCCCAAGTGCCCCTGAGCCGACAGGTGGTGCAGCACCGTCCCAGGGCCCCTCAGACAGCAGCGGGGCGCCAGCACCCCTGGGTCCTGAACCCAGGTCAGATTTGGGGAGGCGAGAGAGGGCGCAGAAGCAGGGGTGCGGGGCTGAGAGGCGCCAGAGCGGTGGGTGCAGGTGAGGGCGCTGCAGGTGAGGCTGAAGGTCTCCCCGCTGCAAGTCAGCTGCTGCGCTGTGGGCGGGGCGGGGCCCGAGCGCTGGGAGCCTCTGTGGGCCGCCGCCTTGTGCCTCAGGAGGTCAGGAATGGCTTGGGGAGCTGCAGGGGAGGGCCACGGGGCGGGGGGACCGGCTGGGCCCCATGGGCCTTTGCTGCAGCTCTGATTTGAGCAGGCTGGGCCCCAAGTAATCTCCCAGGAGACCAGTCCCCAGCTGCCCCCTGCCCCCGTAATCCCCTGCCTCTAAGCTCTGGGGAGACCCTCAAGTCTGACACCCCGCCTCTTGGCATCTGGGAGCTGCCCGCACTTTGGGTCTCTCTGCCAGCTGGCACGGTGTCCTCACCGCCACGCCTGCTCCTGCTGGGTGCTGAGGGCGCGGGGAGTGGGGAGAGCAGGGACCTGGCCCCGGTGCTAATGCTCCCGGCCTGTGTGGGTGGGTCTGGGTCAGGGCAGGGTCGCCGATCCTTGGCTCCAGGGAGGACCACGACCTGTGGCCGGGGTGGGGCTGACAAAGCACCTTCAGCAATCTGGCCTGCCCCTCCCTCAGCAGGGCCTCCTGCCAGCTGCCCACAGCCTCTGCGAGCGAAGATAGGCCCCTGCTGGCCCCTGGGTGGGGGTGGGGGTGAGGGCCTGTCCTGCCCCGCGTGCAAGGGCCCGGTGTTGGCCCTCAGCTGGCCTATGTGGGGGTGGGGAGCTGGGGCTCAGCTCGGGGCCAGTGACTGCAGCAGGTCCTGCCCTTCCTTTGCCCCCGTTTCTCTAAGGCTAAGCCCCCGCCCCCCAGCCCTCCAGCCCTGCTGCGACCTCCTTCCGGTCCCGCTGGCACAAAAGGCTCTCTCCTCTCCCTCCCAGAGCTTAACCCACAGCCTGGAAGCCAAGCACAGCCATGCGGGCTGAAAGGGAATGTGCCAGAGCCTGGGGGGCCTGAGTGGGGGCACCCCAAGCTCCGGGTGGCCAGGACCAGCCTCTGGTCTGCACCCCCAGAGCCTATGGACCCTCTCCTCCCTGCGATGGGGGCGATGAATGGGTGAGAAGCTGCCTCGGGCACCCCAGCTCCTGGTTAAATATAGACCAGGGCCCCTCCCACCACCTCCCCGGGCCTGCGAGTCCCCGATAAGCTGCCTCCTCCACTGCCCTCAAGCTGACCCTCCCCCTCTGGTTCCGATGCCCCTGGGCAGGGGCTCCCAAGAGCGTCTGAGGGCCCCTGAGCAGCAGCAGGCGGACAGGCCGTGGTGAGCTGGGCCTGGGGGCGGTGACCCTGGGGTGGCGGCTGGCACTTCAGGCCTGAGGACCTGCAGCCCAGAAGTCCTGGAGGTGGTTGCTGGGTCCAGCCCAGGGCACCGTGGTTCGGGCTGGGCCCCAGGAACTGCATGCCATTCCCCCTCTCCAACTCCGCTGGAGGGCCTGGCCTGGCAGAGCAGTGAGGATATGCACCTGGGGGAGACCCTGGAGCGGGTATGAGGGGGGCTTCCTGGAGGAAGTGGCCGTCTACCTCTCCGCACTGGCTGCAGCCTGGCACAGACAGCACTGGCCTGAGAGCTGCCATTTTGACAGCCCGGGGCCCACCTCCTGGGGGAAGCTTCCCTGACCAGGCGCTGGGCCCCCACCAGGCCCCGCCCCCATGGCTGGGCACGCTCAGGCCTCCTGCGCCCCCTCCTGTCCCCAGCTCCCCGCTGCCGCGATGCTGACCACACCTCGGACAGCGGCCGCTGCGCAGGACCTGCACAGCCCCCAGGAGCCTGGGGAGCCGCCGCCCCCAGCGCAGGGCACTCGGCGGGCAAGCAGCGGGGAAGCGCCCAGCGCCCAGCGGGAGGCCTCGATGCCAGGCCTGGGCACCTTCCGGCGGGCCTTCTCCCGGGTGAGCCAGCGGGCTGCCGGGGAGGACGCCGGCCTGCTCCGCCGCAGCTCCCGCTTCCTGCTCCGGTCCCTGCGGCGCTCCCAGGACCACAGGCCGGCAGTGGAGCCGGGCCAGGCCCCTGCTGTGCCAGGCCCCGGCCCCGGCCCCGAGGAGCCCTCCAAGGCCATCGATGGTGTCCGCCGGCAGGCATCGCCCAAAGAGGAGCCGCAGGAGCTGGACCCCGAGGCAGGTGAGGGCTGCACCCACAGCACTAAGCCAGGAAACTGAGGCCAGAGGGCCGGACGGCAGCCCCAACCCTGCCCCCGCCCCACACAGTTGCATTTTAA
The DNA here is from genome assembly GCA_963693515.1 of Pipistrellus nathusii. NCBI lineage: Eukaryota > Metazoa > Chordata > Mammalia > Chiroptera > Vespertilionidae > Pipistrellus > Pipistrellus nathusii. Next base: position 2,609,395 of record OY882858.1, read on the forward strand.
ATTCCTCTGGCATTTCTGTGGTGAGGGAGATGAAGTGACTCTCACGTCTCACAGCTGGGAAGGGAGGAATGGGATTTGAATCCAGATTTGCGGCTCCAGAGCCCTGGCCTCTTCCAGCCTCCCTGGCTCCTGGCCCGCCTAGGGTGATGGGCAAGGCCCCGCCTCTTAGGTCACGGGGTCACAGAGCTTGCTGGGAGCCATGGCGGCCTGGAGGGGACACTCAGATGCTGTGCCCTGAACGGGGGACAGGGGGAGGTAGAGGCTCCCAGAATGGGGTTGGCCCGGAGCAGGAGCCGCACAAAGTGCTCCCACGGCTGGACGCGGGCAGCAGCCTGGGCATTGCAGTCTGACCCCTGGGCCTGCACGAGGGGCTGCACTTGAGGTCCGGACGGGGCTCAGCAGAGCTGGGGTGGCGGGAGCCGGGCGGAGGCGGGTGGGGCAGGGGCTGATCCACATGCTGTCTGCAGCCAGGCTTGGGCCTGGGGTTCTGCCTCTTCAAACGTGACTCTGGGGGTTCGGGCGGTGGGGGATGTTGCTCCTGGAGCGGCCTTCAGCGGAGCTCTGGGGCCAGGCAGGCCGCTCCGGGGTCAGCCCGGGGGCTGCAGGCTCTCGGCGGCGGCGCCCTCACCGCCCCTCTCCTGCCTCCCCGCGAAAAGGCAAATCCGTGGCGGATCTCATCACCGAGTGGCAGCTGCTGGCGGCCTTCGAACAGCTGCAGCGCCTGGAGGCGCGCCTGGTGGCCGAGAAGGCGTCGCACACCTTTGAGCAGGACCCCACGGGCTTCGCGCGGCGCGCCATGGACGTGTGCCTGCACTACGACGGGCTGGCGGCGGAGATCCGCGCCATCGTGCGCGAAACGCTGGGCCCCGACGGCGTGGCTGCGGCCGCGCTGGCCGAGCTGGCGCAGGTGGTGCGCGCCGAGGAGGAGGCGCACCCGGGCCCGCCCGCCGACGGCGACTTCCTGCGCACCCCGCGCCGCTGGCGCCGGCTCTGGGAGGACGCGGTGCGGCGGAGCGCGGGGGAGCGCGTGCGGGCGGCGGGCGCCGGGGCGGCGGAGGGCGCGGCGGGCCTGGCGCGGCTGCTGGCCGAGCTGGGCGGCCTGGTTCGCCGCGACCTGCAGAAGGTGCGGCGGGAGGTGCAGCCCGCGTGCGCGGCCGCCGGCCTCCCGGCCTGGGAGACCTACCTGCGCGCCTACCACGGCGCCGTGGCCCAGCGCCTGCAGGAGCTCGCGCGGGACGCCCGCGGCTGCGAGCAGCTCTACATCCTGCTGGACTGGGCCGCCAACGTCTACGGCAGGTGCGGCTTCTCCTCCCCTCCTTCCTGGGCGCGGGCTGGCGATGGCCGGAGTCCCGGCGGCCCTGGGCACCCTCTCCGCGGGTTCCAGGCCCTGGTGTGCCCTGCCAGTGCTTTCACAAGGGGCCCCCCACGCGCCGGCTCCCCAAACTGGAGAGCGTCCGGGGTCGTCCCTACCTGGGCAGGGACCCCGCTGGAGGGCCCGTGCTACCCACAGGGTGCCTCCACCTGACTCAGGAAAGGGCACCCTCCAGGCGGGACGCAACCGCCGGCTCTCCCTGCTCGGCGCGGGCTGGATGTTGCCCTCACGCCCTCCCTCGATGCCCCGAGGAGCAGGGCACCGGCGGGCTCTGCAGGGTGACGTGTGGGTCGCCTCCGCAGCCACAGGCGGGAGAGCGCGTGGGAGGAGGGTCCTGGGCGCGGTCACGTGTTCTGAGAGACACGCCCCTCTCTGGGCTTCCCTGGGGGTGGGGGGCGGCGACAGGCACTGAGCTGCGTGGCACTGGGGCGCTTAGAGCTCAGTTTGGGGTGGACTCCGACCAAGAGGGCAGAGGTCACTTCCGAGGCAGCCTGGCCAAGGTCCAGGTGGAAGCCCTTCCTGTGCATCCTGTGCGCACACAGCTGATTGGCCCGGAGCCAGGAAACCGGCAGGGCCAAGCTTGGGGTGAGGTGGGGTGTGATTGGAGGGGGTGCGGTGGGGCGTGATTGGAGACCCAGGTTTGGGGCTCTGCGGGGGTGGTGGTGAGAGTGTTACCCTTTGAGCCCAGCCAGCGGGGCCGGCAGCCGCTGCCTCATCACCCCCGCCCTGCCTTCCAGTCCTAATTTCCTGGACGCCCCTGACCTCACTCTGTCCACGGAGCCTCTGCCCCCGCTCCTGGCCCCGGAAGTGTGGGCCCAACTGGAGAGCGATTACACCAGCTTCCTAGAGGTGAGGCGGGCGTGGCTAGAGGTCGGGGGCGGGCCTACCCTGAGCGCCCAGGCTGCCCAGAATCCCAATGCAGGGCTCCACCCCCATCTCCACCCTTCTACCCCCCACCCCGGCCTGAGCCCTGGCGAGGAGGCCCTGTCCCCCAGGCCGGAGCTTGAAGTAGGGGGCACTGATCTCCCTCCGGGAGGGTCTCACGGCGCCCTTCCCCCAGACCAAGATCGCCAGCTGCTTCGAGAGCATCCTGCAGCTGGAGCAGAGCCGCTGGGCAGCCGCCGTGGCCCCGGAGGTGCTGCAAGACCGGTACCACTCGTCGCTGTCCATCGACGTCCACATGGTGCGGCCCGGGAGGGCCGGGGGCTGTGTTTGGCCCAGGCGGTGTTTGGGTGGCCCCTCAGCTATAAAACCCAGCCCCTCCTCCCCGACTCAGGCCGCAGCTTGAAGGCCCACGTGGGGCGGGATGGGCACCCCGGTCACATGGCAGGCGGGGAACGCCAGGCCACAGCTCCCAGCGGGCCCCCGCGTTCAGGCGGCCGGAAGCTGGAGCCGCGATGTGAGGCAGCAGGGCGGCTGGAGCCACTAGCTGGGGGGGCAGGGGCCTCGGTCCGGGGCTCAGAGGCGGGCTCACGCATGGCCTCCTCCCAGCTGGTGGCAGAGCACGTGAAGGCAGCGGGGGCCATCTCGGCGGAGCTGGAGGCCACCACCTTGCGGATCTGCGCGCGGGCGCTCGGCCTCTTCCTGCCCAGGTGCGCGCCGTCCTCGCCTGGGCGGGTGGTGGTGTCTCCGGCAGAGCCCAGCCGGTTTGCTCAGTGGGAGATCCGGACCCATGGGGCGGGGGAGCCTCATCCCTAGGCCTGAGTTTGGGTGGGGACTGGAGGGGAGGGTGGTCCTGAAGGGAAGGAGGACCCCAGGCCTCAGTGCTCCCGCCCCCAGGTTTGAAAAGACGTTCCTGGAGTCGGAGGCGGTGAGCGAGCCGCACCTGGGCGCCTACATCAACGCCTTCGAGGAGCTCAGGTGGGTCTCCCGCTCCTCCTCGGCGCGGTGCCCCGCGCGGTCAGCAGGGGGCGCGCGAGCTCTGGAAATCGGGAAGGCGCACGCAAAGGAGACCGGCATGGGAATTCCGGGAGGCCTCCAGCAATGCCCCTCACCTGCCCCGTCCCCGCTGCCGGCCCCTGGGCACCGCGGAGCCGAGCTCCCGGAAGAGATGCAGAGAGTTCCGAGGCTGAGCAGAGCTGAGAAGTTCCAGCCAGCGGTCTCTGTCTCTTGCCAACCCTGCCCACATCCAGCCAATGTGGCTCCATGTCTCTCCTCCCCGCATCCCAGCAGCCTTCTTTCTCCGTGGGACATTCCCTTTTCTGGGAAGCGAGGCTATTCTGGGAGGGAGGCCTGGGCCACTCTGCCCCCGGGCTGCCCCATTCTGTGCCTTCAACCCGAGGCCAGGGCTCAGGTCCCCCGCTGTGGGGCACCGCTGCGCAGGGACAGACTGAGCCGTGCTGGGTTCAGATCCAGCTCGGCCACTTGCTGGCTGTGCGTGCCCGGAGAGAAGTCACTTCTGCTTTCTGCGCCTCCTTTGCTGACCTCTCCCGGGGAGGTCCGACCACGGCCCCCTGGGACTCCGTGCCGTGGAGGGTCCGTGCATAGCGGCCTCAGGAACACTGGAGTGTGCCAGGCACCGTGCCAGCGCTTTACCTGCCCGGAGCATCTCACCCCGGGCGGCATCCCTGAGTGCAGATGGGGAAGGGGAGCTTGGAAAAGAAACGCCGCTTGCCCACCGTCTGCAGCCAGTCCGTGCTGCGCCCGATCGGAAGCAGTCCGGCCTGAATCCGAAGCAAGACCACAATGAGAAAACCTCTAATCTGGGTCCGGCTTGTCCGTTCAGCCCCAGGGGCCCTTCGCTACCCCTGGCAGGTAGCCTCTGGCCCAGCCCTGGCAGCATTTTAGCCCGCCCTTCTGTGTGTCCCTGCACCGGGCACTGGGCATAGCCTAGCCCTCACTTGCCTCTACACTGAGATGGGACATTGGCACCTTCAGGGGGCGGTCCTGAGACTCCAAGGAGGGCCCGTGCCAGGCTGGGCGGGGTGTGCGTCCCGGAGGGATGGCGGGTTGGCCTAGAGCTGCTGCAGGGGCGCTCTGCGGGCAGTGGGGCCCCCCCAGGCCCTGGCCCTGCGCTTCCAGGACTGGCTCCCGGGGCTGTGGTGCCGTCCCCTCACGTGGTGCGCTCCCAGGTTGCCACCTTGCGTGGCCCAGGCCCTTTGCACTATGGTCTAAGGGACGGAGTTGCTGGCACCTAGCCCATAACTGCATGCCCGGCCTTGTCCCGCACCCTTGCTACTTAGTGACCTGTCCTGGCCCCTCCCAGGACCAACCTCCTGGCCAGGTTCCCAGGAACCTTCACGGGGCTGGAGCAGCCCCTCGCGGCTGCCACCGGCATCTTCCAGAAGCGGCTGCTCCAGGGTTTGCAGCACGACGTGCAGGTGAGTGGACGGGCCCCTCTGCCTACTTTCCACACCCAATGGGTGCCCCACACCCTGGGGCCCGGGGCCCGGGTCACACTTCATTTTCCAGGGACAGGTGCCCAGACAAGGACCCAGCTGGGCAGGGACGTCAGTCTCCACTTCCTGGAGACTGTAGTCAAGGAACCAGGCCTGCGCAGCCGGCATGGCTCAGTGCTTGAGCATCCATCTAGGAACTAGGTCAGGGTTCGATTCCCGGTCAGGGCACATGCCCAGGTTGCAGGCTCCATCCCCAGTGTGAGGCCTGGAGCAGGCAGCCAACTGATGATTCTCTCTCATTGATGTTTCTCTCTCTCTCTCTCTCTCCCTTTCCCTTCCTCTCTGAAATCAGTAATTTTTTTTTTTTTTTTTTTTTTTTTTAAAGAGCCCTAGCCGGTTTGGCTCAGTGGATAGAGTACTGGCCTGCAGGCTGAAGGGTCCTGGGTTCGATTCTGGTCAAGGGCACATGCCTGGATTGCAGGCTTCATTCCCAGTAGAGGGTGTGCAGGAGGCAGCAAATCAATGATTTTCTCTCATTGATGTTTCTCTCTCTCTCCCTTCCTCTCTAAAATCAATTAAAAAAAAGTATTTTTCAAAACTTTATCACTTAAAAAATAAAAATCAAATCAAATAAAAAAGAAACCAGGTCCCTTCCCCAGCAAGACCTGGCTGCAGGCTCAACCCCAAACCTGAGCCCCAGTCCCTGGGGGAGCCCTGGCCCATGACTGCAGTGGGGACGCCGGGCACTGTGTGGAGGAGGGGTCCGAGACCCCCAGGGTTCCTTCCCTGACGGGCTGTCAGGAGCCCCGCATGGCTCCGGGGGAGGCGCTACTGGGTGGGGGCACAGTTGGAAGGCCCCCCTCGTCCTCGCCCAGCCGCTCTTCAGGCTCCTGTGCACCAAGGCCTGGCTGACGGAGGACACGCTGCGGCCCCTCATGGACAAGGTGGTGGCCTTCGCCGGCCACCTGGAGCGCGTGGTGCCGCCTCGCGCGCAGGTACTGGGGAGGGGTGGCCCTGGCGGGTTCCTGCCTGAGTCAGGCCCCGACTCTGACCCTGACCCTGACCCCTGACCTGCCCCCGCCCGCCCAGGAGACTCTGCAGGAAGTGCACCGCTACGTGGTCCGCGAGTACCTGGCGCAGGCGCTGAGGCCACCAGAGCGCTTCCGGGGCGCCGAGCGCCTGACTGGCTCCCAGAAGATGGGCCTGGACGCCCAGGCCATCAGCGACACCTTCCAGGGCCTGGTGAGGGCGCCTTCGGGCCTCCCGTCCCGTCCCCTCCCCTCCTCTCCCCTCCGCTCCCCTCCGCTCCCTCAGCCCTTCTCACATCCCCCTCTCACATCCCCTCCCCGCCGCTTCCCGGAGTTCTGGGCGGGGCCGGGGCTGCGCGTACATTTGCATATATTTACATACATTGTATGGTGCTCCCAGAGTGAGGGTGGAGGGCCTCCTCCCCGCACATCCACCCTCCCTGGCTGCGGCTCTGACTCCAGGCAGCACTTCCGGCGGGGCCTCAGTTTACCCTCTGAGCAGAGGGGGAACCCTGAGCGTACGGTCAGGGCAGGTGATGCTGCCAGGAAGGGGTCACAGCAGCGCACACTGTGGAGGGGCTGCAGGCAGGGCCGCTGGAGGGCCCGGAGATGGCCAGCCCTGCCTCCCTGCCTCCCCAGGGCTCCGAGGCCGCGTGGCTGGACCAGGCGATCCCGTGCGTGGCTGACATCCTGGGGGAGACCTACAAAGACGGCATCCAGCGGCACCTGGAGGCGCTCATCGGAAGCTACCCCGACATCAGGTCTGTCCCCCGCTGCTGCCCGGGGTTCCCAGGGCCCGCCTCTGCCTTCCCGGAGGCTGGAGGTGAGCAGGTGAGGGGCCGCCTGGAAAGGGGGTTCCCCTGCCTCATACTCTACCCTCTGGTTTTCACTCCGTCCTGTGGGGGTGGGGTACTCCTGGGATCTAGCGGGGTCCGGGCCCTCTTCAGTGTCTGACGGTGGGCACATGTCCTCCCACCCCCTCGGGGAGTTTTGGGGAACAAGCTCTCTCTGGGAGCCCTGCCCGGAGGAAGCAGGCTTTGCTTGGGGGAGAGGGGAAGGGAGGGTGAGTCATCACACCATGGGAATCCCAGCCCATGCCATGGGGAGGGGATGGTAGGGTGCAGCTCCTTCCCAGAGCCCCAGCCGGAAGCATTCTGATTGACTGATTGACTCAGAGTGGACACCCCGCTCCTGGCCTGGGGTTCCCCTGCCCTCAGGGGCCCTGACGTCCCAGGCTCCTGGAGGCGGGGTGCCCTGGCCCGGAAGGGGTGACTAACAAGGCCTCCTCCATGCTGCCTGGCAGGGCTCCCTGTGCAGTGCTCTTAGGACGGCCCTCCCTCCCATAGGCTCCTGGCCGCGCCCTCTGCACAGCATCCATCCTCCCTGGCTCCTCCCACCCCAGAGTTCCTGACCCTCTGCCTAGGCCCATCCCCCGCGGGCGACCCCTTCTCTCCCCCCGCCGGACCCCCGCGCCAGCCAGCTCCTCTGTCAGACCTGCCCCAGCAGGGTTCCCCTCTCGGGGCCGGTGTCCCGGAGGTGCAGGGTCTGCAGCCAGGGCCTGTCTCTGCAGGCGGGAGCACGTGCTGGCCATCCTGGCGCTGCGCCGCCTGGGCCGCCGGCGGAACCACCGCCTGCTGCAGCGCGCCCGGGACCTGCTGAGCGCGGGCGCCGGCGCGGGCGCCGCGGGGGGCCGCGCGCTCTTCCAGGAGGTCCCGGCGCCCGCCTCCGTGGACGTGCTCATCACCTGCCTCTAGAGCCGCAGGGAGGCTCCCGCCCCGCCCCCGCCCCCGCTGCGCCGAGTCTGGAACTTCCACCCTCAGCCACGCGGGCCGCGGGGCAGAGGGACAGCAAGGACAGAGGCATTTCCGGCATCTGCGGGGGAGCGCGGGGCTGGGCTCCCGCCCCTGCTGTCCGGCACTGCCCGTCTGAGCGCGAGACACAGAGTTTTTAAAAATAAACCCGAGCCCTAACCGGTCTGGCTCAGTGGATGGAGCATCAGCCTGTGGATCGAAGGGTCCCAGGTTTGATTCCGGTCAAGGGCATGTACCTTGGTTTCGGGCACATCCCCAGTAGGGGGCGTACAGGAGGTCGATGTTTCTCTCTCAGCAAGGGGGGAGGACGGACACTAGGAAATGCCAAGGTTTGTTGTACAGCGTAAGGGATTGGGTTAGACACCGGGAACTTCGGGCTGTGGGGCTCCTGCCAGGCAAGTGAGACCCGGGGGGGGGGGGGGCGCTGAAAGGAGCTCCCTCCATTGGGCACCTGCACCCTCCTCACCCCATCTCCGAAGCGGCACTGAAATTTGACTCCAGCCCTCCAGAGGCTGCTGGGAACCCTTTTGCATTGGCAACCTCAGCTTGGCAGGAACCTGGGCGTGGAGGTGAGGGTTTGACAGGAAACAGACAGCAGTAAAGGTGCCCCCCCCATACCCCCCAAGGCCCCACTGGCTCTCAGCCTGGCCCTGACCATGGCTGCAGAGGGAGCAGGTAACTGCAGGGGCGGGACTTCCCTGCCGGGCCTCAGCTTATCCCTCTGGAGCCAGGCCCCTTGGGAGCCCAAGGAAGTTGCCTCCCAGGCACAGGGCGAGGGTCCTGAAAGGCCGCAGGGGCCCAGGGCCGTGTCTCACCCTGGCCCACCTCCCGGCACCACAGACGTCACCGCGCAGAGGCCAGGCAGCTGTGTGCGCCCTCCCCGGGCGGCAGACTGCAGGGCTGTCCGGTGGGGCCCCAGGGGGTGGGATAGGTACCTGGGCTGCCCCTCCATGGTCTCAGGGGCTGGAGGTGGGGTGGGGGGAGAGGGAGTGCCCCGGTGGGAATCAGGTGGGGTGGGTAGGGAAGGTGGGGGTGGAATGAGGAAGAGGAGAGGCTGGAGTTCTCAGGTTCCAGGTTGGGGGTGGGGCAGGGAATATTCCAGAGGTGCCAGTGACCAGCAGTCCTATGTGTGGGTGTGTGTGGGTGTGCGCGCACGCGCACTCGGGGGGTGGGTGGGGAGGGGGGCTGGCCAGCAGAGTGTTCCTGGCCCTGCCTCGCACCGCACCGGGTGCCTGCACAGGAGGCCTGGAGCCTCAGCCAGGGGAGGGGGCCCTCAGGGGGTGCGAGCCCAGACTGGGCTTCCCCCTGGCTGCGGTTGGGCTGGAGGCTGCTTCTGCACCTCCAGGGGGGCCTGGGCTGGAGCCCCCAAACCTCACAGGACATGCCCCGACTCCAGGCCCCTCAGCTCAGGGAGGGACAGCCGATCCTGTCCATGGAGGAGCCGGGGAACGTGGGCACAGGGGGAGCCAGCAGAGGGAGGAGAGGGCACTGCCAGGAGGAGGGTGCCAGGCAGAGGCAGGACCAGGAACCCCTGGAGGGACCGCAGCCGGGACTGTCCTGCCCCAGGTGGACCACAGACACTGGGCACGGTCCCTCCATCCTCCCTGTGGACCAGGGCCAGCACATTCCAGGGACACTCACACGCACGCATATTCTCACACACACTTCCTTATTAGCCAGACAACTTGGCCAGCATGTCCGGAAGCAGCTCTGGAGTCGGGCCCTAGCCCACGCTTGGCCTGGACTGTAGGAGCCAAGTTCGCTGGGCTCTAGGGCCTATGGGGCCTGGTAACCGGGAGGGAGGCAGGATCCTGGGCATAGCCCCCACCCACCCCTGGGGCAGAATGACCAATGGCCAGAGCCCAGGGCCTGAAGCACCCAGAGTGTCCCCATCTCAGCCAACCCCGCGGCTCCAGCCGCCCCAACTGCACCCTCATTAGGAGCGGCTCGTCCCCACTCGGCCTTGGGAAGCTGGCTCCAGCCCCCAGACGCCGCTGGGCTCACAGGAACAGGCACTGGGCCTGCCAGGCATGGAATTCCTGTCAGGAAACTCTGACTTCCTGTCTCTGAACCTGGAAGCTCAGGGAGACAGCGTGGTGTGCGCCTCAGTGCCCCCCTGCACCTGAGGAGGCTGCTCAGGCCTCCTGGGGCCTCCCCACACGCTGCCCCACTCCCCTTGGACTTTGCTGCCACTGAGTCCCCCCAACCTTGCACACAGAGCCTTCCCAGATTTTTCTGGCAGAGCATGGCCTGCCCTGGCTCCTGCGAGCATGCAGTCACACGGGGCCACGGGCCTGGCTTTATGGCTGGCATTTACGTCACTCTCCCCAGCCTGGGAGTCACAGACAGCGCCTCATTTCACAGCTGGAGAAACTGAGGCACGGAGAGGCGAAGGACCTGGCCTACAGTCTTGTGGCTGGAAAGTGCAGAGCTAGGCTGAGCCCTGCCCCATGGCTGCAGGCCCCTTTGTGTGGCCCTGCACCTCCCGGGGGTCCTTGTACACGGGACAGCCCCGCACCAGGCCCAGGAGTGCTGGAGGTCATAAGACCAGCAGGTCATAATTATGCAAGAAGTCCTTTAGAAGGCTGATGGGCCTTGGGGCTTTTAGCAAGGGCTAAAAGCTATGTACTGATTGCTCTGTTGACACAATGTTGGCTGAATGGCTCAGGGGTTCCCCTAACCTGATAAGTCTTTTACTGTTTACCAAACCTTACCTTTGATATGTATGTTTGCTTTGCTAACGGACAAAATCTATAATAATAAAAGCGTAGTGTGGACGACCTTCTGGGGCTGCAAGAAAAAACTGGGGCCGAAACCTGTTTGGCTCAGTGGATAGAGCGCTGGCCTGTGGACGGAAGGGTCCAGGGTTTGATTCTGGTCAAGGGCATGTACCTTGGTTGCGGGCACATCCCCAGTAGGAGGCTCTCTCTCATCGATGTTTCTAACTATCTCTCTCCCTTCCTCTCTGTAAAAAATCAATAAAATATATTTTAAAAAAACACACAAAAACAACAACAACAACAAAAACGGGTCTCAGGTACCTGCCAGCAGCCAGCCCGCGGGGAACAAGGTCTACTCTTGCACGAATTTCGTGCATCGGCCCCCTCGTGTGTAAATAAAAAGCCGGGGCCCGGAGATTTGGCGAGCCCACTCCACTAGAGAAGGGCTTCCGCCTGGTTCCCTGTGCCTTCTAAGTTTATGTTTCTTGTCTAGTGTATCCATTTATGCGCGGCCCTTCTCTTGCTGCGAAAGACTGCTGGTTCCCAGAGCAACCTGCTTCCCCAATCTCAGTTCCTTCCTTTGCCACCACAAATTCCCTTTAGAAACCCCACAGACTAAGAGGGCCCCCCCTGGTGGTCAGGGTCTGTCTGTGCTCAGGCCTGGGGGGAGGGGCAGGGACCCGGCCTCCCCCTGCTCCCTGCCCTCCCCCCTCCCATCCGTGAGAGTGCTGGGCAGTGGCACCGTGGCACACAGAGTGCAGGCCCCCTCCTGGGCCTCGGCGGGGGGAGGGGGGGGGTGCTGGGAGTTGGAGCACCAAGGGCGGGTGCCACCAGGTCACACTGGCCTCCCGGAACCTCTGCCATAGTGAAGTGCTTGCAGGGGACAGACTCTGGACACGTCAGGCCCACAAGCGGCCCCTGCGCTCCTGGGGCCTCCCCCTGCCAAGGCTGACTACATCACACACCTGTTAGCGGCTGGTAACACGTGTCCGTGTTTTCATCTGTGATTTCGATATGTCTTGCAGAGTGGTCTGTTCGCTTAGTTCAAGATTAAGAAGTGGTAAGGAGGATCTACCGTATTTTTTATGCATGCAAATTATACATGTTCTGTACCCGAAGCTACACTGTGTTCTAGTAAAAAGCCTGCTCAGATTGGCCAGAGTCAGGGAGGCGGTCTATTAAAAAAAGAACTGGCATTGCCTCGGAAGTGGGGGGTAGTCTTATACAGCGAATATAGGCCTAAACCTACGTTTTAACTGTAAAATTAGGGGGTCGTCTTATACGCCGGAAAATACAGTAGGTAAGAAGTCTCCAGTTCCTTCCTCCGTCCTTCCCCGGGCCCCTCTGAGTAAACAGCCCAGGCTGATGGGAAACCTGCAGGAGCCGCCTGTGCCGGGCGGTTGGGGCAGCCCTGGGGCGGTGGGGTGGGGGCCGGGCAGTCCTCCAGCGGGGTAAGAAAAGTTCCCAAATAAAGGATCCATGGATCTCTGGGTCCTAGGGAAGAGGATGATGCCCTGAGCCAGTGGGCTGTCGGGGCGCAGCCACCGTGTGCCCGGCTCCCTCGCTCCCTCCGTGCAGGGTTAGGAATCAGCTTCTGGGTTCCGATGCCCCCGGCTGGGTCCCAGCTCGGCACCTTCCTAGCTGAGTAACTCTGGGCACAACTCCGCCTCTCCGGGCGCCGTCTCCCGGGGGAAATGGGGAGCATTCCTGCAAAAAATGCAAACGTGGCTCCGGAGGGCCTGGCTGAAAGCAGGGTCCGAAGTGGAGCAGATGTTGCTGGCTGTGTGCTCGGGCACTGCAGCCTTCCCTGGCAAAGCCACCTGCCACCATCCCCAGGAGGGGAGACCAGGCCCCGGGCGTGAAGCCACATGTCTCAACACACCTATGCAGTCCGGCTGGATAGGTGTGAGCATTGACCTCTGAATCAGGAGGTCAGTGGTTGAGCATTGACCTCTGAATCAGGAGGTCACTGCTCAATTCCTGGTCAGGGCACATGTCCGGGTTGTGGCCTCAATCCCCAATGGGAAGGAGGAGTGTGGGGGAGGGGTGTGCAGGAGGCAGCCGATCAATGATTCTCTCATCGTTGATGTTTCTCTCTCTCCCTCTCCCTCTCTGAAATCAATAAAAATCTATTAAAAAATAATAATATAGCCGAAACTGGTTTGGCTCAGTGGATAGAGCGTCAGCCTGCGGACTGAAAGGTCCCAGGTTCGATTCCGGTCAAGGGCATGTACCTTGGTTGCGGGCACATCCCCAGAAGGTGTGCAAGAGGCAGCTGATTAATGATTCTCATCGATGTTTCTAACACTCTATCCCTCTCCCTTCCTCTCTGTGAAAAATCAATAAAATATATTTAAAAAAAAATAATATAAAATAAAAACACCGGTGTGAGTTATGCCTTCCTCCTCCAAAGCCGACACCCCGAGCTCTCAAGTGTCGATGAGGAGAGCCCAGCTCCGAGGCTCCGGGAAAGTCAGACCTTCGGTGCTTTGGGCAGCCTCCTGGCCTCTGGGCCCTGGCCCAGCCTCATGGGGGACGGAGGAGGCGGGGAGTGAGTGCCAGCTGTGCTGGGACTGTCTTCTGGGCAGCCTCCTGGCCACTGGGCCCTGGCCCAGGCCTGCAGAGCGCTGGGATTCCAGGAGCGTTCCTGCCTCTGCCATCTGGGGCCCAGTGAGAACAGCATGACTTACTGGAAACCACACGGGCTAGGGGAAGGCTCCCGGGGCAGCCCAGGCCGGGAGGGGCGGCTGCCGGACTTGGCCGTTTTGCATCACCACCAAAAGCCATTGCATAAGCCAGGCCTTTCTGGGGAGAGTTGGCCATGGGAGCTGGCTTGGAGAAGTCCCTGGCTCCCTGGAGGCACGGTTCCTCCCGGGAGCCCTTCTGCGATCACTGCGTGGGAGGCCGAGCATTGGGATCCTCTCGCCCCATGGCCCTGCCGAAGCCATTTCTCCTCCCGCCTGTTTTCCCAACTGCCAGGCAAAAAAGGAAGCACGGGCCTGGCTTCCTCCTGGGGGAGGGTGTTCACAAGTAAACATCTTCACGTGGGGCAAGCACCACCCAGGGAGAGGGTGCCCGGGAGGGTGGCTCCTGGCCAGCTATCCCGTGGCCCAGGGAGGTCAGCTGACCCCGGCCCAGGGCTGTGCAGCTGTAAGCGACCCCAAGCCAGTGACTCCTCCCTGTGGCCACAGACCCAGCCTCAAGGCCTTCATCTGCTAGCTCCTTCGCTCTTCCGAGACTCAGTTTCCTCCTCTGTCAGCACGGGCACAAGGGCCTGCCCGGTGTAGTGAGTGAGGGGCACCCCAGGGAACAAGAGGCCCGGAAGGATCCCCCCAGTCAGGTGGTTGCCTGAGGAGCGGAGGGAGAAGCAGGACTGGCGGGCCAGTGTGGAAATGCAAGTCATCTCCCAGAGGGAAGTGGCCGGGCCTCAGGAGGCTGGGCGACAGCCCGGTGCCCTGGCCTCCTGATCTGGGGAGCACCCCCCTGTGCCCAAGGCCCCTGCTCGTCCTCCGGGGGCAGCGGCCCCACGACCCACAGCCCTTCCTTCTTGTGAGACCCTCAGCCTCCGCCTGAATGTGCCCTCTGCCTTCCAGGCCCCTTTCCAGGAGCTTCTCCCAGGAAGGCCCCCTGCCCGCCCCCCCAACAGTCCCGACACGGCCGGCATTCACCCCCCCCCCGCCGGTGGCTGGGCCCCAGAGGGAGCGGGGGAAGACTCAGTCACTGAACAAGGTTATGAAATCCTGTAACTTTTCCCCTCAAAGATGTAAACAAAGTGGGAGGCAGTAAAACCTCTCATGTCTGCATCCAAGCTGTCCTGCTGGCAGCCCCTCCCTGCGACCCAAGTCCACAGAACTGCATCTCACACCGACCGCCCGGGGGCGATGTTTGCTGGGCGCCCAGCGCGGGGCAGGGCCCGCCGGAGGGAGGTGCTCGGTGTCCGCCTGTGGAGGGGCTACGAGGGAGCACGCACCTCAGAGGCTTGCCCATGGGTAAGGGACGGCCAAAAGCGGGCGTCTGGTCACCTTACCCACGGAAGCAGTACACACGGCAAAGCCCTCAGGCTGCGAGTCCTCGGAGTCAGCGGTCTGCCCCGAGGATGGACGCAGGCTGCGGGCGGACGTGTTCTCAGCGGTGCCGTGAACAAACAGCGGCGCCCAGTCTTCCAGGGGGCGGGAAGGGGCGAACCGTGGGGGCAGCACGCTGAGAGAAGCGAGCCGGCGCCCACGCACAGACCCTGTGCGGTTGCACTTCCGCTCGGAAGGGCCAGTGTGTGGAGCAGAAGGGCGGTCGCCAGGGGCTGGCGGAGGGGAGGGGGCAGTGCCCGGTGAGTTTCTCAGGTGAACAAAGTTCGCAGACGGCTCGGCCATGGCGGCACCACAGGGCGAAGGGGCACGCGCCCAGCTGCACGTGCCCGGGACCCAATGGTCCTTTCTGTTAAGCATCTGTGGCCACAGGTCTAAGGACCGGGTCAGCGTCCCTGCTGAGCAGAGGGGCGGAGGCAGAGCGACAGGCGTGTGGTGGGCCAGGGCCCTGGTCACAGTGGGGAGCAGACCGCCCACGGCTCCTGCTGACACCCTCCTCGCAGCAGGAGCCCGAGGGGAGGGACACGGGACAGAACTGGGAGGGAGGGCCAGCAGCTGGCCAGCAGCACTCCCACCGCATCGGACGCTCCCTCCTGCCGAGGGGGATTGTTGGCTGGCCCGCGGCTGGCTCTCCCTGGTCAGGAGTAAGAATAGCTCCCGCCTTGTCAGCGCCCCTCCCCCAGCTGTCACCGCCTCAGCGACGCCCGCCCGTGGGAGAGGGCCTCCCTCACCGGGGCTTCACCCTCTGCCCTTGGGAAGTGACTGGTGCAGCACACAAGGGCAGGCATCTCTCCCCACTCCCTTCCCCCCTCCCCTCCCACCCCTCCCCTCCCACCCCTCCCCTCCCACCCCCTCACCTCCTCCCCCCTCATCTCCTCCCCCCTCCCCTCCCCCCTCCCCTCCTCCCCCCCACCCGCCGGGCCTGGCCGCTGCTCAGGTGAAGCGTGAGGGGGCAGGCTGCCAGGCTGCAGTCCAGGCTGTGCCCTGCGGAGCGTCACTCCGGCGCTGCCCACCAGGCCACCCGAGCCTCACAGGTGTCCCCATCTGTGGGCGGCGGCAGCCTGACCAGAAAGCACGTTTGCACAATGCGGCCACAGGTCCGGGTTCATCCCCAGGGTCCCTGGCAGCTGGATGGCCTGGGGGCCTGGCCTCTCGGCTCCCCATCATCTGTGGGGCAGATGGGATGACCCCCCAGCCCCTCGGCTGGCTTCTCTGAAAAATGCCGGGTGCCAGGGAGGGGAAGGGTGAGGGAAGGAGCGCCCCTCCTCCCAAGCGCCAACAGGGACAGGGCCGTGTCCAAACCCAAGCCTGGCACTGCCACCCAAGAGGAAGAGGAAGTTCTCGTCCCCCGGGGCACCCCCTCCCGCCCCGCCCGCCCTGCCACCCTCCCAGGCCCACGGGGGAGCTGCCCCCGAGGTGAGGGGTCAGGGAGCAAACAAGAGGGGCCGGGGCGAGGCAGCAAAAGGGAAGTGGCTCAGCCGGGAAATTCCTGAATGACTGTCCTTTCCAGAGGGCAGGGATTCCTGGCGTGTCCCATGGCCAGGGTGCGCCGCTGGGGTCTCTCCGCCAGCACCCTCTCCCCACCCGGAACAGGCCTGGCAGCCGGGCAGAGAGGGGAGACTGAGGCCCAGAGAGGGGTGAGCTGCTCAAGGCCGCACGGGAGGACAGAGCCGGGCTGAGTGGGCTCAAGCCCGGGCTGCCTGGGCCCTGGCTTTGCCCGCAGGAGCCTGTCGGGCCCGGCCCGGCCCGGGTCCCAGAAGGGGGGCCCTTCAGCGGGGTCCTGGCCTGGGGGGGATTCGGGCTCCTTTCCGGGGGCCCTGCCGGTGAGCATGCAGCGCCCCGCACCGGGGCTCCGTCCTCAGCGGCCCCCGCAGCCCCCGGGCGCCCCTCCGCTCTGTGACGCAGGGCGCGGGCTGCCCTGGGCGGGCGGGACGGGGCTTCCAGCAGCCAATCAGCAGCGCCGCTGACCATGGGGGGGAGCGGGAGCCGGTCCCCGGCGGCCGTGGGTAAGGGTCCCGGCGCCCCAACACCGGAGGCCCGCGGCGGCCGCCCCCGGCCCGGCCCCGCCCGGGGGGAGAGGGACCCTCCCTCCCGTGCCTGCTGGGCGGCCCGGCCGGCGGGGGGGCGCTCCGCCTCCGGACCGGCAGCCCCGCCCGCGCTCCGGGGCGGGAGGCGGGGCGGGCGAGGCTTTTTGAGGCCGCGGCGCCGCGGGGCAGAGGCGGCTGGCGGCTCAGTAAGTGACTCCTCTCCGCGTCCATCGCCCCGCGGCCGCCGGTCCTCCGGGGGGGGGGGGCGGTCCTCGGGGGGGGGCTGCCCGGTCCTCCGGGGGGGCGCTGCCCGGTCCTCCTGTGGGGGGCTGCCCGGTCCTCCGGGGGAGCGCTGCCCGGTCCTCCGGGGGCGGCTGCCCGGTCCTCCTGGGGGGGGCTGACCGGTCCTCCAGGGGGGCGCCCGGTCATCCGGGGGGGGCGCCCGGTCATCCGGGGGGCGGCGGCGGGGACCGAGGGGGCGGCCGACCCAGGCCCTGGCACCCCGCAGCCCCGCCTCCGGGGAAACTGAGGCGCCTGCCCCGGGCTTGCGCAGCGGGCGCTGAGGACCGGGTTGCGCTCAAAGCTCGGGGTGCCCCCCGGGGGAGGCAGCGGGGGGTGCCCTGGGGAAGGCAGGAAGGGGTGCCCCGGGGGAGGCAGGAAGGGGTGCCCCGGGGAAGGCAGCGGGGGGTGCCCCCGGGGGAGGTAGGAAGGGGTGCCCCCCCCCGGGGGAGGCAGCGGGGTGCCCTGGGGGAGGCAGGGGGGTGCCCTGGGGAAGGCAGGAAGGGGTGCCCTGGGGAAGGCAGGAAGGGGTGCCCTGGGGAAGGCAGCCGGGTGCCCCGGGGGAGGCAGGAAGGGGTGCCCTAGGGAAGGCAGCGGGGGGTGCCCTGGGGGAGGGAGGAGGGGGTGTCCCGGGGGAGGCAGGAAGGGGTGCCCTGGGGAAGGCAGGGGGGTGCCCTGGGGAAGGCAGGGAGGGGGCTGTGGGGTGGGTGCGGGTCTCCCCATTTCAGGAGGCAGGGAGGGGGCTGTGTGACCCAGCCATCCCTCCCCCTGCAGCCTGGAGGACCCCGGAGCAGAGGCAGGGGAGGGTGTGGCCGCAGCCTGACCCCAGGGGAGGGAGGAGGGGGCTGTGTGCCTGAGGAGGAGGGGGAGGACGGGATGTCACCCAGTGTGACTGAGCCGCCCCCGTATCTTCACTGCCCAGCAAGGGCTGCGCTGAGCGGAGCGAACTCTGCCGCCCCTGCTGGCTGACCCCGCACCCTCCCTGGGCCCCGCGGCTGGCGCTGGGCGGTGCGGGTCTGCTGTTTGGGGGCCTGAGGAGTCTGTGCCCAGGGGAGGAGGGGAACCCCGTGGGGACCCGCCAGAGCAGCGTCTGGAGGTCAGACGGAGCCCAGCTTGTGTGGGGACTGGGAGGTGGGCAGGGTGAGGCTGGGGCCCCTGCGGGTCAGGATGGCCTCTGCCTCGCCCCAGGAGGGGGGCAGAGGTGGGGCAGGCCCCTGGGGGGCCCTGGGCACCCACCAGCGGCCAGGCCAGCTCCTATGGGTGAGTGGTATGCAATGGACGGATTGGGAGGGATGTTGGGGCGGTGGTGGGAAGGCAGAGACGGGACCTTGGTCTGGGGGCTCCCTAGAGCACCCCTCCTGGGCTCTGCAGTGGGACCACCAGGCCACGTGGCAGGGGAAGCGCTGGAGGACCCCGCCCAGGGCCCCCCGAGAGGCCAGTGAGAACAAGCCAGGCGCCCTGGCCCCGAGCGGCTCTGGCCAAGCTCAGGGGTTGGGGTGAGCAGCGAGCGGGGGGGGAGGGGGGAGGCGGGGATGGGACAGGGTGTGGGCTGATGGGAAGCAGTGGGGGCTCCAGAAGGTCAAGCTGAGCCCCGCATCACCCACACTCCGTTCCCCCTGGCTGCGTAGGCTGCGCCGGGCAGCTGTCGTTGCTGCGTGCCTCATGCCTGGGCATTCACTCTGGGGTGGGAGATGGGTCACCCGTTCCCAGGAAGGCCTGGCCCGTCTGCTCCCTCTTCCTGCTCTGCCTCGCTCACTCCCTGGGGTCGGCCGTGCTCCCTCCACGGCCCTGGCCTTGCTCTGAGTGGCCGAGCCTGCTGGGCACAGGGTCCTGCCTTCGGGGGTGCAGCCTGCAAGGTGCTGGGGGACCGGAGGCAGGGGGTGAGCTCCAGTTCACGCTGCTGCCTGTGGGGTGTTCAGGCCTCCCCGAGTCCTGTCCCTGAGATGACGTGTCTCGCCCCCCAGGGGGAGTGAGGGGTTGGGCACCCGAAAGGCACAGAGAGTGAAAGCTGCTGTGGTACTGACCTCACCCGTGTGGGAGCAGGGAGAAGCGGGGCCAGGCCCACTGGGTTACTCTCCGAGGTCCTTCCCCCTGGTGTGGGAGGCGCCTGTGGCTTCTGTACCCACAGCCAGGCTAGGGGACGGCTCTGCTTGCTCAGTGTCCCTCTGAGACCCCACAGCCAGACAGGACCAGAGAAGCGCTGGCCAGATGGAGGGCGTGCAGGGGGCCTCTGCCTCAGCCAGCCTTCGCTGCCTCGGCCCCCCCGGGCCTCGGTCCATGCTCCGTGCAATGCCCCGTGGGATCCAGGGCGCATGCTCTGCAGCCCCTGCCCAGAGGGTGGGCTGCCGAGCAAGTTTTGCCAGCGAAGGAGGGGGGGCCTGGGCCTGTTCCCTGCCTGGCGGTGCTAGGGTGGGGGCTGGGGGAGGCGCGGTGTGGGCTGAGAAACCCGGTCTGGGCAGGAGCGGAGCTGGTGCCCAGGTGGCCACCCGGGGAGGACTGGCAGCGCACCGAGGCTGCCCGCCGAGTGTTGTGACGCTGACTGCCTGCCCTCCCCTCGGCCCAGGCCTGAGCCCGAGCGATGCTGAAGATGATGACCTTCCAAGGCCTGCCCGGAGCAGGGGCCCTTGACTTCCTGGGGAGCCCCCTCAAGTTTCGCTCGGCGTCGGAGGCGGAGTCCGAGGCCTCCATGTCCGAGGCCTCCTCGGAGGACCTGGTGCCACCCCCGGAGGCCCCGGAGCGGGATGAGGCGGAGACTTCCAAGAAGAAGTCCAAAGGCCTGGCCACCATGTTCGGCCTCTTCACCAAAGGGAAGAAGAAGAAGGGCGCGGCCGCCTCCGTGGAGCCCGCCTGCAAGCCGGACGCCACGCCGGGGCCGGCGGGCCCGCTGCCCACAGGTAGGCTGGGCCCGGGGCTCGGGTCCGTGTCAGGGCCGGCGGGCGGGCGCGCTGTCCAGGAGAGCGGGCGGCGGTGGGCATGGACGCCTCCCCCGCGGGCTCCCCTGCGCCCCTGCCCAGTTTGGGGGCTGGACCGGCGGCCGCGCTGACGCCGTGCCCCCCGCAGTGGAGGAGCTGAAGGCGGCCCTGGAGCGCGGGCAGCTGGAGGCGGCGGCGCCGCTGATGCGGCTGGAGCGGGAGCTGCGGGCGGCGGCGGCGGCGGGCGGCGCGGCCGAGGCGGAGCTGGTGCGGCGGCAGAGCAAGGTGGAGGCGCTGTTCGCGCTGCTGCGCGACCAGGTGCTGGGCCCGCTGCGCCGGCCGCTGGACGCCGAGCCCGGGCGGCTGCGGCGCGCGCTGGCCGTGCTGGCCGAGCAGGAGCGCGAGGACCGGCGCGCGGCCGCCGAGCCCGGGCCCCCCGCGCTGGCGCCCACGCGGCCGCGGCGCTGGCTGCAGCTGTGGCGGCGCGACGTGGCCCGCGCGGCCGAGGAGCGGCTGGGCCGGCCGCCCGCCGCCGCCCCGGGCCTGTCGGAGGCCGAGCGCGCCTTCCTGGCCATGGGCCGCACCATGCGGGAGGACCTGCAGGCCGTGGCGCAGCGCCTCAAGCCGCTCTTCCCCGCCGAGTTCCGCGTCGTGGCCACCTACGCCGAGGCCTACCACGCGCACTTCGCGGCCCAGGTGGCGGCCATGGCGCAGTTCGAGCTGTGCCCGCGCGACACCTACATGCTGCTGCTCTGGGTGCAGAGCCTCTACCCCAAGTGAGTGGGCTGGCCTGGCCGGAGGCGCCCCGGGTGGGTGGAGGTGGGGGGGAGGCGCCCCGGGGCGGGGGGGGGGAAGAGGGGGTGGAGATAGTGGGGGGGGAGGCGCCCCGGGGCGGGGGGTGGTGGTGGGAGGGGGTGGAGATGGGGGGGAGGCGCCCCGGGGCGGGGGGGGGGAGGGGGATGGTCGGGGGGAGGCGTCCCTGTGGGCGGCCCCGTGGGCGGAGCCAGGATGAAGCCTAGGCCTGCTGGGGTCTGCTTTGCACCTGGAACCATTCATTCCAGGGCCTCACTTGGGGAAACTGGGGCAGTTGGGGCAACTGGGGTGCAGAGAAAGGCAGGGACTTCATTTATTTAAAAAAAAAATACATTTTATTATTTCAGAGTGGAAGGGAGAGGGAGGAGAAACATGAATAATGAGAAATCTGATTAGCTGCCTCCCGCAGGCCCCACACGAGATTGAGCCCACATCCCAGGATGTGGACTGACCAGGAATCGAACCGTGACCTCCTGGCTCACAGGTCAATGCTCAACCACTGAGTCACGCCGGCTGGGCCAAGAACTTCATTCATTCATGAACTGGGCGCGGGGTGGGGCAGACGATGGCCATCCAGAGCTGGAAGGGCTGTGGCAGAGGGGCCAGGGCCTGGGGGAGCCCAAGGCAGGGCCCTAGCCTGGCCTGGTGAGTCCGGGAAGTGGGCTGAGGAGGTGCCTGTAGGGTCTGCCGAGAGCAGGAGCCAACGTTCCGAGCAGGGACAGCCCCCAGGCCCCCAAGAGGAAGGGGAGGGGGCCGGGGGAAGGCAGGGGAGGGTGGTGCTCTTGGCAAAGGGTCACCCCCTGGGCCTGAGCTGAGCGGGGAGGCATTCTGGGAGCTGGCTGAGCTTGTCCCCGTTTCGATTCATGGACAGGCTATGGGGCCCCTGGAAGCACGGAGAGCAGGGGTGGGCTGGGCCTCCTGGGACGCCCCTGGGAGCCACAGCTGAGCTGAGCTCTGGCCAAGGGGCCTGGAGCCATCGGTGGGAGGCTGGCGGTGAGGCGGAGGGAACCTGGCAGGCGTGGGTCCAGCGTCAGGTGTCCTGGTTTACCCAGACCGTGGGTCTCAGCACCAGCTGGGTGGGGAGAGAGCGAGTGAGGATGTGTCCAGCACGAAGCCAGGGGTGCCTTGCCCAGCCCCAAGTGGAAGGCCTGGGGAAGCCTGGAGGGCAGAGCCTGAGCAGCCGTGAGGGCCTCGGGGGCCACCTGGGTGGCCGGGGCTCCGTTGGTGCTGCTAGGTCAGCGGGTCCGGAGGAAGGGCCCAGTGGGTGGTGGGCGAGAAGTCGGCAGGGCACAGGGAGGCGGCACAGGATGGCGGCACAGGCAGGCACTGCGGCCTGACTCACCAGGAAGCGCTGGGCACGCACACCTCTGCCAGGCAGGCAGCCTTCCTGTCCCGGTGATGGGACCTTTGGCCGGGCCCAAGGGGTCGACAGCAGGAAACGGAGCCGGCTGGGCCGGAGCCCTGAGGGGGCTCGGAGGCTTTGTGGGCCTGTGTGGCAGGAGTGCAGGCAGCACAGGGACATGGCGTCCCGCTGCGAGGGGCAGAGAGGCCAGGCCGCCCCTGAGCCTCCCGCAGACAAAGGCTGAGGAAGTGCCAGGGTGGGGCCGTCCCTGGGGCCCGGACCCCGCAGAGGCGCCAGGAGGGTGAGGGAGCCGCCTCCAGGGCCCTGTGAGCAGCCCTTCCTGCCTGGCGGCCGGCCTCTGCGGGCAGCACGGGTGGCCGGAGGGAGGGGGCCCAGGCTGGGGTGCAGGGGAGTGAGAGGGAGGGCAGGTGGGAGGGGTGGCAGGTCCAGGCTGCTGCTGGCGAGAGCGAGTAGCTGTGTCAGAGGGGAGATGGGGTTTGATTTGCAGGAGGCGGCCAGCAGGTTCTGCCTGCCGGTGGACAGGGCGGAAGCAGGAGCCTGGGAGGAGCTGTGGCAGTGAGCTGGGGAGGAAGGAGTGGCTGGGCTGGGTGGCTGGAGGCTGATGGGGGCAGGGCGGGCGGCAGGGGTGGCGATGTTTTGGAGCCTGAGTGGATGAGAGAGTAAAAGGCACAGTGATGTCGAAACCAGTTTGGCTCAGTGGTAGAGCGTCGGTCTGTGGACTGAAAGGTCCCGGGTTCGATTCCGGTCAAGCACATGTACCTTGGTTGCAGGCACATCCCCAGTAGTGGGTGTGCAAGAGGCAGCTGGTCGATGTTTCTCTCTCATTGACGTTTCTAGCTCTTTATCTCTCTCCCTTCCTCTCTGTAAAAAAATCAATAAAATATTGATTTTTATTTATTTTTAAAAATATATTTTATTGATTTTTCACAGAGAGGAAGAGAGAGGGATAGAGAGTTGGAAACATCGATGAGAGAGTCATCGACCAGCTGCCTCTTGCACACCCCCTACCGGGGATATGCCCACAACCAAGGTACATGCCCTTGACCGGAATCGATCCCGGGATTCTTCAGTCCGCAGGCCGACGCTCTATCCGCTGAGCCAAACCGGTTTCAGCTCAATAAAATAAAAAAATAAAAAAAAAAAAGGCACGGTGATGCCAAGGCTTTTTCCCGGAACAGGAGAGGATCCATCATCGGAGACGCAGAGGCCGGGATGGGTCATGGGGTCACACGGTGGCGCTCAGGGCAGTGGAGAGCAGGCGGGGGCGGCTCTCAGCTCAGGATGGAGCTGGCGGCTGTCTCCTCACGCCAGCACCCTCTGCCCTCAGCGACATCATCAACAGCTCCTCGCTGGCAGGTGAGCTGCAGGGGCTCAACCTGGGCAGCCTCCTGCCCCCCAAGCAGATCCGGCTGCTGGAGGCCACGTTCCTGTCCAACGAGGTGGTGAGTCCGTGAGGGCGCCAGCGCCAGGCCGGGCCGGGCAGGAAGGAAGCGGGGGCGGACGGGACACCGGGAACCTGACAGGGCTCCCCGGGGCAGGGCTGATGGGTTCCTGGCGACCTTGACCTGACTCGTCCCTGCCCCAGACCAGCGTGAAGGAGCTGATGACCCGAGCCCTGGACCTGGAGTCGCAGCGCTGGGCCCAGGATGTGGCCCCCCAGAGGCTGAACGGCCACTGCCACAGCGAGCTCGCCATCGACATCATCCAGGTGGCACAGCCCGCCCACGCCCACAGCCCGCCGTCCATCCCTTCCATCCCTGATGCGCACACGTGCCGCCTCCGAGCCCGCCCCCCCCCCCCCCCCCCGGTCCAGTTGGGCCCCTGCTCAGCTTACCCGCTCCCTGCAGATCATCTCCCAGGGCGAGGCCAAGGCCGAGAGCATCACGCTGGACCTGGGCAAGCAGATCAAGAGCATGCTGCTGGCGGAGCTGGCTGCGTTTCTGAGGAGGTGGGTGTGTGCAGGCATGCCCAGAGAGCCTGCAGCCTCCGCCCTGTGCCCGGCTCGGGTTCAGGCTAGGTTGGTGCGCCTCCGGCCCCTAGGGTGTCTGTCCCCCTGCCCTAGGCCCCGAGGCCCCCACCCTACTGGCACAGCTCCCAGCAGAGCACCCTCAGCTGCAAGAGGGTGCCCCTGAGGGACGGAGACCTGGGCTCCCCTTCAGTGACAGCCTAGTCTCCACCCCCAACTCCTGGCTGCCTCCCTCCCACTTATTCAAGAACTCATACAAAACTTGCCAGATAAATGAGCTTTAATCCTCCTCTTCCTCCTCCTCTTCATCCCGGTTTATCTGGAAGTAACGCGATTTGTAACTCTCTCTGCTGTTAGCAACTACGCGCACCCAGTCTCGTAGGTTATTCTTCAGATATTTTTTGGTGAGATATTTCTTTTTTAAATATATTTTATTGGTTTTTACACAGAAAGGGACAGAGAGAGAGTTAGAAACGTCGATGAGAGAGAAACATCGACCAGCTGCCTCTTGCACACCCCCTACTGGGGATGTACATGCCCTTGACCGGAATCGAACCCGGGACCTTTCAGTCCGCAGGCCGACGCTCTATCCACTGAGCCACACCGGTCCTGGCTTGCTGAGATATTTAAATATCTTTTGGAAAAAGGCACCTCAGACGTCACAGTGATCTTACTCTTGCTTCTTTCAACGGTTACCACCCCTCCGCCGAGATTCCCAGCTTTTCTGTTCACTTTGATTCTCTCCTGAAGAAACTGCTCAAAGTTGGCAGCGTCCATGATTCCATCTTCTGCGGGGTGGGCGCATCCAGCGTAAACCTCAGAACCCCTTCGCCACGAGCTTTTTCACGGGAGCCATGGGGCCGCGGAGGCAGAAACCTCCCCACTTCTGAGGACCCCTCGGCTTACCCACGGCCCCCTCCAGGCTCCCAGAGCGCGGCGGCCCCTGCCCGGGAGTGGGGTGCAAGGGCCAGCCGCCGCCCTAAGCCGAGGGGCCGCCCTGGGAGAGGCGCTGCTCCTGTCCGGTGTTTGTGCTGGTCCTGCAAGCGCCCCTTCCTGTCTCATCAGCTACCAGCGGGCCTTTGATGACTTTCTGGAGAGGTGCAAACAGCTGAGAAATTACAGGGCCAATGTCATGGCCAACATCAACAATTGCCTGACCTTTCGGTGAGAGGGTGAGGGCGGCGAGGCCGGGAGGCCGGGCAGGGGTGGGAGCAGAGCACCAGCCTGTCTGCTGGAGAGAAAGGCTGCTGGGAGGCAGAGGAGATTGTGGAGGGGGGTGAGGTGAGGGGAGAGCGAGGCCACAGCGGCTTAAGCACAGCCGCAGAGTAAGCGAGGAAGGCTGTGGAGATGAGAGGCCTGCCCCTCGGGAACTGCTCCGTGGGGGCACGCCTCGGGCACAGGTCCATAGTGATTGTGTCCTTGGAACATCGGGCAGTGATTCTGCCCATTGAGCAGCTCCCACACCTCAGTCAGGAAGAGGATGTGGGGCGGGGGGTGCAGGGGTGAGCAGACTGGGCCTGCCCCGGGGGTTATAATGGGGTGACTGGGACTGCGGGTTCCAGAGGGAGGAGGGGGTTAGGAAGACTGGCCTCGGGCTCACAGGCTTTGGTTTGGGCCGTGCCCTGCAGGGCCGGCGTGACCTCCCGCCCCATGTCCTCCAGGATCTCCATAGAGAAGTGGCAGGCGCCCCAGGACCCCCTGCGCCCCCTGAATGAACTCAAGAGCCATGGCTTTGACACCCTGCTCCAGGGCCTGTTCTCGGACCTGAAGGTAACTCGCCCGCCCGGGGCCACCAGGGGGGTGGCCCCCCAGGGGGTGGGCAGAGTGGCAGGGGCCAGGCTGCCATGTGGGAGGCACGGTGTGGGGCTGGGTATGGAGAGGCTGGTGAGCCTGAGCCCGAGCCCTCACCCCACCATGTTGGCTGGGGCTCGGCCTCAGAGGGGCCTCCCAGGGCTGGGAGGACACAGGAAAACTTCAGCGGCCTCCCTAGTCCTCAAGTTTGCACACACTCCCCTCAACCCCCGACCCCCTCAGCCTGTCCCCATGCCGAACTCCAGCGGTGATGCTCAGAGCCTCTGGCAGCCGCCGCCACGCCATGTCTGCCGGGCCAAGAAGCCCCCAGAAAGGCCTTGTTCCTTAGCAGAGGGCTCGGGTCCCCGGAGAGGAGCAGGAGGGGCCCCTGCCTGCCCGCCGTGTACCCAGCGACAGGGTGGGAGGCCATGGGTGACCAGCTGGCCGTGAGGCCGCACCGTGACCCGGGTGACTTGGCACCAGTCAGGCGCGGCCTTGTTTACGCAGGAATTTATTTATTTAGGTCGGGGGGGGGGGGGGGGGGAAGACCTCAGCAGGCAGTCTGCGCTGCAAGGAGCCCCAGCCGGGCATCCTGGGGGAAGGGTACGCAGACCCCCTTCCACTCCCTGCCAGTGACCTGAGTCCCGCCCTGGGTCCCACCAGCTCTCGGGTCCCCTGGCCCCCGGGCCACCCTGCGTGTCAGTGTGCGTGTGAGCGTGTGAGCGTGTGAGCGTGTGTGCGTGTGTGCGTGTGAGCGGCTGGCAGCCTTCCCTGCAGGGCGGGCAGACATCCTGCCTTCCTCCCGGCACAGCCGCTGTTCAAGAGGCTCACGCAGACCCGCTGGGCGGCCGCGGCGCAGACTCTGGAGGAAGTTGTGTCCGTGGTGGAGGCCCGGCTGCCCGAGTTCTCGGAACTGCGGGAGTGTTTCCAGGAGGTGAGCTCCCGCAGGGTGGGGGGTGGGGGCTGGACCGGCGGCCGCGCAGCCCGGCCGCAGCTAACAGGCCTGCACGCCGCGCGGCACGCCCACCGCGTGCCCGCACTCCTTGGCCCTGACATCCGTGCTCCCGGAACTCCGGCCCGGGGCTGCCGGCTCCGCAGGGAGTGTGCTCCGTGGGGAGGCTCACGGCCCTGCCTCTGCCCCTGGCCGCCCAGGAGCTCATGGAGCTGGTGCACGTGCACCTGGTGAAGGAGTACATCGTGCGGCTCAGCAAGCGGCGCCTGGTCCTCAGGACTGCGGAGCAGCAGCAGCAACTGGCCGGGCAGGTCCTGGCCAACGCCAACCTCATCCAGCGCTTCTGCACTCAGCACGTAAGCCCTGACCCCAAGTCCCTCCCCATCCTCCCACATACCCCCCCCCCATGGGCTGCCTTTGCCTGCTGGGCCTCTCCGAGCTCAGTGCTCCGGCCTGACCCCTGCTGGGCCCGGGGCACTTCTGGAGCCAGGCAGCTCCCTCCAACCAGGCCCGTGCCCGCAGGGCTCCCCGGCCACCTGGCTGCAGCCCGCCCTCTCCACGCTCGCCGAGATCATCCGCCTGCAGGACCCCAGTGCCATCAAGATCGAGGTGGCCACCTATGCCACCCTGTACCCTGACTTCAGGTGAGACAGGGCCGCACAGGACCTGGGCAGTCAGAATGGCCCTGCCAGTCCTGGCTGCAGCCAGCCCCTCTGGGGCGGGCCCTCCAGTACCGGCCACGCAACGCAGTCCTGGCTGCGGACCTCGCCTGGGCTGGGACTATGCCGGCTCCCGGGCGAGGTCTTACAGCGGCTCATCCCTACCAGGCTGACGCTTTCCTTTTTGTCGTCGTTAAACATATTTGTACTGACTCCAGAGAGGAAGGGGGGAGAGAGAGACACACACACAGAAGCATTACTGATGGGAGAGAATCACTGAGCAGCTGCCTCCTGCATGCCCCCTCCTGGCGATCAAGCCCACAACCTGGGCACATGCCCCTGTTCCAGAGTGGAGGCTGCCTGAGGATCTTATGAGCAAGGAAATGGGGTTTTGGGCCGAGTCCTCCGACATGGAGGAGGAAGTTTGAAGGGGCCCTGAGTTGGATTGCTGTCTCAGTCTAGTGCAGCCCCTGACTGATCCACTGCACTCATCTACCTAGCCACCCGCCTACCCACACATGCACCCATTTATTCACCCACCCACCCACCCATCCAAGCAGCATCTCCCATCTCATCTAACCGCCCAGCTCGCTATCTTGCTGTCTACTCACCCACCATCCACATCTAGCCATCTAGCCATCCATTCATCTACATATCCACCACTGCATCTCTCCATTCACTTACACACCCGTCTACCCCTCAGCCATCCACCCACTCACTTATCCATCCATCCTTCCATCCATCCATCCATCCATCCATCCATTCATCCTTCCATCCATCCATCCATCCATCCATCCTTCCATCCATCCATCCATCCATCCATTCACTTACCCATCCATCCACTCCTCAGCCATCCATCCACTCATTCATCCATCCTTCCTTCCTTCTTTCCTTCCTTCCTTCCTTCCTTCCTTCCTTCCTTCCTTCCTTCCTTCCTTCCTTCCTTCCATCCATCCATCCATCTATCCATCCATCCATCAGTCCGTATACCCATTCATTCATCCATTTATCCACTCTTTCATCCATACATTCACCCGCCTATTTATCCATCCTACCATCCACTCATCATCCCTCCCACAGTTACCAGTGGTCTTAGGTGCCAGGCTCTGCTCTAGGTACCAGGAAGCAATGATGTGCAAGACGGAGCAGGCCTCAGCCCTCCCTCAGGTGGCTTACAGTCCGCTGAGGGCTCACAGTAATGAATGATCAGGCAGAGGAACACGCGTTGTACAGATGATGTGACTGGCAGGAGGTGATGACTGGAGGGTGGGAAAGCCTCTTTGGGGAGGTGACATTGGAGCTGAGGCTTAAAGCTGAGAGGAGCTGTCACCTCGGAGCGGTGGAGGAGACTCCAGCAGGGACAGCCGGTGAAAGGCCTGAGGAGGCAGGAGCTGGGTGCCCGCGGGGGCCTGGCGGCCATGCTGCCGGGCTCCGTGGGAGGAAGAGGCGGAGCTGTCGGCGCTGTGGCTCAGGCCGGGAGGCTGGAGAGGGGAGGTGTGAGCAGGGGCGTAGAGACCTGCTGGACTGACGGGACTTCCTCCTGCCAGCAAAGACCACCTGAGCGCTATCCTGGCCATCAAGGGGAACCTGTCAAGCAGTGAGGTCAAGGCCATCCGGAGCATCCTGGACATCCACACGGGGGTCTACGAGTCGCCCAAGTCGCTGTTTTCACTTATAAAGGTTGGTTAGCTTTTCCTGTGGACGGACCTGCTGTGAGCCCGGCGAGCTTCGGACGCACCCCACTTGGAGCCAGTCACCCCACTTTGTTTCCAGCCCTCCCGGCCTCAGGCTGCTGCTGCTGCTGCCATCCCTGGCCCTGGGGCAGACCCGGGGCAGCTGGACCGGACGGGTCCCAGTTCCTTACCAGCCGGAGGCCACTCCTGAGAAGTGGCCGTTGATCGTCATGCACTAAAGGGGGCAGAGTGGCCAGGGGTCAGCGGCCTGGGTCACCTCCTCTCCAGGGGCCTCCCGTCCGCCTCAGAGCTGCCCTCGTGGCCGGGGCTGAGTGCCTAGGGCCGGGGCCGAGCCTTACCTGCCTGCCCCTTCCCCCAGGGCTGCGCCCAGCTGCTCACAGGTCTGGAATGGAAGCAGCTGGGAGGGAAGGAGAGAAAGAGCTCTTATCGGCCTGGAAAGGGGCGGGCAGTCACGGCAGGCTGGGCAGAGCCCGCATCAGAGCCCCTCCAGGCTGCCCCCACCCCCACCCCTCACCCCTGCAGCTCATACGACCCCTCTCTGCTGGCATTGCCCGCAGGCACCCCCTGCCCAGAAGGGGCCTCCTGGGTCTTCTAGGGTTCAGCCTGCCCCCCAGCAGGCCCAGCCCCAGGGGTGTCTTCCTGGGTCCTCCACCTGGAAGTCCGGCTGAGGCCCGGGCTGGACGAGCTTGACCTCTGACCCCTCTGCACCTATGCTAGTTTCTCACTGCTGCTGTAACGAATTTCCACAAACTTAGCTTAAGACGAGACTAGCTTCTCAGTTCTGGGGGCCAGAGTTCTGGTCCCGGGCCCTGCTGGCAGCTCCAGGGGAGGGTTCCGGCCTCCTGCGGTGCTCAGAGGCCGCGCTCCGGACTGGAGCCTTGCACCCATGGTGCTCCCCTCCTGCCTCCCGCTTCCGCTCGCCGGGAGCCGGCGTTACCTGTGGCCCATCCGCTCTCTCCGAAGGCCAGCCGGTTGGCAACCTGATTTCATTCCCCCCCCCCCCCCCAGCCTCAGTGGTCCCAGGTTCCAGAGGTTAGGGCGTGGGCATCTTTGGGGCCCACGGTTTTGCCCACCACGGCCTCCGTTCGTCCCCGGCCCTGGCGAGCACCTGGTCCTGCCCAGGAAGACAGGGTTCAGTCTCTCCCCCCCCCCCCCCCCCCCCCGCAGACTCGGCGTGAGTGACTGGGCCTGGAGGGCACCGCCGGTGGGCCAGCTCTCTGCGGGCTGGTCCCCCGCCAGGCACTGGCCGGGAGCGGGCGTGGACGCGGGCGCGGAGCCTGTGCGCGGGGCTCGCTGTCGGGTGCCGTGGCTGCTGTGGGGCAGCACTGCCTCTGTGTTGCCGAGTGTCCCTGTACGGTTTGTCGATCACATAAAGCTGATTTCGGAAGCGCGTGCAGTGATTTCTTTGGGGGGCAGGGCGGGGCTCGGCGGCGTTCTCGGGGTTTGGGGTCCGGGCAGCCCGTCCTCCGGCTTCGTGTCAGCCCGCAGTGTCCTTCCCCTTTCCTGAGGAGGATGGGGGGATGGCGGGGCGGGGGTTAGGACGCTGGACAGTCACTTCCCCTCCACGCACGGGGCTCAGGGGGAGCACGGGACTCAGGGGGAGCACGGGACTCAGGGAGCACGGGGCTCAGGGGGAGCACGGGGCTCGGGGGGAGCACGGGGCTCGGGGGGAGCACGGGGCTCGGGGGAGCACGGGGCTCGGGGAGCACGGGGCTCGGGGAGAGCACGGGGCTCGGGGGGAGCACGGGGCTCGGGGGGAGCACGGGGCTCGGGGGGAGCACGGGGCTCGGGGGGAGCACGGGGCTCGGGGAGAGCACGGGGCTCGGGGGGAGCACGGGGCTCGGGGGAGCACGGGGCTCGGGGGGAGCACGGGGCTCGGGGGAAGCACGGGGCTCGGGGGAAGCACGGGACTCGGGGGGAGCACGGGGCTCAGGGGGAGCACGGGGCTCGGGGGGAGCACGGGGCTCGGGGGGAGCACGGGGCTCGGGGGGAGCACGGGGCTCGGGGGAAGCACGGGGCTCAGGGAGCACGGGGCTCAGGGGGAGCACGGGGCTCGGGGGGAGCACGGGGCTCAGGGAAGCACGGGGCTCAAGGAGCACGGGACTCAGGGGGAGCACGGGGCTCAGAGCGGACGGATGGACAGCTTCCTGTCCCCAGAGCCGACCTCCCCCTCCGTCCCCGGGGCCGACCTGAGGAGCCGCACCCTGGACTGGGCCCCGCTCGCCCGGAGCGCGTGAGCCTGCGCAGCAGAGCCAGCGGACACCCGGGCTTTGCAGCCAAGAAGTGAGGCTCCCTGGGGAGCTGGTGGTGCCTGGCCCGGGGCGCGGTGCTCATGCTGGGGGACCGTGGGGATGGGTGGCCGCGAGGGCCAGAGGGGCGTCGGGGCCCACGGCGCCGGCATCACGTGTCTGGCTTCCCGGGAGGCGGTTGGTGGGTCATCCTGGAGCAGAAGCACAACTGAGGCTGATGTCGTAAAGGCTGCCTGTCACCAGCCGAGGCTGGGCTAGGAAGTCCAGAGCCTCCTGGCCCCGGAGGCGTGACGATTAAGCAAGAGAGAGGGGGCGGCGCGTCAGGGAGGCCGTGGGATCCCAGGAAGAAGCATCAGAAGAGCAGGCAGGTTAAGCGCTCTCGCACCGGGCCAGGCCCCGGCGAGGAAGGGTGCCTGGCATCCGTTCCACAGAGAGGGGGAGGGCACCACCTTTGGGGTCTGGGACCAGCAGGGACACCCTGGCTCAGGGTCAGAGGGAGCTGGAGGGAGGGCGGCCTTGCCGGTGAGTTCCACCTGTGGGGCCCGCAGGATGGGACAGAGCCCACAGCGCAGGGGGGGGGGCAGCCCCAGAAGACCCTCGTGGGGGCTCCGTGGTGCCGGCCCCCGTCCGCGTGGCGCCTGTGCGTGGTCCTGGGCTGTCAGAGCCCCTGGGCTGCGGTCCCTGCCCTCGGTCTTCCCCCCGAGTGGGGGCAGGGAGGGGGAGGCACACTGACCCTACGGTACCTCTGGGGCACAGGTGGGGAGAGCCAGGACCAGGGGGACATTTTTGTGGTGAGAAAGAGCCACATTTTTTTTGTTGTTGTTGTTGTTGTGTGTGTGTTTTTCTTAGTGTAAGATTTTTCTATTTAGAATTGGGCAGCTGGGATCAGTTTAGATGATTCCAATTTTGTTGGCAATCTCCAAAGCTTCACAGTCAGGGGCCAGTCGAACATACGCCTGCTTCTCGCCATCAGGCCTGATCAGGGCGTTGGCCTTGGCCACATAACAAAAGTATTTTTATTGATGTCAGACAGGAAGGGAGAGGAAGAGGGGGAGAGAAAGATAGAAACATCAATGATGAGAGTCACTGATTGGCTGCGTCCTGCACGCCCCACCCTGGGGATCAAGCCTGCAACCCAGGCCTGTGCCCTGACCGGGAATTGAACCGTTGACCTCCTGGTTCTTAGGGCAACGCTCATCCACTGAGCCATGCCGGCCAGGCCGGAGCCACGTAGTAAACCTGGCAAGCTCAGTGGCAGCCTTACAAACCGGAGACCCCCAGCAACCACACAGGACGGCCTGGATTAAACTTCCCGACTGCACGCGGGTTGTGGCGGGTGGTCATGTCCTCGGCCGGCGTCTTCGGACAAAGGTCAGTGTGTCCCTCCCCGGAGTGTGGCCTCTGAGATAACAGCCCTAGGAATGTCCCAGTCTCCCTCCCTCGCCGCCTCCCCCGGAGCAGGGACCACGGACGCCTCGGGCCCTCGTTCCCGGAATACACTTCTGCGTGCTGGGCGGTTCGCGGATGGAAAACATGTGGTCTCACTCCCTGCTTTACTTCTTACCCCACCCCAGAGGGTCCCTGCGCTTCCTCCCACCTCCCTCATCTCCGCCGGGGATCTCAGTGACCCTCCTGATGGGGCACAGCTGCAGAGCGTTCTCGAAGCATCTGCTCAGCCCGCTGAGAGTCTGCTTCCTGGCAGTTGTCAGTTTGGCTCAGATACACGCACAAAAGTTCTTACAGTTTCTTACGTCGACAGTTTGTTGTTGTTAATCCCCATCCAAGGATATTTTCCATTGATTTTTTTTTTGAGTGGAAGGGGAGGGAGAGAGAAACACCGAGAGGAGAGAGACACATCGATGGGTTGCTCCTGCATGAGCTCTGATCAGGGCCGGGAAACTGCAGCCGAGGCAGGTGCCTTGGCTGAAATCGAACCCCAGACCCTTCAGTCCTTGGGCTGATGCTCTATCCCCCGAGCCAAACCAGCCAGGGCTGCCTCAACCTTTTATTAGTTATTTATTGTTAAATATTTTTATTGATTTCAGAGAGGAAGGGAGAGGGGGAGAGAGAGAGAAACATCAATGATGAGAAAGAATCATTGGTCGGCTGCCTCCTGCACACCCACTCTGGGGGTCAAGCCCACAGCCCCGGCCTGTGCCCGGACTGGGAATCGAACCTGAGATTTCCTGGTTCATAGGTGGAACCTCAACCCCTGAGCCACGCCGGCCGGCTGCCTCATTTTAATTGGGGACAAATGTGTAGGGCCTCCGAGGGTGAATTTAAACCCGAAAGCGCCAGCTCCCCAGCCTTGCTGCCCGGGTCTGGGGGGCTGGGGGCCTGGAGCACTGGGGGGGGGGTGGAACAGTCAGGAGGTGCCACTCTCCCTGGGCCCACCCACCACGCTGGGGCATAGGCGGAGGTTCCTGTGGTTCCTGCTGCTCCTGCCACGGGGTGGGCTGGGGGAAGGGCTGAGGTCCACCCTAGTCACCGGTGTGGGCCACTCCCAGGTTCCCCTCAGGAAGCCTGCTCAGAGGAGGCCCAGTCACGGGCGCGGGGAGGGGAGAGCCTGGGGGCTCCGGGCCCATCTCCTGCGGGGAAACCCTGGCCGCGCCCTCCTGTGAAGGCGGGGGAGGGGAGGGGGGGGGGATGCGCACAGACATGTGGGACTAGGAGGGGCGCGGGGAAGGCGCCCAGCCTCCTGCAGGCGGGCAGACATTCCCGGAGCTCCCACCCCAGTTGGGTGGGAGTGAGTTGGATCCCAGTGCGGGGTGAGGGGGGGGCGGCGGAGTTCAGGGGGCCCGTGGCCTGAGTGCTCGCTGGGAGGGGCCGCCTGGAGGGAACAGTGCAGGGAGGACACCGCCTGGGCGGAGGCCAGGGACTGGGAAGGGCTCCTGTTTTAGGGGGGACGGGGGCGGGGGGGGGAGGGAGAGCTCGGGCGGGAGTGGGGGAAGGCAGGGAGCGAGCAGAGCCCACAGAGCGGGCAGGGCTCCCGCCTTGGTTGGGGTTCAGGTCAGCTGTAAAGGAGGAAGCACGGGAGGGGTTCGAAGAGGCAATCGGGGCTGATAAGACGTGTGGTCCTTGGAAAGACCCTCCTGGCCCGGCCAGCGAGGCTCATTGGTTGAGCGTTGACCTATGAACCAGGACGTCAGGGTTCGATCCCACTCAGGGCACAGGCCCGGGTTGAAGGCTCAATCCCCAGTAGGGGGGCGTGCAGAAGGCAGCCCGTTCATGATTCTCTCATCACTGATGTTTCTCTCTCTCTCTCTCTCTCTCTCTCTCCCTTCCCCCCCCCTTCCTCTCTGAAATCAATAAAAATAGATTTTAAAAAGAAAAGGAAGCACAATGGTGGTGGCCAGGGAAGGGGGCGGGGAGGAGGAGGCGGGGCGGGGAGGACGGGGGGGGGGGGGGGGGGAAGGGGGCGGGGAGGACGAGGCGGGGCGGGGAGGACGGGGGGGGGCGGGGAGGACGGGGGGGGGGCAGGGAGGATGGGGGGGCAGGGAGGACGGGGGGGGCAGTGAGGCCGGGGGGGGGGCGGACGGGGGGGAGGATGGGAGGGGGGGAGAACGAGGGGGGGAGGACGGGGGCGGGGAGGGGGGAGGATGGGCAGCCATTGAGTGGTTCCTTTCCCAGGGGGAAGGCACTGCCGGGGGGAGTGGGTGAAGCCAGCACAGCAACGTGAACTCACTCACAGCCTCTGATCCTATTGTCCTCCAGGTATCGCTGAGCTACAACCGAGAACATCGCCAGAGGCACATTGTACGCTGTGTGCTCAGCTGCACAGACACAGGGCCCCCCCGCGGGCACAGCAGCGTCTCAGGCTGGCACTCAGGGCACGCCTGGGGGTACAGCACCTGCCCAGGTGCAGCTGAGGCTGCCCGGCGGGCGAGGGCGAGGCTCACGGCCACTCAGCAAAGCAGAAGAGGCCCAGCTAAAGGCGAAGGGAAAGCGGCTCAATGCCGCCACCAGCTGCCCGGGAGCCAGCAGTGCGGGCCCTCCGGGGAGGGGTGGGGCGGTCAGAGGGGCAGGCCAGGCCATGGCCTCAGGAATGCCCCTCTGCTGTGTGCACATGCCCCCCCGCGTCTGCCTCAGAGAATTCCTGTGGAACAGAGCACTCCCCACTGTTCAGCGACGAGGACTCGCAGGGACTTTCCAATATTCCGCTGCCCGGTCGCGGCCTCGGTGGTTGAGGGCCGACCCAGGAACCCGGAGGTCAGGGTTCGATTCCCAGTCAGGGCACAGGCCGGGGCTGCGGGCTCTGTCCCATTGGGGGGCGGGGGGTGCAGGAGGCAGCCGATCGATGATTCTCCCCATCACTAATGTCTCTCCCTCTCTCCCTCTCTCTCCCTTCCCCGCTGACATCAGTTTTAGAGTCAGCAGCCGGGCGCCTGTGTCCTTGTCCAGGATGTTGGGGCATCGCCAGGCACCTGTGGGAGGGGAGGGAGGCGCCAGGTCTGCGGTTGGCGGAGGGCCTGCCCCGGAGCTGGGGTGAGAGCCCCCGGTGGTCTCCAGCCTGGCCGTTACCCCTGGCACCTGATGCCGCTGAGAGGCAGGTGGGGGAGGGGAGGGTGCTGGTGGGTGAGAGGTGCTGGGTGAGAGGGTGCTGGGTTGGGGGGAGGGTGCTGGGTGTGGGGGAGGGTGCTGGGTGGGGCGGAGGGTTCTGGGAGGGGGAGGGGTGCTGGGTTGGGGAGAGGGTGCTGGGTGGGGGTGGGGTGCTGGGTTGGGGAGATGGTGCTGGGAGGGGAGGGTGCTGGGTTGGGGGGAGGGCCAGGCGGAATGGTTATGAGGGGCCACGGGGGCACATGCGGTGGAGATGGTATGGTCACGGCCTGCGTCTCGGTTTCAGGAGCCTGTGCCCATGTGAACGTTCACCAAACTGCGTGTCAGACGCGTGCACTTCCTGCTCGGGCTCCACTCAGAGCAGCTGCTCTGACGCAGCGGCGCCCCCTGTTCTGTCCCCCGCGGGCAGGCGGGGCAGCCTGAGCAGCCAGGACCGGGCGGGCGGAGGCGCCTGGCCTTCCTCCGGATACCGACGCTCTATCCACTGAGCCAAACCGGCCTCGGCCAAATGTCTTGTTTGATGCCAGAGGCTGGGCATGAGCTGTCACACTCATGGGTTCCCTCAGCCAGGCTGCGCCTCTCACAGTCCAGGACCCAGATGTCGGAGAGCCCGTTTCAGCCCGATCCCCGCAGGCCAGGCCGAGGGCACCCCCACCCGGTGCACGGCCCCGGCCTCTGACGTATACAAAAGGGCTGTCCCGCTGACCTACTCCTGTGCCCGCTGTCCACCCCCCCGCCCAGACCCCTGGTCACCTGACTGCGGATGAGGGCATGGGGTCCAGACTGCCCAGCCCTCCCTGTGTGCTCCGGTGCAGGTGCAGCCCGGGTCCCCCAGAGGCCACCAGCTCCCGCAGCCGGGACGGGCGGCCAGCCTCAGGGCCGGACCGCCAAGGAGTGGCCACATCCGGGGGCTCCGTGGCCCGGGCTGCGCAGGATGGTGGGCGGACACAGCCTCACCATGAGCGTCCCGGACACTATGGGGCAACAGGAATCACAGCCACAGAGAAAGCTCTTGGGAGGGGACCCCTCTCCCCCCCTCCCCCCGGGACCCGGCCACCTAGGCTTTGCGGCAGTCCTGTCTGCACACCGGCCTGGAAGGCGCCACCACCAGCCGCTCCTCTGCCCTGAGCCACTCTGCCCCCTGGTGGGGGGACGGGTGTCTGCCCCGGGCACGGCCTCCTGGAGCTGGTGAGTCAGGAGTGGGTCCCAGCAAACCCACTCAGCACGGGGCCCCAGGAGCCGCCGGGCCGCGGGGCGGAGACAGGGACTTCCTTCCTGTGACCGGCTCCACTTTCTTACGTGCACACACGTGCACACACAGCGTCAACAGCCTTGGAAGAAGGATCAGGTGACCTGCTGTGGCCAGAGGTGAGGCTCTGGGGGTGCGGGACTGAGCAGAGAGCTCACCCGCCTTAGTGCGAGGTGGGAGGGGCTGGCGCAGAGCGGGCCTGGCTCAGCTGCTCAGCAGTCTAGTTACCCTGGGGGCTCCAGCCCCGCAGGTGCCGGGAGGGAGGAAGGAGAGTTGGCCCACCCCCACCCCCCAGACAGAGCGGCTCCTCCCTGGAGGGGTTCTCCGGCCCACAGCGCCGCCCACCTGCCCGCTGCGGAGCGGCCCCCCCTGCGCCTGGGGCCCTGGCTCTTCAAGGGGGTCTGCAGAGGGCGAGATCTGTTGTAGACAGCGAATCCTCTCCCTCCAGCCGCAGCTGAAGCCGCCGGACACACAGGAAAAACACCCCTCAGATGAGAGCCAGCAGGTCTGCGGTCAGGGCCCAGCAGTGGGAGAGAGCGGGGGGCCCTCCCCTGGGCACAGGGGACCTCCCTGAAGGAGGGCAGAGACCCAGAGCAGGGCCAGGCGGAGTCACTGGGCCAGGCGGGTGGGCGTGGCGCCTCAGGCCTCTCAGGGTCTCTGTGCTCCAGGAGCTGAGACCCCGGCCCCTCCTCCACCAACCCTCTGGGCCTGGCGCCCTGGTGCCCTGTGCAGCACAGAGCTGGGCGCATCAGGTATGGCCATGGCCAGGCACAGCCAGCACCCAGGAGCCTGGGCTCCCTACGTCCCGTCGGGGGGCCGGGATTGTGGCGGGGGAGGGGGGCTGGGTTTGCTTGACCTGAGTGAGCCCAGCTGAGTGGCTGGAGATGAGAGGGGCAGCCAGCGGGACCACTGACTCCTGGGGAGAAGCAGGGACCTCATCACTCACAGTGCGGGACAGGCTGGCACCTCCCTCCTGTCTACAGGCCCAGGACACCAGCGACTTCATTCTGGGGGTCCCTGTGCTGCCCCGTCCACCTGAAGCTGCAGCCATCCCACAACGCCCCCCCCCCTTCTGCTGGGTGGTCTGCTCTGCCTCCGCCTGACTGCAGACCCAGGTCCTATCCAGGAGGCTCTCCCGCAGGTGCCCGCTCTGGAGGGGCCCACAGGGTGCCTGCCTGACACGCTCCCAATGATGTGGACACCTCTGTTTTTTTTTTCCTTCTTGTTCTTTTTTAAATATATTTTTATTGATTTCAGAGAGGAATGGAGAGGGAGAGGAACAGATAGAAATATCAATGATGAGAGAATAGTTGATTGGCTGCCTCCTTTACCCCCCCCCCCACCCCCTGGGGATTGAGCCCCAACCCGGGCCTGTGGTGCAGGGGTGGCACTCCTCTCTCCGCTTCCCACAGGTGGTAGCTCCCCTGAACTGGGAATGGTCTGGAAACTGCCGCCCTCTTAGCATTTAGGGTTGACGGTGTCTTGGGACATCCACGCTGGAACAGGCCTGGAGGCTCCCAGGGAGGCCTGGGCTAGAGGTGCTCCCAGCCTCTGGGAAGATTGCAGGGAGAGCTGTGGGTGTGCACCAGCTGGTCTGGGGCTGGGGGAGGGGTGAGAGCAGATGGGGTGCACTCATTGGTGAGCCCCATGGAGCACCTGGTCCTCAGAGGGATGGGTGTAGCTAGTGTGGAGGCTGAGGGAGGGAAGTTCAAAGAGGAAGGTCACTGGGTGGATGCCCAGAGGTGCCATGGGGCTGAGGAGCTGTGGGAGACAGGCAGACCAGTTGGCAAGTCCCTGCCAAGACCCAGGGACAGGGGTGTCGGGGGTCCTGGAATGACAACAGTCAGCTAAGTGGGCGGCAGATTCCAGACCCATTTCCAGTTCAGGGGAGCTACCACCTGTGGGAAGTGGGGAGAGGAGGGCCCCTCCACTGCACCACAGGCTTCGGGCTTCTGTGATGGACAGCTGGTGCCTTGGGTAAGCAGGGAGCCCAGAGGAGTCAGGGGGAGAGGGGGAAGCCTGCAGCCCGGGCAGGGGGTCCGAGGCAGCCGACCTGAGGCCTGAAGCTCAAGAGTGGTCAGTGCTAGGGGAGCAGGTGGTCAGCCCTGCAGAGGGGGCGGGGTGAGGGGGGACTGCCTGCACGGTGCAACCCGGGAGCCAGCACCCAGGAAGCTTTCAGTGAGTGTCTGTGGAGGGGATGGGAGTGCCCCGGGGGCTGGCCAGTGGGAGCCTGGAGAGCTGTCCCAGGCAGGAGTGAGTCAGGGACAGAGGCTGAGAGCTCCCAGGGGGGGCCTGGCCAGAGTCAAACCCTGCAGCAGCCCAAGGCCAGGGGAGGCGGCCTGCAGGGCCTGCGTTCAGATTGGGTCCAGCACGGGGAGGGCGGCGCGCTGAGTGTGGCTCCCACAGGAGCTGGGCCCCGGCAAAGAACGGGAGGGGGGCGAGGAGGCACCTGCCAGCAGAGGCTGGTGAGGAAGGAAGGGTCACGCAGGTGGCAGCTGGACAGCCCGCCATGAGAGTGGGTCGGGGGGATCTCAGGTGCCTCCCTCCCTCCTCTGCCTCTTCCCAGTGGAGTAGCTTGGAAAATCCAAAGGATGGTCTGGAGCTGAGCTCCTGCTGTGTGCTATAAACCCCAAATCAAAATGGATTAAACTCACATGAGCTTACAACACACCCAGGACTGGGACGGCTGCTGCCTGGTGAACAGGAAGCCTCCTTCCTCATGCTCTGACTGCCTGGCCCCGGGAGGTCTGCATTCCAGGGCCCAGGAGCCTGGGGGCCCACTCGGGGAGCCCGGAGCCCAGACATCGCTGCCAGTGATGCGCAGAGAGGAAAACGAGGACTCAATTCTATGCCAACTCACTTTATTAAAAACTCAATTCTACTCCAACTCACTTTATTCAAGCCATCATGGATGCGCCCTACAGGCTGCTCAGTACAATCTCCAAGCACTCGGAAGAAAAGCCTGTCAGTGCTCAGCACATGAGCTCCAAAGGAAAACCTCCTCCAGAACCCTTCACCAGGCCGCCCCCATCCCAGGAAGAGCAGCTCAGGAACAACAGGACCCGAGCATGCAGGGAACGGCCAGAGACAGACAGCAGGTGCGACTCCCCATGGCAAAGACTGATGCCAATTGATGTAATACAGGCTGTCCCCCAAAACACTATACAGAGGTGAGGCTGCTGCAGGACAATAACTTCCACTCCATGTAAATACAGGCTGTCCCCAAAACACTATAAAGAGGTGAGGCTGCTGCAGAACAATAAGTTCCACTCCATGTAAATACAGGCTGTCCCCCCAAACAGGTACAGAGGTCAGATGGAAAAGGACACTCACAGGATGTAAATATAGGGTGTCCCCCAAAAAAGGTATACCAAGGTTAGACACATGGTGGAAATTGCACCCCACTGAGTGGAAATATAGTGTCCCCCCAAAATGTACACACTTCAACCACCGCTAAAGGATTTAATTGTCACTCCTTTTCAGGTTTAACCGACTTGAAGAAATGGGTGAAAACAGACTAAGATTTGGATGAAGAACATTTCTCTGTGAGGCTTTCTACGGGGACACACACAAGTTAAAGTTTAGGGACCCACGCCCAGCAGGCGAGGAATCCAGGGCAGCTGCTGGAAGAGATGTGCACAAACCCCGAACCGAAGGAGCGATTCTTGATGTTTGGACTCCATGGCCGCGGTAGTCTGGTCCAGGCGCTGCTGCTAAGGAAGCAATGGAACCGCAAACACCGAGAATCACTGTGTTCGTGTTTCTGCGCATCCCCTGTCCACAGCGGCCCTGGATGCCTGCACCGTGGCCCGGGCGGGACCAGACCCTTCACCCCGTATGTGTCCCCAAAAGAAAGTCCAGAGGCTACATCTTCTTTGTTCAAAGCTTAGTCTGGCGTCACCCATCCCGTCAAATCCGTTAACCTGAAAAGGACTGAAATGGAGGTATCAGCTGTTAAACTGTGTGTATGTTTGGGGGGACATGTGGGTGCATATAGTATTTGGGGGACACCCTGTAGTACCATATATTTGGGGAACAGCCTGTACTACATACATTTGGGGGGACACCTTAAAGCACATAATTTCTCGAGTGCCTGCAGCAGTGGTGTAATATATTAAATTTGGTTTCTGTCCCAGGAAGTCACTCAGAAATAATGAACCAAAGTCTCACCCTCAATGGGGACACTGGGCGCTGCAGCTCCAATACCTGTCAGGCCGCACCTGCCTCTCGCACACGCTCCCTCTGCGCACTGTGGCCACTGCGCGGAGGGGCGGGCTTCTCTGACCCAGGCCTGGCAGAGCCAGTGCTTGTAGAAAAGTGAGCAGGGGGGCAAGTCCCGTGAGGCCAGGAGCCAGCTGGAGAGAGGCATGGCCTGAGACCACCTGCCTGGCAGGCGCCTGGGCCTGGGCTGAGGGGCGTGGGGCCAGGCCTGGCTGGGCGATGCTCTGGGGTCACAGCGAGCCTGGTCCAGGGTCACCCCGGGCCTCGAGGTCTTTGTAGTTTGGCCGGTCTGGGCTTCCCCTGGATTACTGGATTCTGGAGACAGAGTCAAGTTTATGGACCATGAGGGCGCAGTCCCGGGAGCATGCGTGCATGTGTATCCCCTCAGCCGGGGCCACGCACACACGCTTCCATGGAGGTCCGGTGGCTGACACGTGATCTAAGGGGCACGCTGACAGTGTCTGCCTCGGAGAGTGGGTTAGTCATTGTCCTGCGCGCAGCCCCAGGCCAACGTGGATTTGCTCCAAAGAGACCAGTGGCTGAGGGGCAGGCGCCTGCTGCCATGGTGGGAGCGTGACCCTGGGGCTGGCACAGCGCTGTCACCAACAGATGGAAGCAGTGGGAACCCTTCCTCGTTCTGAAGGCGATCCGGCCCCTCAGGTGGATGGGAGGGGGGGCCCAGGCGGTCAGAAGGCTGGTCAAGGTTCGTAAGGTTCAGGAGCTGCGGGGCCTGAGACGAGTCACCACGGCCACGCTCCATCCTCAGACACCGTCTGCCGGGCCCGCGCTGCTGTGGGGCTGCCGCCTGCTCTCTGCCGCCTGTTGTTCCCAGGACCCACGTCCTCAGGGGCCGTTGGCGGGGAGCCATGTCGGGATCCCTGTATGATCGAGTGGCAGGGAGCCCCTCTCTGTGCTCCTGCCCTGGACCCGTCCCCTCGGAGAGGCTGAGGTCCGCTGGGAAGGGGCCACGGGGCCACTTGCCCTGAGTGTCGGGGCTGGCGCTGGTCCTGGCAGCCGGGGCTGCGCGGTGCTGGGCGGGAGCCGCCGCCTCCTGTGGCCACGGCAGGCGGAGGGCAGCAGAGGAGCCAGTGAGAAGGACCTCCTGTCCAGGGGTCAGCAGTGGGGCCCAGGCCCTGAAGGAGGAGAGGCAGGGGGTGGCTGGCTGGTTCTCTGCCCCCCAAGGCCTCAGAACTTCCGGCTGCAGGGAGACTCCTGTTTGCAGGCCTCTGGCACGCGGGCCCCAAGCGGCTGGGCCGAGGCCAGGCTGACGAACCTGTTCAGGGAAGCGCCCGCGTGCAGGTGTGTGGGCGGTCAGGCAGCCGCGTGGTGTCCGGCTCTGCCCAGAAACAGGCTCTGGGAGGCGGGCTGCCTCAGGTGCACTGGGTGGGCCTCGGCCTCAGCAGGTCTCAAGCTGGGCTTTATATGCTGCCCACCTCCAGCAGCTTCCCGGAGGGGCTGGCAGTCCTGTGGGCACAGAGCTGGATGCGTCCTCCCTCCTCTCCTGGCGACTGGGCCTGCTGGCCTCCGGTGGTCAGTGGTAGGGAGAGCGTGGTGGTTCTGACCGTCACCTTGGAAGGTTATCAGGCAACTGGGAGTTTCCTAGAGAGAAGAGAACAGGACAGAGAGGCGGGAGTGAGGACAGGAGGGTCCTCGGGGAGCCCTCCCCCCCAGGGCGGCCCCTGCGCAGGCCACATGGCCAGCCCCAAAGTTCCCGCTCCTGCTGGGCCTGCTCACAGCCCAGCGTGGCCCAGCACACACAGTGCCTTGGCCAGGACGCCAGGGCTGGGGCTGGGTCAGCAGAGGCATGTGTGCAGTCCAGGCTGCCTCCCGGGGGAAGGGGGGCTCCCGTCAATATTAGGTGCCCAGGGCCTGGGGCAGAGAAGGACGGTGAGAAATGGGCTGCCACATCCCATGCCAAGGTGGGCGACCACACCGAGGCCTAGAGCAG
Source organism: Pipistrellus nathusii (assembly GCA_963693515.1). NCBI lineage: Eukaryota > Metazoa > Chordata > Mammalia > Chiroptera > Vespertilionidae > Pipistrellus > Pipistrellus nathusii. The sequence goes on from OY882858.1 coordinate 2,652,426, forward strand.
AGGCAGCAGGGCACACGGAGCCCGGGACAAAAGCGGGCCTGTGCCTCACGGCCGTGGTCTGAGCGGGAGGCCCTGGCCGCAGCAGACCAGGGCCAAGGCCCCGGGAGGCCGGCCCTCGCTCTAACCCTCGCTCACAGCACGGGCCCTGAGCAGCTGGGAGAACGTGAAGGACCAACTCACGAGGCTCCACCAAATGTCGGCACAAGGCCAGCACATGAAGTCCTGGGCACAGCTGCTGTGTGACGCTGTGTCCTCAGATCCCTGACCTAAAAGCACCCTGACCCGTGTCTGCTCAGGACCACCGAGACCTGTGGGCCGGGCCCTCACGGGCCAGGACGGCACCCTGAGGACTTGACAACCAAGTCGGTGGCCACCCCAACAGCCGTGGGCTGAAGACGTCCTCATCTCCCCGCATGGTGCCTTTACTGCACAAGGAGCTCACCTTGTGTTTTGTGCTTTTCTGCAAGCTGTGCATTTACTCGTGAACAATACCCTTATCAAAGGCAAACAGAACCCTAATTTTAAGAAACCACGAGGGAAAAACCCCTAAAAGGCCTCCAGCTACCTCGCACTGGGACAAGATGCGCTCTCCACACCCAAGTGGCAAATGCACGCGGCTGGAGGTCCAGGAGCAGGAGGACAAGGCTGTTTTGCACAGGGTCCGGCTCCAGGCAGCCCGGGGGCTGTGGGCCCGGAGCCCTCCCACTGTCCGGATTGCAGGCCCTCTCCTCACTCTGCCAGGACCTGCCCCCTGCCCCTCAGCTCCTCAAGGTGTACACCCCACCATGAGGTCGGAAGCAGCTCGTGTTACCACTTGAAATCAGGCATCCAGTGCGTGAACTCACCGTGGGGAGAGCGAGGCGGAGATGGACAGACAGCAGCCAAGCCAGACTCACTTTGCGTTTCCCAGTGTGCCTAAGGGAGCCCGGCGGAGGCAGGAACAGGCCGTGGCAGCCCAGGAAGCAGGGTCAGTGCCGGGGTCCAAGTAGATGATACAGAAGTTAGCCAGGCACACCGATGGCGGCTCCTGGGCTTTGATGTGGCCTTGTTGTCATGGCGATAGAGGTTTCCATTTGCTATGGGATCTTTTTTTTTTTTTTTTTCCAGAAGTACTGATTTTCTTTGGGCTTGTTTGTTGTTTTGTTGTTGTTGATTTTGTCTTTTTTTTTTTTTTAATTTTTCAGAAATAAAGGGTATATGGTCAAGACAGGGATAAAGGGGAAGGATAATAAATCTTCGGGATCGAAAAAAAGGGAGAGGCTCGTTAGGAAGGTGGGGGTGGGGGGATTTAACCATTGCAGCAACATATGAGGTTAGACAAAGTCGAGCTGGCCCTGGGAGGCTGGTCTTTGACTTTGTCCTTCTTCTTCCTGCTCCAAAAGGCACTCTTTTGTTGCCTGGTTGCTAAATTGTTAAGCCAACGGAGGAAAGATAAAAAACACAGAAAATAGCAAATGAATGAATTGAATAATGACCAATGACGCTACCTTCGCTAAATGTACTTGGACAATCAGGATCCTGCCCGGCCCAGGAGAGATGCCACATTCCCCACGGCCCACCCCGAACCAGGACTCCGTGAGTCACTTGTGCTCGGACTCCACTGAGCCCCCGGAGTGGCGCCTGGAGCCGGTGCGCTGCGGAGCTCCAGAGGGGAACTCTGTGTTGCTGGAGGAGACGGCGCGTTAGACCCCTTTCCCATGTCACCGGGTGACGTTATTAAACAAGGTGTTTATCGATTTAGGGCTCGGCTTTTCTTACTCCTCCATGTTTTGGTCCAATGTGTTTTTATTGATTGTCAGAGAGGGGGAGGGAGAGGGAGATAGAGACATCACTGATGAGAAAGATGGATCGACTGTCTTCTGCACGCCCCGTACTGGGGATCGAGCCCGCATCCCGGGCCTGCGCCCTGACCGGGAATCACAAGGGGTTCTCCTGGTTCCCGGGACGATGCTCAACCGACGCAGCCTCGCCAGCTGGGCTTACTCATCCATTTTAGTGACAGGCTCCCTGACAACTTGGCTCACACACAACCAACTCCTGCTCCTCCGCAAAGACCTTGGGACACTTAGGGCATGTTTCTGGCCTGCTGCATGCAGTGACGTAGTCCACCGAGCTACTCAGTCATAATACTTCTTTTTAAAAAGTCCTCACGGGAGGGTATAGTTTTCATTGATCTTTAGAGAGAGAGTGGAAAGGAGGACAGAGGTGGAGGGAGGGAGGGAGAGAGGGAAACATGGATGTGAGAGAGAGACATCCACTGGTTGCCTCTCTCACAAACCCCAACCGTGGTTGTGGATCAATCCTGCAACCGAGGTATGTGCGCCTGACTGGAAAGCAAAGTTGTGCCCCTTTGGTCCTGTGATGCTATCAGCACTGAGCCACACGGGCAGGGCTCACTCATGAACCTTTTTATTTTTTTACCATTTTATTTTAAAAATATATTTTCCTGATTTGCCACAGAAAGGAAGGGAGAGGGGTATAGAGCTAGAAATGTCGATGAGGGAGAATCATTGACCAGCTGCCTCCTGTACAACCCCTACCGGGGATGTGCCTGCAACCACGTACATCCCCTTCACCGGAATTGAACCTGGCACCTTGCAGTCCACAGAGCGATGCTCTATCCACTGAGCCAAACCCGTTTCAGATCACTGATGATTCTTGAACTTCAAATAGCCTCCAAGGCAGGATGACTTGAACATAATGAAAATGCCTACCTCGCCGAAACCGGTTTGGCTCAGTGGATAGAGCGTCAGCCTGGGGACTAAAAGGTCCTGGGTTCGATTCCGGTCAAGGGCATGTACCTTGGTTGCGGGCACATCCCCAGTGGGGGGTGTGCAGAAGGCGGCTGATCTGTGACTCTCTCTCATCGATGTTTCTAACTCTCTATCCCTCTTTTCTTCCTCTCTATAAAAAAATCTATATTAAAAAAAGAAAAGGAAACAGAAAATGTCTACCTCTATTTCATACCCAAACACCCGCAAAATCAAGGATCATCGCAGTTTAGATCCCGACACATCCTCTCCTCTAGGTTTGCCCTTCACAACCTTCAAATCATAGTCTCATGAGAGCAGGCGAGTGGTCTGACTTCCTCAACTCGTCATGTACATGGATGAGTAGAAGGGATTTCTCCCAGTTCTCACTGAGGATTCAAGTGCAGGGCAGCACCCCTGTTATTTCTGCACCCACAGCACCACCTGCTGGCCACAGATCACACCAAAGGAGAAGGGACCCACTATTCAGTGCTGGTGCCCCAAGATGGTGCAGCATCTTCAGGGACCAAAGCAGTTTGAAGTGCAGGCCCTGCTCACAGAGGTTAGGAACTCGGGCCCGTAACCTGTCAGGCCCGGTTTGGAACCCAGCTCCAACACTTATCCTCTGGGCCAGTGCTTACCCTTGTCAAGCCTCACCTTCCCGGCTCTGAACAGGGGATAGGAAGCGTGCCCAGCTCACCCTGCAGTTAGACTCAAGGAGACGGATTAGGCGGGTCACCTACAGAAAGGCCGCTGAGCCCAGAAAGCACCATCGCGCGGCTGCTGATACTAACATCAACCACAGACCTGCTCACTCGTGGATCCAACCACAGCTGAATCTGTCAAGCAGTTCTTTCTCAGAAAGTGTTGCTAACCCAATTAGGCTGATTATAGCTCACTAATCAACTTAGCCAATCCCAGGAGTTGACGTGATAAATGTCAAAGAGTTTGAAGGGCCAGTATGAAAACCTGAGGCTACAGAACCCTCTAGTTAAAACAATGTCAATAAGTCAATAAGCTTCATGATCATTTACCTGTACGTGAGCGTTTCACCTAATTCAACCCCCGAGAGGCTGGGAATGCAAGCACCAGTCCCCAGACAGTGGGTCCGGGAGTGAACACTTCATGGCTGCATCTCGAGCCACACAGCAGGACCTGAAGTGGTGAGGGCCCTCGGAACGGCTGGTGCGCCAGTCACACTCACAGGGCGTCTTGTCCCAGGCCCTGGGGCCTGTCGGGTCCTTCAACGCCAGCCCCTGGGAGTGCACGAGTCTCAGGCCTGGCCCCGTCTTCAGAAAGTCCTAGTGTCCTTCAGCAAATTGCACTTTCCCAGGGCGCATATTTGGCGGGTTTACAGGTGAACTAGAGGCCCGGTGCAGAAAATTTGTGCACAGGGGGTTTGTGTCCCTCAGCCCAGCCTGCACCCTCTCCAATCTGAAGATGTTCGACTGCCTACCGGGATCAGGCCTAAATGGGCAGTCGGACATCCCTCTCACAATCCAGGATTGCTGGCTCCCAACTGCTTGCCTGCTTTACTTCCTGATGGCCCCCAACTGCTTCTGCCTGCCAGCCTGATCACCCCCAACCACTCCCCTGTGAGCCGGATTGATGCCTAATGCTCACAACTGCTTTCCCCTGCAGGCTTAGGTCCCCCCCCCAATTGCCCTTCCTCCACTCGCCTCCCAACTTCCCTCCTCTGCTGGCCTGGCCACACCTAACTGCCCTCTCCTACAGTCTTCAATGCCCCCAACTGCCCTCTCTTGCAGACCTGGTCCCTCCCAACTGCCCTCCCCTGCTGGCCATCTTGTTGTGGCCATCTTGTGTCCACATGAGGTCAGTCATCTTTGACCACAATGGGGCAGCCATTTTGAATGTTGGCATGACGGTCAATTTTCATATTATTCATTTATTAGATAAGAGGAGTAGACAGGATGGAGGCCTGGTGAACGGGTGGGGGCCGGTTGGTTTTCCCTGAAGGGTGCCTCGGACCAGGGTGGTGGTTCCCTTGAGGTGGGAGGTGGCCTGGGCCAGGGGCCTTTAGTGGTTTGCATGCAGGCCACGCCCCCTATCAACCCAAGAGGAGGTCGTGGTATCTGCGTTCATTTATCCTCTATAACTGAAACTTTGTAGCCCTGAGCAGAGCCAAGCCTCTTGCTCACCCTGTGGCTGCAACCATCTTGGCTGGGATTTATGCATCTTCTATAATTGAAACTCTGTAGGCAGTAGCAGAAGCCAAGGCAGACCATGGCAGGCAGAAAGCTTGATTCCCTCCATTGCCGGAGAAACCCAAGCCTTCTGCTCTCTCTGTGGCCGCAGCCACCTTGGTTGGGTTAATTTGCATACTCGATCCTGATAGGATGGTGGGCATGGCTTGTTGGTGTGGCAGAAATACATCAATTTGCATATCACTCTTTAGATAGAATAACCAATAAAATGATATTTCCAAGTGAATTTGAAAACTAAACGACATTTAAGGCGATGGCTCTCTTCAGTCGGTTGTAAGATGAACACACTCACCCACCCCACCACCACCACCACCACACCTCACTTCTCTGAAACCAGGCTGCAGTCGGGCACTCTCACAGTCACTGTCAGCAAGCTGGCAATGCTGACAAAACTGTCACTGCCACCGCCCATTCATTTTCTTTTTATGAGCACGAAACGGGGCAGCTCACAGCTGCCAGCCTCTTAGGTCCCAGGCAACGCCAGCAGCACATGCAGCTAGAAAACCCTGGCACCTCTGGCTCCTGCCCGCCACAGTCCTAAATGCTGGCCCCCTGGTGGGAGTTCTCAGGGCCGGGTCGGGGGGAGAGGAGAACCCCACCTGCTTTGAGAGGCCCGGGAAGAGCAGAGCCCGAGCCTTGCTGAAGACCCGGCAGATGTCCATGACGTGTTACATGCCTGGAATCTCCCCACAGAAATGGCTAATCTGAGGCCTGGCACAGACCAGGAAGCCCACAGACATACTCTCCCGAGCTTCTCTCTGTGGCAACTGTCAGGAGATCCGCTCTGGATACTCAAGGACCCACCACAGTGTCCGTGATGGGGAGCTTCTCGTGCTGAAGGTACTAAATGGTTCTGGGACGAAACCACCACAACAGAGACGGGGGTTCACATTCTCTATCAGGGTGTCCGCACACGTAAGGGGCCCGACGTGGGTGGGTGTGTGCGGAGCACCCCTTTCAGCCTCCAAGCACACGTGTGCACACCCAGCTGGCTTCTCGATGCTTCTGCCCTGCCCACGAGGGAGGCCTGCCATCCTCCCCTGCACTGCCCTCCTGCAGCCAGCCCAGCGCCTCCTACCTTTTGGCAGGGGCTCACTGCCTGTGTCTCTGTCTTCCAGCCGGCCCGAGCCGGCTGGGGTGGCCTCCGGGGACCCGGGAGCGCGCTCTGCGGGTGACTTGGCTTGTCCTCTTGAGCCGTGTCTCTGGCGTTGGAAGAATCTGAGGAATGCTCTCAGTCGACTCCTGCGCTTTCTCCTATTAGAAGCAGAGGTTCAGGACATGCCAACCCTCGCTGCCCCTTCAGCCGGGAAAGTGGCCGTTGACTGGGGCTTCAGCACCAGGTTCCTACGAACGTGTGTCACCAGCACCATGATCATCGCATGTGGCCTCAGGGCATGGGACACATTTGCAGTTCATTCGCACAGACCCAGGGAGGGGAGAAGCGTTCCCGGAGGCAGAAACTACACTAGCCTCTCGGGAACCAGAACTTCACATGCAGCCTCCACTCTGGGTCCCTGGGAGGCACCGGAACAGGTGCCGTGTCATCTAGCTGTGCTGGCAACTGTGCATCCAAGGGCATTTCCAAAAGGGCAGGACCTCCTCATTCCCGGCTAGAGCTGATAGCACGTGGGACAGGCGGGCAGACTTTGCCCCTTCCCGGCACTGAGGAATTGGGTGAGGGGGCAAGAGGGCAGGCCCAGTGGGCCATTTGGATGAAAAAGAGCGAACACTGACTGGCGTGCCTCAGGGGTTAGAGCACTGGCCCGAGCACCCAAGGGTCAAGGGTTTGATTCTGGGTCAAGGGCATGTACCTGGGTTACAGATTTATCCCTGGGCCAGTGGGTGGGTGTGAGCTGGCAACCATTCAAAGTGTCTCTCTCATATTGAGGTCTCTCTCTCTCTCTCTCTCTCTTGCCCACACCCAGGTGATGTTTAAAAAAAATTAAAATAGCCCTAGCCAGTTGGGCTCAGTGGATAGAGTGATAGTCTCTGGACTGAAGAGTCCTGGGATCCATTCTGGTCGAGGACAGATGCCCGGGTTTCGGGCTTAATTCCCCATGTGGGACGTGCAGGAGGCAGACAATTAATGGTTCGCTCTCATCATTGATGTTTCTCTCTCTCTCTTCCTCTCTGAAAACAATAAAAATGTTTCTCCAAATATATAGACTAGACGTTCAGTGCACCAATTGGTGCATGGGTGGGGTTTGGCCGGCCCAACCCAATACTGGGCCCCATCTGGCCTGGCCTGCCTGGAGGAGGGACCACAGGCCGTTGGCTGGCTGTCCCCGTTCCCTGGTCAAACTCCCAGTGAGGGCACAAGTTGCATATTAGCCTGTTATTATAGAGAATAAATAAAATGAAATAAAAATAAATAAATGGAAGCAGTGAACTTAAAGGGTAATCATTGCAGCTAACTTCAAATGGCATTCTCATGTCACAAGAAGAACCGCATCTGGTTCAATCCCAGCTCTGCAGGGGAGCAGCACTGTGCTTCCTCAGCTCCCTCCCTTTCCCCACTGATGCCTTAATGTGCTATCCACTCCAGGGCCGGGCAGAGGCTGGGAAATGCTGAGCTTCTGGGATGTCCACAGGAGGCCTTGCGGGATTCTGGTGATTTGACCTCGAGGCTGGGCTGGGGCAGGACAACCTGAAGGCCCATCTCTTGGGGCTCAGGCCCGCGCCCAGGGAAAGGCCTGCTGGATTGAGCCTGGCAATCTCAGGGACTAAGCTGGCCCCCCGCTGGGCTGCTGCTCTGCAAAAGTGTACGTGATGGAGAGCCACCCTGAGGCCCAAAGACTCCAGAGGAATGTAGGGAAGTCCAAAAGGGAAGCCTGAAGACCATGGGTGCTGGCCCGGGTGTCCGGGCTACGCTTCCTTCCCCAAACAGAAACACGGCGTTCCATGTCCTGAAACCTGGAGACACAGCCTGACAGTCCTACTTCAGTGGCTCTAAACCGCAGACTCCAGGCCCCTCCCACAGGCTCATGGCCAGCTGCATTTGCCATCCCTCCGAGGATGCCCCGAGGGCGGGACGGAAAGAAATTCCATTCTTTCAGAGCAGGGAGGGACGTGGGCACAGGGGACCTGGACAGAAGGGAAGGTGGGGGCCCAACAAAGAGGTCCCTGCTCCATTTGGCTTTCCCCATTACTGACAGAGCAGCAGTTGTGTAGGCCCACCGACCTGGCCCCTGCTCCAGGAGGCTGTCTGTTCTGAGTTTAAGTTACCGCCGCTGAGAACAACTCACATTTCGGCAGAATGTTTCTGGTCATCGTTTGCTTGTATCATTAAGTGGTCATCGTCGTTGTCCTCCTCCTCCGCATTTCCTGTAGGCTCCGTCATCAACGAGCATCTGTAAAGAGCGGAGAAAGAGAAAACAATCTTGTTTTACATAAAATTTGTAAACTGACTTATTGGTCCGGGCAGGGACCTGTCCCACAAGGACCGGCATTTCCCTGGAAATCAAACATCACGGAGCTCATGACCGTCATGCTCGCCACGTGGGCATATGGGGATGGAAGCAAGTGGCGTGGGCCCACCGACCTTGCCCTGCTCCAGGTGGCTCTCTGTTCTTAGTTTAAGTTACTGCCGCTGAGAACAACTCACATCTCGGCAGCACGTTTCTGGTCAACGTTTGTTTGTGTCATTAACTGGTCATCGTCGTCCTCCTCCTCCTCCTCCTCCTCCGCATTTCCTGTAGGCTCCGACATCAGGGAGCATCTGTAAAGAGCGAAGAAAGAGAAAACGATCTGGTTTTACATAAAATGTTTAAACTGACTATCGGCCCGGTCCGGGACCTGGCCGACAAGGGCCAGCATTTCCCTGGGACTCAGAGAGCACGGAGCTCATGACCGTCATGCTCGCCACGTGGGCATACCGGGATGGAAGCAACTGGCGTGGGCCCACCGACCTTGCCCTGCTCCAGGTGGCTCTCTGTTCTTATTTTAAGTTACCGCCGCTGAGAACAACTCACATCTCGGCAGCACGTTTCTGGTCAACGTTTGCTTGTGTCATTAACTGGTCATCGTCGTCCTCCTCCTCCTCCTCCGCATTTCCTGTAGGCTCCGTCATCAGCGAGCATCTGTAAAGAGCGGAGAAAGAGAAAACGATCTGGTTTTACATAAAATGTGTAAACTGACTTATCGGAGCGGGCCGGGACCTGGCCCACAAGGGCCGGCATTTCCCTGGGATTCAGACATCATGGAGCTCATGACCGTCATGCTCGCCACGTAGACATACGGGGATGGAAGCAAGTTGTGTGGGCCCACTGACCTGGCCCCTGCTCCAGGTGGCTGTCTGTTCTGAGTTTAAGTTACCGCGGCTGAGAACAACTCACATCTCGGCAGCACGTTTCTGGTCATCATTTGCTTGTATCATTAAGTGCTCGTCGTCGTCGTCCTCCTCCTCCGCATTTCCTGTAGACTCTGTCATCAGCGAGCATCTGTAAAGAGCAGAGAAAAAGAAAACGATCTAGTTTTACATAAAATGTGTAAACTGACTTATCAGCCCGGGCCGGCATTTCCCTGGGATTCAGATATCATGGAGCTCATGACCGTCATGCTCGCCACGTAGACATACAGGGATGGAAGCAAGTGGTGTGGGCCCACCGACCTGGCCCCTGCTCCAGGTGGCTGTCTGTTCTGAGTTTAAGTCACCGCCTCTGAGAACAACTCACATCTCGGCAGCACGTTTCTGGTCATCATTTGCTTGTATCATTAAGTGGTCATCGTCGTCCTCCTCTTCCTCCGCATTTCCTGTAGACTCCGTCATCAGCGAGCATCTGTAAAGAGCGGAGAAAGAGAAAACAATCTGGTTTTACATAAAATGCTTAAACTGACTATCGGCCCAGTCCGGGACCTGGCCCACAAGGGCCGGCATTTCCCTGGGACTTAGACATCACGGAGCTCATGACCGTCATGCTCGCCACGTGGGCATACGGGGATGGAAGCAAGTGGCGTGGGCCCACCGACCTTGCCCCTGCTCCAGGTGGCTCTCTGTTCTGAGTTTAAGTTACCGCCGCTGAGAACAACTCACATCTCGGCAGCACGTTTCTGGTCAACGTTCGCTTGTGTCATTAACTGGTCATCGTCGTCCTCCTCCTCCTCCTCCGCATTTCCTGTAGGCTCCGTCATCAGCGAGCATCTGTAAAGAGCGGAGAAAGAGAAAACGATCTGGTTTTACATAAAATGTGTAAACTGACTTATCGGAGCGGGCCGGGACCTGGCCCACAAGGGCCGGCATTTCCCTGGGATTCAGACATCATGGAGCTCATGACCGTCATGCTCGCCACGTAGACATACGGGGATGGAAGCAAGTTGTGTGGGCCCACTGACCTGGCCCCTGCTCCAGGTGGCTGTCTGTTCTGAGTTTAAGTTACCGCCGCTGAGAACAACTCACATCTCGGCAGCACGTTTCTGGTCATCATTTGCTTGTATCATTAAGTGCTCGTCGTCGTCGTCCTCCTCCTCCGCATTTCCTGTAGACTCCGTCATCAGCGAGCATCTGTAAAGAGCGGAGAAAGAGAAAACAATCTGGTTTTACATAAAATGCTTAAACTGACTATCGGCCCAGTCCGGGACCTGGCCCACAAGGGCCGGCATTTCCCTGGGACTTAGACATCACGGAGCTCATGACCGTCATGCTCGCCACGTGGGCATACGGGGATGGAAGCAAGTGGCGTGGGCCCACCGACCTTGCCCCTGCTCCAGGTGGCTCTCTGTTCTTAGTTTAAGTTACCGCCGCTGAGAACAACTCACATCTCGGCAGCACGTTTCTGGTCAACGTTTGTTTGTGTCATTAACTGGTCATCGTCGTCGTCCTCCTCCTCCTCCGCATTTCCTGTAGGCTCCGACATCAGGGAGCATCTGTAAAGAGCGAAGAAAGAGAAAACGATCTGGTTTTACATAAAATGTTTAAACTGACTATCGGCCCGGTCCGGGACCTGGCCCAAAGGGCCGGCATTTCCCTGGGACTCAGACATCACGGAGCTCATGACTGTCATGCTCGCCACGTGGGAATATGGGATGGAAGCAAGTGGCTCGGGCCCACCGACCTGGCCCCTGCGCCAGGTGGCTTTCCCCACTCGTGACAGAGCACCTTTGTGTTCCGTGTCTACGTTACAGTCGCTCACAACAACTCACATCCTGGACCGTCATGCTTGCCACGTGGGCATATGGAGATTGAAGCATGTGGCATGGGCTTGGGAACCTAACACGGGAGACCTGCTAAAGCCCCAAGGTTCAGGCTGGACCTCATCTCAAGAGGGCAAGGCCCGAACCATGTTTAATTCACGATCACAAATTCGTGGGCTTTGACAGCTCGCCCCCTGGTTTCCTTGCTGGAAAATGAATCCCCCGGTTTGAGGCAGCAGCTCAGGCTCCTTCGGCCAAAAGGCTGCTCAGATTCCTCCTAATCCGGGGCTTATCTGAGAGCTCCCCATAAAGTAGGCAGAATGAAAAGTGATGACTCACAAACCGCTGGGTCTAGGCCCACCGAACCCGCTGGGTTCCCAGCGCACTTGGCTCAGCATCCGCTCTTCCAGTCTGTGTTCTTCTCCTCCCACAGTCGTGCTCCTCGGCCTTATGCTAGAGCGCTTCCCTGTCTGCTTTGACCGACCCTCACCATTAGGCACACAATCTCACGGAGCGCAGGCCCCGCAACCCTCCCTGGGCTGGGAGGACTCCCCCCAGAGCAGCTCAGGAAGCCAGCCAACTCCCTGGCCTCCTGCAGACACTGTCTAATGCAAACCATCACCACATCATCCCCTGGGTACCAAAGCTTCTAGTTGGCACCTGCCCAACCTCTGCTGGTCATTTGTACTCACTGCGTTACAGAGAGCCAACTCAGGCCAGTCATTTTTGCACCAAACTACAATGTGGCTTTCCAGGTAAGCCATCCTGAGTGGGTGGCGAGCCGGCTGGAGATGAGCAGAAGAATCCGGGAGAACGGTGAAGCAGCACCCTGACACCGGGGTGCTGGGACAGGACCCTGTTGTCACTGTGACCTTGTCCCTGTCACTCAGGGCCAGCCATACCCCATCACAAGGAAGGACAGTCCAGCAGCACTAGGACCGAGGGGTGAAGGCCACCCTGGGCCCACCAGATGCCTCTCGGGTTACTTGACTTCCATCCACAAGGTTTCCAGCACCAAGCCGCTCCCTCCTGCCTCATTTCAGGCAGCTCCCTTGGCCTCTAGACCATAAACACTCACTCCTAGTGAATCCCACTCCTTAGTGAGGCATGGACGCCTTCCACATCTCATTGCCCCCTGCTCCGGCTTTCCTTCCTGCCACTGGGTGCACCTTCCCTGCACCCAGACCACCCCTGCTCCAGCCTTCCCTGCTGCCACTGTGTGCGCCTTCCCTGCACCCAGACCACCCCTGCTCTATCTTTACGTCCCCCCACGTCCCGCCCCACTGGCTGGCCCTGGCTCCATCTGGGTCAGCAGCAGAATCCCGATGCTCACCACCACGCTTCCTTCTACACCTCCATGGAGCTCCTCACCATCTGTCTGCTGTGCACACACTGCTCACATCCCATCACCCCTGCTGGTGTGTGACCACCGGGTCACAGGCCCTGTGCCCCTCGCAGTGTCTATGCCACAGTCAGGTCCATGTCATGTCAGCAGAGGGAGGACAATCACGGCGCACCCACAACCCCCCTCCAGATCATTCTGGGGAAGTCAGACACAGAAAGGGCTCATCCCGCGATCCTGGATCTCTCCCCTAGGTGCCTCTCTTCACCTCTCATATTTTTGAAATGGAGCTTAACTCAAAAGCAGAAGAAGAAGGGGCTGGCAGTGAGCCATGTCTTGGAAGCCAGCAAAATGCAACCACCCCTCCTTGCAGAAATCTAGACCATTCCTGAGAAAGGAGAGGCGAGGGCTCTGGGAAGATGGTCTGTCCCCTTGCCCTGCCCTGGCGACGCCAGTGCGCCAGGGGGCTCTCTGTCCTGAATGTGGAGGCTGGGCGTGGAGCGGGAAGCCCGGAGCCGCGGAGACAGGCGTCGGTCACCCCACCCCCTTACTCATTCCGAGGCCTGGTCCCCGCACGCTCTTCCAGGAGGGTCTTGCTCAGCTGTTTCACCGTGTGAATTTGCCTCCACAGTTGCCTTCTTTCCTCTTCCAACTCCTTAGTCAAGAGGGTGAGCGACTGAAACAGAGATCAACAATGTGTCCCCCACCACGGCCCCTGTGGCTCCACTGCTGGGAAACTGCTCCCAGAGAAGAAAGGCCACGTGCACAAGAGGGCCTTTTCGGTAGGGGCCACACCCGTCGGCAGGACCAACACAGCCAAAGACATGGGGAGGACAAGTGCACCGGCCAATCGGGCGGCCACTGCCCACGTGTGGCCGCTGAGCACTGAAACGCAGCCAGTCTGAGCTGAGAGGCGCCCTAAGTGCAAAATGTACAGCAGGTTCTGGGGACTTCACAGCCATTTTCAAAAGAAATGTAAACGATCTCATTAATAAGATGCCCGGCAGGTGTGGGTCAGTGGGTGGAGTGGCCTGCCAGGCACCAGGAGTTCACTGGTGAGATGCCTATTCAAGCAACACGCCCAGGAGGAGCTGTCCATCCCCAGGAGGGGGCGTGCAGAGGAAGCCATCACAGAAATTCTCTCATCCCTAATGTTTCCATCCCTCTCGCCCTCTCCCTTCCTCTCTCTGACATCAATAAAACAAATGACAGGCTGGATAGGAATTTCGGGCTGAGGTGGGAGGGGCAGGAAAGCCCAAGCTTTGGCTTCAATCAAACGGAGTCCAGACCCTCTGCCTCAGAGGTCTGAGGACGGGGCCCCCCAGCTCACAAAGGCATCGCGAGAATTCAATGCGATGACACGGGAGCGCAGAGCACAGAGCTCAGCCCAGAGGACAGAGGAAACGGCACTTGGCTATTTCCATGCAGCGCCCCGACGTGCAAAAGCAAAGGTCAGGCCCTAACCAGTTTCGTGCAGTGGATAGAGCATTGGACCTCGTACTAAAGGGCCCTGGGTTCCTTTCCGGTCAAGGGCATATGCCTAGGTTGTGGGCGGTATCCCCCGCGGGGGTGGTGTAGAAGGCAGCTGAATGATGCTTCCCTGTCATCATTGATGTTTCTATCTCTTTCTCCCTCTCCCTTGTTCTCTCTCAAATTAAAAAAATATATATATGAGCTTAAAAACAGAAAACAGCACAGGTCCGCTGAAAGGTCTTTTCTGACACATCCCCACCAGCCCAGGTGCTTGTGCCCGTCAAACGCCTCTGGCTGCCTCCTGGCCTCTGGGTGACAGTCACACACAGTGTTTGGGCACAGACGCCAATGAGGACCCATGCGGACCTGGCTGAGCCCCTGGCTGTCAGCACAGGGCTCAGGGCCGGTGTCCTGATGCCCACCAGCCCCAGGCCTCACCTCGCACTGAGCGCTGAGCTTGGGTAAAGTGATTTCTTTTGATCTTTGCTCCAACATCATCTTGTGGTACAAGTTATGAAAGCTCTGGATACTCTCCTGCTCGTTCTCTACGGAGGCCTGCAGTTCCTGGTTCTTGGTGAGCAGCTCCTCCTGCCCCGCCTGCAGCTGCTCGGTCCAGGAGGTCAGTCTGGGGTGGAGAGCCACAGGGCCCAGGGCTGAGGAGCACTCCCAGCCTCCATCCCAGGGGTGCGCCTCCCTCACACCCACCACCCCTCTGGGCCTCAGGGTACATGAGGGCTGAGCACAGTCAGTGCCTCTCCAACTGTGTCCGCTGGGGTTCTATGTGGCCACCCAGTTGCCTCCTGTGGGCAGGGGACACAGGACAGGCAGGCTCGGACCCTTCAACAGAGCAGCCTGTGACAGCCTTCCCATGGAAGGCTTTGCAGAGCCGCCTCCCTGGAAAATAGTTCTTGCACTGAAACACTTTTGGAAAACATGGAATCAGAACATCTTTGCTCTGAAACTGTCTTTGCCCAGCTCTTCTCCCCAGGCAAAGTCCCTTCGGATTTCAACTCCTGACAGAAATAAACTGTGAGATTCTGGAGCATTATGTAAAGCCACTGACATCAGCATCATCAGCATCATCATCGTCGTCATAATTACCCGACTGGCTTTCCGGGGCAAAGGGTTATACCTGAAATCTCAATGCCCAGAGGCTCACAGACTCAATGTGAACACAGAGGGCCCCTGTTTGGCCCACACAGCTTTGTTATTTAATTTGTTAGTTAGTTATTTAATATTTTAAAATGTCAAGTTTCACATCAACTCTCAGCTATCGTCCTTCTCGGAGGGTGGGAGAAAGCATAAAGCAAAGGCCCCGGCAGGTGTCGCTCCGCAGAGACAGCGTCCGCCTGTGTACGGACCCGCCTCGGGTTGGATTCCCAGTCAGGGCCATGCACCTGGCGGTGGGATTGCTCTGTGGCATAGAGGGGGGTGTGCAGTAGGCAGCCAGGAGAAGTGTCTCTCGCATCGCTGTTTCTCTCTCGCCCGCTCCCTCCCTTCCTTTCACTCTCTCTGAAGGGCAGTGCAAAAATTATCCTGAGATGAGGATTAATTTTTTGTTAAAAAGCAGAAACAAAAGGATGACCCGGCAGCGCGGGCCTGCCTCTAGCTGACAGCCTTCAGAGGGTGTGCATTCCCCAGGAGGCCTGGCCTCCGGCTGACACTCCTCCCCCACCTGCTGGACCTGCCTGTCCCCGCAGGCACCTGAGTTTGTAGCCCCAATATCTACTCCAACAAGGCTGCGCAAAGGAAGGCTTCCTGTGGTCAGGCCTCTGGGCTGAGATAAGACCTGGATTTGAATCCTGACTGGCCACTACCCCCAGGATTGACCTGAACATCTTAGTTACTCTCTCAGAGCCCCTTTCCTCATCTTTATGGGGAAAAAAGGATAATAACGCAGTCAATTCTCACGATTCACAGGATAATGTCCTACGAAGCCACTGTGAGCACTGAGTCAGTGTAACTGCAACTGTCCCAACTGTTCCTGGAGTCTCTGGCCACATTTCTGCCAACCAATCAAGACCTAAAGACGCTTTGGTTACCATGCTCACAGCCAACAGCACCATACCTCGGGCCTGAAGGCCCCTCAGGTGCCATTCGGATATTTTCCCCAAAGGCATAGCTCAGCTTGCTCTTGGGGACACTAGACAGCCGAGCAGCACTCCATTCGGGGCCATTTCACACAGCGACATCGCCACTGAAAAGCACGAAAATAGAACCCCCGGTCCTCCATGGAGCGCGGAAGGGACGCTCGCTTGCAGTGTGAGAGCTGAAACAGGCAGGAGTCAGAGGCCCGTTCAACCGCAGCTGCAAATGTGCACATCAGGCGACCCCCGTGTCTCCCCCTCTGGACAGGCCCCCGAGAGGCCACGGGGACCGATGTGGGGGCGACAATGCATGTCAGCCAGGAGGTGAATTCACCCACAGGGAACGCGAGAATGACGCGGAGCGAGCACACGTCCTTCCCGGGACAGCAGGTGTGAGAGGATGAAGGCGCCCCTGCCCGACACCGTTATCATCATCGTCATGTGGGATGGGCGGCCCTCCAACCCCGGACCACGCTCCATCCCAGTTGTCACTAGTCCTTCCATCCCAGCCACCAACTGGAGGCCCTTCCCCTGAGACCACCAGCTGTGACCCTAAAGGGAAAGGGGGGGCAGGGGGCCTCTCTGGAGCTGAGCTCAGGGGGCGCTCAGAGAGCTGGTGGGAATGAAACCCGGCAGATGCCGCTGCAGGGCGGAGGCGGTTACCTGGCCACCTCCTGCTGCAGCCTCGCATTTTCCTGGGTGACCAGGGCATTGGTCTCCTGCTCCCGCAGCAGGGCCTCCTGGACTTCAGTCAGCTGCTTCGGCTGCTCCCCCAGCTCCTCAAGCTGCTTCTCCTCGGCCCCCTCCTGGTTCACGGGGAAAAGGTGAGGATGCCTCACTGGGTGCAGGCCCCGGGGAGCCACTCACTCCCCATCCCTGCACCCCCACACCCAGTGAGGGGCCAGAGCAGGGCAAGTGCAGACCCCAAAGGAGCAGGGACCCTCGGGGCAGGCAACACCCAGCCGTGCTGAGTGCGGTTCTCCCAGCGCTTAAGGAACTGCGCTGGGACGGCCCAGGACAGGAAGGGACCATCACATGGGGCTTCATGAGTCCCGTGTGCTATCTACACATGGGAACTTTAGGGCAAATGGATCAGCTCCTTGGTTGCCCTCTTTGACCACATTTAAAACCCTATTTTTTAAAGCACATGGAACCTCAGTAAGGATGCAGAATACCTGGACAACACTAACATCTAATTTTCCCTGATACTGACAGAACCACCATCCACCCTGCACAGCCAGCAGCACCTCCTTCTCGGCCCCCCAGTCCTGTCCATCAACAACAAGATGGCCAGTGTCCCGGGGAGGCAATACCTACCCGGGGCCCTGCCGTGGCTGAGAATTGCTGGTCTGAGCTGCAGCTGAGCTAGGGAACTGGTCACTGGGAATCACTGATCAATGACCAGGACACGGTTGTGATCCTGGACCCTCCCTCTGGCAGGCAGGGGCGCCGGGCGCCTGCGCTCTGAGTGCCTACCTGCAGGGACCTGGGCAGCATCTGGATTTCTAGGAGTTTGAACAGCTTTTCTTTGAGGCTTCTCAAGCGATGGTTGGTGTCCTTCTCATTTCGTAGTTGGATCTCCAACTCTGCCACCTAAGCCAAAGACCCAGCCCAAGCCAGTCAGGTCACAAAGTGAACTTGGCTTTAACGAAACCGAAAACCTTTCACCCCATGGCAAACCCGGCCACCGGCTGGCCCATATGTTCCGGACACAAACACACACACACACACACACACAAACTCCATTACCTGCTCCCGGAGCTGCCGGTTCTCTTTCATCAGCTCCTCACACTTGCTGTTGCTCTCCTGCAGGGCCTGGGTATTGCCCTGCAGCTCCAGGACTGTGTCCTGAGAGGCCTGGGAATTTTGCCCCAGGGCCAGGGTCACGCTGGAGGCTGAAGAGCAAAGTGGAGTGAGAGCCCCGATCCCAGGGCCTCCGCTCCCCTCTTGACTCCGCCTCGAGACGGTCATCCCTCCGAGAGGGCCATCCCCATGAAGCCAAGGTCTAAAGACCAGAGACGGCCAGCTGGGTGCCCTCTGTTGTTCACAGGGTGCTGTCGCTGTGGGTTGTGGCCCCTCAGCTGGCTCCTCTTGGGTGCATTGGGGAGCCACCCAGAGTTTAAGAAGAAAGCAGGTGACCGTGGACAGGCCAATACAAAAGTTCAAGACTGCTGGAACTGCTGGAACCACTTTTGGGCAAGTTCCAACCTGACTGTCAAGTCAAGGATTTCAGACACTCACAGAGAAGGCAAACACATGGCAGGTTCTCTGCCAACCCTCAGAGTGGGGTGTTTGGTAGCTCAGCTGGCAATGTGGGGGGCACAAAAATTGACCAGTATGTCTGTGGGGGGTAGAGCCTCTGGGCGCATGTGCCCAGAACTTACCACCCCTGGGTAAGGCCCTTGGGGAGGAGGGGTCCCTGAGCAGCCAGCCCCTGCCCAGGGAGACAGAGCAGACTGCACCCATCTGCCCGATGAGGACAGGAACGGAGGAAATCAGCCCAGGCTCCTTTGACAGTGCAGGTTAGTGACCGCTGGGGAAGGTGCCTGCCATCCAGAGCGCTCAGTCCCCCAGGCAACGATGTAAGACAGCCACTGGGGGTCAGCGTGCTGACCTCCGAAGGCTCCTGGGACTGTCCGCATGGGAGCTGAGAAAACTGGCAGCACTGACTTTATAGTTTAGGTCCTGACTTCAATGCTGCCAGACCCTTCATGTTCTCCTTGGGGAGAAGGCAGTTGACAGTTCCAAACAGCCCTCGAATCAAACCCCATGGACTTGGGCTGAGGATGGGCTGACCCAGGAGATTCAGAGCCAAGGGCTCAGCTCCCTGGCTGAGGGAGAAGCTGCGGCCAGGCTGGCTCCCCAGCGCCAGGGGCTGCTGCCTACCTTCTGACTCCTGGCCCAGCTCCGCGCTCCGGTGGTCGGACTCGTTGATCCTTAGGCCCTGCTCCGCCTCCAGGGCCATGTCGTCCCCCAGCAGCTCCTCAAGGAACTGCTGGGGGCTCTGTCCAGGCTCCTAGACCAAGAAGAGGGGTGGGTGAGGATGCGCACCAGGCCCTGGGCAGGCCCTGCCCCGTGCAGCTGCCCTCCTTCCCCCCGGATGCAGGGCCTCCATGCCCCTGCTCACTTCCTAACGCACAGCTGCACAGAAGTGACTCCAACACAGGGCCCAGCTGGGACACCTACAGCCACTAAGACATGCTGCCCCAGTGGTAGGTGATGAAGACACCCGAGGTCAGTGATGTCTGAACAAAGCGACGCACAGCACAGAGCTGTAAAGCAAGGATAGGAGGACGGACAGCTCTGAGGCCCTTAGCTGGTTTAACATGTCTTGGAAAGGCCATGGGGACCGAAAATCACAGCCTAACGCGCATCCTAGATGCCAGCAGAGACCCTTTTTGCCACATCAGCCACCTACATCCATCCTTTCAGAAAAGCAACACGGCAGCCAGGCCTTATCTGTGGGTTTGTTGTTGTTGGTGGTGGTGTTTTTTGGTGTTGTTGTTTTTTTAAATATCTATACTAATAAAAGGGTAATATGCTAAACAGACCAGTAGTCTTCTGGCCATCCTTCTAGATAAAGCCAAGGTGGTGGGGACTAAAACACAGGTGTTAGGGGTATCAGGCCGGCAGGGGAGAGAAGGTAGGAGTGATCAAACCAGCAGCAGGGTAGAGGAGTAAGGGAGGGATCAGGCTGGCAGAGGAGCAGTTAAGGGATGGTCAGGCAGGCAGGCAGGGGAGCAGTTAGGAGCCAGCAGTCCTGGATTGAGAGAGGGATGGCTGACTGCCATAGTAAGCCTGATCCCTACAGATTAGGGAGCCCCAGATTGGAGAGGTGCAGTCCCAGATTGGAGAGATGCAGGAGGCCAGGCTGAGGGCCCCCCACCCCGACGCATGCACCAAACCTCCAATGTATTTATTTTAAATATATTTTTTATTGATCACAGAGAGCAAAGGAGATGGAGAGATAAACACATGAATGATGAGAGAATCTCTGACCGCCTGCCTCCCACAGGACACCCCTCGGCATGGAGCATCATGGCAACATGGGCATCAACCCAACAGGCAGGCCCTGTCTGCTTTGAGGGCCTCTGTGGTGCCCACTTAAGCCGCTAAGCTTAGCCGATGACTCTTGGCTGGCAGCAGGCCCCTGTGTCCGCAGGAGCAGAAAATCAGGGAAGCACACCACATAAACCTAACACTGCCCCATCTCTGGTACCCTGATGCGAGAGTGTCTGACGTGTACAGCCTCGCCTGCTTGGATGAGAGACCTGCTGATAGGTATGGGACTTCACTGAGCCCATTTCCTTAACCAGGAAGGGGTGGGGCTAAGAGCTATCCCGGTTTGAGGGCTGAGCCTAGGCCTCTCAATTCCACAGTCACTCCACTCATTTGGGCGCTGGAAATAAATGGCTATTCGGGCGAGTTGTTGTTAAATACACAGTTCCCTTCTGAACAGGTCACACATGTTGTCTCAGAAAACCAAGAACTATGGACAGTGTCCCGGAAATGAGGGTTGAGACACAACAGACAGGACTGTGGACCTCCGGATGTCAGGCACATCTGGTGTGGGACGCCAAGGCTGGGCCCTCACAGGCCCCCTCACGGGAGGAGTCCGTGGGGCCTATTCCCGTCCCAGGGCCCAGCACACACGGGGGAGCCGATCCGTTCTTTCCCTCATCTCTCCTCCCGCCCAGATCCCTCCCGGAACCAGCGGGTGTCCTCGGGGCTGAGTCTCCCCAGTCTGCCTTCTCAGTTTGGGAACACGCATACACGGGATGTGTCCGTTGCTCTCGGTGGGCAGCTTTGCAAGCCTGGCCCCATGCACAGTTCCAACAACTGGGAGTGGGCAGTAGCTCCTGCTTTTCCATCTCGTGTTCATTTTACCCCCACGATCCAGCACCCAAGTTTCTTGGTGGAAGGGAAGCCGTGGACCTACTGCCAGTGGGCGCGGTTCTGATCAATGCCTGGCAGCGGGAAGGGTTAGCTCACAGACTCTGGAGTCGCCTGGGCCCCGTCTCTCTGCCCATAGCCAGCCCAGGGCTCGGTGCCCTCTGTCCTTGCTCATTCAATCTTCACAAGAGCCCCGAGGGGCAGGCAGGGAGAGTCCCTTCACACCCAGGAAGAGGCTCTGCACTCACCGACTGTATGTCCACCGGCTCTTCTCACTCCGAGTTTTAACACCGCCTCTCCACAAACTGACAGTTCACCAAACTACTTCGCACCCTCCAACTCCGCACAAACCCTCTCCAACCGACTCCACCAACTCCTCACCTACCGACTCCTAACCCTCCTACTCCACGCCTACCCACTCCACAACCACCTAACATTCCGCTGTCTCCATGCCCACCATGCCAAACGGCTCTAGGCCCCGCATTCTAAACGGCTCTGCCAGCGGCTCAGACCCCTCTCCCTACAAAACTTCAGATTTAGCTGGGCATATAAAATATAACGAAACATAAAAGTTAATTTATACACCCTATACCATTATAAATGGAAACTAGCAACTTCATTCTAATATGTCTACCCATGTTTTGAAAAATTACTTTCTTCCCATCAGCCAAATTATAAAGATTTGACCCATTCCTTTAAGGGAACAACACATTCACTTTATTTTGTGAAGTCTTACCTAGTGTGCTGAGCTCGGGAATTCTTCTCCCCATCCACTGGGAAGAGTTCAGACATAGAACCCTGAAGTCCACCAGTCAACTGCCTAAAAAACAATTTGACAGACCACTAACCAATATGTATTTTCTAAGAAAAATGTCCAGAGTAATGCTGTATATTTGGAAAATACTTTATTTATTTAAAAATATATCTTTAGCCGAAACCAGTTTGGCTCAGTGGATAGAGTATCGGCCTGTGGACTGAAAGGTCCCAGGTTCGATTCAGGTCAAGGGCATGTACCTTGGTTGCTGGCACATCCCCAGTATGTGTGCAAGAGGCAGCTGATCGATTATTCTCTCTAATCGAAGTTTCTAACTCTCCCTCTCTCTTCCTCTCTATAAAAAATCAATAAAATATATTTTTCTCTTTGCCCATAGCTGGGGAAAGGTCTTATGGCCGGGCCATAAGAACTAGTTCTGTAAAATCCAGTGTGGATTGGGGCTGGAGACCCAGCTGCTCCTCTTAAAAGGCCAGCACCACAACTGAATTGACAAGCTCCCGCTTGTGCCGAGTCCAGTGCCTCACAAGGCTCTGGGGACCCAGACAAAGACGGGGAGAAACTGGACTGTCTGGCATCGGGGCAGGAATGCGGGGGCGGCTTTCTTCCAGATGGAGATGCTAGTAGTGGTCATTATTCCTGTGCTGGAACCTCCCTGGTGCAGGGCTGACTGGCAGCCATTTCTGTTTGCTCTACCCTGAATATTCCCTTAGACCTCTCCTCACCCAATTTACAACCCCAACCAAGCTGTGAGCAAAGGCTATTATATATAAATGGCCTGTCCTTGTTCAGCCTAAAACTTGTCTACCAAGCTGCAGCTGGAACAGGAAACTGCAGAGCTATCAATAAAAATCCCAAGGCTGGCACCAGCACCAGCCTGCCTTGCTTCACAGCTGGGCCTCATCTTGGCACCTCCAAAGCCCAAACAAAGAGGAGGAATCTGCAGATATCTCTGTAGTTTCTGCTGGGTGGCTTGAGGCAGTGGCTGACTTGGCACCTCCTTGGAGATCCAAGAGTCAGTGTACCCAGTGGTCAGTGTGAGACTAGACCAGATTACAACCCTTTACATGCATAAGTGACATCCTCAAGGGGCAGACTCAGTGAGCACCAACGCCCCACCGAAGTAAGTCCTGCCCCATAAGGATGTCTCCTGCACAGCAGCTCTTCCACTGTAGACCCAGCTAGTCCGCACAGCCAATTGGCCTGGAAGGTAGTTCCTCCCATTGATACCAACAGCAATCAAGGCTTAACTACAACAATACTGTGCACACAGCTCACAAAGGAGTACACCAAGAGTGTCCCATCCCAGGTGATTGGGGAGGCTGAGTCACTAGGCCCTATAGGAAACCTACCAACCAAGGGCACTCTATCAATTCAAAGAGATTTAGCAGCTACCCAATACATAGAAACAAACACAGGATAGCAACCAAAATGCAGAGACAAAGAAACATGTCACAAATGAAAGAAATTGAAGAAAGCAAAATAGTGCATATAGAGGTCAAAACCACAGTTATAAGGTTATTCAAAAATCTTCTAGAAACCTCTGAGAAACTATTGTGACTTTCAAAGAACTTAGTGAGACTGCAAAAAAAAAAAAAAAAAAAAAAAAAAAAAAAAAAAAAAGGAAAAGGATCAGTCGGAAATTATGTATACATGGACTAAAATAAAGAATAATATGTGGAGACTCAACAGTAGACTAGAGGATCCCAAGAATGAAATCAAAGTTCTGAAATATGAGAAAGCAAAAAATACCAACCAGAAAAACAAAAAGAAAAAAGAATCCAAAAATATAAAGATAGTGTAAGGAGTGTCTGGGAAACCTCAAGCATACCACTATCCGAATTATGAGGGAACCAGAAGAAGAGAGAGAGCAAGATATTGAAAATATATTTGCAGAAATAATGACAGAACACTTCCTCTACTTAGTGAAAGAATCTGACTTACAAGTCCAGGAAGCACAGGGTCCCAAGCAAGAGAAACCCAAAGAGGGCCACACCAAGACACATCATAATTAAAATGCCAAGGGCAAAAGACAAAGAGAGAATCTTTTTTAATTCAATAAATACTTATTGTTCAGATTATTACGATTGTCTCCCCTTCTCCCCCCAGAGCTCCCCTCTACCCAGTTCCCACCCCATCCTCTCCCTTTACCTCCCCACCACTGTCCTCATTCATAGGTGTACATTTTTTGTCCAGTCTCTTCCCACACCCCCGAAGAATTGTCAGTTCACCCTTTCTATGCCCCTGATTCTTTTATATTCACCAATTTATTCTGTTCATCAGATTTTTTTATTCACTTGATTTTTATTTTGATTTTATTTTTTCTATTTTTATTTTTTAGAGTGGAATTATAAACCAAAAACTGAAGATGTATTGCTGTGAAAACAAACCTGTAGCACAGTAGATGAATCTTGGGTATTAAGCATCATCAGTTGAATCCAGTTAAGTTGAACACCTGGTAAGAAATCTGTGTGTGCATGTGAGAAAGTCGGTGAGCCAGCTGACCCGAGAGCAACTGAGATATCTAACTGTTGAGTAGGTATACTGGCTACCAGTTCTATCTTGAGTGAGACCAGATATTATTTTAAATCTCCATTTTTGGAAGGCAATTAAAAATTACAATTCCAACAGCCCACAAGCCATATTTTAAAAATTGCAGAAAGCAATTAAAACTACTTTCAAAGAGCCTTTTTCCCCAGCTCAATTTCAGCACCCCAAGGAGAAATAAAATGTTGTTGACTATTTCACTGTCGGAATAGTCTTTACAATGACTATCACAGATGAAAACAAAATGAACGTCACTGGAATCAGTTGTTTTTCCCCACCGAGGTATAAAATCTATATAGAAATTTGATTCTATTCTATAACAAATGTACTTCTCATAGTTCTGTTTTAATTTCCTTTAAACCCTGTTTAATATAGTTGTGTGTTTTTTTTTTGTAAAAATGTTGTTTTCATGATTCTGAACCTGGTTCCAGTTCTTTTCATATATTTTTATGTCAATCTTTAATATACTGGCCGAGACCTGTTTGGCTCAATGGATAGAGCATTGGCTTGGGGACTGAAGGGTCCCAGGTTCAATTTCGGTCAAGGGCATGTATCTTGGTTGCGGGCATATCTCCAGTAGGGGGTGTGCAAGAGGCAGCTGATCGGTGACTCTCTCTCATTGATGTTTCTAACTCTCTACCTCTCCCCCTTCCTCTCTGTACAAAATCAATAAAATATATATTTTAAAAATATATATGTAAATATATGTATATTTAATATACTGGCTACCAGTTCTATCTTGAGAATTCTTTATCGTGACAGCATTTCCAACGAAAATCACTGCTGTGCGAGCAGACCCTCAGAGGTGCAGCTTTCCGGAAGCACATGTTGTTGACTATTTCACTGTCGGAATAGTCTTTACGATGACTCTTGACGAAAGCCTCTTCGACCTTGTAAACATCAGTGTGCACAGTCTCGCTACGTGGCAGGAGGCTGGTTCACGGCGTGTGAGGAGTGAGTCTAGTCTTACTGGCTGAGAATCCTCACCTGCAGGAGGGAGCACTGTCCCCTTTTTGCTACTTAAGAATGTGGCAGAAATGTGTGCTGAGGTAGCCCAGTCAACCCTTATTGTTTTCGTGTGTGAATTTAGTCTCAGAATATTTCCGGAAGGGTGACGTTGCGGAGAATCCACTGCTGGGACCGGGCTCCGCTGCAGTCTCTGATGCTGGGCATCTGGCTGTCCTCCTCCACGGCTTTGTCCAGGCACTGGTCGCTGTTCACATGCTGCAGGCTCAGTTTCAGGGGATCATACTCCCAAAGTTGGTTGCCTTTTAGCTGATGGCATTTGAGCTTTGTGACTGGGCCATTGACTTTGGAGACATCCAAGCAAAGGTCATCCGTCCTAATTTCTCTGTTGGCAGTGTAAGAGAAAACCTGATTACCTCCCATACCATGACAGTTAAAGATTCCAACTTTTTCATTCTCTTTTCTAGCCATGTTATCAAGATTTGTTTCCACATTGTGTATCTCTCCCAAAGAGAAATAGTGACGTGGAATCTGTGAATCAGGATAATTATTCTCTAGGTACCAAGAGAAAGGTTTGCACTGGAGTTTGTGTCTTAGACCAAGTCTTGATGTTATGTCTCCATAATCTACCTTCGTAACACCTGGAGAAATTATATAGAAGAAATTCTTGAATTCATCCATCCATACTTCTGCGAGGCGTCTGTTGTTTTTATTGATAATCTGTCTAGTGCCTTCTGGAAACATGTAAGGTGTCGCTTTCCGAAACACATGTCCAACATGTGAGCAAGTAACGATCTCCAGGGTGCCTCCCCATTGCCAAATCCTAAAGGAAATTTCTAGGTTTCCTCCTCCTCAGATATCCATTCCAGCATCGTATGTTCCAATCTCCTGGAAGTAATCTCTGTCTACTGAAAACTGGCCTCCAGTCATGGTAGGCATTTTGACAGGAAGAGTCCGGTCACCTTTCCTTCTGTCCATTTCTCTCTGGGGAACAGGGTACCAGCCAAAACTGAGCTTCCAGTTGAATCCCCCATAGGTCATATCAGAACCGGCCATGTACTCAAAAGTATCATCACTGATCACGTCGATGATGGGACAGACCACTGTTTTCCTGTCCTGTTTGATGCTGGCTAAGAGAGGCTCCAGCCACCCCACTGTGCACTCACAGTGAGCATCTAAGAACGTGATCACTTGGCCTTTGGACACAGCGGCTCCTTTTAACCTGGCTCTAATATATCCAGAACGTTGTTCCATTCGAATTACATGAACTGGTACTTTAAATTTTTTTCACGTAACTCTCCAGAGGTCTTTTCAAAAAGTCTCTTTCACTGGCATCATCTACTAGAACAATTTCTTCTAGCATGTGTCTTGGTTAGCGATTTATGACACTATGGACTTATGACACTATCGCAGAACTGTGCTCCAGGCCTCATTGTGGAAAACAATCACCACACTTGTTGTAGGAAGATTATCTGGATACACCTTTGTTTTACACCCTCCTAGCCTAACAGCTGGTAAAGATCTGTTGAGTGCAATCATCTCGCTTGCCACTAAGTTGAACTGATTGATTTTAAACATCTCTCTCATCTTTTCTTGATCCTCTTTAGGAATGACGACGGGTTTTCCCCATTTCTCCCAGACCTTCATGAGGCTTTTGTACTGGCTCTAAAACATCCCCGGCAGGAAGTCCTCTCTCCTTTTTTTCATCACAATTGTTGCATTCACTGAAGTAAAGCAGCAGGAACATATCCAAAAGTACCCAAATCAAGGGGGTGGCTAGGACCACCTTGCAATATGCAAATTTTCTCATGGCACTTTAAGTCAAATGCAAAATTTTAAAATACATATATATAAATATACAAAGACCATGAAACTGTTTCCAATCCAGTTTCATCAAAAAGCACATTCATAACCTCGGTCCCAGCAGCGGTGGCGGCGGCGGCGGCGGTGGCGGTGGCAGCGGCAACAAGGACGTCCCTCGGGGCCAGCCCGGGTGGAGGAGGCGCGGTCCCGCGGGCCCAGCGCGGGCGCTCTTCCCAGGCCGCCGCCCGCCGCGCCGCCTCCTTGGCCACTCTATTCACTTGATTTTAGATTCACTTGTTGATAGACATGTATTTGTTGTTCATAATTTTTTTCTTTACCTATTTCTTCCTCTTCCTTTGATTAAAGAATACCTTTCAGCATTTCACATAGTATAGGTTTGGTGGTGATGAACTCCTTTAGCTTTTTCTTATCTGTGAAGCCTCTCGATCTGACCTTCAATTCTAAACGATAGCTTTGCTGGGTAAGGTGATCTTGGTTGTAGGTTCTTGCTATTCATCACTTTGAATATTTCTTGCCATTCCCATCTGGCCTGCATTGTTTATGTTGAGAAATCAGCTGACAATTATATGGGTGCTCCCTTGTAGGTAATTAACTGTTTTTCTCTTGCTGCTTTTAATATTCTTTGTGTTTTGCTCTTGGCATTTTGATTATGATGTGTCCTGGTGTGGTCCTCTTTGGATTCCTTGTTTGGGCTTCTGTGCACTTCCTGGACCTGTAAGATTATTTCTTTCATCAAGTGGGGGAAGTTTTCAGTCATTATTTCTTCAAATAGGTTTTCCATATCTTGCTCTCTCTCTTCTTCTGGAACCCTCAGAATATGCAGGTTGGTACGCTTGAAGTTGTCCCAGAGGCTCCTTACACTATCTTCATATTTTTGGATTCTTTTTTATTGTTGCTTTTCCGGTTGGGTGTTTTTTGCTTCTTTGTATTTCAAATCTTTAACTTGATTCTTGCGATCCTCTAGTCCGCTGTTTTATGTCTGTATATTATTTTTTATTTTAGTCAGTATATGTTCAATTTCTAGTTGGTCTTTTTCATAACCTCAAGGGTCTCACTAATATTATCAGCATTTTCTAGGAAATTCTTGAAAATCCTTATGACCATGGTTTTGAACTTTATATCCAGTCGTTTACTTTCCTCCATTTCTTTCATTTGTGATGTGTTTCTTTGTCTCCGCATTTTCGCTGCTTTCCTGAGCTGGTAGAGTAGCTTTGTGTGCTAGGTGTTCTACAGGGCACAGTGACTCAGCCTCCCCAGTTACCTGAGGTGGACACTCTGGGTGCACCCCTTTGTGGACTGTGTGCTCAGACTTTTTGTAATTAAGTCTTGATTGTTGTTGGTATCACTGGGAGGAACTGACCTCCAAGCCAAATGGCTGTGAGGATCAGCTGTGTCTTCGCTGGAAGAACTTCTGTGCTGGAGACACTCTCATGAGACAAGACTTGCAAAATTGCAAAAGCCTGTGTGCTCAGCTTGGATGGGGTGGAGTTTCAGGGCGGAGCAGATGGCCTTCCCGTCAGCCCGGCCCTATGAGGCCCCTGGGTCTCAGTGTCCCTCAGTAATCACTGCAAGCACCTCTGAGAGAAAGCCACCCTTGAGTTTTGCCTGCTGCCAGCCAGTCCAGTTTCTCCCCGAATGAGACGGGGTTCCCAGAAATTCGTCCGGAACTGGAGTTCAGCACAGTTGTGAGCCCTTGTCTCCCTCCCACATTAGAAAGCCAGCCAGGCACTCAGCTGCCCGTGCACATAGTCGCCCGTCCCCTCCGTGTGCGCATCTCCATACCTCAGCCTTTTGCAGCTCCTCAGAATCAATGTGCTTTCCTCTTTTCTTTTAGTTGTAGAATTTCCACTCAGCTAGCTTTTCTATGGTTCTGGATGGTGTCCATTTCATCTTTTAGTTGTAGTTTTGATATTGTTGTGTGAGGCAGCAGTTTAGGTATTTACCTATGCTACCATCTTAGTTTTTCCCAAAGAGAGAATCTTAAAAGCAGCAAGAGAAACAGTTAGTTACCTACAAGGGAGTACCCATAGGACTGTCAGCTGATTTCTCAACAGAAACTATGCAGGCCACAGGGACTGGCAAGAAATATTCAGAGTGATGAATAGCAAGAATCTATAACCAAGATTACTCTACCCAGCAAAGCTATCATGCAGAATTGAAGGTCAGATCAAGAGCTTCACAGATAAGTAAAAGCTAAGGAAGTTCATCACTACCAAACTAGTATTACATATATGAAATGCTGAATGGTATTTTTTAAGAAGAGGAAGAAGAAAAAGGTTAAGATAGAAAATTATGAACAATATAGTGACAACAGAAACATATATATCAACAAGTGAATCTAAAAATGAATTAAAAAATCTGATGAACAGAATAAACTGGTGAATGGAACAGAATCAGGGGCATAGAAATGAAACAGACAGATGATTCTCAGAGGGAATGGGATGTGGGGTGATGGGGGAAGAGATTAGACAAAGATCTTATATGCATGTATGCAGTAAGTATGCTTCTTTGTATTTCAGATTATTACAATTGTTCCCCTGTTCCCCCCCATCCCCAATAACACTCCTTTACCCAGTTCCCACCCAGACAATAGGTGGCAAGGGCCTGCAGTGGGGTGGGACCCAGGTGGAGTGAAGCTATGGGGGAAATAAGAGGGATATCTGTAATAATCTTAACAATAAAAATTATATATTATATATGAAAGAGAAAACAGGTAAAAAGTCATCACAAACAACTGACAATAGTGGCAGTGAGCTCCTCTCAGGGGCCCTTTATTCCAGCCAGCTGAAGTGTTTATGCTGGAAGAGTCAGTACTTTTCAAATCAGCGCATCAACATGCACATGGTCGGATACACACCCCCACAGGGCACACGTTTTAAGACCCCGTCTGAGTGTGCAGTACTGCTATAGGGCCGCAGGACTGGTGGAAGCAGCACAGAGCGACCTGCCCGGGCAATGGGACCTGCCTGTAAGCACACCCTCTCACCTGCTAAGTCAAGGTGGACTGCCTCAGCCAGCAGTCTAGCTTCTTGGAGACAAGAGCACCACCATGTCTGTCTGCAATGCCGCACATCCAACAGCACTCATTGTGAATCACATGCTGACCCTGGAGGAGGAGGAGGCGAGAGCAGGGCCAGGTCAGGGCATGGAGCCCTGTGGAGGGGCACTCTGAAAGGGACACCTGCCGAATGCAGACCTCAGGAACCAGTATCTGTGCCCAGAATGCAATCACTAGATGGAAAAGATCAAACACTGAGGAAAAGGAGCTGGAAGAGGAACCCAGATGGAGGGGCATGGGATAAGAGTAGGTTTCGGGGGCTGCTTCAATTGTCACATACATGTGTCACTGCTGAAGGGCAAACACTAAATGCTGCAAGCCTCCAGAGAAGGAGCAGATGGGTTGCAGAAAACCATGACCTCACAGAGGCCAGCACCCATAGACAGGGCATATTCTTTATTTAATAAATAATGTCAACTGTGAACTCCCTATTGGAGCTCCTCACTAAAGATCAACCTGAAAAGCAAACTATGAACACGAGACGTTATGTTCAAATGTAACTTCAAAAAAGAGAAATTAGTCCAGGGGCATGACTCAGTGGTAGAATGTCAACCAACAAACCAGGAAGTGGGGGTTCAATTCCTGGTCAGCGCATATGCCCAGTTTGCAGGTTCAATCCCCAATGTGGGGTGTGCCGGAGGCAGATGGTCTATGATTCTCTCTCATCATTGATGTTTCTATCTCTCCCTCACCCTTCTTCTCTTAAATCAATAGAAATGATTTCAAAAAACAAATTAGAGTGCTGTAGTCACCAAGAAAAATTCATGTATAAAATTCTATGGTGGAATGTTATCAACACAGGAATGGATTAACTCAAGTACAATTTCCTCAAATGTATTGGACGTCTTCATATAAAATATAACTTCATATAAAAATAATTGAAAAGGAGCAATACCGTCCATGGTGCTGGAGTTGCGTGAGCACACACGGTAATTCCGCGGGACTCCCATATCTGCAGAGACCTGATGGCTGATGGATCCATGAGCAGTAGCAGCTCCGTGAGGGACCGAGGGCTTGGGACACATTCTGGGTCCCACGAGGCCGCTCCTGGCACCACACACCTGGAGCTCATGGCGCCCCTGGCGTCACTTCCGGTGTCCGTCCTGTCGCGAGGAAGGCTGAAGGGCCCAGTGGGCAGTGACCTCCTGGGCACACGTCCAGGGGACGCCTGACCTGCAGCAGGTGGTCGGGTCCGTGGCTTTTACTTCCTGTCGGTGACTTTGTGTGTGAGCCGAACCCTTGGGCTGAGGAGGATCCGGGCCCACACCGAGGCCCTGGGCTGAGGGTCCGGGCCCACACCGAGGCCCTGGGCTGAGGGTCCGGGCCACACCGAGGCCCTGGGCTGAGGGTCCGGGCCCACACCGAGGCCCTGGGCTGAGGGTCCGGGCCACACCGAGGCCCTGGGCTGAGGGTCCGGGCCCACACCGAGGCCCTGGGCTGAGGGTCCGGGCCACACCGAGGCCCTGGGCTGAGGGTCCGGGCCACACCGAGGCCCTGGGCTGAGGGTCCGGGCCACACCGAGGCCCTGGGCCGGGAACGCCCGAAGCTGCGCCCTGAGCGGCCCGCAGGGGGCAGAGCGGCCTGGGCTCCATCGGCCTCTGCGGGAGGGCGGCCTGGCAGGTGAGGAGGCGGCTTCCTCACAAACAAACCCGACTCAGGGGCCCCTGGGCCGCTGGAGCAGCAGAGCGGCCCGATGCCTGGAGGACCCGGAGCCGAGCGGGGCGGTCCTCAGCCCGCGCCCCAGGCCCCGCAGGAGCTGCCTGGCTCCCCAGGGGGCGCTGCTCCCCGCGGGTGCCCTCCAGGCCGCAGGCACCCTCCTCCCGGGCTCAGCCGCCTCAGGGCCCGCCCGCCGCCCCCAGGCCCACCGCCGCCTCGAGGCTCCCTGGCCCCGCGCTGCCTGAGGGCCCTCAGGTCACACAGTTCCAGCAGCAAGAGCACCTGCAGCTGACTTCCGGGAGGGCGGGACTTCCGGGCAGAACGCGGTGGGCGGTGCACTGCGAGGGGCCCGTGTTCGCCCCCTGCTGGCGGGAGGCGGCAGCACAGGTAGCTGGGCTGCCCCAGTCTCCAGTCAGAGGACTGTGCAAGGAGTAGGGGTGATGCAGAGATGCGCTCCCCCTTCCTACAGGAAAGCCCTGCCGTTTCCTGGCTCACAGGCCTCCTCCCGCCCTGCATGGAAGGTGCCACGCCGGTGGCAGGGCGTGCATCTTGACATGCGTGGGCACATGGACAGGGAGGGAACAGGCCCATAGGGAAACGTGCCTTGTGCCTGTGTGTGCATTTGCCAGCATTTATGGGAAATTCCTACTGGGCTTGCTGCTCTGAGATTGGTGTTTCCACTCAGCCCTGTGCCTCAGTGTCTCCGTGTGGCAATACCTCTTCTGGGCTGTGTGCTGTGTCCCCTAATCCAAGCGGATGGGACAGAGTGAGCGTGGCCATGTTGGGAATAGGGCCTTGGCAGATGTCAAGGTCAGAGTGGGTTTCAAGATCTTGGATGGGTGGGCCATCGCTGCCGTGACAGGTGACCTCGAAAAAGGGAAATGACCCCTGGGCACAACCAAATATGGTGGGTGCCAGGACAGATGCCTCAAATTGCTTCTTTATCATGTTAATTGTTCCTGCACTCACCTAAGTAAGAATCCATCGTTTTACTTTTTATCAAATCCCAGAGGTTTCCAACTGCTTAGTCCATCACCAATGAATTTCATGTAACCCACCTATGTCCCTCCTTTGATTGCAATGTAGAAATCGAAATGTAACCTGCCATTCTTTGGAGCATTATCTGAATCCATTGAAGTTCTGCTTCCTGACATATGTCGGCAGTTTGGCTCAGATAAACTCACTAAAATTCTTAAAAAAAAAAAAAAAAAAAAGAAAGAAAGAAAGAAAAGAAAAGAAATAAAGAAAGAGGGAAATGAGAGTCACTAGCAGAGAGAAGGTCATGTGACTTGGACACATGCAGAGATGGGTGCGGAGGATGGGTCTCCAAGCCAAGGAACCAAAGACAGCTGGCAGCACCAGAAGCTGGGAGACACTTTCCCTTGCAGCCCCAGAAGGACCAGCCTTGCCCTGATCTCCAGGGGGAGCGTCTCCCGGGCAGAGTGGGGAGCTCTGGTCCCTGCCCAGCTGCCTGGTCACTGTGTCCTTCACTCCTGGAGAGAAGCCACAGGAGAGGAAGGGACTCCCAGCTGCAGCCTCCAGGCTGGGGTTGAGGAGCAGCAGGCGGGCCCGGGAAGCTGGCTCATCCCTGGCTCCCTGGGCACCTCACTGCCCCCACCCAAGTCTCTACAGTGTCTCCCTTCTATCCTCCACCCTGGCGCCCATGCCTCTTCCTCATGCAATGATTTCTCTGGGGCCAATTGGGAAGAGGGAGCCATTCACCCCATTTAACAGGAACCAAAGAATTAAACCATTTATTCCCACGGGGTGCTTAGAAGGGGTGTAGCACACAGTAGCTGCTCCCTGAATGAATGCCAGCAACCTCCGAAGGTATTCAGGGCAGTAGGTGGGCAGGAAGTTCTGTTTCTCTGCTCCGGGTGAGAGGCCTGGTCCCAAACATGAGACAGTCCATGAATAACACAGGGGCTGACGGGTGTGCTACAGGGCAAGTGGTATGGACAGGGTGCAGGAGTGCACACATATGTCCATGAAAGAGGGGGAGAGAGAGAGAGAGAGAGAGAGAGAGAGAGAGAGAGAGAGAGAGAGAGAGAGTTTGCAGGACATGCCAGATTTTCATAGGCTGTCATCCTAGAAATAGCTGAGGGAAAATGTATAAATCTATTTTAATGAAAACGTGAGTGCAAGTTTCCCAGCTACTTCTGTGCCAGCTCACACTCAAATTGAGAGAGGATGCCTGTCCATCACCCCCACCTCCTTCATTGACTGCTTCCAGGGTTTTCATTGCCCACCTGATAGGTGAGAGGTGAGCATGGAGATGCCCTGTGAGAAGGGAAGGAAAATGGGGGGACCCTAGGCTGCAAGGTCACCCTGACCCTCTTCTCCAGCTCCTTTCACCAGCCAGTCACCGAGCCACAAGCCAGCTGTCTTCCCTGGTCTCCACCCACTGAGCCTGGGAGAGAACATTCCGGAAGACCTGGGAGCTGACCTCGGTCCCCTGCAGCCCTTCCCAGCGCCTCCAGCAGGTCCTCTTTGGTGTGCGCCCAGCAGAGGGCTCACCCTCACCCTCGCAGGCCCCTTCCCTTCAGCCCACCCAGCCTTTTTACAAAGAAACCCTAAAGCTTGTCACGTGCCATTGTTTCCTTGTAACCCACACTCTTGGGGTTAGTCAGACCTATTGTACCTGCGTGGGGGTGATATCATAGAGCAGGGTGGCACCGCACACCTATTCCCATCTCCCTGCTTAGGGACACTGTGTCACCAGGTTGAAGTGGACACTGGTGGAAATGTTCACACCGTAGGAATTGGCCAATGCTACCAAACCAGGACTTGATTTGTTTTCTGCTGTGCCTATTGTCTCTAGATGTGAGAAAGTGATGAAGAAAATGTTAATAGTAAAGATTAAACCTACAAGTGTGTCCTGAGGGAATGTTATGGCACGTAAATGGTCTCTCTGGTTTTAAAAAGATGTAGTAGGCATTCCAGAGCAAACACAGTACAGGAATGGAGGGACTCGGGATTGCATCCAGAAAAGCACTACGCCACTGAGCAGTCACTCACATCGTGAACAAAAGAGTGAGGATCCCACACACACCTTCCGCTTGTCTTACCTGCTAACGGGAGAGAAAGCTTCACCCAACCTTCTCGTGGGAACGACACTCACCCGTCAGTGGAGGGCAAGTACATCTGTTTGGCGAAAATCAGTGAGAGCTTTCTAAGGGAATCAATGGGCTACGTATATGTTTATATATGTGTGTGTGTGTGTGTGTGTGTGTGTGTGTGTGTGTGTATACATATAAAGGTATTTCCTCCTCTTCCTCTAGTTGTTTGGTAAAGATTTGGCTGGATCCTTCCTTCCTGAGGTTTGCCCAACCTGTTCCCATTTCCTCACTGTCCTGCTCTCCCAGGGGGAGCCCCTCTGGGGCCACAGGTGACCCCACCCTCTCTGCAGGCAGACCTCAGCCCTGAGCATCACCTGGATGTTTCCAATCCCCAGACCACACAGCTCCCAGCCAGGGCAGGGTGGGGGGGGCATGGAGGTCAGGATGGCGTGTTTAGGGAGTCCTCTCAGCAAGAGGACCCCGTGGTACCGCCCATGGGCCCACCCAGCATCTGGGTTCCATGGTCTGTGAGCGATACCTCAGAATTGGAAGCAGCTGAGGGAGTGATGGATGGGACACGGGGAAGAGGGAGGAGGGGGTACCCAGCAGGGTCTGGATGCGGGGGACAAGGTGAGAGAGGAGGCTCACAGAGGCTTTAGTGGGAGGATGGGAAACGGTGTGCTGAGCATTGAGGTTTGGCGGTGTCTTGGGACATCCAAGCTGGAACAGGTCTGCAGGCTCCCAGGGAGGCCTGGGCTAGAGGTGCTCCCAGCCTCTGGAAAGATTGCAGGGAAAGCTGTGGGTGTGCACCAGCTGGTCTGGGGCTGGGGGAGGGGTGAGGGCAGATGGGGTGCACTCATTGGTGAGCACCATGGAGCACCTGGTTCTCAGAGGGATGGCTGTAGCTAGTGTGGAGGCTGAGGGAGGGAAGTTCAAAGAGGAAGGTCACTGGGTGGATGCCCAGAGGTGCCATGGGGCTGAGGAGCTGTGGGAGGCAGGCAGACCAGTTGGCAAGTCCCTGCCAAGACCCAGGGACAGGGGTGTCGGGCGTCCTGGAATGAGAACAGTCAGCTAAGTGGGCGGCAGATTCCAGACCCATTTCCAGTTCAGGGGAGCTACCACCTGTGGGAAGCGGGGAGAGGAGGGCCCCTCCACTGCACCAGAGGCTTTGGGCTTCTGTGATGGACAGCTGGTGCCTTGGGTAAGCAGGGAGCCCAGAGGAGTCAGGGGGAGAGGGGGAAGCCTGTAGCCGACCTCAGGCCTGAAGCTCAGGAGTGGTCAGTGCTAGGGGAGCAGGTGGTCAGCCCTGCAGAGGGGGCAGGGGTGTGGGGGGACGGCCTGCACAGTGCAACCCGGGAGCCAGAACCCAGGAAGCTTTCAGTGAGTGTCTGTGGAGGGGATGGGAGTGTCCCAGGAGCTGGCCAGTGGGAGCCTGGAGAGCTGTCCCAGGCGGGAGAGAGTCAGGGACAGAGGCTGAGAGCTCCCAGGGGGGGGGCTGGCCAGAGTCAAACCCTGCAGCAGCCCAAGGCTAGGGGAGGCGGCCTGCAGGGCCTGCGCTCAGATTGGGTCCAGCACGGGGAGGGCGGCGCGCTGAGTGTGGCTCCCACAGGAGCTGGGCCCCGGCAAAGAACGGGAGGGGGGCGAGGAGGCACCTGCCAGCAGAGGCTGGTGAGGAAGGAAGGGTCACGCAGGTGGCAGCTGGACAGCCCGCCATGAGAGTGGGTCGGGGGGATCTCAGGTGCCTCCCTCCCTCCTCTGCCTCTTCCCAGTGGAGTAGCCTTGGAAAATCCAAAGGATGGTCTGGAGCTGAGCTCCTCCTGTGCTATAAACCCCAAATCAAAATGGATTAAACTCACATGAGCTTACAACACACCCAGGACTGGGACGGCTGCTGCCTGGTGAACAGGAAGACTCCTTCCTCATGCTCTGACTGCCTGGCCCTGGGAGGTCTGCATTCCAGGGCCCAGGAGCCTGGGGGCCCACTCGGGGAGCCCGGAGCCCCGACATCGCTGCCAGTGATGGGCAGAGAGGAAAACGAGGACTCAATTCTACGCCAACTCTCTTTATTAAAAACTCAATTCTACTCCAACTCACTTTATTCAAGCCATCATGGATGCGCCCTACAGGCTGCTCAGTACAATCTCCAAGCACTCGGAAGAAAAGCCTGTCAGTGCTCAGCACATGAGCTCCAAAGGAAAACCTCCTCCAGAACCCGTCATCAGGCCGCCCCCATCCCAGGAAGAGCAGCTCAGGAACAACAGGACCCGAGCGTGCAGGGAACGGCCCCAGACAGACAGCAGGTGCGACTCCCCATGGCAAAGACTGGCGCCAATTGATGTAAATACAGGTTATCCCCCAAAACACTATACAGAGGTGAGGCTGCTGCAGGACAATAAGTTCCACTCCATGTAAATTATACAGGCTGTCCCCAAAACACAATACAGAGGTGAGGCTGCTGCAGGACAATAAGTTCCACTCCATGCAAATAAGGCTGTCCCCCAAAACAGGTACAGAGGTCAGATGGAAAAGGACACTCACAGGATGTAAATATAGGGTGTCCCCCGAAAAAGTTATACCAATGTTAGACACATGGTGGAAATTGCACCCCACTGAGTGGAAATATAGTGTCCCCCCAAAATGTACACACTTCAACCACCGCTAAAGCACTTAATTGTCACTCCTTTTCAGGTTTAACCGACTTGAAGAAATGGGTGAAAACAGACTAAGATTTGGATGAAGAACATTTCTCTGTGAGGCTTTCTACGGGGACACACACAAGTTAAAGTTTAGGGACCCACGCCCAGCAGGCGAGGAATCCAGGGCAGCTGCTGGAAGAGATGCGCACAAACCCCGAACCGAAGGAGCGATTCTTGATGTTTGGACTCCATGGCCGCGGTAGTCTGGTCCAGGCGCTGCTGCTAAGGAAGCAATGGAACCGCAAACACCGAGAATCGCTGTGTTCGTGTTTCTGCGCATCCCCTGTCCACAGCGGCCCTGGATGCCTGCACCGTGGCCCGGGCGGGACCAGACCCTTCACCCCGTATGTGTCCCCAAAAGAAAGTCCAGAGGCTACATCTTCTTTGTTCAAAGCTTAGTCTGGCGTCACCCATCCCGTCAAATCCGTTAACCTGAAAAGGAGTGAAATGGAGGTATCAGCTGTTAAACTGTGTGTACGTTTGGGGGGACACGTTGGTGCATATAGTATTTGGGAGACACCCTGTAGTACCATATATTTGGGGAACAGCCTGTACTACATACATTTGGGGGTACACCTTAAAGCACATAATTTCTCAGTGCCTGCAGCAGTGGTGTAATATATTAAATTCGGTTTCTGTCCCAGGAAGTCACTCAGAAATAACGAACCAAAGTCTCACCCTCAATGGGGACACTGGGCGCTGCAGCCCCAATACCTGTCAGGCCGCACCTGCCTCTCGCACACGCTCCCTCTGCGCACTGTGGCCACTGCGCGGAGGGGCGGGCTTCTCTGACACAGGCCTGGCAGAGCCAGTGCTTGTAGAAAAGTGAGCAGGGAGGCAGGTCCCGTGAGGCCAGGAGCCAGCTGGAAAGAGGCAGGGCCTGAGACCACCTGCCTGGCAGGCGCCTGGGCCTAGGCTGAGGGGCGAGGGGCCAGGCCTGGCTGGGCGATGCTCTGGGGTCACAGCGAGCCTGGTCCAGGGTCACAACGGGCCTCGAGGTCTTTGTAGTTTGGCTGGTCTGGGCTTCCCCTGGATTACTGGATTCTGGGGACAGAGTCAAGTTAAGGACCATGAGGGCGAAGTCCCGAGAGCATGCGTGCATGTGTATCTCCTCAGCCGGGGCCACGCACACACGCTTCCATGGAGGTCCGGTGGCTGACACGTGATCTAAGGGGCACGCTGACAGTGTCTGCCTCGGAGAGTGGGTTAGTCATTGTCCTGCGCGCAGCCCCAGGCCAACATGGATTTGGTCCAAAGAGACCAGTGGCTGAGGGGCAGGCGCGTGCTGCCATGGAGGGAGCTGGGGCTGGCACAGTGCTGTCACTAAAGGATGGAAGCAGCGGGAACTTTTCCTTATTCAAAAGGCCATCCCGACCCCTCAGGTGGATGGGAGAGGGGGCCCAGGCAGTCAGAAGGCTGGTCAAGGTTCGTAAGGTTCAGGAGCTGCGGGGCCTGAGACGAGTCACCACGGCCACGCTCCATCCTCAGACACCGTCTGCCGGGCCCGCGCTGCTGTGGGGCTGCCGCCTGCTCTCTGCCGCCTGTTGTTCCCAGGACCCACGTCCTCAGGGGCCATTGGCGGGGAGCCATGTCGGGATCCCTGTATGATCTAGTGGCAGGGAGCCCCTCTCTGTGCTCCTGCCCTGGACCCGGCCCTCGGAGAGGCTGAGGTCCGCTGGGAAGGGGCCACGGGGCCGCTTTCCCTGACTGTCAGGGCTGGCGCTGGTCCTGGCAGCCAGGGCTGCGCGGTGCTGGGCTGGAGCTGCCGCCTCCTGTGGCCACGGCGGGCTGCGGCGGAGGGCAGCAGAGGAGCCAGCCTGTCTTCCTATGGGGGAGCCACTGAGAAGGGCCTCCTGTCCAGGGGTCAGCAGTGGGGCCCAGACCCTGAAGGAGCTGAAGGAGGAGAGGCAGGGGGTGGCTGGCTGGTTCTCTGCCCCCCAAGGCCTCAGAACTTCCGGCTGCAGGGAAACTCCTGTTTGCAGGCCTCTGGCCCGTGGTCCCCAAGCAGCCGGGCCGAGGCCAGGCTGACGAACCTGTTCAGGGAAGCGCCCGTGTGCAGGTGTGTGGGCCGTCAGGCAGCCGCGTGGTGTCCGGCTCTGCCCAGAAACAGGCTCTGGGAGGCGGGCTGCCTCAGGTGCACTGGGTGGGCCTCGGCCTCAGCAGGTCTCAAGCTGGGCTTTATATGCTGCCCACCTCCAGCAGCTTCCCGGAGGGGCTAGCAGTCCTGTGGGCACAGAGCTGGATGCGTCCTCCCTCCTCTCCTGGCAGCTGGGCCTGCTGGCCTCCGGTGGTCAGTGGTAGGGAGAGCGTGGTGGTTCTGACCGTCACCTTGGAAGGTTATCAGGCAACTGGGAGTTTCCTAGAGAGAAGAGAACAGGACAGAGAGGCGGGAGTGAGGACAGGAGGGTCCTCGGGGAGCCCTCACCCCAGGGCGGCCCCTGCGCAGGCCACATGGCCAGCCCCAAAGTTCCCGCTCCTGCTGGGCCTGCTCACAGCCCAGCGTGGCCCAGCACACACAGTGCCTTGGCCAGGACGCCAGGGCTGGGGCTGGGTCAGCAGAGGCATGTGTGCAGTCCAGGCTGCCTCCCGGGGGACGGGGGGCTCCCGTCAGTATTAGGTGCCCAGGGCCTGGGGCAGAGAAGGACGGTGAGAAATGGGCTGCCACATCCCATGCCAAGGTGGGCGACCACACCGAGGCCTAGAGCAGAGGCAGCAGGGCACACGGAGCCCGGGACAAAAGCGGGCCTGTGCCTCACGGCCGTGGTCTGAGCGGGAGGCCCTGGCCGCAGCAGACCTGAGCCAAGGCCCCGGGAGGCCGGCCCTCGCTCTAACCCTCGCTCACAGCACGGGCCCTGAGCAGCTGGGAGAACGTGAAGGACCAACTCACGAGGCTCCACCAAATGTCGGCACAAGGCCAGCACATGAAGTCCTGGGCACAGCTGCTGTGTGACGCTGTGTCCTCAGATCCCTGACCTAAAAGCACCCTGACCCGTGTCCGCTCAGGACCACCGAGACCTGTAAGCCGGGCCCTCACGGGCCAGGACGGCACCCTGAGGACTTGACAACCAAGTCGGTGGCCACCCCAACAGCCGTGGGCTGAAGACGTCCTCATCTCCCCGCATGGTGCCTTTACTGCACAAGGAGCTCACCTTGTGTTTTGTGCTTTTCTGCAAGCTGTGCATTTACTCGTGAACAATACCCTTATCAAAGGCAAACAGAACCCTAATTTTAAGAAATCACGAGGGAAAAACCCCTAAAAGGCCTCCAGCTACCTCGCACTGGGACAAGATGTGCTCTCCACACCCAAGTGGCAAATGCACGCGGCTGGAGGTCCAGGAGCAGGAGGACAAGGCTATTTTGCACAGGGTCTGGCTCCAGGCAGCCCGGGGGCTGTGGGCCCGGAGCCCTCCCACTGTCCGGATTGCAGGCCCTCTCCTCACTCTGCCAGGACCTGCCCCCTGCCCCTCAGCTCCTCAAGGTGTACACCCCACCATGAGGTCGGAAGCAGCTCGTGTTACCACTTGAAATCAGGCATCCAGTGCGTGAACTCACCGTGGGGAGAGCGAGGCGGAGATGGACAGACAGCAGCCAAGCCAGAGTCACTTTGCGTTTCCCAGTGTGCCTAAGGGAGCCCGGAAGAGGCAGGAACAGGCCGAGGCAGCCCAGGAAGCAGGGCCAGTGCCAGGTCCAAGTAGATGACACAGAAGTTAGTGAGGCACCCCGATGGCAAATCCTGGGCTTTGATGTGGCCTTGTTGTCATGGCGATAGAGGTTTCCATTTGCTATGGGATCTTTTTTTTTTTTTTTTTCCCAGAAGTACTGATTTTCTTTGGGCTTGTTTGTTGTTTTGTTGTTGTTGATTTTGTCTTTTTGTCTTTTTTTTTTTAATTTTTCAGAAATAAAGGGTATATGGTCAAGACAGGGATAAAGGGGAAGGATAATAAATCTTCGGGATCGAAAAAAAAGGGAGAGGCTCGTTAGGAAGGTGGGGGTGGGGGGATTTAACCATTGCAGCAACATATGAGGTTAGACAAAGTCGAGCTGGCCCTGGGAGGCTGGTCTTTGACTTTGTCCTTCTTCTTCCTGCTCCAAAAGGCACTCTTTTGTTGCCTGGTTGCTAAATTATTAAGCCAACGGAGGAAAGATAAAAAACACAGAAAATAGCAAATGAATGAATTGAATAATGACCAATGACGCTACGTTCGCTAAATGTACTTGGACAATCAGAATCCTGCCCGGCCCAGGAGAGATGCCACATTCCCCACGGCCCACCCCGAACCAGGACTCCGTGAGTCACTTGTGCTCAGACTCCACTGAGCCCCCGGAGTGGCGCCTGGAGCCGGTGCGCTGCGGAGCTCCAGAAGGGAACTCTGTGTTGCTGGAGGAGACGGCGCATTAGACCCCTTTCCCATGTCACCGGGTGACGTTATTAAACAAGGTGTTTATCGATTTAGGGCTCGGCTTTTCTTACTCCTCCATGTTTTGGTCCAATGTGTTTTTATTGATTGTCAGAGAGGGGGAGGGAGAGGGAGATAGAGACATCACTGATGAGAAAGATGGATTGACTGTCTTCTGCACGCCCCGTACTGGGGATCGAGCCTGCATCCCGGGCCTGCGCCCTGACCGGGAATCACAAGGGGTTCTCCTGGTTCCCGGGACGATGCTCAACCGACGCAGCCTCGCCAGCTGGGCTTACTCATCCATTTTAGTGACAGGCTCCCTGACAACTTGGCTCACACACAACCAACTCCTGCTCCTCCGCAAAGACCTTGGGACACTTAGGGCATGTTTCTGGCCTGCTGCATGCAGTGACGTAGTCCACCGAGCTACTCAGTCATAATACTTCTTTTTAAAAAGTCCTCACGGGAGGGTATAGTTTTCATTGATCTTTAGAGAGAGAGTGGAAAGAAGGACAGAGGTGGAGGGAGGGAGGGAGAGAGGGAAACATGGATGTGAGAGACATACATCCACTGGTTGCCTCTCTCACAAACCCCAACCGTGGTTGTGGATCAATCCTGCAACCGAGGTATGTGCGCCTGACTGGAAAGCAAAGTTGCGCCCCTTTGGTCCTGTGATGCTATCAGCACTGAGCCACACGGGCAGGGCTCACTCATGAACCTTTTTATTTTTTTACCATTTTATTTTAAAAATATATTTTCCTGATTTGCCACAGAAAGGAAGGGAGAGGGATATAGAGCTAGAAATGTCGATGAGGAAGAATCATTGACCAGCTGCCTCCTGTACAACCCCTACCGGGGATGTGCCTGCAACCACGTACATCCCCTTCACCGGAATTGAACCTGGCACCTTGCAGTCCACAGAGCGACGCTCGATCCACTGAGCCAAACCCGCTTTGGATCACTGATGATTCTTGAACTTCTAACAGCCTCTACGGCAGGATGACTTGAACATAATGAAAATGCCTACCTCGCCGAAACCGGTTTGGCTCAGTGGATAGAGCGTCAGCCTGGGGACTAAAAGGTCCTGGTTCGATTCCGGTCAAGGGCATGTA
The DNA here is from genome assembly GCA_963693515.1 of Pipistrellus nathusii. NCBI lineage: Eukaryota > Metazoa > Chordata > Mammalia > Chiroptera > Vespertilionidae > Pipistrellus > Pipistrellus nathusii. The sequence goes on from OY882858.1 coordinate 2,695,415, forward strand.
CCTTGGTTGCGGGCACATCCCCAGTGGGGGGTGTGCAGAAGGCGGCTGATCTGTGACTCTCTCTCATCGATGTTTCTAACTCTCTATCCCTCTTTTCTTCCTCTCTATAAAAAAAATCTATATTAAAAAAAGAAAAGGAAACAGAAAATGTCTACCTCTATTTCATACCCAAACACCCTCAAAATCAAGGATCATCTCAGTTTAGATCCCGACACATCCTCTCCTCTAGGTTTGCCCTTCACAATCTTCAAATCATAGTCTCATGAGAGCAGGCGAGTGGTCTGACTTCCTCAACTCGTCATGTACATGGATGAGTAGAAGGGATTTCTCCCAGTTCTCACTGAGGATTCAAGTGCAGGGCAGCACCCCTGTTATTTCTGCACCCACAGCACCACCTGCTGGCCACAGATCACACCAAAGGAGAAGGGACCCACTATTCAGTGCTGGTGCCCCAAGATGGTGCATGCAGCATCTTCAGGGACCAAAGCAGCTTGAAGTGCAGGCCCTGCTCACAGAGGTTAGGAACTCGGGCCTGTAATCTGTCAGGCCCGGTTCGGAACCCAGCTCCAACACTTATCCTCTGGGCCAGTGCTTACCCTTGTCAAGCCTCACCTTCCCTGCTCTGAACAGGGGATAGGAAGAGTGCCCAGCTCACCCTGCAGTTAGACTCAAAAAGACGGATTAGGCAGGTCACCTACAGAAAGGCCGCTGAGCCCAGAAAGCACCATCGCACGGCTGCTGATACTAACATCAACCACAGACATGCTCACTCATGGATCCAACCACAGCTGGATCTGTCAAGCAGTTCTTTCTCAGAAAGTGTTGCTAACTCAATTAGGCTGATTATAGCTCACTAATCAACTTAGCCAATCCCAGGAGTTGACGTGATACATGTCAAAGAGTTTGAAGGGCCAGTATGAAAACCCGAGGCTACATAACCCTCTAGTTAAAACAATGTCAATAAGTCAATAAGCTTCATGATCATTTACCTGCACGTGAGCGTTTCACCTAATTCACCCCCTGAGAGGCTGGGAATGCAAGCACCAGTCCCCAGACAGTGGGTCCGGGAGCGAATACTTCATGGCTGCATCTCGAGCCACACAGCAGGACCTGAAGTGGTGAGGGCCCTCGGAACGGCTGGTGCGCCAGTCACACTCACAGGACGGCTTGTCCCAGGCCCTGGGGCCTGTTCGGGTCCTATAACGCCAGCCCCTGGGAGCACACAAGTCTCAGGCCTGGCCCCGTCTTCAGAAAGTCCTAGTGTCCTTCAGCAAATTGCACTTTCCCAGGGCGCACGTTTGGTGGGTTTACAGGTGAACTAGAGGCCCGGTGCAGAAAATTCGTGCACAGGGGGGGTGTGTCCCCCAGCCCAGCCTGCACCCTCTCCAATCTGAAGATGTTCGACTGCCTACTGGGATCAGGCCTAAATGGGCAGTCGGACATCCCTCTCACAATCCAGGATTGCTGGCTCCCAACTGCTTGCCTGCTTTACTTCCTGATGGCCCCCAACTGCTTCTGCCTGCCAGCCTGATCACCCCCAACCACTCCCCTGTGAGCCGGATTGATGCCTAATGCTCACAACTGCTTTCCCCTGCAGGCTTAGGTCCCCCCCCCAATTGCCCTTCCTCCACTCGCCTCCCAACTTCCCTCCTCTGCTGGCCTGGCCACACCTAACTGCCCTCTCCTACAGTCTTCAATGCCCCCAACTGCCCTCTCTTGCAGACCTGGTCCCTCCCAACTGCCCTCCCCTGCTGGCCATCTTGTTGTGGCCATCTTGTGTCCACATGAGGTCAGTCATCTTTGACCACAATGGGGCAGCCATTTTGAATGTTGGCATGACGGTCAATTTTCATATTATTCATTTATTAGATAAGAGGAGTAGACAGGATGGAGGCCTGGTGAACGGGTGGGGGCCGGCTGGTTTGCCCTGAAGGGTGCCTCGGACCAGGGTGGTGGTTCCCTTGAGGTGGGAGGTGGCCTGGGCCAGGGGCCTTTAGTGGTTTGCATGCAGGCCACGCCCCCTATCAACCCAAGAGGAGGTCGTGGTATCTGCGTTCATTTATCCTCTATAACTGAAACTTTGTAGCCCTGAGCAGAGCCAAGCCTCTTGCTCACCCTGTGGCTGCAACCATCTTGGCTGGGATTTATGCATCTTCTATAATTGAAACTCTGTAGGCAGTAGCAGAAGCCAAGGCAGACCATGGCAGGCAGAAAGCTTGATTCCCTCCATTGCCGGAGAAACCCAAGCCGCCTGCTCTCTCTGTGGCTGCAGCCACCTTGGTTGGGTTAATTTGCATACTCGATCCTGATAGGATGGTGGGCATGGCTTGTTGGTGTGGCAGAGATACATCAATTTGCATATCACTCTTTAGATAGAATAACCAATAAAATGATATTTCCAAGTGAATTTGAAAACTAAACGACATTTAAGGCGATGGCTCTCTTCAGTCGGTTGTAAGATGAACACACTCACCCACCCCACCACCACCACCACAACTCACTTCTCTGCAACCAGGCTGCAGTCGGGCACTCTCACAGTCACTGTCAGCAAGCTGGCAATGCTGACAAAACCGTCACTGCCACCGCCCATTCATTTTCTTTTTATGAGCACGAAACGGGGCAGCTCACAGCTGCCGGCCTCTTAGGTCCCAGGCAACGCCAGCAGCACATGCAGCTAGAAAACCCTGGCACCTCTGGCTCGTGCCCGCCACAGTCCTAAATGCGCGCCCCCGGGTGGGAGTTCTCAGGGCCGGGTCGGGGGGAGAGGAGAACCACACCTGCTTTGAGAGGCCCGGGAAGAGCAGAGCCCGAGCCTTGCTGAAGACCCGGCAGATGTCCATGACGTGTTACATGCCTGGGATCTCCCCACAGAAATGGCTAATCTGAGGCCTGGCACAGACCAGGAAGCCCACAGACATACTCTCCCGAGCTTGTCTCTGCGGCAACTGTCGGGAGATCCGCTCTGGATACTCGAGGACCCACCACAGTGTCCGTGCTGAAGGTACTAAATGGTTCTGGGACGAAACTACCACAACAGAGACGGGGGTTCACATTCTCTATCTGGGTGTCCGCACACGTAAGGGGCCGGACGTGGGTGGGTGTGTGCGGAGCACCCCTTTCAGCCTCCAAGCACACGTGTGCACACCCAGCTGGCTTCTCGCTGCTTCTGCCCTGCCCACGAGGGAGGCCTGCCATCCTCCCCTGCACTGCCCTCCTGCAGCCAGCCCAGCGCCTCCTACCTTTTGGCAGGGGCTCACTGCCTGTGTCTCTGTCTTCCAGCTGGCCCGAGCCGGCTGGGCAGGCCTCCGGGGACCCGGGAGCGCTCTCTGCAGGTGACTTGGCTTGTCCTCTTGAGCCGCGTCTCTGGCTTTGGAAGAATCTGAGGAATGCTCTCAGTCGACTCCTGCGCTTTCTCCTATTAGAAGCAAGGTTCAGGACATGCCAACCCTCGCTGCCCCTTCAGCCGGGAAAGTGGCCGTTGACTGGGGCTTCAGCACCAGGTTCCTACGAACGTGTGTCACCAGCACCATGATCATCGCATGTGGCCTCAGGGCATGGGACACATTTGCAGTTCATTCGCACAGACCCAGGGAGGGGAGAAGCGTTCCCGGTGGCAGAAACCACACTAGCCTCTCGGGAACCAGAACTTCACATGCAGCCTCCACTCTGGGTCCCTGGGAGGCACCGGAACAGGTGCCGTGTCATCTAGCTGTGCTGGCAACTGTGCATCCAAGGGCATTTCCAAAAGGGCAGGACCTCCTCATTCCCGGCTAGAGCTGATAGCACGTGGGACAGGCGGGCAGACTTTGCCCCTTCCCGGCACTGAGGAATTGGGTGAGGGGGCAAGAGGGCAGGCCCAGTGGGCCATTTGGATGAAAAAGAGTGAACACTGACCGGCGTGCCTCAGGGGTTAGAGCACTGGCCCGAGCACCCAAGGGTCAAGGGTTTGATTCTGGGTCAAGGGCATGTACCTGGGTTACAGATTTATCCCTGGGCCAGTGGGGGGGTGTGAGCTGGCAACCATTCAATGTGTCTCTCTCATATTGAGGTCTCTCTCTCTCTCTCTTGCCCACACCCAGGTGATGTTTAAAAAAAATTAAAATAGCCCTAGCCAGTTGGGCTCAGTGGATAGAGTGATAGTCTCTGGACTGAAGAGTCCTGGGATCCATTCTGGTCAAGGGCACATGCCCGGGTTTCGGGCTTAATTCCCCATGTGGGACTTATAGGAGGCAGCCATTTAATGATTCGCTCTCATCATTATGTTTCTTTCTCTCCCTTCCTCTCTGAAAACAATAAAAATGTTTCTCCAAATATATAGACTAGACGCTCAGTGCACCAATTGGTGCATGGGTGGGGTTTGGCCGGCCCAACCCAATACTGGGCCCCATCTGGCCTGGCCTGCCTGGAGGAGGGACCACAGGCCGTTGGCCAGCTGTCCCCGTTCCCTGGTCAAACTCCCAGTGAGGGCACAAGTTGCATATTAGCCTGTTATTATAGAGAAAAAATAAAATGAAATAAAAATAAATAAATGGAAGCAGTGAACTTTAAGGGTAATCATTGCAGCTAACTTCAAATGGCATTCTCATGTCACAAGAAGAACCGCATCTGGTTCAATCCCGGCTCTGCAGGGGAGCAGCACTGTGCTTCCACAGCTCCCTCTCTTTCCTAACTGATGCCTTGATGTGCTATCCACTCCAGGGCCGGGCGGAGGCTGGGAAATGCTGAGCTTCTGGGATGTCCACAGGAGGCCTTGCGGGATTCTGGTGATTTGACCTCGAGGCTGGGCTGGGGCAGGACAACCTGAAGGCCCATCTCTTGGGGCTCAGGCCCACACCCAGGGGAAGGCCTGCTGGATTGAACCTGGCAATCTCAGGGACCAAGCTGGCCCCCCGCTGGGCTGCTGCTCTGCAGAAGGGTACGTGATGGTGAGCCACCCTGAGGCCCAGAGACTCCAGAGGAATGTAGGGAAGCCCAAGAGGGAAGCCTGAAGACCATGGGTGCTGGCCCGGGTGTCTGGGCCACGCTTCCTTCCCCAAACAGAAACACGGCATTCCAGGTCCTGAAACCTGGAGACACAGCCTGACAGTCCTACTTCAGTGGCTCTAAACCACAGACTCCAGGCCCCTCCCACAGGCTCATGGCCAGCTGCATTTGCCATCCCTCCGAGGATGCCCCGAGGGCGGGACGGAAAGAAATTCCATTCTTTCAGAGCTGGGAGGGACAAGGGCACAGGGGACCTGGACAGAAGGGAAGGTGGGGGCCCAACAAAGAGGTCCCTGCTCCATTTGGCTTTCCCCATTACTGACAGAGCAGCAGTGGCTCTGTCAGTATTGGTGGGCCCACCGACCTGACCCCTGCTCCAGGTGGCTGTCTGTTCTGAGTTTAAGTTACCGTCGATGAGAACAACTCACATTTCGGCAGAATGTTTCTGGTCATCGTTTGCTTGTATCATTAAGTGGTCATCGTCGTCCTCCTCCTCCTCCGCATTTCCTGTAGACTCTGTCATCAGCGAGCATCTATAAAGAGCGGAGAAAGAGAAAACGATCTGGTTTTACATAAAATGTGTAAACTGACTATCGGCCCGGGCCAGGACCTGGCCCACAAGGGCCGGCATTTCCCTGGGACTCAGACATCACTGAGCTCATGACCGTCATGCTCACCACGTGGGCATACAGGGATGGAAGCAAGTGGCGTGGGCCCACCAACCTAGCCCCTGTCCAGGTGGCTCTCTGTTCTGAGTTTAAGTTACCGCCGCTGAGAACAACTCACATCTCGGCAGCACGTTTCTGGTCAACGTTTGCTTGTATCATTAAGTGGTTGTCGTCGTCCTCCTCCTCCTCCGCATTTCCTGTAGGCTCCTTCATCAGCGAACATCTGTAAAGAGCGGAGAAAGAGAAAATGATCTGGTTTTACATAAAATGTGTAAAATGACTATCGGCCCGGGCCACGACCTGGCCCACAAGGGCCGGCATTTCCCTGGGACTCAGACATCATGAAGCTCATGACCGTCATGCTCGCCACATAGACATACGGGGATGGAAGCAAGTTGTGTGGGCCCACCGACCTGGCCCCTGCTCCAGGTGGCTGTCTGTTCTGAGTTTAAGTTACCGCCGCTGAGAACAACTCACATCTCGGCAGCACGTTTCTGGTCATCATTTGCTTGTATCATTAAGTGCTCGTCGTCGTCCTCCTCCTCCTCCGCATTTCCTGTAGACTCTGTCATCAGCGAGCATCTGTAAAGAGCAGAGAAAGAGAAAACGAACTAGTTTTACATAAAATGTGTAAACTGACTTATCAGCCCGGGCCGGCATTTCCCTGGGATTCAGAAATCATCGAGCTCATGACCGTCATGCTCGCCACGTAGACATACGGGGATGGAAGCAAGTGGTGTGGGCCCACCGACCTGGCCCCTGCTCCAGGTGGCTCTCTGTTCTGAGTTTAAGTTACCGCCGCTGAGAACAACTCACATCTCGGCAGCACGTTTCTGGTCATCATTTGCTTGTATCATTAAGTGGTTGTCGTTGTCCTCCTCCTCCTCCGCATTTCCTGTAGGCTCTGTCATCAGCGAACATCTGTAAAGAGCGGAGAAAGAGTAAACGATCGGGTTTTAGATAAAATGTGTAAACTGACTTATCGGCCCGGGCAGGGACCTGGCCCACAAGGAAGGGCATTTCCCTGGGACTCAGACATCACGGAGCTCATGACCGTCATGCTCGCCACGTGGGCATACGAGGATGGAAGCAAGTGGCGTGGGCCCACCGACCTGGCCCCTGCTCCAGGTGGCTCTCTGTTCTTATTTTAAGTTACCGCCGCTGAGAACAACTCACATCTCAGCAGCACGTTTCTGGTCAACGTTTGCTTGTGTCATTAACTGGTCATCGTCGTCCTCCTCTTCATCCGCATTTCCTGTAGGCTCCGACATCAGGGAGCATCTGTAAAGAGCGAAGAAAGAGAAAACGATCTGGTTTTACATAAAATGTTTAAACTGACTATCGGCCCGGTCTGGGACCTGGCCCAAAGGGCCGGGATTTCCCTGGGACTCAGACATCATGGAGCTCATGACCGTCATGCTCGCCATGTGGGCATACCGGGATGGAAGCAACTGGCGTGGGCCCACCGACATTGCGCCTGCTCCAGGCGTCTCTCTGTTCTTACTTTAAGTTACCGCCTCTGAGAACAACTCACATCTCGGCAGCACGTTTCTGGTCATCCTTTGCTTGTATCATTAAGTGGTCATCGTCGTCCTCCTCCTCCTCCGCATTTCCTGTAGACTCCTTCATCAGCGAGCATCTGTAAAGAGCAGAGAAAGAGAAAACTATCTGGTTTTACATAAAATGTGTAAACTGACTTATCGGCCCGGGCCGGGACCTGGCCCACAAGGGCCGGCATTTCCCGGGGATTCAGACATCATGGAGCTCATGAACGTCATGCTCGCCACGTGGGCATACGGGGATGGAAGCAAGTGGCGTGGGCCCACCGACCTGGCCCTGCTCCAGGTGGCTCTCTGTTCTGAGTTTAAGTTACCGCCGCTGAGAACAACTCACATCTCGGCAGCACGTTTCTGGTCATCATTTGCTTGTATCATTAAGTGCTCGTCGTCGTCCTCCTCCTCCTCCGCATTTCCTGTAGACTCTGTCATCAGCGAGCATCTGTAAAGAGCAGAGAAAGAGAAAACTATCTGGTTTTACATAAAATGTGTAAACTGACTTATCGGCCCGAGCCGGGACCTGGCCTACAAGGGCCGGCATTTCCCTGGGATTCAGACATCATGGAGCTCATGAACGTCATGCTCGCCACGTGGGCATACGGGGATGGAAGCAAGTGACGTGGGCCCACCGACCTGGCCCCTGCTCCAGGTGGCTCTCTGTTCTGAGTTTAAGTTACCGCCTCTGAGAACAACTCACATCTCGGCAGCACGTTTCTGGTCATCCTTTGCTTGTATCATTAAGTGGTCATCGTAGTCCTCCTCTTCCTCCACATTTCCTGTAGACTCCGTCATCAGCGAGCATCTGTAAAGAGCAGAGAAAGAGAAAACAATCTGGTTTTACATAAAATGCTTAAACTGACTATTGGCCCGGTCCGGGACCTGGCCTAAAGGACCGGCATTTCCCTGGGACTCAGACATCATGGAGCTCATGACTGTCATGCTCGCCATGTGGGCATATGGGGATGGAAGCAAGTGACGTGGGCCCACCGACCTGGCCCCTGCTCCAGGTGGCTGTCTGTTCTGAGTTTAAGTTACCGCCGCTGAGAACAACTCACATCTCGGCAGCACGTTTCTGGTCATCATTTGCTTGTATCATTAAGTGGTCATCGTCGTCCTCCTCCTCCTCCGCATTTCCTGTAGACTCCTTCATCAGCGAGCATCTGTAAAGAGCGGAGAAAGAGAAAATGATCAGGTTTTACATAAAATGTGTAAACTGACTTATGGCCCGGGCAGGGATCTGGCCCACAAGGACCGGCATTTCCCTGGGACTCAGACATCACGGAGCTCATGACTGTCATGTTCGCCACGTGGCAATACGGGATGGAAGCAAGTGGCTCGGGCCCACCGACCTGGCCCCTGCTCCAGGTGGCTTTCCCCCCTCGTGACAGAGCACCTTTGTGTTCCGTGTCTACGTTACTGTCGCTCACAACAACTAACATCCTGGACCGTCATGCTTGCCACGTGGGGATATGGAGATTGAAGCATGTGGCGTGGGCTTGGGAACCTAACACGGGAGACCTGCTAAAGCCCCAAGGTTCAGGCTGGACCTCATCTCAAGAGGGCAAGGCCCGAACCATGTTTAATTCAGGATCACAAATTCGTGGGCTTTGACAGCTCGCCCCCTGGTTTCCTTGCTGGAAAATGAGTCCCCCGGTTTGAGGCAGCAGCTCAGGCTCCTTCGGCCAAAAGGCTGCTCAGATTCCTCCTAATCCGGGGCTTATCTGAGAGCTCCCCATAAAGTAGGCAGAGTGAAAAGTGATGACTCACAAACCGCTGGGTCTAGGCCCACCGAACCCGCTGGGTTCCCAGCGCACTTGGCTCAGCATCCGCTCTTCCAGTCTGTGTTCTTCTCCTCCCACAGTCGTGCTCCTCGGCCTTATGCTAGAGCGCTTCCCTGTCTGCTTTGACCGACCCTCACCATTAGGCACACAATCTCACGGAGCGCAGGCCCCGCAACCCTCCCTGGGCTGGGAGGACTCCCCCCGGAGCAGCTCAGGAAGCCAGCCAACTCCCTGGCCTCCTGCAGACACTGTCTAATGCAAACCATCACCACATCATCCCCTGGGTACCAAAGCTTCTAGTTGGCACCTGCCCAACCTCCGCTGGTCATTTGTACCCACTGCGTTACAGAGAGCCAACTCAGGCCATTCATTTCTGCACCAAACTACAATGTGGCTTTCCAGGTAAGCCATCCTGAGTGGGTGGCGAGCCGGCTGGAGATGAGCAGAAGAATCCGGGAGAACGGTGAAGCAGCACCCTGACCCCGGGGTGCTGGGACAGGACCCTGTTGTCACTGTGACCTTGTCCCTGTCACTCAGGGCCAGCCATACCCCATCACAAGGAAGGACAGTCCAGCAGCACTAGACCGAGGGGTGAAGGCCACCCGGGCCCACCAGATGCCTCTCGGGTTACTTGACTTCCAACCACAAGGTTTCCAGCACCAAGCCGCTCCCTCCTGCCTCATTTCAGGCAGCTCCCTTGGCCTCTAGACCATAAACACTCACTCCTAGTGAATCCCACTCCTTAGTGAGGCATGGACGCCTTCCACATCTCATTGCCCCCTGCTCCGGCTTTCCTTCCTGCCACTGGGTGCACCTTCCCTGCACCCAGACCACCCCTGCTCCAGCCTTCCCTGCTGCCACTGTGTGCGCCTTCCCTGCACCCAGACCACCCCTGCTCTATCTTTACGTCCCCCCACGTCCCGCCCCACTGGCTGGCCCTGGCTCCATCTGGGTCAGCAGCAGAATCCCGATGCTCACCACCACGCTTCCTTCTATACCTCCATGGAGCTCCTCACCATCTGTCTGCTGTGCACACACTGCTCACATCCCATCACCCCTGCTGGTGTGTGACCACCGGGTCACAGGCCCTGTGCCCCTCGCAGTGTCTATGCCACAGTCAGGTCCGTGTCATGTCAGCAGAGGGAGGACAATCACGGCGCACCCACAACCCCCCTCCAGATCATTCGGGGGAAGTCAGACACAGAAAGGGCTCATCCCGCGATCCTGGATCTCTCCCCTAGGTGCCTCTCTTCACCTCTCATATTTTTGAAATGGAGCTTAACTCAAAAGCAGAAGAAGAAGGGGCTGGCAGTGAGCCATGTCTTGGAAGCCAGCAAAATGCAACCACCCCTCCTTGCAGAAATCTAGACCATTCCTGAGAAAGGAGAGGCGAGGGCTCTGGGAAGATGGTCTGTCCCCTTGCCCTGCCCTGGCGACTCCAGTGCGCCAGGGGGCTCTCTGTCCTGAATGTGGAGGCTGGGCGTGGAGCGGGAAGCCCGGAGCCATGGAGACAGGCGTCGGTCACCCCACCCCCTTACTCATTCCGAGGCCTGGTCCCCGCACGCTCTTCCAGGAGGGTCTTGCTCAGCTGTTTCACTGTGTGAATTTGCCTCCACAGTTGCCTTCTTTCCTCTTCCAACTCCTTAGTCAAGAGGGTGAGCGACTGAAACAGAGATCAACAATGTGTCCCCCACCACGGCCCCTGTGGCTCCACTGCTGGGAAACTGCTCCCAGAGAAGAAAGGCCACGTGCACAAGAGGGCCTTTTCGGTAGGGGCCACACCCGTCGGTAGGACCAACACAGCCAAAGACATGGGGAGGACAAGTGCACCGGCCAATCGGGCGGCCACTGCCCATGTGTGGCCGCTGAGCACTGAAACGCAGCCAGTCTGAACTGAGAGGCGCCCTAAGTGCAAAATGTACAGCAGGTTCTGGGGACTTCACAGCCATTTTCAAAAGAAATGTAAACGATCTCATTAATAAGATGCCCGGCAGGTGTGGATCAGTGGGTGGAGTGGCCTCCCAGGCACCAGGAGTTCACTGGTGAGATGCCTATTCAAGCAACACGCCCAGGAGGAGCTGTCCATCCCCAGGAGGGGGCGTGCAGAGGGAGCCATCACAGAAATTCTCTCATCCCTAATGTTTCCATCCCTCTCGCCCTCTCCCTTCCTCTCTCTGACATCAATAAAACAAATGACAGGCTGGATAGGAATTTGGGGCTGAGGTGGGAGGGGCAGGAAAGCCCAAGCTTTGGCTTCAATCAAACGGAGTCCAGACCCTCTGCCTCAGAGGTCTGAGGACGGGGCCCCCCAGCTCACAAAGGCATCGCGAGAATTCAATGCGATGACACGGGAGCGCAGAGCACAGAGCTCAGCACAGAGGACAGAGGAAACGGCACTTGGCTATTTCCATGCAGCGCCCCGACGTGCAAAAGCAAAGGTCAGGCCCTAACCAGTTTCGTGCAGTGGACAGAGCATCGGACCTCGTACTAAAGGGCCCTGGGTTTCTTTCCGGTCAAGGGCATATGCCTAGGTTGTGGGCGGTATCCCCTGCGGGGGTGGTGTAGAAGGCAACTGAATGATGCTTCCCTGTCATCATTGATGTTTCTATCTCTTTCTCCCTCTCCCTTGTTCTCTCTCAAATTAAAAAATATATATATGTGCTTAAAAAAAGAAAACAGCACAGGTCCGCTGAAAGGTCTTTTCTGACACATCCCCACCAGCCAACGTGCTTGTGCCCGTTAAACGCCTCTGGCTGCCTCCCGGCCTCTGGGTGACAGTCACACACAGTGTTTGGGCACAGACGCCAATGAGGACCCATGCGGACCTGGCTGGGCCCCCGGCTGTCAGCACAGGGCTCAGGGCCGGTGTCCTGTGGCCCACCAGCCCCAGGCCTCACCTCGCACTGAGCGCTGAGCTTGGGTAAAGTGATTTCTTTTGATCTTTGCTCCAACATCATCTTGTGGTACAAGTTATGAAAGCTCTGGATACTCTCCTGCTCGTTCTCTACGGAGGCCTGCAGTTCCTGGTTCTTGGTGAGCAGCTCCTCCTGTTCTGCCTGCAGCTGCTCGGTCCAGGAGTTCAGTCTGCAGGTGGAGAGCCACAGGGCCCAGGGCTGAGGAGCACTCCCAGCCTCCATCCCAGGGGTGCGCCTCCCTCACACCCACCACCCCTCTGGGCCTCAGGGTACATGAGGGCTGAGCACAGTCAGTGCCTCTCCAACTGTGTCCGCTGGGGTTCTAGGTGGCCACCCAGTTGCCTCCTGTGGGCTGGGGACACAGGACAGGCAGGCTCGGACACTTCAACAGAGCAGCCTGTGACAGCCTTCCCATGGAAGGCTTTGCAGAGCCGCCTCCCTGGAAAATAGTTCTTGCACTGAAACACTTTTGGAAAACATGGAATCAGAACATCTTTGCTCTGAAACTGTCTTTGCCCAGCTCTTCTCCCCAGGCAAAGTCCCTTCGGATTTCAACTCCTGACAGAAATAAACTGTGAGATTCTGGAGCATTATGTAAAGCCACTGACATCAGCATCATCAGCATCATCATCGTCGTCATAATTACCCGACTGGCTTTCCGGGGCAAAGGGTTATACCTGAAATCTCAATGCCCAGAGGCTCACAGACTCAATGTGAACACAGAGGGCCCCTGTTTGGCCCACACAGCTTTACTATTTAATTTAAGTTATTTAGTTATTTAATATTTTAAAATGTCAAGTTTCACATCACCTCTCAGCTATCGCCCTTCTCGGAGGGTGGGAGAAAGCATAAAACAAAGGCCCCGTCAGGTGTGGCTCCGCAGACACAGCGTCAGCCTGTGTACGGACCCGCCTCGGGTTGGATTCCCAGTCAGGGCCATGCACCTGGCGGTGGGATTGCTCTGTGGCATAGAGGGGTGTGAGCAATAGGCAGCCAGGAGAAGTGTCTCTCGCATCGCTGTTTCTCTCTCGCCCGCTCCCTCCCTTCCTTTCACTCTCTCTGAAGGGCAGTGCAAAAATTATCCTGAGATGAAGATTAATTTTTTGTTAAAAAGCAGAAACAAAAGGATGACGTGGCAGTGCGGGCCTGCCTCTAGCTGACAGCCTTCAGAGGGTGTGCATTCTCCAGGAGGCCTGGCCTCCGGCTGACACTCCTCCCCCACCTGCTGGACCTGCCTGCCCCCGCAGGCACCTGAGTTTGTAGCCCCAATACCTACTCCAACAAGGCTGCGCAAAGGAAGGCTTCCTGTGGTCAGGCCTCTGGGCTGAGATAAGACCTGGATTTGAATCCTGACTGGCCACTACCCCCAGGTTTGACCCGAACATCTTAGTTACTCTCTCAGAGCCCCTTTCCTCATCTTATTGGGGAAAAAAGGATAATAACGCAGTCAATTCTCACGATTCACAGGATAATGTCCTACGAAGCCACTGTGAGCACTGAGTCAGTGTAACTGCAACTGTCCCAACTGTTCCTGGAGTCTCTGGCCACATTTCTGCCGACCAATCAAGACCTAAAGACGCTTTGGTTACCATGCTCACAGCCAACAGCACCTGAAGGCCCCTCAGGTGCCACTCGGATATTTTCTCCAAAGGCATAGCTCAGCTTGCTCTTGGGGACACTAGACAGCCGAGCAGCACTCCATTCGGGGCCATTTCACACAGCGACATCGCCACCGAAAAGCACGAAAATAGAACCCCCGGTCCTCCATGGAGCGCGGAAGGGACGCTCGCTTGCAGTGTGAGAGCTGAAACAGGCAGGAGTCAGGGGCTGTTCAACCGCAGCTGCAAATGTGCACATCAGGCGACTCCCGTGTCTCCCCCTCTGGACAGGCCCCCGAGAGGCCACAGGGACCGATGTGGGGGCGACAATGCATGTCAGCCAGGAGGTGAATTCACCCACAGGGAACACGAGAATGACGCGGAGCGAGCACACGTCCTTCCCGGGACAGCAGGTGTGAGAGGATGAAGGCGCCCTGCCCGACACCGTTATCATCATCGTCATGTGGGATGGGCGGCCCTCCAACCCCGGACCACGCTCCATCCCAGTTGTCACTAGTCCTTCCATCCCAGCCACCAGCTGGAGGCCCTTCCCCTGAGACCACCAGCTGTGACCTTAAAGGGAAAGGGGGGCAGGGGGCCTCTCTGGAGCTGAGCTCAGGGGGCGCTCAGAGAGCTGGTGGGAATGAAACCCGGCAGACGCCGCTGCAGGGCGGAGGCGGTTACCTGGCCACCTCCTGCTGCAGCCTCGCATTTTCCTGGGTGACCAGGGCATTGGTCTCCTGCTCCCGCAGCAGGGCCTCCTGGACTTCAGTCAGCTGGTTCGGCTGCTCCCCCAGCTCCTCAACCTCCTTCTCCTCGGCCCCCTCCTGGTTCACGGGGAAAAGGTGAGGATGCCTCACTGGGTGCAGGCCCCGGGGAGCCACTCACTCCCCATCCCTGCACCCCCACACCCAGTGAGGGGCCAAGAGCAGGGCAAGTGCAGACCCCAAAGGAGCAGGGACCCTCGGGACAGGCAACACCCAGCCGTGCTGAGTGCGGTTCTCCCAGCGCTTAAGGAACTGCGCTGGGACGGCCCAGGACAGGAAGGGACCATTACATGGGGCTTCATGAGACCCGTGTGCTCTCTACACATGAGAACTTTAGGGCAAATGGATCAGCTCCTTGGTTGCCCTCTTTGACCACATTTAAAACCCTATTTTTTAAAGCACATGGAACCTCAGTAAGAATGCAGAATACCTGGACAACACTAACATCTAATTTTCCCTGATACTGACAGAACCACCATCCACCCTGCACAGCCAGCAGCACCTCCTTCTCGGCCCCCCAGTCCTGTCCATCAACAACAAGATGGCCAGTGTCCCGGGGAGGCAATACCTGCCCGGGGCCCCGCCGTGCCTGAGAATTGCTGGTCTGAGATGCAGCTGAGCTAGGGAACTGCTCACCGGGAATCACTGATCAATGACCAGGACGCGGTTGTGATCCTGGACCCTCCCTCTGGCAGGCAGGGGCGCCGGGGGCCTGCGCTCTGAGTGCCTACCTGCAGGGACCTGGGCAGCATCTGAATTTCTAGGAGTTTGAACAGCTTTTCTTTGAGGCTTCTCAAGCGATGGTTGGTGTCCTTCTCATTTCGTAGTTGGATCTCCAACTCTGCCACCTATAAGCCAAAGACCCAGCCCAAGCCAGTCAGGTCACAAAGTGAACTTGGCTTTAACGAAACAGAAAACCTTTTACCCCATGGCACACCCGGCCACCGGCTGGCCCATATGTTCCGGACACAAACACACACACACACACACACACACACACTCCGTTACCTGCTCCCGGAGCTGCCAGTTCTCTTTCATCAGCTCCTCACACTTGCTGTTGCTCTCCTGCAGGGACTGGGCATCGCCCTGAGGCTCCAGGACTGTGTCCTGAGAGGCCTGGGAATTTTGCCCCAGGGCCAGGGTCCCGCTGGAGACTGAAGAACAAAGTGGAGTGAGAGCCCCGATCCCAGGGCCTCCGCTCCCCTCTTGACTCCGCCTCGAGACGGTCATCCCTCCGAGAGGGCCATCCCCCTGAAGCCAAGGTCTAAAGACCAGAGACGGCCAGCTGGATGCCCTCTGTTGTTCACAGGGTGCTGTCGCTGTGGGTTGTGGCCCCTCTGCTGGCTCCTCTTGGGTGCACTGGGAAGCCACCCAGAGTTTAAGAAGAAAGCAGGTGACCGTGGACAGGCCAATACAAAAGTTCAAGACTGCTGGAACTGCTGGAACCACTTTTGGGCAAGTTCCAACCTGACTGTCAAGTCAAGGATTTCAGACACTCACAGAGAAGGCAAACTCATGGCATGGTCTCTGCCAACCCTCAGAGTGGGGGGTTGGGTAGCTCAGCTGGCAATGTGGGGGGCACAAAAATTGACCAGTATGTCTGTGGGGGGTAGAGCCTCTGGGGCGCGTGTGCCCAGAGCTTACCACCCCTGGGTAAGGCCCTTGGGGAAGAGGGGTCTCTGAGCAGCCAGCCCCTGCCCAGGGAGACAGAGCAGACTGCACCCATCTGCCCGATGAGGACAGGAACGGAGGAAATCAGCCCAGGCTCCTGTGACAGTGCAGGTTAGTGACCGCTGCGGAAGGTGCCTGCCATCCAGAGCGCT
The DNA here is from genome assembly GCA_963693515.1 of Pipistrellus nathusii. NCBI lineage: Eukaryota > Metazoa > Chordata > Mammalia > Chiroptera > Vespertilionidae > Pipistrellus > Pipistrellus nathusii. Next base: position 2,711,506 of record OY882858.1, read on the forward strand.
CAGTCCCTCACGCACAGTTGTAAGACAGCCGCTGGGGGTCAGCGTGCTCTCCTCCGAAGGCTCCTGGGACTGTCCGCATGGGAGCTGAGAAAACTGGCAGCACTGACTTTGAAGTTCATGTCCTGACTTCAATGCTGCCAGACCTTTCATGTTCTCCTTGGGGAGAAGGCAGTTGACAGTTCCAAACAGCCCTTGAATCAAACCCCATGGACTTGGGCTGAGGATGGGCTGACCCAGGAGATTCAGAGCCAAGGGCTCAGCTCCCTGGCTGAGGGAGAAGCTGCGGCCAGGCCGGCTCCCCAGCACCAGGGGCTGCTGCCTACCTTCTGACTCCTGGCCCAGCTCCGCGCTCCGGTGGTCGGACTCGTTGATCCTTAGGCCCTGCTCCGCCTCCAGGGCCATGTCGTCCCCCAGCAGCTCCTCAAGGAACTGCTGGGGGCTCTGTCCAGGCTCCTAGACCAAGAAGAGGGGTGGGTGAGGATGCGCACCAGGCCCTGGGCAGGCCCTGCCCCGTGCAGCTGCCCTCCTTCCCCCCGGATGCAGGGCCTCCATGCCCCTGCTCACTTCCTAACGCACAGCTGCACAGAAGTGACTCCAACACAGGGCCCAGCTGGGACACCTACAGCCACTAAGACATGCTGCCCCAGTGGTAGGTGATGAAGACACCCGAGGTCAGTGATGTCTGAACAAAGCGACGCACAGCACAGAGCTGTAAAGCAAGGATAGGAGGACGGACAGCTCTGAAGCCCTTAGCTGGTTTAACATGTCTTGGAAAGGCCATGGGGACCGAAAATCACAGCCTACCGCACATCCTAGATGCCAGCAGAGACCCTTTTTGCCACATCAGCCACCTACATCCATTCTTTCAGAAAAGCAACACGGCAGCCAGGCCTTATCTGTGGGTTTGTTGTTGTTGGTGGTGGTGTTTTTTGGTATTGTTGTTTTTTTAAATATCTATACTAATAAAAGGGTAATATATAAATAGACCAGTAGTCTTCTGGCCATCCTTCTAGATAAAGCCAAGGTGGTGGGGACTAAAGCACAGGTGTTAGGGGTATCAGGCCAGCAGGGGAGAGAAGGTAGGAGTGATCAAACCAGCAGCAGGGTAGAGGAGTAAGGGAGGGATCAGGCTGGCAGAGGAGCAGTTAAGGGATGGTCAGGCAGGCAGGCAGGGGAGCAGTTAGGAGCCAGCAGTCCTGGATTGAGAGAGGGATGGCTGACTGCCATAGTAAGCCTGATCCCTACAGATTAGGGAGCCCCAGATTGGAGAGGTGCAGTCCCAGATTGGAGAGATGCAGGAGGCCAGGCTGAGGGCCCCCCACCCCGACGCATGCACCAAACCTCCAATGTATTTCTTTTAAATATATTTTTTATTGATCACAGAGAGCAAAGGAGACGGAGAGATAGACACATCAATGATGAGAGAATCACTGACCGCCTGCCTCCCACAGGACACCCCTCGGCATGGAGCTACCACATGGGCATCACCCCAACAGGCAGGCCCTGTCTGCTTTGAGGGCCTCTGTGGTGCCCACTTAAGCCGCTAAGCTTAGCCGATGACTCTTGGCTGGCAGCAGGCCCCTGTGTCCGCAGGAGCAGAAAATCAGGGAAGCACACCACATAAACCTAACACTGCCCCATCTCTGGTACCCTGATGCGAGAGTATCTGACGTGTACAGCCTTGCCTGCTTGGATGAGAGACCTGCTGATAGGTATGGGACTTCACTGAGCCCATTTCCTTAACCAGGAAGGGGTGTGCTAAGAGCTATCCCAGTATGAGGGCTGAGCCTAGGCCTCTTAATTCCACAGTCACTCCACTCATCTGGGCACTGGAAATAAATGGCTATTTGGGCGAGTTGTTGTTAAATACATAGTTCACTTCTGAACAGGTCACACATGTTGTCTCAGAAAACCAAGAACTATGGACAGTGTCCCGGAAATGAGGGCTGAGACACAACAGACAGGACTGTGGGCCTCCAGGGGTCAGGCACATCTGGTGTGGGACGCCAAGACTGGGCCCTCACAGGCCCCCTCACGGGAGGAGTCCGTGAGGCCTATTCCCGTCCCAGGGCCCAGCACACACGGGGGAGCCGATCCGTTCTTTCCCTCATCTCTCCTCCTGCCCAGATCCCTCCCGGAACCAGCGGGTGTCCTCGGGGCTGAGTCTCCCCAGTCTGCCTTCTCAGTTTGGGAACACGCATACACGGGATGTGTCCGTTGCTCTCGGTGGGCAGCTTTGCAAGCCTGGCCCCATGCACAGTTCCAACAACTGGGAGTGGGCAGTAGCTCCTGCTTTTCCATCTCGTGTTCATTTTACACCCACGATCCAGCACCCAAGTTTCTTGGTGGAAGGGAAGCCGTGGACCTACTGCCAGTGGGCGCGGTTCTGATCAATGCCTGGCAGCGGGAAGGGTTAGCTCACAGACTTTGGAGTCGCCTGGGCCCCGTCTCTCTGCCCATTCCCAGCCCAGGGCTCGGTGCCCTCTGTCCTTGCTCATTCAATCTTCACAAGAGCCCCGAGGGGCAGGCAGGGAGAGTCCCTTCTTACCCAGGAAGAGGCTCTGCACTCACCGACTGTATGTCCACCGGCTCTTCTCACTCCGAGTTTTAACACCGCTTCTCCACAAACTGACAGTTCACCAAACTACTTCGCACCCTCCAACTCTGCACAAACCCTCTCCAACCGACTCCACCAACTCCTCACCTACCGACTCCTAACCCTCCTACTCCACGCCTACCCACTCCACAACCACCTAACATTCCGCTGTCTCCATGCCCACCATGCCAAACGGCTCTAGGCCCCGCATTCTAAACGGCTCTGCCAGCGGCTCAGACCCCTCTCCCTACAAAACTTCAGATTTAGCTGGGCATATAAAATATAACGAAACATAAAAGTTAATTTATACACCCTATACCATTATAAATGGAAACTAGCCACTTCATTCTAATATGTCTACCCATATTTTGAAAAATTACTTTCTTCCCATCAGCCAAATTATAAAGATTTGACCATTCAAATCCATTCCTTTAAGGGAACAACACATTCACTTCATTTTGTGAAGTCTTACCTAGAGTGCTGAGCTCGGGAATTCTTCTCCCCATCCACTGGGAGAGTTCAGACATAGAACCCTGAAGTCCACCAGTCAACTGCCTAAAAAACAATTTGACAGACCACTAACCAATATGTATTTTATAAGAAAAATGTCCAGAGTAATGCAGTATATTTGGAAAATACTTTATTTATTTAAAAATATATCTTTAGCCGAAACCAGTTTGGCTCAGTGGATAGAGTATCGGTCTGTGGACTGAAAGGTCCCAGGTTCGATTCAGGTCAAGGGCATGTACCTTGGTTGCTGGCACATCCCCAGTATGTGTGCAAGAGGCAGCTGATCGATTATTCTCTCTAATCGAAGTTTCTAACTCTCCCTCTCTCTTCCTCTCTATAAAAAATCAATAAAATATATTTTTCTCTTTGCCCATAGCTGGGGAAAGAAGTCTTATGGCCGGGCCATAAGAACTAGTACTGTAAAATCCAGTGTGGATTGGGGCTGGAGACCCAGCTGCTCCTCTTAAAAGGCCAGCACCACAACCGAATTGACAAGCTCCCGCTTGTGCCGAGTCCAGTGCCTTACAAGGCTCTGGGGACCCAGACAAAGACGGGGAGAAACTGGACTGTCTGGCATCGGGGCAGGAATGCGGGGGTGGCTTTCTTCCAGATGGAGATGCTAGTAGTGGTCATTATTCCTGTGCTGGAACCTCCCTGGTGCAGGGCTGACTGGCAGCCATTTCTGTTTGCTCTACCCTGAATATTCCCTTAGACCTCTCCTCACCCAATTTACAACCCCAACCAAGCTGTGAGCAAAGGCTATTATATATAAATGGCCTGTGCTTGTTCAGCCTAAAACTTGTCTACCAAGCTGCAGCTGGAACAGGAAACTGCAGAGCTATCAATAAAAATCCCAAGGCTGGCACCAGCACCAGCCTGCCTTGCTTCACAGCTGGGCCTCATCTTGGCACCTCCAAAGCCCAAACAAAGAGGAGGAATCTGCAGATATCTCTGTAGTTTCTGCTGGGTGGCCTGAGGCAGTGGCTGACTTGGCACCTCCTTAGAGATCCAAGAGTCAGTGTACCCAGTGGTCAGTGTGAGACTAGACTAGATTACAACCCTTCACATACATAAGTGACATCCTCAAGGGGCAGACTCAGTGAGCACCAACGCCCCACCAAAGTAAGTCCTGCCCCGTAAGGATGTCTCCTGCACAGCAGCTCTTCCACTGTAGACCCAGCTAGTCCACACAGCCAATTGGCCTGGAAGGTAGTTCCTCCCATTGATTCCAACAGCAATCAAGGCTTAACTACAACAATACTGTGCACACAGCTCACAAAGGAGTACACCAAGAGTGTCCCATCTCAGGTGATTGGGGAGGCTGAGTCACTAGGCCCTATAGGAAACCTACCAACCAAGGGCACTCTATCAATTCAAAGAGATTTAGCAGCTACCCAATACATAGAAACAAACACAGGATAGCAACCAAAATGCAGAGACAAAGAAACATGTCACAAATGAAAGAAATTGAAGAAAGCAAAATAGTGCATATAGAGGTCAAAACCACAGTTATAAGGTTATTCAAAAATCTTCTAGAAACCTCTGAGAAACTATTGTGATTTTCAAAGAACTTAGTGAGAATGCAAAAAAAAAAAAAAAGAAAAAAAAAGAAAAGGATCAGTCGGAAATTATGTATACATGGACTAAAATAAAGAATAATATGTGGAGACTCAACAGTAGACTACAGGATCCCAAGAATGAAATCAAAGTTCTGAAATATGAGAAAGCACAAAACACCAACCAGAAAAACAAAAAGAAAAAAGAATCCAAAAATATAAAGATAGTGTAAGGAATGTCTGGGAAACCTCAAGCATACCACTATCTGAATTATGAGGGAACCAGAAGAAGAAGAGAGAGCAAGATATTGAAAATATATTTGCAGAAATAATGACAGAACACTTCCCCTACTTAGTGAAAGAATCTGACTTGCAAGTCCAGGAAGCACAGGGTCCCAAGCAAGAGAAACCCAAAGAGGGCCACACCAAGACACATCATAATTAAAATGCCAAGGGCAAAAGACAAAGAGAGAATCTTTTTTAATTCAATAAATACTTATTGTTCAGATTATTACAATTGTCTCCCCTTCTCCCCCCAGAGCTCCCCTCTACCCAGTTCCCACCCCATCCTCTCCCTTTACCTCCCCACCACTGTCCTCATTCATAGGTGTACATTTTTTGTCCAGTCTCTTCCCACACCCCCGAAGAATTGTCAGTTCACCCTTTCTATGCCCCTGATTCTTTTATATTCACCAATTTATTCTGTTCATCAGATTTTTTTATTCACTTGATTTTTATTTTGATTTTATTTTTTCTATTTTTATTTTTTAGAGTGGAATTATAAACCAAAAACTGAAGATGTATTGCTGTGAAAACAAACCTGTAGCACAGTAGATGAATCTTGGGTATTAAGCATCATCAGTTGAATCCAGTTAAGTTGAACACCTGGTAAGAAATCTGTGTGTGCGTGTGATAAAGTCGGTGAGCCAGCGGACCCGAGAGCAACTGAGATATCTAACTGTTGAGTGAGACCAGATATTATTTTAAATCTCCATTTTTGGAAGGCAATTAAAAATTACAATTCCAACAGCCCACAAGCCATATTTTAAAAATTGCAGAAAGCAATTAAAACTACTTTCAAAGAGCCTTTTTCCCCAGCTCATTTTCAGCACCCCAAGGAGAAATAAAATGTTGTTGACTATTTCACTGTCGGAATAGTCTTTACAATGACTATCACAGATGAAAACAAAATGAACGTCACTGGAATCAGTTGTTTTTCCCCACCGAGGTATAAAATCTATATAGAAATTTGATTCTATTCTATAACAAATTGTACTTCTCATAGTTCTGTTTTAATTTCCTTTAAACCCTGTTTAATATAGTTGTGTGTGTTTTTTGTAAAAATGTTGTTTTCATGATTCTGAACCTGGTTCCAGTTCTTTTCACATATTTTTATGTCAATCTTTAATATACTGGCCGAGACCTGTTTGGCTCAATGGATAGAGCATTGGCTTGGGGACTGAAGGGTCCCAGGTTCAATTTCGGTCAAGGGCATGTATCTTGGTTGCGGGCATATCTCCAGTAGGGGGTGTGCAAGAGGCAGCTGATCGGTGACTCTCTCTCATTGATGTTTCTAACTCTCTACCTGTCCCCGTTCCTCTCTGTACAAAATAAATAAAATATATATTTAAAAAATATATATGTAAATATATGTATATTTAATATACTGGCTACCAGTTCTATCTTGAGAATTCTTCATCGTGACAGCATTTCTAACGGAAATCACTGCTGTGCGAGCAGACCCTCAGAGGTGCAGCTTTCCGGGAGCACATGTTGTTGACTATTTCACTGTCGGAATAGTCTTTACAATGACTCTTGACGAAAGCCTCTTCGACCTTGTAAACATCAGTGTGCACAGTCTTGCTACATGGCAGGAGGCTGGTTCACGGCGTGTGAGGAGTGAGTCTAGTCTTACTGGCTGAGAACCCTCACCTGCAGGAGGGAGCACTGTCCCCTTTTTGCTACTTAAGAATGTGGCAGAAATGTGTGCTGAGGTAGCCCAGTCAACCCTTATTGTTTCCGTGTGTGAATTTAGTCTCAGAATATTTCTGGAAGGGTGACGTTGCGGAGAATCCACTGCTGGGACCGGGCTCCGTTGCAGTCTCTAATGCTGGGCATCTGGCTGTCCTCCTCCACGGCTTTGTCCAGGCACTGGTTGCTGTTCACATGCTGCAGGCTCAGTTTCAGGGGATCATACTCCCAAAGTTGGTTGCCTTTTAGCTGATGGCATTTGAGCTTTGTGACTGGGCCATTGAGTTTGGAGACATCCAAGCAAAGGTCATCCGTCCTAATTTCTTTGTTGGCAGTGTAAGAGAAAACCTGATTACCTCCCATACCATGACAGTTCAAGATTCCAACTTTTTCATTCTCTTTTCTAGCCATGTTATCAAGATTTGTTTCCACGTTGTGTATCTCTCCCAAAGAGAAATAGTGACGTGGAATCTGTGAATCAGGATAAATATTCTCTAGGTACCAAGAGAAAGGTTTGCACTGGAGTTTGTGTCTTAGACCAAGTCTTGATGTTATGTCTCCATAATCTACCTTCGTAACACCTGGAGAAATTATATCGAAGAAATTCTTGAATTCATCCATCCATACTTCTGCGAGGCGTCTGTTGTTTTTATTGATAATCTGTCTAGTGCCTTTTGGAAACGTGTAAGGTGTCGCTTTCCGAAACACATGTCCAACATGTGAGCAAGTAACGATCTCCAGGGTGCCTCCCCATTGCCAAATCCTAAAGGAAATTTCTAGGTTTTCTCCTCCTCAGATATCCATTCCAGCATCGTATGTTCCAATCTCCTGGAAGTAATCTCTGTCTACTGAAAACTGGCCTCCAGTCATGGTAGGCATTTTGACAGGAAGAGTCCGGTCACCTTTCCTTCTGTCCATTTCTCTCTGGGGAACAGGGTACCAGCCAAAACTGAGCTTCCAGTTGAATCCCCCATAGGTCATATCAGAACCAGCCATGTACTCAAAAGTATCATCACTGATCACGTCGATGATGGGACAGACCACCGTTTTCCTGTCCTGTTTGATGCTGGCTAAGAGAGGCTCCAGCCACCCCACTGTGCACTCACAGTGAGCATCTAAGAACGTGATCACTTGGCCTTTGGACACAGCGGCTCCTTTTAACCTGGCTCTAATATATCCAGAACGTTGTTCCATTCGAATTACATGAACTGGTACTTTAAATTTTTTTCACGTAACTCTCCAGAGGTCTTTTCAAAAAGTCTCTTTCACTGGCATCATCTACTAGAACAATTTCTTCTAGCATGTGTCTTGGTTAGCGATTTATGACACTATGGACTTATGACACTATCGCAGAACTGTGCTCCAGGCCTCATTGTGGAAAACAGTCATCACACTTGTTGTAGGAAGATTATCTGGATACACCTTTGTTTTACACCCTCCTAGCCTAACATCTGGTAAAGATCAGTTGAGTGCAATCATCTCGCTTGCCACTAAGTTGAACTGATTGATTTTAAACATCTCTCTCATCTTTTCTTGATCCTCTTTAGGAATGACGACTGGTTTTCCCCATTTCTCCCAGACCTTCATGAGGCTTTTGTACTGGCTCTAAAACATCCCCAGCAGGAAGTCCTCTCTCCTTTTTTTCATCACAATTGTTGCATTCACTGAAGTAAAGCAGCAGGAACATATCCAAAAGTACCCAAATCAAGGGGGTGGCTAGGACCACCTTGCAATATGCAAATTTTCTCATGGCACTTTAAGTCAAATGCAAAATTTTAAAATACATATATATAAATATACAAAGACCATGAAACTGTTTCCAATCCAGTTTCATCAAAAAGCACATTCATAACCCAGGTCCCAGCAGCGGTGGCAGCGGCGGCGGCGGCAGCAGTGGCAACAAGGACGTCCCTCGGGGCCAGCCCGGGTGGAGGAGGCGTGGTCCCGCGGGCCCAGCGCGGGCACTCTTCCCAGGCCGCCGCCCGCCGCGCCGCCTCCTCGGCCACTCTATTCACTTGATTTTAGATTCACTTGTTGATAGACATATATTTGTTGTTCATAATATTTATCTTTACCTATTTCTTCCTCTTCCTTTGATTAAAGAATACCTTTCAGCATTTCACATAGTATAGGTTTGGTGGTGATGAACTCCTTTAGCTTTTTCTTATCTGTGAAGCCTCTCGATCTGACCTTCAATTCTAAACGATAGCTTTGCTGGGTAAGGTGATCTTGGTTGTAGGTTCTTGCTATTCATCACGTTGAATATTTCTTGCCACTCCCATCTGGCCTGCATAGTTTATGTTGAGAAATCAGCTGACAATTATATGAGTGCTCCCTTGTAGGTAATTAACTGTTTTTCTCTTGCTGCTTTTAAAATATTCTTTGTGTTTTGCTCTTGGCATTTTGAAAATATATTTTATTGATTTTTTACAGAGAGGAAGAGAGAGGGATAGAGAGTTAGAAACATTGATAAGAGAAAGAGTCTTGGATCAGCTGCTTTGCACACCCCCTACTGGGGATGGGCCCGCAACCAAGGTACATGCCCTTGACCGAAATCGAACCCGGGACCTTTCGGTCCGCAGGCCGACGCTCTATCCACTGAGCCAAACCGGTTTCAGCTGCTCTTGGCATTTTGATTATGATGTGTCATGGTGTGGTCCTCTTTGGATTCCTTGTTTGGGTTTCTGTGCACTTCCTGGACTTGTAAGACTATTTCTTTCATCAAGTGGGGGAAGTTTTCAGTATTATTTCTTCAAATAGGTTTTCCGTATCTTGCTCTCTCTCTTCTTCTGGAACCCTCATAATACGCATGTTGGTATGCTTGAAGTTGTCCCAGAGGCTCCTTACACTATCTTCATATTTTTGGATTCTTTTTTATTGTTGCTTTTCCGGTTGGGTGTTTTTTGCTTCTTTGTATTTCAAATCTTTAACTTGATTCTTGCGATCCTCTAGTCCGCTGTTTTATATCTGTATATTATTTTTTATTTTAATCAGTATATGTTCAATTTCTAGTTGGTCTTTTTCATAACCTCAAGGGTCTCACTAATATTATCAGCATTTTCTAGGAAATTCTTGAAAAACCTTATGACCATGGTTTTGAACTTTATATCCAGTCGTTTACTTTCCTCCATTTCTTTCATTTGTGATGTGTTTCTTTGTCTCCGCATTTTCGCTGCTTTCCTGAGCTGGTAGAGTAGCTTTGTGTGCTAGGTGTTCTACAGGGCACAGTGGCTCAGCCTCCCCAGTTACCTGAGGTGGACACTCTGGGTGCACCCCTTTGTGGACTGTGTGCTCAGACTTTTTGTAGTTAAGTCTTGATTATTGTTGGTATCACTGGGAGGAACTGACCTCCAAGCCAAATGGCTGTGAGGATCAGCTGTGTCTTCGCTGGAAGAACTTCTGTGCTGGAGACACTCTCATGAGACAAGACTTGCAAAATTGCAAAAGCCTGTGTGCTCAGCTTGGATGGGGTGGAGTTTCAGGGCGGAGCAGATGGCCTTCCCGTCAGCCCGGCCCTATGAGGCCCCTGGGTCTCAGTGTCCCTCAGTAATCACAGCAAGCACCTCTGAGAGAAAGCCACCCTTGAGTTTTGCCCGCTGCCAGCCAATCCAATTTCTCCCCAATGAGACGGGGTTCCCAGAAACTCGTCCGGAACTGGAGTTCAGCACAGTTGTGAGCCCTTGTCTCCCTCCCACATTAGAAAGCCAGCCAGGCACTCAGCTGCCCGTGCACATAGTCGCCCGTCCCCTCCGTGTGCGCATCTCCATACCTCAGCCTTTTGCAGCTCCTCAGAATCAATGTGCTTTCCTCTTTTCTTTTAGTTGTAGAATTTCCACTCAGCTAGCTTTTCTATGGTTCTGGATGGTGTCCATTTCGTCTTTTAGATGTAGTTTTGATATTATTGTGTGAGGCAGCAGTTTAGGTATTTACCTATGCTGCCATCTTAGTTTTTCCCAAAGAGAGAATCTTAAAAGCAGCAAGAGAAATAGTTAGTTACCTACAAGGGAGTACCCATAGGACTGTCAGCTGATTCCTCAACAGAAACTATGCAGGCCACAAGGGACTGGCAAGAAATATTCAGAGTGATGAATAGCAAGAATCTACAATCAAGATTACTCTACCCAGCAAAGCTATCATGCAGAATTGAAGGTCAGATCAAGAGCTTCACAGATAAGTAAAAGCTAAAGGAGTTCATCACTACCAAACTAGTATTACATATACGAAATGCTGAACGGTATTTTTTAAGAAGAGGAAGAAGAAAAAGGTAAAGATAGAAAATTATGAACAATATAGAGACAACAGAAACATATCTATCAACAAGTGAATCTAAAAATGAATAAAAAAATCTGATGAACAGAATAAACTGGTGAATGGAACAGAATCAGGGGCATAGAAATGAAACAGACAGATGATTCTCAGAGGGAATGGGATGTGGGGTGATGGGGGAAGAGATTAGAGAAAGATCTTATATGCATGTATGCAGTAAGTATGCTTCTTTGTATTTCAGATTATTACAATTGTTCCCCTGTTATCCTCTTCCCCAATAACTCCCCTCCACCCAGTTCTTACCCAGACAATAGGTGGCAAGGGCCTGCAGTGGGGTGGGACCCAGGTGGAGTGAAGCTATGGGGGAAATAAGAGGGATATCTGTAATAATCTTAACAATAAAAATTATATATTATATATGAAAGAGAAAACAGGCAAAAAGTCATCACAAACACCTGACAATAGTGGCAGTGAGCTCCTCTCAGGGGCCCTTTATTCCAGCCAGCTGAAGTGTTTATGCTGGAAGAGTCAGTACTTTTCAAATCAGCGCATCAACATGCACATGGTCGGATACACACCCCCACAGGGCACACGTTTTAAGACCCCGTCTGAGTGTGCAGTACTGCTATAGGGCCGCAGGTACTGGTGGAAGCAGCACAGAGCAACCTGCCCGGGCAATGGGACCTGCCTGTAAGCACACCCTCTCACCTGCTAAGTCAAGGTGGACTGCCTCAGCCAGCAGTCTAGCTTCTTGGAGACAAGAGCACCACCATGTCTGTCTGCAATGCCGCACATCCAACAGCACTCATTGTGAATCACATGCTGACCCTGGAGGAGGAGGAGTCGAGAGCAGGGCCAGGTCAGGGCATGGAGCCCTGTGGAGGGGCACTCTGGAAGGGACACCTGCCGAATGCAGACCTGAGGAACCAGTAGCTGTGCCCAGCCATGCAATCACTAGATGAAAAAGATCAAACACTGAGGAAAAGGAGCTGGAAGAGTAACCCAAATGGAGGGGCATGGGATAAGAGTAGGTTTCGGGGGCTGCTTCAATTGTCACATACATGTGTCACTGCTGAAGGGCAAACACTAAATGCTGCAAGCCTCCAGAGGAGGAGCAGATGGGTTGCAGAAAACCATGACCTCACAGAGGCCAGCACCCATAGACAGGGCATATTCTTTATTTAATAAATAATGTCAACTGTGAACTCCCTATTGGAGCTCCTCACTAAAGATCAACCTGAAAAGCAAACTATGAACACGAGACGTTATTTTCAAATGTAACTTAAATAAAGAGAAATTAGTCCAGGGGCATGACTCAGTGGTAGAATGTCAACCAACAAACCAGGAAGTGGGGGTTCAATTCCTGGTCAGTGCATATGCCCAGTTTGCAGGTTCAATCCCCAATGTGGGGTGTGCCGGAGGCAGATGGTCTATGATTCTCTCTCATCATTGATGTTTCTATCTCTCCCTCACCCTTCTTCTCTTAAATCAATAGAAATGGTTTCAAAAAACAAATTAGAATGCTGTAGTCATCAAGAAAAATTCATGTATAAAATTCTATGGTGGAATGTTATCAACACAGTAATGGATTGACTCAAGTACAATTTCCTCAAATGTACTGGACGTCTTCATATAAAATATAACTTCATATAAAAATAATTGAAAAGGAGCAATACCGTCCATGGTGCTGGAGTTGCGTGAGCACACACGGTAATTCCGCGGGACTCCCATATCTGCAGAGACCTGATGGCTGATGGATCCATGAGCAGCAGCAGCTCCGTGAGGGACCGAGGGCTTGGGACACTCTCTGGGTCCCACGAGGCCGCTCCTGGCACCACACACCTGGAGCTCATGGCGCCCCTGGCGTCACTTCCGGTGTCCGTCCTGTCGCAAGGAAGGCTGAAGGGCCCAGTGGGCAGTGACCTCCTGGGCACACGTCCAGGGGACGCCTGACCTGCAGCAGGTGGTCGGGTCCGTGGCTTTTACTCCCTGTCGGTGACTTTGTGTGTGAGCCGAACCCTTGGGCTGAGGAGGATCCGGGCCCACACCGAGGCCCTGGGCTGAGGGTCCGGGCCACACCGAGGCCCTGGGCTGAGGGTCCGGGCCACACCGAGGCCCTGGGCTGAGGGTCCGGGCCCACACCGAGGCCCTGGGCTGAGGGTCCGGGCCACACCGAGGCCCTGGGCTGAGGGTCCGGGCCCACACCGAGGCCCTGGGCTGAGGGTCCGGGCCCACACCGAGGCCCTGGGCTGAGGAGGGTCCAGTCCCGCACCGAGGCCCTGGGCTGAGGGTCCGGGCCACACCGAGGCCCTGGGCTGAGGAGGGTCCGGGCCACACCGAGGCCCTGGGCTGAGGGTCCGGGCCACACCGAGGCCCTGGGCTGAGGAGGGTCCGGCCCACACCGAGGCCCTGGGCTGAGGGTTCGGGCCATACCGAGGCCCTGGGCCGGGAACGCCCGGAGCTGCGCCCTGAGCGGCCCGCAGGGGGCAGAGCGGCCTGGGCTCCATCGGCCTCTGCGGGAGGGCGGCCTGGCAGGTGAGGAGGCGGCTTCCTCACAAACAAACCCGACTCAGGGGCCCCTGGGCCGCTGGAGCAGCAGAGCGGCCCGATGCCTGGAGGACCCGGAGCCCGAGCAGGGCGGTCCTCAGCCCGCGCCCCAGGCCCCGCAGGAGCTGCCTGGCTCCCCAGGGGGCGCTGCTCCCCGCGGGTGCCCTCCAGGCCGCAGGCACCCTCCTCCCGGGCCCAGCCGCCTCAGGGCCCGCCCGCCGCCCCCAGGCCCACCGCCGGCTCGAGGCTCCCTGGCCCCGCGCTGCCTGAGGGCCCTCAGGTCACACAGTTCCAGCAGCAAGAGCACCTGCAGCTGACTTCCGGGAGGGCGGGACTTCCGGGCAGAACGCGGTGGGCGGTGCACTGCGAGGGGCCCGTGGTCGCCCCCTGCTGGCGGGAGGCGGCAGCACAGGGAGCTGTGCTGCCCCAGAGTCTCCTCTCAGAGCACTGTGCAAGGAGTAGGGGTGATGCAGAGATGCGCTCCCCCTTCCTACAGGAAAGCCCTGCCGTTTCCTGGCTCACAGGCCTCTTCCCGCCCTGCATGGAAGGGGCCACGCCGGTGGCAGGGCGTGCATCTTGACATGCGTGGGCACATGGACAGGGAGGGAACAGGCCCATAGGGAAATGTGCCTTGTGCCTGGGCGTGCATTTGCCAGCATTTATGGTAAATTCCTACTGGGCTTGCTGCTTCTGAGACTGGTGATTCCACTCAGCCCCGTGCCTCAGTGTCTCCATGAGTTTTGTGGTACCTCTTCTGGGCTGTGTGCTGTGTCCCCTAATCGAAGCGGATGGGACAGAGTGAGCGTGGCCATGTTGGGAATAGGGCCTTGGCAGATGTAATCAAGGTCAGAGGGGGTCTCAGGGTCTTGGATGCGTGGGCCCTCGCTGCAGTGATAGGCATTATTATTTATTTATTTTGAAATATTTCCTTTTCAAAAAATATATTTTTATTCTTTTCATGGAGGAAGGGAGAGGGAGAGAGACCCAGAAAGTCAATGATGAGATTCACTGATTGGTTGCCTCCTGTATTCCCCCCACTGGGGGAAGACTCCCCAACCTGGGCATGTGCGCTGACTAGCAATCGCACTGTGACCTCTTGGTCCATAGTTTGATGCTCTGCCATCGAGCCACACTGGCCTGGGGAAGGGTATCTACTTCTTTATTCACGGGCCCCCAAAGGAACATTTTCCATGAACCTTCTGCTGAAGAGCAAGGAAACTTCCTTCCGAAGTGCATTGGTCCAGGATCTTGTTAGTATCTTAAGTGGAGTCATCTATTCATACCTAAACCAGTTTTTCTGGCTCAGTTTCTGAGTGTGATGGGATGTGATGATTGGTTTCAGTTTTTCTGGGCTCACCTTTGGTTGCTGGGGGAACAGCCCGAGGCCTGAATAAGCTCAGAGTCAAGGCAGGAGCTTCAGAATCTGAAAGAGAAGTATGTTCCTGTGGGAAGGAGGCCAGGAGTGAATGAAGACAGTTGCTGTCTTCCAGAGACAGCATAAGGGCTTCCTCTGAGGGAAAACTGGGCCTCCAAGGGCAATCTATGGGGAAAGTATGAGAAATGCGTGGGAATATGTAGAGGGCCGCCTGGGAAGGCACATGGACATTTCTTTAAATTGTTAGCTGAGTCCAAGTCAATGGCAGAGCCAAGTCTTAGATACACATTTCTCCAAGATGGCGGATGGTGTAATCAGCTTGGCCTTCATATCAGCCCATGTGTCTTTCGGCAGGGGCGGGACTAGATATGTAAATCCAGGCATGCTAGGGCCTACTTAAGAATGCAAATAAGTTAGTGATACTTCCTGGTATAAAATTGGAGGTATAAAATAAAATGCGCTCGGAGGGGCCAGGTTGTCATCTTTGCTGCCTCTCCATCAGAGAGGATGGCGTTCCACCCAGCTCCCAGCTTTAAATATATTTCTGCATCTTCTTTCTTTCTATTATTTCTCAATCCCTGGCCGCCTCTACTTATAACCTGTTCTAATTTTGTTCATCTCTCTCTCCATGCTGGATGCAGAAAAGGGAGATCCCCGCCATATCTAGCCCCTGCCGAATCTGACCCCCGCAGGAATAAGTAACCATACATTCTCGGGAGGGCAGAAGAGAAGGGTGTTAGAAGGAATTCTTAGGTTGTGTTCATTGTATCTGTATCTTTTGAATTCTTGTCAGAGTTGTAGGCAAATCATTGGCTGTGTTATTATCTACCAGAGGCCTGGTTCATGGATTTGTGCACTGGTGGGGTCCTTCAGCCTAGCCTGCGCCCTCTTGCAATCCGGGACCCCTCAGGGGATGTTGGACTGCCGGTTTCAGTCTGATACCTGCAGGCCACGGGCTGAAACTGGCAATCTGACATCCCCTGAGGGATGTAGTAGTGCAAGAAGCAGCAGGAAGCTGGGGAGGAGCCCAAGTCCAGGCCTGGCACTGTGCAGTTCCTACTCATCCTGGCTCTGCTGTGCCTGCTGATACTGCTGCTTGGTAAGCTCACTGAGCAGCGCTCTGCTGTGAGAGCACACTGACCACCAGGGGGAAGCTCCTGCATTGAGTATTTGCCACCTGGTGGTCCGGCACATCATAGACGGTCCACCGATTGTCCAGTCACTCAGTAGCTCAGTTGCTTAGGCTTTTATATATATAGATAGCTTTTTGAATGCCTGAGAATATTTGCTATTCTGTATTAGGAGCAACTGTAAGGTGAGAAAGCGGAGAGCAGATGTGTGTGTCTCTTTCAACAATTTGCTGTGATGAAATTGACTGGCACTTGGCTAGAGCTTGGGGTCAGAAAGCTATTAGGATGTTGTTCTCTATAGTAATTAGTTTCTCCTTGTTCATGCAAAAACATTCCAACCTGTAAAAATCTTTTTGTGAGTTTATTTGAGCCAAACTGTCAACAATTGCCAGGAAGCAGAATCTCAACAAATTGGGATAATGTCCAGGGACTGGAGCTTTTTCACCTTGTTTTATACAGGACAATCAAAGGAGGAGATGTTAGTGGGTTGCATGAAATTCATTGGTGATAGATTGGAGGGTGGGGAGAGAAAGCAAAGCGGGGAGACCTTTAGGATTGAATAAAAAATGAAGTTATAGACACACACTTCTTTTTCTTAAGTGGGTGCAGGATAGTTAACAATTAACAATTAACTCAATAACAATGAGGGGATGTGTGGTTTCCGCAGAGTGGTGCCTGTGCTTTGGTGAGTCCGGAAAAAGGGAAATTACTGGGACTTTCCAACCAGATGCTTTCATGGATGCAAAAAGACAACAGGCTCCGTGAAGGTACAGGTTGACCTTGTCAGGGGAGGTATCGGCCTCGGACCTGACTGCCCACCATCACTGCTTTTAGTTATTATAGTTTTCACTTCAGACAGTCCTTTTGGTGACTTTAGGTCTTTGAGTTTGCAAGGCCGCCACAGGCCTTCCTTCTGGATGGAACTGCTTTATAAACACCCGAGCGAGGCCAGGAGAGCAGCCAAGCTCAGTTCCTGGGGATTTGGGACAGAGAGCAGATTAGATACAAGACCCAAGCCTTTGAACAGGAAGGGTGGTTGAAATTCGAGGAGCTGGGGTAGTTTCCCCAAAGCCAGGGATGAAAGGCAGAGTTTATGCATATAGATGCTGGCGGTTGACATTGGAAAAAAAATTCTTTTGTGATTGCATCTTGTGGGATACCTTATCACAACCTCCGTGGTTCAGGGCCCACTCAGAGTCAGGTTTCTGGAGAAGGCCGCACACTAAAATGGAGAGAGAGAGAGAGAAAGAGAGAGAGAGAGAGAGAGAGAGAGAGAGAGAGAGAGAGAGACTGGGACTAAAAAAGAGTCAATTTTGGGGAAATGGGGGCCATGTGGGAAGTCCACCTACAGGGGAGGACTACTCTACCCTCTGGCCTTTACCATTCCTTTTATTGAGATTCTGAGACAAAGACATCTCTTAGGCAGGAAATTCCAACAACAGAAAATCAACAAGAATTTACATATGATCAACAAATTCAAGTTGCCTCAACTACCACTATCTCAACTAGATGATGAGTTAATAGCTCTGACCATTCGTTGGCCAGCTCTTTTTACATTTTACCAATAGTGACTCAACCTAGAGTCAATGAGTTAATAGCTCCTACCATTCAGAGCCATCAAGGTTGGCCAGCTCCCTTTACATTTTATTACCAGTGACAATGTTAGGTTTTGGTTCAGGCAGCATCTAGGCAGCATCTAACTTCTTGATGACATAGGAAGGGATCTGAGAGTGAGCTGGGAAGGGATGGTGGCAGAAGCTCTAGAAGTTACATTTACTCTTAAAAGTTTGTAGAATTGCTGATAAAACTCATACCCCACATGCTGGCCGGGTGTGCTTCCACCAGAAGTGAGCTAAGCCTCAGCACCTGCTGTGAGCCCCCTGCAATCAGGGTGGCTGTTGGGAGGGTGGTGAGACTGATGCCACCCACACTCTCTCAGTGTGCGAATTCGCACACCCTCTGGTGTGGAACGTACCTGACGGGTGGGGTGCTGGAAGGAGGGGTGTGGATTCCTGGACAGGGAAGCGAATATAAAGAACATGCTCCTATCACATTACCCATGCCGAACCCTGACATGGAAAGGACAGACACTTCCGTCTATTCTCCATGCCGCAGGCATAGGGAACCTGACCTTGTCACTCTTTGCATAGCTTCCCAGCTCGCTCAGAGCACAAGATCCAGTGTTTGCAAGGATTTGCGAGGCCTCACACAGCCTGGCTCCCCCTTACCTTCTGACCTCACTTCCTGCCTCTCTCCCTCTTCCTCTCATACCTGGACCCTACCTCCTTTTGCTTCAGAAGTTCTTCAAATTGCACTCTGCATATTCCGTTTCTTACCTTATTTGGTCTTCCCTTCAAGCTGCAAGCTCCAGGAGGACATATATGGGGGTCTAGTTTGGCCCCTGTCCCAATTAAGCACCAGTTAATTGATTATCTGTCTAGACTTAGTGGGACAAACGCAGTGTCGACCACAACTGGAGCTGGCCCCGGATTATATGGACTGCCGTAAACAACTGTGTCCTTATTGGTGTGGGCCAGACAGTGTACCTTATGCCGGGAGCAGGGCGTTTACACTTTAAGGGCTCAGAGCTTCACATCAAGATAGTGGGGTGTTCATTAATTTTGGAAGTCACAGAGTATTGGGGTTTCCATATGGTAGATTGAATAAAGAAGGTAGCCGGAGACCAGGATGGCAGGACACACACAGGCTTTATTGGAGGGAAGAGTACCCCAGTTGGCTGCTTCCACAGAGAGGGGCAGAAGAGAGCGAGGGCCGGGGTACAAGCCCCTTTAAGGATAGGGGACTCAGCACAGGCTGATTGGTGATTAGGGACTTAGGAATCAGGGGCTTAGGATATTTGGCAGGTGCTGATTGGTGGTTCAGAGCTCAGGAATGTCTGGCCGCAGGTGGGGTTTACGTTTGTCCATCAACAGGAGGAAGGGAGGATCTATCACCATACAGCAAACAGTTCACACAATAATTATTTCATACATTAGAGGGATTACATTATTACAGCAGCCTCTGCTCTGACTCCATACCTAGACCCATGGCCGCATGGTGGGCCCTCAGAATAGGTTTTTTTGAAAAACTGAACATCTGTCCATTGCACAGATTAATGCTTTTCTGAAAACCATTTTCTTGTGTCCGTTAGAAGTTAATGTTTACCCTTTTATTATATGACTTTTATCTGATTTCTTATGATCCTCACTCTGCAGAGAGCACATCCCCGAGTTGAAGGATGAAGTGTATTATGTTCCCGACGGCGGTGGACACAGGGCCGGATCCCATGCCCACAGCAGCTGGGTTTCCCCTGGAGTGGGTGGGGGAAAGGTTGGAATGCAGTTTCAGTTTCTTGTGAAACAAGAGCAGTTTCATTTTCCTGTAAAAGAAAACTTAATCCTATTTGCTCTCTGCATCCCTGAGGGCCAAGCTGCTCCGCCTCCGGATGCTGTAACCACTAAAACCCTCTGGCGGGCGGAGTCAGTTCTGCATTTCAGACCTCTCTTCTCAGGTAAGACAAGGGCCGGTGGCCGGGCTGCTCCTACCGTGGCCCCCACCTGGGGTGGCCTGTGGGCTCAGGGAGTGAGTGCAGACCCCTGTGGGTTGACTCACAGAACACTCTTGTTTCTCATTAGAGAGAGGGGGAGGGAAGGGGCTCCAGCCCCCAGCTGTCTCTAGGATCTAGGACTCTGGGGACCATCTGCCTTGTCCATTCCTGGGTGGGGGTGCGACAGGCAGGGGGAGGAGGCCAGTTATGGTTAGAAGGAAGCAGATCAGAGCCACGCCAAGCCAGAGCTTTGGAAGCAGCTGAACATGGGTCAGTGGCAATTTAAAAAAATATATATTTTTTATTGATTTCAGAGAGGAAGGCAGAGGGAGAGAGAGAGAGAAACATCAGTGATGGGAGAGTCATTAATTGGCTGACTCCTGCATGCCCCCTTCTGGGGTTCGAGCTTGCAACCCTGACATGTGCCCTTGAACAGAATCGAACCTGGGACCCTTTAGTGCACAGGCTGACGCTGTATCCACTGAGCCAGACCAGCCCGGGCTCCATGGCACTTGGCCATGAAGTCCTTGTAACCTCGAGGGAATCCCTCGTCCCCTCTGTGCCACACCAGTCTTCTCAGTTATAAAGGTGGACGGTGTCTCCTTACCTCTGTGCTGGTGAAGGGGCTGCATCAGAGCGGCAGCCTGGAGCATCCCTTTAAAGCGGAATTGGTTCGGATTTCCTTTTTCTGTTGTTTGTTTGTTTTTAAATATGTTGTTATTGATTTCAGAGAGGAAGGGGGAGGTAAGAGAGAAACATTCGTGATGAGAGAGAATCATGGACCCACTGCCTCCTGCACACTCCCCACTGGGGATCGAGCCCAAAACCCGAGTCATGTGCCCTGACCGGGAATCGAACCTTGACCCCTGGCTCATGGGTCGACGCTCAATCAGCCAGCCGGGCTGATGTTCTAATTCTGGTGCCCTTAAGTTGCTCCATGGAGACTGAAGGGAGTTCTAGAAATATCTAAGGAGTCGATGTGTTTTCAGGGGGAAGGAAGCCACCCACCCGAGGAAATAAAACCTGCCCCATCCACCTCACCCTCCACTTCCACCCTCCAATTCCCCGCCTGGCCCTTTCCAGACCTGCTGCCCACTCCCCACTCCAAGCTCAGGAAGCCTCTCTACCACCCCTCACCCAGCCCCTGGAGAGGCGGTGGGGAAACCCCAGTTCCAGTGTCCCTGTCCCTGACGCAGCTTCTTGCAGGTGTGTCTCCCCTGCCCGCCTATTGCTCTGTGCGCCATGGCAGCCATCGCAGCCTCCTCTGTCGTCGCCAAGATCATGTCCGCAGCGAGCCTGGCCACAGCCGGCGGGGCGGCCTCCGGCAGTGTCCTCTCTGGCCTGTCATCCCTGGGTGAGTGCTCCTGGGGGGCGGGAGGGGCCGGTGGCAGCTGGGAGGCGGCCAGGGAGTGTCCTGCTCAGGGCCCCGTGGAGAGGGAGAGGGTGGCCTTCCCAGCCGGGGCCTCCCGCTGGGGGTCTGTCCTGGCGGGGAAGGGGCAGGCTGGGGGGCCTGGGTGCCCTCCCCACGGGGCCCTGGTCTCTCTCCTCCCCTCCAGTCTGAGGGGACCTTGCTTCCTGGCTCTCATTTCCCCTGGATTCACCCCCAAAACTCACCTCCTTTAGTTTTTTTATTTATTATTATTAAATCTGGTTTGTTTATTTATTATTAATAATTATTATTAATAATAATTATTATTATTTTAATCTTTATCTGAGGATATTTTTCCATTGATTTTTATTTTTTTTAGAGAGAGTGGAAGGGGCGGGGAGACAGAGAAAAACATGGATGTGAGAGAAACACATCGATTGGTTGCCTCCTGCATGGGGCCTGACCAGAGTCTGGGTGGGTGAGAAGCCTGCCCTTGACCAGAATCGAACCCAGGACCCTTCAGTCCATAGGCCGATGCTCTATCCACTGAGCCAAACCGGCTAGGACGTCACCTCCTTTAGTTTTCTTATCGATGTGTCCCCCCCCCCCGCGGAGCAGTTTGCATGTGGGGTCTCAGGTCCAGAGCATGGATTTTAGCCGAATTCTTCAGTTTGGGCCTATTTTCTCTATTAGTTCACACAAGCCCCTCTTGGGTTTATTTCTTTTATTTCGCTGTTTTTCTTCTCCTTTGCTCCCACCCCACCCCAAGGTCAGCCTTTCTAATATGTCTAACCTGTGTCTGTTCCTCATATGTGTATCTTTGCAAATGGGTATTTTCTGTTTGCACGTGTTCCCCTTTACATACGGAATAATGTATATCTCACACGATGTAGTTGTTTTTCTTTCCATGACAAACTATGTTTCTGGGATCTGTCCATATGGCTAGGCAAGCCTCCGTCCTCGCTTCCACCTCTGCCCCGGGGGCGTATGTGTGCCCCCCCCCCCCGGGCATTGACCTTTCTCTCCAGCCCCTCCTGCCCAAAGATGTGGTGTGAAATGGGGGGAGGCAGCCGCAGGCCCCTGACCCCGGGCGTGGCCCCTGACCTCTGTGCGTGCACCCGCCTTCTTCCTCAGGGCTCACTGTGTCATCCAAAGCCGCCCTGGGCTCCATGCTGGGGACTCTGCAAGCCTCCTCCCTGCTGGCCTCCCCCGTGGCAGCCGTGACCGCTAGCCCACTCGCAGGTAACTGGCCTTGGCTAGCAGACCCGCTCCTTGGCCCCCTTCCCCGCTCCCTCCTGTTTGTGAGGAACGAGGAGGGTCCCCGGCTGAGGATGAAACACGATGGCTTTTCTCAAACGCCAGTCCAGTCAGTCACTAGGCTGAGTGTTCACCTTTGATCAGTCTGTTGAATTCTCATAACTACCCCCAACAAAGACACTGTTGTCCTTCGTTTACAAATGAGGACAGTCCTGGCCCTGGCAGGAGGCTCAGAGGGCGGAAGTGCCAGCTGTAATGTTCTCAGAGAAAAAAGGCAGCAAGCCTAGGTGCCAGAGCCCGGCAGGAAGGGCCAGGCCCCGGGAGGAAATGCAAAATCCAGCTCCCTCCCCCGTAACCTCCAGGGCTGCTCAAGGCGGGTTGCTAGCAGCACCCTTCCCGCTGGGCCTCCAGGCCTCCGGAGGCCCAGCCTTCACTGTCCCTGCGCGGCCTCCCTCCTCCTGCTGCTGAGCAGTAACGTTAGGCAGCACATCTTTCCTAACTGGGCTCTTGATTTTTATTTTTTTTTAAATATGTTTTTATTCATTTCATAGAGAAGAAAGGAGAGAGAGAGAGAGAGAGAGAGAGAGAAACATTGATGGGAGAGAAACATCATCCATCGGCTGCCTCCTGCACACCCCCTATTGGGGATGGAGCCCACAACCTGAGCATGTACCCATGACTGGAATCGAACCCAGGACCCTTCAGACTGTAAGCTGATGCTACATCCACTGAACCAAACCAGCTAAGGCCAGAAATAAATAAATAAATAAATAAATAAATAAATAAATAAATAAATATTTAAAAGTGCTAAGTAGCTCCAGTCTCAGGGGAGAAGGAGGAGTTCCGGTTGGGAGGGCCTGGGTGGCTGCCCGGAGGGGAGGGCATTCAGGCCCGGAAGCATCACCGAGCAAACACCTTCCGCTGTTTAGGGGACCTGACATCCTGCCAAATACCGCGCCCTCAGCCACCTGGCCAGGGATTCCGCCTCCCTAGGGAGGACTGCTGACGAAGCTTGCTAGAGGACCCCCCCCCCCTCCACAAAAGGCATACAGATAACCCCCCAAACTGCACCTGGGCTGCGTGTTCAGGCCCCGATGGCTCCAGGCCATGCCGCGCTCACTTAGTTCCGCCTGCCCAGCCCCCCTTGCGGAGCCCAGCACCCTGAAGCTACCCCTCTGAAACCCCACTTCTCAGAGTGCGGGCTGGGAGGGGGAGGGAGGGTGTCAGGAGGGGTCATTCCTTCCTGTGTCCCCCCCTGGGCAGCCCCTCTCCGTGGTGGCCCTGGGCTCTGGGAGGGAGGGAGGGAGTGAGGGAAGGAGGGAGGGAGTGAGGGAAGGAGGGGGAAAGGGAGGGAGGGAGGGAGGCAGGGAGGACGGCCGGTGTGGCTCTGACCACAGAATGTCCTTTGGTTTCCAGTCAAGGCTGTCGTGGCAGCGATTGGAGGAGGTGAGTTTCTTTAGGGAAAGGCCTCCTGTGTCCCCAGATCCTGGGACTTGGGGCACACCCAGCCTTGCGCATGCCCATGTTGGCCTGGGCCTCCGGGCCTCCGTACGCCAGGGAGGGAGGTGGAAGGATGGAGAGGAGCACGAGCCAGGGCCCAGAACCAGAAAGGGATGTGGAGCAGGAGAGCTGGAGGCTCCGGTGGGGCAGCCCCAGGGCTCGTGAGGCCTCTGAGCTCCCACTTCCTCTGCCCCAGGGCCATGCTGCCCTTGGCGGGCTGGGGGCGGGTCCCCGGCTGGGTGAGGGTCACCGGGCTGGGGGAGGGTTCCTACTGCTCCTGGTGATGCCGCCGGGAGCTGCTGGCTCATGCAGGGCCCTGGGTGCGGAGCTGCCTGCCCTGGAGACCTCCTGGGCCAAGACAGGAGCTGGAGGCCCCACTGCGCTGCAGGCCTGGGGACCCTGAGACCCAAGGGCGAGGCTTTCCCACGGGCGGTCCAGCCACGTCTCCAGCGACCCACCTGCTCTCCCCCTGTCCTGTGACTGCTGACCAGGCCCAGTCTCGCCCAAGTTCCCAGTTCACCCCGTTCCCCACCTCCTTGAGACCCCCAAGCTTGTGTGTGTGTGAGGTGGGGGAGAGGCCCGTTTCCCTGAGTGTGACCTTGACCCAGCTCCTCTCCCTGGACAGCCGCGACCGTGGGCGCTGTGCCCGTGGTCCTGGGCGCCGTGGGCTTCACCGGGGCAGGAATCACCGCCTCCTCCTTGGCAGCCAAAATGATGTCGGTATCCGCCATCGCCAACGGGGGCGGGGTGGCTGCTGGAGGCATGGTCGCTACTCTGCAGTCAGTGGGTAAGTGTCCCCGGTGGGCAAGGACGAGGGCCTCAGAGGGTCCAGTCCCGGTCCCGGCCCAGCGGGCCTGTGTCACACACACACACACACACACACACACACACACACACACACACCCCGCCGGGTCCTCTGGCTGGAGGGAGGGAAGGAGCCCGGGCCTGGGCCCTGTGGGCTCCGTGGGCACTGACCAAAGGGTTTACCACCTGGGGCTCAGCCCCTCCCCTGGAGAGGCGGGGTGCTTCCCGCTTGGGGTGACCCCGGAATTCACCCCCCTGGGGAGCTGCCTGCAGCAGCCCGCCCAGGACAGGGTCCTGGGTGGGGGGAGCCCAGGAGGGAGCTGGCCGGGTGTCTGGGCCTCAGGCTCCCCTGAGGGGCCCCGCCGGCATCTCAGACCCTCGCAGCTGTCCCTGCCGCCGGGCCCTCCGCTTCCTCCGCAGGAGCGGCCGGCCTGTCCCTGTCCTCCAAAGTCGTCCTGGGCAGCGCGGGGGCCCTGGTGTCCCTGGTCGTTTAGCTTCCTGTCGCTCCCGGTGCGGGGAAGAGGAGAAGAGGACCGGTGCCTGACGCAGGGGGGCCCAGACCCGGGGTGACGGTGTGCCACATGCCGCGCCCCCCGAAAAAAATAAAGAATAAACACGAGGTGTTGCCTCCCCTCTCGATTCCTTCCTTCTCACTGCAGTCCTGGGGTGGTGTTGGGGTGCCTCTTTCCCGAGCCACGTGGTGTTGGGGTGCCGGAAGGAACCTAAGTGGGAAGGCTGGATCTGCCCTGCCCGGCTTCTGCCTCTGCGTGTGGCCGGCGGCCGGGCAGCTGACCTACAGGCGCTCACGGACCCCGGCGGACGGGCTGGCCCAGGCCTGTGCAGCCAGAGTGGGAGGGCGGGCGTCCTGTTGGCAGCTCTGGTGTGAAAGCCCCAGTCTCATTTGCACACACGCCCCACCCCCGGCCTGTGCAGCCAACGGCCGTTTCCGACCACAGCGCAGGCTCTGCAGGCCACAGCCCCGCGTGGCCAGTGCCCTCCCGGGCAGCAGGAAAGTTGGGGCGCAAGGACGTGCACCATATCGGGTCCTGGTCCTCCTTCAGGGCGTGGTCTTGAAATGGGCTTCTCTTCCCAGAACAAGGTCACAGAGAAACTCACCGCCAGGCCCGGTCCCCCCTCCCCCCAGCACAAACCTTCCCCCCAACTCTGAGCGAGTGCGGTGCCAGGGACCCTCCTTCTGGCAGTGATCCTGGTCTGCCAGGGGCACGGCCCCTGAGGGGGCACTGGGAGGGGGCCGGGGAGGGCAGGTGGCAGCAGGGTCTTCATGCATTAGGTGCTGCAACAAATAGCACAGGCTGGGCAGCTTATAAAAAAGAGGCCTGAGACTGGGGAGCCAAAGACCAAGGCACCGCGGAGAGGTGCCTGGTGCGGGCCTGCTTCCTGGACAGCCATCTTTTCGGGTGTCCTCCCCTGGCGCCCTCTGGGGTCTCTTCATAAGGGCATACGATTCCGGTTCCGGTCAGGGAGGCTCCACCCTCATGGTCTAGGCACCTCCTAAGCTATCATCTTGGGGGTTAGGACTTCATCATGAATTGGGGGGAAAGGTGGGGGAAGAGGGGGAGGGGGGAGCACGAAAATTCAGACCAGAGCAGGCATGTTGGGAAAGGGAGCTTGTACCCGATCCTGAGCGTTTTAGAAACGGAGGGTTTTCAACATGATGGTAACCCAGTCGCAGGCCTCACAGCCTGCACACTCCGCACCCCTCCCTCTCCCTTCCCCCCCCCCCCGGGGGACCCCCCCTCCCCTCGCAGCCTCTCAGGATCTCTGCTTCCCACAGGCACCAACCCTGCGGGGCCAGGGGGCTTTAAAGAACCCGGCTGTGTCCTCGTGGCTGTGTCCTCGTGGCTGTGTCCTCGTGGCTCCGACTTGGGCCAGTGATGCCTGGTTGCTAGGCAGCCATGAAAATAAAGCCCTTGGGTATTGTTTATACAATCCTCACCAGAGCATACTTTTCCATTGTGTGTTTTTTTGGGGGGAGGGGGAGGAGAAAGAGAGAAAGGAAGATTAGGGGTGAAGTGTGAACCTGCAACCCAGGTATGTGCCCTTGGCCAGGAATCAAACCCTCAACCCTTCAGTGTGCAGGCCAAAGCTCTAGCCACTGGGCACACTGGCCAGCCCCGCCTCCCTCCCCACTTGGGGTATGGATTGATTCACTACTTGCTTCTTTTTCTTTCTCTCCTTTCTTGGATGCCTTGGAGAATCTGGTAAAAGCTGTGAACCTCTTCCCGCAAAATGCACACAGTCTCAGAATCATTAGAGCTAACGAACCCCTCTTTGGAGCTGAAGGCGGGCCTGCCTTCACTAGAAGTCCAGTTCCCACAGGAGGGCACTGGGTCTGACCTGGACCCAGGAGGATGGATGGGAGGCCTCCCTCCCAGCTGAGACCCCAGCCAGAGCTGCCATCCTTCTGGACTCTGTGTCCTGAATTTCACACACACACACACACACACACACACACACACACACACACACACGAGGCCTGTTCTATTCTGACTTTGAGCCTGCAGCCCCAGCCCCGAGTTCTCTCGCTCTGACCCGGGTCTGTACCTCCGGCCCTCAGGCTCGGCCTCCATAGCAGGCAGGCCCCAGCACGGCATGGGTAACTGTCCTTTGTCTACTCCCCACCTTTGGGGGAGGGCGGGTCCTGTACATGGATGAGAATTCCTCCTGCACCTTGCGGAGTTCTATGAGGAAGGGAGGTTTCACAAGCGGGTCTAAGGTAATCGCGTGAGCCTTTAAAAGCAGAGAGGGGCCCAGCCCGTGTGGCTCAGTGGTTGAGCGTTGACGTATGAACCCGGAGGTCACGGTTTGATTCCTGATCAGGGCACAGTCCCAGGTTACAGGCTTGATCCCTGATACAGGGTGTGCAGGAGGCAGCCAATCAATGATTCTTTTTCATCATTGATGTTTCTATCTCTCTCTCTCTCTCTTCCTCTCCCTTTCTCTCTGAAACCAATAAAAATCTATTTTTTGCCCTAACTGGTTTGCCTCAGTGATAGATCGCTGGCCTATGAACCTTAGGGTCCCGGGTTCGATTCCAGTCAAGGGCACAGACCTCAGTTGCAGGCTCTTCCCTGGCCCAGGTCCTGGTCAGGGGGTGTGCAGAAGGCAACCCATCAATGTGTTTCTCTCACATCGATGTTTCTCTCTGTCTTTCCCTCTCTCTTCCACTCTCTCTAAAAATCAGTGGGAAAATACCCTCAGGTGAAGATTAAAAAATAAAATAAAATAATTTTTTTTTTTTAAAAAAAGCAGACAGTGTTGCCTGCTCATCACAAGAGTAAGTCAGAGCCAAGAAAGGGGAGATTTGAAGATTCTTTTTATTTTTTTTAAAATATATTTTATTGATTTTTCACAGAGAAGAAGAGAGAGGGATAGAGAGAAACATCGATGAGAATCATCGATCAGCTGCCCCTTGCACACCCCCCACTGAGGATGTGCCCACAACCAAGGTACATGCCCTTGACTGGAATCGAACCCGGGACCTTTCAGTCCGCAGGCCGTCGCTCTATCCACTGAGCCAAACCGGTGCCGGCAGATTTGAAGATTCTTACCACATTTCCCAAACGGGAGCACAGTCCGGCTGAAGCTTTGACTGTGAGTCTGGACAGAGAACGCAGTTAAGCCCACTTGCACTACTGACCTACCACTCCAAGACAATAAAAGGAAGTTAGTGTGAGCTGCTGAACATGCAGTCATTAGTTACCCGGGGAGAGAAAACAGCTGTGACACCCCACCCCCCCTTTTATCAGGCTGAGGGTTGTTCAAGTTGGGAGCTGGCTGCACACACTCCAGCAGCCCCAGGATTCCTGGAATCCGGGCTTCAGCGGACCCCTGGGATTCAGGGACTCTGGTCCCATCCCTGCGGAACCCCGGGGTCCCTGCCTCCCCTCAGGGGTCTGCAGTGTCAGGGAAGCCAGGCCCATTCTCCACTAACCACGTTCTGGTGCACGGTGGCTGGGCGTGCTTCCGGGAGAGCACAGAGAGGCAGGGCCCAGTTCTTGTGGTCGCCTCTAGGATGGCTTCCTGCTGAGGCCCAGGAATTCCCCTGTGAGCAGGGGCTGCTGGTAGTCACCTGGTGTCCCGTCTTTTGCCAGGGGCACCGTCTCCAGCGAAGGACTGCATCTCAGCCCCTCTTTGCAGCGAGTCTACAAAGTCTGCAGCTCTCAGGGTGTGAGGGGCCCATCTTCGACCCATGGCCCCTCCCAGGGGCTCTGCAGCAGGCAGGAGAATAAACCCTCTTCCAGCCTGCAGGTGAAAGCAGCGCCTGAGGAAGCTAGAGCCCTAAGGCTGGGGAGCCTGGGCCTCCTGGAACAGTCCTGGCTACCAATTTTTATTCCTCACCCAAGTACATGTTTCCATTGATTTTTAAAGAGAGAGTGGAAGAGAGAGGGAAAGACAGAGAGAAACATCCATGTGAGAGAAACACATTCGACTGGTCGCCTCCTGCACGAGCCCTGACCAGGGCCTGGGCCAGGGAGGAGCCTGCAAGCACAGCACATGCTCTTGGCCAGAATCGAACCTGGGACCCTGAGGTTGGAGGCCGATGCTCTATCCATTGGGCCAGACCAGCCAGGGCCTGGCTGAGGTTTTTATATGACCAAGTAGCAGGGAAAGAAACCTCTCTTGTTGCAGCCAAGAGAGCCTCGTGGCCAGCAAGCATCTATTCTACTGAACATGAGCGGGACTCTCTCGATTGCAAGCAACAGCACATCCCCCCAACAGAGAGGAGTCACCTGCTGGTTCTCCACACTCCACCAGGACAACAGCGAAGGGCGAGAACGAGCTTCAGCACACACGGCCGCGGGAAGGGGAGAGGCTAGGAGCCCGGAACCACAGGGACACAGGGTTCTGCTTGGCGGTCCCCAGGAGGCTGCGTCTTCAGTCCTCAGTGGAGAAGGGGAGAAAGAGGTGACTGCCCCTAAAGCCTCAGCCACTGCCCGGACCATCCTCCTGGAGGTTGGCTCCGGGTGGGTGGCAGTGGAGGGCTGTTGGAGTCTCCGTGGGAAGAGGCAGTTCTCCAAGTGCCGCATCAGCAGACAGGAGCTTTATCCTTGGCGAGGTGGGTCTCTGTGCCAGGAGGAACCGGGGGCTTAGTACTGAAAATGGGTGCCCCTCCAGGTGGAGAGACCCTCGGTGACCTCCATCCAGTGGCTTTCAATCAGAGGGAGGGCCTCTGGGGAACCTTTCCAGCCCAAATAAAAAGCTGCTCACATTCTGACACCGTGATGGGGCGTGCCCGTGGAAAGGCTCAGGGAGATCAGTGTTAGAACCTGAGCCCGCCCCCCCCGCCCCTCCAGGCTACCCTGCAGATTCTCAGTCGGAAGAGACACTGGTGGCACAGCCCCTCACGTCTCTGGCCATCTCTCTCCTGCTCCCCAGCCCTGGGCACTCCCCACGGTGGGAGCCACAGTGCTGGTCCGTGATGGCGGAAAACTGGGAAGACGGTCCTGAGGCGAGGGGAGCGTAGTGGCCCAGAGGGGTGTGGAAGGAGGTGCCCCTGGATCAGGGCAGGGAGGAGGGCATGTTTCCTAGCAGCCCCCCCCCCCCCATCCTCCTGGGCCCCGCGGCAACTTCTGGGGCAGTCTGAACACCCACAGGGCAACTCCTGAAGCACGGCCACAAGCAAAGCAGCATCGGAAAGATACTTCTGCGCCAGGACAGCCCGAGACTCACCTCCGAAAAGCCGCTCACATTCCCAGAAGGGCATGCCGCCCGTTGGATGGATGCTGTTAGATGACTCTGTAGGAAACCACCCAGCCGGGCTGGCGTGGCGCCGGGGTTGGGCATCGGCGCAGGAACCCAGAGTCGCAGGTTTGATTCCCGGTCAGGGCATGTGCCTGGCTTGCAGGGTCGATCCCCAGCATGGGGCACGCAGGAGGCAGCCAGGCAGTGATGGTCCTGTCTCATATGCATGTTTCTCTCTCTCTATCCCTCCCTTCCACTCTCTCTAAAAATCAATTAAAAAAGAGAAATGGCCCAAAGTCCCAACTCCCGCTGCTACTGAAGCCGGCACCTTCCCAGCGGTTGAGTGGCCGCCGCGTGGTTCTTCCCAGCCGTGGGCGGCAGGCGCACAGCTCCCTCCCACTGCTGCCCGTGTTCAGGAGATACAACGTTTTCCTCATGAGTCAGGCAACTTCAAGGGTGTAGGGGAGGGTGGGGGAAGGTCAATGGGGAGGGTGGGGGGAGGAGATATATGTACCACTATATGTAATATTTTAAAGAATAAAATAAATTTTAAAAAAGATAAAAAAGGAGTGAGGACTCAGGGGAGGCGCAGGGAGGGCAGTGGCTCATCGGTGTCAACCACCTTTGTGCCAGCCCCCATCCGACTTTTTTTTGTTGTTGTTGTTAAAATATATTTTATTGATTTTTCACAGAGAGGAAGGGAGAGGGATAGAGAGTTAGAAACACCAATGAGAGAGAAACATTGATCAGCTGCCTCCTGCATACCCTCCATTGGGGATGTGCCCGCAACCAAGGTACATGCTCTTGACCGGAATTGAACCTTTCAGTCCGCAGGCCGATGCTCCATCCACTGAGCCAGACCGGCTAGAGCCCGCCCTACTCTCCTGAGCATCGTTTGCGGCAGGAGGAAGGGTAAATGAGAAGGAACATTTTTTCAATTGAAATTGTGCAACGCTTTCCCTGACATAGGGACTCAGGGGTGGCCTGCTGGTTGGAGTGATTTCCTCCCAGGCTTTCGGCACATGGCGTGGTCCAGGGTAGCCTGGGGGGCGGGAGGGCAGAGCTGTGTTCTCTGCCAGAATTCTGCCAGACCTGGGCCTGTCTGGGGTGCCCACCAGGTGGGTCCTAATGAGCAGGCTGTGGAGCCCCCTGTCCGCGCCTCATCCTGAGGGAAGGAGACTGGACCAGCCTGAAGGGATTCCAGGAACCATCTGTGGGGCGCTGTGGCTGTCTGGGGCTCAGCCCTGTGGGCTCTGAGTGGGGCTGAGACCCCAAAACAGGGATTTGAGTGCAAATGTTTTATGCAGGTGACACCAGGAGCACAGACGGGGGAGGGAGGCTGAGCAGGGCAGTACAAGCAGCCAAGCAAGGGCCCAAAGTGGGTTCGTCCTGTGGGCACGGCCGGTTGCCGCCTGCACCCCTCTCAGGCCAGGAAAGCTAGGCTGTGAGGGCCAGGCTTTCTCTGGGCGCCCGGGTGCCCGCTGCCTCTCGCCGCTCTGAGCGCCTCCTGGTGGCCCGGCCGCGCGCGGTCTCACGCAGCGGGTGCGGCTGGGCCTCCTCAAAGCCGTCCACGGGGGTGGGGGGTTGGAGGGGGGGCGGCAGCAGAAGTCTTAGCGCTCCTGTTTCACTTATTATTTATGTAAGCGAATCCTTAAAAATATTTTTTATTGATTTCAGAGAGGAAGGGAGAGATAGTTATGCGAGAATCATCGATTGGCTGCCTCCTGCACGCCCCACCCTGGGGATCCAGCCGGCAACCCGAGCCAGTGCTCTGGACAAGAATTGAACCCAGGAACCTGCAGACTGCAGGCCGACACTCTATCCACTGAGCAAACCAGCGAGGGCAGAACCCCTATTTTTAATTTAGTTTACAACTCATCCTTTTAAAAAACAAACACACAACTCCAGAGGACACCTCACTGGCAGGAAAAGGCCTCGTCCTGGGGGTGAGTGCAGACTCAGGGACACCCCAAAACCCTTGTCGCCAGGCAGGAGCTGGTGACTGTCAGTTCTGTTGGCTTTCCCAGTGACACTGGGTTCCGTCTCCTCCCCCTGCAATGCCCCAGCCGAGGAGCACCTGGCATCGGGCACTGCTTGGCGGTTTGTGTGCCAGCCTCCCCCGGGAATCCCGAGGCAGCGGGGCGGGCGGGTGGCGGTCAGTGGCTGTTCAGTGCCCACAGGAGGAGGGGCAAAGGGCTCTGGGGTCCGTGGAGCCATGTGCACCCTGGCTCCCCTTCACCGGCCTCCGGCAGGAACCTGTATCAGCCCCCCACTGAGTGGGGGCAGAGGCCACAGAAGGCCCCTGAGTGGCCCTGGGTCATCAGCCCATCCTTGTCAGCCTAGGCCCCCCTCCCTGCATGACAAGGCAGGTCGGAGAGTGGGGGGGATAGGAGCCTCTAATTCCCACCGTCCCAACCAGGCTGCAGGGTCCCAACCAGGCTGCAGGAATGAGGACAGGGAGGCGCATCATGTGCACGTGACCTTTATTTCCGAGGCTTCCCGGAGCTGAGGGGGGGTTTCGGAAGGTTCGCCTGGGGGGCGTGTTTTCCTGGCTGGTCCCCTTCAGCCCCGGGCCCTGCGGGGGGAGAGGGAAGGGCCGCCTTTCTGGAGCCTCCCAGCAAGGCGCCCAGAGCGGACCCCACGGAGGCCAGGAGGATGTTGGACGAGGTGGAGAGTCCCGCTGCCCCTTGGGGAGAAGAGAGGGTGAGCCTGGGGACCCTCGGGGGGTGCCCCTGTAGGTCCTGACACCCGCAGGGTTCTGCTCTGGGTAGCGGATGCTGGGGCGGCAGAGAGAGGAGATGGCGAACTCATGGGAAGAGGGGGCAGAGGAGAGCTGGCCACAGGCTCCCCCTTCTGGTCCCCCCTCACTTTACCCAGGCGGCCCCTGAGGCCCCAAGAGTGAGGGGACCCAGCGGGGCCACCCAGGTGTCAGCAGTGGGTAGAGCTGGACCCACAGCCAGACATCACTCACCCTGGGCTCCCTCCCTGACCCTCTTCCCCCGCCCCGCCCCAACCTCACTCCGGAGCCAGAGAGGACAGGCAGGGAGAGACAGAGGACCAGGGCGCTGGGGAGCGGACCGTCCCGCCGCCCAGCACCCAGCCCTCCTCCGCCCGCACCCAGGCCCCCCCGCCCGCACCCAGGCCCCCCCGCCCGCACCCAGGCCTCCCCCGCCCGCACCCAGCCCTCCCCCGCCCGCACCCAGCCCTCCCCCGCCCGCACCCAGGCTCCCCCGCCCGCACCCAGCCTCCCCCCCGCTCGCACCCAGGCTCCTACCCGCACCCAGGCTCCTACCCGCGGACTGCAGGACGGCCACCAGGCTGCCTGCGGGGACGCCGCCCCCGTGGGCGATGGCGGCCGCCGACATCATCTTGGCGGCCAGGGAGGAGGCGGCGATGCCGGCGCCCGTGAAGCCCGCGGCGCCCACGGCCAGGGCTGCGGAGAGGCGGGCGGGTGGGCGCGGGAGCGGGGGCGCACCCCTCGGCGCCCCGGGCCCGCGCGGGAGCCCGCAGCTCAGGGCGCCGGGCCGAGGGCCCGGAGGGGGGCGGGCGGGCGCTGGGTGGCCCGGGGCGTCAGCGGCCTCGCTGGGCTCCGGGGAGGCGGAGGGGGTGGAAGAAGCCACTGCACCCCTTCCGCATGCTCACCCCCGGAAGCGCTAGAGGGGCAGCTGTGGGGCCCAGGTGACGCCCGCGGGGGCTCTCCCCTAAGGCTCCCACTCCTCTGTACCCCCTCCCCGTCCCCCATCCCCCTCTGCCCCCACCCCCTTCTTCCTCCACCCCCCTGTGCCCCTGGCGATGGGGACCCAGTAACTCACCTCCCCCGACCACAGCGGCAGCCGCTTTCTCTGGGGACACAGGGGAGGGGGTCAGTTAGCTGTTGGGGGGAGCGGTGGGAGTCGGGGAGCCCCCCCCCAGGCCGCCGCCCCCTGGGAAGGCAGACTCACTGATCATGGTGCCGGCTCAGCGCAGGACGCGGTCCCGGTGCGGCTTCCCGGCGACCGAGGGCGCCCCCCCGTGGCCCAAGGCAGCACTACACCCCGCTCCCCGCCCGCTCCCGCCCACTCCCCGCCCGCACCCCGCCCGCTCCCCGCCCCCCGCTCCCCGCCCGCTCCCCGCCCGCACCCCGCCCGCACCCCGCCCGCTCCCCGCCCCCCGCTCCCCGCCCGCACCCCGCCCGCTCCCCGCCCCCAGCACCCTCCTGCTCCCCGCCCGCTCCCCGCCCGCTCCCCGCCCGCACCCCGCCCGCACCCCGCCCGCTCCCCGCCCCCCGTTCCCCGCCCGCTCCCCGCCCGCACCCCGCCCGCTCCCGCCCGCTCCCGCCCGCTCCCCCTCCTCTCCCCGCCCGCTCCCGCCCGCTCCCGCCCGCTCCCCCTCCTCTCCCCGCCCGCTCCCCGCCCGCTCCCCGCCCGCTCCCCGCCCGCTCCCCCTCCTCTCCCCGCCCGCACCCCGCCCGCACCCCGCCCGCTCCGGTGGGTTTGGGTCTCCCGGTGGCCGTCTCTGCCGGAGAAAAGCCTAAAGCGCCAGAGCTGAAGCCGAGGCGGGGTTCCAAGTTGTATTCGCCGCCCGCCTCCCCCACCAAGAAAACCCAGCGGCCGCAGAACTTCCCCTCCCGTCATTCCATTGGGGCGCCTTGTCCCCGTCCCTGTCTGAGTGCAGACACTCCCCCGCGCCCCTTTGGGAGGGTCCCCGGGCCCCCACACTTAGAGAGGGTGAGCGGGAGCCTCCCTCTCCTCCCCTCCCCTCCGCCCGATGGAGTCCGCTCCACCAGGGTGGACGCGCCGACATTACCTCCCTGTGTTCTCGCTCGGGTGGCCTCTCCTTTTGTTGCTCAGTGTCTCCAGCTTTGGCTACTGCCGGCCTTTGAGTGGGTTCCTGTGTCTCTTGGACACCCACCCCATCATGGAGTGTGAGTGTGTGTGTAGGTGTGTGCATGTGTGTTTGTGTGAGTGTGTGTGCATGTAGATGTATGAGTGAGTGTATGTGTGTGAGTGTATGTATATGTATATGCGAGTGTATGTGTATGCATGTGTGTAGGTGTGTGTATGTGAGAAAGAGAGAATGTATGCGTGTGTATGTGAGAGAATGTGTGTGTAGGTGTATGACTGAGTGTGAGTGTGTGTAGATGTGTGTGAGTGAGTGTGAGGGTGTGTGTAGGTGTCTGTGTAGGTGTGTGAATGAGTGTGTGTGTGAGTGTGTAGGTGTGTGAGTGAATGTGTGTGTGTGTGTAGGTGCGTGAGTGAATGTGCGTGTGTGTGTGTGTGTGTGAATGTGGTGTGTGTGTGTGTGTGTGTGTGTGAATGTGGTGTGTGTGTGTGTGTGTGTGTGTGTGTGAGAGAGAGTGTGTAGGTGTGAAGCTTCCTGACAGGCCAGCACTTTGTGCTGCTGCAGGCTTGTTTTGCCTCTGCCCTTCCCAGAACTGAAGCCTGGCTCCCTGGATGAGCAGGTGTTTGACCTAAACGTCTGCAGCGGGTGCTCCTGTGAGGCTGGGGCTGCTTGTCGGCCTCCACCTGTCACCCACCCGCTTGACGCTCAGACCTAGGTCAGGACAGCAGTGTGTTACCTATCAATCCAGGGCCGCCTATAGATTGCTTGATTCAAAAACACTTTGTAATATCTCTTCTATCCTGAAAGGGAATTCATACATAACATCATCTGGTTACACACCATACACTGCCAAGACTGTAATATAAAAGAGAAATGAAAGTTGTTTATTTCAATACTTATGTGCTCAAGCACTAGACATAATGAAACAGAAGGTATAATAACCAGTTGCTTCATTTGAGTTTAGGTTGAAGGTAACACAATATATAACTGACAGTCATGAATTTTTTATATTTGATCGTTGAAACAGGGGTTAAGGAATGTATCTATAATCCCTCCCCCTGAACTATGTCTATGCGCCCTGAGTGTGCTGCTGCACACAGACTGACTCAGGCCCATGAGGGACATCGCTACTCAGAGCACCGTTTTCTGAAGTTGTCAACAAATCTTGGTCATGCCCAGGACACCTCAAAATACAGTGTCTCCCTGGTTTGCAAGATAGTCACAATTCCTGGAAAACCCAGTCTCTACGTAAACCATGCAGAAACATCTATGGTAAAACGTGGAGAAGTTCTAGGCGGGGGAACTATGAATTTTTTGTTCACGTGAACAGGCCTCTGACATCCGTCCAGGACAACTTCTAGCTGTGAGTTCTGTCCTGGGTAGTCAGGACCTCAGGCATCCTGACCCCTCTGTGCCTAATACCAGAGCACCCCTCCATCACTGTGGCTACTAAAAACAGGCCATCAAATTCCACAAATGTCCCCTAGAGGGCAGTACCGCCCCAGTTAAAGACGACCATCTTAGAAGGTAACTAAAAACCCAGGCATGTTTGTAATTACAGTATTTAAAGAAAAAAACAAAAAAAAAACAAAGCCAATGATATTATTTTTTGGAATATTTTAAGAATAATTTGTGTATATTGAATATCAGTGCACACAAATTTGGTATATGTGACAGATTAATTACGATTCCAACTTTAATGGTGTACAGCACTTCTGGGAGAGATTTAATGGTGGTTATAAAGACGAGTATTCAAAATTGTATAGGTTTATTCTATTAGATTTATAGTACTCACCATGTTCATAGGAAGGCTTTGATTATTAGAAACAAATGCAGCGTTTAAAAATGGAATTATAGGTATATGCTTAAAAAGGAAATTGGTTTTGTTAATATATATTCAACCTAAACTACTTAGGGGATTTAATGAACTAGGTTGTAAAGATCCTCTTAGATTTATAGACACCGTGTTTCCCCGAAAATGAGACATCCTCCGAAAATAAGACCTAGTGCATGGGAAGATAAGACATCCCCTGAAAATAAGACCTAGCGCATCTTTTAGAGCAAAAATTAATATAAGACACTGTCTTATTTTCTGGGAAACAGGTAGAAGATTAAGGTTTTAATCAGAACTTAATAAAAACTTAAGGATATTAGCTTTTTAAATTTCTATTTCAATAAATTCAATGTTAATTTTAAAAAGAACCCAAGCCACAAATAGATTTATTGTTTATAAAAGCTACTTTCGAGGCTAGCCTATAATCCAATATATACCACCCACATTCTTCTTTAAAAAAATAATTTTACTAATTTCAGAGAGGAAGGGAGAGAGAAACGTCAATGATGAGAGAGAATCATTGATCGGCTGCCTCCTCCACGCCATCTATAGGGTGTCGAGCCTGCAGCCTGGGCATGTGTCCTGATGGGGAATCGAACCCTGACCTCCTGGTTCACAGGTCGACGCTCAGCCGCTGAGCTACACTGGTGGAGCGCATCCACCTTCTTAGTCCCTCCCCTGAGCAGTGCCAACTGGATTCGGCTCTGGTCTCCTGGAATCTGTAAATGAAGACCATATGCTTAAACCAAACACAAGAAAAGCACTGAACCAGACAGGAAAAGGTTATGGATTCGGATCCATTAACATTAAGAAACTACCATCATCAAGAATAAGAGTACCTGCTGGGTCAAACGTCACCATGCTGAGGGCGGCGTGGAGGGTACTGAGTGCCTTCCGGACCCAGGCCCCGGGCCTCGGGCTGCCAGGGGGAAGGTGCACCCGGCTTCCTTCCAACCCCCAGGTCCTCCCCTTTCCTCCCCGCGGTCTCCTCCCGGCCGCCCGCGGATATGCCATCCAGAAGCCAGTCCAGCCCAGCCAAGAAGATGACCCGCCCCCTTTCACGCCCCTCAAAGATCACCAGGATGTCCCTGGAATTGACAAGGTTGATGATGTCGTGAAAAGACTCTTGTCCTTGGAAATGGGGAATCAGAAGGAGAAGCTAAAAGTCAAGAAAGAACAACTGATGAACAAGGTTGTGGCAAACCCCGAGGACACCAGCTCCCTGGAGGCTCGAATTGTTGCCTTGACTGTCAAGATCCAAAATGATGAAGAACACATGCAGAAACATCGAAAGGACAAAGCTCACAAGCGCTATCTGATGATGAGCATTGGCCAGCGGCAAAAGATGCTCAAAAACCCCCGTAAGACCAACTACAAAGTCGTGCAAGGACCTGGGGATTGGGTACATCTTCCCCCCTATGTACTACCGAAGAGCCCACCGCCGCTGGGTGGCCAAGAAGGCTTTGTGCATTCGGGTTTACCAGGAGGCTCAAAAGCTAAAGAAGCAAGAAAGGGCCTTAAAAGCAGCAGCAGCTGCCCAGAAACAACGCCAGACGAACCCAATAAGCTCTTCCCAAGCTGCACCAGAGGCAATCAAGGAAAACCAATAAATTTTGTTCAAGTTAAAAAAAAAATAAATAAAAAAAATAAGAGTACCTGATCACATTTAAAAGCGGCTAAGGAAAAATTACAGACAATTCTATGCCTCTATATGACAGTACAGAGAAAATGGGCATTCGTTGAGATATTCACAGACTGACCCAAGAAGAAATAGGAAACCTGGAAAAATAAACTAAAGTAGCAAATAAATTGATTCAGCTCTGGGCAGCAGGCCGAGAGCGGGAGACCCTGGGTCCCACCTGTTAGAACCCCTGCTGCTACCCCATTAGGCCTTGAGGGATGGAAGGCCAATTTCCAGAGAGCTCCATTCCTGCTCATGCACGCCCTCTCGTGGCAGAATGGTGGTGCAGCAGCTGCCCCGGGAAGTGCGGAAGGCCTAGGCCTGGACCCTGGCATTCGGTTTCAGGGGCCGAAGCAAGCCGCAGGCAGGGTCAAGCCCCAAGCCAAGGAGTGGGGACTTCTCTGCCCACAAGGAGGCCGTGGCAGGGTGTGAGTACAGAGGGGTAAGGAACTGGGGTGGTCCTTCAATCCCCACCCCCGGCGGTGCTCACAGGTACCTGGCCAGTTGACCCGCCTGCTGACCCGCCCATTGCCTAGGTTTGGAGGGGCCTCAGGGGCAGTGAGCCCGGCTGCGTGGCTCAGCAGTGGAGCGTCCACCTAGGAGCCAGGAGGTCACAGTTCGAGTCCTGGTGGGGGGATATTCCCTGAGTTGCGAGTTGCGGGCTCCCCAATGTGGGTGTGCAGGATGGCAGACAATGATTCTCTCGCCAATCAATGACTCTCGCATCATTGTTATTTCTAGCTCTCTCTCCCTCTCCCTTCCTCTCTGAAATCAATAAGAAATATATTAAAAAGTATAAAACTTTTTAATAGTGAAAATTTCCTTAACTAGATTTCCTCAGAGGCTCTGTTGGGAGGGCAGAAAGCTCAGAGGGCCATGCTGCTTGAAAAAAACGGACGAGCTTTTTTCTGAAAACAAGTCGCCACCAGCACAGAAGCTCCGGCCGCCAGGAGCCGGACTCTGTGGATCGGGGCCCGAGGCGTGGCCTGGAAACACGGATGAGCAGAGCCAGGAACACGCAGCTGCCAGGGCGGCGGCCACGCACAGGCCCCGGGCATAGGGCGGCGTTCAGTGCAGCCGTGACTTCTCCCGAGCGGCCGTGCCAGGGCGGTGCCCCTGGCTGCCCGCTCCCCGCAGCCCCGAAAGCGGGTGTTTTTAAGCCGTGAAATGCGCCCTGGACACTCCCTCTGCCGGTGATGACTTGGACGGGAGCCTGCTGGGCCTGACGCCGTCCGTTTCCGGCATTGCCGGGAGCTTTGGGAACACGGCCAAGCATGCGCGGCCTCGGGTTGCATTCAGTTTGCTTCATGGCCCGGCCGGTGTGGCTCAGGGGCTGAGCGTCCCCCTATGAACCCGGAGGTCCTGGTTCCATTCCAGGTCAGGGCCCAAGCCGAGGTTTGGGGCTTGGTCCTCAGTGTGGGGCCTGTGGGAGGCAGCTGATCAATGATTCTCCACCATCAAGGATGCTTCTGTCTCTCTCTGCCTCTCCCTTCCTCTCTGAAACCAATACAAATAAATTTTTTAAAAAGTTTGCTTAGTAAAAAACCAGCTGCTCATGGTTCCTCCCTCCTCCACCACTCATTTGCTGGCCTCAGTCCTGGGCCTCCAGGTGCCTACATGGGGTGCTCTGTGGCTAGGGGGCAGCCTGCAGACCCTCCAGCCCAGGGACACGGGACGCTTGGGGTCCCGGCCTTTTCTTTCCATCTGCAGTGGCCATGCTCTAACCACTGAGCACCGGCCTGGGCCATCATGTGACAGCACGTGACAGTGTGTTTCCCAGCAGAGGAGCCCCACGGCAGCGCAGGCGGTCAGGGGCAGAGCTGGATTTGAGCTAGAAGCGCCACGCGCCGTACTGCACCTTCCTCCCGCCAAAGCACATGCGTGTTTGCATGTCACAGGGCTTCCTGCACACGGCCTGGGGTCTCAGTAAGAAACCCACGCAGAGAAACAAAGTGTCCCGAGGACTGGTCGGGAGGGCCTGGGCCCTGCGGGTCGAGCGAGCTCCCAGGGGATGCTGGCGCCGCGGCCCGCGGGCCACACTCCGAGCTCTGGAGCGGCGTGGCCTGCGGGGAGCTGCCGCGCCCTCCGTTCCTTTTTCACTTTGTAACCTGCACCAGGTTTTTATTTTTTATTTGTAAAATAATATATTTTATTGATTTTTTTACAGAAAGGAAAGGAGAAGGATAGAGAGAAACATCGATGAGAGAGAAACATCCATCAGCTGCCTCCTGCACACCCCCTACTGGGGATGTGCCTGCAACCAAGGTACATGCCCTTGACCGGAATCGAACCTGGGACCTTTCAGTCCGCAGGCCGCCGCTCTATCCACTGAGCCACACCGGTTTAGGGCTCTCCATTGATTTTAAGAGTGAGGGAAGGGAGAGGGAGAGACAGATGGAAACACTGATGTGACAAAGACGCATTGATTGGTTGCCTCCTGTGTGCCCCTATGCAGGGCTGGGTGCGTGCCCTTGACTGGAATCAAACCCAGGACCTTTCAGTCTGCAGGCCGACGCTGTATCCACTGAGCCAAACTGGCTAGGGCTAGCTAGTCCTCTTTTTTTTTTTTTTTTTTTA
The DNA here is from genome assembly GCA_963693515.1 of Pipistrellus nathusii. Taxonomy (NCBI): domain Eukaryota; kingdom Metazoa; phylum Chordata; class Mammalia; order Chiroptera; family Vespertilionidae; genus Pipistrellus; species Pipistrellus nathusii. The sequence goes on from OY882858.1 coordinate 2,752,553, forward strand.
AATTATTTTAAAAAAATTGATTACAGAGAGGAAGAGAGGGGGAGGGAGAGAGAGAAACATCAATGACGAGAGAATCACTTGCGGCCTTCTGCACCTCCCCTCACCCTTCCCCCCCCAACAGAAGGTCCCGGTGCCCATGTGGGGCGGGCAGGGGACCACGGCAGCCAGGCTGCACTGCTCCTCTTGATCCTGGCCACAGCCCCTCAGGCTGCAGGGCGGAGCTGGTACATTTGTATTTCACAGGTGAGGAGGCTGCGACCAGAGAGCTGGCCTGACACGTTGCTCGCTCTAAGAGGTCACTGCGTGAAGCCCCGGGCTCCAGCCTGCCAGGTACACCTCGGCAGCTGCTGCGAACCATCCTGTGTGTTTGTGTCCCCCACGCCCTGCCTGGAGAGGCCTTGGCACTGCGGGCACTGTCCTATTATCCAGGTCCCAGTGTTCCTGGCCTAGTGAGGTGCCCCAGTAAAGCGAAGGCTGGGCGAGGTGGGTGCGGCCGGAGGCGGAGCGCGCACACAGGGGCTGGGGCTGGGGGAAGGCGTGTGGCTTCCTGGCGCAGGATCCAGCGCGCCCTGTGGGCTGGCCTTGGCGGTGGAAATGGGCCGCGTAAATAATACATTGAAACAGCAGAGGCTGCCGCCCGCTGCCAGGAGGCCTGCGGTGGCAGAGTGGCCGGGGATGTGGGCTGTGCCAGGGGCGCCGGAGAACTCCAGCAGGCAGGGCGCTGGAGGCCAGGCATTTAGCTGCTGGGGTTGCTGTCAGCAGGATCGCCTGCTTTTCTCCGAGGGCAAAGCTTGCTTTCCTCCGGCAAAGAACCAAAACACCCAGAGCTGCCGGTCTAGGCAGGAAAAGTGGATGTGCCAGGCGCTGGGCTTCCAAGCGGAATTCAGCTAAGCCCGCGCGCCAGAGAAGCCTCCGCTTCCCTGAAGCGGAACGTGGTGGTTGGGCTGGGTGGGCATGGAGCCCTCCCATCTCTCGGTGCTTTGGGAAATGGCCGCTGGGATCCAGAGGGGGACCCTCCCCGTCCACCGCCCCCCCCCCCCCCCCCCCGCATGCTGGAGGAACTCAGTCCACCCCATAGAGGTTGGTAAGCGGAGTCCTCGTGGTCACAGAGGCAGGGAAGTCGGGGCCGGTGTGAGGGCCCGGCTGTGCGCACGCTGTCCCTCCTCTGCCCAGCGTCTCACCTGATGACCCCTGCTCATGGCAGAGACAGTGTCCCAGGAAGAAAGGGAGCTGCCGGGAAGGGGGAAGGGGACAGACAGAGAGACCTACAGATTCAGGTAGAAAATGAGCTAAAAGCGTAACACTTACTGGACCCTCGTCGCACCCCGGCATTACCGCTGTCTCAGCTGATTCTCACGGCAACGCCATGTGGCCGGCAGTCCTCATCCCCGGTAACGGAGGGAGGAAACTGAGGCTCGGTGGGGCTGACCTGCCCAAGGAGACAGCAGAGTTGAGGCGAGGACCCAGGTGTGCCCGATGCCGTGCCTGAGCTCTGGATGCCAAGCGGCAGGGGTTCTGAGCCGCAGTGGTCAGGGACCTGGGGGTGCAGAGGGGGGTGCGGAGGGGGGCACCTAGGATGCAGGTTCCCAGTGCCGCTCCAGACCTGCTGAGTGAGACCTGGGGGTGGCGCTGAGGAATCAGAACACGAAGGCACCTGGGAGCGCTTGGTCGGAGTGAGGCCAGAGAGGGAAGGGCAGGCCCGGGCCCAGGGCTGGGAGGACCCGGCCGTGTGGAGAGGGCGTGCACATGGCATCAGACAGGGTACGAGGGCCAGCCACCACGTGACGGCAGCTCCTCGGAACCTGTGCTCCAGGAAGAAAAGGGGGCGAGGCAGCGAGGAGCTTTAACCAGGGCATATGCTATTTCTTTCCGGCATTTTTGCCTGCAAGGCCAACCCACTTCCCAGCCCGGTCACCAGGGTAACCATCACCCCCACCTCGACAGGCAAGGGTGTGCCCAGCTCCTGGCACCCACACCCGCGGCCTCGGGGACCAGCCCTGTAATCAGCCTCCCGCTGCTGCCTCTGCACACGGCAGGAGACAGGCAGCCCTCACAGTTCTGCAGACATACCCCCATGTGCTCACACGTTTGCTGCCCTCGGCTGCTGCCTCCCAGGACACATGTGCAATCTGCCAGCTGCAGGTGAGCACCCCTGGGGGTGGGACATCCTTTGTCCCCCTTGAGGGGCGGCTGGAGTGGAGCAAGTTTGCCCAGTGACCTCAGAAGAGGGCTGAGGCCTCAGAGGGAGGAGGCTGGAGGAGAGGCAGCGCCCTGGCTGCCAGCCCAAGGCCCCCCAGAAGGCGGCGCCGCCTCAGCACAGGCCCCGGTCTGACCATGCAGGTCAGAGGCTGGGTGCCCTTCTCCCAGCGCCCCAGAACAGGTGCACCAGGCCAGGCTGCGGGCTTCAGGAAACCAATGCCACCGCAGGGCAGGCCCGGGTGCCGGCCCGCTCCTTCCTCAGCTACTGCAGCCCATCGCTTCCCCCTGCTCCCTGACCCGTCCCAGATGCTGTGGCTGCCTCCTGCTCACCTATGGCTGCCCTCGCCCCAGCGCCTCTCCTTAGTCCTGGACACATCCTAGGCTGTCCGTCCGATGCTCTGGGTGCCCCCTGTCTCCCAGCTTCTGAGCCACCGACTTGCCCAGCCCTGGGGTCTTGCTAACTCTCTCTCTGCCCCTGCAGCCTTCCTCCCGAGGGGCTGGTCTGGCTTCTCGGAGACCAGGTGCAGGCGGGTTGACTCCCCAAGGGGCCAACTTTGACCACAGCCAGAGGAGCCTTCCCGGCCTCCTTCCCAAGGGGAGTTCCGCCTGCTCCCGCACAGCCTGTCTGCTGCCTGCAGGGTGCCATGCCGCAGGCCCTGGCTGTGCCTCTGCGGCAATTGTGAGGGGGAAGGAGGGGAGAGGGATGGCGTGGCAGCCGGTGCAGGTGCCTGTGGATTCACTCCCCATCCTGCTCGCCTGCCTGCTCTCTGGGACCCTGGTCACACCTGGCAGGAAGGGTTAGCATGGAAGCTTTGCCTGATGGTTTCCCAGAGCCTCTGGGCCGAGTCAGCACCTGGAGTCTAATGGAACAGATTCCACGTCCCCGTTACCTCCCCGGCTCCCTCCTCTGACGAAGCAGCTGAGGCCCAAAGGGACTGAGTGGCTCCCCAAGTTTACGGCTACTTCGCGGAGAAGCTATGCCTATTCATGACTTTAATGACTAATTAATGAGCACCTACTATGGATGTACAGGCATTATTTTAGTCATTGGGAATGTAGTGGTGAGTAAAATGGACAAAACCCTTGTCTTCATGAAACACAACATTTGAGTGGGGAATTAGAGGAGAAAAAGACTGTAAATGAGGTGAGTAAGTAAAATATTCAGCCCAGTCCGTGTGGCTCAGTGGTGGAGCATCCACTTATGAACCAGGTCATCGATCCCCGGTCAGGGCACAGGCCTGGGTTTCGGGCCCAGTCCCCAGCATGGGAGCGTGCAGGAAGCAACCGATCAATGATTCTCTCTCATCATTGATGTTTCCCTCTCTCTTTCTCTGTCTCCCTCCCTTTTCTTCTCCCTTCCCCTCTAAATCAATAAAAATATATTTTAAGAAATATTTAGAATGTTAGGCTGATAAGTGCTGGTGGTGGTGATGGTGGGCGGTATGAGTGAATTGTGTCCCCAAAAATTCATCTGTTAAAGCCCTCACCCCAGTACCTCAGGATGTGACTGTATTCAGAGACAGAGCCATCAAAGAAGTGAGTTAAAGTGAGGTGATTCGGGGGGCCCTAACCCAATATGACTGGTGTCCTCATAGGAGGAAGAAACCAGACACACACGGAGACACCAGGGACGCCTCCACACATAGAAGAGACCACGGGAAGACAGAGTGGGAAGGAGGCGGCCTCGCAAACCTCAGGAGAAACCAACCCCGCTGGCATCTTGATCTCCGACTTCCAGCTTCCAAACCCGTGAAAGCACAAATTTCTGTTGTTTAAGCCGCCAGGCTCTGGCCTTTTGTTAAGGAGGGTTTAGCCAATTAATTCAGTAGGATTTTAATTTCGTGCAAGGTGTCCTGGGCTGGCTTCACCGAGAAGGTGCCACTTGACTCGCAGCCTGAAAGACACATGGAGTGGTCACCTGGAAGCCCCATGGAAAAGCATTCCGAGCAGAGGGAACGGGGGTGCTCAAGGCTCTGCCTGGGATCAGACGGCCAGTGTGTGCACAAGAGCCAGGAGGCCAGTGCACATGAGGACAGCAGAGTGGGTGAGGGAGAAAATGGGAGCGAGGAAGTCAGGGGGATGTGGGAAGACGTGCTCTGTGTGAGATGAGAGGTGGGTAGAGGCCAGGCTGCTGCTCAACATCCTACAATGCAGGTTTCTCCTCCTCCCCAACCAAGAAACAAGGTGAGAAGCCCTGGGTGAGAGCCCAAGGGTCTGACTTTTGGGTGAACAGGCTCAGTCTGAAGCCCAGGCTCTGTGAATCCAGATGAGAGGTCATCATGGCTTGGACCCTGGGGATAGGAGATCTTCCATTATGCAATTGAGTGCTTTCTGTTCTATCCTTCCTGTCTCTACCTTCTTTGTTTCTCTTCCCATTTTCTCAGTCAACATCAACAGAGCCCTACTATGTGCTAACCCTGGGTCAGGGGTTGAGCAGTTTCCAACAGACATGGTCCACTAGGAGCCTCAACTAGTTGTCCAGACTCATGCCAAAGAGAAGGGAGCTCCAGGGAGCAGCCACTGACATGGGGCTGACGTTGGGAAGTCCACTTGGGGCTGCAGATGGAGCTCTGTGGCGACTGTCCCCATTGGCCATCCCCGTAGACATGAAAGAGTGCAGAAAGAGAGCTGGGTGGGTGATGCCCAAAACTCGGACATCATCCTTAATGCCTCTGCCTCTCTGACCTTTATCCTCTTCCCAACACATCCCCAGTTCCCCCCAAATTTCTCAAATCTGTTCACATGGCTCCATCTCTATCATAATGACTCCAGTCCAAGCGACTGTCATGTCCCACCTGGTCTCTCTGTTGTCACTCTTTTGCCATTTGGGTGGGTGTGTACATTTGCTTTTCCTTGGTTATTAATGAGGTTGAGCTTCTTTTCAGAGGTTTATTGGAGACTCCTCTTTGGTAATCCGGTTGTTTATATGCTCTGCCCATTTTTCTATGCAGTCGTCTTCTCACTGTTTTGTTGGATTCTTGAAATAGGAACCTTCCTGCCTTGATGTGCCATTGACAGGCGTGCAAAGCGACAGTCATTCTGGAGAGAGTGGTGGCAAAGTGAAACTATGACCCAGCAATTCCATTTTCCTTATGGTCCACAAGAAACACATCCCATCCAGCATTGTTTGTGGTAACAAGGAACTGTTGGCAACAAAACTGTCCATTGTTTGAGGAATTGATAAGTAAAACGTGTTAGAGGCCCAAATCCAATGTCATTGGTGGTAGGAATTCTTGAGCTCTGATATATACAGCCTCAGGCATGGGTCTCTAAAGCATTATGCTGAGAGGAAAACAAGAAACATTGAGTGAGTTCAGAGCACTAGACCATTCATATATATTAAAAATAAATGCACAAACTAAAACCTTTTCAGGACATACACTTGTATTGGTACATAAACATATGAAAGAGGGTGCAAATGGGAAGTAGAGAAATGGGCGGGCGTGTGAAAGAGGGGATGAGTGGAAAAAGAGGAGAGAGAGAGAGAGAGAGAGAGAGAGAGAGAGAGAGAGAAGAAGAAGAAGAAGAAGAAGAAGAAGAAGAAGAAGAGGAGGAGGAGGAGGAGGAGGAGGAGGAGGAGGAGGAGGAGGAGGAGGAGAGAGGCCTTGCTGATCCTTAGGAGCTGAAGAGCATCATCAACATAACTCGTCCCTGACGTCCAGAAAGTCGCCCCAGTCGCCCTTTCACCGTTTTCTATTCTTCATGGACTCAAATGCAGGGACGCATCCTGGCTGCTCAGAGCGGGGCCTCCCCGCACAAAGGACCTGCCTCTCCCCACCCACATGCCAAGCTCTGGCTTCCCGGCACCCAAGTTCTATTCCGAGCAAGTCCCACAGCCAAAACACGCCCAGGCTTCGATCCGCAATGGCTTTTACTCCTATTATTGATTTCTTTTGGAAAAGTCTTATTGATCGTTTAAGATTCAGTGTAAGTGCCTCCCCTCCAAGAGCCCTTTCCTGATCGCTGCCCTTTCCCGAATACTCGCCCTTCCAGGATCTCACTTCCATAAGCCCCCTTCCCCTCATCCCCACACAAGTCTCGGTGCACTTGATTATTTTGGGGGACACACCTGCGCCCCAGGGCTAGCGCTGAGCAGGGCTGGTCTCAGGGTCCACAGCCAGCCTGCGGGCTGCGGGGATGGGCTGGTCCGGAGTTAACAAGACCCCGCCCACTTCCCCACCCCTCCCCTTTGCTTCCCTCTCATTGGCTCAGCCTCTCTGCCATCTCCCGCCCCCAACTTCCGGTTGCAGCAAGTGGAAGGCTCTGCGCACGCGCCGCGGCGTGGGACGCGCTCGGTTGGGAGCTGGAAGCCAAGAGAGGCGGATGCAAAGGGGTCGCGAAGGGCACGGCCACTTTGCAAGGCCTTTGCGTCCGGCTCCCCAGCGCGCAACGCCCGGGGGAAGGGGCGGGACTGAGGCGGGCGTTGTGGCACGTCCCCCGCCCTGGTCCCGCCCCTGTCCCCGCCCCTCACCTGTCTGCCCCTCCTCCTCTCACGCCCTGTGCCTGGCTCCTCCCTCGCGCCTAGCCCCGCCCCCGCGGCTAGCCCCGCCCCGCGCCTAGCCCCGCCCTCGCGCCCCGCCCCGCCCCCTCGGCGGCCGCGCTCCCTCTCGCCGCCGGCTCGCCGCTCGCCGCCCGCCGGCTCCCCGCGGCCGAGAGCGGGAGACAGTCCTGCTGGCGGCGCCCGCGGGGCCGCGCGAGTCCCGCATCCGGGGGCCGCTCCGGCCCGGGCGGCGAGGGGGCCCGGCGGTCCATGCATCCGCCGCCGTCCGCCGCCGCGATGGATTTCAGTCAGAACAGCCTGTTCGGCTACACGGAGGACCTGCAGGAGCTCACCATCATCGAGAGGCCGGTCCGCCGGAGCCTCAAGGTGCGCGCCCCGGGGAGGAGGACTGCCCGCCGGGCGCCGGCGGCCCGCCCGGTCCCGACCCCGCCGGCCCGGCCCTGGGGCGGCCCCTCGGCCGCCTCCGCTCGCCGTGTCACCCCAAACCGGCCCTCCCGGGGCCCCTTCTTCGACGCAGCCGGCTGGTTCTCCCAGCCTGGCCCCCAGCTTCGAGGGACGAGCCCTGGGCTCTCTCCTCGGACCCTGGCCGCGCCAGCCCCGCGGCTCCCGGACGCCCCGGCCCCCTGGTGCCCTCCCCATCCCGCCCCGCGAACGGCCGGGCGGACCCGAGCCCCGCCTGCCCCGCCGCCCCCGCCGCCCCCCGGTCCCCTCCCGGTGCCCCCTCGGCCAGGCTCAGCCCCGGCCCCCGCCCCCCCTCAGCCACCGCCGCCGCGACCCTCACCCCACCCGCCCCCGACACCCCAGATCGCACCCCTTCTCCAGTCCCCGGCCTCCCGTCACCTCCAGCCGGCACCCCACCCGTCGACCCTTCGCCTCCATCCTGAGTCACCCTGAGCCCTTCCTCCTCCCCCCAGGCCCCTCAGCCCCTGCAGCCCCCCAGCCCGCCACGGCCCTCCCAGGACCCGCGCCCCACCGTCTGGAGGGAGGCAGCTCCACGGCGCCCCGCACCCCGGCTCCCCGCCCGCAGAGTCATCCTCCCAGCCTCCGAGGCTCCAGCCCTGCTGCTGCCAACCCGTCCGGCCCCAGCTCCCCCTGCAGCTCCTGCTCTGCCGTCCTGAGGTCTCCTGCCTTGATTTCCTCCCAGCTCCCCTTTTACAGACCCCCCCCCCCATCCCCCAGCTTCCAGATTTCCTGTTTCATTCCCACTCCGCTGCAGTCTTCACCCATCGCCCCTCGTAGCATGTCCTGGGGTGGACAGCGCCTTGGGATAGTAGAGATAAAAAGTGTGTACACATTTTTAAATATGCATATAAAATTGATTTCAGCATTGTTCTGAAGCCACAATGTGATTCTCAAGCTTCAATCTAAAAGCTACAAGAGTAAAAAAAAGGAAAAAAAAAACAAACCCAAAAACTAAACAAAAACCAAACCCAAACCTCTTCCACCCAAACCCAACAGTTAGATCCCTCTGATCCTTGGATTTCGGTGACAATGCTCAGTGAGTCCCGAGACTTTCCCATTGGCCACAGCGGTTACCTAGGCCCCTGCAGGGCACTGGGGGCGAGGCTGATGCAGCGGTGGCCATCATCTGTCTTTTGCACTTGACAGACACCGGAAGAAATAGAAAGACTGACAGTTGACGAAGACCTCGGGGATATTGAGAGGGCTGTGTATCTGCTCAGGTATTTCCGCAAGTCCTGTGAAGTCCTGTGAAATTCCTGCTCTCGCCGCGTGGACCCAGGCTCTGAAATGTGCTACGGTTACGTTCAGTCCCTTTTGCATGCACAGCACTTAATTATGATTTAGCTCTTATTCCCACCTAAATTAAGATTTATAAGTCAAGATTTAGCTATGGACTTACACATTGGAGAGCTGAAATAGAGGAAGATGCCTGACTTAATACCGCTTGGAGGAGGAGGAACAGAACTAGTGGTTTGAATTGAATCTCATTCTTTTTTTTATTTTCCAGATTTAGCGGTTCTCACATAACATCCAATAAGTTTAGATGAGACTCAGGATTATCCAGGGATTAATTTAAGTTACTTGTAGAGAGTGAACCTTATATGCTACTTACTATAAAAAAAAAATCCACAAATATGGTAGCTGTTCATATTACTTCCGCTATGTGAGCTCCATGATAATACTTGAGAGATTTTAAAATTTAATTGCATTCATCTCACAAGCGCTACAGAATTGCTTAAGGCAAATGTTTATTGTAAATATTTACAAGATTTCCCCCAACTATTTTAAAAATGGTGTTTTTAGCTTCTTAAAAGCAGATGTGGCCAACATTAATGAGCATATCTATACTTCGGAAACAGAAATTTTCCTAAGGTACTTCGTGTCCTTTTGTTTTAAGAACTCTCTTTAATTAGTGCGGTTTTTTTCCCCCCTTCTCTTTCAGCAAATTAGTTTTTCACCATCTGATTTTGAAAACTGGTGTTATGTACCACGGGGATATTTTGTCATCCTTGTTTCCTTAGCTTCAGTCTATTTTTCCAGTTTCAGGTCTGGCAGGTTACCTGTTCTTCCTTGTGTATAGATTATGTTTCTAGGTCCATGTCACTCATCGAAGGATTCTATTAAAAAATTCCCTTTCCATGGCACCCATTATAAAAAAATATTCTTTAGTCTGTTAGTGGCACCTCGGGTTTCAGTTCTTAGTTTAGTCGGGATTTTAGCATGCTTACAATCTGGAATATCTTCTCCAATAATTCCATCACTTTAAAATGTTTCTGGATCTTGGACCTTCTGTTGATATTACTGGTGGTCTTTGGTAGCATGCTCTCATCAAGTCTACCTATTTATTTGAAAGAAAACTTTTATTTATGTATACATTAACAGTATGTGTTTTGGTGTTTACATAGAGAATAATCCAACATTTAACCCATTTGGATATTTTATTGCTATCTTTGAAGTACATTATTCCATGAACATGAACATATTAGTACATGAACATGTCCAACATGGTGAACAGTAGTTACAAACACTTGTCTTTTCCCAGATTTTTTATTTTTATTTTTTTAATTGGAGTAGGCAGACAGTTGGTAAAAGTTTGGATAAGTTTATTTTTAACATGCTGCAGTAAATAATTTGAAATAAGGTCTTACTTCCTCCGCCTGAATTCTTTTCTTTGTCTAAGCGCTGGCTTACAATGAGGAAATGGAATCTTGCTCTACTTACCTGTGACAGCAGATCCCTTATTCTAGATATCAGTGACAAGGCTTCTCTTTTAGGATGGCTTACTTGTTTGCTCTTTTACTTTTGTTTGTTACCGAACCAGGTCTTCTGAGGTGTCTGTATTTCTCAAGGTAGCGAACATAAGTTTCATCTGGTCCTCGGACTTACAAAGCCCCGACAGAGACTGCCGGGTCCTCTCATTCTTCAGCAAGAGAAGTTAAAAAGAGATCCGATAGCTCTCCTACTTTCTTACCGCTCATCTGCCTGGAAGGAGGTTTGCAAGGTGACTGAGAACACTAGTTGGGTTGTGTCTGGGTCTGAGCTGAATTCTTCTTTTGTCTTCCCAGCATCTCACCACCTCCTGGCGGGAAGTGGGGTTTCACCTCCAGGCCCAGGCGGCCTGAAAGGTTCTTTCAGGCCGGGGTGAGGGAGGTATGGGATTGTTGGTAGAACTCCAGAGGCTGCCTCCGCTGAAGCCGGCTGATCTCATGTACCGCGCCTTCTATTTGCGATGTATTTTACTCCTTTAAAGAAATGTTTGGCCTCCCCAGCGCTGTAGAACCCAATATTGAATTCTGTTTCTCTCTCTCTCTGATTTTCAGGTTTATTTTTTAGTGCTTTACCTTTTCCTTTGTATTGGATCTTTAGTATCCAGACATTCTTTTTTGCTCTCCACTTTTGAATGTCAGATTTGTTTTTTAGCTCTATTATGTTGTATATTAAAACTATTTTGGAGTACTATGTTAAATTAGAATTTAGAGTCAAATGAGTAGGAAATGCTTTACATTAGTAGAGATTCTCATAACTTAAATTGAATCTAATATTTAAAAAAGCATTATATACTTAGTACTGTCATCCAATGAAAAACAAATCACACGGTTTATTACCTTACTCCATAGCGTGGCAGACCAATTATTAATGCTATTTTCACAATTAAGTGTAGAACATTGTGGTATTTAAAGATTTGACACAGACAAACTTGTGGTTTTGCATAAATATGATGCTGATATACCCATCTGTGGCATTTAGCACTGAAGCAAAACAACTTTCCTAATAGTCACAGCTTGTGGATTAGTTAAAATCTTACTGCAGCATCTTTTTCTGTTCTCTCTCCTCTTTGACAGTTTGGCATATATTTTAGGAATGTACTTAAAACATGTGAATTATTTTGCTAGAGAAGAGTCTTTAAGTGTGTATGCTGTGCTTTCATTAGGTAATTCTTTACTCATATCTCTAATTGCATACCAGATAAATCACATATTCTTTTTTTTAATAAATATATTTTATTGATTTTTTACAGAGAGGAAGAGAGAGAAATGGAGAGTTAGAAACATCGATGAGAGAGAATCATCGATCAGCTGCCTCTTGCACCCCCCCCCCCCCCACTGGGGATGTGCCCACAACCAAGGTACATGCCCTTGACCGGAATCGAACCCGGGACCCTTCAGTCCACAGGGCGATGCTCTATCCACTGAGCCAAACCGGTTTCAGCAAATCACATACTCTTAAACTTAGCATAAGTGACTCCATCTCAGCTGTGTAATGTGGTATCCTCCTGAACCCTCATTTTGTTTTAATGGCATAATTGAGATGTGATTCATGTACAATACAGTTGACCCATTTGAAGGATAGGGTTCAGTGGTTTTGAGTATATTCAGAAGAGTGTAACCATCACCACAATAAATTTTAGAACATTTTCATCACCCAATAAAAAAATCCCTGTACCAATTAGCAGTTTCTCTCCACTGCTTCCCCACCTTTGGGAACCACTACTTATCCCGAACCTTTCATGGAAGTTAAGTTATACAGTATGTGGCCTTTTGTGGCGGACTAATTTTACTAGCATGTTTTCAAGTTTCGCCCATGTTGTAGCATGTATCGGTGCTTCATTTTTTATTGATGATAGTACTCTGTTGTGTGGAGATAGCCCATTTTGTTTACTCATTCATCAGTTAGTGGACACTTGGGTTGTTTCCTTTCAGCCCTCTGAAGCAATCAAGCTGGCTTCTTCACTGTTACTGAGCTATATTGTCTTCATCCTTCCCTCTGCTTTTACTCATCCTGGTACCCTTTCATTCTGTCTCCCCGGCATTTTCCATCCCCAGGACCATCTTAGGAAAGGCCTTTCCTGACTGCTGAACCACCTGGACCCCAGGCTTCTCCGAGCTCCCATATCATTTAGTGGCTGCATCCCGAAATTAATGACTACTCTGTATTCCTTAACGTGTGTGTGTGTGTGTGTGTACATTTTCCTTATCAAATTGCAAGCTCTTGGAGGACGAGCTGTATTTTGTGTTGTTGCTATTTTGGTTCTTATTGTACTTTGCTGCAATGTAAATACATACCTCTTATAGAATAAAGTATATTTGTTTATTTGAAGATGACCAAAATGTAAGGTGGGTTAAGTCACTTCTGATTTTTTGGTATCATATCCGATAGATTCGGGCAGATTTAAGTTCTATCCGGTTGTGCCATGTACCATCTGTGTGACTAGGGGGAAGTTACTCATGCTTGGTAAGCCTTTGCTTTCTCATCTGTAAGTGGAAATAGTAACTTCTGTTCCCTCAGGTTGTTGCACTGTTTAGAGCCCCTGCCACAGAATAGGCACCTAATTAACGTTCATTCCCTCTGTCGCCTTTCCTTGTTGACTTAGGTGCTTGAGGTAAATGTCAAAACTTTGAAAGAGGCTTGCTATTTACTTATGGAGAGACCTTGGGTAGGTTTCTTATTTCCTCTGAGTTCAAGCCTCCTAATCTAAACTGGGAATAATAATACTTACGCTATAGGATTGTTAGGAAGGTTAGAGGAACTGGTTGGAGAGGGCACCATGCTTGGAGCAGAGTTGTTTCAGTAAAGGGTAATTGTTACCTGTCTTCTAAATCTTCCACTTGCAATTCAGAACACATTTCACTTGGGATGTACAGAAAAATTCCCATCAAGAAACTTCATGTAGCTATAAAGTTTTCTCTCCAGATGGTGTCCCTTTGCAGTTAATCCTTCACCTTGATCCAAGGCAATCAATATGATTTGCCTTTTGTCATTTTGGATTGGGTTTTTCCAGTTCTAGAGTGCGGATATATGTGTTCATGTCTCTTGAATAAATGCCTAAGAATAGAATGCTAGGTCATATGGTGAGTGTATATATGTGTGTGTATATATATGTATCTATTATTTTTTACAGTTTTATTTAGGTATAATTGACACACAATAAAATGCACATGTTTAAACTATATAATTTGATGAATTTTGACATATGTATATGCACATAAAACCATTAAGATAATGAACATATACATCACTCCCAAAGGTAACTAGATATTTCTTTAGAATATTCTCTCCCCTTTTTTTGATCACTTCCCTCACTTCAGGCAATCACAGACTCGCTTTCTGTCACTATAGATTAGTTTACATTTTCTAGAATATTATAGAAGTGAATCATACAATAGTTACTCTTTTGTCTGGATTTCCCCCCCCCAAATAATAATTTTTTATTTCTATTGTTATTTCAGAAAGGAAGGGAGAGGGAGAGAGAGATGGAAACATCAATGATGATAGAGAATCGTTGATCAGTGCCTCCTGCACGTCCTCTACTGGGGATTTAGCCTGTAACCCTAGCCTTGACCTGAATTGAACCTGGGACCCTTTAGTCTGTGCCGATGCTCTATCCACTGAGCAAAACCAGCCAGGCCTGTCTGGCTTTGTTGCTCAATGTAATTATTTTGAAGTCCATTCATGATGCTGCATGTATCTATAATTTATTGCTTTTATTATGATAGTTATTTCATTTCATTATAATATGTTTTGCATATTCATTGATCATTTAATAGACATCTGGACAGTTTCCAGTTTTTGGCTATTACAGACTATGAACTTTCATGTACAAATCTTTGTGTGGACATGTGCTTTCTGTTCCTCTCTGTAAACATCAAGGAGTGGAATGGCTGAGTCATATAGTAGGTATATGCTTATACTTTGTAGGAACTATATCCTAAACTGTTTCCTAATTGACTGTGCAGTTTTACATTTCACCATCACTGTGTGAGAGACTGAGTTGCTCCGTATACTGGCTGAGACTTGGTATGCTCAGTCTTTTTATTTAAGCCATTCTAGTGGTGTTTCCAGTGGTCCAGTGTACTGGTGTTTCATTGTATTTGTAACCGAACTTTCCAGACGACCAACGGATGTTGAGCATCTTTACGTGTGTTTATGAACCAGCCATAGAGCTTGTTTGGTGAAATAGTTCACCCATTTGATGGATATTGGCTTTGAGAATATTTCCTAGTCCATGGCTTGCCTTTTAATTTTTACAAGAGCATGTTTTAAAGAGCAAAGGCTCTCTTTGCTTTGCTGTGGTCAAATTTTGGTGAGGTCTGATTTATTGTGTTTTGGTTTTTCTTTTTTCTTTATAGTTAGTACTTTCTATGTTATATTTAAGAAATTTTTTGCCAAATCCTAGGTCATTAAGATTTTTGTCCTTGTGTTTTTTTTTTTTTTTTTTTTTTTGTTTTTTAGAAGTTTTAAGTCTTAATTTTAGGTCTGTGATTCATTTCCAGTTAGATTTTGTGTACAGTGTAAGGTAAGGGTTGGCCCCTGCCCCCCCCATATGACAATATTGTGCAACAGAAAGGGCCACTTTGCTGTTGTAAAGACCAGGGGACCTGGCATCTGTCCCTGTAATCACATGCAAGTCACTTAAGTATTTCAGGCACTGTTCCTTCTCTTCCCTCCATCCTATATAATAAAAGGGTGATATGCAAAATGACCCTAAAGGCAGAATGACCAGAACGACCGCTCTGTCAGTCACTATGAGGCTCACTGACCACCTCTCGGTCCCTTTTCCCGGCCGGCAGGCTCTGATCGCCCGATGGCAAATGGAAAACCGGGGGTGGGGGGTAGGAGATGAGGGTAGTGCCAAGCCAAGGCCCCAGCCCCTCCAGTCACCCCACACACAGAAGGTGACCTGTGACGAGGGTTGGGGGTGGGAGGGGGCTGGTTGGTGGGCGGGAATGGCCGACCTCTCGGTCCTTCCGCCTAGCCAGCAGGCTCTGATCACCCGATGGCGAATGGGGAACCGGGGGTGGGTGGTGATGGGGGCAGGGTTGGCTGCGGGCAGCTGGGGAAGATGGCCCTGATCACAGGCCAGGCCTAGGGACCATACCCAGGCACGAATTTTGTGTGCCGGGCCTCTAGTATGATGGGTTGGGCCCAATAGAAATTAAGTTTCCATGTTGCTTTCTCAATTCTAAGAAAAGAAAAGATCTTGAACCCCAATTTCTAATTTCATCCTCTGCCTCTACGGAGGTGCTAGTAGACAGTCCTGAATGGCAGAAACTCCTTGGATAGTGAAGAATTTATTAATCTATTCAGAGAACCAACTTTTGGTTTCATATGTTTCTCTAATGATTTTTGTTCTAACATGTATTATTTTCTTTCTTCTGCTTACTTTGCATTTAATTTTCTTTTCTCTAATTTTTTTAAGGTGGAAGCTTAGGTTATTGATTTTAGATCTTTCTTCTGTTCTAATATATACATTATAATGCTATAAATTTTCTTCTAGGCACTGCTTTAGCTGCGTCTCACAAATTTTGATCTGTTAAACCTTCATTATCATTTAATTGAAAAACATTTAAACATTTATCTAGAGACTTCTTTGACTTATGAGTAATTTAGAAGTGTATTGTTTAATTTCCTAATATTTGGGAATTTTCCAGATTTTTTTTTGTTATTGATCCTTAGTTCCATTATGGTTTGAGAATGTGCTTTGCCTGATTTCTGTGACTCCCTCCTTCCTTATTGCAGCTCTGATTTCATTTCCTACTATTACCTTCTTCCCTTGGTGTATGATCCAGTCATCCTTGCTGTTCATTAAACATACCAAGTACACATCTATCTCAGGGCTTATGAGTTATTGATCCTTCTGCTTTTAATGTTTCCTCAGATACTCACATTGCTAGCTCTATTATTTGCTTTCAGATCTTTACTCAAAATAAATGTTTATTTATTTTCAGATCCTGCTTCCTTAATCTCTCATAAATGGCACCACCATCTACTTAATATCATAGCTTAAAAACCTGAGAGTATCCTCAATTTTTCCTGTTCCTCATATCTCTGATATTTAAACAGGTTAAATCTTTCTTTTACAAAATAGAATCATTCACAGAGTTTCTGTAAGTTTTCTGATATAAACATTTAAAACCCTACACTTCTTTAGTCAAGATGGTTTTCAAATTTTTGATTAGTAAAAACCTGCTAACGGGTCAAAATTCCGGTGTTTTCACTTTGGAAAACACTAGTTTCTTTTGGCACACTAGTGGGCAAATAGATATGGCCTCCTCATTTTTCTTCAGGAAAATATTTTGTACTTTTCTAAAATAGCACATATTTTATTTTCTCAGCTCTAGTCTATTATTAAGGAACATATATTATAATCATTCTGTAGACTAATTTCATATTTCTTTTTATTAGTCAGTGAGAGCTATAGAACATGTTTCTTAACAAAATTTGTTGCTAAGAAACATGGAGCACAGCCACTAAAAGCTGTGTGACCTTGGTAGCATCATTCAGCTTCTTTGCATTGTCAGTAAAGTGAGGGGGATGTGCCAGTCATGCTGTTAGGATTCTTTCTTGCACCCGTGACTCTAACCTTAACTCACTGCTCACCCCAGTTATCAACTTGCCTCAGGTGGTTAGTGCATTCAAAAAGATTTATTTATTGCTAGTTAAAAACACACACACAAAAACACTCAAGGTATACTAGTCAGCTCTGATTCTTTTGACTAGTATTTTCTAAAAAAATTAATGTTCAATATTTTGCATGATAAACATTTCTTTTTGGTTTGTGTAGGTAGTGTATAAATAAGAATAGAATGTTTTGTTATTCTTCATGATTCCCACGTAAATAAGTAGCACATGAACCTAGTCTTGTGACAGCATGCTAAAATATTTTTATAAGTCCTCGCTGATTTGGCTCAGTGGATCGAGCATCGGCCTGCAGACAGAAGGGTCCCAGGTTCAATTCCGGTCAAGCACACAAGCCCACATTGGTTGTGGGCTTCATCCCCAGTAGGGAGCATGCAGGAGACAGCCAATCAATAGTTCTTTCTCATCATTGATGTTTCTGTCTTTCTCTCCCTCTCTCTTCCTCTCTGAAATCAATAAAATAGTTACTTTAAAAAATACATATATATCTTACCTAAATCTATAATAATAAAAGCATAATAAGCTAATTAGACCAGACATCCTTCCAGACCACCTTTCGGAGGAAGCTGGGGCTGCAAGGGAAGCCTGGGTCCCAGGTGCCAGAGGAAAGCCAGTGCCAACAGCCGGGGGGAAGGATGGCCCAGTCTTGCACACATTTCATGCATCGGGCCTCTGGTTTTTATATAATTATATACTCGTATGAGTTAATTTACACATTAGTTACTTACCCTATATAATAAAAGGCTACCATGTGAATTGTCCCCTGGAGTTCGACAAGGGGATGGGGCCAGCCCACCAACTGCCCCTGGCCCCTCCTCCCGGCCGACCCAGCCGGGGCAGGCTGGCCAGACCCAACCTGTGCACGAATTTGTGCACCAGGCCTCTAGTATATCAATATTTGCTCATTGAATTACTTACGGTATAATTAAACATTATTTCCCTTTAGACAGTGTATTTTCTTTTTTCAAGTCAACTAGAGGACTAGTAATTCATATATTACAAAAGGAACGATATAGATGTCTAAAACAGTTTTTGTATTACAAGGAACAGCATGGGGAAACTTGACTTCATTTGTTTCTCTTAAGGAAGAAATACACGTTTGAATTTATTTTAAATTAATTGTTATTTAGGAACCCATGAGCCATTTTCTAGGATCAGTGGATTCTTTTTTTCTTGCTTGTGTGTTGTTGTTTTTTTTTAAATTAGATTTTTGCTTTGTGAAGATAGTGTCCTAACTCTGACAAGAACTAGCTGGCTGACCTGAGCAACTTCTGTATCTCTAGGTATTGGTTTCTTCATTTGCCAGCACGTGAGGAGGTGAATTACATTTCTAAGGCCCTCTTTAACGCCAACATTCCATTATGCCCTATCCTAGCGTTAGAGAGAAGGGATCAGCATTTCACACAGCTTTTACAAGATTGATTTTCGCTTGACTGATGAACATTTACATTTTATAATTGATTTGATTGTATTATATTTCCTCTGATTCAGTGACTCAGTTTCAATATCAGTCAAACGAACAGTGAGGAGCCACAGTATACTGTTAGGGACTCCCTTTCTGAGTCGGATTTCCACTCCCAGATGTCAGCTGTTGTGTCCATGGCTTAGTTTCCAAATCTGCAGCGGGGGCTCTGGGCTTTCTCCCCTCTCCGGACAGGACTGCTTGCTGGGCCGTGTCAGTGAGATGCCTCTGGCAGAATATCTCACCGGCTTGTCAGACTTATGTGCCTGAGATGGAATTCATAATTTTAAACCTAAATGTCTCCTCTTATTGTTGAAGCCTGAATATCCTTTAATTTAATTAATTTTTAAAAATTAATTTATTTTTTAATCTTCACTTGAGGACATTGAGAGAGAGAGAGAGAGAGAGAGAGAGAGAGAGAGAGAGAGAGAGACAGAGAGAGAGACAGAGAGAGGGAGAGGGAGAGAAACATTGAAGTGAGAGAGAAACATAGATGGGTTGCCTTCTGTACTTTCCCCAAAGGGGATGGAAGGGAAACCCAGGCCTGCACCTGACTGGGAACGCAGCGGCAGCCCCTCAGCACAGGCCGACTCTCCCTCCAGCGGAGCCGCTGCGGCTGCCCCGCTTTCTTCTTGCAGGACTTGGTTTGGTATCAAGTCCGATCAATTTTATTTCTGCAAAGAGCCATTTCTCCCTTTCCGTTCAACTCAGACACACGGGAACAGTGTGCTTTCTCTCTATTGTCTTCTCCCTGCCTTCAGAGCACAGCCTGGCGGTAAGTGCTGCGTGACTCCTGGTGAAACCGCACCAGCATGGCATTCTTGAACACGCTGCTCCTCTGCGCTGTGTCCGCACTGAGCCTCCACTTCCTCAGTCTCAGGTCCCAGAGAAGCCCTCCCTTAGCCTCCAAAGCAGGTGATGTTCTTGATAGTGCTGGTACCGTTCCTTTATAGGTATTTGCACACTTAGGATGATGTAAATAATGTGAACATTTAAAAAAAATTAGAGAGAGGGGAGAGAGAGAGAGAGAGAGAGAGAGAGAGAGAGAGAGAGAGAGAGAGACATTGATCTGTTGTTCCACTTATTTCTGCGTTCTTTGGTTGACTTTTGTATGTGCTTTGAGCAGGGATCAAACTTACAGCCTTGGCGCACTGGGAAGATGCTCTGAACCAGTGGTCGGCAAACTGCGCTCGCGAGCCACATGCGGCTCTTTGGCCCCTTGAGTGTATCTCAATCAGATTGAGGACATTTTTAGCAGAGGCCACCTTAGGAGTACCCTAATTTGTAAGTTATTAACAATGTACCTACCTATATAGTTTAAGTTTAAAAAATTTGGCTCTCAAAAGAAATTTCAATTGTTGTACTATTGATATCTGGCTCTTTTGACTAATGAGTTTGCCGACCACTGCTCTAAGCTACCTGGCCAGGGCCTTAATTGATTTTTGTTGTTTAATACGTGTCTTTTCTGACGGTGAAGCCTATGGTAAGGCCACGTCTATATGTACCACCATATCCCTGCTCAGGGCATAGGTCAGTGCCAGATATGTAATTTGTTGCCTGACAAACTCTATGGCGAGATATAAAGCATTATTAGATTGTATTGGAGAGTCCAGAGCTGGTGCCTAACAAACAGCAGGTCCTGGATATATAGCACCTGAATTACCGGACACTCAGGCCGCCTGACTTCTATAGCTTAGTACGTGGGTCTGTCCTCTTCCTCTCACAGCTATCCATCATCCTTCCTTCCTGCGGCTTCCAGGGACTTGGCCCCATTTCGTCTTTTATGCAGCTGCCAGTTCCTATCCTCTTCCCGCTCCTGGCTCCTCGCCTGCTGGGTTAGCTGCTTTGCAACCCAGTCTTCTTAGTGAGCCCTTTCCCTTGCTGTGCTCTATATTTATATACTTTTAAAAGTATTTTTAAAATTATTCTTTCTGCCACTTGTTAATGGGGAAGTTGAAAGGCCGATTAAAAAAATAAAGGGAGAGGTAACAATGTTTCCAGAAACCTTCTAAATTTGTATAGTTATCCCTGAACTCATAATTTACATACCTTTCAATATTCCTCCTGTAGGTCATATATTTAGGGCAGGCCTTAGTAATATTTCCTTTTACTCTGCAAAATACTGTAGGACATTGATTTTCAAAAATTTTTTTTTCCATTACTCACAGTAAGGAACACATTTTAAATTGTGACCTCAATATAAACACATGTGTTTATGTATATATACTAATATATATGTATAATTGATACTGAGTGTTAATAATTATCCACCTATGTATAATAGATTAAAAACATGTGGAAGTTAACAACAAATGTAATCTTAATATGGAAATAGAATATGAAAAATTTCAAATTAAAAGAAAATCAGGAAAGATTTGTTAATTCAACAGGTGTGTCTGCCCCTTCACAAGTTCATTCACTCCAAGCGGCCAGGACAGTGCTCACCCGTACACTGCTGTGAGGCCTGCTGGGAAGAGTGAGGGAGGAAGGAGAGGGCGATGCAGTTCTCAGCTGGGTACCTGGAGAATCGAGGGCTGTTTCTGTCTCTGCTGGTAAAAAGGGGGCGGGCCGTGAGCTCAGTTCTGGATCTAGGAAGTTGAAGAGCCATTCAAAGGGAACCGGCCTCTGTACAGCTGGGACTGCTTTAGGGAAGAGCTGGGTTTGTCTCTTCTTCCCAATGGACATGAAGCTTCCACATACTCTGTTGACATGGCATTGGGTAGTAAAAGATCTGTAGTAGAAATTATTGGTAAAGGAATTTATTTTAACGTGAATATTACTAAGTAATTTATGTGCAAACTTTTCTCTGAGAAAAATTATTAACGTAGAGACATTTTTAGGCTGACAGCTCAGCTGCTTCTTAGGATGGGACTACGATCCTCGGTGGTACGCTGGTGCTCGGTCATGAGCTTAGAAATCACAGATTGGATCCCTGCCCCTCATCTTTACTAGTTGGATGACTTTGGGTAAATCACTTTTTTTTTTTCTGGGATTGTTTCTTCAACTGTCAAGTAAGGACAGAAATATATTGTATATACACATTATCAAGGTGAATTTGAAAATGTGTATAAAGTGCCTTGGTTGGCACATAGTGACACTTAAATCTTAATTTTTCTTTTATTCTTTCTTTGGTGCTATTCAACAATATACTCTCTGATTCTAAGTATGATGTCTACAAGCAGAGTTGAATGGTTCTCTAACTATGTAAACCTTTGAGGTGATATTTTGAAGATTTAATGGAATTAAGGATTTAATTTTGTAGTAATGAAAATGTGCAACATTTGAAAAATTACATTATTGATTGGTATCAGTATTCTGCTTTATATTCTTGAGTCATCTTTAAGACAAGTCAACTTGTCTTAAAAGAAATTTTTGTCTTTCTTGGAAGTTTAGTTCTCTAAGCCCGTGGTCGGCAAACTGCGGCTCGAGAGTCACATGCGGCTGTTTGGCCCTTTGAGTGTGGCTCTTCCACAAAATACCACGGCCTGGGCGAGTCTATGTTGAAGAAGTGGCGTTAGGAGAAGTTTAAGTTTAAATAATTTGACTCTCTAGCCAAAGCCGGTTTGGCTCAGTGGTAGAGCATCGGTCTGCGGACTGAAAGGTCCCAGGTTTGATTCCGGTCAAGGGCATGTGCAGGAGGCAGCTGGTCGATGTTTCTCTCTCATCGATGTTTCTAGCTCTCTATCTCTCTCCCTTCCTCTCTGTAAAAAATCAATAAAATATATTAAAAAAAATTTGACTCTCTAAAGAAATTTCAATCGTTGTACTGTTGATATTTGGCTCTGTTGACTAATGAGTTTGCCGACCACTGCTCTAAGCTAATCACTTAATTTTGTCCTATCATGAAAACAAGCTACTTAATTTACTTTGAAATAATTAAATATCAACTATTATATTTAAAGTTTAGTTTTCATTGTAAACTCAAAACTAGGTCTTTGTGGCATCTGCTTCATCGTTGAAATCCAAGCAGTGTCAGCTTATGTGCTGTATTTTGATTTTGATGAGAGCCGCTAGGATGGGGACCGCAGACTCTGCATATACAAACCCTTTCTGATCCTGCACAGAGTCGATCAGTAGCGGAGCTGGAATTCTCAGGTTAATTTCTCTAGCGGTGACTATGTGTGTTCATTTCTGGGTAGCATACGCTCCTCCTCTCTCCCTTTCTGACTGGTTTAGGCTTAAATAAAGCATGAAGGTTGTCTGGCTAGGAAAGGAGGACTTTTTGCTCTGCAGTCAGGATTCTCACGTGCTAATCTGTTTTTCTCCTTAGATTTTGAGCTCCTAGAAGGTTGAAGCAGGGTACACATATAAGAACAGAGAAAGACAATGTTGTCAGTGTCTAGATCTGTTCTCACATACAGATTATTCTTTTTGGTGGGGAAGGGCATGGGTTCATAACTAGCACAGACTGCCGCATTTTTAGAGACCCAAAGTGATATTTCTGAATGTTCTTTAGGCAATATGATATACCAAGAATTTCTGGACTTTTCTTGATTTCTCACAAATTCGTTATCATTTTGTTTACTTCCAACATCATTGAGAACCAACTTTCTTTAAAAAATTATGTTTTTAAAAGCATTAAGCAGCATATTATACATTTTCCTCTTGAAGTGCTACCTAGCTTAGGATCAGGAGTGGATGGAAAAAGCAGGTGGGTGGGTTTGGTATTGGCTGGATGCATAGGTTGGAAGAGAGACAGTGTTGTGAAGTGGTTTGAGCATGGGTTTTGGAGTTGTACAGGCTGTGTGAGTAACTTTGGGCAACTACCTTCATCTCTCCAAACCCTATTTTGCTCATCTATAAAATGGAGCTAATAATAATATTTAATCTATCTCATAAAATTGTTGTGAGAATTTAAAAAGATGACTGCAAGTAAGGTGCTTATTAGTATTATGCCTAGCAATAGTATATTTGATACTATTTTTATTGTTAGGAGGAGAATTGAAGAAGCAAGGTCATTAGTAGGGACTGTAATTGAAGTAATAGTCGGGATGTTCAGGCTGGTAAGTAAGAAAGTAAAACTAGGAGGAATATTAGAAACTAGAGAATCAGAAACAGTTGAAGGATTAGGAATGTGATAAGAATAACAAATATATTTATCAATGCAAAAATAGATAGATAAGGATTTATGGGCAGCAAATGGGATCAGAGTTTGAGATTCTAGAGATGGAACATTTCCAGGTAATGATTGATACAACTTTTGAAAATGGTTGTTGATATAGAGACAAATTGAAGTTAAATAAAAAATTTATGGAACATTTTCTGTGTTCTAGTTCCTGTGCTAAGCATTGGAGAATGTAAAATTTGGATGAAACATTGTTGGATTAGAGGGAATCAAAAGTAGCTCTTAGTTATCATGACAGTGGCAGGAGCTGGGATGACAATGAAGACTACACATTTTTTTATTATCATAAAAAATGCTTGAGTGGGTTGACTTTTTTTTTTTTGGTTTAAGATATTACTATAAATGGCTCTTTAAAATAGGCGCATCTCCCAATGGGAATAAAATAATTAGTGACATTAATTTAGAATTTAAAAGACAGCTGTCCTAAATTCATTTATCTAACTAGTCTTTTTCCCCCTTCCTCTTTCCTTTTTAGTCACTAGTGCTCAGAGTAGATGATTCACCCAGTTCTTCCTGGTTTTAGAGGAATGGTTGGGAGTGGGCTTGTGTCTGTCTGTTTCTGAGTCAGTGTCTTAGGAAAGGAGCATGTCCCAGAGAAAGCAGAATCGGGCAACAGGGAGCAGCTCAGAGGGTTAGCCAGGATGCTTGTTCCTGGCGCCTTTCAGTTGAAAGCTGTAGATTTTGAAGTCTAAAAAGCTTATTTTATAAAAATATACAATAATAAAAGCATAGTATGCTCATTAGACCGGACGACCTTCCAGATGAAGCCAGGGCTGCAGCCGCAGGAGAGAGGAAGCTAATGCGGCTGTGAGGAAGGGATCCAGACAGCGGCGGCTCTGAAGGCCTACTCTTGCACTAATTTTGTGCTCCAGGCTTCCAGTAAAACATAAAATAACATACTATATAAATAAAATATTGATTATACATTTATTTTAAAATTACATATACCATATCCAATAGCAATGACATGAATTTTATATTGTTGACTTAAACCAATGCTGATTGTTTTGGGATTTCTTCCATTTAGTGGTTGGTGGCATAGGTTCACACATATTTGGCTTATTTATACCCATTGGGACCAAAGTCAGCAGAGATAACAGCAGGCACACAGCACCCAAGAAATTCCGGGTATGCACGCTTAGTGCCCTACTTTAACGTACAGCCACGTGTGCTCTTTTGTCTGATAAACAACCCTGTCCCAGCGCCTCCTCTAGATGCATTTATGTCGGCTGTGTTGTTCCACCTCTGCTAACTGTATTTGCCATATCACCTTGAACATCATTATGAAGGGGAGACCTGTTGCCAGGAAAAGCCAAAGTAGTGAATGCATGCAGTCGATGTCAGATGGGCCTTCTGCAATTTTAAAGAAAAGCTTTTGATATCTCTGTCTTTGCTACCAGTCTTGTGCCTTCTGTAAATCCTTGGTTATGAGACTTCTGTAAATCCTTGGTTACGAGACTTCTGCTAGTCTTCAGCTAGTCTTCAGGTGGTTATTCAGGTTGAATGTTCTGTAATTTAATTACAGCGTTGTCCTAAGAGGCGGTGAGTGTAATTTCCACCTACTCTGCTGCCATCTTGGATCCTTCTAGATTGTGTTTGTCGATAGAGAGTATGGTGATTGCAGTTTAGATTCATTGCTTTTATTTTTTCAAGTTCTGTTTACAGTAAGCATCATCACTTATCAGTTGTTATTTGCTCTTCTAATATCTGATTACTGTTAAAGTTTAAAGCCAGTCTGATTTTGTTTCTATTACAAGTAACTTGCTCATTTTGCTTGGATGCCCAAAGGATTTTTCTTTTCCTTTGAAGTCCAATAATGTATCTCAGTTCTGTTGGATTGATTTTCTCAGGTATATGGTGTGCTCTTTTGAATCTTTTTTTTTTTTAATTTCAAGAAAGAGTTTTTAATAACATTTTAAAAAGCTTCCTTTGCTTAGGTTTTCTTTTTTAGGGACTTATATTAAAAGTATATTGGGCCTTCTTTACCTGTCTTATATATCACCTTCTCAAACTCTTTTTGATCTTGTATCCTGCCACACTGCTGGACTCACTTCCTGGCATTAATTGTACTGGCTGTTTTGTACATTACAGCTTTATTTCTTCCTTTTCAATCCATAAGCTTCTTATTTCTTTTTATTACCTATCGCACTCGCTCAAACCTCCAACACAATGTTGAATAAGAGTGGAAATGTGAACATCCTTGTCCTGTTCATGATTAGGGAGGAAGCATTCATTCTTTCACTCGTTAGTATGTGTTAGTTTTTCACAGATGTGTGCAGCGGTGGGAACCTAACCCAGTGAGTCATCCATTCATTCATCCTTTAAAAAAATTATTGAATTGATTTTTAGAGAGGGAGGGAGATGGGAGGGAAGAAGGGAGGGAGGAGGGGGGGGAAAGAGGGAGGAAGGGAGGGAGGGAGGGAGGGAGGGAGGGAGGGAGGGAGGGAGGGAGAGAGAGAGAGAGAGAGAGAGAGAGAGAGAGAGAGAGAGAGAGAGAGAGAGAGAAAAGTTTGAACCTTGACTGAGGATCAAATCCACAACCTGGGTATGTGCCCTGGCCGAGACTTGAACCTGCCACGTTTTGGAGTACAGGACATTGTTCCAACTGAGTCACTTGGGCCAGAGCATATCCATCCTTTTAGGAAACATTTACTGATCCACTACTCTAGGCCATACATTGTCATATGAAACAGCGTTGTCAGCAGGGCTCTCGGGGAGAGGCTGTTGTTTGCCTCTTCAGCTTCTGTAGGTGGTCAGCATCCCTGATTGTGGCTGCACCACTCCACTCTCTGTTCTGCGGTCACACTGCCTTCTGGCCTGTGTCTTCTCTGAGTGTCTCCTTTGACACCTGTTCTGGGTCTGAGGTCTACCTGGATAACGCAGAATGGTCTCTGCATCTCAAGGTCCTCTTTCGAATGGAGATGACATCATGAAACCTAGCTTAGGGCAGAGACATACTTATGGGGTGGAGGCACCATTCAACCCCCTACAACTAGTAATTTTATATGCAACTTTAATTTCCTTTTTTCAACCATCTTCCCATCTTGGCATGCGTCCCTTATTTCATTCCCATTCCTTTTTGACTTTTGTCTTTTAAAATATTCACTTAGAGGGTGGTGACAGCAGTGGACTATTCTGCTGCCCGTGGTTCATAGCTGCCTTACCACAACAGAACAAATGCCTTCCTTCATGGTCTGCAGCTTTGTTTCGAATCAGAATCTGCTTCTTAACAGAACGTATAAAACCGAAGCAAATAAATATAAACTTTAAAAACCATAGTGAGGTCTTAACATACATATAATAACAAATAGTTCCATTTGAAGAGCTAAGTGAAAATAATTTTAATTAAAATATATAAATATGGCATCAGCAATTAGTATTTAAATTGGTATCAGAATAGCAGTGCCACATTTACTAGCATCATATACACACTCACACACTCACACACAGACACACACACACACACACATACATACTTCAGGTACTTGGAAATCTTATGTCACTTTATGTTTTTTAAAAATCAAAGAATTTTTTGCATGGAACTGGTTTTTCAGAAGAACCTGAACATCTTTTCTAAAGCATTTAGACCATTAGAGCATTACTGAGATTGTTTTGGTAAAGCTTTAGTGATCTAATGAATAATATGTCAAAAAGATACTGTTCTAGTATACATATGCCCTACTGACCTGTAAGAATGTTGAGTATTTCTTTAAGAAGTTCTGGCAACTCACAGTCAGTCTAGGGCCACAGATAGTAACTTTATTATAACAGAAGGAAGTTGTATGATTCTGTGTAGTTGATTTTGGTGCTATTCCTGTTGTAATGATTATTAATATTTTACCATGTTGAAAATTTTCCATTTATATTTTTTAGATAATATAGTAAATTGGTAAGTCATAGGAAAAAAATGAGGAAGAATTTTAAAGTGTTTAATAATAATATTAAACACTTTCAGACTTAAAAGTTAATCTTGGTTTTATCATGGGCTTAATATTTTCATGCAATGTTATAAGATTTACTTAATGAAATCTCAGATTTGGTTTTATTTTTGTATTTAAGTGATGGTGTTTGAAATTTAACACTTTGTCAAAGTTTTAGTGTTTGTTATTAAAGCAGCGATTTTTCAAATTAATCTACTTTTTATAGTCATAAACTAGGTATTCAGCTTACAATTACAAATTTTAAATTTGTCTTTTCTCTGTAAGTGCTGGTCAAGATATCCAGGGAACAAGTGTGATTGCAAATCTCCCGTTTTTGATGCGACAGAATCCTGCTGAGACACTTCGGAGAGTCTTGCCAAAAGTTAGAGTAAGTTCGTGCAAAA
The DNA here is from genome assembly GCA_963693515.1 of Pipistrellus nathusii. Taxonomy (NCBI): domain Eukaryota; kingdom Metazoa; phylum Chordata; class Mammalia; order Chiroptera; family Vespertilionidae; genus Pipistrellus; species Pipistrellus nathusii. The sequence goes on from OY882858.1 coordinate 2,780,043, forward strand.
TGAGATTTGAATTTACCATTTTTTTTCATTGTCAGGAGAAAACTTCAGAGCTTTTGATGGCTGATCTTTTGTACCTTAATGAGTGGAGAAAGTATTCTGATACACATTTTGTATTGTGATGAAAATATTCAGGGGAATTAGTTGATGGAAGTGATCTTAGTTGAAACAAAGATTTCTGTAGTCATTTTCTGAGTAGAGACATTTTAATGAGGTTATCTTTTCAGTAGCTCAGAAAAATTTTAGTTTTACAAAATCATAGCTGTCTTTTAAAATTTATTTATTTATTATTGACAGTATTACAGATGTCTTCCATTTTTTTTCCCTTTGCCCCCTTTTACCCCCTTCTTCCCACATTATTGTTTGTGTCTGTGGGCTATTTGTATATGCATATATGTTACTTGGTTAATCTATATTATTTATATTAATTGGTATTCTGTTGAGTTAACTTTATATTAATAGTATTCAACAATATTGATAATATATAATTTCACTGATATTCTTAATAATGACCCTGTGGTGTGACTTCTAAAGAATCATCAAATAAAGATTGAATTAGGCCATCACAGTTTTAGTTTTATATTCATTTTATTGCTTCCTAAATTCTTCAGAACTAGTTTTTCTACTATAAACAAAAAATATTTGATCTACTAGAATATTCTTTCCTCTATTTAGTATTTATGAATTATCCTATATAAATAAAAGCCCAATATGCTAAGTGTCCAGTCAACAGGTTGGCCGTTCAGCCAGTCAAAACGTAATCTCATCTAATAAAAGATGAGATTAACTGTCACTCCATCACAAAAGATGGCGGTGCCCATAGCCACAAGATGGCGGCACCCAGTCTTCTCAGCCCCGCTGGAGCCCCCCAGTCCTGGGGAGGTGGCCGCGGAGTGTGGGCAGTGTGAGTGGTTTGCAGGAATGCTCGCTTCATCACCCAGTGACGAGGCGAGCACTCCGCACCCAGTGCGGATGGGCCTCTGGGCCGCGGAGAGCCTCTGGGCAGCAGGTGCGGAGTGGCCTGGCCCTGCAGAGAGTTACTGGCACACAGATTCGTGTGCAGGGCTACTAGTATACTAATGATACGCTAAGGCCTATCACTCACTCACTGTGACATGCGCTAACCACCGGGGGCAGACAGTTGACCAGCCGACCAGTTGCTATGACGTGCACTGACCACCAGGGGTTAGCTTGCTGCTGGGTTCTGGCCGATTGGGACTGAGCGAGATAGGGCTGGACATGCCCTGGAGCCCTTCTGTGGCCCCTCCCCAGCTGGCCAACCTCCCTCCTCTCTTCCCAGCCCCGATTGTGAATTGGTGGGGTTCCTTGGCCTGGCCTGCCCCCTCTTGCAATCCAGGACCCCTTGGAGGATGTTGGAGAGCTGGTTTTGTCCCGATTCTGCAGGCCAGGCCAAGAGATCACACTGTGCATGAATTCATGCACTGGGCCTCTAGTTAATATATAATGTTAAATGTTTAATATGTAAGATTTATTATTTATTTGTGCCTATGTGCCAAATGTGGTTCTTAAGAACTTGAATGAACAAAACAGACAATAATCTATGTGTCTTCATTAAGCTTACCTACTAATGGGGTCAGAGGGGTCACATACTAATGGGGATTATGTTTGCTAATAGTTTTTTGTACTTTACTTTGGCTTTCTGTTTGGTTGTAACTTTTAAATTAATTTACATGTGTTTAAAGTACTGTGATTATTAGTGTGCCTTGCATTTATTTTTAGGCATAGATAGGCATATATAACTGGTTCCAGTTACTATGATTTAAATTAGATGTAGGGATGTACCATGTTATTTTTACAAGACACCCACCCTTCTATCCTGGCAGCATGAGGTTTTTTTTTGTTTTTGTTTTTTTTTCTTGTTACCATGATGAATTGAAATGTTTATTATGTTTATTTTAGCATTGCATGTGATTCAAAAGTGAATCAAGCCTTTTCATACCTATTTTCCCAGAATCATGCTATAATTTAAATGGAATTAAGCCCACATAGTTTAAGTTTAAATTTACATTCTACTTCAGTGATATTAGCTGACCTATGCTTGTTAGCTTAACACTTGGAAATGCCAATTAAACAACATTAGAAGGAGCAGATAGTTAGGTCCTCTTGATTAAGAGTTATTCTAGTTATTCTGGCTGGGTGGCTTGGTAGGTTGGAGTGTTGTCCCAAACACCAAAAGGTTGATGGTTTGATTCCTGGTCAGGGCACATACTTAGGTTGCAGGTTTAATGTGCATATGGGAGGAAACTGATGGATGTTTCTCACATTTATGTTTCTTTCTTAAAAATGAAGTTATTCCATATTAAGTGAATTAGATTTAAGGCTAAAAATATTGAGCATGCTATACACACACTGTGTTGAGCAAGCTAACTAAGGCCCACAGAGGTACTGAATGTCCAAAATTTCATGAAGTAAAAATAAAAAATGAAGGATAGAGAGTAGTGACCTTGAGGTTTCTAAATTATTTTGAAAAAATCATTTTGCTAATGAGGTTACAATAAAGTTAAATAACTTCCCCCAATATTAATTTTATGGAAATGTGTAAAGAATATTATATACTCTTCTATAGAGTATCCTATGTAATAAAAGATTAATATGCAAATTAATCATAACTCTGTGACAAAATGGCGGCACCCATAGACACGAGATGGCAGCGCCCAGTCCTTTCAGCCCTGCCAGAGTCCCCCAGTCCCAGGGAAGGCTGCTACTGAGAGCTGGCAGCATAAGCGGCCTGGCAGAATACTGCCCAGAGGCCCTCCTGACCCTTTATAAAAAACAAAAACAAATCCACTCCCTACAGAGTGATCCCACACACACAGCTGCAGCCTTGGGCCCATACCCCCACAGAGAGACCCCCTCCCAGTGCCAGCCTGGGGTCTCAGCCTGGGAGGAGTGCGCACTCCCACGTAGTGACCCCCTTCCAGTGCCAGCCTGGGGTCTCAACCACTGAGACACACCAGCCAGGAAGATATAAAGGAATCTTAAATGTTTCTTTTAAAAAATATATTTTTTATTGATTTTTTACAGAGAGGAAGGAAAGGGATAGAGAGCTAGAAACATCTATGAGAGAGAAACATTGATCAGCTGCCTTTTGCATCCCCCCTTACTCCCCACTGGGGATGTGCCTGCAACCAAGGTACATGCCTTTGACCAGAATCGAACCTTGGACTCTTGAGTCTGCAGGCTGACGCTCCATCCACTGAGCCAAACCAGTTAGGGATGTCCAATATGTTAAAGGAAAAACCCTACCTAATAAAGAGGGAATATGAAGGGGAGGGCATTTGGGGATGACTGGGCTGTCAGGGGAGGGCGGGTGGGGACAATCAGGCCAGCAGGGGAACAGTTAGTCATAGATCAGGCTGGCAGGAGAGTGGTTAGGGGGTGATCAGGCTGGCAGGCAAAAGCGTTAGGGGCAATCAGGCAGGAAGGTGAGCAGTTGGGAGCCAGCAGTCCGGGATTGTGAAAAGGATGTTCGATCCCACAGAGATCGGGCCTAAACAGGCAGTTGGACATCCCCTGAGGGGTCCCAGATTGGAGAGGGTGCAGGTTGGGCTGAGGGACACCTCCCTCCCCCAGTGCACAAATTTCATGCATTGGGCCTCTAGTATTTATATGAAAATCAAATGTGTCTGCTGAAACTATATAACTGAGTTATAAAGATGACTTTACTAATAACCTTTTAAAGTAATAAAAATTAAACCATAGCATAGTAAACTGAATAAATGAATACTATAAAGAAAATGTATATTAATGAATATATATTAATATACTAAGAAAACCTTTATTTGATGAAATAATTGCATTCATTTTTTTTCTTAAATAAATTTTTATTGTTCATATTATTACAAATCATTCATTTCTTGAGTTAATCAACATGCAGTCCTTTATTTAGGATTCTCATTTATCTTGCCCTGTACTAAAAAATACAAAAAAGATTAATTCAGTCTCCGATTAGATTGTATATCAAGCAGGCATAAAAACTATATGGAAAACAACTGAAGAATAAGCATAGGAGAGTATATGAGTATATAATTGTGTGATTCTGTCTATATTTAAAAATGCTGAAGAATTAAGCAACTGGATAAGACTTAATGGGGGCAATAATAATGAGTGTTAAAGAGGGTTTGCTATATAATGTAGGCAGTTAAACTTTTAAACACCTCACGTCAAATTATAAAACATATGTGCAACTCGTTTTAAAATCATTATATTAAGCTATTGTTAAGAAATATTTATACTTATCGTTAGCACTTTCTTCAGTTCTGCCTTGCTTCTAGGAGTCATTACTTTCAAGTGGTAAAACGACAAAAAAAAAAAAAAAAAAAAAAAAAATCCCGCAGAGCCACTTTTCTCACTTTTGCCATGGACATAATTTCTTAGTTAATCTTACAGAAAGCAATCTTGTACTATAAGTGAGTGAGTGATGATAATGGCACTTTGATTCATACATAAATGTTTACTGAGTGCCTTTCGTGTGCTGGCACTTGCTCTGAGCACTGAGAAAATAGAGGTGATCAAAAGAGGGAACTTGCTCTCAAGCAGGTTACAGTTCAGAGTGGGAAACAGACATAACATAAGCAGGTGAGTGTAAGTTCCGGGAGGAAGTGACAGGGGAGCTGACTGTGCGTTGGGGGGCCAAAGAAAGCCTTGCTGAGGAGCTCTTAAAGCTGAGGACTGGGAGGAAGCAGACTTTTGAAGAGTCAGGAATGAGTGGTCCAGGCGGAGAGAGCAACACAAAGCTCCTAAGATGAAGGAGCTTGGGGGAATTGAAAGAGATATGTTTGTCTGGAACCCAGTGGTCTGAGTGGGTTGTGACTTAAAAAAGACGTTGGAGTGATGGTCAGTGACAGAGCATGCAAGAGTTGTTCTTGCTCAGGACGGTGGGAAATCACTGAAGGCTTTAAGTAGGGCAGTGACTTGCCCATTCACCCTTTACAATGATCATTTTAACTGTGTGTAAGTAGATGGGAAGGGGAGGGTGAGGAAACTACAGCACCGGACTTCCTTATTGATGGTGGCCTGGCAGGAGCAAGTCAAGTGTGTTGGCTCTTACCATGTTTGTTCAACACTACCAGACATTCTAAAAAGTGCAATAAGGCAACAAAAAGAAATGAAAGGTATTCACATTGCAGAGAAAGAAAAAGTTTTTTTTTTGTCACATGACATTATCATTTATGATACCCTATTTCCCCGAAAATAAGACAGTGTCTTATATTAATTTTTTCTCCCAAAGTTGCGCTAGGTCTTATTTTTGGAGGATGTCTTATTTTCAGGGAAACACGGTAGAAAATGCAAAAGAAAAATACTAGCATTTGCCGAATATAGAAATGTTTCAGGATACAAGATCAATATACAAATCAGGAAAACAAGCAATTGGAAATTGAACTTTCTCTTAACCTATCCCAATAGTGCTAAAGTATGTGATACTTAGAGATTAATCTGAAAAATGACATGCAAGATCTGTATACTGAAAACTATAGAACATTGCTTAGGGAAATAATATGAGATGAAGTAAATGGAAAGAGACACCATGTTCATGGATCAGAAGACTCAATATTGTTAAGATACCAGTTCTTCTCATTTCAATATATATATTTAATGCAAAATAATAAAAATTCCAGTAGGTTAATTTCTTTTTTTTGGTAGGAAATTACAAGCTAATTCTAAAATTCATATGAAAATACAAAGGACCAAGAATGGCCAAAATAATTTTGGAAAAGAGAAACAAAGTTGGAGGACTTTTCCTACCTGATTTTGAGACATTACATACAGCTACAGCAATTGAGACTATGTGATATTGGTATAAAGACAAGTCAATGGGACATGTGCATTGCCAACTGACTTTAACACAGACGAAAAGGCCTGTCAGTGCAGCGAGGACAGTCTTTTCAACAATGGTGCTGGGTCAATTGGGAAAAAGTCTATACCTTGTACCATATACAAAAATGAACTCAAAATAGATTATAGACCTAAGAATTGAAAACCAAAATGATAAACAAAACAAAACAAAAAAAACAACATCTTGTAGATAAAAACAAGAGGAAAATCTTTGTGACCTTCGATTAGGCAGGTTTTTTTTTTTGTTTTGTTTTGTTTTTGTTTTTTACATTTGATGTGAAAAGCATGATCCATAGAAGATTATTTTGATAAACTGGGGCTCATGAAGCTTAAAGCTTCTACTCTTCAGAAGACACTGTTGAGAGAATGAAAAGACAAGTGACAGAATGGGAGGAAGTATTTATATATCATGTATCTGATAAGAACATAAAGAGTTCACAAACTCAATAATAAGAAAACAACCCAATTTTTAAAAACAAATAAAAATTTGAACAGATACTTCACCAAAGACGATTTGTGGATAGCCAATAAGCATAAGAAAAGATGTTCAGCATGCTTAGTCATTAGATAAATGCAAATAAATCTCTACACAATCTAGAATATCTGTTAAAAAAAAAAGTCTTTGCAGATGTTTGTTAATTTTGCTTCTACCCAATCACTTCTCTGCTCTCTTGCTACCAATTTCTTACATATTAGACCTTTCCATAGTATCTCTATGTCTTCTACCTTCTATTTATTTATTTTTTTAAATCATTGTCTCTGTGATTCATTCTGATGATTGATTTTGATTATTATATTTTTCTGGTCTAGAATTTTTGTTTAGCTCCTTAAAAAAATCTGCCACGTCCTTTCTTTTATGGCTTAGAATTTTCTGTTGAAGTTTTCAGTTGTATCTTTTACCATTTTGAACCAGGTGTTCATCAGATACACCAGTACCTGGAGCTCCTGTGGGTGCACTTCTGTGTCTGTTGCTTCTGCTGGTTCTGATCCATGTTATCTCTTCATGTGCCTGATTGTGTGCTTGATCCTGAATTCAATAAATTATTTGTGGAAATAGCTTGAGGCCCAGGGTGATATCTTCCTCTAGAAAGGAATATTTTGTCTTCTGGCAGCCTCTTTAATGCACTAGCAATAAAGCATAAGAAAAGATGTTTTGAGACATTATATACAGCTGCACTTAACCCATCTTAGTGTTGGATGTTTTGAAGCTGCAAAGGTCAGTTTGCTGATGGATTGGCCTTATCCTATTCCAGGGTCTTACCAGCGCTTCCTAGAGGCTGCTAGAAAAGGCAGTTCAGCTTTTGGCCACTTAGGAGCCTTTTCTAGAATCAGCAGATGGTCCCAGAGGAAAAAGACAGGCCCCAAATTACATGCTAACCTTTCTGGAATTCTGTTATTTGTTAGAGATGGGCAATCTTGCTAGTAATTGGTGATCTTGCTAGTAATGGGCCATCTTGCTAGTGATGGGTAATCTAAGTTGGGTATTTTTTTAAGTTTTTGGATGAGTAATCTTACTCATTTCCAGATGCCTTTATGTAGCTGATTTGTATATTTTTTAAATTATCCTCATCAGGAGAGCTGATCAGAATTAGCTGCTCTGCCATTACTGAAAGAGGGAGTTCCTTTTTCTTTTTCTTTTTTCTTCTTGATTTAATATCAAAACAACATTAACCCAAAATGTTTCTGCACGTACACCTGCACCACCCCCTCCATATCCTGTCATCATCCTTAACCTGCAGATTGTTTTCTATTGACATGTTAGGAATAGTCCAAAACTTAAATACTCTGCCAAGCATTTATAATGCATCTCTTTATTTAAAATTTGAATTCTTCTGCACTCTTATTTTGCTGAGGTGAAAGTGTGTTTACAGTAAGATCTCCACTTTCGACCCATCTTTTCTCTATCGGCAATCTTGTCCTAGTCAATAAAAATTCTCTTATTTATATCAGACCTTTACAGCAGGTCAGATCTGTAAATACAATTCCCTGCGTTTAATCTCTGTTTGGATGCCTCAAAGGCACCTCACAGCTAACAAGTGCCAGTGGAGCTCCTGGTGTTTCCCTTTGACCCTGGGCTCCCTCCAGTGCCCCTTGTCCTGACCTGCTTTCCCCACTCCCCTCACGGCAGCACTGTTACTCCTCCGGTTTTCAAGCCGGGATTTTGGGAGTCATCCTAGACACCATCTCTTCCTTCTCTACTCACATATACAACCTTATTTATTTTAATATTTTATTGAGTTTTTTACAAAGAGGAAGAGAGAGGGATAGAAAGCTGGAAACATCGATGAGAGAGAAACATCGATCAGCTGCCTCCTGCACACCCCCTACTGGGGATGTGCCCGCAACTAAGGTACATGCCCTTGACCGGAATCGAACCTGGGACCTTTCAGTCCGCAGGCTGACGCTCTATCCACTGAGCCAAACCGGTTTCGGCCAATCTTGTTTATTTTAATCTTAAATATTTCCCTAACCCGTCCACCCCTCCCCAACACCGCCTCCACACTAGTCCAAGCTACTTTGAAGGTTTGCTCACGTAAATGCAATAGCTCCTCAAGTGATCCTTGCCGGTTCCTCCATCCCTTCCCACCCTCCCTCACTACTTTCTGACTCATTTTTATTTTTATAATAGGCATGATATTTCAAAGCATTTAAGATACAGTTTGAATGTTAGTTGGCTTAACGCATCTGAGGCCCTGCAGTTTGGGCTCCGTCTGTTCCACTAGCCTCAGCCCCTCTTCACTGTGCTCCTGGCACACTGACCCCCTTTTGGTCCCTGGGTGTGCTGCCCTGCTCCTTACTTCTCAGTGCTGTGCGTCCTTTCTCTCTTTCTCTTCCTGCCTTCCTGCCTCTCCATTCCACCTTTTGTCTCATTTCTTTCTCTTTTCTCTTTATTACTTCTCCATGGTCCTCAGAAGAGATCAGGCCACTCATTAGATATGCTAATACCATGTTGTACTTCTCATCCTTAGCTCTTGTCACTGTTGTAAGTACAGTGTTAACAGATACATTGCTAGTCCTGCTTGTAGCTAAGTCTCCAGCATCTAGCCAGTGCCTTGAATTAACTAAATAAATATTTTTAAAAATATATTTTATTGATATTTTACAGAGAAGAGGAAGGGGGAGAGATAGAGAGCCAGAAATGTCAACGAGAGAGAAACATCGAACAGCTGCCTCCTGCACACCCCCCACTGGGGATGTGCCCGCAACCAATGTACATGCCCCTGACTAGAATCGAACCTGGGACCTTTCAGTCCGCAGACCACACTCTACCACTGAGCCAAACCGGTCTAGGCAACTACCGTATTTTCTGGCATATAAGATAACCCCATACTTTTACAGTTAAAATATAGGTTTAGGCCCATATTCACTGAATATGACTACCCCCCACTTCAAAGAAAAGACTTACTTTGCCATCAAGATCTGCAGGTAATTTTTGTGCAATTTTGGTCTTTTGCCCCCGATTGTCGGTTGAGTTTTTTTCGTTTCAAAAGTCGTCTTATACACCGGAAAATACGGTAAATAAATATTTGTTGAATACTTATATGTATAAGCAACAGGAATCCCTCAAAAGTAGGGAAGCAATTTCCCAGAGCCCTTAGTATAGTGCTGGTACTTAACAGAGCTATAAATGAAGTTAAAATCAAATGATCAGAATTAGATTTTTATTAGAGAAAGATTAGGATAGGAGGGAAAATTACCATTGAATTGTTACAGAACACTGGAGGAAAACCAAGCAACGCTTAGAGAAATGGAGTTACACTTTATTATTATATTATTATTACACCATGGGCTTATAGAAAAATGTCTTTCAAATTTTGAGCAAAAGCATGGAGAAAGCTTTCCTGATTTGTATCTTTCCTAGTCCTTTATTTCCCAAATTTGGAATGAGACTTCAGGGCCTTCTGAGAAAGAAGGCCTGTGTGCTGCGAAGGGGCCATGAGACCATAGCACAAGGCCTGGCCTGGTGCCAGCACTGGCAACTCTGCCTGGGGCATAGTCCATGGCCTCTCTGGAATGGGAGTGGTCTTTCCCCCTATTATTTAAGCAAGCAAGGGTTTGCAGAAGCCAAAATAGCAGGGTTAAAATTTCAAACAGCAGTTTTTATATAAGATGGAGGTTACTGTGCTTCAGAATAACTGCAAAGAAAGTCCTATTTTCACTTGCTTATAGAAATTTGCCATACTTTTTAATGTCCCCACTTCAGAAAACAGTTTATAATTTTTTCCTAAAATATTTTAACTAATTAAATATAGCTACAATGGATCATTTGAAATGGTTACTTAGGGCTATTATATCCAGTAAGTAGACATTTCTTTGATATGTACATCTTTTATTTGCAGCATTTTAAATTACTATCTGCTTACATTTTAAGCTGAAATAATGAAATTACATGATTCTATTTTATTATGCGTAAAAATAACAGAGTAGTCTAACTAGAAGTTCAGTTGTGTTGAAATGTGTTTGTTTGGTGTTGTCATGATTTTACACCGCGGATACTTCATTACACATTTACATAGTCATGTGATAGTTGTTACTGGTATTGGTATTTCCTTAGTGGAAAGAGATCTTTGGAACATTTCCATTTGTACCTCCTCATGAACCTTGCGAGTCACTGAAATACAGGTTTATAGAAGAGTAAAACATCTCCCCTTTATTCCGTTTACTGTCTCCACCTTATTTTCTCACTGAGTTTGATTTTCATTGCTGTTGACTAGTTCCCCCACATTTTTTTCAGTGGGGAAACTGGCAATTAGTGACAAGGAAAAGAATGAGGTCATAGTTAATTGTTAAAGGTGTCTTAGAGTTGGCATGTTCCAATTATTCATATTTAATTCGGTTTTAAAGTCTTTTATAAATATTATCATTTTATAGTGAAAGTGCTGTTCACTGTTATTGCTACTAAAAATTCCCACATTTATGATCCTCAAATATTTTCTATGTCCTTGATCTTCAATATTTTAATATTTAAATCCCTGTTATTTAATTTCAAAATAATTAGTGATGTTATTTCTAAAAACATACCAGGATACTTTATAATTTTAGGGCGCCTTTCCCTTTAACCAGCACCATGTATTTACCAGGTAATTTAGCTTCCCAATGTGTGCATCTGAAATATTCGCTCTTTTTGAAATAAGCCAATGACTTATTTATTGCTTCTGTATGTTGTGTATTATAAAGAGAAGTCTCTTTTTGATGCATAAAACGTGGGTTCATCGGAGACAGAGCAGTTTTCCTCTCTGCAAGGACTGCATTGCATTATCTTACAAAGTGCTTTCTTCCACCATCCATACTGTAAAGAATCAGTTTAACCCAGAGAGGCTAGTGTATTTCCCTTCCTGCAACCAGAATAGCTTTGGAAATTTGGAAATGCATCATTAACTCATTGTACACGGTCTCATTTCATTTCTGAGGATTCACGTTGGAATGCCAGTTGTACATAGTCGTAAGAGGAAGGGTAACTGGCACTAAGGCATGCACTTAAGCAATAGAGGCATTTACTTTTCAGTGTCTTCCAAGGCCCATGAGGATGCACACTTATTTACCCAGAGAGTCTGGATCTCACTATGTTTGTCCAGAGGTGTGACTGGAGGAGAATACTTACCGGTAAGTATCAAACTCTTATTGTACTATGTTTCGGAAAGACATGTTTAGAAGTCAATTGGCTGTTAGCAGTGATAAAGTCTCTTAGTCTGTGCTGGTTTCTTAACAGTGGACAGTCCCAGATGTTGAAGTCAGCACAAGAGAAAAGCTCAAATCCTGATAAGACTTGAGGATTTTTGGAAAATTAAATGCAAAATAGTTGGGGCAAATGTTGCTGCAGGAATGAAGACTAAGTGCCGCAGCGCGAAGATAAGAAGCTGGAGAGCTTCCCGCGTCCCCTTGTGCATAGCGTTTGCATACGCCCTCGCCCAGGACTTACTGACTTCTTCAAGGGTGCAGTCACATCTCTTGGAACTTAAAGCAGCAGACTCATGTGAACCGGAATAACGGACACTGTGGCCCTCACCGTTTCTCTTATCTTTCTCCGCAAAGTACTTCATGTTTCTGAATAAAGCCGTGCCTTCTGAAACCTGTGCGTGACCCATCCTGGCCACATAGAATCTTTTGAAAACGTTTTCCAAATCCAGGTTGTCAGTGTGGAGCTATGTTTGTTTTGGAAACAGTTACACAAGGAGATACGGGAGGCCCATTTCAGAGACCCGTTGTTGCTTCTGCTTCTGCCTTATAATTTCTTCTCTTTTTCTTTCAGCCATTAACTGTTGAATCCATAATTGACTGTTTGTCGAAAGGACTTGGATGTTAGTGCGTGCTGTATAAAAGTTTAAAACGAAACAAAACAAAGATCTAGCTGGTTTGGCTCAGTGAATAGAGCACTGGCCTGAGACCAAAGGGTCCCGGGTTCAATTCCAGTCAAGGATATGGACCTCGGTTGCAGTCTCCTCCTCAGCCTGAGCTCTGGTCAGGACTCATGCAGGAGGCAACCAATCAGTGTGTTTCTCTCACATTGATGTTTCCTCTGATTTTCACTCTCTCTCCCACTCTCCCTAAAAATCAACTGAAAAAAAAAAAATATCCCCTGTAGAGGATTAACTAACTAACTAACTAACTAACTAACTAACTAATGGACCACCCTAATGTTTGATAGATCTCTGGGAATTACCATACCTATAAAAATAGGCACAGTGACACTGCCAGATCTCCCACGCCACCTCAGGAAGGCTTAGGATCCACTAAGCCATGCCTTAAGCAGCGCTGAGCGGAAGTCAGAGCTTGTGAGAAGCATTCCGCGCTTAGATTTGGCATCATGCACACGAGGGTTAGAGTTGCCAGTTCCTAGCTCGCTGGCCTTCAGTAAGATGCTTGAGGATTCTGAGATTGTTTCTCTGCTGGAGAATGACATGCGGTAGGTCTAGCAAATGATGGGCAGTGGTCCCACCACTGAACCAAGGAGTCTGGGTACCCGGTCTAAATCATGGCCACAGAGCCGCTGGGGTAGACAATGGCAGGAACACCTATGACATGATAGTAAGAGGCCTGAGAGTACCTTTCTGTGAGACCCATTTTTGTTTTGCCTTGTGTCATTCTGCCAATCCCCAATCTTTAGGACTCACCCCAAAGTCTCTTGCAACTACTCTTTAGGAGGTGTGGATAATGTGTGAAGGGGAGAGCATCAACAGCAGAAAGATTAGGTGGAAGGGTAAGATACCAGCCATTCTTCCAGCCATTACAGCAAATGCCTGCTGTGTGCCAGGACCAGGGGCTACGGGAGTGAACAAAACAGAAATGCTGGCCATCAGGAAGCTTACGTTCTAGATGTGGGAGATAGGCCGGACACAAATGATTATGCTGGATATGGAGATAATACGCCTGTAAAAGGGGGTGGTGGGAACTGGGGCAAGGCAGTGGCTTTCTGGTTAAAACAGGGCTCATTGAAAAGGTGATATTTAAACAGAGATCAGGAGCCAACCATGAGTAAGTCTGGACAAAAGGGGGAACTGGGAACGGATCTTATAAGTCATTGAGAGGACTGCCTTTTCCTTTGAGCGGGATATGAAGCCATTGGAGAGTTTTGAACAGGAAAGTGACATGATCTGACTTAATCTTTCTTTAGGGGCAGCGATGGAAGCAGGGACTAGTCAACAGATCATTGGAATAATTCAGGCTGGAAATGATGGTAGCCTGGGTCAGGTGGAAATGATGGAGGTGAAAAATGGTCAGATTCTGGATCAGGATGGATTGGTCATGTGAATGGGCGGGGGGTGGTGGTGGTGGTGGCTAAGATGTGTTAAGGATGACCTCAGCATTTTTGGGCTGACAGCTGGAAGGGCTAAGTTGTCATTTACTGTTTACCGAGATGGAAGTTGGAGAAGAAGGTTCTGGAAGAGATCAGTTCAGGTGTTGCCAAGGCTACTAGATAGCCTAGATGTAGAGAGGGGATGTTTGGAAGTGCAGTGGCCTTATTTAATGCTCAGTTTACACAAGTCGCTAAGTCATGTAAGTTCTGTTTAAATCTCTAAGAAGACAGTACTATAATTCACAACTATAGTAATAAAAGCATAATATGCTAATTAGACCGGGCATTGTTCCTGACTTCCTTTTGGACGAAGCTGGGGCTGCAAGAGAAGCCGGGTCCTGGGTGCCTGCTGGCAGCCGGAGGGAAGCCTGGGGCCAGGTGCCGGCAGCTGGGGGAAGGCAGGCCTACTCTTGCATGACTTTTGTGCACTGGGCCTGGAGTTTTATATATTAGGACATGGTGCAGAAACATGAAGTTTCTTAGGCTCACACACAGATCTGAAACCTGGTTTTGTGGCTGCAAGTTCCACATTGTTCTAACTTTACTACGCTAGTTACAAAATAGTTATTCAATTTTATAATTGCCATAATTGGTTAAACAAAGTATATCACATACACACTCTCTCTCTTATCTAATGAAGTATAGAGAATATCTTTGAAAGGTTTATGTGAAAGCTTTTTTTTTTACTTTTCCATGTGTTGAAAACTAATATTCTCATGTAGGCTTTAACTTTGCATATATATTTAGGATTTTAAAAAAATGGTGATTGGAGATCACAATGAATATAATTTTTAAAAAACATTCTTATATATAAAAATTTCTTCTTTTAGTAACAGTTTACTTTATGGTAATTCATGTTCCTGTCAGTTCTTTAAACGGGAAAATGCATTTTCAAATCTTAAATGCATTTCTTTTTTAAAAGTAAAATGTATGTTTATTTTTTGAACCAGAAATACAAGTAATGAAAACACACGGGATTGTCTGAGCTTTGATATTGTTGTTCTAGAGACGATGGCAAACTGTACAATACAAATAGCAAAATAGAGGTTGAAATTTATAAAAAATGCCTATTCTACTGTTTAAAGGTTATGTACTTTTATAATTTTCATTTATAAAGCAATGGAATTTTATTTGATTTTATTAGTTCTGAAGGCATTTAAACTTTATGGGGTCTAATGACTTAAGTGATCAGGAGCAGATTAATATAGTTTTCTTAAATAAAGCAAGCATACATATATTTAAAAAAATATTTCTATTGATTTCAGAGAGGAAGGGAGAGGGAGAGAAAGGTAGAAACATCAATGATGAGAGAGAATCATTGATCAGCTGCAATCTGCATGCTCCATACTGGGGATGGAGCTGCAGCCTGGCCACGTCCTCAAACGGGAATCCAATTGTGACCTCCTGGTTCATAGGTCGAGATCAACCACTGAGCCATGCTGGCCAGGCCATACATTTTCTTGGAAGTAATACAGTTATTTGTGGAATGTGACTATGTTTGTTTCTATGACGTTGGATTTTTAAAACTTATAAGTTATGATCTCTCACCTCTATAATGACGAACCTTTCTGATTCTGTAGGAAGTCCTGCACGTTGCAGGTGTGGAAATGCAGTTAACGGCTGCCGTGTCATTTCTGACCATTCTGCAGGAAGAATCAGTGTCAGTTCACACGTATGCCCACTCCTTCCTCCAAACCATTCTGCTGCATCTGGAGCACAGGGATGCAGGTCAGGAGCCGGCACGCGCCTTCCTGTCGTCCTTTATTGCTCTGAATGCCATTTAGCATCCATTTGGTTTTCACTTAGCGTCATTTTCCTATGTCATTTCAAACTCCTGTGGTCACGATGCTCTTGGAACCTTATTAGCCCAGTGAGGACACCTGAATGCGGTCACGCTGTCCAAAAGTTGATCACTAGTCTGACTAAAAATAGCCCCGCTGTTTCCTTTCAACACCCACGGAATTCAGTATCCTTGGAAGCTGAAGACCCATCAGTTCATCTTATGATCTACACCTTCTTCTTAGAGTTTTAAAGTTTTACAGCATTTGTGTTTATAACGTACAGCAAAAATGCACAATTTGGGGTAAAGATAGCTCTCCAATATTATTATTTTTAAAATCTATTTTTATTGATTTCAGAGAGGAAGGGAGAGGGGGAGAGAGAGAGAAATATCAATGAGGAGAAAGAAGCATTCATTGGCTGCCTCCTGCTTGTCCCCCACTGAGGATTGAGCCCACAACCCAGGCATGTGCCCTTGGCTGGAATTGAAACTGGTACCCTTCAGTCCCCAGGCTGACACTCTATCCACTGAGTCAAACCAGCTAGGGCTCCCCAATATTATTTTTAAAGATATACATTTTTTCTAGATATTGGCTAAAATAAAAATAGAGAAACTTCTTACAATGATAGTAATTATTAGTTCATGTTATCATTAAGTAATGTTGTAGTGATTAATGGCTGAGTTGAAACTAGACTTGTGAGATTAAATTTCCATGTGTTACCTGTGTCAATCAGGTGTCAGCAACGCATGGCTGGAAACTCTTCTGTCTGTGATGGAAGTGTTGCCCAAAGAAACCCTCAGGCATGAGGTAATTCTTTCTTTCTGGCGTGTGTGGGGGAGTGAGTACTAAGTCACTGTACAATTTCCTTTTTATAAAAATGGGATTTTAAAAAAAGAATAAAGTTATTTCCCACTCTGAAAGCAAACCATGGTAATTATAGAAAATTTGAGTAATACAGAAATTAATAAGGAGAAAAATCATGATTCTGTACTTAGCCACTTTTACCATTCTGATATATTTTCATTGTACTTCCCCCCCATGTGCTAGTATGGTTGTTGGCCATATTAGTGATCATTTAGCATTATTTTCCTATGTTATTTTAAACTCATTTGACAATACCCACAAAATATTTTACTTGTTAGACATTTAAGCCTGGTTTTAGTATTTGATGATCAAAATAAGGCAGTAATGAACATCTCTATAGAGCTTTTCCTGTTTTTCAGATGATTTAACTATAGCTTCTAAAAAAGTGAAATTACTGTGTCAGAGAGCATTAATATTCTTCAAGGTCTTAACTAGCAACACGTTAAAATGCCTGTTTCCCTGGACTTTTATCAGCAATAGTGTTCCAACTTAATTTGATGGTCCAAAAATGGCATGACATTTTAATCAGAATTTTAAAAATTAATCTATAGCATATATTTCTCATATATTATGTCACTTTTAATTATTCTTTTGTAATTGTCTAAGAGTATCATTGATATTATTTGTATGTGCTATTTATCTATCAAGGTTGCCAGTCCTTTGTTACGTTTATTATCAGGAGGCAACTGATCAAGGATTCACATCATTAATGTTTCTCTCTCTCCCTCTCCCTTTCTCTCTGACATCAATAAAAATATATTTAAAAAATAAGGTTAATGTTTCTTCTATTTTCCATCTTAATCCACTCTTAATACACATAACAATTGGTTATTTGCTTTTTAATTTTCGATATTGTTCAATTCATCATTCTCTAAAAGCTTTAATAAATTAAGATGAGAGAGTAAGATAATTAAAAGGAATTTTTTTCTGTAATGAAAAGATTTTTCATCCTGAGAACATTATCCCTATATGTATTTCTTTTTAAATATGTCATTGTTGAAAAAACCCAGTAACCTATCAGTAAAATGTCCTCTCTGGATTTTATGAAGTGTCTTCATCCTTTGCCCTCATACAGCTTATGATCCTTTCTCAAGGACAAAGCACTTGCTTGAAAATGGGAAGATTTACCATTTATAAGGATGCTTGTGTACTTGATGTCAGAAATCTAGATGATTACACCTATTTAAATGTTCAGTATAATGTTTATACATTTGTGTATTATTTATACATTTTTTGAAGAGTGGTAGGTGGTAGAATGTAGTTTTTACTCTAGAATGCCATCTGTTACTTAATGTGATTTTAAATATGTGTTTTACTTTATTTGAAATATTTTACTTTTAAGTTATATTTATCATTATGTGCTCAGTAATTCTGGGTACTTTGTTGAGAAGAATAAAACCAGTTGCCCTTTTTATTAGAGTCATAGAATTTTAGAACTTGCAGGAATCTTCATATGACATATTCTGATTTCCATTTTAAGTAGATGAGAAATAGCAAGCTGACTTGGATAAGTTAAAGAGCTGGGACCAGATGTGATTGTCATAGCTCTTCATAATCTACCTTGCTTTTGAGTTTTTGAGTGCCCCACATATATATAATACAGTATCAGACTTGGGTTGTTGTATTCAAATGACAGAATTACTTAATAGAATCTATTTGAACCTATAATTTATGTTTTGCATTCCTTTAGAATAAATATGAAAATCTATTTAAGGATAGCTGGCTATTAATTTGCTTTTTTTCTTTTGAATATATTTCACAATTATACTTTACGTGCTTACAGATTATTGCAGATTTCACTATCAGCTTTAATGCAATCTTCTTTGTGATCATTGTTTTTAGTTACATAATTTGTCATCTTTATCATATATATATATCTATATGGTATATATATATATATATATATATATATATATATATATATATATATCCCAGAAGACAAACAAGGTGATCCAGGTTATGAATATCCATAATTTCTGCATTTTTTGTACTTCACATTCTTTAAAAACATTGAAGACGTTAAACTATTCTTTGAGGCAAATAGCTGACATTAGTGCCAAGAATATATAAAACTTGGTGAATTTATTCTCTAAATCTTTCTCTTCAGATTTTGAATCCACTTGTTTCCAAGGCACAGCTTTCCCAAACCGTTCAATCTCGTTTAGTTAGTTGTAAAATTTTAGGAAAATTGACCAACAAATTTGATGCCCACACGTGAGTATTTGTATTAACTTTTTGTCTACTTTATAAAATTGGATTGATAAAAAATGAATAATAACCATGTGACTAACAATAGATTTGTATTACTCCACATTGCATACAAATTTAGCTGTTTTAGCTTATAGAATTCTCAAAAGTCTACTTGTTCAAATGCATTTCTTCTTGATCTCCTCCTTTTTCAAAACCTTTACTGTTAACTTTTGCCTGGCCGGTGTGGCTTAGTGGTTGAGCATGGACATATGGGAGGTCGTGATTCATTTCCTGGTCAGGGCACATGCCTGGGTTTGAGCTCAATCCCCAGTAGGGGACGTGCAGGAGGCAGCTGATCAAGGATTCTCATAATTAATATTTCTATATCTCTCTCTCACTCCCCCTTCCTTTCTGGCATCAATAAAAATATATTTCTATTTTCCATATTAATCTACTCTGTCACACACCCAGTATAGTTTTGAGGATAAAATGGCATTATTGTATAGACTTCAAAAATTGATTCACATAACATAAGGACAGACTTTCTGCTTTTTTCCATTATTATAAATTACAAATTCATTGTCTTGAATAATGCATCTTATTTGAGGTTTTATAGAGAATGTTTATAATTTGTATGCTACTTTCTGTCCAAATGATAAATCCCAAATGGAAAGATGGAATGGAGTGTAATTATGACAAAAGTTAAAATATAAAATTGAAGAAATTTTGGTTGATGGTTTGGTAGAATCAGATATTCTACTTGCCTGCAGCTTTTTTTTTTTTTTTTTTTTTTTAATCTTAGCTAAATGTTTAACTGCCAATCCAAAATTAACCATTATTTTAAAAACAATCATATACTTAATTTACAGTTACTGATAACATCCAAATGTAATCACTTATGTAAAAATACATAGAAAACTATAAAGCTTTATATTAAAGTATATTAGTTATTATTAAGCTAAGATTTTGATGATAATTGTTTGAAAATATTAATTATTCTAAAACACTCACCCATTTACATGTTTCTTTCCTCTGTAAGCATTAAAAGAGAAATACTTCCCTTGGTAAAATCACTCTGTCAAGATGTAGAATATGAAGTTCGATCTTGTATGTGTCGACAATTAGAAAATATAGCTCAGGGCATTGGGTAAGTAAGCTTTCAATTTCTCATGTCGTACTCTTATTCTGGATAGTCAAACATACGTATTCTGTTTCTGTTTTCCATGGAAGCATGCTAATGAAAGGCTAAACTTTATATGATCTTTTAGAATGATTATAACAACGAGTACCTCCTGATGTGTCTGAATTAAAAGAAATAAAAGTGAAAAAGCTTAGCAATGTGGTAGGCATTCAATTAATGTTAATTTCTTTCCTTCTCATCTTAAGTTACTCAGTTTTCACTCCAAACTCCTTAATCTAGGAAGGGAAAATGCTCCAATATAAACTGTGTGTGCGGTTGTATTTATGAAAAATCATTTCCCTAATTTTGATCTCAGAAGCAGCTTTTGGTGATAGGTCTTCTAAGTCTAGGTTGGCTCTGGATCTTTGGGCCATAATTAATTGTCTTGCCTGGATCCGAGCTTTTTAACCAGTCTTTAAACCTGTTAAGAGAACACGCTGTTGTTGTCTTTTTGTATTTTTTTTTTTTGTCACCTTGTATTTTGCCACTGTGAAATTTGGGCAGGTCATTGTGTGCTCAAATTTGTGTTCTGAAAATTAATTTAGGATTATTGCTTGAAGATTAATTTATAGACGTATAACTAGAAAGAATCTACCTAGCTCATGTAAAGTGCTTAGAGTAGTGCTTGGCACCTTGTAAATATTAGTTAAGTGTTTACTTCTATTGTTATCTCATACATTTTAATATAAACAGCTAATTTCTTAGATTCTCTAAAATTGGAATAAAACAGGTAAAAAATAAGCAAAATTTTAATGTATATTGTAGAACTCAAAAAGACTGAGTTTGTTTCTTCCAGTAGTGCATGAAGATGTTTCCTGCAACTTTACAAATAATTCAGGTTTATCATGAACTTTTCCAATTTCATTGGCAGAAGTAGTATTTCACCATCATTTTGCAAAGATATTATTCAATAACTGCGTCCATGTGACTATATTTCCTTCTAAACTGGAAGCACCTGGAAGACAGAATTATATCTTTTTTGATTGTTACCTCACCCATATGTAGTGCAGTGCTTACGTAAGGCAGTTGCTCATATGTATTCATTCATTCTCTGACAACTGATGATGTTAAACAGTGAGGTTGAATATTTGGCTAGGAGCTACTCGTATTTTGAAGTAGATGGTCGTTTACTTTGCCCATCTGTCACATTCTAAAAGTCGAGGGAAACAAGGCATCATGGCAGACCTACACATATAGGATGCAACTATTTCCCTCCTTCTTTACTTCCTCTTAGCACCCTGGGGTCATTTTTTCAGGAAGTAGGTATGGGCTGTATGTTGCACAAGGTAGTTGATTTAATGAGAGCATTTTTCTCTTGCCTTCACGTGTAAACTCCATCCTGGCCGGTGCAGAATTCTAGATCATAATCCTTTTTACTAAAAACTCTTCTGTTATTTCAGTACATGGAACAGAAGTCTGAGGACAGCCTGATCCTGTTATTTTTGTAGAAGAAGGAATGAGATATAGGGTCAGGGATAAGGAGATGAATGAAATAAATAGCTGAGCTTGTCTAATGGCCAACCAGGAATTCTGGGGCCAGGCTGTGTGAACAACCTACCCCAGCGCTGGCTATGACCTGTGCCATCTGATGGGAGCTGTCTGCTCCAGGTTAGATACTGATGAAGAAGATCCTGCGTTTTATGGTTGGCCAACACAGCAGAATAGTACTGGCGTTTCTTTCTTTCTTTTGTTTTTTTTTGTTAATCCTCACTCATGGATATTTTTTCATTGATTTTTAGAGAGAGTGGAAGGGAAAGGGAGGGACAGAGAGAGAAACATCAATATGAGAGAGACACAACATCGATTGGTTGCCTCCTGCCTACCCCCCGATTTAAATAATTTTGCAGTTAATATTAATATTTATGTTTATATCAAGCTTTCCCAACTAACCTGCAAGTTTCTAGAGAGCAGGAGCCATATCTTATGATTTTTTCTAATTTCCTATAGCATCTAGCCCAGTGACCTGTTTTTAGTAAGTTCTTGCTATAAACGTATTGACTTGATGTATTTTCCTCCGTTGCTTCTGTGCAGGACAGACCTTACAAAAAGCGTGGTGCTCCCCGAGTTAATGGAGCTCTCCAGGGATGAGGGCTGCAGTGTGCGGCTGGCGGCGTTTGAAACCTTGGTCAATCTGCTTGACGTGTTTGACACAGGTAAATCGTCATGTGGACACACCTTTGCTTCCGAAAGCAGTGTTTCCCCTAATTGTGTAGCACTGATAGGAGTAAAGGTGGGCGCAGGACGGAATTTCTTACGTTAAGTTTCATGATGAATGTTAAACTCCCTTTCTATCTCCCGGTGGTGGTTTCTGTGCTGCTGCTCCTGCTCTCCTGGTGCCACTGGCTGCACACTCCACACCTCCCTTTCTCTGGTCAACGTCTAACCGACTGTGTGCAGGGCTAGCAGTTTGGCTTGGTCATTAGCCTTTAACTTGCTCAGCTAATTGACCCTTTAATCAAGAAAGACCTTGATTAAAGCAATATTTAAATTAGTTTCCTCTCCTCAGTATTTTAATACTAGAAATCTCATGGCCCACAGGAGAAGAAATCTGGAATGGGCACTCACATGGGGATGGGTAGGAGGTGTTTCTTAGTGTTGTGCAAATTAAATCACAAAGACAATGAGCTTCTCTCCTGAGTGTGTGACTAGACTCTTGACTAATCCTGGACTGTCTATAGTTTATCGGTAAACATTAACCATTCTGATAAGATGAAATTTGCAGGGGTAAATATCAAGTACTCAGCTATAAAACACGATTGCAGAATTGTAGGATTATATTGACTTGGATTAACAAAATTTTACAAAATTTTTACCAAATTGAAAAAAAAAATTGATTTCAGAGAGAGGAAGGGAGAGGGAGAGAGAGATCAAAACATCAATGAAGAGAGGGGATCACTGACCGGCTGCCTCCTGCACTCTCTGCACTGGAGACAGCCCACAGCCTGAGCCTGTCCTCCTGGTTCATGAGCCACGCTGGCCGGGCTTACCTGAATTTGTAGAGCCTCTTAAAAATGATTGCAATGTGGACAAAAGTTTGTATGAATGTTTTAATTAGTATTTATGCTGTATGATGAGCCAGAGGCATACAAACTGCATTGCACACTGAATGACTGAAAAAATGAATCTCCTTGTCCTAATAATGGGGTTCCCCAGGCATCCAAACTAGAAAATTGGTATCAGCTTTCATCTCTTCCCCTTCTCTGGCCCACACTTGGTGACTGGCAGTTTGGGCCTAACCTGTATTCACGGCTTTATTTCCTCACGTGGCACACCAAATTCTTTCAGACCGTTAGCCTTTCCACATGCTCTTTCTGTTCCTGTTTTTTCTCCCTTCTATTTTCCCCCCTAGCTCATTTCTTCTCCTGCTCCAGGGCCCAGTTCTAATATATTTTCCCCTCTGACATCTTTCCAAATTCCTTCTACCACGGGGTTGGCCAGTTATGGCCTATAGGCCAACTCCGTCCCTGGCTTTATAAGTGAGGTTTATTGGATCATAGCCGTGCCCTCCTGCTTAGGTGTTCTCTGTAGCTGACTTTGTGCCACAGTGACGGAGTTGAGTAGTTTTAGTAGATAAACTGCAAAGCCTAGAAAGTTCACAAAAAAGGCAAACAGCCCCTGCATTATGCCAGCTGTGCAAACTGTGATCACACTGTCTTATGATACTTTTGGCCTCTTTGCTGCTCTCGTTTTCTCAATGCAGAGGTCATTTAACTTTCATCTTTTACTTAATGTTTGTTCTGTAAAAATTAAATAAATGCTTGTTTAAAGAACGTCATTTAGTTAAAACAGTACAGGTGATACTGAAATGTGATTATAATCTTATATGATAAAAGCGTAATATGCTAAGTGTCCGGTTGTCCAGTTGGCCATTCAACCAATCAAAGCATAATATGCTAATGATATATGCTAAGGCCACGCAGTCCCTTACTATGATGTACACTGACCACCAAGGGGCAGTCAACCCGCCACTTGCACTGACCACCAGGGGGCAGATGCTCTGACTGGTAGATTAGCTTGCTGCTGGGGTCTGGCTGATCAGGACTGAGAGAGATGGGCCAGACATGCCCTGGTGCCCTCCTGTGGTCCTTTCCTGGCTGCCCATCTCCTGCGTCTTTCCCTGGCCCCAGTTGTGCACTAACGGGGTCCCTTGGCCGTGGCTGTGCTCTCTCATAATCTGGGACTCCTCAGGTGACGTCGGAGAGCTGGTTCCGCCTGATTCCACAGGCCGGGCCGAGGGACCCCACTGGTGGCCAAATTCATGCACTGGGCCTCTTGTAACAATAACAACAATAACAACAATAACAACAATAACAACAATAACAACAATAACAACAATAACAACAATAACAACAATAACAACAATAACAACAATAACAACAATAACAACAATAACAACAATAACAACAACAACAATAACAACAATAACAACAATAACAACAATAATAACAATAATACAAATAAGCCTGTTACAGCACTTTACTTAGTATTGTCAGACTGACCCTTAATAAAATAGTGATTCATTTCTGAAAGTTTAAGATAACTGGGAAATTCAGAGTATTTAGAATCAAGATTTAAGTATTACTAATATATCAGAAACTTTTGACTTAAGCAGGCATATTCAATAAACAATCAACATTTAAAAAAAGATTTATCTAAGAAGTAATAGTAAAGAAATTCACTGTATAGAACATATTATAAGCTAACTTAATTTCAATAAAAAAGTTGCAGAAAGTCATGAGATGGATGCAAGAGAGAGTCAGAAAGGTGTTCTGTGCCTGCCTCCCATGTATTGGTATTAGCGATATTAAAAAATTTTAATTATTCAGGCTCAAAACCTTAATCATCTTAGCTTTTAAATTTGTAATCACTAAATATTACTAGAGGCCTGGTGCATGAATCTTGTGGGGGTGTGTCTCTCAGCCTGGCCTGCACCCTCTTGCAGTCCAGGAGCCCTTGGGGGATGTCTGACTGATGACTTAGGCCCACTCCTAAGTGGGCCTGAGCCAGGGGGAGTGGGCCTGAGCCGTCAGTCAGACATCCTTAGCTCTGCTGTGGAGGTGGGAGAGGCTCCCGTCACCGCCGCTGTGCTTGCCAGCTGTTAGCTCAGCTCCTGGCTGAGTGGTGCTCCCCTGTAGGAATGCACTGACCATCAGGGGGCAGCTCTTGTATTGAGCGTCTGTCCCCTGGCGGTCAGCGTGCATCATAGAGACTAGTTATTCTGCCATTCGGTCGATTTGCATATTATCCTTTTATTGTATAGGAGTCCCTATGCCCCCGATATACGAGTAAAGTGTAAACCCCTCAGCCTGGCACTAAAGTTTTTAATAATTTCAACTCTCCTCTGACCCTTTCTTCACTATACACTGCCATCTTTATTATTTTCAGAAATTTCTTACTACTGTGTGGCTAGCATAGTAATATTTCTTTCTGGAATTTATGTGTATGTATTAGTTTCCAGATGTGCAGTACAGGCAGTGAATTTAAAATATGTTTTATTTTGGTTTGTTTTCCAGATGATCGAAGTCAAACTATACTCCCCTTAGTGAAAACATTTTGTGAAAAATCTTTCAAAGCAGATGAATCAATTCTTATTTCCTTATCTTTCCACTTAGGAAAACTCTGCCATGGACTATACGGTATGATGTATCCCTAAGAATTTCAAGGTTATAGATAATTTTTCCTTTTTCTTCTACCTTTCTCACTAAACCTCAGCCATTGAGTTGTAAAATTTACCTTTAAGTGTATAAATTCTTAAGAGATCTTAGAGTTTTGGTAGCATAATTTAGAACACATTTAGAAATGATCATTTTTACTAATAGAACCTGTTTGATTTTACATTCCTGAATATTTTATGTGTTAGTTTGTATCTGATAAAAGAAGCTCAGGTATGTTAACTATTGGTACATAGTAAGTATACCCTTATTAATCACCTGTTGTATAATTAATGTATCATATGATAGTTTCAGCTTAGAATGTAGAATAACATAACACTTGGCACTTTGAACATAATTAGTCAGACCTTAGCTTACTATAATAATGTAATCATCAATTAAGTTATAACCACCTAGCATAGTAAAACTTTTTATGTGGATTGTAGACTTCTAATGGGTGATTGAAAAATATATTGAAATTCATACTGAGTTCCAAGCTCCCTAACATAGTTAATGGAACCAGTTTATTGATAAAAAATATTTTGAGTTTACTTTGCCATCTTTCAGATTCAATTTTCAAGCTCTTCTGTAGACATATATACATGTCTTTTTAGCAGTCAATTTAATATATTTACCATGAGTAAGTAGCAATAACAGCCACACTATTAGTATTATAGTGACTTGTTAGATCTGCAGTGTGACTTATGCTGCAGGAATTAATGCAGGCATAATTCTTCCATTGCACAGTTTATGCTACTAAAATTAAAATATTATTAAAATCAACATAAGGTGAAATAGTAGACCCTTTAGATTTCTTAATAACAGTTACCCTTTTTTCCTTGTTGCTTTTATAATATGATCTCTAACCATTTGCTTAAATAATCTGTTCTAATTTGTATTGTACTTTGCTTTTATCTTTTTCATTTTTATTTTCAATTAAAATGTTGAACAAATGTTTTACATTTCTCTAGGAATTTTTACTCCAGATCAACACTTGAGATTTTTGGAGTTTTATAAGAAACTTTGTACATTGGGTTTGCAGCAAGAAAATGGACACAATGAAAACCAGGTTCCATCCCAACTCCTAGAGCAGGAGAAGAAATACATTTCAGTGCGGAAGAACTGTGCATATAACCTACCGGTAATAAATTATATATTTGTTTTGATTCAACATTGTATTATTACTTAAAATTATGCGAATAGATAGCATTAAAAATATTGCCATATTGACACCTGTTGTTTAGCATGGTATATATTTAGGTACCTAGTAAATATTGGCGTGATTGACTTGGACTTCGATGTATAAACTAGAGGCCCAATGCACGAATTCATGCACAGATGGGGTCCCTTAGGTTGGGCTGCAAGGCTGGAGACACAAGCTGGGGCCCAGCGCACACCCCTTGCTTTGCAGCCCCTCAGCTCCACCTGGCACCCCACCTTGGCCTGGTGCCACTCCCTCACCTGCTCTTGACGGGTCCATCAGGGCTGGCAACGCCTCCAGTGCCTCCCACCGTCAGTGCCACCAACTGCCAGCCCTGCATCGCAGGCTCCTGCCGTGTTCCACGCTGCTTCCTGGTGGTCAGCGCATGTCGTAGCAAGAGGTCAAACTTCCAGTTGAGGGGACAATTTGCATATTAGGCTTTTATTATATAAGATTAGAATTATATGCGTACATTTGGATCTCCCAAATATAATTTCTGAGTAAATTATGATTCAGAGGACATGATTTCAATTGAAGTGAAATGATTATGATATTATGTATAGATGCATGCTTTTCTCTCCTTCCACCTCCACCAGGCCATGATTGTTTTTGTTGACCCTAAAAATTTCCAATTGGAACTCTATTCTACATTCTTCTGCCTTTGTCATGACCCTGAAGTACCAGTCAGATACACCATTGCCATTTGCTTTTATGAAGTAAGTCTGAAGAAGTGATATATTTGTTGTTAGTTCTACCTATTTAACTAGATGATTATTTGGTATCTTGTACACTTCTATTTATAGATGTATTAGAAAATATTTCACAGTCTAGTCCTAAATCTGATAAACTCGGTTTCCTGCACTTCCATGTCTTATGTTTGTTTCTCACCCTCATATGCCCGCACACTTTAGCATGTTATAGCAGACTATAAAGCAAGTTATGTATGCAAGTAATCTTTCTCGAAATCTAATGTTATATTTATGTTTTAACCTAGTCTCATTTTAGAAGACTTATCTAACAGGGATGTAATTTTAAGAATTATTATTACAGCCTTTATATGTCTAGTAGAGTCAAATCTGAGAGACTTTATTGTTAAATTTTAGGTGTCTAAACTTCTGAATTCCGGAGTATATTTAATACATAAAGAATTAATAACATTATTACAAGACGAATCACTGGAGGTAATATTTTCTTATTCTTTGAGTTTTACTTGTGTTATGTTAAGTCTGAGCACATCAGTGCCTTCCTCTACTTCCTGGGAATTGTATAGCCTTTCAGCTGGCCACCCCCAGAACCCTGGAGTCCATTACCACTGTATAAGAGACTGAAAGCTGGGAAGGTCTCTTATAAAAATTAGATTTTAAAATATATTCAGTTAAAAAAATATATGTATATAGGATGTTCCCCCCCAAATCTATACGCTACTAAAAGCTGATAGCTCAATTCATGTATGTTTCTTTTCAGATTTAATCCATTGGAATTAATAATTATTCAAAGTGTGTTTACATTTTTTGGGGACATCCTATATGTACACACATATTTGTTTGTTCAGGAAAATTTTGGAAATGCCAAAAAGTAGACAAACTTTTAAAAGAATGAGTACCTTTAAAGAGTGAGTACTTTTAAAAGAGTGAGTTCCAATCACTATTAGTATTTTGTTAAATTTTTTTATTTTTTCTATATAAAGGTTTTATTTTACACAATTGTAACCCTATGTTATATCACATTTTATATCTTTTTTTCTCTAAGCATTACATGGGGAGTACACTTGAAATACTTAATTTTGATGTGATAGTATATTCTAGTCACCTAAATGATACTAGCTTGCTAAAGCACCACCAAGGGCGCTTTTCAAACGTGTTTGAGCAGTTCGGTGTGTAGCTGTCTCAGATCTAGACTGTTTAAACATAGTAAGAGGCAATACAGTTTATTATAGGTTAGTATAGTGTGATGGTGACAGGTAGTTTGATCAAGGCAGGTGATCATGTCTCCATGACCCTCCAGGAAGATGGCAGGCAAGTAAGAAAGTGGAACCCCAGAATGTTGTTGGATAAATGGCACTGTTTCTGTGTAGGAGTTGACATGTGAAGTTAACTAATCTAAGATCAGAAAAACATTGTAATTGCCACAAGAATAATCAATATCTCTATTAAAAGGTCCTAGATGCTCTTATAGATCATCTTCCAGAAATCTTGGAACTTATGTCTACTGGCGGAGAAAGCAGTATTCAAGAAAGTAAGGTAATCCCATATGTCAGAAAGTTTCTGAACGCTGTAAAGTGCTATCTTTCTCTGCAGGGTTGAGAGGAGTCAGTGAAAGGCTGTGTGGAGACACTTAAAATAGTGCTTGGCACATAGTAGTTGCTCAGTAAATGCCTGTTGGAGTTTACGCAGCTTGAATTTCCTCTACAATTCTTATACTACCACGGCTTGATTTGCAGTCCTTAGAATTTTTTATGTTTCAGCTTTATTGATTTCAGAGAGGAAGGGAGAGAGAGAGAAATAGAAACATCGATGATGAGAGAGAATCATCGATCCACTGCCTCCTACATGACCCCTAATGGGGCTTGAGCCTGCAACCGTGCATGTGCCCCTGACCAGAGTTGAACCCAGGACCCTCTGTCTGCAGGCCAATGCTCCACCTACTGAGCAAAACCAGCCAGGGCAACTTTACTTTAATTAGAAGGGTTGTGAGAATCCCAGTCTCTATTTCAAAATTTTGTTTCCAACAACTAGTAAATTTTATTTTTGGCTATATTTTTAAAAATATATATATTTTATTGAATTTTTACAGAGAGGAAGAGAGAGGGAAGGGGAATATCATCAATGAGAGAGAAACATTGATCAGCTGCCTCTTGCACGCCCCCTATTGGGGATGTGCCGGCAACCAAGGAACGTGCCCTTGACTGGGAATCAAACCTGGAACCTTTCAGTCCACAGGCCTGCGCTCTATCCATTGACCCAAACCGGCCAGGGCTTTTGATATTTTTTAAAGCATTTAATTTAATCAGATTATTATCTCCCTGTGACAGAGATGCCTTCTATGTTCGGAAACGAACAAGAGCATTGCCTCCCTCAGTGCTGTTAGCTGACGAATCTGACGGAATCCTGCCCGGGAGTTATTGTCGCTGGTTTTCGGTGTGTTTCCGTTTCAGTTGCCGTCCCTGCCTGACTTGATTCCAGCACTCACGGCTGCTGAACAGCGGGCTGCGGCCTCTTTGAAATGGAGAATCCACGAGAAGTTGCTACAGAAATATGCCTGTCTGCCGCACGTCATATCAAGTGACCAGATTTATTACCGTTTCTTACAAAGAATGTTCACAATCATGATGACCAATGTGAGCCCCTCGCCTTTACCTTCCTCTTTGGGGTTCCTAGCACGGTTTTCACATTCTTTAGACGGCGAGCACCCCGCTCCTTCCATTGCCGGAAGGAGCCTTTTCCTGCTTGGCTTCTCCCTCGGGCATCTTCTGCCCGCGGGAGAGGAGGGAACCGTGACACCTTCACTCACCTGTCTGCATAGCGCCAGGGAGAGGTCGGTACGCGCACCTCGGCCCGATGCGGTCTGTCTGTCCCCAGCGGAAGGCTGACAGGAGCATGCCACCCCGACTGCCAGTGCCCTTCTGCTCCGAGGAACACCTTTTATGTGTCCTGGCCTCTGCCCACTTCCACCCTGCCATTTAGGCAGGGTTCCCTCGGTCCCCTTAATATTAGTTTGGCTGTTTCTTAAAAATAGCACCTAGAGTGGCTGTGTAACAGGCAAAGCTTATACCAAAAGCATGGAGCCCTTCCAGGGGTAACTTTAACATTTGAATCAGAAGCGGGCAGGTGGGCGGGCAGTGAGAGGAGCAGGAGAGGTGTACGTAAACTTCCCCATTGCCTAGCTGTCTGCCCTTTGTCACAGGAATTCCCAGAGGGGATCACGTAACCCACAGCTCACTGTGCGTTTTACATGACATCCTACAACCACTGTTTGAAGTATAAGAATTTCCATATAAATACATCTTAGACACTGTTAAAAATGTACTTTAAATTCTCATTGTTCTCAGTAAAAGGGAGAGAATGAAATCTAGCAGTCATCTCAAAAACCCAAATTAGTTTCGGCTTCAAAGACTAAAACGAGAGAAAAAATGGCATTGGTGTCATTTACTAGTTAAGTTTAAAAGTTTTAGGCATATGTCTCATGGACTAACACTTCTACAAGCTGATTTCATGTATCAAAGCAAAGCATGGAGGATGAAGGTACAGACAGAGAGAAAGGCTGCCAGTGACTTTGGTAACAGTCACGTCCTTGGCCGAAGTCACTGCAGGAGTGCGACATTGGAACTTCACATAGCACTGAGCAGGCTTACTGGCTATTCTATGCAGATATTACTTTTCTGAGTGCCTGCTCTCTGTCGGGCACTAAGAGGTGGGACACAGGAGTGACCAAGACAGACAGAGCCCTGCTCTAGTGGAGCTTGTGTTCTGAGGAGGTGGTGGTGGTGAGGAGAGGGATAGGTGATAAGATAAGTGAATATACCAGTATTTACACGTACTAAAGAGTGCTATGAAGTTTGGCCTTATTTTCTCAATTTAATTACTTAGTAGGTATGTTTTGTATTTAGAAAACTAAGACTACATAATGACTCCTTATCTTTAGCTTCTCTTACGAGGAAAGATAAATGATTTGTTACCATAGAGTGTGAAAAAAATACTTTTAAGCCTCAGAGATTTGTCTTATTGTTCTCTTTCACAAGGAGGTAATTCCACACAGAAAAAGAGATACATGATTATTACCGCACACTTCTTATGACCGAAGAAGACACTCCTGTTTCAGTATTCTCTGGAGAAAAGAAAAATTTACGTTTAGTTTTATATCTAACTAGAGGCCCGGTGCATGAAATTTGTGCATGGGTGTGTGTGTTCCTCAGCCCAGCCGGCACCCTCTCCAATCTGGGGCCCCTTAAGGGATGTCCGACTGCCCGGCCAAACCGGCAGTTGGACATCCCTCTCACAATCCAGGACTGCTGGCTCCCAACTGCTCGCCTGCCTGCCTGCCTGATTGCCCCTAACCATTCTGCCTGCTAGCCTGCTCACGCCCTAACCCCACTCCCATGCCAGCCTGATTGATGCCTAACTGCTCCCCTGTCAGCCTTATCACCTCTACTTTCCCCTTGCAGGCCTGGTCCCCCCAACTGCCCTTTCCTGCAGGCCTGGTTGCCCACAACTACCCTCCCTTGCTGGCCATCTTGTGGTGGCCATCTTTGACTACATGGGGGCAACCATCTTGTGCTATGGTATGAGGAGCAATTAGCATATTCCCTCTTTATTATATAGGATACTGTAGAGTACAAATATCTGTATTTTTCATGTAAGTAACATATATTCATTTGAAATTCTATTATATACACAAAACAAGAATACTTTGTTCATGTATCTAGGGTTTTTTGTTTGTTTGTTTATTTTTTAATTTTGTGGTATTTCTGTTTATGTGTACTTCTTAAATTTCCTGTCCTAATTTGTAGTGAACATTTCTTTTTTACATTCAATACATTAAAAACACTACACAGAATAGCATCTCATACAATGCAAACAGTTTTAT
Source organism: Pipistrellus nathusii (assembly GCA_963693515.1). Classification (NCBI taxonomy): domain Eukaryota; kingdom Metazoa; phylum Chordata; class Mammalia; order Chiroptera; family Vespertilionidae; genus Pipistrellus; species Pipistrellus nathusii. The sequence goes on from OY882858.1 coordinate 2,812,141, forward strand.
AGAATACTAGAGGCCAGGTGCACAGATTAGTGCCCGGGTAGGGTCCCTCAGCCTGGCCTGCACCCTCTTGCAATCTAAGATCCCTTGGGGGCTGTCGGAGAGCTGGTTTTGGCCTGGTCCCCACAGGCCAAGCTGAGGGACCCCACCAGTTCACTGGGCCTCTAGTATGCATATAAGATATTTGCTTAATCTCTTCCCACCTTCCCCCCTTTCTCCCTTCCCTCCAAGATTCATCATCTGTTCCATGTTTCCATGCCTGTGCATTGACTGTCTGCTCCCTGGTGGTCATTGCATGTCATAGCGGCCAGCCAGTTGCTTAGGCTTTCATATATATAATGAGATAGCAGGCAATGTTCTCTCAGCAATGTAAAGTTTTATTCTACTTGAATTTTAAAGCTCCCCATTATAGTAATCTGAATCTTCAAGAATTGAATATTATAATGCTTACTAGAGGCCCTGGGCGTGAGGTCCGGCCAGCTCTACCCTGTGGGGCCGATCAGGCCGGGCCGGCATAGGGGAGAACATGGGTGGGTGATCAGCTGGCCCTACCCCCTATCAAAGTGGTTGAGGGGACAATTGCTTATTAGCCTCTATTACACAGGGTATGTCAGCCAGGATGGTGAGCATGAACTAATACAGGACACAATACAGGAGGGGCAAAAGTAGGCTTACAGTTATAAGTCTGCAAAACAGTTTATTCTTGTATTATTATTTATTGATTATTATATTATTGTCCATATGAACAACTGTAAAGCTACCTTTGCCCCACCCTGTATATCTGGTTAAAAAATTTTTCTCTAACAAGTATCTGGAGCCAAAACCTGATATAGGTGGATGGTTGAATTCATTTACAATTGAGGTTCCCAGTGGTGGGACAGAAATTCAAAGGACAACACTGCAAGAGTGACATGGTGTCCTTTGGATTCCAAGCTTTATGATCGTGCGATGGCCAGGGATCACAGTCAATGGCAGGGAGGCTGAAGAGCCAGAGTGAGCCAGAGGAATGAAGAACATACCTCATCATGGGAATCTCTAAATGTATATTGTAGAAGTGGCACATTTTCAGTGGTGTGCCCGAGGCAGGGAATGTTCTAGCTAAAGTTTCTGAGTGTCTGGTCCAGGGAATGACTAAGAGAATGTATTTGGTGATATTGTCATTTATGATGAAGTGGCAAGAAACTATGAATCAAACAGTTAAATATGAATCAAACCTGGATGATATGGAAATGACTGTGCCAAATTAAATTAACTTTGTCATGTGATGTATTACAGAGACAAGTTGGTTTGTCTGAATGATATTAACGTTAAATTATGAAGACATCAGAGGGCTATGAGTACAGTGATTGGAGAAGCAGATTGCACTGCTCTTTTACTCAGTAACTTAAAATTGACTTGTGGGCCACGTTATTCAGAATGTATACTCATAGACTAGCTTAATTGTCTTTCTTGTTTCTTTAAGAAAGTCTTACCTGTCCAGAAGGCAGCGTCACGAACTTTATGCATTTTTTTACGTTACAATCGTAAACAAGAACAGAGACTTGAGGTCATTCAAAAATTAATTGAACGTGAGTAATCATTGTCTGATATTTTGAAAAAAGGTAAACAAAGTAGTTGGTCTTAATTATCTCTGCGTATCATTTTGCCGTGAGTGGTTGGGCTGATGTTGGTAATACCTAGAGTGCTTGTGTTTCAGTGTCACAGGGAATTTTTTGGTTTGTTTTGGAAATCTGTATGACAGGATCAGAGTGTGATGAATGAAAATAATAATTATTCTGGGCCTTTTTTGTGTGTGAATTTCTGCAATTGAGAACTTAAAATATGTATACTTTTGCTGAAAGCCTACTTTCGCCCCTAATGAAAAATAATTTGAAACTAAAATATAAAAAGAATATCCATAAATCTAAGCATTTATCTCTCTATTTTAAATATTAACCATGAGTGTTTTTGTTTGTTTGTTTGTTTGTTTGTTTTCTTGAATAGAGTTGAATAAATATGAATCTGTGAGTCTAGGTGGCTTATAATGTGTTAAAAATTAAGTCAATTAACAAATGCAAATTTATTTTAATTTGCTAAGGGCCAAAATCAAGACAAAAACCTTTAGTGGAAGTGTTAATTCTAAAAATAGTGGCCTACATCTATATCTACTTAGTGAATTTGTTAATTATTATATACTTGCTTTGATAATCATGTCTTTAAGCTTTTATTAAACTGTTGTCCAGCATAGGCAGGTAAAGAGATTTTCTAATTATTTCTGGAGTTTACCATTTTAAGTATAGGTTGCTGCTTTTCAAAACATTAGAGTACATAAAATTTCATTTATGAAAAGTTATGCTTAGTATATTTTAATGTTTCATTTTTTAGTCTATTTTAATTAAATTTTTATTTTTAATTGGGTAGGACCTTACATTTAAAATGTTTTATTGATTTATTTTTATTGATTGACTTTAGAGAGGCGAGAAAAGAGAGAGAATCATAAATTTGTTATCCCACTTATTTACATATTCATTGCTTGATTCTTATATGTACCCTGACTGGGGATCAAACCCACAGCCTTGGTGTATGGTCACAATGCTCTCACCAACTGAGCTACCTGGCCAGGGCTAAACTTTTTCATTTTAAAAGAATTTGGTTTTAAATATTAAAAATATTGCCTTTGAACATTTATATAATAAGGGAGAAAATTATTCTTTTAATTTGATCTGAATTATTTTAATAGTACGTATTTACATATGACTCTTTACTTCAAAGCATTTTAAGTAAAGGAGGAAGAAAACAGTTGATTTGGTTGCTGAAAGGTTTTGAAGTGACACATACCTATGTTTGAATTCTAGCTCTGCACTTACCCGCTCTGCCACTGCAATGTCTTTGAACCTCAGTATCCTTATCTTTTAGGAGGATAAGTAGAGCTCATCCCATTGGATTGTTTTCCAGGAATGAATGAGATAATATGTTTAAAGTACTTAGCACATAGTGGATGATCAAAAATAGTGGATGTATCATTCAATATTTACTAAATTCTCATGGGATTGAATGCAATGTTTAATAGATTTTTTCCCTGTTTTTTTGAGGTATTATTAACTTAGGGAGATTTACAAACCTGGGGTATATAATATAATAGTTTTCTCTTATCTCTTCTATTTGCTAAATAAATTGTGGGTATAAAGAAATATGGCATAGGTTTTATGTCTGATTCTGCCATATGTATTTTCATGTAGGAAAAATTAAACTTATGTTAATTTTTTTGGTTTTGTTTTTAGAACTGGGCCAAGGAAAAAGTTACTGGAATAGACTTCGATTTTTGGATACCTGTGAATTTATTATAGAGCTCTTTTCCAAATCGTTTTTCTGTAAATATTTTTTTCTGCCTGTTATTGAACTGACACATGATCCAGTAGCAAATGTGAGGTATGGTTATCAATCCAAGAAAATATTTGAAAAAATGTATTTTCATGTATCTACTATAATAAACATACCGGTATGCAAAATGTTTTTCTTAGTCAATCCACAATGGGGACCTGCAGGAGGCAGCCAGTCAGTGATTCTCTCTCATCATTGATGTTTTTATCTCTCTCTCCCCCCACCACTTTCTGAAATCAATAAAAATATAAAAAACAAACAAAACCCTAAGTCAGATAACTTCACTCCTCTGCTCAAACCTCCCTGGCTTCCCCTTGCACTGTAAACACAAAGCCGGTCTCAGGAGAGTGGCCTCCTGCTGCTGCTCAAAGTTCTGCTGACCTCACTCTGCCCACTCTGCCCTCTCATCCAGTTGGCCAATTTGCTCATTTGGGCAGCACCTAGGCAAGCTGTCCCTATAGGACATTTTCTCTCACTGCAGCCACTGCCTGCAATGTTCAGGTATTCCTGTGACTCATTCCCTCATTTATTTATTATTATTATTATTTTTTAGGTCTTTGCTTAAATGTCATCTTTTCAGTGAAACCTTCACTGAAACCCTCTCTGACCACCTGTTTTAAAATCGTAACTCCCCTCCTCCGGTTCTCCCCTGTCTTTTCCCATGTAGTTTTTCTCTACAGCACCACCACTCTCTGACATTTTCCTTTGTTTATCCTCCCTCCCCCCCCTCGTGCTAGCGTGAGCTCCAGGGCACCAGAGGCTTCCGCTGCTGTCACTCACCTTTGCACCCAGCGCCAGATACTCCGCTCATTCCAGGCGCTCCATAAGCACTTGTTGCATAAGAAATGCACTCTCAGGCCACCTACAACGGGGCTTTTTCTTTCAGTTTTATGTCAATCTTATTCTACAGTAATTAAATTTAAGTTATACATTTACTCACAAGTAAATAGCATTTACTTTGTTATAGAATGAAACTTTGCTACTTGTTGCCCAAAGTGAAATCTACTCTGAAGATCCCTGAAGATAAACACCTTCTTCAGCAGTTAGAGATGTGCGTGAGGAGGCTTCTGTGTCAAGAAAAAGACAGAGACGTCCTGGCTATTGTAAAAAGGGTACGTCTCCTGCTCGCCTCAACATTTGTATTTCTTGCATTATGACAGTCTTTATCAGTCCAGCTGGTGTGGCTCAGTTAGTTGGGCATTGTCCCGTGTACCGAGAAGTTGCCAGTTTGATTCCCAGTCTGGGCACATGCCCAGGGTTTGCTCGGATCCTGGTAGGAGGCACTGATTGATGTTTTGATCTGATATCACTGTTTCTCTCTCTCCCTCTTCCATCCTCTCACTTTTAAAATCAATAAACTATTTAAAAAAGGATAATGTGCCGAGACCGGTTGGGCTCAGTGGATAGAGCGTCGGCCTGCGGACTGAAAGGTCCCAGGTTCGATTCCGGTCAAGGGCATGTACCTTGGTTGCAGGCACATCCCCAGTAGGGGTGGTGCGGATGATCGATGATTCTCTCTCATCGATGTTTCTAACTCTCTATTCCTCTCTCTTCCTCTCTGTAAAAAATCAATAAGATATATTTTTAAAAGGATAATCTTTATATCTTCACTGTTTTAGCTTGATGGGATGGCACTATGTTAAGATCTTTATATTCTTGCTAGAGTACTAAGAATTCGTAACTGATTTGGTTGATTTGTGCTACAATTGGGTATGAAAGTTGGCACTCGATAGGTATTATTAGTAATAATATAAGCTCCACAAGAGAGAGCTTGGCACATTTTTGGTGCTCAATAAATACTGTTCAACTAGTAATGAATACTTCATTCACCAGACTTTACTTACAAGCAGTTATAATCTGGAGGGAAAGCTTTGTTGGTAAAATGGAAAAGGCACATTTATGGACATTTAGCCACGGAGGGGCCCTCTGCGGTAATTCAGTGCGTTTGACTTCACAGAAGGTATAGACCTAGAAATATTAAGTGTCTGCTTCAGATCATCTTAGGAGTGACAGAAATAGGACTAGAGTATAGATCTCTTACTCCCAAGTGCATCCTTTTTTCAATAAAGTAACATTGTGTCTTATGGGTTTTTTTGTATTAGTCTGTGATCTTATTATAGGGATTGTTTGGGAATGGAACACTAAAACAGTCAGAATTTTGATTTGTGAAGTCAAACCTTAAAATACTTTAATCTTCAAAAACTGTTTTATGCCTGATATATAACTAATGCTAATCCTATATATAATAATAAAAGCCTAATATGATAAGTGTCTGACCATTCGCTCAATCATTTGGTTAGTCATTATGATGCACACTGACCACCAGGGGTCATTCCAGGCGCTTCGACCAGTAGGTTAGCTTGCTGCTGGGGTTTGGCTGATTGGGCCTGGGCAAAAGGGCCAGACACGCCCTGGAGCCCTATCGCGATCCCTCCTCAGTCCCAATTGTGCACCAGTGGGGTTCCTTGGCCTGGCCTGGGCCCTCTCACAATCAGGACCTCTCGGGGTATGTCAGAGAGCTGGTTTCGGCCTAATCCCCACAGGCCAGGCTGAGGAACCCCATGAGTACACGAATCTGTGTACCAGGTCTAGTGTTTTTATAAGATTAAGCCAAATTAAAGTGATTGCTTTTTGCCCTAGCTATTAATAGTTTGGTTCTGGATAGAGAGTTGGCCAGGACTCAAGGGTCATGGGTTTAATTCTAGTCAAGGGCATATGCCTTGGTCAATTGATGTGTGTCTCTCACATCAATGTTTCTCTCTCTCTGTCCCTTCCTTCCCTTCCTCTTGCTCTAAAAGTTAATGAAAAAATATCCTTGGGTGAGAATTAACAACAACAAAAAAGTGGTTGCTTTTATGAATATTAATGTGAACTTTAGGACACATAGTTTTTGAGAATTTATTTATATTGAGAGAAATTAATTTATTAATGTCTTAAATAATCACATTGATTTGAGAAAAAGAATTCCTTGTATGTGTTTTTTCTTTCTTTTTTCCCCTTAGGAATAATTTCCAGTGTCACATGAGGAACTTTTTAATAAAGTGACTTGATAACTTAATATTAATTAGTATAAGTTTATTTTACTGAGATGTGAATTTCTCTTCATCAACTGAAATAACCAGAAATAGCCAGCACCCGGACATGCATCTAAATTTAAACACATACACACACACATATATACACACACACACACACATACACACAAGCACACTTGTTTCTATCAGATAATTCTGACCTTGCTATTAATTACAGAAGTTTAGGCAAGGAAGTTAATATGCTACATGAGAGGGTTCGTTACTTTTCTGGAAGAATCTGTTAGCATGAAATAATATAAACTAACCCATAAATAAGTACGGAAATGATATAATTAAATTAATGGATTACAATGGATTATTCTGGAATACTCTTATTTTGAGTATGAAGTCAATCTGTCCCATCAAAATTCTGTAATACAATGTTATCATACAACTTTATACTGAAGAGTTGATATGAGGACCTTTGAGAGAAGCTACACAAAGCTTCGGATGAAAATGGAGTAACTGACTCTTATCAGTTTTTTAAGATGGGAAGTAACTTTATTTAACAGATATTTCATGGCATAAATTTTCAAATTTTTGTCAATTTCAGCATAAAAATAAAAATTTATATATAAGTATACTTATATGTATAAGTATATATATATATATATATATATATATATATATATATATATATATATATAAATCATGCAGTGGGGGGGTTCCCTCAGCCTGGCCTGCACCTTCTCTCAGTCCGGGACCCCTGAAGGGATGTCCACTTGTCAGCTTAGGCCTGCTCTCGCTAGGGATTGGGCCTAAGCCGGCAGTCAGACATTCCTCTTGCAATTGGGACCCCTCGCTCCTTACAGCCCACCTGCAGCAGAGGCGGGAGAGGGTCCCGCCATCACCTCTGCACTCACTAGCCATGAGCCCAGCTTCTGGCTGAGCAGTGCTCCCCCTGTGGGAACACACTGACCACCAGGGGGCAGCTCCTGCATTGAGTGTCTGCCCCCTGGTGGTCAGCATGCATCATAGTGACTGGTTGTTCCACCATTCGATTTGCATATTAGGGTTTTATTATATAGGATTATGTTTGCAACAGATAGCTTTGGCTTATGAATGTGTAGATGTACTTTATTTTGGCCATTAGAGTTACTTTATTAGAGAAGTACTCTACTCTGTCAGAGATAGAGCCCTGGGGTAGATAGATCATTGTTAGATTGAAATAATTGGTGTCAGACCAGTATATTCTAAAAGACAAATATTACATTGAGAGAATGAATTCAGAATAAAGTCTCTTCTGTTGATTAGAGTGTCATATTAATCAAAAGTTTCTGTAGGAAGGAAAGGAATTAAGAATTTTAAGCCAAATGACAGATTACTTGATATATATTTAGCTAAGATGTGTTTTTAAAGTCCAAAAATTATACTGTATTTCTGAAAATTCCGAAGAGTGGCATTGGGAATTATTAGAAATTAGTTAAATTGCATATGTTTAGTATGTAAAATATTCCTCTAGACTTGCTCTTATTTTTTCAAAAAATGTTTATTGATTTCAGAGAGGAAGGTGGAGGGAGAGAAAGAGATAGAAATATCCATGATGAGAGAGAATCATTGATGGGCTGCCTCCTACACACCCCACACTGGGGATCAAGCCCGTAACCCTAGCACATGCCCTGACTGGGAATTGAACTGTGACTTCCTAGCTTATGGGTCGGCACTCAACCACTGAACCATATTGGCCAGGCGTAGACTGCTCTTCTTAAAGTAAAAAACTTTAAAAGTTTAAATAGATCCTGGCATTAAAACTATAGAGATTGAAGAAAAATAAAAATATATTATGTAGAATTTGGAAGAACTTTAAAAGATTTCTAACTAACCTTATACATAGTGAAGAAGTCTCTTATTTGAAACTCCCTCTGGAAACAGTCTTTTTGTGAAATGATGGTTGATTTAATTACCATTGAATATTTTAAAAACTTTCTTTACAGACTGTGTTAGAGTTGGACAGAATGGAAATGTCTATGGATGCTGTAAGTATACGCTCTTTGCTTTTATTCTTAAAAGTTAACATACACTCATCATTAATGTTTCACAATTTCATTTTAAACATAAACTTAGTTTCAGAACAAGTTTTATGAGAAAGATTTGTTGGATCAAGAGAAAGAAAGAGAAGAACTACTTCTTTTGGAAATGGTATGTTATTTCTACATGCACATACACATATTTTTTTTCTCACCAATATTACATATGCTTTGTTAATAAACCTATTAAACAATTTCTTTCAATTTTACACTACTTTTTTTCTTTCTAAATCATGAAAGAGTCCTTTTTTTTTTTTAATCCTCACTGAAGGATATTTTTTCCATTGATTTCTAGAGAGAGAATAAGGGAGGAGGGGGAGAAAGAGAGAAACATCAACATGAGAGAGACACATGGATTGGTTGCCTCCGGCACTTGCCCCTACCAGGACCGAAGAACCTGCAACCACAACCAAAGTATGTGCCCTTGACTGGAAGTTGAACCCACAATCCTTTGGTCTGTATGCTGACGCTCTAACCACTGAACAAATCAGCCAGGGCAAGAGTTCTGATCTTTTGATATCTGTGATTTTATGATCTATAAGGAAAGTGATATTTGAAAGGCTTTAAAAACTATGTTATTTAAGTATTATTGACATACAATTAACTATATGTGTTAGGTGTACATTTGAGGAATTTTAACATATACGTGTATCTATGAAACCATCAACACAATTGAAACTCCAAACATTTTCATTCCTTTAAAGGCTTCCCATGTCCCTTTATGATTCCCACCTTTTACTGCAGTCCCCAGAAAGCATTACTCTAGTTTCTGTCACTACAAATTAGTTTACAACGAGAATTTATATAAATTTAACAATGTTATGTGATCTTTTTTGTCATGCTTTTTTCCATCATCATAATTTATTTTGATATGAAGTTTAGAATCAGTTTGTTCATTTCTATAAAAAGCCTGCTAGAATTTTTGTGAGGATTGTGTTAATTAGGATTGATCTACAGATCAGTTTGGAGAATTGCCATTTAACATGAGCCTTCCTAATTCATGAACTATGTCTTCCCCTCCATTTATGTAGCCTCCTTTACTTTTTTAAAGTTTTATTTTATTGTTTAAAGTATTACATATACTATTAAATATGTCACCTTTTCCTCCATTGACCTCCCCCGTCACCCCTAATCTCTAGCCTCCTTTACTTTTTCTCATAGTGTAGCATTCAAGGAAGTCTTTGTTAGCTTTATTTCTAAGTATATTATGTTTTTGGTATCATTTGAGATAATATAAGCTAAAATTTTTAATTTCACTTTCTAGTTCAGGATTAAGACTAAGAGAGCTCTAAAATTTTTTTAGAACTGAATGATTTATGCCTAAGAGAAAAATCAGGCAATAGAAAAAGACCCATAGATGATCCTGATACTGGAGTTAGCAGACAAGGACTTTAGGATAACTAGGATTACTATGATCAAGATAATAGAAGAAAAGATAGAGAAATAGATAACATTGCTGTTAGCAGATAACTCTTAATGATATTTTATTTTTCAGTTTTATATTTTTTATTTTTGGTATAGGATTTTCATTTGCTTCTTTTTATGGAGATTTTTTTGTTTTTTGTTTTTTTGTTAATCCTCAACCACGCATATTTTTTTAAAATTAATTTTTAAACAGTGGAAGGGAAGGAAAGAGGAGAGAGAGGAGAGAAAGGGATGGAGGAGAGAGACAGACAGACAGACAGACAGATATCAATGTGAGAAAGACACATTGCTTGATTGTCTCCCTCACATGCCCTGAATGAGGCTGGTAATAGGACCTACAACCCAGGTATGTGCCCTTGACCAGGAATTGAATCCAGACCCTTTGGTGTGTGGTGGACTTTCCAAACGCTAAGTCACACCGGCCAGGGCTGTATGGGCATTTTTATCTTGTCTCCTTTCTTCATCTTTTTCATTATTTCACAGGTGCACTTGAAAAGAATGTGTGTGTGTGTGTGTGTGTGTGTGTGTGTGTGTGTATAGTTTTGGTAATGTTTTATATCCTGATCTATCAGCTGATGTGGCTATATAGGTGTGTTCATTTTGGGAAAAATTTATTGAGCTGTGCTCTTACAATTTATGTACTTTATATTATACTTCAATAAGACACTTTTAATATGTCCCAAAGACTATTTCCTTTCCTCTCAGTCTTTTAAAAGAAAAACAATTTGCTCTGCCAGGGTGGCTCAGTGGTTGAGCACCAGAAGTCACTGGTTCGATTCCTGGTCAGCGCACATGCCTGGGCTGTGGGCTTGGGGTGTGCAGGAGGCAGCCAGCCAATTGATGTTTCTATCTCTCTATCCCTCTCCCTAAAATAAATAAAAACATATTTGAAAGAAAACAAAACACATTATTTTGTTATTTATCAATCAGAAATGGGAATGACCAATAGTAACAAATATTTTGCTGAGAATCAGTAACTACATCTTAGAAAGTAAAGAGCCATTCCCACAATGTTACTAAACACCTTGTTTTAGCCTAACAAGTCCTCAAAAGCACAATTCCTGAGATGTAAAAAAAAAAAAAAAAACCCACAAAAAAACCCACAAAACACAAATCTGAAAGAAACTGGAGACACTAATTTGGGGGGAAAGAAAAAACTTTTTAAAGGATTTTTATAAACAATATTTGTTTCTCTAGAACTTAGAGTAATTTCTCCTTAGAACATTTTTTCTAAATCTATTTATGCTTACCTTTAATGCTCAGATACTATTTTAATAATAGGAACAATTAGAGAAAGAGAAGCAACAAGATGGAAGGCCTGTGAATGAGAAAACCTTCGAAAAGAAACGTAAGTAGTGTTCTTGTGTCTTCACCGCTAACTCACACAAACCGTGTTTAATCCTGGCCTCTGAAAGACCATGCTAGTTTTCCATGGAAAATTGCTTTTACTTCTAAAGTAGTTTTAAAAAACTGGCTGCCTAATGTCTGGATGCTAAGAGTACGTGAATAAGGGGTGGGGATCGGTGTGGAGTTTCAGATCCTGCAAAGGAAAGTGACAGCAGCCATGAGAATGTGAAATGGGTCACCGGATGACTGAGATGGAAATGTGTACACGTGCAGGGTACGCACACGCGGAAAGAATGCTGCTTAGCAAGGGACGTGCTCCCTTGTTTCTGTGGCCTGTGTGTTTGTGAGGTGAGGAAGCACCCGAGGCCGTGACAGCTCTCACAGCAGAGTTTGTTTTAGGCAGAGACATCAAGACACCAACAGCGCCGCCCAAGAGCGTCCCCGCTGCTGTGGCCGGGCCCTCGGCCAGCACCACGTCCACGGCGGCAGGTAAGGGACGGCTCTCTGTCCCGTTTCCTCTGTAGGAAGCAGTTACAGGGACGTTACCTCCTCAGAGCAGAGGCGTCACTCTAAGGCACCCTTTCCTCTTATGTTTGCTTCGGGAGTTCTTACTGGACAGCTGGGAGAAAGATTCCCCAATAGCTCAGACCGAGGAGAGGAAGCTAGGCCCGTCTGTGTGAACTGAAACGGTGGGAGTGGGAGATGGGCCTCTCCCACAACGGTGGGCGTGGGGCCTCTCAAGGTGAAGTGAACAGTTACATTTTCCTTCTCTTGTTACTCTAGGCAAGGAAATCAAGAAATCCAAATTGATTCGAAGCCAGTCTATTAATAATCACGCTTTCCATACAAAATATGGCAACTTAGACAAGTGTTCTAGGTATGATCTGTCATTCTTCACGTTTTAATTTTTATTTTAAAGTCTCATCTCATTATATGTGAAATAGTTACATTACTATAAAAATTAGGATTAGTTTTGAGTTTTCTATGGGTAGATAATTTTTTTTCCTGTAAAGACTGTTAAGAAATAGTAGTCGACCAATTTGTATAAAAATAGGTTCTGGTATTCTAGGAAGACTACAGCCATGACAATATATTATGCCTTGCTCTGGCCGGTTAGTTCGGTGGTTTGAGCATCAGTCTAACTGAATGCTGAAGGGTTGAGGGCTCAACTCCCGGACAAGGGCACATAATTATTTTGAGGCATGGAATAGAAAGAATAAATGAAAAATAGAAGTAGCAAGCATGTTTCATAAGAAATAGGAGAAAACATTTTATTATTTATATATTTACTTATATTTTATTGATTTTTTTTTTTTTTTTTTTTTTACAGAGAGGGAGAGAGAGTTAGAAACATTAATGAGAGAGAAACATCAATCAGCTGCCTTCTGCACACCTCCTACTGGGCATGTGGCTGCAACCAAGGTACTTGCCCTTGACTGGACTTGAACCTGGGACCTTTGAGTCCGCAGTACGACGCTCTATCCACTGAGCCGAACTGGGCAGGGCTAGGGGAAAACATTAAAAAAAAAAGATTTAAAAAGACCAAATGCTGTTGAGTGGGATTGAGATAAACATGTTCTTGCATTTTAAACTAAATTATGTTCTTTTCCAGTAAAACTTCTACAGTAGCATATACACCTTCTGCCTCAGGGTTAGCAAAGACTTCTACGATTTCACTAACTGGTGAGTAGAATCCTGAGCTCCTCAAAGCATTGCTAAATTCAATGAAATATGGCTTTCCTTAAGTAATTTCTGTATTTCTAGGTACAGTGTTTTCCCTAAACTTGTATCTTTACCAAATGCCTATGAAACCTTTTTCTAGCAATTGAGAAAATACTTGACTGTCCTATTCTGTTTTCACTGTATCAAGACTTAGGAGTTGTTTTAAAAGAGAAAAAGGGACAAAATGATAGGCTAGGCTTGCCACGGTCTGAGGACCCGCTGAGGCAGAGTCAAGTGTTTTGCAGGAACAAATGCAGTTAAAACACAGAGGTAACACACAGCTAACATTTCAACAGTCCACCTTTGGCACTTTGTACCAGGGGCCAGCCACCTTTTCTGCCGGGAGGCTGGAGAGCCAGTAGTTAGGTTTACGCTGGCAAATTGGTTTCTGTCAGGATGACTCGCTGTGCCCTGCGGGGTAGAGAGATGAAAAGCTACATCTCCGCACAGATTCGTACATGATTGTTTAGAGCAGCTCCATTCATCATGGTCCAAAACTGGGGGAAACCAAATGTCCGGCAGCAGGAGATGGAGAAGCCAATAGCGACACATCCCTGCAGTGGGACAGTCCGCTCCAACAAGGAATGGACGAGCCTCCTCATAACTGTGCTGGGTGAGAGGAGCCAGACACAAACAGGATGCATGTTATCCTATTCCATTTATAGAAAATTCAGAAAATGCAAACAAATCCCCAGGGACGGGAGGCAGGGGGAGCGATTACAAGGGGCAGGAAGAAACACGTGGTAGGGATGCAGTTTATTATAAACTACCCCCTAATAAATTGATTTTAAAATAGAAAGCGGCCGCTCCCATCAAGCTGCTTCCGCCCGGTTCCCGCCTGGCTCCGTACGCGGCGTGAGCCTGACCCCGCGTGTGTTCCTTCCAGATGACTCGTTCCGGACCCGCAATGCCAGCAGCCTCCCGCCGTCCTTTTCCCCCAGCTCTCCCCTCCCCAGCACGTCCCGCGGGACAGCTAACCCCGTGGATCCAAAGAGCAGCGGAGCTAAAGAGCCGCCACCACGGAAGGCTGCCCTGTAAGTAACCAGGACGCACCGCTGTGTGCCACCCTCCTTCCTCTCGGGGCCTTTCCTTCCCGCTCAGTTCCCCAGAGCGGACTGTCTGTAACGAGGAAATGTCCTACCTTAAAAGGGTTCTCGGCACACGCGCTCTGTCATGGTGATGCTTTGTCTGACATGATCTGCATGTGGCAGAGACACGGCAACTAAGGGAATCAAGAGACTTTAAGTGGCTCCCACTGATGTCCGAGATTTTACAAATTTTCTGTGACAGGTTTGCACCCAGGGACGTTACTGAAGAAGACCCTGGTGTCAGTGCCTCCCTCTGAACAGCTAGTGTCACGGACACTGTGTCACCGCCCGGAGCTCGGAAGATGGGCCCTGCTGCTCCTTACGGAGTCTTCCTGCAGCATGATCCCGAGTAGGCAGCCTGGGAGAGCCCTCACTCTGTCCTTGTCCTGGACAGGGAGGCCATGCAGGCCTGTCTCCTCCTTCCCCGGGTCCTCTTTATGTGCAGTTAGTGTCTGCGAGAGTCACTGAAGCCCGTGCTCCTGTTAGTGTAAATGGGGAGGAGGGCAGCCCGCTGAGAACCATCCTGAGGGCGGACGGACCATGTCACGTGGATGTGACTGAGCCAGCCTGCCCCAACTCTACTCACAGGCGCCCGAGCCTTCAGATTAAATCAGCATTTAAACCTTTGTCTAATATGTCCCTTAATTCATGAATATGCTAACAAGGTTTCCGACATCCATCTTTTAGTGGGAACTCCATGCTGGTGTCCTTTTTTAGGAACTGAACTATATTGTAACTTTCTCTAAGTTTTTAATTGCTCACCAGCATATATAAATATAGATGTATTTAAGATTCATTCAATTTTAGAAACAAATTTATGGAAAGGAGCTCAAGGAAAAAGTAGGATTATGTATCACAGAAAAAAACAATATTGATATTACAAATTAGCAATGTTAATATAGAGGCCAGTTTTATTCACAGAGAGTGCTCTTTGGAACAGTTGCTCTAGGGATTATACGGTGGTCGGTCCCTTTAAAAGTCCCAAGGACTGAGCCAGAAGAGGGTCCTGTCTGCAAGAGCACGGAGCTGGAGCATGGGCCCTCTCCAGGGAGCTGAGCCGCTGTGGGCGCTCTGCTCAGCGCTCTGGGCCTCAGGTCTCATCAGTAAAATGACAGGGTTTCCTGCTTTACCCACCACGGTGCCTTTCTGTTCTGGCCTCCTGGGATCCAGCCTCTCCATCGCTCTTGACCTTCCTCCTCTCAAAGACTGCCCTGGAATTCTTCTATTGAAGAACACAATTACATCAGCATATAATTCATTCTCCTCTTAACTTACTTTTCTAAATGCCATAGGCATTTTAAAAAATAAAGACCATTGAAACTTCCTATCAACTCTCCTTTATTTCACACAACAAGCCTGGTGCACGAAATTCATGCATGGAGGGGGGTTGTCCCTCAGCTCAGCCTGTACCCTCTCCAATCCAATCTGGGACCCCTTGAGGGATGTCTGACTGCCCGTTTAGGCCTAAATGGGCAGTCAGACATCCCTCTCACAATCCAGGACTGCTGGCTCCCAACTGCTCACCTGCCTGCATTCCTGATTGCCCCAACTGCTTCTGCCTATCAGTCTGATCACCCCCTAACCACTCTGCTACCAGCCTGATTGATGCCTAACTGCTCTCCTGCCAGCCTGTTTGCCCCTAACTGCCCTCCCCTTCAAGGCCTGGTCACCCCTAACTGCTCTCCCCTGCAGGCCTGGGCCTGCCCAACTGCCCTTCCCTGCAGGCCTGGTGACTTCCAACTTCCCTCCTCTGCCAGCCTGGTCACCCCTAACAGCCTTCCCCTGCAGGTTTGATTGCCCCCTACTGCCCTCCCTTGCAGGCCTGGTCCCTCCCGACTGCCCTCCCCTGCTTACCTGATTGCCCACAACTGCCCTCCCTTGCAGGCCTGGTCCCTCTCAAGTGCCCTCCCCTGCTTTACATCTTGTAGTGGCCATCTTGTGTCCACATAGGGCAGGATCTTTGACCACATGAGGGCAGCCATCTTGTGTATCGGAGTGATGGTCAATCTGCATATTATTCTTTTATTAGATAGGATAGAGGCCTAGTGCATGGGTGGGAGCTGGCTGGTTTGCCCTGAAGGGTGTCCCAGATCAGGGTGGGGGTTCTCTTGGGGTGTGGGGTAGCCTGGGTGAGGAGCCTGTGGTGGTTTGCAGGCAGGCATGCCCCCTGGTGACCCAAGCAGAGGCCCTGGTATCTGGAATTTATTTACCTTCTACAATTGAAACTTTGTAGCTTGAAGCGGAGCCTAGCCTCCTGCTTGCTCCATCGCTGCAGCCATTTCTGTTGGAATTTGTTTACCTTCTATAATTGAAACCTTGTAGCATTGAGTGGAGGCCTAGGCCTGCAAGGACAGGTGGAAAGCTTGGCTTCCTCTTTTGCCGGGGGAACCCAAACCTCCCTCCTGCTCTCTGTGGCTGTAGCCATCTTGGTTAAGTTTATTTGCTTACTTGCTCTGATTGGCTGGTGGGCATGGCTTGTGGGTGTGGCTTGTGATTATAGCGGAGGTATGGTCAATTGCATATTACTCTTTTTTAAAAAAAAATATATTTTATTGATTTTTTTTTTTTTTTTCACAGAGAGGAAGGGAGAAGGATTGAGAGCTAGAAACATCAATGAGAGAGAAACATCGACCAGCTGCCTCCTGCACACCCCCTACCGGGGATGTGCCTGCAACCAAGGTACATGCCCTTGACCGGAATTGAACCTGGGACCCTTCAGTCCACAGGCTGACGCTCTATCCACTGAGCCAAACCGGTTTCAGCTGCATATTACTCTTTTATTAGACAGGATTACTTTTTAAATTTGTTCTTTCATTGTTGAGCATGTTTTTCCTATTCATAGACTAAAATTTCTCCTCAATAAATAATGTATATTTATATTAATTATATAACCAATTATATATATAATTTTTAATAAATGAATTTAGAAACAAACACTCTGCTAACAATCACATTGTTTCTCCTGCTCTGAACGTTCTGAAGGAGGATGGATATTGGTATCACAGCTGCTTTTTTAACATGTGATTGACTGACTAGTCCATAACTGTACTTCCATCTAACGTGCTTCTCATTCAACGTTCCCATGAATGCACACTGCCCATGACCGGAGCAGGGGTCAATGTGGTTATGTTTCTTCATGTTTCTGTGAAGTATTACCTACAGTTCAGCACCACGCTATTTCCAAATGGAAATATACCTTTTATACTTAAAATAAGCCTCGGGAATAATTTCAGAAAATAATATCTGTTTTTGCTGCTCAACAAAATCCTCACAGTACCTTCTCCAACTTTTCAGTATCAGAGATGGCACACACGTCTGGTAGTTGGGAATATAGGTTTCTTCAAGGATGTATAGGAATGCATTGTATTTTAAACCTTTTAAAGCCAGATGATTGATACATTTAAGCTGCATTAGTTTCTGTTATGGTTATATGAAAAAACAATGTAAGGAAAGTTGTATGAATTGAACTGAATGCTATTTTAGGAGCACACAGGATTTGGTAATTAAAGGTAATTCCAAGTAATATTTAATATGTAATTTATTTTTCACTAGCTCAGAATTCTCAGAATAGATTCTATCTATATTTATTTACTTTTTAAGCATTATATGGATAAAATTGTTCATGTTTTATTTTCTCCTTTCTCCTCTCTCTTATCTTTCCCATTCCTCTCTTCCTCCCCCTTCTCTCCCTCCATCCATCCTTTCTTCCCTTTCTCTTCCTTTTCCTTCCCCCTCTCTGTTTTACATCCTTTTTGACAAAGAAAATCCAGAAAATCCAATCCTTAAGTCATCTGCTTGATGAAGGAGGCGCAAAACAAAGACACCTGGAGATAATGTGATTGATGGACAAAAGCTAAAGCAATGGCGGGGGCTCCTTTTCTTTTCTTTTAATTAATGGAAAAGAGATACATTAGGGCAGCTGATGTTGCTAAAAGCCCCATATTTGAAATCAGATTATGTATTAAATAATGTGGTTGCAGAATTCCAATGTTACAGTGAAGTGTAATGAAAAACGACGTTAGTATGTGCTTTAACGACCGCGGCAGAATTATTTGTGTGGGAAACCACCGTTTATTTGTTCTAGAACTTTAGCACCGACACTGCACGAGAGTCCACACCGATTGCAGTTGCCCTCACCAGCGAATCACGCGGAGGGGGCTGGGAGTGAGTAAGAAAGACTCTGTTTCTCACCCATCTCCAAGCCCAACTGAACAGTCACATGAGAAGGGTACAGCCAGCAGCCCACAGTGTTCCGGTCTGGTTGGGGTGACCACATGGTGTACCCGGATATTCTGAAGCTTAAATTTGGCAATGAAAATCCCACTAAGGTTTCTGATAACTTTTAGCCACAATTACCTTAAAAATAATAGATCCATGATTTCCTTTATTTCCTAGAAAATTTTATTTTATAAATACTTTGTTTACATTTCAGATTATATTTGTCCTTAATTAAAAAATGATGAATCTAGTTTGAATCAGCTGTTACTCTGAGCTATCATGCTTATGCTATGTCAACAGCCTTTATTTATACTAATGCTAATATTTCCATCACAGTTTGCCTGTAGAACATGTACGATTATTAATTTTAAAATGTCAGATCTTGAGATATACTGTATGAAGCTATTGTCAGCTTCTCTATTACAAAATGCAATTAGCATATAACTATACTGATATTAGAAAATCTTTGTTTTTTAAAATATATTGATGTATGATAAAGATATGATCTAATTTGTGAATGCAAATGCGTGTGTGGTTACTTTTTATAATGTGAAATAATGAATAGTGAATTTACTTAAAATAAAACATAGGTTAATGAGATACCTGTGTTTGTGAAAAAAGTTTTAAATACTTTTCTGCCATTTTTATTCTCTAATGAGAGTACAACAGTTCACTTTTAAGTGATGAGTAACAGAAGATGCGGACCTCAGCTGTAAATTACTCAGGAACAGCCACTCGGTGTGGAACTTTCAATTCCTCTCCACCTTTTCTTACAGTTGGCTCCTGTTGGCTATTTTTAATGATTCTTAGTATCTTTCATTTAAGGATAGGTTAATGGAATTATTCAACCCATTTGCCAGTACTTAAAAGCTGAGTAGGTTCGAGAAGCTTGACCATATGGCTGGTTTAATGCACTCCTTATGGATTTCATTGAACTCTTTTAATGACACCTCCCAACACAGCACTGACATGGCCTTCCACACTGTGATGGGGAGAGTCTGGGACGTGAGAGGGACCTCAGCGTGACAGCAGTTTCCTAGCTTGTGGTTCATAAGCATGGACTCTGTCATCTTAGGTAAAAGGGAGAGCTCCAGTTTGCTGCTCACTAATAGATGCAGCAGAGTCAGAAACCTTCGTTTCCTTTATGCATGTGAGCGCAGAGGAGATGACTCGACAGAGAAAAGTCACTACAGCGTCTACAACCCAGGATTTACAGAGGCCAAGGCCGTCTCATTCCAGAGCACTAAGCAATCAAGTAGCAGTCAATCAAAATTAGCTCACAAGTTTCCTCTTTCCTTTGCAGAACATAATCATTTCTAAAATTGTTGAAATATTTTTAAAAATCATGTACATTTCTAAAACCAGATATATAAAATCAGAGTAGAAAACAAATTGATGATGTTATGACCATCCACACATACTTAGATTTACACCGAAACGAGGCTGATACAAGTCCTTGGCGTAGCGGCATACCAGAGAGTAACCCAGCTGTGGGACAGATCTCCTCCACCTGAGCTGCAGAGAGGAGGGCCATCGCCGCTGCTGGTTAATGATGGAAACGTGCATTTTTAAGGACAGGTTCTAGAATTTCACAGGTCAGCACTGCAAGCAAAAACAGCCCTGTAGAACTACCTACAGAAGTGGAGACAGGGCGTAAGTGGATTTTACTTCATAGCGGTAGAATAAGGAGCATATAGAAATATCCGTCCACAGCCTCATGCACATCTGAAAATCATTTCCATTATCTGACTTCCTGAGCTCAGACCTGCCCCTTCCTCTGGGGCACCATTTGCCTTGTGGTTAGTAGGCGAACATGAAATATTTGAACGGAAGTGAACAGGCTGTTCAGCTTGAGTAGGATGTCACAGAGAAGAGAAATGAGTTAGATCCGTTCAGTACTCTGTTCTCGTCGTCATAGCCCGTGTGAGAGACTGTGGGTGTGTGGGTGTCTGTCTGCCTGTAGGAACAGTTTTAAAAACCTGACGCTTTAATAGCGAAGCCTGTTGTCATGTTCAGGTTCTCCCTCAGTTGAAAGCTGGATTTTTGTATCAGTGACCGCACTTCCCACTGTCCGCCTTAAAGAGCAGCGCTTAGGGCGGTCCTTACGCCGCATGTTGGCAGTGCTGGTGGGAGGCGAGGGAGAGTGTGCTGGCATGTTACATGAACCCTCCATAGCAGTGAGCTTTCCGTCACTGGCCTCGGCCATGTTCATTCTAGAGACCATTGTTTCCATAGGCTTCCCCCCGTAAGGTTCATCTCTAAAAGCAGGTATTTTCCCGCAAATACACCTGCTAACTGAACACTGACAGGCCGAGTGAGTCCTCTGTTTTGTGTCCCTGCCTTACCAGCGGTCACAAGGTGCCCTCGGAGGAGCACAGGGGAGAATCCAGGCCGGATTGTGGAATGAGGGAAGCCAACCTTTAAGCTGCAGCTTGCTGTTACTGCTGCTCACATCACCGTCACACACTGCTCTGATTTAAATTCACGGCTAAGGACTAATCAAGAAATTAATTTTAGGTATAAAATCAATAGCAAACCGATAGAAATCCAAATAGGCATTTCATTAACACAGTTGACACTCCAAGGTGAGTTGGGTCTAGTCTCAGGATTTATTCGCAAAACACCTCCTTGTCTCTGTGACCAAGTGGCCGCTTCAGAGTGCGGGGACGTGTTTTCCTGTTGGCCTTGGCGCAGGCCAGCTTCCCTCCTTTAACCAAGCGGCTTCTGAGCGGTGAGCCCAGCGGCCTGGCCAGCTGACCGCGCCAGGAGGTTTAGGTGGGAAGAAGAGAAACAGGCCTGGGGCCACGGGGTGACCTTGGCAAGCATTTGCCTTTCTCTGCCGTGTCCTGCGACATTTGTCCATGAGGCGCAGTAGGCAGAGTGCCTAAGGCCCAGGGTACTTTTTGGGGCTTATGTTTTACTTTTTGCAATAAGCAAGTTACATGCTTTAAATGCATCCATATAAAAGCAAATACAGTGCATAATATATTCATTTTTATACCAAGGCTGTCTTAAAATCAAATGTTTAATACACACGTCGGAACGACCCCAAGAGTGCCTTGAAAGCCATAGTGTGACCTGTGCCTGGTTCCCCATTCCTGTCCTTTGTCAAATGAAGGGATTGAACCAGTGACCTGTGGCTTAGTAATGCCAGGCATCTCTAACTGCCACGGAGGACACGGCCCCATGGATGCAGACGCTGGATCAGGCCAAGTTACGCTGTGTTTCCTTTTTTTTTTTCTTTTTAATACATTTTTATTGATTTCAGAGAGGAAGGGAGAGGGAGAGAGAGAGCAACATCAGTGGTGAGAGAATCATTGATTGGCTGCCTCCTACACTCCCCCTCATGGGATTGAGCCCACACCCCGGGCATGTGCCCTGTGCCTAGACCAGGAATCAAACCATGACCTCCCGGTTCATAGGTCGATATTAACCATTGAGCCACAGGGCTGGGCTGCTTTCTCATGTTAGTCAGCAAGAAGTGGTTTTATAGCAGATGGCAAGAAAATGCTTGTTTTGCACCAGAGGGAAGTGGAGAGCGAAGCATGTGCCTCATGGAGCATGTGTCTGTGTCCTCCTCCCAGCGGCTCCTCTGGACAGAGTGTCCAGGCCTGTGAGCAGCCGGAGGGCAGAGCATCCTGCCACGCTGGGCTCCGTCAGGGCGAAGGCTGTCAGCCCAGGAGCACACCCCGCACGGGCTGGCTAACATCCCCTGGAATAAGTCTGACTGGAGCACTCGGACTTCTCCTAGAGCCAGCAGCAGAGGGCGCCATCCTCCTGCCGCTCCCAGCAGTGCCCTCGCGGCGCCGCGTCCTCGTGCTTGTCCGGGCCCCGGTCACAGGAGGGTGGGGTTCACCACCCTGCCCAGGAACAGGGCCACCCTGGAGGCCTCTTCGTAGATCAGGAAGTGAAATGGCCGGTTCACTTTGATGACGGGAGGCATGGAATAAGCAACGATCTCCGACAGGGTCCCCGCCGCCGCCTCGGTTCCTTCCTCGTCCACCTCGATCACCGCTCTCTGTAAGACCTGCAGAGGAGGTAACGGGACCGTGGGAGGGACAGCCAAGAGGAGGCCACGGAGGCCCTGGGCAGCTTGTGCTGTGGCCCCGCCTACAGGGCCTGCGCCTGGGGATGAGGGGCAGGGGCTCCTCTGTGCAGAGAGGAGGCTGCCAGGGGCTTGCCTTGGAAGCTCAGATGCCAGGAGACCCCGGGACCCCAAATGGGAAACACCGGCCAACCCTGCCCGCATGGTCAGACCAGCGGTGCTTGCTGAGCGAGGCCCGGTGCTGCTGAGCCTCGGGCGCAGCTGGGCTCCGCGGAAAGGTGCTCCCGCTGCCTGGAGCCCGCATGCTCTGGCCTCCCCTCTGCAGGCCAGCCGGGGAGGGGTTGGCTAGTCTGCGGCGGCTTCCCAGCGCCTGGGAGGGCTCTGAGTCCCCGGCAAGGACTCCGGTTGCCTGGACTCAGGCCACCTGTCCTGGCTGGGAGGCCCTTTCGTCCTGGAACCTCACGTGAAGTGGGTGGACCAACCTGACTGCTAAAAGAGGCAGAGGAAACCTCAGTGTAGTAGCTCTCGGGGGCCCTAATGTCCTGGCCTGAAGGTTCTCCTCCGGGAGCAGCAGGGAGGACAGTTAGCGGTTTGGAATTTAAGCTGTGAGGAGCGCATGGAGTCACTGGGCTCTTAACCAGGTGCCGGCCTGCAGGCTGTCCTGGTTATGCCTCAGTCTCCCGAGCCCAAGGCCTGGCCGAGGCCTGCTCCCCCTGCTGAGTCCCGCTCAGGGCGTGGGGTGCCATTTCTAAGCTCACTTGGAACGAGAACATGGGAAAATAGTAAACCCCAAGCTAAAAGAGAGCAGGGGAAGATGTAGCTGCCACTTGGAAATGGGGGACATTTTCTCAGTCGTCATAATGAGGGGTTCCTGCTGGCCTTAGTGAGCGGCCAGGAGTGGAGCAGCTCCCTGCAATGTCCTGGCTGCTCCGCCATGGCCCCCGCGGAACCAGCAGGTTCCCACTGGGAAGGCGGACGAGCTGAGGGGGTTCCTTAGCGGCAGAACAAGGGCCCGAGAGGATGAGCTGATGGCGTTAGAGGCAGAAGAACGGCCAAAAGGATGAGTTAGTGGGGTTATCGGAAAAACACACCCAAAGCCATATCTATGAGAAAAACAACAACAACAATAATTTTGGCCATTTGTGGATTGAGTTGCTTTTCAAAGTGTTGCCTTCCCTGTCACTGGAAGCATTACAAAGAAGAAAGGGAGGGAGGGAGGGAGGGAGGGAGGAAGGGAGGGAGGGAGGGAGGGAGGGAGGGAGGGAAGGAGGAAGGAAGGGAGGAAAACTGGAGGGTAATTTGTAGGGATATTATAGAGGGGGTTCCAGGAGGGTGGGAAGTGGGCAGATGGCTTCTGGGGGATTCTTTCATCTTAAGAGTGGAGTGACTTCATGACATTTTACATGAACCCGTGACTGAGCTCCTTTTCAGGGTGCACTCCTCGAGTGCTGAGAGAGGAGGGGAGAAATTAAATTAGTCGAACTAATGTTTTAATAAAGGAGCTCACAATTCTTAAAACATCCAACCTGAGTGCTATTTCAAGTCCTCGGAATTTAAACCGGAGCTTCTGCTACAACTCGGTATTTTCTCAACATTAAAATCATCTGCAAAAATAAGTGTCGGTTTTGGCCCGACTCCCTCCGTGGGGTTTGGGTCCTCGTGAGAGGCCCTGGCTTACCCGGGACACCTTCAGGTTTCTCGAGATGGCCGAGAGCTCGCCCAGGTGGGCCCAGGGCGAGAAGAGTCTCGTGACTCTCATTTGCTTCAGCAGCTCATGCATCTCATACTTCTGATCCAGCTTGAACTTGGGGAACAAAACTTCCATGTGTCTGTGGGACAAGGAGAGGTGATGGGGAAATGCGGGCAGAGCCAGGGACTGCTCACCACAAAGACCACTCTCTCCAAGGTCATCCCCGCAACGGGTCCCGCTCTCTGCCTGTGTAGCTCACGCCGTTCTTCAGTGGCGCTCTGGCTTGGGGAAAGCCGCTCTGGCTACCAGATAGGTAAGGTCAGCGCACCGAGCTGGCTTCAGCTCCCGGCCACGGACGCACATCCTCACTGGCCAAGAACGCTGCCTTTGGCATCCATGTCCCTGTTTTAACAACAGCCCGGCCCAGGGCACCTGGCAGCAGCTGTCTGCTTGCAGCAGCCCTGAGGCCCCAGGCGGCGCTGCAGCCTCAGCCTGGATCCTGCAGCCCCTCGTGCTCCGGGAATCTCAGGAGCCCGGATGGACAGCAGGAGGGAGAGAGGGGAACCACCCTCGCACCCCCCCCCCCCCCACACACACACAGCTCGTAGGCAGAGACGTGCTGCCATTCTGTTTTATAGGCACTGGAGTTCTCCTCTGAAATTACTGTTTGAACAGCTGAGTTCTGTGGCTCAGAAATAAAAAGCTTGGAAACGCCTAGCTGCCACTAGAGAGGTCTTAAAGAAGTCTCCGTTAATTTGTGAGGGGTCGCCCCAAGCAGCAGCACGGGTTCCGGGCTCAGGGTGGGTAAACTAATGTGGCGGCCAGCACTGCGCCGCTGTTCAGGCGGAGCTGTGGCTCATCCCCCTGTGCTCACTTCCCGCCCTGTTCTCCCCCCCCCTCCCCCCCCATCCAGCCCACTCGCAAACCCGCTCCTCCGGGTCCTGAGGGATCCCCTCCCTGTGCTGCTCAGGCTCGCTCACCCACAGCCCGGGGCAGCCTATGTTGGGGGTTGCAGGACCTCCTGTCAGGTCTCCCCCCCCCACAGTGTGCTTACTCCACGTGGCTGTGTAGCTCTTGCAAATAGGAGGCGGACCCTGGGGCTCTTCTGCCCAGATCCCCATCGCCTCAGGAAAAGCCCAATCCCCCCTGGCTGTGCCATGGCCCCGGGCCTGTGTCCTGGCTGTCAGCCTCCTCCTCCTCCCTGCTGCCTGCTTTCCTCAACCCCCAGGCCTCCCACCCCAGGCTCTCTCTCTGCCCCCCCAAGGTCCCCAGAGTCCTGTTCACTTCCGCCACCGCCTTCCCCGGCCTTCCCGGCGGCCCTGCACCCTGGGACCCCTCACTCCCTGCGCTGGGGCTCACTGGCTCCCTCACTGGGACGTGGCCTGGCGAGCAGCTGATGAGCGGCGCTGAGATGCCGGGACAGAGGGCAGGGCAAACGCAGCCCCTGCTCCCAGGGAGCCCATCGGCCGCTGGGGAGGCAGACATGACCCCCGGGCTGGGGAGCTGCTCGCAGAGACCGGCTGGTGTCGGGTAGGGGCCTGGCCTTACCTGGTCTTCATGCTGCTCAGCCACGTGCCCACCAGCTCGGCGCTCAGGTAGTCCTCCAGCGCCAGGTGGTCGCTCATCCTCTCCGTGAGCACCACCAGCATGCTGGCCCGGCCGCGGTAGGGCAGCTGGAGGACGTGGCAGCGGAGGCGCTGGTCGAAGGTGGAGGCGAAGTTGCCCTCGCTGTACATCATGGGCACCTTCACCGTCCTGTACTTGTCCAGGTGGAAGGTGTCATCCTCGGTGAAGGCGGGGTCGAAGGGGGTCAGCCACTTCCCTGGAAGGGAGGAGAGAACTCGGTGAGGACACCACCTGCCGGGTGGCATTCTTGCTGAAGTCCCAGAGGGCAGCCCTCTCTGCCCTCTCTGCCCACGGCTCAGGCCGCAAACCCACTCCCCAAGGCCGCTCAGCCCCTCCCCGCTGCCCCCCCCCCCCCGCTGGCCCCGCCCCTCCCGCTGGCAGGACGGGCCCCTGTGGTCACACACAGTGAGGCGGGCACCATGGCTCCCTGTCTGAGCTCCCTCAGGCCCTCAGTGTGCGCAGCCACGTGCGGGCAGGGTCCCTGGGACAGGAGCCATGGCCTCCCCACATGGCTGCTCAGGGCGGTTCTTGCTGACACAGCCACTGGTCCGGGAGCGTGACCCTCTGCACAGACTGTCCTGGGCTGTGCCCGGCAGCAGAAGCACCTTCTCCCGGGCTCGGCGAGGCCCTCCTGCTGCAGCGGCGGCCACCACCCCTCCTGCCCACAGCGGGCAGGACCGACAGGGTCCGGGATGAGAGTGTCAGGACCCCCACCCCCTCTCGCAGGGTCTGGCCTCAGTGACCTTGGCCAGGCTCCCCTCTGAGCCTCGCTCTCTCTGCACAGCAGGTGGGAGGCCCCCATTTTCTACATGAAGAGTCTGAGGACCAGCGACATCGTCACTTGCCCCAGTTCACAGAAGGGGAGAGCGAAGGAGCAAAGACTAAGTCCAGATGGCCCAGATCCTGTGCCCGGAAGACTCAGCGCCAGCACCTAGAGGCGTGGACAACTGCGGGGGTGCTTGGAAACTAGGGACCGCACACAGGCCACGGCAGGGGCATGGGGAGCACTCCCACCCGGCCTGTGCCTGGGGCGTCACACGTCACGCCTGTTGTGGGTTGCCTGTGAGACCCCACCTCACAGAACATCACTTGGCATTAACCCTATGAGGGGCGAGCAGGAGGGGGCGGGACTGCGCAGGGACCCAGCTCGGAGCGGGGGAGGAGAAACGGAACGTTCCAGTACCTCGGAGCAGGACGTAGTCCACAAGCATGACCTTGGTGTCGGGATTGACCTCATCCAGGAGCCCGGGGACTTGCCCCTGCGTCTCCCGGTTAACGTGACGGTTCACGAGCGTCCTGGCCTGCGAGGCGTTGCGGAAATCCACGGCCACACACTGGGTATCGAAGTAGCTCTGGGACAGATTGAGGAAGGTCCCTTTGACGTCAAAGTCCTCCTGGACGAAGGCCAAGCTCCCCTGCGTGAGGCCCAGCTCCTGGTTGCGGGACAGGTGCTGCCGGAGCCGCCGAAACAAGGCGGGCAGGTGCCCGGGCCCCGCCTGGCTCGGGCTGTGCGCGCTGAGCACGCCCTCCAGCTGGGCCCGGGTCTGCCCCGAGGCCCCCAGCATCAGGGCCGCCAAGGCCAAGGACAGGCCGAACGGGGAGAAAACCACATTGCCGTCGTGCCTCATGGAGATCTTGCGCAGCAGGCTGAACCCCAAGTCGGAGGTCTGTTCGGAGAGCTGCTGCCCGCCGGCCGGCGGCCAGGGCTCCTCCTCCTCCTCCTCTGGGGCCCGCACTACCTGGAGGGTCTCATTCTGGACGGCGGGGGCCTGTGGCCTCGCCGGGGCCGTGCCGGGCGCCAGCCACACCTGGGCCAGGAGGCAGGGGAGCAGGAGGCGCAGCGCCGCCGCCATCCGGTCCGCGGGGAGCAGAGGCAGCGCCGCTCTCCAGCCCCAGGGCTTCCTGGGAGGAGAGAGGAGGTGGGTGACCATGCCTGATGCAGCCCCTCGTCCCTGTGCTCTGGCCTATCCTCCAGGGACCACGTCCTCCCTCTGAGGCGAGGGCAGGGGCCTCCCTCCGGCTCCAGCAGCCGAGCGCACTCAGGGAGACCCAGAGCAAGACAGATGGACCTGGACCACCGAGGAGGGGATTGGTACGAAGGAAACCTCCTCTGGGCCCCAGCCCGTGGCAGGGCCTGGCCCTCCCTCCCCCCCCCCCCCCACCTCCCCATGAGGAGTGGATCAGAGAGGATGAGGTTTATGTGGGGTCAGAGCAGGGCGGGGTCAGGGGGTCCACAGGCCTTTATTGGTCGGCTTCACTCATTGGTCTGATCTCTGGGCTCGACAGCAGCCCATCAAGCTGGGTCTCGGGGCCCTGGGTCTGGGGCCTGCTTGGCTGGGGATGCAGAGGGTCGGAGTAGCCATCAGGGCCGGGAAAGGGCAAGTGCTGGGTCTGCCTGGCTCGGGGGTGAGAATTCTGCCCCCTGCACCCCTCTGACGGCCCTGGCGCCCAGTTCCCAGCTCCTGCCGGCTCTGCCTTCCTCCGCTGTAGCTGGAGGCCCCTGACGGACACAGGAGCCGCTTGTCCTGAGGGAGGCCGGGCTGACCTCTCCCCCTCACAGAGGCTGTGAGTGCCTCCTCGCTCTCGGCCCCACGTGAAGCCGGGCCTCTGGCCCCGGCAGGGGGTCTCCTCACCCCACGCTCCTCACCGCTAGCCGGCTCAGCCTGCCACCTCTCCAGGCTCCCTGGCACCCGGGCGCAAAGCCTGGCTCCTGCGCACCTGCCCGTTTCCGGTCTCAGTAAACACCCAGGGCTGGGCTGTGGGCCCACAGTCTCCACACTCAGCTCCTGGTGTGGTCTGTGACCCAGAGGCTGGCTGGGCAGGCCACCGAGATGCCCCCCGTGGGGCTGGGAGGGCACCGGGCAGGGCAGGCTGCAGGTCTCACAGGGGTCCCCTCAGTAGAGACCCTCCCTCTGAGCAGGCCCCCGTGTGACCCGATGGCGTTCCCCGGCCGCCTTCCCTCACACAGGCGCTGTGACCTCGTCTGTGCCTCATGCAAGCGACATCGGCCCAGGACCCAGCGCACCGGTCTTGCTTATGCTAAACGGCCCCCAGAATCGTGCCGGAAGCCACTACCTCACCCACACAGTGGCGTACGTCTGCAGTGATCCCTAAATGCCAGGGTGCAATTCTAAACGTCAAGGCCGAGTCCGGTGGCTTCCAGTCGCAAATGCTGGGGAAGAGCCTCCTGCAGCAGCTGCTCGGACCCTGGCCATGCCTGAGTGTGCAGGCTGCCTCGTGCTCAGCATCAGGGCCAGCCCCCACACAGCAAACAGGGCTGGACACACTGAAGGCCCAGCTGGGAGGCAGCATCTTCTAGCAATACAGTCTTTGGTAACTAAGGCATGTGTATTGGCTTACACCCGACAGCACTGCACACTGAATAAGCTACACCATAGCGTACACACAACCTTCGGATACACTGGGAAACCAGGCAATGCATGACGATGCTCACTTCATTGCAGCCGGAACCTCAATGCCCGTGTCTGCACTCGGCCCGTGTACAGTAGTCAGCACCACTCCCCAGTTAGTCCGTTCACCCCCGGGAGCGTGCTCCCGAACCCGGGCCATTCTGTCTGACAGCCCAGGAACAGTGCCAGCCCCCAAATACAGTCCGCCCCTTCCAGGTCCGGCCTTCCTGTGCGGCTTCTCCGTCAGCCCGGAGCGGGCCCAGGAGTCCATGGCCCCGCACGCTGCTCACTGGCCAGACCCAGGGATCCACCCCCCACGGTCACGTTCATGTACTGAACAGGACGGAATCTGTGCGGGCGCCCCTCAAGCACGCCGAGGACGTGTCATCCTGGAGAAGCTGAGTGGGAAGGAATCAACAGCTCACTTTCCACTTCCCAGCCCCCAATCACCTGGGCAGCCCCCACCCGGCCCTAAGGTGGGGGTTCGCTGAAGGGGGAGGAGATCAGGGCGCTGAGTGTGGTGTGAACAGTGAGCGCTGTGGACACAACTCATTGGACTTAAAGCCTCATCCCCTTCCTCCTCCCTCAGAGGAAGCCCCTGTGTCCACAGCACAGCTCTCCCCCCACTGCTGTCCCCTCCGCCCCCCAGTGATGGCTCGGCGCTGCCCAGACCCCCTCTCACCTTGGAGTCCACCCCACTGGCTGGACAGGGAAGGTCCCCTTAACGCTGCCTCTCACCAGCCTATGGCCTGGGCGCCTGGGAAGGTCCTGTGTTCGGGCGCAGGCAGAGGTTGGGATGGGCAGCTGAGAGCCTGCGGCAAATATTTGCTGTTCCAAAGTGCGCCCTGAGGGACCGTTACTGATTAACATCTTGCGGGAGATGCTGGTGTTTCTGGAAAAGCAGACACACACAGAGAAGTTTCCCACAACCCCCCCCCAACCTCCCTATCCGCCACCCCCCCAACCCTGAGTGTGCAAATCCCTCCAAAGGAGCTTCTGTTTCGCAAGCCCAGGCACTGCCCTCCACGCCCACTGCTGGGGTGGCGCTGTCCAGGCCCCTGCCTCCTGCGAAGGGGGCCTCCTGAGTCCCCACCCGTGCCAGGGGCAGAGATGATGAGGAACTGTGGGTTCAGTGGGAGAGACAGACAGGCACATGCTATGAGCAATGCAAGGTCAACTCAAGGTCAGCTTATTATTTTGCCAGTCCTTAAGTATCCAGTCAAGGCTAGTGGAGGCCCTTTAAGACAAAAAGCCCCCTCCACTCCTTTTTGTTAAACTTCCTGTGCTCTTTACTGTCCTAAAGTGAAATGTATAGTTACTAGAATGTGTCCTTAGATTTTTTAAAAATAATATATATTTTATTGATTTTTTTTAAGAGAGGAAGGGAGAGGGATAGAGTTAGAAACATCGATGAGAGAGAATCATCGACCAGTTGCCTCCTGCACACCTCCTACTGGGGATGTGCCCGCAACCAAGGTACATGCCCTTGACCGGAATCGAACCTGGGACCCTTGAGTCCACAGGCCGACGATCTGGCCACTGAACCAAACTGGTTAGAGCCACAGATTTATTATTTTTTTTAAAGCAAAATACAGCTCTATAATATGGAGGGGAAATAAAAGTAAAGGATAAGGAAATCATGCGTCTTTGAATTGTACACGCCCTGGCTTAACTCCCCTGGAAGACGTGTGATGCAGTCAGACGCCGCGGTGGGACAATCTGTGTTGCACGTGGTTATTCATCCAGCGCTTCAGCCAGAACCCCCACCGCCAGGCGGGGCTCAAGCCCGTGCTGCCTGTTCAGCCGGGCACCTGGTCGGAAGGGCTGGCGGGTGTCCTGTGTTGTATAAGTTTACTGCCAGACTGAACCCCTGGGGCAAGCCCCGGCCGGATGTGGACTGTCACAGAGGGGAACGCGGGCCCAGGCCTTTCCTGCCCAGGAGCCCGCACTGAACCAGGCCCCCGATGTCCAGTTGCTCCCAATTGCAGAGCATCACACGCACCTGTTTGAGGGACCGGGAAGCTGACAGGAAGGCCTCTGGTGACGGAGTGAACTCGGAGACAGCTCTGACCTTCCCGGAACTCCGAGAGCCACCTCCCACCTCGCATGGCCAGAGTGGCAGCTTCTAGACAAATCAAGGCCCGTTACTGGCACATCAGCTTCAGGAAAAAGTGTGTGTGTGTGTGTGTGTGTGTGTGTGTGTGTGTGTTTGTGTTGGGGGGGGACCCGCAGCCAGTAGGCTCCATGTGGGTCCGATGGGAAGAAGCTTGGGCAGATGGAAAAGAGGTTTCTCAAATCCTTGCAACGCACTCACACATGTGTGTGCATGCACACTCACGCACGCAACCATACACGCGCACACACACACACACACCGTGCACACACAGGCATCCATATATGCACACATGCACACACACGCCTGCCCGCCCACGCACGAATGCATGCTCGCTCCCCTGCAATGCCCGCATGCCCTTGCGCACGCACGCTCACGCACGCACGGACGCACGCACGCACGCACGCACGGATGCACGCACGCATGCGTGGGACCAAATGCCCGGCTCTTGGCCTCCTGAGGCTCAGTGTTACCTGACGGGGCGGACAGGCCTGCTCTGCCGCCAGCACCGCCGGCTGAGGGCTCAGGCGAGTGTCCCCTCCCTCCCCCCCTCCCCGGCCGTCCCGGCCCCCCACCCCCAGAAGCCCCTCAGGCGGGCGCAGGGGAGCCGGGGTTAGGCTGCCTGTGGGGGTCGGGGGGCGGGCGCTGGGCCCGGGAGGCGGGCGCTGGGCCCGGGAGGCGGGCGCTGGGGCCGGGGGGCGGGCGCTGGGCCCGGGAGGCGGGCGCTGGGGGCCGGGAAGCGGGCGCTGGGGGCCGGGAGGCGGGAGGCGGGCGCTGGGGCCGGGAGACGGGAGGCGGGAGGCGGGCGCTGGGGCCCGGGAGGCGGGCGCTGGGCCCGGGAGGCGGACGCTGGGCCCGGGAGGCGGGCGCTAGGCCCGGGAGGCGGGCGCTGGGGCCCGGGAGGCGGGCGCTAGGCCCGGGAGGCGGGCGCTGGGGCCCGGGAGGCGGGCGCTGGGGCCGGGAGGCGGGAGGCGGGCGCTGGGGCCGGGGAGGCGGGCGCTGGAGGCGGGAGGCGGGCGCTGGGCCCGGGAGGCGGGCGCTGGGGCCGGGGAGGCGGGCGCTGGGGGCCGGGAGGCGGGAGGCTGGCGCTGGGGCCGTGAGGCGGGCGCTGGGGCCAGGAGGCGGGTGCTGGGGCCCGGGAGGCGGGTGCTGGGGCCCGGGAGGCGGGCGCTGGGGCCGGGAGGCGGGCGCTGGGGCCGGGAGACGGGAGGCGGGAGGCGGGCTCTGGGGCCCGGGAGGCGGGCGCTGGGGCCGGGAGGCGGGAGGCGGGAGGCGGGAGGCGGGAGGCGGGCGCTGGGCCCGGGAGGCGGGCGCTGGGGGCCGGGAGACGGGAGGCGGGAGGCGGGCGCTGGGCCCGGGAGGCGGGCGCTGGGGCCGGGAGACGGGAGGCGGGAGGCGGGCGCTGGGGCCCGGGAGGCGGGCGCTGGGGCCGGGAGGCGGGAGGCGGGAGGCGGGAGGCGGGCGCTGGGCCCGGGAGGCGGGAGGCGGGCGCTGGGCCCGGGAGGCGGGCGCTGGGGCCGGGAGACGGGAGGCGGGAGGCGGGCGCTGGGGCCCGGGAGGCGGGCGCTGGGGCCGGGAGGCGGGAGGCGGGAGGCGGGAGGCGGGCGCTGGGCCCGGGAGACGGGAGGCGGGCGCTGGGGGCCGGGAGGCGGGAGGCGGGCGCTGGGGCCGGGAGACGGGAGGCGGGAGGCGGGCGCTGGGGCCCGGGAGGCGGGCGCTGGGCCCGGGAGGCGGACGCTGGGCCCGGGAGGCGGGCGCTAGGCCCGGGAGGCGGGCGCTGGGGCCCGGGAGGCGGGCGCTGGGGCCGGGAGGCGGGAGGCGGGCGCTGGGGGCCGGGAGGCGGGCGCTGGGGCCGGGGAGGCGGGCGCTGGAGGCGGGAGGCGGGCGCTGGGCCCGGGAGGCGGGCGCTGGGGCCGGGGAGGCGGGCGCTGGGGGCCGGGAGGCGGGAGGCTGGCGCTGGGGCCGTGAGGCGGGTGCTGGGGCCCGGGAGGCGGGTGCTGGGGCCCGGGAGGCGGGCGCTGGGGCCGGGAGGCGGGCGCTGGGGCCGGGAGACGGGAGGCGGGAGGCGGGCGCTGGGGCCCGGGAGGCGGGCGCTGGGGCCGGGAGGCGGGAGGCGGGAGGCGGGAGGCGGGAGGCGGGCGCTGGGCCCGGGAGGCGGGCGCTGGGGGCCGGGAGACGGGAGGCGGGAGGCGGGCGCTGGGCCCGGGAGGCGGGCGCTGGGGCCGGGAGACGGGAGGCGGGAGGCGGGCGCTGGGCCCGGGAGGCGGGCGCTGGGGCCGGGAGACGGGAGGCGGGAGGCGGGCGCTGGGGCCCGGGAGGCGGGCGCTGGGGCCGGGAGGCGGGAGGCGGGAGGCGGGAGGCGGGAGGCGGGAGGCGGGCGCTGGGCCCGGGAGGCGGGAGGCGGGCGCTGGGCCCGGGAGGCGGGAGGCGGGCGCTGGGGCCGGGAGGCGGGCGCTGGGGCCCGGGAGGCGGGTGCTGGGGCCGGGAGGCGGGAGGCGGGCGCTGGGGCCGGGAGGCGGGAGGCGGGCGCTGGGGCCCGGGAGGCGGGTGCTGGGGCCCGGGAGGCGGGCGCTGGGGCCGGGAGACGGGAGGCGGGAGGCGGGCGCTGGGGCCCGGGAGGCGGGCGCTGGGGCCCGGGAGGCGGGCGCTGGGGCCCGGGAGGCGGGCGCTGTGGCCGGGAGGCGGGCGCTGGGGCCCGGGAGGCGGGCGCTGGGCCCGGGAGGCGGGCGCTGGGCCCGGGAGGCGGGAGGCGGGAGGCGGGAGGCGGGAGGCGGGCGCTGGGGCCGGGAGGCGGGCGCTGGGGCCGGGAGGCGGGCGCTGGGGCCGGGAGGCGGGAGGCTGGCGCTGTGGCCGTGAGGCGGGCGCTGGGGCCAGGAGGCGGCGCTGGGGCCGGGAGGCGGGCGCTGGGCCCGGGAGGCGGGCGCTGGGGCCGGGAGGCGGGCACTGGGGCCGGGAGGCGGGTGCTGGGGCCCGGGAGGCGGCGCTGGGGCCGGGAGGCGGGAGGCGGGAGGCGGGCGCTGGGCCCGGGAGGCGGCGCTGGGGCCGGGAGGCGGGCGCTGGGGCCGGGAGGCGGCGCTGGGGGGCAGGAGTTAGGCTGCCCTGTGCGGGCGGTCGGAGGCCGCATACTGAGCTCTCCCTAGGGCGGGTTTTCCCGGTGGAGAAAAAAGAACCTTCCATAGGAGGGAGATGAGCGGTGCTCCCTGGAGGCTGTAAAGAAACAGATGCTCAGAGAGGGCAGTTAATCTGCTCAGGGACACACAGCAGGTTATCCCTAAAAGGCCTTGGAGGTGTGTCTTTAGGCCAAATTCCTAGCAGCGGGGTTTCTGGATCAAAAATAACGCACCTGTAACTTTGTTACATTTATTGGGTTGAAGAGTGCCCCCCCCCCCCATAGGCCCAAGCCCTAACTCCCGGTGCCTGTGAATGCCACGTTATTTAGAAAAGGGGGCGCCTGGCCCCTGTGGCTCAGCATTTGAGCGTCCATCTGGGAACAGAGAGGCTGGCATCTCTGTCATGCCAGGATGCGGACCCAGGCCCCAGTAGGGGGCGTGCAGGAGGCAGCAGATTGATGATTCTCATTCATGTTTCTCTCTCTCCCTCTCCCTTCCTCTCTCTCAAACCATTAAAAGATTAAAAAAAATTGGGGGGGGGGCTGTTTGCAAATGCAAGTAAGGTGAGGATCCGAAGAGAGGATGGCTCTGGATTTAGGGTGCGCCCCAACTCCAATGACAGGAATCCCTGGGAAAGGAAGGCAGAGGGAGATGGGGGACACAGAGAAGACCAGGCCCTGGGAAGACAGAGGCAGAGAGCCAAGCAGCGCTCAGGACTGCAGGCGACTGCCCCGCCAGGAGACTCGGAATGTATTCAGTCAGAGCCTCTAGGAGTAGCGAGCCCTGCGGACACCTTCTCTCTGACTTTGCCCTCCAAAACTGCAAGGATTTATTCTCCTAGTTTGTGGCCAGCCAGTGTGGCCCAGTGGTTGAGTGTCATCCTGTGAACCAGGTCAGGGCACATGCCCGATTGTTGGTCCATCCCTAGTTGGAGCATGCAGGAGTCAGGTGGTCAGTGATTCTCTCTCCTCACCAAATTAACTTGTGGAAAACTGACACCTGGATGATGTTGAGGCATCTTATTCAAGAAGAAACATCTTTCCATTTGTTCAAGTATAATTTTGCATCTTTAAAAAAAAATCTTTACTTTTGAAAGTATTACATATGTCCAATACTCCCTCCCTGTGCATTGACCTATTCTAGCCCACCTCCGCCCCTCATCCCAGGCCTTCGACACCCTATTGTCTGGGTCCATGGGTTATGCATATATGTATAACAAGTTCTTTGATCTGTTACCCCCCTCCTCCTCTTCCCTCCCCCCTCTCTCCCTACCATCCCTCTGAGGTTCGACAGTCTGTTTCATGCTTCTGTGTCCCTGGATCTATTTTGTTTGTCAGTTTATTTTGTTCATTTGATTGCCTCTTTAAGAAATATTTTATAATTTCCTGAACATAGATTGTGAGCGTCTTGTCTGTTTCTAACTAGAGGCCCGGTGCATGAAATTCATGCAAGGGGCTCGGCCCTCGCTGCTCCTGCTTCATCCGGAAGGTCGTCTGGATAGCCGTTCTACTGTTTGGTCTATTAGCATATTAGCTCTTTATTATACAGGATGTTTATCTCTTTGGTTGCTGTTGGGTTTTCTCTTCCAGCGCACGTCTTAACTGGCTGTGTGTATGAAGTCTGCTCTTGCATCAGAATTCCTTTGCTTATATTAGGCTGAATTCTTCCATTGTTTGAGTTAGTTCAGTCATTGGTGTGCTAGTGCTAAGCAACTACATTACATGCCATCTGCACCTTTGCTTTCTCTTCGTAATTGCACTGTCTGATCCCTCCAGGACAATGCAAAATGGTAGTAGATGTAACGGGTGGCCTGGTCTTACTCTTGACCTCGGTGGGAATGCATTTCATGTTTGCTCACTGAGTAACACAATGGCTGTAGGACTCAAGTTCAGATATATATGGATAAGTAGTATATTTAAGGAAGTACCCTTCAGTTCTTATTTTTTCAGATATATGCCCTATCCATCCATCTGTTTAGCTGTTGTCTATTTACCTTTCATCTATTTATTTTACGTATTACACCTATTTATATGTCTGTCTGTCAATCAGTTCAGTTCTTTTATCTCATTTAACACCTTTTGCCCTTAACCAGGAGGGTAAGGCCTCTTCCTCCTCAATGTCCCTCTATCTGCCCTCTGCTGACCGAGGTTAGTTAGCATCGGGCCCAGCAGGCAGCACAGAAGCACTTAAAAGGCCCAGATTGTTTGCGGAGCAGCACTGAAGGGGGGTTTGGAGGTGAGAAGCATTCACTGAACACTTCCTCTGCTTCAAATAGTAATTATATTTTAAAGATATTTTTAAGTATTTTGTCTTATTTCCATAAGTATTTGCCCTCTCCAGCATTCCTCATTCTTCTGAATAGGTTCAGGTTTCCATCTTGTGTCATCTCTTTTTTTGAAAAATAATGACATTTCTCCCCCCGGCTCCCAGCACTTTGAAAATGTCTTCCTGTTGAGTTTTGACTTACACGATTTCTTTTTAAAGTTTTTATTTAAAATTTCAAACTTACCAAATTTCCAAAAATAATAGGGCTTCCATGTACCCTTCCCCAGCTCCCACATATGATTACTTAACCGCAGTACGAGGATCAGAAAACACAACCCTATGGCAACACTCTATGGCCATGACTCAGATTGTTCTGGCGCCCCACCTTCTCCGCTAATACCCCGTCCTCAGCCCCGAAGCCAGTGATTACAGAGGAGACGACTGGCCCCCTCCCTCCTCACATGTCCTTTCCGCGGAGTTCCTGGTGCCTAAAGTCAGCCCACGCTGTGGCCCTGGGGAAGGTGGGCGCCTGGGTAGGATCCACAACCTTGACCAGGAAGAGGCTGCTCCACGTGAAATGGTCGAAGACCAGGATGATGAAGGGCTGGTTGAAGTGAATGCTCAGAGGCTCGGGCGCCACATTTTGGGTGGCCCCTGTGGGGGTAGCTTCCTCTGCCCCCTTCTCATCGAGTTGCAGCGTGGCCTTGTGGATCACCTGTGGGAGAGACAGGCCTGGGCTCTCCGCCTGGGCTCTGGGCCCGTTCAGGAGCGGCTCTGCGCGGCCGATGGTTGTAGATGGTGCATTTTGGGGAAAAAGAGGCTCAGGAGACACTTACCTTTGACATCTTCAGCTGGGCTTCTTGAGTGACGCCTGAGAAATTGGCCTGGTTGGTGAGCAGGTCCGCAATGCCCATGTCCTCTAGGAGGCCGCCAAGGTCATAGGCTTCAGAGATGGAGACCTTTGGGATGTACAGGTCCACCGGGCTGCTCGGGGGAGAGCAGATGGGGTTAGATTTTCCCAGGGCTGGGCTTGGCCAGCCAGACTTCCTGCGATCCCTCCGGACCCTGCCTCTCAGCTGGACAGGTTCTTTGGGGCAGGGACAGGCACAGGGCAAGGGCTGGATCTGCCCCTCCATCCTCCACAGAGGCA
The DNA here is from genome assembly GCA_963693515.1 of Pipistrellus nathusii. Classification (NCBI taxonomy): domain Eukaryota; kingdom Metazoa; phylum Chordata; class Mammalia; order Chiroptera; family Vespertilionidae; genus Pipistrellus; species Pipistrellus nathusii. Next base: position 2,849,808 of record OY882858.1, read on the forward strand.
GCTTCCTCACTGGGCTCCTGAACTGCAGTCTTTTCTTCTTGGTTCTTCCTTTGAGCTGATTCTGCCTGTGATACTGCTGGACCTTGGAACATCGAAGAGGAGGGTCCCTAAGGAGGTCCTTGTGGTCCTAGCCAGTTTGGCTCAGTGGATAGAGCGTCAGTCCGTAGACTGAAGCATCCTGGATTTGATTCTGGTTGGGGATATGTACCTTGGTTGCAGGCTCCTCCCTGGCCCTGGTTAGAGCTTGTGCAGGAGGCAACCAATCGATGTGTTTCTCTCACATCGATGTTTCTATCTTCCCCTCTCTCTTCCGCTCTCCCTAAAATCAATGGAAATATCTTCTCGGGTGAAGACTAACAACAGCAACAACAACAACAAAACAGAGGAAGTCCTTGTGGTCCCCTGCTACTAGTGGAGGTGGGAGCACCTGGCCACAGCTGTGCCACTAAGGCTGTGTGGCAGAGCCACGGTGCACCCTCTCCGTGCCCTGATCCTTCTGCGCTGAGGTCGATTCTGTAAGAATTCTGGGACTCGGCAGCAGTTCTCATTGGATAAAACCAGTGAGGTTTCTAGAAAGTTAGGTGGAATCATGTTGGGCATGGGGTGCTAAAATTCTCACCTACCAAGGTATTAATGTCTTATAAATATTTCCTCCTTTTCCTGTTCTCCAGAGAGCGAGAAGATGCCTGAAACCCCGAGTCTGAGGGGCATCAACGAAATGACATGGGCTCCACAGCGGGCGGGAGGCCGCAGCCCTGTGCACTGAGCTACCAGCTCCCGGAGTCCCGGCCTCGAGAACTTGAGCCTGCCTCTGGGGATGAGAAGGCAGCACGGAGAGCGGGATGTGGAGGTGCTCCTCTGGACTGGTAATGGCGACGGGAAGTGAGGGGGATGGACCGATGCCAGGCTGGCAGACCTTCTTTACCTCCGGATCTCCGGTCCGCAATGGCTCACCCTACCATCAGTGCCCAGACTGAGGCTGGAAGTCCGGGAGGCCAGGGGTTCCCCCAGTGACACCAGGGAAGCACCATCTCCTCACCCTGGAGAGCTGCCCATGTGCAGTGCAGCGGGTGGGTAAGTGAGACTCACTCAGTACACAGTTCAAAGCAATCTGCTTGGACAGCGGGCAAGGGGGCAGGAAGGACAGTGTGTGCGAGCTCTGAGTGGGGTGGCGGCTTCCGTGGGAAGTGGGTGCAAGCTGGACCTGAAGGCGCAGGCTCGGTGCGCCGGGGAGCCTGGGAAGCATCAGGTGATGTGGGAGGGAAGGCGGGAAAGGGTCACAGAAGCACGGGGAGGAACAGAGGGAGGATCTGTCTCCTGGGACTGGGAGGCTCTGTTCGGATGGAGTAGAGAATTGTTCATGCCAGTCACACATGAGGGCCAAAGGTGCAAAATTTCACTTTGGATCTTTAGTTTAAAAAGCATCCAGAAGGAAGTGGCATGAGTTATTGATTAATAGTAAGCTAAAGTAGGTTGATGAAGAGATTACTTTTGGTGTAAAGAGAAAGATTATCGACCTCCCTTGCAGCACAGTGTGCTCCAGAATTTGTTAGCATCTGGTGTGTTATGAGCACCTGGTGGCGCTGTACCTGAATGCAGGTGGGGGTGGGACAGTTGAAATGGTGAAGAGCTGGCAAATGGGTCCCTGTCTACCATCACCCAAACACAGGCTCACATAAACACACCCCACTCCACATACCACCCCCACACACAGGGCAGGTATGTTTGGTTTCAGGACTCTATAAGAATGCCTCCTGTGTCCCCCATGTAGCCATAGGGGGTCTCTCTGAATCCCAGAGCTGACTAGACCCCATGTCCCTTCAGGAGTCAGGTCACACTCCCAGGCACCTCCATGCCCGTTCATGGGACGGGATCAACTTTTCCAGGAGCCCCCGCAGCGAACAGTGGGGGAGATCATCCAAAGTAACCGCAACTCAAGAACATAAAACCCAAAACCTACATCTATAATAATAATCTATAATAATAAAAGTGTAATATGCTAATCAGACCAGACGTCTTTCTGGATGTCCTTACGGACGACCTTCTGAAGCCACGGTAGTGAGGGCCGAGCCCCTAGCACAAATTTCGTGCATTGGGCCTCTAGTAGGTAATGAAGTAGAAGAGCTTCTTTCTAGATTCTGTACCTGCAAAGTCCGGGATTGCTAAGTTCATCTGAGTTAATTGTTCTTATTCTTTGCTGCTGCTGCCAGCTTGGCTGGGGCCCTGGGCACAGCCTGTTTGACTTGGTGTCATTCCCTCTTCCACTCATGCTCTAGGGGCCACTTCCTGCTGGTTGAACTTCCACCCAGTTAATACACAGTTTGAAGCCAAAGCAATCTGTTTTGCATCGCCTTCCCCAGGGCCCTGGGCCCAGTCAGGGGACTCTCCTGCCCCCAGCAATGCACACATCGCCTTCCCTCTCTCCCTCGGGCCGAGCTTCCATCACTGTCCAATGTAAATTCCCCAGAACCTGTTCTCTGCTCTAGATGCATGTCTTTGAGGTCTACACTGTGCCTTGTTCATTGTTCTATCGCTTCTGCTTAGCCTATTGCAGTGGTCGGCAAACTGCGGCTCGGGAGCCACATGCAGCTCGGGAGCCACGGTTTGCCGCTCTGTTGACTGAGTTTGCCAACCACTGACTTAGACTCTCGATTCTAATAATTACAGGCTGTTGTTCCTTGTGATTAAGCCCTATCCCAGTGGTCAGCAAACTGGCGAGCAGCAGTTTGCTGACCACTGGCCTAATACATGGTACACAGCAGGTGCTCCCAATTACGGCTGTTAGGTGAATAAATGAGTGATTAAGGGAATGAAAGGAATGACACCTGCTCCATGAGCCTTCCTGAGCTACTCCAGATCCAAGTGTCTGCTCCCTTCCCTGCATCCCCTCTGCCCTCGGAGTGTGCCCCACCCCACCCACCACCAGGTCCCATGCTGGTTGGTGCAACTCTGCTTGCTTGTGTACAGACAGAACTCAGGTCTCCCAAGAGTGAAGATCATGTTCAAAAACATCTGCCTCTCCTTCAAGATGAGGATTGGGGCTGGGCACATGCTTGACCATAACTATGATTGTCCTCTAGCTCAGAAGTGCCTTGGGGAAAATTAACTCATTCATTCATTCATTCATTCATTCACTCATTGCTTGCTCACATGCTCAGCCAGCCCTCCCTGAATATGCACTCTGAGCCCACCCCTTTCCTGGGCCTGAGATTCATTGGCTGGTTCTCCTGGCCACCAACCCATCAGCATGGGCACTCCTCACTCTCTTTTCCTTATTCAGTTATTACCTCCTGTGTGTCCTGAGTTTTACATATTTACTGATTGATTGAAGAAGAGTTAGATCCCTGAGTGATGCAAGAATCACTCGTGGGCTCTGTGTTGCTTCCAGGGTGGGTATTGTGGCCATTTGCCTCACATGTTTAACTGTGGTCTCTCAGGCATTGCTAGCAGTACTTGGTTTCCAGGAAGCAAGGTAATAAAATGGCTAAGTGGGAGGCTGGTGAACTCAGTTTAAGAAAATGATGCAGCGTGTGATGACACAGAGGGGAGCTGTTAGCCACCCAGGCACCTCACTTGTGGAACTCCCCAAAGTACCTCCGTGTCCATGGACAGATGTATGAATGGGCCCCGAGGTCAGAGAACCATGGCCTTTGGGAACCCCGCAGACAGGAAACAGTGAGCCCTGGAGGGTGCGTGTGGGGTGAAAAGGGCGTCCAGGTGCACCCCTTTCCCAGCCACCCCACTTTCTGGGGACGGATCCACTTCAGCAGTTCACACAGCCAGCTGGAGGCTTACCCACTGGTCAGGGAATCGGACCACCTCTGGATGGTGTCCCGGCTCAGCGCCTCGATGACCGCGTCGATCTGCCCCTTGTCCGGGAGGATGAGGAAGACCGTGCCGTTGCCCACGTAGTCCAGCTGCACCAGCCGGCAGCGGAGCTCCGGGTCCTTGAGGTAGTCGATGTTGTTCGACTGGAACATCATGGGCACCTTGACCAGGGTCGTCTCGTTCACATAGAAGTCCTCCTCTTTGGTGCTTGCCGGGTCGAAGGGGTGTTTCCACGTGCCTGGGAAGAAGAGGGAGAGGGAGAGCGGGAGATAGGCCTGTAAGGGCAGGAGTGTGCTGGCAGCTTAGCACCAGGGTGACAGCTGAGCAAATCAGACAGCAGCTTCCCCCTCCCGGGAAGGTCCCTGCCAGTCCCCTAGCACTTCCTGGTGAAAGAGAAACCCCTAGAGGCTTAAGGCCTGTTCCATCTTCCGTTCTTGGAATGGATTGAGGCTCAGCTCCATTTCTGAGATTGGACCCTAAACACGCAAGGAGGAACATGCCTTACTAACCCCTTGACTGTAACCCCGTGTGACACATTTTGGACTTCTGACCTTCAGAATTGTAATATAATAAATTGCATTGTTTTAAGCCACCAGATTTGCAGTAATTTGTTGCAGCAGCAATAGGAAACTCATATAGGCTTCTATAGGGACAGCCATACTCCAGGACATGAGAGGGATTTAGTGTGGTCAGACACTCTGTGTGCGTGTGTGTGTGTGTGTGTGTGTGTGTGTGTGTGTAGGGAACATGTTGACAGGCTGGAGAGGCAAAGAAGCAGATGGTGCTGGGCCAGGGCTCCTCGGCCTTGGGACTGGAGCCATTGGGGCAGATACCGTGCGGGGCTGTCTTGTGCATTTGAGGGCATGGAGCAGCACCCTGGGCTCTCCCAGTAGACACCCTTCCAATAGATGCCAGGAGCACGTCCCACCCTGCACCACCCCTGTCACCAGACATTGCCCACTTCCCTGAGGGTGGGTGGGGTTGGGAACTAAGGAGCTTAGGTTTTATTCGCAAGGACCGTATGTCCCCAATTTTTCTGATCATTAAAATGATTAGAAGAGGGTTAAAAATGCAAATTGTATGACTTTCCTATGGAGGGCTTGCTTTCGCAGGTCTGGTGTGGGATCTGGAATCTGTCATGTTAACAGTCGCCCTGGTGGTTTTTAAGAAAAGGGATTTTGGAAAAGCTGTTCCAAAAGGGGGAAGAGGAACTGAAGTCTGGCTGGCTCTGAGCACCTGGGAAATGTCTATACCACAGCTCAGGTGCAATTTGAGGACTCCGGGGGTCTGTCTGGTTCTAGCCTGCTATTTCCAGTCCCTGGTCCAGGGCCTCATCCACAGCCAGTCTTAGCCAGTGTCTACAGACTGCGAGGAGGCCAGACTGCTTAGTTACATGCTTGGGCCTCACCCCAGCCTACAAAAGCTTGGGCAAGTCACTCAACTCTTCCCGGTGTCGTTTTGACTTTTTGTAAGATTATATAATTCCATCTTCCTAGCAGGGTTATGGTGAGGATGGAAACTCACTGATGTGCATTGCTTTGTAAAACAAAGGCCTGGCCCAGCAGCGCCCCTGAATTTGGGTAGCTGTTGCTGCTCTTGGCAATAGCAGGGGAGGTGCCGTCAGAATGGATGGGGAGGGTACCTTTGAAGAAGATGTAGTTGAGCAGGATAAGCACTGCTGGGCTGTCCAGCTCGGAGAACAAGTCCACGGCTTTCCCGTGTGTCTTGTTCTTAATGTGCTCATTGATTTGCTTGTGGGCTCTGCCCCAGTCCTGGAAGTCTGTAACCACAGTGTCCAGCTCATAGTAACGCTTGGTGTCTTTGGAAAAGGACTCTCGGAGCTCCAGGCTCTGGTTGAGGAACAAGGTGTTGCCCATGGTTACTTCCAAGGTGGTGTCTGACTCCGTGAGGAGGTGGTAGAGGCGCTGGAAACCCTGATGGATCTCGGCCTCAGAGATGTCAGTGATGTTGAAGCCCAGGTCCTGGAGAAGCTGGGCCCTGGCCTGGCCCTGGGCCCCCAGGGACAGCATGGACAAGGCCATGGAGATGCTCACAGGGGAGATGAAGACGTTCTTGCCAGGAGTTAAGGCCACCAGGTGCTTATACAGACCAAAGGCGAAGTCAACGTTGTTAGGAGCCAGGACCCGGTGCTGGCTCCTTCCGCTCATGTCAGCATCAGCATCCTCAGCCTGAACAGCCCAGAGGTCACTGGGAGACAGCCATAGGAGGCAAGCGCACAGGGCAAGCAGCATTGTTCAGGACGGCGGGGCCTGCAGAACGAGACATGCTCATTAGGCGATGCGGGGCTCTCAGGCCCGGGGCCTGGCGTGGCAGTGGGCAGGAGGCCCCTTCAAGCCCCGGTTTGCTCTTCCTCTTGGACTGTGTGACGGGGCCAGTCAGGAGGACTCTGGGTCTCAGTGGTCTCAGCTGATTTAGCAAGTTCTTTGCCCATTTTCTGAATTGAGGTTTTTTATTTATTTTTTGTTTTTGTTTGGATTTTTGTACTTGAGTTTTAGAAGTTCTTTATATACTCTGGACATTAACCCTTTATCAGATATGTGACTTATAAATACTTTCTCCCATTCTGTGGTGCCTTTTTGCTCTTTTTAAAAAATATATATTTTATTGATTTTCTACAGAGAGGAAAGGAGGATAGAGAGTTAGAAACATTGATGAGAGAGAAACATCAATCAGCTGCCTCCTGCACACCTCCTACGGGGATGTGCCCACAACCTAGATACATGCTCTTGACCGGAATTGAACCTGGGACCCTTCAATCCGCAGGCTGACGCTCTATCCACGGAGCCAAACCGGCTACGGCCTTTTTGCTAGTTTGAAGTGTCCTTTAATTAGCAAGCTGATGGCATTCTCCAGGGCTCCAGGCAGGGTGGATCTTCACCAAGGTGACCCAGGGGGTCCTCATGACCTCGTTGCTGGTGACAGCCAGCCCTGCTCCCAGCCTCCAATGTGGCCCCTGGAAGTCTCAGCCACAGCCCCATGGCTGGCCACCCCGGGGTTCCCTCCCAGCACACACAGACTCAGTGCTCTGTGGGGCCAGGGCAGAGAAGGTCACTGCAGCGCCCAGTGTCTGGGGAGCTGGCTCTGGCCTGGGTGCCATTCCATTCTTGCCCCACTTGGCTCCACTCTGTAGGCCCAGCCTCTCCCTGTCTACTCTGGCTCATTCCCTCAGGTCCCAGGTCACCTCCTCCAGGAAGCCCTTCCTCTGTGCTGCTCTCTGTCACTATCCTTGTCACACTGCAGTGAGATCTTTGCTTTAGCTCTGGTCCCTTCCAAACCTGCCTTTGAGCCCCTCTTGGGCAAGGGTCCTCTGCAATGTGCAGCCTAGACTTAGGCGGGCTTGTTCCCTTCTCTTCCTGCTGTCTCCTGTGTTACTCCTCCCTCATGGGGATTAAAACGCTGTAATGTAGTTGTGAATATCAGTCACAGCTGTTAGTGTTTTCCTATGTGACTTCACTTATGGGGGCATCCTGCGCCCATTGTACAGATGAGAAAACTGAGGCCCAGGGAGTCAGAGCTGAAATTCTAAGATGCGTGGTCTAACTGCAGAACCTGTGATAAGCCTTTCTGCTTTTCTCTATAGATAACAGAAGGATGAGTGAAAAAGCTCTCTGAAAATGCAGTGTCACTATTATTCATGAATTTCATTTCAAGTAAGTCCTTGTTCCTCATTTCTGAAGTGACCCACATAGTAAACACCCAGGCATCTTTCCTTTCACAGATGCCCCAGGGAGCCAGGCACAGTCCTGGGGCCCCAGGACATGGGTGGAAAGCAGAGAGCTCTGTTTTATCTGCAGTATCCTTGCCCCAGGTCACCACGCCAGGAGGTGTGTGTGACTGTAAAACGTACAGTCTGTGCTATGCCAGTCTGGCACCCTCTCCCCCTGACCCTGCATCCCTCCCAGGATGCTGCCATGCCAGCTCTCAGGGCTCTTGATGCTGGTCTCTGGGCTCTTGATGCTGCCTGGCTTAGGGGCATCCATTGTGAGACACACGGGAGTGGGTCTTGGCTCAGTGTGAACCCCACAAAGCAGGAGGCCAGGGGGACCACACCTCCTATGGGCGCACACAGACTTCGGGAAGCCTCGCCAGGGCTGCCTCCTAGCCCTGTTGGCTGCAAAAGGGAGACATATGCACTACATATGGCTGAAAAGGGAGACATGAAAAAGGAAGGTACTTCAAACAATAAAATAAAATAAATCGAATAAGCAAGCTGTAGTTACCGTGTCCTGAGCTCTGGGAGAGCAAAGGATGGAGTGTCCTAGGCTGGTACTCACCCTCTGCAGAGTGCAGGTTATAGCTGCTGGCTGGGTCCTGGGTCCTGTGTCCTGGGCCCTCAGGGGTGTACAGTAAGCCAGAGGGGCAGCTGCTGCTAAATCCTGTTTGCCAGCTTCCTGGCTGGTTAATGGTTAGAGGGCCAGTGGCCTTCTTCACTGGTGGTCCCCTCCCCCTAGTCATTGACCAATAAGAGGCCTTTCCAGGAAATTTGACTAACACAGCAACACCCCAGATTAACTTGAAGTTCATTTCCCTGATGTTTTATATCAAAATGTGGCTGGTGTTGCGTCAGTGTTTGTGGACGCCCAGCGGCAGCTGGCATAGGAGCCGTAGGTGCCCTTACTTGGCATGATGGCACTAACACGTGCCAAGACAGATTTGCTGAGCTCAGGCTGGGTCTGGGTCTGGCAGGGCCCTGCCTTCAAAGCGCCCTCAGCTGGAATAAAGCAGTGAGTTGCTTCCCTGGACCCTCCCAATCTCCACCATGATCTATGAGTATGAACTGTTATCCCCCTTTTCTTTAGGTGAGAAAACAGGCACCTGGAGGTTATGTGAGCTGTCCTGGAGATTCACATTCAAGGCTCTAAAATACAGCTTCTTCCCTCTTCCCCAGATTTTCATCCATCAGTTCTTTTTTGATTATAGTGACAGAGACCAACCTCAACTTCTTTAAAGGAAAAAAGAATATTTATTGAGTCTTTTGAATGAGAGTTCTAAAAGGTGGAGAGGGCTTCAGGCCTGGTTGGACCCAGGGGTCCCAAGTTGTCATTAGATCTGTCTCTTTCCCTCACTTAAAATTTTTTTTTTTAAAAAATTGATTTTAGAGAGAAAGGGAGAGTCACCTCAGCCCCAAACCTGCCCAGGGCCAGCCCAAGACATGGGCAAGCCTCAGATGGTGGCTGCCCAGCCACATAGGGCCGCCTGAAGCTCAGGTAACCAGGGCCGGCTGAGGCTGCTGGCAGTGGCAGCAGCAGAGGTGTGATGGGGGCGTCACCTTCCCCTGATTGCCAGGTTGCCTCCCACCCCTGAGAGCTCTGGACTGTGAGAGGGGGCATGCTGGGCTGAGGGCCCCCCGCTTCAAGTGCATGAATTTTCATGCACCGGGCCTCTAGTCTATATAAATAAAAGCCTAAGCGACTATTACAGCCAGACAACTGGACAACAGCTATGACATGCACTGACCACCAGGGGGCAGAGACTCAATGCAGGACTGCTCCGGGTGGTCAATGTGCTCCCACAATCAACCTCCTATGGCCAGCCAACCTCCTGTAGTCCCTCCCCCCACTGGTCAGCTTCCCACAGTCTTTCTCCGTGGCCTGGCTGCCCTGATTAGCCCCAATCGAGACTGGGCGAGATGGCCGTGATCAGCCCTGATTGCCAGCCATGCTGAGGAACCCCACAAAGTAATGCACCATGCCTCCAGTCTAAAAATAAACGGCACCACAGACCTGGTGCTATCAAACCAACACTCAGCTTCCCCTAAGTGGGACACGGGCCCCACCACCACCCCACCATATTGCAGCCAATGCTGCCAAGACCCTGTGGTACAAAATGTGGTCCATAGCTGTGGGTACTGGGTAATGGCGTCATGTAGCAATACCCGGCTTCCTCTCCCTAGCGACTAGCCTCCTTGGAGTTTCTTCAGCCCAGGAACACGACTTCCTTTATAGCCAGGTGCAAACATTTTACACTTGAACCAAATGTTGCCTCATCTCATTTGATCCTCACACAAGTCCTGGAGTAGGTAGATAGGGAACTCGGTGGAATCCTATTTTCTTTTCATTAGCCAGAAAACGGAGATTTAGAAAGCTTAGACACTTGACCTGACTGAAAAGAAGTAAGAAATGGTGGATCTTGAAAATGATTTCATGTTTTCTCACTATGCAGAATATAGTCAAACACTGCTGCAGTTAAATATTTTACCCTTTATTCTCCCTGCGTGATTTACAATAATAATATGCTTCATGTTGATATTTACTGCTGTGTTTCTGACAATTACCTGAAAAGGTAGTTGGGATGCTTCACTGGACTGGAAAAAGTTTAGCTAAATCAGAAAGCAGGTCTAATGAAGCAAGTTAGTTCTATATCTATAAAAGGCTAAGTTGATTCACGCATGCGTGATACATATAAAGATCTCACTGGCAACAATTGCATGCATGTGTTTCAGTCTGTCACTATTGATCATGAATTTGGTTGACAGTTCTATTATAGAGAAAGGGTGAATAGCGATATTAAAATATTTCTTCTAATTAATTTCCTTTCAATATGCATGAATCCATGCACCTGGACACTAGTGTGTGTGTGCGTGTGTGTGTGTGTGTGTGTGTGTGTGTGTGTGTGTGTTTATATTTCAGAGAGGAAGAGAAAGGGAGAAAGAGATGGAAATATCAATGATGATAGAAAATCATGGAGCAGCTGGCACCTGCACACCCCCCACTAGGGATTGAGCCTGAAAGTCAGTTATGTGCCCTGACTGGGAATCAAACCATGACCATCTAGTTTATAGGTCAATGCTCAATCACTGAGCCACACCAGCCAGGCTAAAAATATATATATTTTTAATCATGAACCTCTTAGATAGAAAAATAATTAAAAAAAAAAGAAAATACCATTTTCCAAAAGCACTTTTTAAAAGATAATTTTTAAAAATTGATTTTTAGAGAGAGAGGAAAACAGGAGAGGGAAAGAGAGAAACAGCTCTGTTGCCTCCCTTATGTGCCCTGACCACACCCCGACCTGGGATCAAACCACAACCTGACCAGGACTTGAACCCATGACCCTTTGGTGCATGGAACAATACTCAGCCAACTGAGCCACATGGGTCAGGGTTCATAAGCCCTTTGAGTCAGGTGTTCATTCTTTTGTTGTGTGTTTCCTGAACCACCGGTCTGTGCCCACCAGAACCCAGCAGCTCTCAGCTGAATGGGACCTGCTCCCTGCTTAGTAAGAGGCCCAGTTCATTGCCCCCCTGGGACAGTCACTGCTGCATCCGGGCCTCATTTGAGAATGACTTACAGTCTGTTGGGGTTCACCCTAAATCCTGGGAGGAGCTTCTGGCCACAGCTCTCTAAGGCCTAGCCACCTTGTCTGAAATCTCCATCACAGACGTCTTATTCTGGGCTCCTCTATTCCAGATCTGCCACCCACAGAAGCTGGGTCTGGCGGATGGGCTCAGGGTCTCCAACTTCCTCAGCTTGTGTGGATAAGGCAGCACCTTCTGAAATCGGGGTCCTAGGAAGACAGGGTGTGGGTCTTGCCTAGCATGGGACAGGTCACATCAAGCCAGAGCCTGCCGTGATCAGAATTGCCCAGGGAGGAGTCTTGGCTGGCCTTTGCTGACCTCTGGCCAGGTGTTTAACTGAGGAATCATGTGCCATGTTGGCCAAGAAGGTTGCCAACCAGCACTCGTGGCCAGTGTAGGGGTGGGGGGCATGGACAGGTTGGGCTAAATCTCGGGCCTGAGTTGGCCGTCAGTGGTCCTGCAGCCTGCCTTTTGGCTGTCGGGGGTCGGGAAACACTGGAGACCCTTTCCTGTGACCATGCGGGCCAGCATTCTGGGGCCACTGGTTCTACCGTAAACTCAGCCTCCAGCTGTACCTAGATTCCTAGATGGAGAGGTCTGTGCCGCCTCTGGGCCGCCCTCCTGGACAGACAGCAACACAGCCCAGAGTGGCCATCAGTTTGTCCCACTTGTGCTGGCTTGCCCCATTTATCTTCCTCTCACTTCCTGCTTGCCAGTTCCTGCTGCTCCGGTTCACAGTGCTGAGCCCCGGGCTGCCCGCAGCGAGGCCAGCGGCTGGCGTTGCCTGAGCCCTCGCTGGGTGCAGCTCCAGTGTTTTCAGTGCCTCGAACTCGTTGATCCTCACCAGAGCCCTAAGCTAGAAGCATCATTAGCAGCTGGGATAGTACAGCAGACAGGAGCCTGGACTCTGGGTTGGAATCCAGACCTTAGCTGAGGCATATGGAGCAGTGTTAGGTAAACTCCCTGTGCCGCAGCTGAGAAATGGAGGCCTAGCACCAGACTCTTTGGGTTGGGTGAAGATAGGTGAAGACATATGTGGAGAGACAGAGAGCAGAGCCTGTAGGTGCTGAATGCTGATGACTGTTGCTTTTCCTACCGGGCAGACTGGGAAGTTGTGGCACAGAGCGGTTAGAAGACCCATCTAAGTCAGTCACTCTTCTCAGTAGAGGAATGAGGATTTGAGCCTAGATACCTAAGTTAAAGCTCTTACCCAGAGCCCACCTGCCTCTGTCTTCATTCATTCCTCCCCTGCCTTGTCCTGTGTCAGAGAAGAGGTAATGGGCTGGATCCTGAGGAATCCCCCAGGGCTGACTTTGGGGCCCAGAGGGTCCATGGCGGTGTTGTGTCCAGGTGTGGAAAGGTGATATGATTGCACCCTTTGGTCTAGGTGTGGCCTGTGAATTCACAAGTTGTCAGTAGCCTGAAAAGCCCCCCAAACACCCATCCATTCATTGTAAGATAGCAGACACAAGAGCGTGTTTGCATCCTGGCAGAAAAAGCCAGGAAGGCAGGAAGATTTGTGATGGAGGAGATAGAGGGCAGGATGCCTGTGTGAGGTCCTTGAGTGGGGGAGATAGAGCACAACCATGCATAGATGGATGGGTGACCTCCGGCAAGGTGGGATGTGAGCCCAGCTGCGGGCCGTGGGCAGATGGCTACTTACTAGTATATGTTGGCAGATGACAAAGAAAGTAAGGTGACCAGCTGAGAGTGATGGGGGCAGGACGTGTTGGAGGTGTGATGAGAAGTGGAGATATGAAGTGTTTACTTAGGACAGCGGGAGAATGAAAGGGCCCAAGTATAGAGCGACTGCTCCCCAGAACTGAGGACTCCCCTAGGCAGGTGAGAGTCCCTGGCTTTGCTAACCGCTGGGTGTCTCACCAGACACACTCCTGGGTTTTCCTTTAACCCTTCCCACAACTCTCCACATGGTCTCTTCATAAAGCACTATCCTTTGAAGCATTGAGAGGACTCAGAGGAATACTCTCTGTAACCCTCACAACCAGCCTCTACAAAAATTTGAGTCCCAGGGAGATGACGTGGCTTACCTCAGCTATCTGGGCTGAGGAGTAAAGAGGATAGCCAACATCGACAGCTGATTCTGGTGGTCAGAGATGCAGAAACACGTGGGAAGATCATGGTTCCTCCTCAGGCAAATGTCTAGCCCTCAGCCCACTGTACCAACTTCTTTGGGTACATGGTGTGCAGTGCTTACTGGTGCGTGGGGATCTAGAGGAACAGGAACTGCTGAAGGGACCTGGCCATGGAGAATGACCTCATTGTGCTGTCAGAAAGGCTGAGAAGGAAGGACAGATGCCACACTCTGTAGGAAAAGTGTTTTCCCACCCATCCATCCATCCACCTACTTATCCACCCCCACTCATCCATCTATCTATCTGTCTATCTATCTGTCCTCCCATTCACCTCTCCACCCACCCATCCACCCACTTATCAACCCCCCACTCATCCATCTATCTGTTTATTTACCAATCCTCCCATCCACCTCTCCATCCATCCATCCATCCATCCATCCATCCATCCATCCATCTTCTCATTCATCCTCCCATCTGTCTGTCCATTTGTTCATCCATCCACCATCCATCCATCTAGCCTCCCTTCCATCTATCAGTTTTTAAGTACTTGCTATATAAATACTTAACACTGAGTGTGCATTAAGGGAGGGTTTAGAGCAGCAGTCACCAACCTTTTGGACCTCATGGACCACCAATGGTCCTCAGTCCACCGGTTGGCGACTGCTGGGTTTGAGTAACCCTCACATTAGTGGCATGTCTCACCTGAGACTGTGGGCGCCTATTTTTTCTGTATGAAACTCTGGACTGGGAAAACCTGAACTGACTGAAAAACCCTTGAGTTGTCAAGGTTATGCTGAACCAATAGAAATCATCTAGAATTAAGTAAGGTTAAGCTTCCCCCACCAGACAGTGTAAGAGGCTTGAATGCTCAGTGGACTTGAGCTGGGTCCTGAAGGACGGGCAGAATGTAGGCAGCCACGAAGTGGGAAGAGGATGTGCAGGCTCAGCAGCCTCTGAAACGTGCTCTAGGGGGCTCCGAGTCCCCTGGCCCCACTGTGCTTCCAGCTTGTCCATTAGCGCTGCTCCTTTTTGCATTCTCCCGGGCGTGAGCAGTATCTCACTTCTCCGTGTGAAAGCCCACGGGCTGACAGATCAATACAGAAATAGTACTAATAATGACTCTGAAACATACAAGAACAGCAGCCAATTTCATTTATTTGTTGAGTATCTTCTGAGTAATAGAATATGTACTATGTGCTAAAATGTCCCTGTGAGGGGGCATTGCTCCTATTTTGCAGATGGTCCCAGAAAGATTGAGTAACTTGTTAACTTGTTGAAAAACAAACAGTTTGTAGAGATTGAGGCAATCTTGGCATGAAGAGCTGTGACACCCATATGTACATTCTACTATAGCAGGTACCTTCTAGAGAATGGCACCTTCTCAGGTTGCTGCAGAGGTAAAAGGAGAGGTGGAAGGGTAGTTTGAAGGTTTAGTCTTGAGTATTAAAAAGAAAGTTACTGCTCTTCCGCCATGCTGTCGGCATGAGTGGGACAGAGCCCATGCTATCATGGGAGGCTCTTTTGTTTTTGCATCAGACTCAGCTCCCTGGTGGTCCTTGGGGATCACTTAGTCTGGGCGTAACATAATGGGGGCTCGTCTGGGATCCCCAGGACCATGAGAGACACTGATCCGGAGAGCCTGACTGGCTGCATCCTTACAGGCTCTGAAGTTCGCTTGTTCCAGATGCACTGCCAGTGCACTGAAGATCCTATAGCCCAGGAACTCAGTGTGGGTAAAGAAATTTCACTGCTCAAGGACTCAAAGGGATGCTACACTGTTATCCTGAGCACGCCTACTACTGTTGAAGTAGATGGCACCCAGATCTGACTACATGACTCCCAGCTCCTGCATGGCCTGGATCCTGGCAACTAGCGGCCTCACCTGTGAGATCCCCAGCCTGGGCTCCACGCAGGCCAGGAGGAGAATTGATGCCTGCAGGAGGGGAACTGGACTTCAGTGAGGACAATACTGATGGGAACTGTGGTACTAAGGGTCTTGGTAACTGTATTTGTTGTTTATGCTGAAAGGAAGTAGGCTGAGTCAATGATTTGACTCATGCACATAAGACAAGGGGGGGGGGATGAGAGGGCAGGGCGGGGTGAGGATAAAACTCCTGACTCCACTGTGGGGCAGGGCGGAATTATCCTCCATTAACTGGACCCTAGCCCAGTCAGGGTCAGCCAAAGCAGTGACATCACCACCGGAGTAAAACCCCAGGACTTGGCGAAATTCGCTATCTTCACCATGCTGTCGGCGTGAGTGGGACAGAGCCCATGCTAACATGGAAGAGGCTCTTTTGTTTTTGCATCGGACTCAGCTCCCTGGTGGTCCTTAGGGATCACGAAGTCTGGGCGTAACAAGCTCCAAAGTAATTTTGAAAGACAATAAACACATTATTTTGCTGTTTTTTCTTTTTAAAAAAATAAATAAATAAAAAGAAAGCTACTTACATGGCAGTGGTTTGAAGCCAATATCTATAAACACACACACACACACACACACACACACAGCTAGTTTTTTCTCAATTCGTCTGGAGTTTCTTTGAACATTGACGATATAGGCAAGAGCTTTTTCCATGGTTGACTTGTGACACCCAGCGTTAATCCACAAATAAAGGTACAACAAAAGGTTTAAAAGGTGAGAATTAGAATCTTTTGCCTCAGGAGCAAGAGTTCTTTCTTTAGGGATAAAATGGCCAATGACCTTTTTTTTTTTTTTTATCCTGATCCATCAATAATAAGTAATTCATAGGATTGCCTGGAAAACTGAGAAGGCCCCTGAGACCCCATCTCTCTGTGTGAGGGCACCTTCTCACCATGATTCTCTTGGGCTGGACAGAGGAAACCAGCTTACTTAAAACAGTAGAATTATCCAAACCCGGACCCTGTGAGGATGTGGGACATCTGGTCTGAAAGAAAATGTGGAGAAGTAGGACAACTGCAGATGCAAGACCCCAGGCAATGCCATCTCCCAAGTAATGACAGCCTTGAAGGATGCAAATGAAGTCTTATCTGGCCAGGAAAGGAACCAGTCTCAGAAAACATAGGACCTGGAAGGCATTGTAGAGGCCATGAGGACCGCACAGCACAGGAGCCCGGATCTGGGGTGGCTCCCGGAGGAGCGCGCCTACGGGACGATGAGCATAGGGCCGTGTGCTGGGTGCTGTCTGTCTGGGGGAGAGCAGGAGCTGTGTGTGCCACACGTTTACTGCCTGTGGTCCAGCCGCACCCTCACTTCATAGTCAGGAAGCAGAGGCCACGGGGATGCCCAAGGCCAAGGGGGAATTAGAAGCTCCTGCCTCAGGGGCACGCCTTCTTTCTGTTCTGCTGCATTTCCTCCGAATGACAAGAGATTGGAGCCACTGTGCCTGAGGGGGATAGACTCTTGGTATCAGCTGAGGATTGATCTGGAGTCCTGCTGGCCTTCACCTGCCAACTGTTGGTTTATTGGATAAATAAGCCTTTGAGCCTGCTTATAAGTCCTCATGAGGCTTCTCTCAATCCTGTCTCTGGATCCTCTCCCCCTACTTCTTAAGCACCTACTCTGTGCTTGGATCGTGGCTTGTAGTACCTCATTTACTACTCCCAGTGCCTGAGGCTTTGTGAATGGGAAAGTGGAGTTTACGTGGCTCCCCCACGGCCATACAGCTTGTGAGTAGCTAGTGCCAGGGTTAGAACTCAGTCTCCAACCACTCTTTGCCATGTCTGATCCCTCTACAAAGACCCTTCTCCCAGTGAGGTCCCACTGTAAGGTGCTGAGGGTTAGAATTTTAACATATGCATCTGGCAGGGGTGGGGCCCAGTTCAGCCTACAGCAGCATCTTCCTGGCCTGTGCATAACTTCATGAGGAATGGCACCCCCCCCCCCCCACACACACCTTATTCTGACAGTTTAAAACAGTGCAAAGTAGCCCGGGTAGGTGTGGCTCAGTGGTTGAGCATCAATCTATGAACCTGGAGATCATGGTTTAATTCATAATCAGGGCACATGCCCAGGTTGTGGGTTCAATCCCCAGTTGGGGGCGGGGGCGTGCAGGAGGCAGCTGATCAATGATTCTCTCTCATCATTGATGTTTGTATTTCTCCCTTTCCCTTCTCTGAAATCAATAAAAACATATATTTAAAAAAATTAATGCAAAGTAGAAGGATTTAAAAAAAAAGTGAATGCTTTAAATGACCATACAGATTGTGTCAGTATTGCATTGTGCTTGTTTTCTCACATATCCTCTGGAGTAATAGCATCTTTGTTCCAAATAAAAAGAGCTCCTCTTTCACTAGATGGATGTTGGCATGTACCAGGTGCACCCAAGGGCAGGCGTAGCATGGGCTGCATTTCAGACCCATGAGCTCTCTGAGGCATCCATGTGCAGTCGCAGCCTGCGCCACTGTCCCCTGGGCCCCAAAGATAGCGCTCTGAAGCAGCAGCAGGAAAAGGAAGTTTCTCCCGAGCCCTTGCTGCCTTTTACAAAGACGTTTATAATTCAGAACTGTTTGCCGACCTTCCCTGAAACCCACATGGTGCAGTGGGTGGCCCAGGACTGGACATGGCTGGCGCTTAGCACAAGATGATTGAATGAATGGGTGAGTGAGTCCCTCAGTAAAGAGGGTTGAATGGAACAATGGTTGGCTGACCGAGTCTAGTTCTTCATAAGCTCAGTTCACGTGAGCAATGACAAGGTATCAAAAAGATAGACAGCAAGCCAGGGAATGCCCACTGGGGAGCCATGCTTCCTTCTGAGAGGCAGCCCTGATGGCAGTTATTGAAATGGCCCAGGTCACATTTCTCCTGCAGCCCCGGCTGATCATTCCCCAGCTCCTGCTCAGGCATCCCGTCCCATGGGAGAGCCATTCCCCACACTTAGCCACAGGGAATGGAAGCGGCGTAGTTAGGAGGGACTAGGCAGGATCACACTGGAAGGCCAGGTGCGAGTCAGTGGAGAGCTAGCCAGCAATACGAGCAAAATAACATGTATCAGGGCCATGGCTTGGGAGGTTGTGATGTTCCCTGCGCTGGGGCTGAGTTAATATTAACAGGTCCAAGGTGATGGGGGCTTGTGTAACCTCGGCCTGGCCACCTGCCCCTGTCTGCAAGCCTGTTTGTCCACTCGGTCTCTTGTACCTCAGCTGCCTCCATGGAGTGCCTGGGCTGGGGCCCAGCAGCAGCAGGTGGTGCTGCCACTTGGAACCAGGAATGTCCATCACTCTGCTGTCTGAGCAAACTTTCAGCAGGTGCCACTGGGTGGCAGAAGGCAGGGTGACCTGAGTCTGAATCACGGACTCTGAGCACCCGGGCATGTGAGCCCAGAAGGCGTGACGTGTTCGCGTGGGAGAGGAAGCTCTCGGGCGTCCACATCATGCCTCACCGACCTGTTCCCTGGCCGTGGCCGCGACGGCTAGCTACCTGCAGGCTGCCCTCGGCACGACTCCCACAGAGCCTTTCCCCCATTGCAGTCTTTTGCAAAGTGTGTTCCACGGGACCCTACAGGTGATGAGAAAAATAGCTCCCTGCTCAAATAAGTTTGGGAAACTCTGCATCATTGCTTTCATTTGGATGGTAGTATTTGCAAGGGGCTGAGATGTCCTGCAGTAAAGATTTACCCAGAGTTTTCCAAACTCATTTCCCTAAGGAGACTTCCCCCCACAGCACAAACAAACACCCCGGGAAATGCCAGCGGAATGCCCGCCTTCAGGATGGCCCCTTCTTCTCTGGCCAGGAGAGAGCTACCTCCCTGAGTGTCCGCTTGCCCTCCCCCACCGGTCCTGGCCTCCCAGCATCCTTCCATTTTAACCTTAAAGTAGTACTTAACCAGTTAACCGCCACAGAATACTTTGAATTTAATTTAAAAAGGTCCACCGTTTGTGTCTATAGATGCTTATGGCGTACAAATGCTCAATACTTGTTAAAAGTAGAAAACTCTAAAGAAAGCAACATGCTCTCTTTAGATATGGTCATGCCACCCATATCTTTATGGGATTTTATCAAAATGTGAATTGCCCCGTGCCTCTGCTGAAAACCCTCTTTGGGCTCCAGGTCACTCAGACAAAAGCCACTCGCACAGGTGTGCATTGTAGCAGTCCCCCGCCCAGAGCGGACACTGCAGTCACATCTCTGGCCCCTCCTATTGCTCCTCTCTCACTCATGCTCTCCATGCCCGGCACACTGCCCCTCGCTTCGCTTCCCTGACACATGTCAGGCACATTCCCGCCCCAGGCCTTTGCACGGCCTGTTTTCTCTGCCTGGCTGATCTCTCCAGACCCCCACACAGCTCACTCTCTCACCCGCCTTGTTTCCATGCTGCTTCTCTGTGAGGCCTCCCCTCACCCTCCAAGGGTGTCTCAGACCCCAGCACTCCCACCCCGACCCTGTGTTGTTGTTATTATTTTTGCAATAGGACTCATCAACTTCCCCTGTTCTATGCATAGTATTGACTTAACCTGGTCAATTGCTTGTATCCCTCATTGAGCTCCTATGAGCAGGGCTGTGTCTGTTTGGTTCACAGTTGCACAATCAGCACCTGGCACCTAGTAGATGCTCAGTAAACAATAGTTGGCTAAATAAATGTGTGTGTTCACAGAAGAAATCATACTGTACACACTTTTGTAGTTTGATTTTTACTTTTATGAAAACATCTGTTCACTCGCATGCTCATCAGCAATGAGCATTGTCAACCTTGTACACTTATGCCAGTCTAACAGGAGGAAAATGGTGTTCTGTTAATTTGATTTGTGTTTAAATTATGAATAGGATTTAGAATTCTTGCATATTCCCATTGGTCATTCCTATTTTTTTAAAAGATATTTTATTGATTTTGTACAGAGAGGAAGGGAGAGAGATAGAGAGTTAGAAACATCGATGAGAGAGAGTTATTGACCTGCTGCCTCTTGCACACCCCCTACCAGGGATATGCCCACAACCAAGATACATGCCCTTGACCAGAATCGAACCCGGGACCCTTCAGTCCCCAAGCCTACGCTCTATCCATTGAGCCAAACTGGTATTGGCCCTATTTTTTTTTTTTTTTAAAGTCTGCCTGCTTAAGTCCTTTGCCTATTTTTCTTCTGGGAACTTTTTTAGGCACTTAATTGAAATTTTAAAAACCATAAATAGACGTTGTATCTTGTCAAATACGTTTCTGTATCTATTATGATAATCATATTACCTTTACCCTTCATTTTGTTAGTGTGGTATATGATGCCAATTGATTTGTGAATGTTGACCCTTCCTTGCATAGCTCTAGTTTTTAATGCTTTTTATTTTTATATCTTCATAATTAGGTGTTTAACACCCTGTTCTGAAAGAGAGTTGCAATTTTCTGCTTCTGTCTGTCTGTCACCTCACAGATTTTTATATATGTTTGTCTTTTTGTGTTAGTTAGAAGACCTCCTTTTGACATTTCTTCTCATGCAGGTCTTGTGTTGGTCAATTCCCCTAGCTTTTCCTTGTCTGGGAAGCCTTTATTTTGTCTTCATATCTGAAGGATAACTGTTGGATATATTATTGTTGGCTGGTAATTTCTATCTTTCAATATTTTGAATACTAGAGACCTGGTGCACAAAATTTGTGCACTGGGGGTGTGTGTCCCTAAGCCCAGCCTGCACCCTCTCCAATCTGGGACATCCCTTTCACAGAGGGTGCTGGCACCTAACTGCTCATCTGCCTGCTTTCCTGATCACTCCCAACTACCTCTTTCTGTCTGCCTGATTGCTCCTAACCCCTCTGCTTGCCAGCCTGATCTCTCCTAACTGCCATCCTCTGCCTGCCTGATTGTCTCTAACTGCCTCTGCCTTGGCCCCCGCCACTGTGGCTTTGTCCAGAAGGACCAGATGACTGGAAGATGTCTGGTCTATCTGGTCTAATTACATATTACCCTTTTATTATATAGATATCATTCCATGCTCTCCTAGCCTGTAGGGTTTCTGCTGAGAAATCTGATGATAATTTGATGGAGTTTTCTTTTTTCCTTTTCTGCCTTCAGAATTCATTCTTTCTCATTAAGTTTTTTTTCTTCTTATTGAATTTATTTGGTGACTCTATTAAACAACATTATATAGGTTTCAGGTGCACAATTCTACAACACTTGTACGTTCTTTAAAAAAATAATCAGGTGTGAATTGATATTTTATTGTGGTTTTGATTTACATTTTGTCTATTGACATTTTGCATCTTGCTTATTGGTCATATATATAATTTTTTTCAAAAAAGTTAATTCAAGTCCTTGGCTCATTAAAGAAATATTATATATATATATATATATATATATATATATATATATATATAATTGGTGAGTTATAAGACTCTTTTACGTATTTCGTGTGTTAATTTCTTATTAGATATATACTTTGCAAATATTTTCTCCCATTGCCTTTTCACTTTGTTGATTGTGCTCTTGAATGCATAATGTTCTGAAATTTGATATAGTCTGTGAGTTTTAACTGTGTGTGTGCTTCTGGCAAAAGATGCAAGAAATCACTGCTAAATCAATGTTATGAAACTTTCCCCTATGCTTTCTTCTAAGAGCTTTCTAGTTTTAGCACTGACAGTTTAGGTGTGTGTTTTTTTTTTGTTTTTGAGCTTTTTTTTTTTTGTATATGTTTATTCTCTTGTGGATATAGTTTTTGCAGTACCTACTTGTTGAGAAGACTGTTTTATACCCATTAGTCTTAGCACCTCTGTCTAAAATCACTTCACCACATATGTTTAGGGTTATATCTGCTCTCTCTATTCTAATCCTGTGGTTTGTATGTTTGCTGCTAAACTAGGACCACAGTGTTTTGATCACTGTAGCTTTGAAATCAGGAAATATGTGATCTCTCACTTTGTTCCTTTTCAAGATTGTTTTGACTGTTCAGGTCCCATGAGATTCCATGTGAACTTAGGATGGATTTTTCCTATTTCTATACTAGATGCTTGTGGGATTTGGATAGAGATTGCATTAAACCTACAGATTGTGTGGGTATTAGTGACATCCTAACAGTGTTGTTTTCAAGTCTCTGAACATGGAATGTCTTTCCACTTGTTAATATATTATTTAATTTCTTTAGCAATGTTTTGTGGTTTTCTGTGTACAAATTTATCACCTCCTTGGTGAAAGTTTATTCCTACATATTTTATTCTTTTTGATGCTATTGTATATAGAATTTATTTTTAAAGTTCCTTTATGGATTGTTCATTGTTAGTGTATGAAATGCAACTGATTTTGCCTATTGATTTTGTCTCTTGAATCTTTGCTGACTATGTTTATTAGTTCTAACAGTGTATGTGTATAATCTTTAGAGTTTTATATATATTGATTGTGCTCTTGAATGCATAATGTTCTGAAATTTGTCTGTGAACAAATATTATTTTACTTCTTTCTTTATAATTTGGATGCTTTTAATAGTTATTTCTTGCCTAATTGCACTGGCTGAAAGGTCTATTACTATGCTAAATAGAAGAAGCCAAAGCAGGCATCCTTGTCTTGTTTTTTTGATACTAAAAGAAAAACTCTTTCATCAATGAGTATGATATTAGTAGTGGTTTTTTATATATGGTCTTCTATTCCTTGTTTTTTCTGTGTTTTTATCATGAAAGGATATTAAATTTTGTCAAATATTTCTATATCAAAGGAGATAATCATGTGTTTTCTCCTTCATTCTGTTAATGTGATATATTGTAGTGATTGATTTTCATATGTTAAATAATCCACCCTTACTTTGTCCAATTACAAATCCCATTGATGGTGGTGTATAATCCTCATAATGTGTTGTTGAATTATATTTTCTCAAATTTTGTTGAGGGTTTTTGCATCAGAAATGTTGGTTTATAGTTTTTTCTTGTAGTGTCTTTGGTTTGGTATCAGAGTAATGCTGATTTTATAAAATAAGTTAGAAGGATTATTTCCTCTTTATTTTTTGGGGGGAAAAGTTTGATGATTATATGTGTGAATTACTTTTTAAATACTTGGTAGAATTCAACAGTGAAGCATGAGGTCCTTGGATTTTCTTTATTGGGAGTTTTTTATTTATTGATTCAATTTCCATTACTAGTTATACGATTTCTATTTCTTCATGAGCAATTCTTGGTGGATTGTCTGTTTTGAGAAATTTATCTGTTGTATCTAGTTATCCAATTTGTTGGCATACATTTTTTTTCATAGTATTATCTTATAATCCTTTTTATTTGTGCAAAATTACTTGTAATATCTTCATTTCTGATTTTAGTTAGAGTATTCTTTTTTTTCTTAGACTCTCTAAAGGTTTGCCAATTTTGATGATCTTTTCAAAGAATCAACTCTTGATTTTGTTGATTTTTTAAAAAAGATCTTTAAAAAAAAAAATCTTTGCTCTAGTGTTTACTGTGTTCTTTCTTTTGTTAACTTTGAGTTTAGCTATTTTCCCCTAGTTCTTTATGGTGTGAAACTAGGTTGGTGATTTGAGATATTTCTTTTTTAAAATGTAAATGCTTAGAGCTATACATTTTCTTAGTATTGCTTTTACTGCATCCCATAAGTTTTGGTAAGTAGTGTTTTCATTTTTACTTGTCTCCAGATATTTTAAAATTTTCATGTGAATTCTTCTTTGACCAATAGGATGTTTCATGTTTTCTTTTGCTACCGATTTCTAGTTTCATTTTAATGTGATTGTACAAGATACTTGTATGATTCCAGTCTTTTTAAAAAATACATTTTTACTTATTTCAGAGAGGAAGGAATAGGGATAGAGAAATACAAACATCAATGATGAGAGAGCATCATTGATCAGCTGCCTCCTGCATATCCCCTACTGGGGATTGAGGCTGCAACCTGGGCATGTGCCCTGACTGGGAACGAACCATGATCTCCTGGTTTATATGTCAAACAGTGTCTTAAACATTGAGCCATGCCAGCTAGGCTCTATGATTCCAGTCTTTTAAAATGTATTAAAATTTGCTTTTTGACCTAACATATATATGTTCCATTCTGGAGAATTTTCCATTTGCAGAAAAAATGTTTATTCTGCTCTTGTGGGAGCAGTATTCTGATATGTCTGTTAGTGCAGTTGCTCTGTAGAGGTGTTCAACTCTTCTGTTTTCTTTTTGATCTTCTGCCTGGTTTTTCTATTAATTATTAAGTATTAAGGGGCATTGTTTCTCCTACTTTATTGTGTTTCTATTTCTCCCATTACTTCTGTCAATGTTTGCTTCATATATGTAGGAGCTCTGATATTTGGTGCATATCTTATCTAATAATAGACAAACATGTAAATTGACCGTACATACGCCACACCCACAGCCAATCAGGAGTGATATGCAAATTAACCTGACAAAGATGGAAGGTTAATTTGCATATGTGGGTGCAGAGTGGGGACCCCTGCTACTATGGGGAGGAAGTGGGGAGGAGAGAAATTTGCATATGTGGGTGCAGAGTGGGGACCCCTGCTACTATGGGGAGGAAGTGGGGAGGAGAGAGCTGTAGGAGCAGTGTTCTGGCCAAGAGCGGGGACTTGGCAGCTCCCAGGTGGCCTGGAACAAAGCCAGGGGAAAGAAGGCCTGTTATTGCATGAATATTGTTCAGTGGGCCTCTAGTCTTATGTAATAAAATACTAATATGCAAATTGGCTGTACGGAAGAACCACTGGCTGCTATGATGCACACTGACCACAGGGGCAGATGTCAATGCAGAAGCTGCCCCTGGTGGTCAGTGACTCCCACTGGGGGAGCGCTGCTCAGCCAGCAGCCGGGCTCACATTTACCAAGTGCAGCAGTGGTGGCAGAGCATCTCCCACCTCCATGGCAGCGCTGAGGATGCCCGACTGCAGGGAGTGGGCGTAAGTCGTCAGTCAGACATGGACTGCGGGAGGGAGCAGGCCCGGCCGAGGGACCCCTTCTCTGTCCCGAGTGCACAGATTTTGTGTACCAGGCCTCTAGTATGTTTATATTTGTTATACCTCCTTGGTGAATCAAATTGCATTTTTTTGGCCATTTTATAAAGTCACATATGATGATCCTCCCTTTTATGGGTTTTGCTTTATTCTCTAGTTTAGAGAAGTTTTAGGCACTACAATATCAATGTATTCTTCTGAAGCATTTGTATTTTTATATTTTAACATTTGCTCCACCCAGAGGTCCAAACACCATTTCTTAATGTGGATTTGAGCCTTTATTATTCTGAAATATTGGGTCCCCTAAGAAGTGCAGACCCTGAACTCTCTCCCTGCTGTGTGCTCTGCCTGGCTTAGCTTTGCCTCACTGTTGCCCTCTTTTCCTGCCACTCTTCTACCAAAGTTTAAGTAGTTAATTAGGTGCCCTCACCCACCTCCCCAACCATCTCCGCACCCATCTCCCCTCCCCATCTATCCTCTCCCCATCTCCCCACTCATCTCCCCACCCATCTCCCTATCCATCTCCCCATCCATCTTCCTACCCATCTCCCCACCCATCTATCCCCTCACCTACCACCCCCATCTCCCCACCCATCTATCCCCTCACCTACCCCCCCAACTCCCCACCCATCTCCAGACCCATCTCCCCACCCATCTATTCCCTCATCTACCCCATCTCCCCACCCATCTCCCCACCCATCTATCCCCTCACCTATCCCCCTCATCTCCCCTCCATCTCCCAACCCATCTCCCCACCCATCTCCTGACCCATCTTCCCACCCATCTCCAGTATGCCCATCTCCTGTCACTGCTGGGTGCCCATATGCATAAGTAAATTATGGTTTCAGTCAAAACTTTATGCTTGCCAACCACAATGCCTGGACAGTGTAAATACTTAATCAATATTAAATGGATAGAAAGATGCTCTGACCTGGATTCCACACACACCCTGGGGATGTGAGAGAAGACTCGGAGACTCAGGGATTTGCATGTCACACTTAAGCTCGGGCCAGCTTATCCATTCTTTAATGTCACCAAGGGAGGGGGCTGGGCTTGGCAAGCGAAGGGCTGAACCTGGAGAGGCAGTTACTTTTACCAGGGTTTAACCATCTTTCCTAGGAAGAGAGGAATGTTGAAGTTTTTGTCCATCAGGATGACTAAGAAGGGCCTGTTGAACTTGACGGTCAGAAGATTCGACCTGTGCTTTCCTGAAGGCCTGGCACCAGAACGATCCATCACAATCTCATCGATGATCAGCCTAGCCTCATGCAGCGCCTGGAAGGAACACAGCAGAGGCATGCTGGGGCAGAGGCGGACTGTGCCGGCCTTGGAGCAAGGCCAGATATGGGGGGAGCTGTGCTGGGTGCTCAAGGCAGGATCTGTGCAGAGGCCCAGTGGGGACCTGGACCTTTATAGCATTTCCTTGATGGAAAAATAAAACAATGACAAACCAGCAGAATTGCCAGCTGGGTGTTTGCCATTGGAGCATTTTTATTAAAAAAAAAAACCACTGGACTCAAAACTTGATTCATCATGGTGTGGTGGGAAGACCATGAAATGGGGTTATACTCTGTTTTCCCCCACCAATTAGCTTAACTAACTAACTAACTGTGCCAATGCAAGGAGATGAATCTCTTCTCGAGTCCTCGCTTCCTTAAGTAGGAAAATCATGGCTACATGCAGACCACCTGGGGCCATTGGGTGCTTCATGTGAGAACCCCAGGCAGTGTAGGTGCTCCATAATGTGTACCTGTGTTAGCGGTGCGCATGTATGTGTGCACGCACCATCACAGCAAACTCAGATCTCTGTACCTGGTACCTGGTACCATTCACTGGTTGAATCTACTTGCTCAGCCTTATCCCAGGCTCCTCTCCTTTACTGTTCCTTCCCCAGGAGCTGGTCCCTTCCCTGCACCATGCTCCGTCCTCCCTTACCACCTGCTTGTCTTCCTCCAGCCCCCGCCCCTTCAGGGGATACCAGCTCCTTCCCCCAACCCCCACAGGGGACACCAGCCTCTCCACTTCTCAAGGCCTTTGCTGATTCGACCAGCCCACCCTCCTGCCTCCGGACCAACGTTCTCCTCCTCCCTGCAAACAGCCCACCCCAGGAGGCAGAAGCCGGACTTGGACGCTGTCCCTGGGCGTGTCTCTTGTTTCTAGTGTCTGATTGTGAGCTCCTTGGGGACCAGGAGCAGATGGGACCCTCCATAGCGTCCAGCCCACAGCCAGGCACTCAGTGTGCAGCCAGTACTGAGCGCAGCTGTGGCTGCGGCCCCTCAGTTCTCCTGGGAAGTGGCATCTTAGCCCAGTGACTCACTACCGTGGCTGTGGCTCACCAATAGCTCCAATGCCAGAGGAAGGGCGGGAGGGGGTTCCTTGGAAATCCCTCACCCCCAGCCTGGCTGTGTAAATATGGGTCCATCGAGCCCAAAGAGGAGAAGACCCTGACCAGAGATGAGACGGGGTCAGTGACACCGCCTCAGAGGACGTCCCAAAGGCCAGGACGCAGAGGCCAGCCCCCCTCGGGGCCTGAGCACGTCCCGGTCTTGGTGAGCCCAGTGGCCTTCCCCAGGGACCTGGGTCTGCGGGGCGTTTGCGGCCCCGGGCCCCCTCCCCGAGCTGCAGCCCGCACACATCGTGCCCCGAGGACCCCAGGGACAGGCTCACCTTGGACAGCTTCAGGGGCTGCCCCTCGCTGATCCCTGAGAGCTCAGCCCCATCATTGAAGACCTTGGTGATGCCCATTCCGCCCAGGGTGGCTTTCAGATCGTAGGTTCCAGAAATGTACACTTTGGGCAGATATACACTGGCAGAACTGTCAAGATGGTTGGAAAAGAAAGGAATTTCACAACATGGAAAGCTTTTCTTTTCTGGTCATTCTCCCTCTTGGCCCCTGCGTCTCTACCCACAGGAGGATGGAGGTCAGTATTGGTTTGTTGTATTTTTAGCTGCTCTACCCTGTCAGAGAATGTCAGAATAATGTGGCTGCTCTTATCCTGAAAGCCTCTCAAATGCCACCTCCTCTGAGAAGCCCTCCAGGCAGACCTGCACTGTCCTTGGGAAGCACTTTGCACACTGCCCTGCAGGGTTTGGTCACCCCTACTGGGCCTTTGGGGCTGGAATCCCAAGGGGATGTGGGCCATGGTTCCAGGTGCTGAGTGACATTTGCCAGTGAGTGATGAGTGACACATGGGCTGATTGCTCAGCTCTCGTTTGCCATGGGGACAGGGTGTGGCCCTGAGGTCGGCTATGATTCTAGCCAGGAATTTTCTATCCTTTCACTCCATCTTCAGACTTTTCCAGAAAGCCCACCACTCCCTCCAGGGTTCTCTCCCGGCGAGTGAGGTGCTGCTCCCTGAGCCAGGCACTGACATGGGGAAGGGCAGTGTCCAAGCGGAAGTCCCCAAGGGCAGGGCTCTGCCTCCTCAGCTGCCGGCACAGTCCCTCTTCGGAACCCGGCTGGTGCTCCCTGCACTGATGCTGGTTCTGTCTGAAAGCAGGGCGGGCATGAGGAGGGCCCTCCCCTGGCCCTCTGGCCGGGCCCGACGTGGCGGCTCCCGGTCAGCCCCGGGCTGGGAATCACCGTGCGGCCATGCTGTGGAAGATCCTGGTCAGGTGCTCCTGGCTGACCTCGGCCTCCAGATGCTGCATCTTCCCCGCGTCGGGCAGGATGAGGAAGGTGGGCCCTAGGCCCCGGTAGTGCTGCAGCAGCACCCAGGAGGAGAGCGCCTCGTCATGCAGCAGCTCAAACTGGCCCGAGCGGCGGAACATGAATATCCGTTTCATGGTCTTCTTGTCCACGTGGAAGGCTTCTGACACATAGGTCTCAGCCTCGAATTTCACCTCCAACAGGCCTGGAGAGAGGGAAGGCGCCGGTCAGCCAGGAGAGGGGAGGGGTAGGTACCCATGGCAGAACGCAGGCCCTGAGCCTCCTGCGTGACAGGGCTCTCAGCCTCAGCTTCCCCATCTGTCAAATGCAGCTCACAGGCACCTGCGCTCACTGACGGGACTTCAGTGGGGAGAAAGCTGCTGGAGGAGGGTCCACGTTGTCTATATTGCAGAGGCTCAGGGTGCCAGCCTGGCTGGGCAGAGTAAGCATGTGGACTTGTATTGCATGCCATTTACCAGTAATGGAGGGTTGCCCCGAAGGGGCTGAATGAAAATGATTGGCATCAGCCACACTTGGCAGCTCCTGGCCTGAGCCTCCCTGCCCTTGATTCGGGTTCTCCTCATCCGGGGAAATCACCTGGTTCTTCCTCTAATAGCCTTTCCGACCAACACATGAGACACTGAGTCCTGGGCACTCCCCTCTGCTGTTCCAAGAGACCACCACCACCCTGCCTGGTGGGAGTGCAGGGGAGTCTTGGGGAGCCCTGAGCCCCTTTCTCATTGGATGGAAGGTGGAGACTGAGGCTGGAGAGAGGACAAGACCTGCCTGGAGTGCCCCCGCTCAGCTGGGCCCAGGATGTGCTGACTCTGGCCTTGACCCTCTCCAGGGCATTTTATGCCCCTGGTCAAGGAGTCCACAGAGAGAAGGAAGCAGCCCCTGACCTTGACTCTCACCTCCCTGCTCCAGCTTATGTCCAGGGTCTATTTCACCAGCCTCAGAATGTGCTCTGAGACCCACAGGCTTCAGGAATTTTCTTCACTCAGAGGGAGGAAGGCGGGTTGGGAGTCAAGTTCAACTGAGCACCCACATTGTGAGCCTGTAGCCCCGTGTTCTTTGTGACATGCGTACTCCTTACAGAATCCTGACAGCACGGGATTATTAAGTTCATGTCCAGATAGGAAGCTGGACCCTTAAGAGGTGCCGAGACTCGCTGAGAGCCAGACGCTGACGGGTGTGGAGGCAGGATTTGAACCCTGTGCTTCTGACTCTAAAGCTGCCACTTCTCCCACGACACCTCAGTAGTCCAGGCAACCTTCTTTGTTTTTAAACTCTGCTAACGTGTGTGTGTGTGGCTCTGTGTTGTGTGTGTTTGTGTGGTGGGAGGGGTGGGGGGGCACATTGCATATTGTGCCTCCATCCCTGGTGGGGGTCTACGATGCACGTGGAACAGGCACAGAGGCTCTGGCACGTCCTGCAGGGAGGATGATGCTCTGACTCTTCGATCGCTGACCGTATTGGTCGGGGGCGTTTTTCTGTGTTTGTGTGGGGAGAATGGCTCCCCTGCCCAGATGCACAGTCACGTGGCACCCTGCACCGCCCAGGAAAGCTTAGGAACTGATGTTTGAGAATGGTTTTGGATGTTTCCATGGGAACCAGCTCTGGTTGGTAGTAACACATACCTTCGAAGACGATGTAATCCACCAGAACGAGAGTTGTGTCTTTGTCAAACTCTTCGAACAGATCCAAATCTTGCTCCTGGATTTTCATCTCTATGAAATCGTTGACCTTTGACCGGGCCTTGGCATCCCTGAAACGGAGGCAGAAGACATCTGAGTGCCGCAGCTCCCAGACGTACTTCAGAAATTCGTCCTTGAACTTCACACTTAGGTTGGCAAACAAGATGTTGCCAGTGATCAGCCAAGGCTCGCTGTCTGGCTCGTTGATGGTGTGGAGGAGGTTCAGTAAGCCTGTGTAGATGGCAGCCTCAGGCACCTCCTTCCAGTACAAATGTAAGCCTTCCAGGAGCTCGGTGCGAGTGGTGCCCTCGGCGCCCAGAGAGAGCATGGCGAAGGCCGTGGCGATGCTCACCGGGGAGAAGAAGATGTTGGTGGTGTTAGACGGACCAACCAACTGGTGATATAGGCTGAAGGCGGTGTCGGCCAGGTTCAGCATGAACTTGTGGCTGGCGGACTGGATAGCGTCTTCATCCAGGGTGGCTGGGGCCAGGCAGCACAGGCCTGCCAGCAGGAGGAGGCCCCACGTGACAGAGGACGGCATTGTCCTGAGAGAGAGAAGGGGCATGCCGCCCAGGTCAGGCCCCACAGTGAGCCCCAGGCCCCTGACTCACACCATGCCCAGCAGCCGCAGCCTCTGCAGCTGCTCCTCCTGCAGCCCCGAACAGCAATCATAGGTGCAGGTCTATGCCAATTCTCAGTCCTCAGAGGAGGAGACCGAAGTGCCGCAGGCTCAGTCACTTGTTCAAGGTCACAGAGCTTGCACGAAAGGAGCAGGGCTAAGGGAGTGTGGGTCACGCTCTCCACGGCTACCCTGACATCTGAGTGACCCCGAGGTGCAAGGACCTCAGCTCCTATTTTATCAAAGAAGAAACTGAGGCACAGGACACAGATGCCTGGTACGCACAGTCACCCAGGAAGCAGCCAGCTCTGCCTCAGGGGTGACCGGATGTGGAACAGCTCCAGGCGGCTGCCGTGGGACTTAGTTATTTCACTGCAGAGAGGCTGCTGCCCAGAGAGGGAAAGATCTTGCCCAGGGACACACAGCAGGAATACACGGAGCCGGAGGAATGCCACATCGCCGGCCTGGCCCAGATCCTCCCTCACTCCGCACACTCCATCCCTCCTTTTTCTCGCAACCACGGCAGCTTGCACGTGTGGGCCCTGAGCCTGCTGCGCGCTAGCACCCGATCCTGTATGTGCCAGGCCCGCGGCTGCTGGGCTGTTTGGAGGAAGAGCACCCGCAGGCCCTTCACCGGAGGGAGCCGCTCCTTGTCTCCACTTTGCAGGAGGCCAGGAAGTGAGGCTGGCGAGGGCTGGTGGCTTGGTTGTGGCCACGCAGCTGGCCAAGCAGAGGCGGGCCAGGCAGGCTTCAGGGTGCTGGCCCAGCTCTGTGCCGGGCGCGGGCACCTGCTCCCTCTCCCCGCAGGAACCTGGCTGCGCGTAGGGGTCGGGCACACAGGGAGTCAGTGGCTCAGCCCAGCAGCAGGAACACGGGGGCAGCAAGGTCCTGGCCCGGGCTGTCCTCCCCGGAAGACCTGCCTCCGTGTGACAGCGGCGGGTTTCCAGACCTTGCCAGTGTCTTCGCGGTCAGAAGGGCCCATGCGGAGGTGCCTGGAGGGGCTCCGGGCATGAGGCCCCTCGGGAGGCCTCCTCCCCCCTGGTTAGCCATGTGTCTTACTTCAGGCTGGGTTTGTGTCACGTGAGTCCCCACTGAGTGTGCTCAGTAGCCCTGTGAGTTGGGCGTGTGTTCTTGGGTGGGACCTTGTCTAGGGTGCCAGGGGCCGGCGGTGGCAGGTTGAGTCGAGGCCTTGGGGAGGCGCAGTGAACTCCTCTCCTGCCCCTGGGAGCTTGGGCACCCCTTCTTCACCGGGAACTTAATGGCAATCACCTCTACAAGGCTATGGCACCCGCCTCGGAGTGTCAGGGCTGTTCCCACTGCGCAGTCACATGGCCACAGCCCCTCGAAGCCGTTCCCAGCTGGCCCGCGGCCAGTGCCCGATCCCACCCCCACATTGCCTGCAGTGGGCTCGCCTGCCCATGGGCAGGACCCAGCCCAGCCCTGGGCCCAGGTGACAGCGCTCAGATGCTGCTTCTGCGGCGACACAGGGTGGCTGGGCAGGAGGCGGTGCGAGGGAGTCTCTGTTAGCCTCGGACAGGCCTGGATCTGAACGGCCCTGTCCTTCCCCAGCTGTGGGCCCACATGCTCCTCTCTCTGAGCTCCCCTTTCACGTGAGATCGCCGTGGGAAGAGAGCAAAATCAGCCTCGTCATCAAAGCTCACGGCCAGAAGAGAAGGCCATCAGCTCTGTGGGGGCAGAGGGTCGTGGGTTTTGGAAAGTAAAACCTTTAGGATCCATGAGGGGCCAGCCGATATCAAGGTGGCCGTGAACCCAGATAAGAGAGGGGAAGAGGTGGGAGAGGAGGGTTATCGGAAGAGTTAATGAATACCTCAGCCTCCCAGAGATCAAGGCCGGCTTGGTGGGGTTTTAGGTCGGGGCCAGGAGCAGAGGGGAGACCACGGGCCTCGCTCTGGAAAGTGGGAAAAGCTCATCAGGCACCTGAGATGGACAGGGCGTGGACTTGAAGGGAAGCTCAAGGCCTCCGCCTCTGACTGAGATTTAAAGCAACTGGGTAGGAAAGGAGACAGGTAGAGAAGCTGGGCTATGCACAAACAGCAAGTGCTGGTGAGGCTGTTTGGCAAAGGTAGCCCGAGTTCCCTGCCGCTGGGGGTGCAGACTGGTGCAGCCACTGTGGGAAACAGTATGGAACTTCGTTTGACCCAGCGATCCCACTTGTGGGAATATATCCTAAAATCCCTACAGCTGCAGCCAGAAAGAACGTATTTTCCCTGTGTGCACAGCAGCACAATTTTCAATAGCTGAGATCTGGAAGCAGCCCCAGGGCCCATCCGCACAGGGTGGATAAGCAAGCTGTGGACTCTACACCATGAAATGCTATTTTAAAAAATGAAAAAGAAGCAGGGCAGAGATGGGGAGTGGGAGGGGTCTTCCAAGGGGACGGCTCCCTGCCTTTGCAGGTGGCAGAATCCCGGTGATGCCACTGAGGCCACAGGGAGGGATCGAAGAGAGAAGCGGCAGCGAGCAGCTGTGCCTGCAGCACTGGTGTCTGAGAGGGCCCCCTATGGGCATCTGCGGGTAGCAAGCCCACACTTCCGAGCAGGACAGAGGGTTCGTTGACGGGCCTCCCAGCCTGACCCAGCAATGGCAGCCCGGCCTGCTGCACCTCAGTGTCTTCCTCTGTCAAGTGGAGGTGGCACCCCCAGCAGGCTCACCCAGCCCAGCATTGGGAAGGGTTAAACACTCAGCACGCGGAACTCACCTGCTCTCCAGAGAGCCTCGCCGGGCTGGACCCATCTTGCAGGCTGCCCGTCTCTCACGGTTCCACCTACTTATAGGGCATCTCTTGGGGAGGCGAAGTTCCATGGCCCAGTAACTGCCCCCCCCATCGCTCCCCCCCTCCTTACCCCCTGTCATGCAGGTAATGAGCCTGGGAGCCTTGAGCACTCAGCCAGCGAGGGCCTGATACCATCAGCGCCTTGCTGTGCCTCCTTGAAGCAGCCTAGTCTAGCGGAGCCAGCATGTGCCAGGCCACCTGAGGGTGGGGTGAGGGGGCCTGGGGCCACGTAAGACCAAAGGGCCGTCTTGCCTTGATGCCCACCTCACAGATCTGTGGAGAGGAGTAAAGGACGAAGACATACTCAGAGCCTGGGACTGGGCCCGAGACATGGTTGGCCTCCAACAGATGTCAGCGCCCTGAAGTCCCTGGGCTTAGGCTGCCAGGTGCCAGCCCCAGGAAAGCTCACCTTGGACCTGGATTCGGCGTCCAAGGAGCATTTGTCCAGGTGGGAGGGCCATCGAGGCACCGCCGGGAGCCAGGACTCAGAGTGACCCTGGGGAAGAGTGACCGGGCCACCCTGAAAACATCAAGGCCCCAAGGGACCTTCATGGCCCTGTTGTGTTAACGAGAAAACCCAGGCTCCCAGCGGAGGCCTCGCGTGCCCGTGGGAGGCTGTGGAAGATCCCAGGCTGTCTGGCTCCTGCTCTCCTCCACGGTAGCCAACTGTTGCAGTCTGCAAGTTACTCCTCTTAGTTTTGTCAGTGAATGGGGACAGGGAAGTGGGAGGCTAGCCCAGAATCATTACCTTTGGAATCTACAGTCTTGAGAAACATGTCATATTTGGCAAGAACCAGCACTACAGAACACTCTGCAGAATAGTCCACAGAAGAAACGTTAGCATTGGGTCTCATTATCCCCACTTTGCAGCGATTGAAACTGAGGCACACAACACTCGGAAAAGCTCATGGTTCTCTACTAATGGGATGCTTATTTGGGATTCCTGTGCTCTTTGTGCGTGTGGTACTGCCTCCAGCATTTTCATCCTAACATTTTGATGCTGAAAGTCAGCTGAGGATGAAAGGAAGTGCCAGTGATCACACACTGAGGCTATTGATAACTGCTGACCCAAGGGAGCATGGCTTTTAAAAACTGATAGTCTGTTTTCTGTATCGGTGAGTCTGTTTTGTTCATTAGATTCTATCGGGTCTAGTAATAATTAATGTCGTTTTAAAACATTCGTTTAAAATCTTGCTTGGCGTTGACTTGTATTGACATAACCTTCAAACACGTGGTATCTACAGAACGTGTGAAGTGGAATTAACAAGTTTTGCTTGAAAAAGTTTGTGTTTGGTTTGGTTTTTGTTGCAAAACTAGGGCTAAGAAGATGGCAGATGAAGAGCATATTCGGCACTGCATGCTTTATGAGTTCCATTTAGGAAGAAAAGCAAGTGAGGCTGCAAAAAACATCTGTAGTGCTCTTGGTCAAGATGCAGTTAGCGCCAGAAAATGCCAGCGTTGGTTTGAGAAATTTCGCGAGGGAAATTTTTTGTTAGATGACAAGAGTGGTCGAGGCCGTGTGTCCAATTTTGATCAAGAAGCTCTTCAAGCTCTTTTGGTGCAAAATCCTCAAATTACCCAACAAGAGCTTGCGACAACTTTAAATTGTTCACAAAAACAATTTCTAATCAATTGCGTGCACTTGGCAAAGTCCAAAAGTTTGGATAATGGGTTTCTCATGAGTTGACCGCCAACAACCGTAATCAAAGAGTCACAATTTGCAGTTCGCTCCTCTCTCGTCAAAACCGTTTGCCGTTTTTAGAGCAAACTGTTACCGGAGATGAAAAATGGGTGCTGTATGTTAATTTGAAAAGGCGGCCTCAATGGTTGGAC
Organism: Pipistrellus nathusii; assembly: GCA_963693515.1. NCBI lineage: Eukaryota > Metazoa > Chordata > Mammalia > Chiroptera > Vespertilionidae > Pipistrellus > Pipistrellus nathusii. The sequence continues at coordinate 2,885,477 of OY882858.1, forward strand.
AAAAATGAGGCTCCGCAGCCCATGCCAAAACCTGACTTGCATGCGAAAAAAGTGATGTTGTGTGTTTGGTGGAATTTTAAAGGAATTCTTCATTATGAACTTTTACCATCTAACCAAACCATTACAAGTGCAGTGTATAGTGCCCAATTGGAAAGGTTAACCCAAGCTTTAAGGGAAAAGGAACTCGCGCTGATTAATCGGAAGGGCGTAATTCTTCACCACGATAACACACGACCGCATACTGCAAGAATCACTGCTGAAAAACTGCGCTAGTTGGAATGGGAAGTTCTCCCTCAACCTGCATATTCTCCTGATATTGCCCCTTCCGATTACCATTTGTTTCCTTCTTTGCAAAACTTTCTTCTTGGAAAAAAATTTAATAATGAAGAATGCCTCAAAAATGCATTGACCGAATTTTTTGCATCAAAATCACAAGAATTTTACAACAGAGGGATTAAAATGCTTCCTGAACGTTGGGCACAAGTAGTAGAAAACAACAGCAACTATACTGTTGATTAAATTTTGTTGTATTGTTTAAAAAATTTGATTTAAAAAAGGATTAGAAAACGACATTAATTATTACTAGACCTAATACATAAGGGAGATCACACGGTACCTGTCTTTCTCTGAGTGGCTTATTTCACTTAGCACAGTGCCCTCCAGGTCCATCCGAGCTGTCTCAGAAGTAAGATTTCCTTGCTTTCTATGGCTCAGTGGTATTCCATTGTGTGAATCAAGGATGGGGATCATCTAATCCAAGGGCTACATAAGGCCCATGAAATCATTTGGTCTGGCCCTGCCAAGGCCTTAGGGGTGAGTTAATTAAATGTTTGGCCAAATATAGCAGGCTGGTTTTTAAGTTGATAATTTTGCATGGCCTGCGAACGATGTTATAAAAATCCAAATAGCCCTTGGCAGAGAAAGGGTTCCCCACCCCTGGTAAATGTACCACAGCTTGTTTATCTGCTCATCAACTGATGAGCACTTGAGCTATTCCAAAGACACAAAGAAAGGGACCCCTAGAGAACAATGTGGTGATAGCTGGAGGGTGGGGGTGGGCAGGTGGCAGAGGGTGAAAGGGGATCAATGGGGCAGGAAGAGAGTTGATTTTGGGTGGTGAGTGCGTGATGCAGGAGGCATGCAGGTGAAGTGTTACAGAGTGCACTTGAAACCTGTATGGTCTTATTAACCATGCCACCCCAACACATTCAATGAAAATGAGACTCTGCTCTTGTGGCTGTGTTCCCTGTGGAAGCCCCGCTGTGACACTGAAGAGCATGCTCACAGCCCCATCTGCCCCTGCGCGGCGTGCCCTCTGTGCCCAGATCGCTGCCCAGTGACAAGTGGCACAGGCAGTACTGCCTTGGGGCGGCTTGGGCTTGAGAGCACAGGGCCCTGCTCATTATCTGTCGCCTCCGCCTGTGTTCAGGCCCTCCCTGGGGTCTGCCCTGCGGTTACCATCTAGCCCAGACCCTATCAGGGCCATAAGGGCCAGCCGGCCAGGGGAGGGACCATGGGAGGTTGGCCAGCTAGAGGAGGTTGACTGTGGGAGCGCACTGATCATGAGGGGGCAGCTCCTGCGTTGAGTGTCTGCGCCCTGGTAGTCAGTGCAGGTCACAGCGACCAGTCGTTTGGTTGACTGGTAATAACGGTCGCTTAGGTGTATATATATATATATATATATATATATATATATATATATATATATATATATAGAGAGAGAGAGAGAGAGAGAGAGAGAGATACATATTTATTTAAATTGATTTCAGAGAGGAAGGGAGAGGGAGAGAGAGAAAAAAACACATCAGTGATGAGAGAGTATCACTGCCTCGCGCATGCCCCACACTGGGGATCAAGCCTAGACCCTGTATGCCCTGTCCGGGAATTGAACCCTGATCTCCTGGCTCACAGGTCAGTGTTCAGCCACACCTGCTGGGCTGTTTGTATTTTCCTGCTGAAGAGGCCTTGCGGAGAGGATCAAGGGGGGCCCTCGGGTGGGAATCAGTATGTAATCTGTAGTTTGCATTTCTGAGGCAGTGCACATGTGTGAGAACCTCGAGCCCCCTTGAACTGGGTCTCCATTTTAGTCTTTCCAAGGTTTCCCTCGACCCTCAAAATTAGCCCTTTGAGGACACAGGCTAGGAAGCGTCATCCTCAGTGACAGGAGGGAGCTGGTGCCCACCCGTCAGGGCAGAGCTCCCACTGAAACTCAGCAGCGTGTCAACTAGCTGTGCCTTGCCCTGCAAAGCCATAGCGGCGTGACTGTCTCAGCCAGGCAGTCCCTGCGGCATCCCAGAGGTCGCTGTGAGTTTTCTCCATTTCACAGGGGAGCTGGGCCCCACTCAAGGGGAGACTGACCAGCACCAGCCCAGGCCCAGCACCGGTGACGCCAGCTGGTGTTGGCAAGAGAGGCAGGCTCCAGTGGGCTGGAGGCTGGAATTGGTCAGCGGTCTGAGATGGTCTGGGGACTGTAGGGGTGGCCCGGCTGAAGTGAGGCGCCTGCCTTCTAGGCCTGGGTCTTCTGTTGGCCGGAACCCCAGCTCCCCACTTGCCATTGGAGGTAACGGTTCCTAGGCTGTGTCCTTCGAGGACTGATTTTGAGGGTCGTGGATACACTGGAAACACGAAAGAACAGGTAAAGCTGATGCCGAAACCGGTTTGGCTCAGTAGTAGAGCGTCGGTCTGTGGACTGAAAGGTCCCAAGTTTGATTCCGGTCAAGGGCATATACGTTGGTTGAGGGCACATCCCTGGTAGGTGGCGTGCAAGAGGCAGCTGGTCGATGTTTCTCTGTCATAGACGTTTCTAGCTCTCCATCTCTCTCCCTTCCTTCTCTCTGTAAAATATCAACAATATATGTTTTTAAAAAAAGGAAAGAAAAGGCAAAGCTGAGGCTGATGGCCGTCCTGCCTGACCGTGGCCTGCTCTCCTAGGACAAGGCTGCCCAATGCTTTCTTTGCCCACCCCATGCATGGGTCCCGTGGTTCCCATCTGAGCCAGTGAATTCTCTGGGAGCTGTAAGCTCCTTGGATTGGCTCTCTGCAGCCAGAGTCCAGACTGCATAGTGACAGGGCCCCCTTTGAGGTGAAACGATGGCGTCTCCAGGGAGTGCCCCAGCGCATTCAGCCTTCTTGGCCGTGCCCTGGACTCTCCAGAGTTCCAACTGCCCCTTTACTCCCATGGATGCCAGTACTGGCCGGTGGGGAGTGCGGGTTGCTTGCTGAGGGCTGTGTGCTCAGCACTCTTGGGGGGAGGGGCTATAGTGATCAGCTGCTTTCCTACGAGGAGGTGTGCAAGGGGTGTTTTCTGTGCAGAGGTGTGTTCTGGGCCCCAGCCTTCCTCATACTTCAGGATTATGGGGGATTCAGCTCTGCTAAGCCCATGGAGCGGTCTGGGAGGGGATGTCGGTGATGTGGTGAGGTGTGAAGGACCAGGGAGGCCCCTGAAACCAGCTGTACCACTCACTAACTTTGCAATCTTGAGCAAGCCCAGTAGCCTCCCTGAGCCTCAGTGTCCTCATCTAAAGAATGGGTATGCAAGAGCAAAGCAGCTCTGTTCACAGCATCACAGCACTGCTCTGAGGATTCATTGAGAAAATGCCTGCGCAGCCCCTGCCAGGGAGCCTGGCATATAGGAAGAGCTTGTGGTGCCACAAATAAATCCCTGGCACTGGTGCCCTGCTCTGCTGCCCTTTGAAGGCTGTTTTAATTATCCGATGTGAACCTCACAGGAAGACCAGGTAGCGTTTATAGTCACACTAGCGGCCCCGTGCATGAAATTTGTGCAAGAGCAGGCCTTTGCAGCCCAGGCTTCCTCCAGATGATTGTCCTGTTGTTTGTTCTGCTATTGGGTCTAATTAGCATATTAGTTCTTTATTATATAGGATTATTATTTAGGATGGGGATATACTGTGCTCAGAGAGGTTTGGCAACTTCTCTAGTCATAGCCCTGGCAAGTGGCAGAGTCTGAACTTGACCCAGGTCCTCAGATCCTCAGGGCTGGCATCATTGTAGGTGTCTGACAATGTTCGTATCGTTACTGGAATGAGAGGAAGTTGGAAGTCTCCAGGCTGGGAAGACTGGAGAGGACAGGAGGCTTATTTGGGAAACAGGTGAATCTCCATCCATTACATGAATAATGTGACAGTGCACGTATGTGGCCATTTTGACTTAAACAGTGTACATTCTGTGACACATCCTTGTGCTGTAGGTGGACACATCCCCAGCGTGTGGCTCAGACTGTGGCTGTGAGGTTTGTGTGAGAGGGGGAGGTCCTTCTGCGTCTGACCCTGATGCCAGGCCACGCCCATCCCCAAGAGCTCAGGGAGCTGACTGCTCCAGGCTGAGGGACTGCCCGGCTTCCTGACCGCTTGCAGGGTGTGTGTGTGTGTCTTTGTGTTTGTGTATGTGTGTGTGCGTGTGTGTGTGTATCTCTCTGTGTGTGTATGTGTTGGGGGGTTGCTCTCAGGACAGCCTCCTCTGAGGACTACAGGGACGCCACGGGCCAGGAACGAGGCAGGTTGAAATGTGTCCCCTTCAGGAACTCAGCCAGGGAAGGGCAGGCGGTCTGGTGGGGTCGCTGGCTACTGTGCTTCCCTCCCATGATGAAGGAATCATTGTGATGACTTTGCAGAGGCTCCCAGGAGAAGCTGGCTGCATGGTGCGGGACGGGACGTGTCTTGGGGGTAGCTGTCCCGCTGAGTTTGAGCAGGTGATGCCAAGCCGACCAGAGGCCCTCTTCTTCACCTGGGACAAGTGACCACGTCTACAGCGAATCTGAGGGTCCCAGGCCAGTGACAAGGCAGAGTGCGTGCTCCGCGTCCAGCCCTGTGGAAAGGGCTCCTGGAGAGAGAGACCTGTGTGTGGTCAGGGCCCAGCCTGGCTCAGGAGGCCTGGGATGAGAGGGGACCTGGCTTCTCCTCTGCCTCTGTGTTGGATAGGCAGCAGCTCAGCGCCCCCGAGGGAGCTGCCTGCGCTGGGGCACCAGGGAGGTGGCCTGGTGGTGAGCGAGCAGCTCTGCAGGGGAAGGGCCTCCCAGGGGCACAGGGTGGGGTTTGGCAGGAGGACCTGGCGGACTTTTGGTGGAGGGGGCACGGGCTGGACTCTGAGCCATGCAATGCCCCCTGGGCACTTTCCAGGCTCGACTGGCCACTGGAGCTGTTGCGAGGTGATGAGCAGAGGCAGCAGGCCGTGCTGTCAGCAGCCGCACACCTGGCCCCGCACAGGGCTGGACCGTGTACACGTCTAATAAATACCAGCACAGGGGGCACGTGACCTACCCTCCTTCCTCCCCACCCGATAGAGAGGGGAGACTCAGGGACAGGAGGAGGGATTGGCACGCCGCACTCCAGCTTGGGCCAGGCCAGTCACTTTATTGTCCCTTCGGAGGGGCCCTGCCTGGGCGGGAGGCTGAGCCAGAGCGGCAGCTAATTCTGGGTGGGATTCACCACCTTTCCCACAAAGAGGGGGGCTTTGGTGACTTTATCATAGATGACCATGACGAAGGGCCTGTTGAAGTTAATCACCGGGGCCACTGACTTCGAAATGGCTTCCACAACTGTGGCCCCGGAAGCTTCTGTCCCCTTCTCATCCAGGGTCAGCACAGCCTTATGCACAGCCTGGAGGGGAGAGAGCAGAGCTGAGCTCTCAGTGACACAGCAAACCCACCCCCGCCTGGACGACGGCCAGGGAAGACAGCGGTGCTGGGAGGGGGGTTCCCAGGCCGGTTCCCTCCTCCCAGGTCGCCCTGCAGGGGACACCAGCTCCTTCCCCAACCCCCACAGCGACACCAGCCTCTCCACTTCTCAAGGCCTTTGCCGACTCCACCTGCCCACCCTCCTGCCTCCGGACCAACGTTCTCCTCCTCCCTGCAAACAGCCCACCCCAGGAGGCAGAAGCCGGACTTGGACGCTGTCCCTGGGCGTGTCTCTTGTTTCTAGTGTCTGATTGTGAGCTCCTTGGGGACCAGGAGCAGATGGGACCCTCCATAGCGTCCAGCCCACAGCCAGGCACTCAGTGTGCAGCCAGTACTGAGCGCAGCTGTGGCTGCGGCCCCTCAGTTCTCCTGGGAAGTGGCATCTTAGCCCAGTGACTCACTAACGTGGCTGTGGCTCACCAATAGCTCCAATGCCAGAGGAAGGGCGGGAGGGGGGTTCCTTGGAAATCCCTCACCCCCAGCCTGGCTGTGTAAATATGGGTCCATCGAGCCCAAAGAGGAGAAGACCCTGACCAGAGATGAGACGGGGTCAGTGACACTGCCTCAGAGGACGTCCCAAAGGCCAGGACGCAGAGGCCAGCCCCCCTCGGGGCCTGAGCCCGTCCCGGTCTTGGTGAGCCCAGTGGCCTTCCCCAGGGACCTGGGTCTGCGGGGCGTTTGCGGCCCTCGGCCCCTCCCCGAGCTGCAGCCCGCACACATCGTGCCCCGAGGATCCCGGGGACAGGCTCACCTTGGACAGCTTCAGGGGTGGCCCCTCGCTGATCCCCGAGAGCTCAGCCCCATCACTGAAGACCTTGGTGATGCCCATTCCGCCCAGGGTGGCTTTCAGATCGTAGGTTCCAGAAATGGACAGTTTGGGCATACTCAGCTGGGCAGAACTGTCAAGATGGTTGGAAAGGAAAGGAATTTCACAACATGGAGAGTTTTTCTTTCTGGTCATTTCTCCCTCTTCTCTTGTTTCCTCTGGGGACAGAGCGCAGCCCCAGAAGGTCTGACAGGAGCAAGCTGCCTGGCGTTCGGGCCCTCTCAGACCCAAGCGAGATTCAGCCCCTCCTTGCTCTCTGTCCTCAGGCTCTGGTGAGGGCACCCAGGCCTGGGCTTGCTGGGTGGGGCTTTACTCTGTCTTCTTAACTTTCACTCAGACTGTTGTGTATTTTTATATTCCTTCATACATACGTTTGTAATGTATTCTTTTCTATGTTATTGACTTGTCCATTTATTTTGCATTCTGATTTTTTTGATTGTTTATGTTTGCACTGCACACATTTATGCATTTACGCATAGTTTGAAATGTGCGTGATGAACTCTGCGTGAGGATAGGCATCTGTGAGCGCAGAGCGATGTGCACTAACTTGGGGCACATGCTCCATGTCACTGTACCCAGCCCGGGGGAACCACGCGCTGCCGGCCTCGGAGCAGACAGCCTCCCACCCCGCGCCTTCTCTGTTCTGGCCTCTCCGAGCCCTGTCCCTGCACAGCGTGGACCCTCTGTCCTCACGCCACGTGCGGCTGCTGCCCCTCAGGGCGCCTTGGTGCTGCTCTCCCTGCACCCACTGCTGGCACCGCTCTCACGGGGTGCTGCCTGAGCTGACACTGGCCTCTCTGGAAGCTCAGGGTCATGCAGTTGTTTGATGCACAGGTTGTGGTCCATTCTCATCCCACACCCCACCCTCCACCGTCCCTGCCAGGCAGGAGGGGCAAGCCAGAGCAGGCCAGGGATGTCACCTGTAGGATTTCCTTTCCAGGGCCTCGCTGAGGTCCCCCCTGCTGAGCAGCTCCTCCATGTGGCTCAGCTTCCCCTCGTCGGGCAGCAGGAAGAAGGCGGTGGCGTTGCCCACGTAGTCCATGAGCAGCTCCCAGCTGGAGAGCTTGCTGCAGTAGTACAGGTTGAACTTGCCAATGCGTTTCATCATGGGCACCTTGACCGTGGTGGCCTTGTCCACGTGGAAGTCCTCCTTCATGGTCTTCTTCTCATCGAAGGACCTCTCCCATTTGCCTGGAAAGAGGGAAGGCGCCGGTCAGCCAGGAGAGGGGAGGGGTAGGTACCCGTGGCAGAACGCAGGCCCTGAGCCTCCTGCGTGACAGGGCTCTCTGAGCCTCAGCTTCCCCATCTGTCAAATGCAGCTCACTGACGGGACTTTAGTGGGGAGAAAGCTGCTGGAGGAGGGTCCACGTTGTCTATATTGCAGAGGCTCAGGGTGCCAGCCTGGCTGGGCAGAGTAAGCATGTGGACTTGTCTTGCATGCCATTTACCAGTAATGGAGGGTTGCCCCGAAGGGGCTGAATGAAAATGAATGACATCAGCCACACTTGGCAGCTCCTGGTCTGAGCCTCCCTGCCCTTGATTCGGGTTCTCCTCATTTGGGGAAATCACCTGGTTCTTCCTCTAATGGCCTTTCCGACCAACACATGAGACACTGAGTCCTGGGCACTCCTCTCTTCTGTTCCAAGAGACCACCACCACCCTGCCTGGTGGGAGTGCAGGGGAGTCTTGGGGAGCCCTGAGCCCCTTTCTCATTGGATGGAAGGTGGAGACTGAGGCTGGAGAGGGGACAAGACCCGCCTGGAGTGCCCCCGCTCAGCTGGGCCCAGGATGTGCTGACTCTGGCCTTGGCCCTCTCCAGGGCATTTTATGCCCCTGGTCAAGGAGTCCACAGAGAGAAGGAAGCAGCCCCTGACCTTGACTCTCACCTCCCTGCCCCAGCTTGTGTCCAGGGGCTGTTTAACCAGCCTCAGAATGTGCTCTGAGACCCACAGCTTCTGGAATTTTCTTCACTCAAAGGGAGGAATGCGGGCTGGGAGTCAAGTTCAGCTGAGCACCCACATTGTGAGCCTGTAGCCCCGTGTTCTTTGTGACATGCGTACTCCTTACAGAATCCTGACAGCACGGGATTATTAAGTTCATGTCCAGATAGGAAGCTGGACCCTCAAGAGGTACCGAGACTCGCTGAGAGCCAGACGCTGACGGGTGTGGAGGCAGGATTTGAACCCTGTGCTTCTGACTCTAAAGCTGCCACTTCTCCCACGACACCTCAGTAGTCCAGGCAACCTTCTTTATTTTTAAACTCTGCTAACATGTGTGTGTGTGGCTCTGTGTTGTGTGTGTGTGTGTGGTGGGAGGGGTGGGGGGGCACATTGCATATTGTGCCTCCATCCCTGGTGGGGGTCTACGATGCACGTGGAACAGGCACAGAGGCTCTGGCACGTCCTGCAGGGAGGATGATGCTCTGACTCTTCGATCGCTGACCGTATTGGTCGGGGGCGTTTTTCTGTGTTTGTGTGGGGAGAACGGCTCCCCTGCCCAGATGCACAGTCACGTGGCACCCTGCACCGCCCAGGAAAGCTTAGGAACTGATGTTTGAGAATGGTTTTGGATGTTTCCATGGGAACCAGCTCTGGTTGGTGGTACCACCTTACCTTCAAAGATGATATAATTCACCAGAGCAAACACTGTGTCCTCAGCAAGCTCTTGGACCAGATCCACAATTTTCCCCTGGGTTCCCTTCTCTACGTAATCATTGATTTTTTTCTTGGCCTCTACGGAGTTCTTAAAGTTGACGGAGAAGGCTTCGGAGTGGTACATCTTCTTCACGTCCTGTAGAAACTTGTCCACCAGCTTCAGCCTGTCCTGGATGAACAAGCCGTTGCCGGCGGTCAGCTGCAGCTTTTTGTCCGGCTGGTTGAGAGTGTGGAGAAGGTTCTCAAAGCCACTGTGCACGTCAGCCTCTGCTGTCTGCTTGAGGTTGAAACCAAGGCCCTCAAGGAGCTGGGTGCGAGTGGTGCCCTTGGCTCCCAGGGAGAGCATGGCGAAGGCTGTGGTGATGCTCACCGGGGAGAAGAAGATGTTGGTGGCTTTGGACTGATGGGCCACCTGGCGGTACAGGCTGAAGGCGAAGTCGGCCAGGTTCGGCGCGATCTTGTGGCTGGCGGACTGGGCAGCGTCTTTAGCCAGGGCGGCAGAGGCCAGGCAGCACAGGCCTGCCAGCAGGAGGAGGCCCCAGGTGACAGAGGACGGCATTGTCCTGAGAGAGAGAAGGGGCATGCCGCCCAGGTCAGGCCCCACAGTGAGCCCCCGGCCCCTGACTCACACCACGCCCAGCAGCCGCAGCCTCTGCAGCTGCTCCTCCTGCAGCCCCGAACAGCAATCATAGGTGCAGGTCTATGCCAATTCTCAGTCCTCAGAGGAGGAGACCGAAGTGCCGCAGGCTCAGTCACTTGTTCAAGGTCACAGAGCTTGCACGAAAGGAGCAGGGCTAAGGGAGTGTGGGTCACGCTCTCCACGGCTACCCTGACATCTGAGTGACCCCGAGGTGCAAGGACCTCAGCTCCTATTTTATCAAAGAAGAAACTGAGGCACAGGACACAGATGCCTGGTACGCACATTCACCCAGGAAGCAGCCAGCTCTGCCTCAGGGGTGACCGGATGTGGAACAGCTCCAGGCGGCTGCCGTGGGACTTAGTTATTTCACTGCAGAGAGGCTGCTGCCCAGAGAGGGAAAGATCTTGCCCAGGGACACACAGCAGGAATACACGGAGCCGGAGGAATGCCACATCGCCGGCCTGGCCCAGATCCTCCCTCACTCCGCACACTCCATCCCTCCTTTTTCTCGCAACCACGGCAGCTTGCACGTGTGGGCCCTGAGCCTGCTGCACGCTAGCACCCGGTCCTGTATGTGCCAGGCCCGCGGCTGCTGGGCTGTTTGGAGGAAGAGCACCCGCGAGCCCTTCACCGGAGGGAGCCGCTCCTTGTCTCCACTTTGCAGGAGGCCAGGAAGTGAGGCTGGCGAGGGCTGGTGGCTTGGTTGTGGCCACGCAGCTGGCCAAGCAGAGGCGGGCCAGGCAGGCTTCAGGGTGCTGGCCCAGCTCTGTGCCGGGCGCGGGCACCTGCTCCCTCTCCCCGCAGGAACCTGGCTGCGCGTAGGGGTCGGGCACACATGGAGTCAGTGGCTCATCCCAGCAGCAGGAACACGGGGGCAGCAAGGTCCCGGCCCGGGCTGTCCTCCCCGGAAGACCTGCCTCCGTGTGACAGCGGCGGGTTTCCAGACCTTGCCAGTGTCTTCGCGGTCAGAAGGGCCCATGCGGAGGTGCCTGGAGGGGCTCCGGGCATGAGGCCCCTCGGGAGGCCTCCTCCCCCCTGGTTAGCCATGTGTCTTACTTCAGGCTGGGTTTGTGTCACGTGAGTCCCCACTGAGTGTGCTCAGTAGCCCTGTGAGTTGGGCGTGTGTTCTTGGGTGGGACCTTGTCTAGGGTGCCAGGGGCCGGCGGTGGCAGGTTGAGTCGAGGCCTTGGGGAGGCGCAGTGAACTCCTCTCCTGCCCCTGGGAGCTTGGGCACCCCTTCTTCACCGGGAACTTAATGGCAATCACCTCTACAAGGCTATGGCACCCGCCTCGGAGTGTCAGGGCTGTTCCCACTGCGCAGTCACATGGCCACAGCCCCTCGAAGCCGTTCCCAGCTGGCCCGCGGCCAGTGCCCGATCCCACCCCCACATTGCCTGCAGTGGGCTCGCCTGCCCATGGGCAGGACCCAGCCCAGCCCTGGGCCCAGGTGACAGCGCTCAGATGCTGCTTCTGCGGCGACACAGGGTGGCTGGGCAGGAGGCGGTGCGAGGGAGTCTCTGTTAGCCTCGGACAGGCCTGGATCTGAACGGCCCTGTCCTTCCCCAGCTGTGGGCCCACATGCTCCTCTCTCTGAGCTCCCCTTTCACGTGAGATCGCCGTGGGAAGAGAGCAAAATCAGCCTCGTCATCAAAGCTCACGGCAGAAGAGAAGGCCATCAGCTCTGTGGGGGCAGAGGGTCGTGGGTTTTGGAAAGTAAAACCTTTAGGATCCATGAGGGGCCAGCCGTTATCAAGGTGGCCGTGAACCCAGATAAGAGAGGGGAAGAGGTGGGAGAGGAGGGTTATCGGAAGAGTTAATGAATACCTCAGCCTCCCAGAGATCAAGGCCGGCTTGGTGGGGTTTTAGGTCGGGGCCAGGAGCAGAGGGGAGACCACGGGCCTCGCTCTGGAAAGTGGGAAAAGCTCATCAGGCACCTGAGATGGACAGGGCGTGGACTTGAAGGGAAGCTCAAGGCCTCCGCCTCTGACTGAGATTTAAAGCAACTGGGTAGGAAAGGAGACAGGTAGAGAAGCTGGGCTATGCACAAACAGCAAGTGCTGGTGAGGCTGTTTGGCAAAGGTAGCCCGAGTTCCCTGCCGCTGGGGGTGCAGACTGGTGCAGCCACTGTGGGAAACAGTATGGAACTTCGTTTGACCCAGCGATCCCACTTGTGGGAATATATCCTAAAATCCCCACAGCTGCAGCCAGAAAGAACATATTTTCCCTGTGTGCACAGCAGCACAATTTTCAATAGCTGAGATCTGGAAGCAGCCCCAGGGCCCATCCGCACAGGGTGGATAAGCAAGCTGTGGACTCTACACCATGAAATGCTATTTTAAAAAATGAAAAAAGAAGCAGGGCAGAGATGGGGAGTGGGAGGGGTCTTCCAAGGGGACGGCTCCCTGCCTTTGCAGGTGGCAGAATCCCGGTGATGCCACTGAGGCCACAGGGAGGGATCGAAGAGAGAAGCGGCAGCGAGCAGCTGTGCCTGCAGCACTGGTGTCTGAGAGGGCCCGCTACGGGTGTCTGAGGGGTGAGCTGACACTGCCAAGCAGGACATAGGGCTCGCTGACGGGCCTCCCATCCTGACCCAGCAATGGCAGCCCGGCCTGCTGCACCTCAGTGTCTTCCTCTGTCAAGTGGAGGTGGCACCCCCAGCAGGCTCACCCCAGCCCAGCATTGGGAAGGGTTAAACACTCAGCACGCGGAACTCACCTGCTCTCCAGAGAGCCTCGCCGGGCTGGACCCATCTTGCAGGCTGCCCGTCTCTCACGGTTCCACCTACTTATAGGGCATCTCTTGGGGAGGCGAAGTTCTATGGCCCAGTTACCGCCCCTCCCCATCATTCCCCCATCCCGCATCACCCACCCCCCGTGGTGCAGGAAATCAGCCTGGGAGCCTTGAGCGCTCAGCCAGCGAGGGCCTGATACCATCAGCGCCTTGCTGTGCCTCCTTGAAGCAGCCTAGTCTAGCGGAGCCAGCATGTGCCAGGCCACCTGAGGGTGGGGTGAGGGAGCCTGGGGCCACGTAAGACCAAAGGGCCGTCTTGCCTTGATGCCCACCTCACAGATCTGTGGAGAGGAGTAAAGGACGAAGACATACTCAGAGCCTGGGACTGGGCCCGAGACATGGTTGGCCTCCAACAGATGTCAGCGCCCTGAAGTCCCTGGGCTTAGGCTGCCAGGTGCCAGCCCCAGGAAAGCTCACCTTGGACCTGGATTCGGCGTCCAAGGAGCATTTGTCCAGGTGGGAGGGCCATCGAGGCACCGCCGGGAGCCAGGACTCCGAGTGACCCTGGGGAAGAGTGACCGGGCCACCCTGAAAACATCAAGGCCCCAAGGGACCTTCATGCCCCTGTTGTGTTAACGAGAAAACCCAGGCTCCCAGCGGAGGCCTCGCGTGCGTGCCCGTGGGAGGCTGTGGAAGATCCCAGGCTGTCTGGCTCCTGCTCCTCCTCCACGGTAGCCAACTGTTGCAGTCTGCAAGTTACTCCTCTTAGTTTTGTCAGTGAATGGGGACAGGGAAGTGGGAGGCTAGCCCAGAATCATTACCTTTGGAATCTACAGTCTTGAGAAACATGTCATATTTGGCAAGAACCAGCACTACAGAACACTCTGCAGAATAGTCCACAGAAGAAACGTTAGCGTTGGGTCTCATTATCTCCACTTTGCAGTGATGGAAACTGAGGCACACAGCACTCGGAAAAACTCATGGTTCTCTACTAATGGGATGCTGATTTGGGATTCCTGTGCTCTTTGTGCATTGTGGTACTGCCTCTAGCATTTTCTTCCTAATATTTTCATGCTGAAAGTCAGCTGAGGATGAAAGGAAGTGCCAGTGATCACACACTGAGGCTATTGATAACTGCTGACTAAGGGAGCATGGCTTTTAAAAACTGATAGTCTGTTTTCTGTATCGGTGAGTCTGTTTTGTTCATTAGATTCTACATAAGGGAGATCACACGGTACCTGTCTTTCTCTGAGTGGCTTATTTCACTTAGCACAGTGCCCTCCAGGTCCAAACGAGCTGTCTTAGAAGTAAGATTTCCTTGCTTTCTATGGCTCAGTGGTATTCCATTGTGTGAATCAAGGATGGGGATCATCTAATTCAAGGGCTACATAAGGCCCATGAAATCATTTGGTCTGGCCCTGCCAAGGCATTAGGGGTGAGTTAATTAAATGTTTGGCCAAATATAGCAGGCTGGTTTTTAAGTTGATAATTTTGCATGGCCTGCGAACGATGTTATAAAAATCCAAATAGCCCTTGGCAGAGAAAGGGTTCCCCACCCCTGGTAAATGTACCACAGCTTGTTTATCTGCTCATCAACTGATGAGCACTTGAGCTATTCCAAAGACACAAAGAAAGGGACCCCTAGAGAACAATGTGGTGATAGCTGGAGGGTGGGGGTGGGCAGGTGGCAGAGGGTGAAAGGGGATCAATGGGGCAGGAAGAGAGTTGATTTTGGGTGGTGAGTGCGTGATGCAGGAGGCATGCAGGTGAAGTGTTACAGAGTGCACTTGAAACCTGTATGGTCTTATTAACCATGCCACCCCAACACATTCAATGAAAATGAGACTCTGCTCTTGTGGCTGTGTTCCCTGTGGAAGCCCCGCTGTGACACTGAAGAGCATGCTCACAGCCCCATCTGCCCCTGCGCGGCGTGCCCTCTGTGCCCAGATCGCTGCCCAGTGACAAGTGGCACAGGCAGTACTGCCTTGGGGCGGCTTGGGCTTGAGAGCACAGGGCCCTGCTCATTATCTGTCGCCTCCGCCTGTGTTCAGGCCCTCCCTGGGGTCTGCCCTGCGGTTACCATCTAGCCCAGACCCTATCAGGGCCATAAGGGCCAGCCGGCCAGGGGAGGGACCATGGGAGGTTGGCCAGCTAGAGGAGGTTGACTGTGGGAGCGCACTGATCATGAGGGGGCAGCTCCTGCGTTGAGTGTCTGCGCCCTGGTAGTCAGTGCAGGTCACAGCGACCAGTCGTTTGGTTGACTGGTAATAACGGTCGCTTAGGTGTATATATATATATATATATATATATATATATAGAGAGAGAGAGAGAGAGAGAGAGAGAGAGAGAGAGAGAGATACATATTTATTTAAATTGATTTCAGAGAGGAAGGGAGAGGGAGAGAGAGAAAAAAACACATCAGTGATGAGAGAGTATCACTGCCTCGCGCATGCCCCACACTGGGGATCAAGCCTAGACCCTGTATGCCCTGTCCGGGAATTGAACCCTGATCTCCTGGCTCACAGGTCAGTGTTCAGCCACACCTGCTGGGCTGTTTGTATTTTCCTGCTGAAGAGGCCTTGCGGAGAGGATCAAGGGGGGCCCTCGGGTGGGAATCAGTATGTAATCTGTAGTTTGCATTTCTGAGGCAGTGCACATGTGTGAGAACCTCGAGCCCCCTTGAACTGGGTCTCCATTTTAGTCTTTCCAAGGTTTCCCTCGACCCTCAAAATTAGCCCTTTGAGGACACAGGCTAGGAAGCGTCATCCTCAGTGACAGGAGGGAGCTGGTGCCCACCCGTCAGGGCAGAGCTCCCACTGAAACTCAGCAGCGTGTCAACTAGCTGTGCCTTGCCCTGCAAAGCCATAGCGGCGTGACTGTCTCAGCCAGGCAGTCCCTGCGGCATCCCAGAGGTCGCTGTGAGTTTTCTCCATTTCACAGGGGAGCTGGGCCCCACTCAAGGGGAGACTGACCAGCACCAGCCCAGGCCCAGCACCGGTGACGCCAGCTGGTGTTGGCAAGAGAGGCAGGCTCCAGTGGGCTGGAGGCTGGAATTGGTCAGCGGTCTGAGATGGTCTGGGGACTGTAGGGGTGGCCCGGCTGAAGTGAGGCGCCTGCCTTCTAGGCCTGGGTCTTCTGTTGGCCGGAACCCCAGCTCCCCACTTGCCATTGGAGGTAACGGTTCCTAGGCTGTGTCCTTCGAGGACTGAGTTTGAGGGTCGTGGATACACTGGAAACACGAAAGAACAGGTAAAGCTGATGCCGAAACCGGTTTGGCTCAGTAGTAGAGCGTCGGTCTGTGGACTGAAAGGTCCCAAGTTCGATTCCGGTCAAGGGCATATACGTTGGTTGAGGGCACATCCCTGGTAGGTGGCGTGCAAGAGGCAGCTGGTCGATGTTTCTCTGTCATAGACGTTTCTAGCTCTCCATCTCTCTCCCTTCCTTCTCTCTGTAAAATATCAACAATATATGTTTTTAAAAAAAGGAAAGAAAAGGCAAAGCTGAGGCTGATGGCCGTCCTGCCTGACCGTGGCCTGCTCTCCTAGGACAAGGCTGCCCAATGCTTTCTTTGCCCACCCCATGCATGGGTCCCGTGGTTCCCATCTGAGCCAGTGAATTCTCTGGGAGCTGTAAGCTCCTTGGATTGGCTCTCTGCAGCCAGAGTCCAGACTGCATAGTGACAGGGCCCCCTTTGAGGTGAAACGATGGCGTCTCCAGGGAGTGCCCCAGCGCATTCAGCCTTCTTGGCCGTGCCCTGGACTCTCCAGAGTTCCAACTGCCCCTTTACTCCCATGGATGCCAGTACTGGCCGGTGGGGAGTGCGGGTTGCTTGCTGAGGGCTGTGTGCTCAGCACTCTTGGGGGGAGGGGCTATAGTGATCAGCTGCTTTCCTACGAGGAGGTGTGCAAGGGGTGTTTTCTGTGCAGAGGTGTGTTCTGGGCCCCAGCCTTCCTCATACTTCAGGATTATGGGGGATTCAGCTCTGCTAAGCCCATGGAGCGGTCTGGGAGGGGATGTCGGTGATGTGGTGAGGTGTGAAGGACCAGGGAGGCCCCTGAAACCAGCTGTACCACTCACTAACTTTGCAATCTTGAGCAAGCCCACTAGCCTCCCTGAGCCTCAGTGTCCTCATCTGTAGAATGGGCATGTAAGAGCAAAGCATCTCTGTTCACAGCATCAATGCTGCTCTGAGGATTCATTGAGAAAATGCCTGCGCAGCCCCTGCCAGGGAGCCTGGCATATAGGAAGAGCTTGTAGTGCCACAAATAAATCCCTGGCACTGGTGCCCTGCTCTGCTGCCCTTTGAAGGCTGTTTTAAGTATCCGATGTGAACCTCACAGGAAGACCAGGTAGCGTTTATAGTCACACTAGCGGCCCGGTGCATGAAATTTGTGCAAGAGTAGGCCTTTGCAGCCCAGGCTTCCTCCAGATG
The DNA here is from genome assembly GCA_963693515.1 of Pipistrellus nathusii. Classification (NCBI taxonomy): domain Eukaryota; kingdom Metazoa; phylum Chordata; class Mammalia; order Chiroptera; family Vespertilionidae; genus Pipistrellus; species Pipistrellus nathusii. The sequence goes on from OY882858.1 coordinate 2,902,451, forward strand.
ATTGTCCTGTTGTTTGTTCTGCTATTGGGTCTAATTAGCATATTAGTTCTTTATTATATAGGATTATTATTTAGGATGGGGATATACTGTGCTCAGAGAGGTTTGGCAACTTCTCTAGTCATAGCCCTGGCAAGTGGCAGAGTCTGAACTTGACCCAGGTCCTCAGATCCTCAGGGCTGGCATCATTGTAGGTGTCTGACAATGTTCGTATCGTTACTGGAATGAGAGGAAGTTGGAAGTCTCCAGGCTGGGAAGACTGGAGAGGACAGGAGGCTTATTTGGGAAACAGGTGAATCTCCATCCATTACATGAATAATGCGACAGTGCACGTATGTGGCCATTTTGACTTAAACAGTGTACATTCTGTGACACATCCTTGTGCTGTAGGTGGACACATCCCCAGTGGGTGGCTCAGACTGTGGCTGTGAGGTTTGTGTGAGAGGGGGAGGTCCTTCTACGTCTGACCCTGATGCCAGGCCATGCCCATCCCCAAGAGCTCAGGGAGCTGACTGCTCCAGGCTGAGGGACTGCCCGGCTTCCTGACCGCTTGCAGGGTGTGTGTGTGTGTGTGTGTGTGTGTGTATTTGTGTTTGTGTATGTGTGTGTGCGTGTGTTTGTGTGTGTGTCTGTGTGCGTGTTTGTGTGCGCGCACGTGTGTGTCTGTGTGCGTATGTGTGTGCGCGTGCGCGTGTGTTTCTGTGTGTGTGTATGTGTGCGTGTGTGTGTCTGTGTGTGTGTGTGCGCGCGTGCGTGTGTGTGTGTGGTGTGTGTGTGTGTGTGTGTGTGTGTATGTGGTGTGTGTGTGTGTGTGTGTGTCTGTCTGTGTGCGCGCGCGCGCGCGCGTGTGTGTGTGTGTGTGTGTGTGTGTGTGTATTTGCCTGTGTGGGGGGAGGGGTTGCTCTCAGGGCAGCCTCCTCTGAGAACCACAGGGATGCCACGTGGCAGGAACCAGGTAGGTTGAAATGTGTCCCACGCTGTTGCGAGGTGATGGGCAGAGGCAGCAGGCCGTGCTGTCGGCAGCTGCACACCCGGCCCCGCATAGGGCTGGACCGTGTACACGTCTAATAAATACCAGCACAGGGGGCACGTGACCTACCCTCCTTCCTCCCCACCCGGTAGAGAGGGGAGACTCAGGGACAGGAGGAGGGATTGGCACGCCGCACTCCAGCTTGGGCCAGGCCAGTCACTTTATTGTCCCTTCGGAGGGGCCCTGCCTGGGCGGGAGGCTGAGCCAGAGCGGCAGCTAATTCTGGGTGGGATTCACCACCTTTCCCACAAAGAGGGGGGCTTTGGTGACTTTATCATAGATGACCGTGACGAAGGGCCTGTTGAAGTTAAGCACTGGAGGCATCGACATGGGAATGGCTTCCACAACTGTGGCCCCGGAAGCTTCTGTCCCCTTCTCATCCAGGGTCAGCACAGCCTTATGCACAGCCTGGAGGGGAGAGAGCAGAGCTGAGCTCTCAGTGACACAGCAAACCCACCCCGGCCTGGACGTCGGCCAGGGAAGGCAGCGGTGCTGGGAGCGGGGCTTCCCAGGCCGGTTCCCTCCTCCCAGGTCGCCCTGCAGGGGACACCAGCTCCTCCCCCAACCCCCACAGCGACACCAGCCTCTCCACTTCTCAAGGCCTTTGCCGACTCCACCTGCCCACCCTCCAGCCTCCGGACCAACGTTCTCCTCCTCCCTGCAAACAGCCCACCCCAGGAGGCAGAAGCCGGACTTGGACTCTCTGTCCCTGGGCGGGTCCGATTGTGAGCTTCTTGGGGACCAGGAGCAGATGGGACCCTCCATAGCGTCCAGCCCACAGCCAGGCACTCAGTGTGCAGCCAGTACTGAGCGCAGCTGTGGCTGCGGCCCCTCAGTTCTCCTGGGAAGTGGCATCTTAGCCCAGTGACTCACTAACGTGGCTGTGGTTCACCAATAGCTCCAATGCCAGAGGAAGGGCGGGAGGGGGGTTCCTTGGAAATCCCTCACCCCCAGCCTGGCTGTGTAAATATGGGTCCATCGAGCCCAAAGAGGAGAAGACCCTGACCAGAGATGAGACGGGGTCAGTGACACCGCCTCAGAGGACGTCCCAAAGGCCAGGACGCAGAGGCCACCCCCCCTCGGGGCCTGAGCACGTCCCGGTCTTGGTGAGCCCAGTGGCCTTCCCCAGGGACCTGGGTCTGCGGGGCGTTTGCGGCCCCGGGCCCCCTCCCCGGGCTGCAGCCCGCACACATCGTGCCCCGAGGATCCCGGGGACAGGCTCACCTTGGACAGCTTCAGGGGTGGCCCCTCGCTGATCCCCGAGAGCTCAGCCCCATCACTGAAGACCTTGGTGATGCCCATTCCGCCCAGGGTGGCTTTCAGATCGTAGGTTCCAGAAATGGACAGTTTGGGCATACTCAGCTGGGCAGAACTGTCAAGATGGTTGGAAAGGAAAGGAATTTCACAACATGGAGAGTTTTTCTTTCTGGTCATTTCTCCCTCTTCTCTTGTTTCCTCTGGGGACAGAGCGCGGCCCCAGAAGGTCTGACAGGAGCAAGCTGCCTGGCGTTCGGGCCCTCTCAGACCCAAGCGAGATTCAGCCCCTCCTTGCTCTCTGTCCTCAGGCTCTGGTGAGGGCACCCAGGCCTGGGCTTGCTGGGTGGGGCTTTACTCTGTCTTCTTAACTTTCACTCAGACTGTTGTGTATTTTTATATTCCTTCATACATACGTTTGTAATGTATTCTTTTCTATGTTATTGACTTGTCCATTTATTTTGCATTCTGATTTTTTTGATTGTTTATGTTTGCACTGCACACATTTATGCATTTACGCATAGTTTGAAATGTGCGTGATGAACTCTGTGTGTGGATAGGCATCTGTGAGCGCAGAGCGATGTGCACTAACTTGGGGCACATGCCCCATGTCACTGTACCCAGCCCAGGGGAACCACGCGCTGCCGGCCTCGGAGCAGACAGCCTCCCACCCCGCGCCTTCTCTGTTCTGGCCTCTCCGAGCCCTGTCCCTGCACAGCGTGGACCCTCTGTCCTCACGCCACGTGCGGCTGCTGCCCCTCAGGGCACCTGGTGCTGCTCTCCCTGCACCCACTGCTGGCACCGCTCTCACGGGGTGCTGCCTGAGCTGACACTGGCCTCTCTGGAAGCTCAGGGTCATGCAGTTGTTTGATGCACAGGGTGTGGTCCATTCTCACCCTACTCCCTACCCCACCGCTGCCAGGCTGGAGGGGCAAGCCAGCGCAGGCCAGGGACATCACCTGCGGGATTTCCTTGCCAGGGCCGCGCTGAGGTCCTCCTTGGTGAGCAGCTCCTCCATGTGGCTCAGCTTCCCCTCGTCGGGCAGCAGGAAGAAGGCGGTGGCGTTGCCCACGTAGTCCATGAGCAGCACCCAGCTGGAGAGCTTGCTGCAGTGATGCACGTTGAACATGCCCAGGCGATTCATCATGGGCACCTTGACCGTGGTGGCCTTGTCCACGTGGAAGTCCTCCTCTCTTGTCATCTTGGCATTGAAGGGCCTCTCCCATTTGCCTGGAGAGAGGGAAGGCGCCGGTCAGCCAGGAGAGGGGAGGGGTAGGTACCCGTGGCAGAACGCAGGCCCTGAGCCTCCTGCGTGACAGGGCTCTCTGAGCCTCAGCTTCCCCATCTGTCAAATGCAGCTCACAGGCACCTGCGCTCACTGACGGGACTTCAGTGGGGAGAAAGCTGCTGGAGGAGGGTCCACGTTGTCTATATTGCAGAGGCTCAGGGTGCCAGCCTGGCTGGGCAGAGTAAGCATGTGGACTTGTCTTCCATGCCATTTACCAGTAATGGAGGGTTGCCCCGAAGGGGCTGATTGAAAATGATTGGCATCAGCCACACTTGGCAGCTCCTGGTCTGAGCCTCCCTGCCCTTGATTCGGGTTCTCCTCATTTGGGGAAATCACCTGGTTCTTCCTCTAATGGCCTTTCTGGACCAACACGTGAGACTCCGAGGCCTGGGCACCCCCCTCTGCTGTTCTAAGAGACCAGAATCTCCCTGCCAGGTGGGAGTGCAGGAGAGTCTCAGGAAGCCCTGAGCCCCTTTCTCATTGGATGGAAGGTGGAGACTGAGGCTGGAGAGGGGACAAGACCCGCCTGGAGTGCCCCCGCTCAGCTGGGCCCAGGATGTGCTGACTCTGGCCTTGGGGCTCTCCTGGGAACTTTCTGCCCCTGGTCAAGGAGTCCACAGAGAGAAGGAAGCAGCCCCTGACCTTGACTCTCACCTCCCTGCCCCAGCCTGTGTCCAGGGGCTGTTTAACCAGCCTCAGAATGTGCTCTGGGACCCACAGGCTTCTGGAATTTTCTTCACTCAGAGGGAGGAAGGCGGGCTGGGAGTCAAGTTCAGCTGAGCACCCACATTGTGAGCCTGTAGCCCCGTGTTCTTTGTGACATGCATACTCCTTACAGAATCCTGACAGCACGGGATTATTAAGTTCATGTCCAGATAGGAAGCTGGACCCTCAGAGAGGTACCGTGACTTGCTGAGAGCCAGATGCTGACGAGTGGTGGAGGCAGGATTTGAACCCTGTGCTTCTGACTCTAAAGCTGCCACTTCTCCCACGACACCTCAGTAGTCCAGGCAACCTTCTTTATTTTTAAACTCTGCTAACATGTGTGTGTGTGGCTCTGTGTTGTGTGTGTGTGTGTGTGGTGGGAGGGGTGGGGGGGCACATTGCATATTGTGCCTCCATCCCTGGTGGGGGTCTACGATGCACGTGGAACAGGCACAGAGGCTCTGGCACGTCCTGCAGGGAGGATGATGCTCTGACTCTTCGATCGCTGACCGTATTGGTCGGGGGCGTTTTTCTGTGTTTATGTGGGGAGAACGGCTCCCCTGCCCAGATGCACAGTCACGTGGCACCCTGCACCGCCCAGGAAAGCTTAGGAACTGATGTTTGAGAATGGTTTTGGATGTTTCCATGGGAACCAGCTCTGGTTGGTGGTACCACCTTACCTTTAAAGAAGATGTAATTCACCAGAGCAAACACTGTGTCCTCAGCAAGCTCTTGGACCAGATCCACAATTTTCCCCTGGGTTCCCTTCTCTACGTAATCATTGATTTTTTTCTTGGCCTCTTCGGAGTTCTTGAAGTTGACGGAGAAGGCTTCGGAGTGGTACATCTTCTTCACGTCCTCCAGAAACTTGTCCACCAGCTTCAGGCTGTCGTTGACAAACAAGCCATTGCCGGTAGTCAGCTGCAGCTGGTTGTCTGGCTGGTTGAGGGTGTGGAGGAGGTTCTCAAAGCCACTGTGCACGTCAGCCTCTGCTCTCTCCGTGAGGTTGAAACCAAGGCCCTCCAGGAGCTGGGTGCGAGTGGTGCCCTTGGCTCCCAGGGAGAGCATGGTGAAGGCCATGGCGATGCTCACTGGGGAGAAGAAGATGTTGGTGTCGTTGGACTGACGGGCCACCTGGCGGTACAGGCTGAAGGCGAAGTCGGCCAGGTTCGGCGCGATCTTGTGGCTGGCGGACTCCTCAGCGTGCTCGGCTGCATCCGTGTCCTGGGCAGCGTCTTCAGCCAGGGCGGCCGGGGCCAGGCAGCACAGGCCTGCCAGCAGGAGGAGGCCCCACGTGACGGAGGACGGCATTGTCCTGAGAGAGAGAAGGGGCATGCCGCCCAGGTCAGGCCCCACAGTGAGCCCCCGGCCCCTGACTCACACCACGCCCAGCAGCCGGAGCCGCTGCAGCTGCTCCTCCTGCAGCCTCGTACCAGGCAGGCTCTTATCCTCACCATCCACACCTCCCCGGCATCGCACATCCAGGAGGTCCTGGTGTGGAGGCCACCTTCCTGATGCCCCAGTGAAGCTGCAGTGACCCTGAAGGGCCAGAGCCGAAGCCCCTATTTCATAATGGGGGGACCTGAGGCGAGGGAGGCATTGAGGGGAGCTCTGCATGATGTCCGCACTGTACGTCTCATCACTCGGAAGGAGGAAGGCAGGCTGAGAGCCCAGAAAGCAGGCCGACCAGGCCCCAGGGTTCCTGCATGTGGAGGCCCTCGGAGGTAGCTGTGGAGCCCGTTTCCGAAGGGACAGCGCGGCTTCCTGTGGCTCCTGCTCTGGAGGCCGCACCTGGTCTCAGCGGATGGGCGGCCTGCTCACCCCCGTCACCACCGGCCCGGCTGGGCTCTGCGGGCCTGTGGACGCTGGAGATGCTGGGCTCTCTGGTATCGGGGTTTCTCTGTGTGTTTGGGGGGGGGGGGGAGAGGAGGTGGCATCTCTGTTCTTGTCAGACAGACCTGGGTTCTATTAAGGTGACCAGATGGTCACGCTTTTGGTGGGACAGTCCCGATTTCTAACAATTTTTCCTGTGTCCCACGGCGTTTTAAAAAAGTCCCGATTTTTGGAAAGATTCCAAAAATTGGGACTGTCCCGCCAAAAGCGGGACGTCTGGTCACCTTATTCTAGATACGAGTCATTTCGTGTCTCTGGCCCTCGCTTGGCCTCACGTAGGAAGTGAGGTCATTGGGAGAAGCAGTGGAATGAGTCTGGGCACCACATCGTACGTCCAGGGGGTCTCGGGCAGCTCTACGGGGGAGGGCCCAGCTCTATGGGGGCGCAGCCCGGCCGCCTCCCGAGGACGGCGGGAGGGAGAGGGTCCTGGCGGGTGGCAGTAGGAACAGCGGGGGGGGGGGGGGGACCTGGGCGGTCAGCAGGAGCAGACTCCATCTAGTGATGGTCAAAGTGAGCGCCACCCACAGCAACATGGAGCCGCCCTCCCCACAAAGCTCCCTCTACAGACAGGCCCGGCCCGGCCCAGCGGCTGCACCCCCGGGGGAAGCCTGCCCTCTGCACAGATGGGGACACTGAGGCCTGAGCGAGGAGACACCCGCCCACAGCTGGCTCTGACTCACAGAACTGAACCCTTCTCGCAGGACCACCACAAGGAGGCCCGGAACCCGGATGGGAAACCCGGGAAAGCTGGGAATCAACTCTGGTTTCATCCACCCCCTGGAGCTGTCCAAGTTTCTTTCTCAGAAAACAACCCGAGGAGGCGCAGACTGGTGTCTGGCGGAGGCTTGTAAAGAGCCCAGCCGGCAGCCCACGTTCGCTAACGCGGCCCCGTTTGTCTTGCCACCGTGGTTAGAGCTGAAGGGCTGCGTTAGTTCTGCGTCTTCCTGTCCCTCCCAGTTCCCACTGGACTTGGCGTGGCCTTCAGGGGTGGCAGAAGCTGCCTTGGACTCAGGTGAGGAAGGCTTTGGCCAACAGGGTGTGGACACTAAATGTGCTGAGTGGCCTCAGGGCCAAGGCTGTGGCTTCCACCCTGACAGGGCACCACTGGCCACTGGACCTCTCCTTGAGCAGTCCAGGCGGGCGGTGGCTGGGTGAGGGCCCTGTGAGCTAACGGTGGCTCTCATTACAGAGTGTCTGGGTTTTCGGAGTGGAACGTGCTCCCCGTGGGGAGGGATGGGGGGTGCCCTCATAGCCAGAGCGCTGCTGGCCTCAAGAAGGGGGCCGGCTGGCGGGGGTGCAGGTGGGCGGGCTGCAGCTGGTGCACACCTAATCACCCCGGTCCGCCTTCCTGGGTGCTGCCCACCTCACCTGGTCCTCCTCTTACAGTAAGTGAGGCCCGAGGGGGGCAGAGCCTTGCCAAGGCCACACAGCGAGCCAGTCACAGAGCTGCAACAAGCCTTGGTTTTCCCAGCACTTGAACTTCCAACTCAGCCAGCCATGTCCTCAGTTCTCAGATCCCATGAATGCCAGAACTGGGCCCCGAGGGGCCCTGACCTTGGCTTTGAGCCTCCTATGGGATCATTTAGTCTTCCAGTCTGTTCCTTATGGCAGCAGGGCCCAAGACGTCTGCTGTCTCCTAGCCCTTCTTTCAAAGGTAGCACTTCTCCCCCAAGCCCCACGCTGGGGAAGCCCCTGGGGAGGAGGCCTGTGGGCCAGGCTCACAGCCCAGACGAGGACGATGGTGCGGTGACATTTCCAGGCTGGTGGGAACAGCCCTGCCAGGGAGGGAGAGAGGGCGCCAACCCCTTGGCCCGGTCTCACACGGTTCCCGCCCAGGAGCACTAAGGGAAGGGCTGAGAGTGACCCCGGGTCCAGGAAAGCACCAGCACTAATAAGCCCCGGAGACCCGGCCCCGCCTCTTCGGGCAGGTGCCTCACTTCTCTGAGCCGGGCTTCCTGCCTGCAACGTGGAGACAAGAACCTCTGGCCGGCAGAGTGAGGAACAGACGAGGTGTGGGTGAGGACCTCACGCCTGCACACAGCCAGGGCCTCGCGTGAGAAATGGCCGACTTCCTCCTGCTGTAGAGACTGGGGCCAGAGACTGTGTTGCTATGTTGCCCAGGCCCAGGCCCAGGCAGGGGGCCCCTGCCCAGTGAAGACCCACCTCCAAGTTTGAAAAATTTAAAGTCAGCCCAAACTGGTTTGGCTCAGTGGTAGAGCATCGGTCTGCGGACTGAAAGGTCCCAGGTTCGATTCCGGTCAGGGGCATGTACGTTGGTTGCAGGCACATCCCCGGTAGGGGGTGTGCAAGAGGCAACTGGTCGATGTTTCTCTCTCATCGACGTTTCTAGCTCTCTATCTCTCTCCCTTCCTCTCTGTAAAAAATCAATAAAATATATTTTTAAAAAAATTTAAAGTCAATTCTCCAAGAGGTTATTTATTCCCTCTGAGCTATGCCCAGCCAACCCCGGCACCCCTGTCATGCTTAGTAACATCAGGCATTTTAAATGACCTCTTCTCAAAGCCTACCCTTTGAGGTGGAAAGTAGTATTAGCTCCATTTTACAGATGGAGAAATTGAGGCCTGCAGAGATTTCAGAACCTACTGAGAACCACAGAGCCAATTGCTTACGGAGCTGGGACCAAACCCTAGGCATTTTGATCCCAGAACCTGGCATTTAACCCTTCCCTGTGGGTAAAGCTGAAGCCAAAGACCTTGAAACCGAAAGCAGCATCGCTTGGTGGCTAAGGTCAGAGGCTGTGAGGCCAGAATGCTCCAGTTCCATCCACTACCAGCTGTGTGACCTTGAACAAGTTACTTGACCTCTCTGAACCTCGAGTTTCTGAAAATGATAAGGTTGCACTTCCTCAGAGAGTTCTTGTGCAATGAACTACTGGCAAAGTGCCAGATGTGCCTGGCGCCCGGTCAGCTCTCCGAAGTGCCATTGCCATTGATTTTGTTGTGGGCCTTTCAGAGCACTGTGTGGGAGTCGTGGCCTTGGCCTTGGTCATGGTCATCTTTGTCACCCCATTTCCAAAGTCCAATCCAAGGGCAGAAAAATCATGTCCTTCCAGCATTCCCGAGATCAAGACCAGAGGGCGGGGTGAGAAGAAAGAGGGCCGAGTTTATCTACATTTTCCCAGGAGGACAGAGAGGTCGAGTAACTGTGCAGGGTCCCCCAGCATCGCCGAGGCCGGGAGGCCAGCCCAGGTGTCCCGTTCCCTACCTGGTCCCTGAGGCTGAAAGGATGAATGTAGCCCATGGGCAGGGGCTCAGGGCACGGGTTCTGGAACTGGGTGGGCGGGGCGTGGATCCTGGGTGGTGTGTGAACTGGGCTGAAGAACTCCTCTCCTCACACGTAAAATGGGACTAACCATGGGAGCCCCCTCAGAAGGCTGCTGAGAGGCTTGAGGGCGGGGCTGCACGTGAGGAGCTCCATGCCCGCTGGAGCGCAGCTCGAAGCGCCTGCAGTGGCCCCTCCCAGGGTTCCCATCTCGCACCATATGCGAGGGTGGCCAGAGCCCACTTGCACGGGGGTGGGGAGGGAGAGGGCCCATTTTGATGCCTCGAGGCTGAGCCTGGCACAGTTTCTGCAGAGGATGGAGGCCCGTGAGCGGCTGGAACTCCTGGCTTCCAGTCTGGCCTGGCTCCCCACCCCCTACATTAACTGGGGCTCCTCACTGTCCCCTCTGGGCCCTCACCTTCTCAGCTGTAGAAGGGGAAAAGATACCCCCCCCCCCAGGGTCCGGGAGGGGACACCGGAGGGGACAGCAGACAGGGACAGAGGAGCTGGGCCACCAGAGCAGGCTCACTCCCTTCTGTGCACAGTGGGCCAGTTAGTCACCAGCGAGTACTGAAGAGACCCAGCAAGCTGAGGGAGCAGGACAGGACCTCCAGGAGTGCTGTTACTATGACAACAGAGCCCACCCACCCTGCTCCATCCTCCCTGCAGCCCCGGGCTGTCGGAGGCCCCGGAGGCTTTCCCGGGGGAAGGCATACTTACGATTGACTGTCCCAGGCCGGGGCTGGTGACCAAGGCTGAGGAGACAGAGCCCTGTCCTGGTCCGTATTTAAGCTGTGGACCCGGGGGGCGCTGGGGGAGGCTGCTGGTGAATATTAACCAAGGTCAACTCAGTTATCAGAGCAGCAAACAGGGACTAAGTCCATCTTCTGGACACGGAGCTGCCGCCCCCGCTCCTGTGCGCCCCGCCCGGGCGCAGGCCGGGCTCCAGACCACAGGGTGTCATTGTGCCGCTCGTAAACCACAGCGTCCGGCGTCCGGGCGGGGCGCGTGACTCAGGCCCTTGGGACGACCTTTCCTGGCGCCCCCTCCCACCGGAGCTGCCGAGGGCGGGCAGCGCGCATGTGCCCATTTGGCAGCCTGAGGACAGAGGCCAGAGCGGAGGGCCGCTCCTTCCACAATCACCAAGCCGGCCTCGGAGCAGAAACTCAGCTTCCTGGGGGGACGGAGGGCGTGAGGGTGAGGGAGTCGGTCAGAGAGAAGAGCCGCTGCTGGAGGTGTTTCCTTCCCACTTCCTAGTGTGGTCGCCGGAAGGGGCTCTGCTCAGCCTGCCCTCCGAGGCCCAGTACCTGGGCAGCTCCCGGCCTGTTGGTTCCTGCCAGCAGCCCGTGCAGCCCACATACCTGGGTTTTCCTTGGGGCCGTGGTCTGTTCTGGAGCTTTCACAGGCCCTTTGAAGGCACTGGTGGGGTTGGGGGTGTGGTACAGGGTTGAGGCCAGAAGGGTCCCACGTGACTGTGGTCCCTTTAAGAGCCTAAGGCAGACGCACCACAGTCTCCACACCCCCTGCCCGCCTGGCACCTCTCCTCTGGACATTTGGTGAAGGAGTGACGAGTGCATTTTCCTCCCTCCTGTCACTGCCCCGTCCCAGCTGTGGCTCTGTCAAGTGAATGACCTGCACACGGGCCAGACCGGAACCCAGCTCCCCTTCATTGGTTGTGAGGTCTCAGGCAAACTTCGTGGCTCAGTTTCCCATCTGTCAGTCCCCACCCTGTGGACTGCTGCGAGGATTAAATGCAGCCGTTCCCGGCCAGCCCAGAGCCTGAGCCAGTGCCGTGCGCACAGTGAGCCTTTGTGATGTGCCCGCCCTGTCCTCCTGTGTCGTTCCAGCTGTCCTCCCCGCTCTCCTGTGCAGTCCTCTGTCACCCCTCCCTGTGCAGGGACAGACTCAGACTCAGGCTTTTAGGTCTGCTGGCAGCTGAGAGAGGCAGGCTGTGGCTGAGGTGAGCCTGCCTCCATACCTCAAGGGCATTCCTTCTCCTCCCTGTGCCTCGGTTTCTCCATCTTCACAATGGGGCTCCAAGCCCAGCTGCCCCTCCATCTCCCGCACTGGATGGCAGTGGCCCATCCCGGCCCCTTAGCCCAGTAGCCGGGGGTTAGTAGCAGGGTACAGTCTGCTCTACCTCCAGTTTCCGATGCTCTGGTGGCAGCCACAGCTCTGCAGTGACCCGACCTCCTGCTCCCCTCCCGCTCCTCGGGGCCCGGGTGCTGGGGCCACAGCGCACCGGCCATGTGCACCCGGAGCTCAGCGCCGTGTCTGCTCAGCCGGGAGGAAGGAGGCTCTGGGCGGGGCAGCAGGCCCGGGAGGGGCAGGGAACTGGGGCAGGAAGTTGCCTTGCACAAAGCTGCCATTTGCCAGGGGACATTAGATGGCCCCCCCGGCCCAGGCAGTCCTGCAGACCACCTGCCGCTCCTGCCGTGTCTGGCCTGTGCGACCCAGGTGTGGGTTTGGGAGAGTTCAACCCTTAACTCCACCGCCGTCTTTCTGTGAGATCTTAGCTACTTTATCGCTCTGTGCCTCCGTTTCCCCATCTGTGAGATGGAGGAGAGGATGGTCACTTCTGCCAGGATTGCGAAGAGTCAGGGAGAGACTGACGTGTGAGATCTGGGCCATCTCACGCACAGGTGGACCCTAAGGTGATGCCATCCGATGAGCTTTGGACGTGTTTCTGGACCTGGGAAACCTTGCCCATGGTCCCAGGGGGGCTGTGCAGGAGGAATCTTGGGGGGCAGCACTCACTGTCCAGGGACAAAGAGCCCATTCTGCTTCTTGAAGGCACCAGGCCAGATCAGTTCCGCGTTGGCATGGGTTGGTCGGAGGCACGTTGACACCATTTCACATCTGAGCTTCGGGTCCCTCCTCTGTAAGAGGGGGTCATGGGGCTCTTCCTCGTAGGGCTGTGTGAGACTACACGGGATGCCGTGGGCGTCTCCCAGCAGGCCTGCTCCGCTCTGCCAGCATCGCTGCCACGTCTGACAGCCGTTCCGCCGAGCAGGCCAGCCCGAGGCTCCGGGGTTGCTCTCCCAGGAGATGAACTGAGTTCGCACATCAGCTCAGTTCATCTTGGCGACTTGTGAATCTCCCAACTTACAGCACCCAAGGGCCCTCCTGCCTCTCTCCGGCCCCTTCCTGTGTGTGGTTCTTGCTTTTCTGGGACAGTTTGCCTAACTCACAGTTTCTTGTTTTCTCTCCTCATCCTTACCTGCTGGAGGAAAAGAAGTGAATCTATGAAGCATACGTGGCTATATGTTTAACAGAAGGAATAAAGCACTCGCCTCTAGCTTCCTCCCCGATGGTTAACATTTAAAAAAACCCCAATGTTTTCATTAAAAAAGTAACCGCTGCCCGGCCAGCATGGCTCAGTGGGTGAGCATCAGCTTATGAACCAGGGGGTCACGGTTTGCTTCCTGGTCAGGGCACATGCCCGGGTTTTGGGCTTGATCCTCAGTGTGGGGCGTGCAGGAGGCAGCTGATCAGTGATTCTCTCTCATCATTGATGTTTCTATGTCTCTCTCCCTCTTCCTTCCTCTCTGAAATCAATTTTAAAAAAAGTAACCTTTTTTACACCCTAACTTTACACTTTGACCTTATGGCCGATAGTGGCCGTTACGGACTTCCGACCGTTAGGAGACTCAGCTTGTCCTGTGGAACTATTTCTGTGCTGATTCCCGTGAGGACGGTCAGGTTGCCACACTGTGGCCACAGGGGCTCCTCTGAGCTCTCCCCCTTTGGCGGTCCTCGCTGACACCGCCCAAAGCCCGCGCCTGCTCCCTGGCGCCGCACTCCGTCCGGCCCGGCTTCATTTTCTCCTGCCCTGCACATGGTGGCAGGGACGCTCCAGGGGGCCGTGGGAGGCCCCCAATCACTTTGGGACTTGTTTTTCAGAAATATGCAAGCTCCGCGTGGGTGGCTCAATCAATGGAAAGCAACAGGCTCTCCGGTGTTGCCCAACCCCGACCTTGGCCGGAACGGGCCAGTCCCCCTGGCGTCATCTTTCCTGTTGACTTGAAGCTGGTCTGTTTGCTCGGGTTTAACGAGTCTCCCGTTGCTTTCATTTTGCAACACCCTCGGCCGCCTTCGCGGCTGCCATCACCTGCACTCCGTGAGCACGTGCTGTTTGCCAGCGTCTGTGTCCGTGCTGTGCAGTGGAGATAGGGAAATGGAGGCACAGGGCGTCACCATGACGCCTGCTTTTGTATGGCCAGCAAGCCAAGAATGGTTTCTACATTTTCAAATGGTTGAGGAAAGACACCCAAAGGAGCACAGTATTTGGTGCCACAGACATGACATGGAATTCAGTTTTCAGGGTCCATGTGGGAGGTTTGATGGGCGCACGGCCATGCCCACTCGCTTGTTGTCCGTGGCTCTTCTGTGCTACGGTGGCCGAGTGGAGTCATGGTGACAGAAACCCTGTGGCCTGCAAAACTGAAAAATGCCTGCTTGCTGGCCTTTCCAGGACAAATTCTCGTTTCCTGCCTGAGAGAACATCCCATTCACCACCTCTGTTTGTCTCTAGCTCTATGCCTGCTGGGCTTTGCTCATCCCCAGTGGACATACCTTTCCCTTCCTCTGCCCACCCTGACTCAGGGACCCCATCCCACCCAGGACAAAGTCATTGATAAGCCTCCCTGACCTCCGTGGGGTAGTCTCTCTCCACAGCACGGTGTCCCGTCCCCTTAGAACAAGCACATCACAGCAGCTGACGGCCACCGAGCATGTGGTGTGGCACACGCCATCCTAAGAGACATCACCGCTTTCCTCCTTACAGTGTGCCCGCCAGGTAGAAGCCTATGCTGTCCCCATTTTACAGATGAGGAAACTAAGGCCCATAGAGCTCTTCATGGGTTAGTTTCGCTCCTCCCGGAAGGGCTTATGAACAACAGAGCACCGTGTGCTTTGTGTGTGTGTGGCTTCTTTTGTTCACATGATGCTTTTGGAATTCACTGGAGTTGCTGCCTGTGTCAGCACGTGTCCAGTTAGTTTTTCCGCAGAGAGATGCCTGGGCTGCCATCAGCTGTGGGCATTCTGCTCGCGCTCCCGTGGCCATCCTGTCACGTGCCTGTGTGAGCACGCGCGTTTCTCCGGGTGAGATGGCGAGGTTGGGCAGCGGGCGCTAAGCTGTAGAAGGCGCTGCTCTCCCCTCTCCCTCTGCCTGACGTCCACGCGCCCCCAGAACCGGAGCGGGAAGCCCGTCAAGTCCCAGGTCTGCCTTTCAGTGCTGAGACCTGGGTGGGGCCGCACCACGTTGTCTGGACCCCACGGGGCTCGTGGTGATGGTGTCAGGATCATTCCCCGTCTCAGCCTCATGCTGCGTGGCGTTGCTTTTCTGGCGGACAAGAGGAAATTAATTCAGTGAATTGGCCGGGAACAATAAACAAAATTCCTCCAGGAATTTAGGGAGAAACCAGTGATTTCATTCCACTTAAGCAGGCGGGAAGAAGGGGCTGGTATTTACGTTTCCACTTTGCACAGTGTTGGCCAAGCAGGGCAAACAGCGCTGGTCAACACCGCCTTCTGGGAAGAGGTCTGTGCTGAGCAAACACAGGTGTTTGTGGGCCTCCCCCGGCCCACCGCCCGCCCCGCTCTGGCCCCCATGAGGCTAAACAGGAAGCAGGTGGGAGGGGGTAAGGGAGACGTGTCCTCCCTCCCGAAGGCTGGAGTCCAGGCTCCTCAGGCAGGGAGGGGCCATTCAGGGGCTTGAAGGCAAGTCTTTGCGCACACACACACGCACACACACACACACACACATGCAGACATGCACACACAGAAGCTCATAGACATGCTGTCACCCCCACGAGGAACTCTGAGACTCCCTTTCTTGTATGAAAGCTCTGGGAAATGATGATCCAGATGCTGTCTGGGACAGGGTGGACTTTGGCAAGCAATGGATTTGGGGCCGGTGAGAGCAGCCTCAGTCCACAGTGGACATGTTACCTACCCCCCCCCCCCCCCCCCCCCGGCTGATCTGCGAGTGGAGAGCAGAGCGCTGAAGGCGGGGTGGTTTTAGGGTAAAAGGATGTGGGTGGAGGGCCGGAGAGTCAGCGGGCGCTCAGTCAGTGCTGATTTACTCTCCCTCTTCTCTCCCGGAGTTTGGTTTAACCTGCATGTAAAGAAACAAAGGAACAAACCGGTCCACAGTACACTGTCTAGGGCCCGAGCTTATGCATCTAGAAACCAAGGCACAGGACAGGAGCCCCGGAAGGAGACGGGCCAGTGATTACCCGGGGCTGCACCGCCGAGCTGGGGTGCTGTCACTTCTGTGTGTTCTCTGTGTAAATGTTCCCCCAGCCAGAGTGAGTGGGGCTGTGAGAAAGCGCATCCTTCCTATAAAACACTTTTATTGCTCTCTGAGAGGAGGGGAGAGGGAGAGAGATGCAAATGTCAGCGAGGATCGGCTGCCTCCTGCACATTCCACACTGGGGATGGAGCCTGCAACCCGGGCCTGTGCCCTGACCTGGAATCGAACCGTGACCTCCTGGTTCCTAGGTCAATGCTCACCCACTGAGCCACGCTGGCCTGGCAGGAAGCACCTGTTGGATTCCTTAGCTCCGTAACCAAGCAGGATGCTGGTACACACCTAACACCTTCTTGTCAGGTCTTTCGAAAAGGCAATTCCGCCTGATTCACCACAACCCTGGCTGCAGTCCTTTATGGCCCCACATCGGGCCCCCGGTGAGCGAGGCTCAGCCCTGGGTGCACTCGGACTTCCACTGTGCTGCCCGGCTCACTGAGATCAGAAATGCTGCTGCGCCTTCGACCAGCCTCTTCCAGATCGGCAGCCACATCCTGGGGCCTCAGTTCACCGTGCCGGAGTTTCCTCCTTTCCTGAGACGGGGCTCAGTAAGCCCCACTCGCCTGCTGGCTTGGTTTTGATCCGCAGGGAAGCTTTTTGAACTCTGTTTAACCCAGGTGTGTTCATTGTCTCTGGTGGGATGGCTGCCTCGTGTTACTTTTTATGTCATGATCAGAAATGAAAGGTTCATACTGTTTATTTTTTACCTGTTTATTTGTTTTTAACCACATTGGTAACACTGGTAGTTCCTGGAAGGTAGGGCTATAGGAGAGTTTTGCTTCTTACATACCATTTACATATAATTAAACATTACAGTTCAAAAAATAAAGAGAAAGTACATGCCAAGGACCTGCCGATGGGGGGCACATGGTCACTGTTCAGATTGTGACTCTTTCTCTTGTGGCCTCCTCTCCCTCGTCCCTCATCCGTCCCCCTGGCACCGGGTTAACACTCGGTCTTTGTCCTGCCCCGGAGCGGGGACCTCCTTTGTGGCAGGAACACCCACCCCTCCTGCTCTCACTCCTCACGGCACCGACCAGGCTCCTCCTCCAGGGCTGGGGGACGGGCATGTCCTCCTCCGGGGCTGGGGGACGGGCATGTCCTCCTCCAGGGACGGGGGACGGGTATGTCCCGGAAGAAGGCGGCGGAGTGGAGGCCCAGCCACCGCCTGGGAGAAATCCCCCATCCCAGGGAGTCTACACCGGGGCCGCTGAGCAGTCACAGGCTGAATGAATCGCGCCAAACACACCCTGCTTTTATTGCCGCCGTGAGCCCAGGAACAACAAGGCCTTGAGCGGGAGGCATACGTGAGGTTTAAAAAGAAGGACAGCCGTTTGGAGAACACTGACTCGGGCACAGGCTGTGTTCCATGGAGACAGACAACGGGCGTTTGTGAGGAGGGCCGGGCCGTGACATCAGTGGAAGGAAGGTTCCTGTGGTGCCGATCATGTAACAAGGATGCCGATTCAACAG
Organism: Pipistrellus nathusii; assembly: GCA_963693515.1. Taxonomy (NCBI): domain Eukaryota; kingdom Metazoa; phylum Chordata; class Mammalia; order Chiroptera; family Vespertilionidae; genus Pipistrellus; species Pipistrellus nathusii. Next base: position 2,919,683 of record OY882858.1, read on the forward strand.
TGTTTTCGTTTGCAGCTCAGTGTCATCGGCCCATAATGGCTACTTTGTTGTCATCGCTGCAAACAGTTCTTAGGAAAACAGGCTGCTAGGCTCGGCCCAAGGTCTGGGTTTCCGTTCTCGCCTCCATGGGTGTGGGCACAGGTGTGGGCACAGGTGAGCAGGCAGTTCCTCTGGCGCGGCCTCTGGCGCAGGTGGCGGTGGTGGGCTGGCCACGCTCCGAAAGACTCACAGGAACGCTCTCAGCACGAGCCTCAGGCGTCCACGAGGGACGGGTCCCCACACCATGCCGGCCCCGGCAGAACCTGCACCTGCGCTGGGGCGCAGCGCAGCATCTGAATTTTCTGATGTCATTTTCCATTCAGTTGCAATTTTCATCCTACTTGATATTTGTTTTCATATAGAAAATAGCTGGAGTGGAAATACCCTCAACCCCCGAGAAGGGGACACAGGTGCTTTTGAACCTACTCTGCCACAAGGGAAGCAGCAACCTCCAGGCCATGTCCTCACGCAAGGCAGCAAGGATTTACTTGTATTTAAATAACACTTACAGCCTGGCCGGCGTGGCTCAGTGGGTGAGCCATGACCTATGAACCAGGAGTCGTGGTTTGATTCCCGGTTGAGCGCTCACTCTCCAGTGTGGGGCGTACAAGAAGCAGTTGATCAACGATTCTCTCTCATCCTTGAAGTTTCTATCTCTCTCCCTCTCCCTCCCTCTCTGAAATTAGAAGAAATCTATACTAATAAAAGGCCTGTGGGTGAAGGTTAAAAAGAAAAAGAGCTGGCCCTGGCTGGTTTGACTCAGTGGATAGAGCATTGGCCTGCAGACTTAACGGTCCCGGGTTCGATTGTAGCCGGGAGCATATTCTTGTGGTTGCAGGCTTCATCCTTAGTAGGGGGCGTGCAGGAGGCAGCTGATCAATGATTCTCTCTCATCATTGATGTTTCTATCTTCCTGTCCTTTCCTATTTGAAATCAATAAAAATATATTAAAAAGAGAAAAGGAAGAAGGGTTGAACTCCTTATGGGAAAACCCAGTTTCAGCCTTAGACCAGCAAAACCAAAGTGCTACTATTATAATACAGGAGCATTATTTTAGAAACTCTCTTTCAGAATTCTGTCAGCCAAAATAGCATTCTAAGATGTTTCTTTATGTTTCCAACACTAAATGTAAGGCCTGGTATCCTATATGATAAAAGGGTAATATGCAAATAGACCTTAACATAGGAATGACCAGTCACTATGATGTGCACTGACCACCAGGGGGCAGACACTCAACCTAGGAGCTGCCCCCTGGTGGTCAGTGCGATCCCACGGGAGGAGCTCGGCTCAGCCACGAGCTGGGCTGCTGGCTGTGAGCCCAGTGGCGGTGGCAGGAGCCTCTCCTAGCTCCTCGGCAGCACTAAGGACGTCCCACTGCGGGGAGCAGGCCTAAGCTGTCAGTCGGATACCCCCCCGAGGGTTCCCAGGCTGCCAGAGGGATGTCTGACTGCCAGCTTAGGCCTGAACCCTTGGAGAGCAGGCCTAAGCTGGCAGGTGGACATCCCCCAAGGGGTCCTGGACTCGAGAGGGTACAGGCAGGGATCCCCCAGAGTGCATGAATTTTTATGTAGTGGACCTTTAGTCTATATAATAAAAGCCTAAGTGACCATTAAGGCAGAATGACCGGTCACTAAGATGCACACTGACCACCAGGGGGAAGATGCTCAATGCAGGAGCTGCCCCCTGGTGGTCAGTGCGCTCCCACAGGAGAAGTGCTGCTCAGCCAGAAGCTGGGCTCACAGCTGGCGAGCACAATGGTGGTGACAGGCGCCTCTCCTGCTTCCATGGCAACGCTAAGGAGCAGCGAGCAGGTGGGTGGTAAGGAGCAAGGGGTCCTGGGATCCCTGAGGGCTCCCAGACGGTGAGAAGGCACAGGCCGGGCTGAGGGAACCCTCTTGTCCCCCCCCCCAGTGCATGAATTTCATGCACCGGGCCTCTAGGATAGGAATAGAGCAGTATATTCAAATAAAACTAATTTATATGCAGTATCATACTCTGTAAATTTCAGGAATTAATTTTATCTTGAGCGGTTTCAGTGAGTGAGCCACTTTCTCTTTTCTCCTGGGTCTGTTCAGTATCGATGTAGGGCCTCTCCCCCAAGTTGACTCTCCCATGTGGCTCTGTGGCAATGGCCGTGGCTCCTGGGAGCATTTCCCCTGCTCAGGGGGCTGCTGCGCTTTCTCAGTGGGGGATGCTAGCGGGGAGGGGCATTGCAGGATGAGGCTGGCTTCTGCTGTGGCTTCTGGCTGCTGCTCAGGCCGATGGTGGCTGGTGTGTGGGGGACGTAAGGGGAGGATTGCGGTGAGGGTGTGAGGACATCCAGGACATGCTGGAAATGTGCAGTCCCTCAGCTCTCCGGCCCCGCGCCGTGACCGCCATAACCTAGTGCCCTCCACACAGTTTGTGAGCTGTAGGCTCCTGTCCACACTGGAGCCCCCACTCCCTCTGCCCCTTTCCACTTTGGACTTCTGTGTCCCATGGCCCTGCCGACACTGACACCAGAGCCCTCGCTCCCTCTGTACGTCCGGCTGTGGCCTGTGTGTGCCTCGGCCAGCTGCCTCCCATTGGCCCCGGCTGCGGACCAGCTCTGGCCCCGGAGAACCAGTGCTGACACCATGGGCTGCAGCAGCACCTTTCCCATGCGAACTGAGCCCCTCTGGGGGCGCGGAGCCTCCTTGGATGTTCTGCCAGCCCTCCTCTGTTTGCTCTAACCCCGTGGTCGGCAAACTGCGGCTCGCGAGCCACATTCGACTCTTTGGCCCCTTGAGTGTGGCTCTTCCACAAAATACCACGGCCTGGGAGAGTCTATTTTGAAGAAATGGCGTTAGAAGAAGTGTAAGTTTAAAAAACGTGGCTCTCAAAAGGAATTTCAATCGTCGTGCTGTTGATATGTGGCTCTGTGGACTGATGAGTTTGCAGACCACTGCTCTATCCAGACTCACTGTCCCTCTACCCCGACACCAGACCAGCCTGCTCTCCAGCTCGATGGAATTTTCTTCTGACCCCTTGTAAGTGCTGGCCATCCCACCCCTCCCTGGGTTACAGGGTTTAGCAAGTGAGAATATAGCACACCCTGTCCACTGGAATTACGTGAACAGACATTCTTAGTGCAGTGTGTCCTAACGTTGCGTGGGCTGTATTTACCTAAAAGGTTACTTGTTGAAAGTCAGGGTTAGCTCCCCTCCCACAACTGCTCCTCAGCCCAGCCTCCAGGGAGGAGAGGGGAATCAGCCACCCTCTCTAACCAGCAGGGGGCAGCGCCAGCCTTTCAGGCAGCGGGTGTGAGTTTTCCTCTCTGTGCTTCTCTCTGTGTAAATGGTGGATGATCAGACACAGGTGTAAGTTACCCTTTATCCCTCTTCATCTGAGGATCCCCATTACTTTGACGAACACCCCCATCCCCGCAAACACAGAGTTGATCGAGGCAACTCTACAGACTCCTGTGATTCAGCATTGCCTCTTTCATCTCACTCTGTTTGGTGTAAGCAGACGGGCTTCTCTGCCCAGGCTGTCCTGACTTATTTAAATGCTCAGTGGCCTGAACACTTTGTAGGGATTGCAAAAGGGTGGCCCACAAACTAAATTTGACACTTGGCCTTGGAAACTTGACCCACTAGTGCAGACCGCATATGAGCCAACCAGCAAGCTCTCGTGTCTGTGCTTTCTGCGCCCGGAGAAGGCTCTGCGCCCCACTCGCCTTCTAACCGCCCATCTTCCTGCGGCTGGTGGTCCACCCTGTGCTTGCAGCTGAGGTGACATCCCTGTCTCCCCCAATTCCAGGCAGATGCCTCTTTAAGACTCAGGGGCACCCTTGCGGGTGAGGGACTTCTGACCTCTGTAGGATGCTTCGCAGTGACCAGATACTGCCCCAGTCCTTCCCACTAACCACGGGTCTGGCCCACATCCATTGGCTCCTGCCCAGGTCTCTCAGGCCCCACCTTCCAGTACGTGTTAACCCTCCACTTCCTTTGACTTTAGGTTGCCCTTGGACATGTGACTGCCGTGTTGGACTGGCCCATTCGTGCACTGGCCCATCCTCCCACCCTCCTCTGCATGGAGCATGGTACCAGGTGCTGCCCTGACACCCCCCTCCTCCCCAGGGATCTGCCCTGATGCCTGGGCAGTGACGCTTCCGGACGCCCTCGCTTTGCGTTTGAGCTGGTGATGGCCGCCGTTAAGGGAGCCTTGGACTTCTCCCAGTGTCCTTTGCACCTTTACCTGGGACACTTGGTGGTGACGGCATGGACATCTTCCAGGACATACATGGAGCTCGTCTGTCAACTTTGTGACCACAGGTGAAGGCGACGCCAATTCAAGGGGATTGTGGGGCGAATGAAGGGCAACGGGGAGGCGCCCTCCTTGTGCTCTCAGCACCCTGGCACCTTTATTGGGGTCTCTGCACACGGATGCACGGTCCGCCCTCGGCCTGCAGGTTTGCAGGGGCGACGGGACCCGCCTGCCTCCCCCGCGTCAGCCCGCAGCCGGGTTGGCGACCTTGCCCAGGAGGAGTAAGCTCTGGGTGGCCACCTCCCACACCAGCACCAGGAAAGGCCTGTTGAAATGGGCGTGGGGGGCCCACGTCACGTTCAGAGGCTGGGGCTGGGAGAGGAGGCCGGAGGCAGCCCCGGCCTTGGTTCCCCGCTCGCTCATGTCCATGGCTGCCTTGTGCGACACCTGGAAGGGAAGGCAGGGACAGCTGGGGACACGCCATAGCATAGTCTGTGTGACTCATCGCTAGCATGTCTCTCTCCTCTCCTGACGTGCCTGGGAGACACCAGGAGGGGCAGGCAGAGCCCCCCTGCCCAGGTCTCCCAGGCCCCCAGCAACTCCAGCTCTGGTCCTTTTCCTCCTCTCCCCATCTTTCCCGCCATGTCTGGGGGCTCACCCTGAAGGTGCATGTGCTCCGTGGTGGGGAGATCAGCGAGCCTGAGGCAGGCCGCAGAAACCCAAAGGCGCCCTCCGGAACGTTCGCAGCCCCTGGGAGCCACCACCAGCTGCACTTCCTCTCGCTAAGCCTCAGTTTTCTCATCTCTAAAATGGCCTGCTCAGCCTCAGTCAACGGTTCCCATGCGCTCCGTGGAGCCTGCTGTTTGTGCTGCTGGCCCTCTGCTCTCCTCGCTCTGAGGAAGGCAGACGGAGTCGCTGCCTGTCCCAGGAGGAAGAGGGGGACAGAGCAGAGTTGTCCCACACAGGACATAGGCTCCTGGACGCCCCTGAATGTGTGCCTTCTCTATTCCAGACTCGTCTCCGTGCTCTGGGGGCTGGAGAGAGAGCTGGGAAGGGCGCTGCCAGGAAAGGGAGCCTCACAGGTGGTGGCGTTAGAGAACCGGAATAGGAAAGAGAAAGGAGAACTTGATCTTCAAAGCTACACTTCCTGTCCAGGGGGAGAAGGCCCCTCCCACGTGCCCACCCATCACCTCCGTACCCGGAAGATGGTTCCGTTCAGCCACCCTGGGGCTCCCAGCAGGTCCTCTCCTAAGTTGAAAACGTTGCTGAGCCCGATGTGGGGAAGAATCTCCTCCAGGTTGTAGGTTCCAGAAATGGCGAACCGTGGCAAGTGCAGGTCCAGCAGGCTGCGGGGAGAACCAGACGGGAGGGCCCGCCCTGGCCATGGGCGGCCTGCCTGGCAGGGAGGAGTGCTTCCCGAGGGGAACCAGTCTTCCTGGGACACTGCCTGCTGTGCCAGAACATTCCACAGCCCACGGCCACGGCCCTGCTCCTCGGACAGTGCAGAGCTCTGTGCCTCTTCCCAGAGCCGGCCGGGCCTCTCCGTCTGACCGCCCTGTCCTCCTCCTCGGCGTAGCGAGGGCTTTTCAGACGCCCGGCACTGGGCCAGGGTGTTTACACAGCGGAACTGCTCGGACCCACATACTACCCAGCGAAGGCGACCGTGGTTAACCTTCTCCTACTTCCACGTCTGCTCATCAGCAGGTTCTGCTGGCCTCGCCTCTGAACGCCTTCCTAAGCCCATCTACTGGCAGCCCCTGTAAAGCCCTCCGCCCACTGTCTGAGCTTCCGGGCTGATGAGGGGCTGTGACCCCAGTGTGGGCGCCCATCGCTAGCGTGGCTCTCCTCTCCTGGCGTGCCATGACCCGCATTCCTGGGTTCACTCTGGGGTTCTTTGAACACAGAGCAAAGCTGTCCTTGCTTTTGGGGGTTACTCTCCTCAGTTACTCAACACTTTCTGGGGGACCTGCAAGCTGGGCTGGTGAAGAGCCAGCGCAGACCCTTCGGCCTCTAATGAATCCAGCGTGGAGACCCAGCTCAGGTTAGGGGCTCCTCACCACGCTAACTCCTGGGCAGTATGGGCCCAGGCGCCCAGGTGAAGTGGGGGCAGTCGGAAGTTGGGGTTAAACTGTGAAAAGGGGGAAACAGAGGTGGAGAGCGGGGCAGGTCCCACCCTTGAGGGGGGTTTGGGTAGAGTTGCCTCCGTACCCGGAAGATGGTTCCGTTCAGCTGCCCTGGGGCTCCCAGCAGGTCGGCTCCTAAGGTGAAAACGTTGCCGAGCCCGCTGTGGGAAGTATCTCTCCCAGGTTACAGGCTCCAGAAATGGCGAACCGTGGCAAGTGCGGGTCCAGCAGGCTGCCGACACACCCAGTGTCCACCCAGTGAGCGAAGAAGGTCACCAGGAAGTGTGACTTCCCAGGCGGGCGAATTGCCTCCCAGCCGAGAGGACGGAGGGACCAGGCCAGGGGCAGGGGGAGGGGAGGACGGGGAGGCCTGAAGCTTTCATGCTGAAAGCCCATTAAAATGCTGCTCTAATATCATAACTCTGGCCGGAGAAACCTCTGACATTTAAGAAAATCAGTTGGGTTGGTTTTGCGGCTTGAAGGGCCAAGCCAAGAGGTCAAAACAGACCCACCCCGAAGGAAAGCCTTTTGGTCTAGAAGATCCTATGAGACGGGGTGGGGCAGGCTCACCCCAAGGGAGCTGAGCTGCTGGGCTGGACTCAGAACTGACGGAGCTCTGTATCCACAGAAACACCCTCAGCCCCTGGCCTCTGGCCTTGACCCGCACCTCTTTCATCTGGTGCTTGAATCTCTGCCCAAACACAAACACCCTTTCCTCTCCCGGAACCCCGGGGTGGTGGGTGCTGAGCGAAGGCTGGTGGTAGGCCAGCAATGGGTCAGGAGGTTTGTTTGTGCCCCGCCCCCGAGTCTGGTGGATCCTGTGACTGCTCTGGCCAACGGGACAGGCAGCGGTCCCTCCAAGCCGAGGCTCTCGCTCCGTGTCTCCTTGGAGCCTGAGCTGCCATGTGACAGCATCAGTGACGCTGAGCTGCTTGTGCAGATGCTGGACGGACACAGAGAGAAGGCCCAGCAGCTGCATGGAGATGCTGCGTGGAGACAGAGAGATGCCTGCCCAGCCCTTAGCTGGGACACCTCCACGCCCAGGCACCAGAGGAGAGCTCATGCCCAGCCCTAGCCATCCTCAGCCGGAACTGCCAGCTGGGCTGCCCACTCACAGAAGTGAGAGAGAGGCTGATGTTGTTTGCCAAGCCACTCCATTCTGGGGTGGTTTGGTAGCAGCAGAGGTCATTAGAACCCAAGGCCAGCTTTCATCCCGGGGCGCCTCATAAGGGGCGATACACCCCAAGAAGGAGTTGGCGCTTAAAGGGGTCTGGCCAAACTGGAAAAGAATGAAACTGATAGCCGCAAACCGGCAATCAAGTGAGACGGGAGGGGGTCAGACTGCGACCCCATTAAACTGGGATCTGGTTTACAGTGCTCCTCTTGGTGCTTCATTTCTTTAAGAAATGTCTTAATCAACAAAGAGATGCACTTTTAAGAAATTGACACTGTCCTGTGCGAGTCATAATTCTTAGGAATTGTCTTTGCCCTGGTTTTGTGCCTCAGCGAACGACCTTCTGACATAAAGCGTGGTTTGGACCAGGGGAAGCGAGGGAGGGAGGCGGGGCAGCACGAGGCCCCCGAGGGCCCAGAAGGACGCAGCCCTCCCTTCCCTGTGAGCTGTTCTCCGCTCCAGCCGCTCCTCAGCGCTCCGTGCGCATCCGCTCAGTTAACCCTCCGCCAGCCCCGTGCCCTGTGCCAGGGCCTCGGTGTACAGGGGAGGAGATCCGAGGCCCAGAGGTCAGAAAGTGGCCCAAGACCCCAGCTGGTCAGCCTAGCCTAGGGCTGGCCTCTTGCATCGGAGCTAAGAACTGCTCGGTCCTGCCCCAGGGCGGGCAGAGTCCTGTCCTCTCGCTTACCTGGGCGGGAGCAGCTGGCTCCATGTCCGCAGCGTCTCGGGCTGCAGAGCGGCCTCCACCTGCTGCATGCGGCCCGGGTCCGGGAGGACGAGCAGGGCCAGCGCGTTGCCGCTGTGCTCCACCTGCAGCACCGTGCAGGCCCGCTCCGGGTCGTACAGGAACCTGTGCATTTCCTTCTGCTGCATCATGGGCACGCGGAGCGGCGGCCTCTCGTTCGCGGAGAAGCTCTCCTGCTTCTGGGGCTGGTAGCGATGGAAAGGATGCTTCCACTTGGCTTAGGACACAGAACCCGCAGGTCCGTGAGGACACGGGACCCGCAGGTCCGTGAGGACACGGGACCCGCAGGTCGTGAGGACACGGGACCCATAGAACCAGGAGGACACAAAACCCATAGAACGGTGAGGACACGGAACCCACAGGTCCGTGAGGACACGGAACCCGCAGGTCCGTGAGGACACGGGACCCATAGGATGGTGAGGACACGGAACCTGCAGGTCCGTGAGGACACGGAACCCATAGAACCAGGAGGACACAAAACCCGTAGGATGGTGAGGACACGGAACCCGCAGGTCCGTGAGGACACGGGACCCGCAGGTCGTGAGGACACGGAACCCGCAGGTCCGTGAGGACACGGGACCCGCAGGTCCATGAGGACACGGGACCCATAGGATGGTGAGGACACGGAACCTGCAGGTCCGTGAGGACACGGAACCCATAGAACCAGGAGGACACAAAACCCATAGAACGGTGAGGACACGGAACCCGCAGGTCTGTGAGGACACGGAACCCGCAGGCCTTGAGGACACACTCCAAGGCAGCACTGGGCAGACAGACGCTAAGCCACTGCCTGGTGACTTCCTCTGGGGAACAATCTAAGGCACAGACGCAGGCTCAGGAGACAGGATGCAGGTCCGGCTCAGTCCCCAGGACTCATCCCTGGCCTGAACTCCTCATGGCCAGTGAATTCCTTTCCTTCAGAACAACATAGCTTTCAAGAGGCAGACAGTCCTATTTCAACCTACCTCCTAAGCACCTTCCCTGTGCAGTGCATTCTCTCCGTACCTCCCCAGCATTAGCAGTAAGCGAGGATTATCGTCTCGGGGTCAGAGAGGAGGACTGGGCCTTGGGAATGTGGGCAAACACCCTCCATGTGCAGACCCCCTCGGTGCCAGAGCCGGGGTCAAGGCTGCCTCTGGCCCCACAGCTCATGTTTGCAAACAGAGCCCCTGCCCAGCTGCCTGTAGGCAACAGTCTTCAACAAAGAAGACGGGGGTCACCCCCTCCCTCCCAACTCCCTAATGTTCAGGCTGGAACAGGAGAGAATTTCGTTAATAACGTGAAATGCATAACGCAGAAGCCCCACCAGGCACAGTCAGACATGCAGAATCTGGTGCTCGTGGTCCCGTCCAGCTGTGGTATCATCTCTCTCGCTACACTCTCCACGCACAGCCAGTCCTGACTTGGCCTCTTGAAAGCCCTGGCCTTGGCGAAGGGGGAGGGGCTGGCTTGTCCAGTCCCCGCTGTCCACTCCCAACCAATGACCAAGTGTCGCTGATCCTCTCCCCGCAGCCGCGGCCGTACCCAAGGCCACCCTCTTTCTCACTCGGTTCCGCTTTAAGAGCGCCCTGCCTTGTCTCTCCAGCCTCACTTCCCCCCATTTTCCACGTTGCAGCCACACTGGTCTTCCTCCCAGCAGATGTGGGCATGCCCCGCCCTCTCCCAGCTGTGCGGGAATCCTGGGTCCCAGAGACAGGCTGGGACTGGCACAGCTCCGGCTCACCTTCTCCCGCAGCTCTCACTGCCCAGCCACGCCCCACACCCTCTGTGTCAGTCCAGCCAGTCTGCTTCACTCCTGAGAGCGCATGGTGTCTCTGTAGCTCGGGCGTCTGCCTATGCTGCTGTCCCTTCTGAAACCCCTTCTCTCCGCCCCTCCTGCAGCTTCTGATGTTTCCCCACGTTCCCAGAGGCTCACTCCTCACGTCCGCCTTAGATTCCTCCTCTCCCGGAGCCTCCGCCACTCCCCACGTCTGGGCCAGGGTCCCTGCAAGCCAGGCGCCACGCCTCCTCCTGCAGAGTGCGTTTCCCCCTGAGCTGTGACTGCCTTTTCCTCATCCACAACCACGTGCAGCCCTGCCTGCAGGGAACCGTCTCTTCTCATAACCCGCCCGAGTCCGCCCTCCCAGCCCTCCTCCTGGGAAACACATCACACAAGTCCCCCTGAGGGGTGTTCTGCCCAACCCCTGCCCTGCTCCGCCCCTCGGCACGGCCATGAGAAGCAAGGGAAGGCTGAGAAGCCGTGCCCGCCACGAGGGCCCACGTCGGCATGACTGAGCGTAAGGCAGGTCGTGGGTGGGGCCTCGGAATAGGAAAAAACATGAGGGAAAACGCAAAAGGCTGAAAGGTATAAAGATATGTGTACGAATGCAGGAATAACTGAACTATATATAAAAAAAAAGAATCCTAAAAGTGTGACATGTTTAATGCAACAGTCAAAATTATCCATATAAATCACGACATGGTAATGACACTAAAGCGTAAGTGTGAGATAATATACACTGGACGAGAGCGTCTGGGTGAAGTCGTTACACGGTGTGTCACAGAAGAGGTACACACCCTAATGAGCGCACGGAGCGCACGGAGGGGAGGAGGATGCACCCGCCCGAGGCCAGTGCCAGCCCCCGGAGGGGAGGAGGGGAGGAAAGGGGACTAGGAAAGCATTAATAAGAGATTGAACTTTATCATATTTCTAAAAAGTCTGAATCAAATGGTAAAATGCTAATGTCTCATTCTTGGTGGGAGGAATGAATGGTGGTTTTATATTATTTTTTGTATATTTTTGTATGTGTGAAGTCAATAATAATAATATAAAAAATAAAATATTTGCCCAGCCACTGTTGTTCAGTGGTTGAGCATTGACCTATGAACCAAGAGGTCACAGTTCGATTCCCAGTCAGGGCATGTGCTGGGGTTGTGGGCTCAATTCCCAGTAGGGGGTATGCAGGAGGCAGCTGAGCGATGATTCTCATCATAGATGTTTCTATTTCCCTCTCCCTCTTCATTCTTCTCTGAAATAAAAAAATATATAAATAAATAAAATATTTTCCTAAAATTAAACGATTAATAGAAAAGTGAGACTAAGTGTAACAAAAAGAATCAGAATAAAAATAGAATAGGAAAAAAAAAAAACATGGCAAGAGAAACCAAATATTTGCAATGAAGAAGTAGTGATATAAGAACATTATTAAAATAGTAGAGGCCCAGTGCATGAAATTTGTGCCCTCGGGGGTGGAGGTCCCTCAGCCCAGCCTGCGCCCTCTCGCAGTCCAGGAGCCCCTGCTGGAGTGGGCCTAAGCCGGCAGTCGAACATCCTTAGCATTGCCACCGACCGCCCCCGTGCTCCCCACCCTGAGCCCAGCTTCTGGCTGAGCGGCACTGCCCCTGTGAGAGCGCACTGACCACCAGGGGGCAGCTCCTGCTTTGAGCGTCTGTCCCCTGGTGGCCAGTGCGTGTCATAACGACCAGCCGTTTAGTCAGTTTGCATATTAGCCTTCCTTATATGGGATGCAGGGGTCACCGCCCTAAGAAACAGCTGTGACTTTAGGATGGTGGCTTGGAGGGCGGGCTGGGTGGAGGGCGGGGCCGAGGCGGAGGGCCGGTTGCCAGGCTGGCACTCACCTTTGAAGAAGATGTGGTTCAGGAGCACCAGGGGCGTGTCCTCGCTGACCTCCTGCAGGCAGCCCACCACCTGCCCGTACGTCCGCTTCTGCACGTAGCCGTTCATGTGCCTCCGGGCCGCGGCAGAGTCCGTGAGGTTCACAGAGAAGGCGGAGGCTCCGTACAGCTCCCTGACGGCGTCCAGAAAGCGCTGCCGCGGCTTCAGCTGCCTGTCCAGGAACAGGGCGTGGCCCACTTTCAGCTCCAGTTTGGGGCTGGGCAGGTCCAGCGCGTGGATGAGGCTCTGGAAGCCGCGGTGGACGCTGGCCGTCGGGGTCTCCGTGAGGTTGAAGCCCAGGCCCTGCAGGATCTGGGCCGAGGTGTCCGCGCGGGCCCCGAGGGAGAGCAGGGCCAGGGCGCTGGCCACGCTCACCGGGGAGAAGAGGATGTTGCCCGGGCTCTCCGCGGCCAGCTGCTTGTACACGCGCAGGGCGAAGCTGGTGATGGTGGGTGTGACTCGGTGGTAGGCGGGCGCTGGCTCCGGGAGCCCAGCCCCGGGGGCTGGAGGCAGCCCCGGACTCTTGTCTCCATGAGCGGAGGCCAGGATCCCCGCTCCCAGCAGCCACAGCCAGGCCGGCTCCATCCTCTGGAAACAAGGGGTTCAACACGGCACTCTCTAAATGCCGTCACCGCTCCCCACTGCTCCCCCCACGAACCTCCCATCCAGACTGTCCCACAGGGTCTGGGGGCCCTGCGGAGGGTGAGGGAGGGCGAGCAGCCGGGCTCAGGACACGCCCCCAAGCCTCAGTCAGATGGGGGCCCTTTATCTGCTCTGCACATTGACACGTTAGAGGATGCTGCTGAGAACAGGACTCTGGGTTATGAAAGCAACTTCCATGGCTCTCTCCCTCCTTCCCTCCCTCCCTCCCTCCCCTTTCCCCCTTCTTTCCAGTCATTCCTCCACTTCACCGCGCTTTAACGAGATGAGGATGATGCTCAGAACTCCTGAGGGGACGTTTAGGACGTGGTGGCAGTGAGTATTGCTGGCCCTGACCCAGTCAGACCGCGTCCTCACAACAAGGGGAACAGAGCTGGCCACATTCGGAGGACGCTGGGGGAGGGAGGCAGAGGTGGACAGCCCGGGAAGCCAGGCGTCCCAGCAACAGCCAGAGGCTCAGAGAGGCCCGCACGGCGTCCCCAGCTCCAGAAGGACCAGCCCTGCCCACACCTTGACCTTGGCATTCTGGCTCCAGAACCAGGAGACAGTGCATGGCTGTGGTTGAGGCCGTCTAGCCTGCGGTCCTGGGCTGTGACAGCCGAGGCCTCTGTCCAGCGCCTCTCCTGCTGCGGTCCACGCCGAGGGCAGCGGAGGCAGAGCAGGGCCCTGTTCGGCCCGCGGCTCAGCCAGGGGAGCTGCCGTGGAGACAGGGCCGGTCTCTGCTCGCCCCGCCCCGTCTAGTGCCCCTCCCCTCTGGGGTCTCCACACCCCGTGCTCACAGCGCAGCGGCCGCCAGCCTCTGCGCCCACTGAGGAGAGGACCGCCCTCCTCCCTTCAGAACCCACTGCGCCGCCCTGTCCATCCTGGCCGGCCTGTCCGTCTGTCCTGATTGGGGTGTCCTCACCAGCACCTGCGTGCCATGTGCCCGGACCAGTGGCCTCTGGGCAGCCGGCCAGCGCCCGGTGGTGTGGGAGACACTGTATTTCTGCAGGTGCTTACAGAGCCCTCAACGCCCCCGCCCCAGGCCAGGGTCAGGGATGAAGGCAGCCGCCGCCGGTGATGGAGCTGGTCAGCTGCATGGCTCCAAGGCCATGGCCGGCCTGCAGCTCAGCCGCCGCGGCTTATTAACCACCCTCCCTGCTGACCACCCCTAACCACCCCCTAACCACCCCCTAACCACCCACTAACGACCCCCTAACCACCCACTAACCACCCCCTAACCGCCCACTAACCACCCACTAACCACCCCCTAACCACCCACTAACCACCCACTAACCACCCCCTAACCGCCCACTAACCACCCACTAACCACCCCCTAACCACCCACTAACCACCCACTAACGACCCCCTAACCACCCACTAACCACCCCCTAACCACCCACTAACCACCCCTAACCACCCCCTAACCACCCCCTAACCACCCCCTAACCACCCACTAACCACCCCCTAACCACCCCCTAACCACCCACTAACCGCCCCCTAACCGCCCACTAACCACCCTCTCTGCTGACCACCCCTAACCACCCCCTAACCACCCCCTAACCACCCACTAACCACCCCCTAACCACCCCCTAACCACCCCCTAACCACCCACTAACCACCCACTAACCACCCCCTAACCACCCCCTAACCACCCCCTAACCACCCCCTAACCACCCCCTAACCACCCACTAACCACCCCTAACCACCCCCTAACCACCCCCTAACCACCCACTAACCACCCACTAACCACCCCCTAACCACCCCCTAACCACCCACTAACCACCCCTAACCACCCCCTAACCACCCCCTAACCACCCCCTAACCACCCACTAACCACCCCCTAACCACCCCCTAACCACCCACTAACCGCCCCCTAACCGCCCACTAACCACCCTCTCTGCTGACCACCCCTAACCACCCCCTAACCACCCCCTAACCACCCACTAACCACCCCCTAACCACCCCCTAACCACCCACTAACCACCCCCTAACCACCCCCTAACCACCCCCTAACCACCCACTAACCACCCCCTAACCACCCCCTAACCACCCACTAACCACCCCCTAACCACCCACTAACCGCCCCCTAACCGCCCACTAACCACCCTCTCTGCTGACCACCCCTAACCACCCCCTAACCACCCACTAACCACCCCCTAACCACCCACTAAACACCCCCTAACCACCCCCTAACCACCCACTAACCACCCACTAACCACCCTCTCTGCTGACCACCCCTAACCACCCCCTAACCACCCACTAACCACCCCCTAACTACCCCCTAACAACCCACTAACCACCCCCTAACAACCCCCTAACCACCCACTAACCACCCCCTAACCACCCACTAACCACCCCCTAACCACCCACTAACCACCCCCTAACCACCCTCTAACCACCCCCTAACCACCCACTAACCACCCACTAACCACCCACTAACCACCCACTAACCACCCCCTAACCACCCACTAACCACCCCCTAACCACCCACTAACCACCCCCTAACCACCCCCTAACCACCCACTAACCGCCCCCTAACCGCCCACTAACCACCCTCTCTGCTGACCACCCCTAACCACCCCCTAACCACCCACTAACCACCCCCTAACCACCCACTAAACACCCCCTAACCACCCCCTAACCACCCACTAACCACCCACTAACCACCCTCTCTGCTGACCACCCCTAACCACCCCCTAACCACCCCCTAACCACCCACTAACCACCCCCTAACCACCCACTAACCACCCTCTCTGCTAACCACCCCCTAACCACCCCTAACCACCCCCTAACCACCCACTAACCACCCCCTAACCACCCCCTAACCACCCCCTAACCACCCCCTAACCACCCACTAACCACCCCCTAACCACCCCCTAACCACCCACTAACCACCCTCTAACCACCCTCTAACCACCCTCTAACCACCCTCTCTGCTGACCACCCCCTAACCACCCCCTAACCACCCACTAACCACCCACTAACCACCCTCTAACCACCCCCTAACCACCCACTAACCACCCACTAACCACCCTCTAACCACCCCCTAACCACCCCCTAACCACCCCTAACCACCCCCTAACCACCCCCTAACCACCCACTAACCACCCGCTAACCACCCACTAACCACCCCCTAACCACCCCCTAACCACCCCCTAACCACCCTCTAACCACCCCCTAACCACCCCCTAACCACCCACTAACCACCCTCTCTGCTAACCACCCCCTAACCACCCCTAACCACCCCCTAACCACCCACTAACCACCCCCTAACCACCCACTAACCACCCTCTCTGCTAACCACCCCCTAACCACCCCTAACCACCCCCTAACCACCCACTAACCACCCCCTAACCACCCACTAACCACCCTCTCTGCTAACCACCCCCTAACCACCCCCTAACCACCCACTAACCACCCCCTAACCACCCCCTAACCACCCCCTAACCACCCTCAAACCACCCCCTAACCACCCCCTAACCACCCCCTAACCACCCTCTAACCACCCCCTAACCACCCCCTAACCACCCCCTAACCACCCACTAACCACCCTCTCTGCTAACCACCCCCTAACCACCCACTAACCACCCCCTAACCACCCCCTAACCACCCCCTAACCACCCACTAACCATCCACTAACCACCCACTAACCACCCTCTAACCACCCTCTAACCACCCTCTAACCATCCACTAACCACCCTCTCTGCTAACCACCCCCTAACCACCCCCTAACCACCCCCTAACCACCCACTAACCACCCCCTAACCACCCCCTAACTACCCACTAACCACCCTCTAACCACCCTCTAACCACCCTCTAACCACCCTCTCTGCTGACCACCCCCTAACCACCCCCTAACCACCCACTAACCACCCTCTAACCACCCCCTAACCACCCCCTAACCACCCACTAACCACCCACTAACCACCCTCTAACCACCCCCTAACCACCCCCTAACCACCCCCTAACCACCCCTAACCACCCCCTAACCACCCCCTAACCACCCACTAACCACCCGCTAACCACCCACTAACCACCCCCTAACCACCCCCTAACCACCCCCTAACCACCCACTAACCGCCCCCTAACCACCCCCTAACCACCCTGTCTGCTGACCACCCCTAACCACCCCCTAACCACCCCCTAACCACCCCCTAACCACCCACTAACCACCCCTAACCACCCCCTAACCACCCCCTAACCACCCCCTAACCACCCCTAACCACCCTCTCTGCTGACCACCCCTAACCACCCCCTAACCACCCACTAACCACCCTCTCTGCTGACCACCCCTAACCACCCCCTAACCACCCCCTAACCACCCACTAACCACCCCCTAACCACCCCCTAACCACCCACTAACCACCCTCTAACCACCCTCTAACCACCCTCTAACCATCCACTAACCACCCTCTCTGCTAACCACCCCCTAACCACCCCCTAACCACCCCCTAACCACCCACTAACCACCCCCTAACCACCCCCTAACCACCCCTAACCACCCCCTAACCACCCTCTAACCACCCTCTAACCACCCTCTCTGCTGACCACCCCTAACCACCCCCTAACCACCCACTAACCACCCTCTCTGCTGACCACCCCCTAACCACCCCCTAACCACCCACTAACCACCCCCTAACCACCCCCTAACCACCCACTGACCACCCTCTCTGCTAACCACCCTCTCTGCTGACCACCCCCTAACCACCCCTAACCACCCTCTAACCACCCTCTCTGCTGACCACCCCTAACCACCCCCTAACCACCCACTAACCACCCTCTCTGCTGACCACCCCCTAACCACCCCCTAACCACCCACTAACCACCCACTAACCACCCTCTAACCACCCCCTAACCACCCCCTAACCACCCACTAACCACCCTCTCTGCTAACCACCCCCTAACCACCCCCTAACCACCCACTAACCACCCTCTCTGCTGACCACCCCCTAACCACCCTCTAACCACCCACTAACCACCCTCTCTGCTGACCACCCCCTAACCACCCACTAACCACCCACTAACCACCCTCTCTGCTGACCACCCCCTAACCACCCTCTAACCACCCCCTAAACACCCCCTAACCACCCCCTAACCACCCACTAACCACCCACTGACCACCCTCTCTACTAACCACCCTCTCTGCTGACCACCCCCTAACCACCCCCTAACCACCCACTAACCACCCTCTCTGCTGACCACCCCCTAACCACCCCCTAACCACCCTCTCTGCTAACCACCCCTAACCACCCCCTAACCACCCACTAACCACCCTCTCTGCTAACCACCCCTAACCACCCCCTAACCACCCACTAACCACCCTCTCTGCTGACCACCCCCTAACCACCCCCTAACCACCCCTAACCACCCCCTAACCACCCACTAACCACCCTGTCTGCTAACCACCCTCTCTGCTGACCACCCCCTAACCACCCACTAACCACCCTCTCTACTAACCACCCTCTCTGCTAACCACCCCCTAACCACCCACTAACCACCCACTAACCACCCTCTCTGCTAACCTCCCCCTAACCACCCACTAACCACCCTCTCTGCTAATCACCCTCTCTGCTAACCACCTTCTCTGCTAACCACCCACTAACCGCCCTCTCTGTTCACCATGCACTTTCTTTTGGGAGGGATAGAGCAGTTGAAAATTTGGTCTGCTCTAGGGGGAAAATAAGGAATACAACTATGACGAAACTGCCAGGGGCTTATTCTCCCTGCCCTGAGAAATGGATTACCATTCCTACCTCCTCTCACCAGGCGTCCCGGACTCCCAAAGGGGACAGGCCGCCGCCAGGGCCTGGGTCTAGACAAGGCCCCGCAGCCACTCACTGAGCGACACCTGCAAAGGAGCCTCTCCCAGCCAGAGGTCCCCACGTGCAAGATGCAGATGGCAATGCCCGCCTCCGGGGCGGCCATGTGGGCTGCCAGGACCTGCCGTGGCCTCGCGCCCAGCCCAGGGTATAGGAGCGTGCACAGTGCTCGCCTCTCCCTCCGCCGAGGCGGGGTGACCCCAAACCTGCCGCCTCCGTCCAGAGCACGTGTGTTCGTGGTGGGACAGCAGACGCATCGTACCAGGGTGCCTGCAGGAGGTGTCCTCCGTGCAGGGAAGGGGGAGTGCAGAGGGGGAGGGTCTGGGGCCATCTCAGATGGGGCAGGGGTGCGGTGGGAGACAGGGCGCTCTGAAACGCCGGCTTCCTGGGTGCCGAGGAGCGGTCCTGCCCGATGCCACTCTGAGAATGCCTGCTGCGTGCCCTCCCGTTGGCGTTGGCGTAGGAGAGCCTTCAGCCAGGGGCATTAGCACCCCTGCTGGGCACATGGAGACACCGAGAGGGGCAGGGCCCCTGTGGGGGAGGGAGCGGCCAGACTCAGGCCAGACTCAGGGGCCCTTTCCAGCCACAGGGCTCCTAGGACAGGTGCTGGGCTTGGGGCCGTTGTTCTGTTTGCCCGTCTGGCTGCCAGCAGCACTGGGGGCTCCTCTCAGAAATGTGGAAGCCAACTTCCTCACAGAGGCTGTTCAAAACCTGAGCTTCCCCCTCAAACCTTAGAAGAGTACCTACATCATGGCGTTTCTCCTTTAGGGGGCTCGGCCCTCCCACCCCTGCTGAGAGAGAGAGAGAGAGAGAGAGAGAGAGAGAGAGAGAGAGAGAGAGAGAGAGAGCGAGAGCGAGAGAGGGACCTGCCCTCATTCCCCGCGCATGGACTCACAGAGGCACGGCCAGGCCTGGTCCTACGTGCTGCGCGGCCTCTGACCACAGGAGACGGGTGTTTGCGGTCACAGAGGCCGGGTCAATATTTGTCCGGCCAGTTCCTGGAACCAGGTGAAGACCACGCACAGCAGACAGGAAGGCGCCTCTTTTCCCAGTGTCCATCCCGCCCTCCGCGCCGGCTGCAGACAGCGAGTGTAATCTGGATCCGCTGGGCTGGCGGGGATTCTGACCCGGTGCTGCCGGCTGGCCCTCTGACCCGGTGCTGCCCACTGGCCTCTGACCCGGTGCTGCCCGCTGGCCTCTGACCCGGTGCTGCCCGCTGGCCTCTGACCCGGTGCTGCCCACTGGCCCTCTGACCCGGTGCTGCCGGCTGGCCTTCTGACACGGTGCTGCCGGCAGGCCCTCTGACCCGGTGCTGCCTGCTGGCCCGCGGTGCTGAAGGCAGGGGTCAGGAAGGTTGCTGTCCATCCTTTGCAGGTGCTGTGAGCTCCGGGCAGCCGTCTTTAAGCAGCGCCCTCGCCTGGAAATGCGAGTTGCTAACTCAGCCTGCCCCTGGCAGCATGCACAGCACGTGGGACTGACCCTGTCCATCCTGCCGTGCCCCTTAGACTCACGGTGATGGGGGCGAGAGATGCCCAGTAACCGGAGAAAAGGGCCGAGAGGCACAGTCGTCCCTGCTTTACCGAAGGGAACCCGAGGCCTGTGAGCGTCACTGGATGCCGTAACCGGGAGCTGGGGCCACTCAGGGGCAGTCTGCCTCTCTGACCAGCCAGGGCCCTCACCTCTGCCCACCCAGTGCTCCCCTGAGACTTCAAATACTCAGAGTCCCTGTGCAGGGAAAAGCAGGGAGGGAATTCAGAAAACAGAGAAAGTTCCTCCCCTCCCCCCCCCCTTCCCCTCTCTCCTTCGCTCCCTCCCCTCTCCCTCCTTCCCTCCCTCCCCTCCCCTCTCCTTCCCCTCTCTCCCCTTCCTTCCCTCCCTCCCCTCTCCTTCCCCTCTCTCCTTCCCTCCCTCCCTCCCCTCCCCTTTCCTTCCCCTCTCTCTCCTTCCCTCCTTCTCCTCCCCTCTCCTTCCCCTCTCTCTCCTTCCCTCCTTCTCCTCCCCTCTCCTTCCCCTCTCTCTCCTTCCCTCCTTCTCCTCCCCTCTCCTTCCCCTCTCTCCTTCCCTCCCTCCCCTCCCCTCTCTCCTTCCCTCCCTCCCCTCCCCTCTCTCCTTCCCTCCCTCCCCTCCCCTCTCCTTCCCCTCTCTCCTCCCCTCTTTCTCCTCCCCTCTCCTTCCCCTCTCTCCTTCCCTCCCTCCCTCCCCTCCCCTCTCCTTCCCCTCTCTCTCCTTCCCTCCTTCTCCTCCCCTCTCCTTCCCCTCTCTCTCCTTCCCTCCTTCTCCTCCCCTCTCCTTCCCCTCTCTCTCCTTCCCTCCTTCTCCTCCCCTCTCCTTCCCCTCTCTCCTTCCCTCCCTCCCCTCCCCTCTCCTTCCCCTCTCTCTCCTTCCCTCCCTCCCCTCCCCTCTCTCCTTCCCTCCCTTCCCTCCCCTCTCCTTTCCCTCCCTCCCCTCCCCTCTCCTTCCCCTCTCTCCCCTTCCTTCCCTCCCTCCCCTCTCCTTCCCCTCTCTCCTTCCCTCCTTCTCCTCCCCTCTCCTTCCCCTCTCTCCCCTTCCTTCCCTCCCCTCCCCTCTCCTTCCCCTCTCTCCCCTTCCTTCCCTCCCCTCCCCTCTCCTTCCCCTCTCTCTCCTTCCCTCCTTCTCCTCCCCTCTCCTTCCCCTCTCTCCTTCCCTCCCTCCCCTCCCCTCTCCTTCCCCTCCCTCTCCTTCTCTCCCTCCCCTCCCCTCCCCTCCCCCTCTCTCCTCCCCTCCTTCTCCTCCCCTCTCCCAAGAGCCCATAAAGTGGATCACGGACCCTCTCACCGCGGGTCCCCAGTTGTAGAGCCATGCTAGAACCAGATGAATATTTGTTATGAGAGAGTCTTTAGGTGACGAAAGCAGTGGCTTTTATGTTCTTTGCCTACTTTTGCATTCTCCTAACGTCTCACAGAGAGCACGTGTCTTCTTTATAATGAAACACGGCTGTTGGGAAGAAGTGTTTAATCGCAGCCATGCAGCAGGAGGAGCTGGCGGGGCTGGCGCAGGGGCTCCCGTGGAGAGCCCTCGTGGGACAGCTCCGCCCTCCCAGGCTGCGCGCGCTCAGCCTGCCTGCCGGTGAGGCACAGCTAAGCCCAGGTGGGAGCCGTGGACGCTCAAGGTCACACCCAAGGACATCTGGGCCAGGCCCCGGGGGGTCTGCTACACCCACCAATGTGTGACCGTGGGTCCACACGGGGTCCACACAGCGCAGTGAGCCACGCGGTCTGTATTTCCGGCGCGCCGTTAGGTGGCCTGTTTGTGTGTCCTCCGCGGAAGGCCTTTCCCCGCCGGGAACCGGGTGGGGTCTTGCACTTTGCCCAGGAAGAGCGTGGTCTGCGCAGCCCTGCTGGCGATCAGCAGCAGGAAGGGCCTGTTGAAGCAGACGGTGCGGGGGGAGCTGTCCTTGGAGCGGGCCGTGAGCTGGGTGGCCGTGGCCGCCGCGGCCTTGGTGCCCGCCTCGCTGACCTCCACCACCGCCTGGTGGGCCACCTGCCGAGGGAAAACACACCCGCGTGGTTTAAAAACACCAGGCTTGGGGAAACAGACACCCGCGTGGTTTAAAAACACCTCCGCTGCCCCCGCTGTCCCCCTCCCCCCGAGAGGCCAAATGCCTGGCCGGAGTTTGCCGTGATCTTAGGCATGGAGTGGGCCGGTTACCAGTACAGCCCAGAAAGACCAAGGTGTGATCCCATTCCGCCATGCATGGTGGCAAGCTATTTAGAGGTCTCTGCTTCACTCTCCAGGTGGACAAAAGGACGGTATAACTGCATGCATCCCACGGGCTGTGGCGAATTGAAGGAGATCTAGGAAGTGTGCCTGCCACACTGATGGCCGCAGCCGGGCGGGGCGGCTGTCCCGCACCTCTACGCCTCTTGTGGACAAGAGGTCCTTACGCTGGGCTCTGGCACCGCGCAGCCTCAGGCTGTGACCTCCGAGCAGCCACAGTGATTGTTTTCGTGTGTGCACATGCGTTCCTAGTGCTCATCATGTTTGTATCCTCACCCAACCATAGTTTTATTGATTTAGAGAGAGGAGGGGGGTAGATAGACTACTGCCTCCCAAGTACCCCCTGCCTGGGAGTTGAACCCACAACCTAGGTTCCTGTAGAGGAGCCAAACCCACAGCCTTTTTGGTGTATGGGATGACACTCCAACCCATTGAACCACCCGGCCTGGGCTGCCCATCATATCCTGTGGAATCTGTACTCCTTCCCTGGACACCAGTGACAAAGGTCCCGTTCAGTGGCCCAGGGCCACTCCTGAGCATTGTAATCTGTTAGGAGAATAAATTTTAGGTGAGGGGTCAGAAACACACGCAGACAGGCGTTAGGTAACCCAGGGGGACGAGAAGCGTGGGGTCCATGGGGAACCTGGAGGGTGCCCTGTACGTAAAGGGGTGCTCACGGCCCAGTGCCCATCGTGTGTAGAGGTTTGGTCTGACTACTTGGGAATTGGGCTCAATGATTTGTTTTAAGAGAATCAGAAATATAAATGTTTAGGTCCAACATCCTACACTCTGGAGGTCAGCTCCCTCTCTTGCTATTTTTCTTTCTTGATTTACATCACAGGGCACTAATGCCCATGGGCAGCCACGTTCGGGCCCGGTGTGAGGGCCTGGGCTCCAGGGAGGTGGGGGCCAATGCCGGGGGCACCTGCTCATCTGCAGCAGGTGCGGGCGGTGCCGTTCTCAGGGGACTGCCGCCCAACACTTGTCCGGCGAGGGGTAATGGCGTGTGGGAGGTGTGATGGCCACGGAGCGGCAGGCCTGGCCGCCATGCCATGTGGCCCTGTCTCTGCCACAGACAAGTCTCTTCGCCTCTTGGCGACTCTGTTTCCGGGTCAGGGAGGTGAGTGGCTCGAGCAGTGGGTCTCTAAGGGCCCTTCCCACTCGGGCTTCGATGCGAATCTTCTCATTGACCAACTAACTCACTTTGGAAACTTTCAAGAAGCCTTTCTTGGCGATTCCAGAAAAATCGGCATTTTGGTCAAAGGCGTCCCGGATGCCCATCTTCGGGAGCACGGTCTCCAGGTCATAGGAGGTAGAAGTGGAAAACTTAGGGATGAACACCTCTATCCACCTGGGAGGAGGGAAAGGCAGAGGTGAGGGCACAGGCCGGTCCCAGCTGTTCCCAGTGGCGTTTCAGGAGACTCTGCTCCCGAGAGGGCCTGCTGGTTGCTGCTGAAGGGCCAACAGCCAATCAGCCAGCCAGGCTGCGCTGAAGGTGAGCACACCCAGCTCTGAGGAGGACAGAGATGGCAAACAGGCCCCTAAAGAGGGAGGGGCAGGGCAGAGAAGGGGCCTCCGCCCGGGACCCTGTGGCAGAGGCCAGGCAGCCTGCCTCCCAGGCCAGAGGCCACCCCCAGCCCTTCCTGAGACAAACCCTGCTGACCCTCATGGGCAGCCAAGTCCAATAGAACTTCCTGCAAAGTTGGAAATATCCTCTGTCCGTGGTGTCCATACGGCAGCCACCAGCCACGTGTGGCGATGGAGCAATTAAAATGCAACTAGTGCCAAGAAGAAACTACATTTTTAAGTTTATTTTCATTAACTTAAATCCAATAACCACACGTGGCTGCTGGCTGCTATGTTAGACAGCACAGCCCTGGGTCTGGCGCTTGCCTGGCCCCCTCGGGCATAGTGTCCCTGAACCAGGAGTGAACAGCGCATCTATTGAGCGTTTACTGTGTGCCAGGCACTGCCTCAGGCACACTCATGAACGTCCTGTCCATGTCAGTGGTGGGAACGCTTACTTTTAGTGCTTTGCCCAGGCGTGTGCTTAACAAGGCACAGAAAGGGAAGCACAGGAGGGTGGTGCTGCTCACTGATGGGTTCTTTGTACCTCAAGCACAGTGGACAGCTCTCGCTTCCCTGCCTTGTGTCCTGCGCTGGCTGGCGTGGCCAGCTTCATCCTCTCTCTGCCCTGTCTCTTTAAGGACACCCCACCCTCACCGCCAGCCTCCACGCTGGCTCCTCTGCCTCCATCCAGCCCCGGTTGCAAGCTACGAACCGAAGAAACCTGAGAAACACTCTGCAGAGTCTCTCAAGCCCCCACTTCACATCTTCCCAGTGCTGTTCCCTTTGCAACAGGCCCTTTCCCAGCCTCCGTGAGTGCCCTCGCCGTCCCATTCTCTCATTCCTGTGGCGCAAACCGCCGCCTCCTTGCAGGCTCCCCTCAGCCCCAGCTGGAAGTCACCTCGCTTTGCTCAGAAGCTGCTCAGCACTCTGCCTGCCCCACCCCGGCATTGACCTTTGTCTTTCCCGAACTACAGTACCCCCGATCCAGTCCTTTCTCTCCTCCTGGATGATGCCCACAAGGCCAGGACGATATTGCTAAGAGGTCAGACATAAGACTCCTTTTCATCTATGGTTGGCATCCGTGGATCCTCCCCATAATAACCACAGGACTGATCACAATGCTATCGTAGCTGACACTGACTGGACACTTACTCTCTCCCTGGCATTCCGCTCAGCCCTTCGTAAACAGGAACTTGTTTTATCTTTTCAACATCCTCTGAGCTCAGTGATGTTATCACCCTCATTTGTAGGTGGGCACAGCGCTGCGTTTGTCTGTCTTTATGGAAGCTGCCCTGGCATGAGCCAGCCTGGCGGCGGAGGGAGTGACAGGACAGTCCACAGAGGCAGGGTGCGCCGTGGCCTTGGGTAATTCACTCCCCCTCGGGGGCCTCTGTTTCCGGGCCTGTGGGGGGGGGGACAGCACTCCTCACCCGCCAGGGGCCTGTGAAGTTCAGTGAGAGCTCACGCCCGGCACCGCGCTCTGCCTGCAGCCGGCGGTGCTCGCTCAGCTGCCTCGCGGTCTCTGCTCATCCTCGGACGCTCCCCGTCCCTGCCTCGGGCCCCAGCCAACAGCCACCGGTGCCCACCTCTTCCTGAGTAAGCGGCTCCACTTGGCCAGGGTGGCGGCGGACAGGGCCTGCTCCAGCTGCCGCATCCCGCCGGGGCGGGGGAGCACGAAGAGGGCCGTGGCGCCCCCCCGGTAGTCCATCTGCAGCACCGAGCAGTTCAGCTCCGGGTCCTCCCCGAAGGCAAACTGCTCCACCTGGTGCATCATGGGCACCCTCACCGTGGTCCTGCCCACCACGAACGGGTACATGTTACTCGTGTACGTCGGGTTGAAGGGCTTCTCCCACTTGGCTGCACAGAGAGAGAAGCAGAGTCGTGAGTCACAGCGCCATCAGTGTAAGATCCTTTCCAAAAATCGGGACTTTTTTAAAACGCCGCAGGACGCGAGACAAATTCAAAAGCGGACTGTTGGCCATAAGCAGGCCGTCTGGTCACCTTACATCACTGAGGTGAAGAGCAAAGCATGAAGACAGAGAGGAAACTCCCCACAGTGGCTAAAATGACCTGTCTTACAACTCTGGAAGCTCACTGAGAAGCCATTTATTGAAGAAAAACAGCTACATTTCCGTGAGAATGGTCAGCTGTGTGGTATTTTAACTGGCAAGCTGTCGTATTGGATCTGATTGGGAGCTCAACCAATGCAAAACGCCATTTCATTTCCTCGGGGGGAAAATTAGTCAATTAGAAAATTACTGGCGCTGATAAATTGTGCGGCTTTCTGAGGCTGTAGATAGCCATTGATTAACCCTTAGGACAGACTGAGGGTGGCAGGGGAGGTGGTATTTGGAAAGTGCAGGGTAAGGGCCTCTGCATAGTCACCCTGGCATAAGGCAGCAGGGGAGCGGCAGAAACAGCCAGAGCCGGCTTCTGCGGAACGCGGGGAATTCAGCGAGGCTCCTGGTAACCTGGGAGAGTCCATTTGAGAAAAATGGCCCAATTTCCATGAGAACAGTAAACTGCGTGGCATTTTAACTTGTATTACTCTCACCCTCCTCTCTCTAGCTCAGCAGTAGCTTTGGAAAATGGCAGACTGTGTTCGGAGCGCCTGGGGGAGAGGAACAGACAGGAAGAATCTCCAAGCCTCATTCCCAACGGCTCACAATGATTGGCCTGATGGTTCCTGGGAGACCCCACTGGCCAGTGGACTGGAGCTCACTCAGCGGAAAAGCACGTGTCCCCCAGGCCGGGCAGCGTGTGTGAGGAGCACTCAAAGGCAAGTGCTCCCGCTTCTCGGTTGCCTGGAACAGGCTAACAGGTGGGACAAACAACAGACGAATAAAAAATCTAGAAGAAAAAGCCAAGGAAAGAGAAGTCCATGGAAACTGCACGCATGTAACGCTACATGGATGTGTGAAATGAACACATGTAAAGCTGCATGGATATGTGAAACGAACATGTGTAACGCTACATGGATGTGTGAAACAAACACGTGTAACGCTACATGGACGGCTGTAAGCTCTTACCTCCAGTGGCCCTTGAAGGCTGGCACAAACAGAAACTGAATGGGGACTTAGAGTTATGAGCTGCCTTGATGGGTGTTGATGGCATGCCCACTGTAACACAAAGGCCTCTGCAGAGATGGGAGGCTTGTGTGTGCCAGGCGTCTCAGAAACCTCTGCCCAGTCATAGCTGAGCATCTCAATAACCAAGAGGAGACGTCAGTGGCCACACATGACCAAGAACAGACTAAAAACTAGTTCGGCAAAAGCACCAAACAAACAGCTCAGGCCACAAGCCATGAGAGCAAACCCTTGGCAGGGGGTGAGAATTGGAATTTCAGAGCTGCCAAGTTACAGTATTTTAAAAATCCAGCCTTTACAACAAAATGTATTTGGCTTAGAGAGGAACTAAGTATGGACCACACTCAGGAATAAAAGCAGTCTGCTGACATCAGGAATGAAAGAAGGAAAGCCACTACAGAGCCTGTGGACGTGAAGAAAATAAAGGAGCACTGTGAACAGCTCTGTCCCCACCAAGGCGATCACCTAGGTGAAATGGTCCAATTCCTTGAAAGACGTGATTTGCCAAAACTCCCATGAGGAGTGGTAGACGATGGGAATAGGTCTACATCCATTAAAGAAATTGACAATAGTAACTTTTTCAAACAAAAAAGTCACAGGCAGGGGCAAGAGATATGGTCCTTTCTCCCAAGGTCATTTCCAGAAAAAAAATTCCCCGTGGGCTGCCCAGGAGGCCACAAACAGACGGGGCCGAAGAGCCCGTTGGACTTGATAAACCGGGATGGCCACGGTCATGCATCCAGCTGGTCCCAAAGCCAGTTCCACCGTGGCCCCCGCTCCCCGGCTGTCCCGCGGCCATCCAGCCGGCTTACCTGACCGGACTGGGGAGGAGCAACGTTACAATCGAGTCTTACCGTCAAAGAAGATGTAGCTCACCAGGACCATGGCGGCCTGAGGCTCAAGGTCCCGGATCAGGTCTACAACCTTCCCCTGGGTCTCCTTCTCCACGAAGCTGTTGATCCTCCGCCGGGCGGCGGAGCTGCTGGACAAGTCCGCGGAGGAGACCTGGGCGCCGTACAGCCGCCGGACGCCGTCCCGGAAGCCGGCCCGCAGCGGCAGCTCCTTCCTGACAAAGACGGCGCTCCCCATCCTCAGGGCCAGGCCCGCGCCCGGGGCGCCGAGCGCGCCCACCAGGCGCTGGAAGCCCTGCTGCACGGCCGCCTCGGGCAGGCGCGCGGGGTCGAAGCCCAGGCCCCGGAGCAGCTGGCGCCTGGTGGCCGCGCGGGCGCCCAGGGACAGCATGGCCAGCGCCGCGGACACGCTCACCGGGGAGAAGAAGACGTTCTCGCCCGGGGCGCCCAGCGCCAGCCTCCGGTACAGGCGGAAGGCGAAGTCGGTGTTGCTGGCGGCCACCTGGGCGGCGGAGGGGGCGCGGGCGGCGCCTCTGCTGGGGGCGCTGGGTGGGGACACACCACACATCGGAGCCCAGAGGCTAGTCACTAGGAAAAGTTGGTAAAAGGAAGATGCCATTTGGGAACCAAGTAAGCCTGCAAGAGAGGGAAGGACGCGGAGGGGAGGTAAGCCGAGCGTCTGGCCCCTGAACCAGCCCTCCACCCAGCGAGCAGTTGAATGGGGACAAGCAGGACAGTCAGCAGATTCCAGGACCCTGAATCTCAGCCCCACAGAGGCTGGAGGAGAGGGGCGGGATGGTGGTGGTGGGGGAATACAGGCTACAGAACCAGCCCAGCAGCGTGCAGCTGGATTCCGGGCTGTGGGGCTCTGGAGGGTGGGTGCAGAGCCTGCCTCAATGCCAATGGCATTTCCAGGGACGGTGCGGGCAGCTGTGCTGTCACCGTTGCTCTACTCACCTGGAACGGCCGGAGGCGAGGAGAGCACAGTATTGGAGCCACTGGGCGCCGGTGCGTGAACCGGAGCCGGCAGAGTCTGGGCCAGTGTCTGCACAGCGAGGAGGGCAGTGAGGAGGGAGGACCACGGCGCTAAGCCCTGTGATGAGCCCCGTGACAGGCCAGGGTCTTCGGGAAGCCATAGGGGAACGTGGGCCTGCAGGACCCCCTGATGGGCTGGGGTCTGCTGGCCAACGTGGATCGTAATGACTGACCACTTGACCATGAGTGAGTGGACCAGGTGCCGACCCAGAGGCAGAGCCTAAGCAAGACCACACGTTTCCTCGCCACCTCCCACGCGCGTGTCTGAGGAGCAGCCGTGCAATCACTGTGCACTGCGTGGCCTCCTCGGGCCCGCTCCCCAGCTGCGGGAGGAGGTGAGACAGTGGGCACAGGAGGCGGGAAGGGGCAGGCATGCCCCTGGTGTGTGTAACTGAGCAGGGATGAGGCTGAAGGAGAGACGGCCAGCGGCGCCCTGGGCAGAGGTCCCTGGGGCCTGGGGGTGGGGCAGCACAGAGCACCTGTCTCCGGGAGGTGTGGGGGATGGGGCCCAGGGGCACCTGCTAACACCGACTCTGCCTCCCAGAGCGTCTCCTCGCCATCAGCAGACCTGGCCCCGCTGGAGGAGTCTGGCTCTGCGCCCCAGGCCTGCTGTGTGCGACGCCCGGGCTGGGCGGGAGGCCGGCCAGGACTGGTCGCCCTTCTGGGCTCAGCTGGTGAGCGGCCTGGCCCGTCCTCCTGCCGTGGCCGGCCTCCATGTGAGCTCAGGACGTGGCTGGTGCTCTCTGGCCTCAGGGCGGTGGCCTCAAAGAGCTTCCACGGCCCAGGACTCAGGCAGGTCCTTCCGCTCCCGAAAACATGCTCAGCCCAGACTGCAGGCAGTTCCCACCCCCTCCCACCGGCCTGTCCCCCGAGCTCTGGCCTGCAGGGCTGTCCTGTCTCCCAGCATCCTCTCTCCCAGCCTGAGCTGCGGCCTGGGGCTCTGCAGTCAGGGTGACAGGGACACTTTGTCCTCCCCGTGCCCGCCCCGTCTGTACCCCTCCCTGCGGCCGCCACCCCTTCGGGCCACCTGCCATTGTCTCCACCGCTCAGCCCCACTGGCCGCGTCACCCTCCGCCCGCAGATGGGTGAGCTCCCAGATGCAGGCCTCATGCGTCACTCTCCCACTCGGATTCCTCCGGTTCCCCCTGGCCTGGGAGGGGCCCGGGCACCCGGCACCTCAGTCCGCCTCGCCCTCGGGCAGATCGGCCTCGTTCCCTGGGAAGGTCGCCTTTCGCTCGGTCCCACCCCTGCTCTCGTCCCGCTTGGGTGTCAAAGGCTTCCCTTCATCCCGAACCCCTCTGCACTGGGCCTTGGCGGCTGTGACAGTGGCAAGGCCCTCTGGCCCACAGTCTGGTCGCCAAGCACCAGTCTCCCTCTGCTGCTGCCATGGCACCCGTCACTCACTGCCACTGCCCGTGGGCAGCGTCTCAGCCCTCTCCATGTCCTGAGCATGGGCTCCCTCCCCCCCACACACACACACCCCAGGTGACCTTGCCTCTTACCCCGCATTGAAGAGAGCCCCTCAGAAAAGGAACCAGCTCAACCTCCTCCCCCAAAGACATACCCTACTTTCCCCAGCACCTCTCCCTCCCCCACCCCTCCTCTCCTCCTCCCTCCCCTCCTCCACCCTCCTCTCCCACCACCAACCCTCCTCCTGGAGCCAGAAGCAGCCCTCACCTCCATCTCAGGGCCCTATACCTCTCTCTTCTGCATTTTTTTATTCGTTTATTTGTTTGCTTACTTGTTTATTTTATTGTTTAAAGTATCACATATGTCTCCTTTCCCCCCATCAACCCCTCCCTGGCCACCCCCACCCCCAGGACAAGCCCCATTGCTCCAGGGTTTAATGCTCCGTCAGCTAGCTTGAGATGCAATGGATTCTAAATACACTGAGGTCTTGCCCATCAAGACAAACAACCGCCAATGACACAGCAGAGAGCTCATTTCCTTTTCACTACTGTCCCATCTTTTTTCTATTTTTAAAATTTTTCAAATTAATTTTTTTAGAGAAAGAGGAAGGGAGAGGGAGAGAGAGAAAGACATCAAAGTGAGAGTGAAACGGATCGCCTGCCTCCTGCACGCCCCCTACTGGGGATGGAGCCTGATTTTTTACAGAACGGAAGGGAGAGGGATAGAGAGTTAGAAACATCAGTCAGCTGCCTCCTGCACACCCCCTACTGGGGGTGTGCCTGCAACCAAGGTCTGGACTGGAATCGAACCCGGGACCCTTCAGTCTGCAGGCGGACGCTCTGTCCACTGAGCCACACCCATTAGGGCGGTGGTTGCCTCTCTTGTTCTCCCTGTACAGCGCTGTATGGCCAACACTAAGGGCTCAGGGAGTGTTTGATGCGTGACTGAATGAGTAGGGAAATATAAATGAGTAACTTACTTCTGAGGGTGGATCTGACTGGAAATGAGCAAGAGAGACTCTTGCAAGGCGTCTCAGTGCTAACTGAGGTGAGAGGTATGCTCACATTTACATCAGAGTTGCCTTACACTTCTGGCCAAGACAAAGGAACTGCCTTGGGACTTATAAACCATTAGAAAAATTTCTTAAAAATTGAGACACTGAAGAAAGCCAAAAGAAACCATCA
Organism: Pipistrellus nathusii; assembly: GCA_963693515.1. NCBI lineage: Eukaryota > Metazoa > Chordata > Mammalia > Chiroptera > Vespertilionidae > Pipistrellus > Pipistrellus nathusii. The sequence goes on from OY882858.1 coordinate 2,950,977, forward strand.
GACACTGGGTGGCACAGGCAGAGAAGGACGACGCGTGAGCTCTGTGAATGCCCAGCTGCTGCCAGGGCGCTTTCCGACCTGCAGAGGCTGCCTGGGAAGGCACATGGCATTTTCCTTAAATTGTCATCTGAATCCGAGGCGACTGGCAGAGCCGAGGCTCAGATACACATTTCCCCAAGATGGCGGACGGTGTAATCAGCTTGGCCTTCATATCAGCCCAGGTGTTGGCAGGGGCGGGACTAGATATATAAATTCAGGCAAACTAGGGCCTACTTAAGAATGCAAATAAGCTCCTTTGACCCTAAGTTTTGGTGTTACTTCCTGGTATTGGGGTATAAAATATTATAAATGTGCTCTGTGGGCTCAGGGTCACCGTCGCTGCCTCTCCATCAGAGAGAACGGCGTCCCACCTGGCTCCCTTCTGCATTTTCTTTCTTTATTTCTATTTTTTTATATTCTTTATTTATTTCTATTTCTATTTCTTTCTTTATTTCTATTTATTTTCTTTCTTTATTTCTATTATTTCTCAATTCCTGGCAGCCTCCACTTAGAACCAGTTCGTTCATTTCTCTCTCGTGTGGGATGCGGAAAAGGGGATCCCTGCCATGCGTGGCCCCCACCGCACCAGGCCCCCGCACGGACCAGGGAAGGAGCCGAGGCGAGCGGCAGGCAGGCCCCCTGGGCCCAGGAGAGTGGGCGCTGTCTGAGGAAGCCCAGGAAGCCCGCGGTGTGGGGGGAGTGTGCACGAGCCAACTCCAAACCTGAGCTGAGCTCTGCGCCATAAAGCAAAGTCCTCTGAGGCTAGCCCCCCAAATAAACATAAATCCCCGGAGCCCCCAAACCAAGACAAGGAACTGCTGGATGTAAGCGGAACAATTCCCAGAGTTCACATAATATGGGAAGATACTTAGATTATGGTCAGCGGGGGTGAGGAGACCTAGGGCGGTGGTCGGCAAACTCATCAGTCAACAGCCAAATATCAACAGCACAACCATTGAAATTTATTTTGAGAGCCAAATTTTTTAAACTTAAAAGCCACTTCTTCAAAATAGACGCACCCAGGCCGAGGTATTTTTGTGGAAGAGCCACCCTCAAGCTTTCTTCAGTGTCTCAATTTTTAAGAAATTTTTCTAATGGTTTATAAGTCCCAAGGCAGTTCCTTTGTCTTGGCCAGAAGTGTAAGGCAACTCTGATGTAAATGTGAGCATACCTCTCACCTCAGTTAGCACTGAGACGCCTTGCAAGAGTCTCTCTTGCTCATTTCCAGTCAGATCCACCCTCAGAAGTAAGTTACTCATTTATATTTCCCTACTCATTCAGTCACGTATCAAACACTCCCTGAGCCCTTAGTGTTGGCCATACAGCGCTGTACAGGGAGAACAAGAGAGGCAACCACTGCCGAGGTATTTTTGTGGAAGAGCCACACTCAAGGGGCCGAGGAGCCGAATGTGGCTGGTGAGCCGCGGTTTGCCGACCACAGACCCAGGGCATTTAGTGGAGAGCCTACTCACTGCATCTTGGCATTAGGGCTGAGCTGATTTTGGCTTAAAACTGCTCTGGCCGCCGGCGTGGCTCAGGGGCTGAGAGGTTGGGGTGAACCTATGAACCAGGAGGTCACAGTTCAGTTTGCAGTCTGGGCACAGGCCTGGGTTGTGGGCTTGATCCCCAGTAGCGGGCATGCAGGAAGCAGCGGATCAATGATGCTCATCATTGATGTTTCTGTCTCTCTCTTCTCTCCTCCTCTCTGAAATCCATAAGAGCATATTTAATTTAAAAAGCTACTCTAGATCCTCTAACAGGGCTTGAAAACATGCAAGTAATTTAGTTAACAGTCAAAACAGGTGTCAGCACACCATACAGAAGGGGTGCTTTCTTCCCGTCCTCGGCTCTGTGTGGAGGTTTCATCTTACATGTGGGGAAGGTGAAAATGAGCAGCTCTAGATGTATTTATAGCTTCTGGTTTCCAAGGAAGACAGTTTTGTTCCAGGATCCTCAGACAAAAGATTTAGAAAAAAAAAAAAAAAAACCTGAATAATAAAATAATGGCTTTGGCTAATGTAAAAATAAATAAATAAATAAATAAATAAATAAATAAATAAATATAAAAGTAAAAAGTCCAGACCAAAAAAGGAGAACGTCACAATGACCAGCATCCAATACAAAATTGCTGGAGGTTTTAAGAAATAGAAAAATGTAATCCCAGACCAGAAGGAAAAATCAGTCAATAGAAACAGACCCAGAGATACCTGGGATTGCAAAACTAACAGGCAAGAACTGGAAAACATCTGCTTAAAACACGCTGAACTAAAGAACCCCTCAATCTCATGTGAGAAAAGTCAAAACTGTGAAAAAGCATCAAATCCCACTCTCAGGGATGAAACATTCAATATCCCAAATGAAAAGCTCACTGGCTAGGTTTCAGGGAAGAGGCACAGAGGAAAAGCTTAGTGAGCGTGAAGACCTAGGCATAGGAACTATCTACGCTGGAGAGAGTGAGGGGGGAGGGGAGAGAGCCCAGTGACCTTCCGGACAAACGCAGGAAGTCTGCGGCGGGCAGTTGGCGTTCTCGGCTCAGGGGCCGAGGAGACCAGAGAAACCAGAAGAAATAATGAAAACTGGCCGGAAGCATTTGTAATCCCTCTCTGTGAACCACATCTAATGCAGAAGGCCGGACCCAGTGCAAGGGAATGAATGCACCCTGCCACCCCCCCCTTGTTGGATCTCACATGACTCTGTCTCCAGGTGACCCTCCCCACTCACCCACCTGACAGGCCTTTCCACCCTGCGGGGTCCTTCCACATCACCCATTCCAGAACCTTCCCGAGTCCCCCAGAAAGCCCGCCCTCCCCGGAGCAGACCACCCCGGAGGGCCCCTGTGGTTTACCTTCCTGTGTGTGTGTCCCAGTCCGACCGCCTGGACCTCCGGGACTTCCTCCGGAGCAGGGAGTGTGATCCGTGAGTGCCGGGACGAGGGCGCAGAGTGCCGGAGGGCGTGGGAGGGCGCGGGAAGCCGAGGGCCAGGCTCTGTTGACTCACCCACTCCCGGTACCTGAAGCAGGTGACAGTCTGAAGGAGCGTAGGGTTTCCCAAGCGTGGTTCATCGTCCAGAGAAACTGGTCTCACTGAAGTGCAGAGTCCCAGGCCCCACCAAGAGCTACGGAGTCACTTTCCTGGAAAAGTCCAGAAGACGCGGGAGCTGGGGCCCTGGGTCTACCTGCCCCCTCTCCCCCCAAGCTCTGCCCTTGCCCCCGGGCAGCTCCCCAGGACTCCCCCAGCTCAGAGCTCCTGCTCCAGGGACCTCCGAGCCTCCCAGAAATGGGTTGGGCCCACGCCTGTTTCCCAGAAGCTCCCCGCCAGGGTGGCCCTCACTCTGGAATCCCCTGCCTGCCTCCCACACGTGAATGCTTCTGTCCCGTGGCTGGATTATGGAGATCTTCTTACCACTTTTTTTTTTTTAATTGATTTTCCACAGAGAGGAAGGAAGAGGGATAGAGAGCTAGAAACATTGATGAGAGAGAAACATCAACCAGCCGCCTCCTGCACACCCCCCACCAGGGATGTGCCCCCAACCAATGTACATGCCCCTGATCGGAATGGAACCCGGGACCTTTCAGTTCGCAGACCGACGCTCTATCCACTGAGCCAAACCAGTTTCGGCCTTCTTACCACTTTTAAAATCTGGCTACCTCTTCATATTTTTCTCTTTTCAATTATTTAAAAATGTTATCAATATTTGCTGTCGACTGTGGAGCAGACTCGGTGCGATTCAATATCTTAACTAATCTCACAAACCAAACCTTGGCCAGAGCGGGGCGGGGCCTCCCGCCGGCCACAGCCCGCACGGGGAAAGGCCACGGAATGCAGCGTCGTGGCCTGAGCCTGGGACAGACTGAAGGTTTAGTGAGAACAACTGCTGGAATCCAAGTAAAGTTTATTTTTTTTAAATACATTTTATTGACTTTTTACAGACAGGAAGGAAGAGGGATAGAGAGTTAGAAACATAGATGAGAGAGAAACATCGATCAGCTGCCTCCTGCACACCCCCTACTGGGGATGTGCCTGCAACCAGGGTACATGCCCTTGACAGGAATCGAACCTGGGACCGTTCAGTCCGCAGGCTGACACTCTATCCACTGAGCCACACTGGTTAGGGCTAAAGTTTATTTTTAAGTTGTTGCTTATTTCTCCATTACAGCTGGCATTCAGTTCACCAAAGCCTCCGGCCGGGCTGCAGCAGTGCCAGTCTCCGTGGGATTTAATCAGGGCTGTTTTCTGCGTGTGTTTTCAGTTAACTTCTCTTTGTGGCATGTTTCCTGGGCTTTGATATTAATTTTTCTGTTTAAACACATTTCTTTTTTGTTTTTCTAAAGCTGATTTAAAGACCGACCTTGAGCAAAAAATAGTACAAAATCGACGAGGCTGGTGGCCCGGTCGTGGGGACGGTCCAGGAATGAGTGGAACCTGGGAAGTGAGCAGCAGCAGAGAGCGCTCCCCACAGAGAGAGGTGCCTTGGCCAGGCACCCCCCTCCGTGGTCACCCTGACGTGGTGCCCGAAGCCAGCCATGTGACCCCGAGCTGTCCCTGGGCTTTCCCTGTCTGGCGCACCGCCTGGCACATAGAGATGCTCGGTGGACGCGTTGCAGGATGAACACGGAGGTGGCACCTTGGCACCAGCTGTCTCTGTCAGGTGGGCCTCTGAGCCCTGGTTTCTGGTGTTGGCACTTTCACCCTTGTTGGGGCTGAGCCCTCCTGTCATCAGAGCTCCCTCCGTGGCATGGCCAGAGGCCCCCGAGGCCGGGGGTGCAGCAGAGCCACGGCGGCGAGGAGATGCTCAGAACTCACTGTCCCAGCGGGAGTGCCACTCCCAGGGAGGCCGCCGCCAGCACCGCCAGCACCGCCAGCCCTCCAGGCGCCTGACCTGCTCCACTTACTGCTCCGCTGTGTTTATGGCGCTGGTGCCTGCCAATCCCACAGCGGCCGCAGGCTCAGGAGCTCCGTACATGCCGTCCACGCACAGCGTGACGCTCAGCAAATACTTGCTGGGTGAATGGGCAGCTGTCCCAGAGACTCCCAGCTCCGGGCTCTGGCTGTGGGACCACAGGCCACACGTGTCTTCCGAGCCTCACTCCTCTCGGCCGCCCAATGGGGTGGCCCGTCCGGCGGGCACGGGCTGGAGAAAGCCGCCCACAGGCTCTGCTGGGAGAGGCGCCCGTGGGCTGGTTACGAGGAGTCAGGATGCCCATTCCTCCGGTCGGCCAGTCCACGGTCGGCCAGTCCACACGCATGTGGCCAGGAAGGCCTCACAGAGGAGAAGGTGAGTCACACCGGCGGAACCGTGGATGTGTGGGGGGGGGGGGGGCGGGCAAGCAGAGCATCGGGTGGGTGGAGGGCGCCTGAGCAGAGCGGAGGCGGCCACACAGAGGGTGCCCTGCGGACTCGGGAAGAGCAGGCCCTGCCTCCCTCCCAGAGCGGCGCTCCGGAGGGCAGGCGGCTGGCACACGGGGCTGGCTGGTCAGTCTCCCCGTCAGCACAGACACCAAGCCCTCATCAGGACAGGCGCTGGGCATGGGGCCCAGCCTGCAGTTCGAGGGGAAACCTCCTGCAGGTGAGTTTCCTGGCCGCCCTCCGGCTGGCACCCGCGGTGGCTGGCACCGTCTCCTGTGAGGCCTGCTGCCTCCTGGGCCCCAGGCCGGGCACCTCCCCTCCTGCCCTCCCGCCGCCGCCTGCTGTTCCGGCACGGGCACCCATTGCCGCTCACCGTCCGTGCCCCTGTGCCCCCACCCCCTGGGCATGTGCCGTTCCTCTGTCTGGCAGAGTCTCCCTCTGCCCACCCCTCCTTCCCCCGCCTTTTCTGTTTCTCAAAATCAAAGTGTGGCCGTGGAGTAGGAATTCAGCAGAAAAACGTTTAAGACGTGCAGTAGTCGCCTTTTGAACAAAGTTAGTTTAAAAGGGAGATGAGTAAATGGCGAGAGCTCGGACTCAGTTTCTGTTTGAAAGACAGCCAGTGCGTTAGATATTTATTAAATCACAGCACTCCTCTGCTGCCAGGGGGCAGGGAGCACTGCCAGCCGGGGGAGGGGTGCCTGCTCCCAGGTGTGAAGGCGGGAGGGCAGGAGGGAGCCCGGGCGCCAGCAGTGCCGCGGTGGGCCTGCTTGGGGCTCACGGGGGCGGGGCGGGGCGGGGCCGTGTCCCTGGCTCGCAGCCCCGCGGGAGGACGTGGACGGCGCCCTCCTCACGTGCCGGTGGGGTTGGCGATCTTCCCCATGAAGAGCATGGTGGGGGTGAGGTTCTCCGCAATCATCAGCAGGAAGGCTCTGTCCAGCTTGAAGGTCATGGGCCTCTCCATGGGCAGCGTCTGCATGCCGGTGCCCGCGGCCCCCTCCGAGCCCTTCTCGTCGATCCTCAGCTTGGCCTTGTGCATGGCCTGCGGGACCGGAAGCGGGGTCAGTGGGTCAGTGTTGCCACGGGACCCGGAGACCCGGGCGAGCCAAGGTCAGCGGAGGCTCCGAGAGGGAGAGGCCGCGCCCCGAGTCGCTGAGCTCAGCAGTCACGGCTGGTGCCGCCTCCCGGCCTCCCGCTGCCACCTGTCAGCACTGAGGGTGCTCAGCAGGAGGCGCCGTGGCCCTGTGGGGCGGGGCGCGGGGAGGGGTGCTGTCCTTCCTGGGGATTACAGGGAAGCCAATCTCAGCCCCATGGACGAGGCTCAAGGGTGCTGTCCTGCCCGAGGCCTCTGGCCCCTCCCTCTCCTTCCCCGTGCCCCCCTTCTTCCCCCTCTTCCCTTCCCCTCCCCCCCGTGGCTGGCTGGTGGGCGGTTAGAGGGAGCCAGGTGCCGGCCGGCTGTTGCAGATCATCCAGTACCACCAGCATCAGCACCAGGCGATCGGCACGGGGAAAGGGGTGGCCTCTGTGGAACGCTGACACGGGTCATTCCATCTCAGAAGCCGGACAGCTCTCGGCAGCCAGAGCCCTGCCCACAGGCCCAGCCGAGGGCTCCCAGCTGCGGAGGGACACCGCGCTGGCTCCTTGCTGCCTGCAGGAGGGTGGCTGGCTGACCCTTTCTGCGACGTCTGCAGGGAAGTTGAAGGTGAGAAGGTTCTAGTCGCTCTTTTCCTTCCTCTTGCAAACTGGAAAGCACTCTGAGTTGGAGCTGGTTGCCAGCTCAGGTGGCGACTCGGATGCCTCCCCATGGACCTGACCTTCACCCTCAGCCCTGACAGGCCCCGCCCACCAGCCTTTGGCCATGCGCTCCCCTCCCGGAAGCTCCTCCCACCCCACTTCTGCATGCTGAAACCTCTCCCCCCTCAGCTCCCTTTAACCTACTAGGAGAATTGCTAGGTAAAATAGGCCATCCAGCGACGTTTTATTTTTAGGTAAGTGATGGGGTTTCTGTGGAAGTACATCCATGCACTATCTGGGACAGACTTACACTAAAAAAAAAAAAATTGTCACTTATCTGACGTTTGAACTTGCCTGGGCGCCCTGCATTTCATCTGCTAAATCTGGGGACCTGCCCCAAGACGCCTCTCTGCTGCCCGACAGGCAGGTGCTCAGCTCTTACTCACGCAGACCATGGACACCGCCTCCCCCACAGCCGGTGAGGCCCGTGAGCCGGGGTCCGGCTCAGCCGAGACCCGTTCTGAGGCCTCGTCAGTGCTCTGGGCCTTCGCCACGTGTTCCTGCTCTGAATCCACTTCCATCCCAGCCCGGGAATGGGTTCTTATTGCAGAGCCTGAAGCGTGAGGCTGGGAGGGTCCGATTCCCCCGGAGCACGTGGCTGGAGGGGCGGGCTGAGGCAGCTCGGCCTGACTGGGTGGCGTTCTGGCTTGTTGGGCGCTGGGATGGGGGCTCCCAGGGGGTGCCCAGGCCGGCAGGCTTACCTCACCCACTTTCAGGCTGCGGTTGGGGACTATCCTGGCGAGGTCGCCGTACTCCTGGAAGACTCTGGTGATGCCCAGATGGGAGAGAGTCTTCTTCAGGTCATAGGTGCCCGTGATGGAGAACCGGGGCAAGAACACGTCCACCACCCTAGGGTGCGAAGCGACAGCGTGAGGGCCGGCCCCAGGCCGGTGGGGAGCGAGACGTTCCTTCCAGACGTGGGAGTTGAGGCTGTTTCTTCAGCCATAGGATGAGGAGGGTTTCTCAGCCCTTCCCATGCCCCAGCCCCAGCCGTCCGCCAGCAGGCTGACACCAGCGGCAGCGAGGCCTGGCTCCCGGCAGGTGGAACCGGTCACAGCCTCTGGGAGGCCTGCGCTCACTCTCTAAGCCGCCGGCGGACACGGTGATGCCCACGGTGCCCACAGGCAGGGAGAGGCTCATGCTCAGCGGCCAGCGCACGCTCCTCCCTAGCCCTGGAGTTAGCAGCTGCGCGTCCTCCTGGGTGGGACCTGGGGCCTCTCTGCCTGTGGGCCGTGGAGTCCTGTCCTCTGGCCCTGGACCCATTTCTGCCGGCCCCTCCAGGAGCCCAGGCCCACCTTTGCCTCCTTCCTCCCCCGCACCCTCCATAACGGGTGTGGACCTGACGGTTCTCCGGAGCAGAGCCCCTGCTGTAATAGCCCCCGTCCTAAAAACAGAAGCTTCTGTTGGGGCCTGGCTGGTGGCTCCGTGGGTTGAGCATCATCGCATATACTAAGGGGCTGCTGGTTTGATTCCCAGTTGGGGCACATGCCCAGGTTGCAGGTTCAGTTCCCAGGCAGCCGATTGATGTTTCTCTCTTGCATCAATGTCTCTCTCCCTCTCTCTCTCTCTCTCTCTCTCTCTCTCTCTCTCTCTCTCTCTCTCAAATCAAGAAAAACATATTGAAAAAGAAAGCATCTACGTTGGCTCTGAGTCACCTCTCCAGCTCCCAGGCCACATCTTTTCTTTCATTCACAGCACAATGTACCTGCCCCTTCCTCTACTTCCTCCCATCACCGCCCCACCCCCTCTAATCAGGCGTCGCCTCCACATGCTGCCCTACAGCTCTTTCCAGAGTCGCTGACCTGTGCTTGCCGGACCCAACAGCGAGCTCTCGGGGGGCCAGCACTAGACAGATGATCCAGCTTTCCATCTTTTTTAAAAACACATTTTTATTGATTCAGAGAGGAAGGGAGGGGAAGGGATATCAATGATGAGAGAGAATCATTGATTGGCTGCCTCCTGCAGGCCCCACACTGGGGATCAAACCCATAACCTGGGCATGTGCCCTGACCGAGAACATGACCCTGACTTCCTGGTTCATAAGTTGACACTCAACCACTGAGCCATGCTGGCCGGGCCATCTTTCCATCTCAAAGCTCTCCACCCACGCCCGTGCCTCCAGCTCTCTCCTCCCTTCAGCAGCCACTCCGCTCTCGCCCTGGGCTGCCCCCACCTTGTCACCTGTCCCATTGCTGTGATGCTCAAGTCTCAGCCTTGGTCTTCTCATCTTTTCCCTCTTTTCTCCTTCCCTGGGGATCTCACCCTTTGTCATCGCTTTAAATGCCAGAGACAGGCTCAGTGGCTCCCAAACTTACCTTCCCACCCATCCAGTCATTCAAGTATTTATTAAGCGCCCGCATACCAGCTGCCGTTCCCATGGCTGAGGCGCATCTATGAGAGGAACGGGCAGCAGCCCATGCCCGAGCGTGGGCTCTAGCAGGAAGACAGGTGGTAAAGTCAGCCGAGGAAAAAGGAGACATATGCACTGCTATCTGTAATACTTTAACAATAAAATAATACGTGAAAAAAGAGCCAGCGTGGCATGGATGCGCAGACAGGCAGTCTGCCGTAGGGAAAACACAGATGGCCTCACGGGAGCCAAGAATGCTGGGGTAAAGGGCAGGTGTGGGCCCTGCATGGAGGCAAAGGAGGCGAGTTGGTTTTGTTCCTTTTCTGGTGAAAAGGAGAGCGGCCAGAGGGTTCTGAGCAGGGACGTAGTGTGGTCTTGCTGGGGGTTGAAAGGACCATCTTGTCTGCTCTGTTAGGAATCCTCTGGGTGTGAAGCCAGGGCCCAGTGGTGATGCTGGGAGGCCAGGGGAAGTGTTGGGTCACAGAACCGGTGGGAAGGATCAGATTTCAGTTATATTTTAATGGGGCTGACGGGGCCCCTGGCAGACTGAATGAGGGGCCGGGGGAGAAGGTGGTCAGGGAGGACCCCACGGTTCTAAACGTGAGCAGCTAAGAGGACGGAGTGGCCACTGGAGGGGACGGAAGCTGGAGGAGGTTCCCCAGGGGGATGGGGATGTTCCTTCTGGACACACTGGGACTGAGACGTCTCAGGCATCCAGGGAGGAACTGGGGAGCAGACGGATACGTGGCCCAGGGGACCTGGGAGAGGAGAAGCAGAGAGAGCAGGCGGAAGAGAAAAAAAGGAGGGAGAGGAGGAGGGAAGGGAGGAGGACGGAAGAAGCGCACACACCAGAGCCTTTACCTCCGCGTGACGAGCTTCTTCCATCTGTCGAAGGTGTCCAGCGTCAGGGCCTCCTCCGCCCGCCGCATGGCGCCCTTGTCAGGAAGCACGAAGATGGCCGTGATGTTGTTGAAATAGGGCATCTCCAGGACGGTGCAGCCCAGCTGCTCGTCGTAGCCCACGGCATACATGCCCCCGTGGAACATCATGGGCACCTTCACGGGCCTGTTCTCCTCCAAGAAGAAGTCTCCCTCTTTCGTTGCTTTTGGGTCAAACTCGTGTAGCCACCTGGCTTCAGATGGAAGGAGGACAAGGCGGTGTGAGTGTCCCGAAGGTGGAGAAGGGACTGGCCCCCGCTAAGCACTGGCCTCTGTCCTCATGCTGAAGTTCAAGGAACGGGTTTGGAGGCTCTGGGATGCTAGGACATAGCTCCAGGAATCCCTGTCCTCAGGACATGCCCTCGGGACTTCCGGTGGGCTGGGAGTTGATGACTCGTTCCCATAGGAGCCAGGGCTGGGGCTGCTGAGCCAAGAGGAGAGCTTCCGGCAGCCCTAAGCCCAGAACTCCTGAGGGTGAGAGAGGCTGTGGACTGTGTCCAGCAAAGGGGACTAGTATACGGAGTGGGGTGATCTGGGTCTGCAGTGAGTGAAAATGCCCAGCTTTATGCTAAGTCAGCCTGGGGTTGCTGCTCTCACATGGGACAAGAGAAGTGTGGACAGTCTGCCCTTGGGAGTGTGCGGAAGAGCAGTGAACTCCCAGAGCTGGGTGTGGGGACTCTCCTTTTCTACCCTGAGGGGTCTTTGATGCTGTTGGGCATAAACCCAGACCTGGGTCTTTTCACTACCTTCCAAAGACCCACCGTTCAAATTCTCACTCTGCTGTTCTAGATGGGTAACCTTGGGTATCTTACCTCCCTGGGCTTCAGTGTCCTTATCTGGAAAGGGAATATGGATGGGGCCCTCCTAGTTCTGCCATGAGCCTGGGAAAAGGCAGCACAGCGTAGTGACTGACGATGTACAGTAAGTGTTGAGTGAATGCTAGTCATCATCTGCATCATCACCACCAGGGGTCTTGTAATCTAGGGGATCTAGGGACTAAGGGGATTTCCAGATTCCCCTTTCTTCCTCTGCTTTAGGAAGACAGATTATCACTCCGCTCCCTCCTCTCCTCTCCCCCGCTGCTGCCACTCATCTCCCTGTGGATTTGGGGAGAATTGAACTTCCATATTCAGAACCATGCTGCTGACAACCCAGCAGTAATCTGGTGTGGCCTGAGAGCTGTTGGCCTCTGATTCTTAACTATGTTGGCCAATCTTTTGTGTGAGCATGTAGGTGTGTATTTTGGGAGAAATGATGCTTGGATTGAGGAATATTCTTCCATCTTCCTTTTCAGTCTTTCACCCAGAGACTTGAGAATCTACAGGAGATCAAAGCAACCACCGAAGTGGTCATCATCACCATCCCCAACCCGGATGTCTACTCAGAATGATGGGAAGTGCACATCTCTTGGGCCAAGAGAAGTGGTTTGAGTTCTCACCTCCATTGACTGGCTTTGTAACTGAGTAAGTTGATTAATGTCTCTCTAAAGTCCACTTTCCTTTTCTAAGAAATGAGGAAAAGAATGTCACTGCAACCTCTGTAACCAGTGCTGTGTTAGGACTACCAGTAATGAGAAAATGCATGTGGAGAATAATTTAGACTTCACGGAGTTCATTGCGCATACATTTCTGCTTCGAATATCAATGGCTGCCCTATGAGTTAGCAGGGTACTCATGTTGCAGATAGGAAAAGTGAGCCTTTGAGAGATGAATCACTTATTAATCAAGGTCACAGAGCAAGCAAGTGGCCAACCCTGGTTTTTAATCTAAGTCTACTGGTCATGCTCTCTTTTCCATGCCATACTGTCCCAAGACTTACCTCGAAAGAAAATACAGTTGACAAGAAGCATCACGGTGCCAGGATCTATATTCTTGACCAGGTTATTGATTTTCCCCTGGGTTTGCTTACTGACATAGTCATTGATCTGCTTCTGAGCATATTCAGTGTTCTGGAAGTTGGTGGGGACACTGTCTGCATTGTACAGGTTCTTGGCATCCGCCATAAACCTCTTCTCTGGCCGCAGCTTCTGGTCCAAGAACAAGGTGTTCTCAAGGCTCAGCTGGAGGCCCTCGGCCTTCTGGTTCAGCCTCTGGATAAGGTAATGGAAACCCCCATGAAGGTCTTTCTCCGGCATTTTTTGGAAGTTGAGGCCCTGCTTGATCTCGGCCAGTGTGGTGTTCTGGGCGCCCAGACACAGCATGGCGAAGGCGGTGGAGATGCTCATGGGGGAGAAGAAGATGTTCTTGCCGGGGCTGTTGGCGGCCAGCTTCTTGTACAGATTGAAGCCGAAGCCCAGGTTCCTCCGGGCGAGCTCCTGGGCGGCCCTCCGGCCCTGCTGCTCTTGGGCCCGGCTCATGGCGCCATGATGCTTTGGGGAATGGCTGGGCTTCAGAAGACCTTCTACAGCGAGGAAGCCGGCCAGCAGCAGGCCCAGGCCCAGCGTGAAGTTCATTTTCCTCGAGGATTGTCCTGTGGAGGAGTAGACCTGAGGTTAGTGGGGAAAAGGACAGAAGAGCCCACTGCCCCCTCTCACCCCCGAGGAAGACAGTGGGAGAAGCAGTGCCGTGTGCGCTGTGCTCAGCGGTTTGTAAGTGTGTTGGCATCCATGGTAGCATTTAACCCCGAGACAAGCAAGGATTGTCCTCCTTCATAACAGAGAGGCCTGACCAGAGGAGACAGCTCTTCTTTGTGCCCATCTTCCCCATCTTAGGGTGACAGAATCCCAGTTTCTTTGAGGAACTGCTCCCTCTACTCCACTGGGTGACAATGGGGCCACATGACAGTGAGGCCATCATAGTACTTCATCCCCTGCCACACTGATTGGTAAAGAAGTGTGAGTGCTTCCCAAATCAGATCAACCAATGTCTTCCCCTGGGAATGTACAGGCACCTTAACGCTGAGGGTCTGGCTTAATGACACAGCCCTGGAGCCTAATGTGGCCCTGGCTTCCATGTGTAGAAGGAGAGAAGAGAGAGAGAAATGGGGAGAAATACTTGGTGACATCTTTGGAGTCCCTGGATCAAGCTTTACCTAAAGACCAACAACCTTTAATTTTCCAAGTTATGAGCCAATAAATTTTCTTTTGAGGGTTGGCTCTATGTGTTGGATTTTCCCCCTTACAACCAAAAGAGTATTGACTAATTTGTAGAAATCCACCCCTTGGTCTGGGATCTCCTGGTCTGTCAGTGGGGACTGTGCACTCCAGATCCCAGGTCTCTATCAGACTTCCTTCCCTGTATTGTTCCCGGGAAGAGAAGGGGCAGCGTGATGAAGAGGACAAGTCCTGGTGGCTGCAGGACTGCTGCTCCCTTCACCAACTCTAGTGTGGACATCTCCCCACAAAAAAAAAAAAAAAAAAAAAAAAAAAAAAAAAAAAAAAACCTGTGGGCTTCTGGGGACATGCTTTCCATGTTTTATTTTCCCTTCATCTCAGCCTCTCACGCTGCACAGAGCTGCCAAAAGTACGGTCGTCCCCAAAGCTTGCCGATTTCTCTAGTTGGCCATGCTGCCATCAGTGATCTTTATACCAACTTGTACATCAACTAGAGGCGGATTTCTTTACCATGTTCTCACTATGTTTTCTTTCCTTAAATTTACACCTTCCTGGACCTGAGCTGGTGGAAAAGCAAAGGCCATCCGTGTTGTGTTGGCCTGGGCTCCTGAGAAGCAGAACTGAGATGAGGAGTCAAGCGTGAATCGCTTATTGAGCGTGTGCTGTTAGGAGGAGCTGCTTGGGAAGCGAGGGAAGCAGGCCACGCAAGGGAAGGAGCCGGAGGATGAGGCTGGCTACAGGTAACATCCTGCCTTGACCTGGTCCACAAGGGGCGGGCCCTGGAGCCAAAGCGCATAGCGGCATTGCGCCCATGAGGAGAGGGTTCTGGCTTTTCAGAGGGGATCCGTCCGCCAGTGGCTATGATCTGCCCCGGGGTGCAAGGGCTGGGGTTTCACTTGCTATCAGACAGGGGCAGTTTTCTTTTCTTTTTTAAAAAAATATCTTATTGATTTTTTTTTTAACAGAGAGAAAGGGAGTTAGAAAGGGAGATAGAGAGTTAGAAACATCGATGAGAGAAACATCGATCAGCTGCCTACTGCACACCCCCCACTTGGGATGTGCCCGCAACCAAGATACATGCTCTTGATCGGAATCAAACCTGGGACCTTTCAGTCCACAGGCCGATGCTCTATCCGCTGAGCCACACCAGTTTCGGCAGGGGCAGTTTTCTGGAGTGGGGAGGGCAACAGTGAGCTGTCAGCGGCCCACCTCGCAGCACCACAGCCTAGGGCAGTGGTTGGCAAACTTGTTAGTCAGCAGAGCCAAATATCAACGTACAACGATGGAAATTTCTTTTGAGAGCCAAATTTTTTTTAACTTAAATTTCTTCTAACTCAGGCCGTGGTATTTTGTGGAAGAGCCACACTAAAAGGGCCAAACAACCACCTGTGGCTCCCGAGCTGCGGTTTGCCGACCACTGGCCTAGGGGAATGGGCCCGGCACTGGCAGGTCCCCCGGAGCTAAGTGGAGGGGCCTCTTTCTATTGACTGAACGGGAAGCACCATTTCCCCAAGTGGTTGTGCCCCAAACCCTCTACCCCGGGTGCTGATGGAGCCCTCATCAGAGCGGGTGGGTCTTCAAGAGGCTCAGGGGAGTAAGAGCGCTCCTGTGTATGCACCTCATGTCCCACCCCTCCCACAGGCAGCCGGCGCCCGGGACAGAGGGCCGGCCCCGGCACCAAGGGGCTCTGGCTGGGTACCGCAGCTCCCTCTGGGGACTGGTCCAGAGCTGGCCGAAGGCAGTCAGCCCCAGTGAGTTGCACCGGACAGCGGGTCGGGGAGGGCGGGCGCTGGAAGTGACCAGGGAGGTGACTCCAGGCTCCTGGCTGACACGTTAGGACGCTGCCCTGTCCCATCCCCTGGTGTCCTGGGGAGGGAGGCATGGACCCCAGGGGCTTCCGTAGCCAGGCGCCCGACGGGAGAAGTGACCTGGAACAGAGCCAGCACGTACAGAGGGTGCACGCCAGGGCCCCCGGAGCCCCTGCCTCTACCTCCAGTGACACTGGGGACAGTTACGTGGTCAGTTAAGTGAGGCCGAAAGCATCCTGACAAAGTCTCTTTATTGACTTTCAGAGAGAAAGAGAAAGGGGGCGGGGAGAGAGAGAGAAACATCAATCAATTGCCTCCCACACACACCTCAGGGATGTGCCCTGGGATCAAACCCACAACCCGGGCATGTGCCCTGACCAGGAATCAAACCAGCGATGCCCACCCCATTGAGCCACTTGGTATAAGTGCCAAGAAGTCAGGAGTCTCAGGCCTGCTCGTATGCCTGTTGCTGTGTGACACTGAGGGGGGATGACGGGACGCTCCTCCCCCACTCCGCCCCAAGCCTGGTGCTGTCTAAGCGCCCTCCTCTCCTGAGGACACATATTTTCCAGTAAAATTAAAAATAGCTGGTGTGAAGGAAGGCTCAGAGACCGTCTGGACGTAGATGAGCAAGAGAAGATCGGTGACCCGGTGTTTCCGGTGAAGCAGGGCGTGGGAAACGGGGTGGGCAGGCTCAGGCAAGTGGGCAGGGCTGGGCTGGTCACAGGAGCTTCACGTTCTGGGGTGATGGCCCTCCCCCGTGGGCACCACTCCCCAGGGGCCAGGGTGGCGGGGATCAGACGCCCGTGAGGGGCTCAGGGACACCCCCGGGGACTCACCGGCCAGGTGGGCGAAGCCGCAGAGCCCCTGCCAGGCCGGGCCGGAGCCGGGCGGAAACTGCTCGGAGCTCCATCCAGGAGCGCTTTCTGGCGCAGACACCCACACGGTTTACAGCGAGGCCAGCAGGACCCCCAGACATTTTTATGCCCCCCCACCCCCCCCCAACCGCCGCTGAGTTTCAGGAACAGGAACAGGCACTGATTATGGAAGTAGGAGCCTGCTCCTTGGTCGTCTCGGCTTAGGGTCTGGAAGGTGGCAGGCAGCCTCCTTGCCTTCCAGAGCTTCAAACTGCCATCCCCTAGATGGCGGAGGGGGGATGGGAGAGAGGTGACTTCGGCCTCCTCCCCACTCGCTGCTGCACCACAGCTCCTGCCCTGGCCACAGGGCACCTGCCAGGTCTCAGCTGCCCCACCTCTCAGCACTGGACCCCGAGTGCCCACAGCCTGCCTTTCATTGCCATCACAGGCCCTGCACCAACCCAAGCCTGCCAGCTGGATGGGTGCCAGGCCCAGATGCCTAGGCTGGTGTGTTTATTCCATCCATTGAAATAGCTGGGCGGCTGATATTTCCCCACACACGAGAGCTCCCGAGTTGAGCAACTCTCTCGGTTTTTATTCCGGAGGGCGAGGGCGTGGGGACTGTCTCCAGACAAGATACGTAAACAAAACGAAGAAGGAAACACAGAACCGACCCCTGGGCACACGTGGGCTGGACTGCAGCTCTCACTCTCCCTCCGGCCCATGCTCCTCCCCGGACCCGGGAATGGCTTCCTTCTGGTCCGGAGAGAACAGAGTAGACGGGGAGGCATGCCCCCTGCCGCCCGCTCCCAGCCAGCACGGGGGCCGCAGCAAACCGGAGCCGGAGCCGGGCGAGCTCAAAACTCCTCTGCGCAGAAGGGGCTTGTCCCCCGGGCTCCCCGTCCCACGTCCCACCCCGTCCGGATGAGCTTAGCGATTGGGACTCGCCATCAGCACCGACGGGGGACGGCGACAGCTGCGCTGTTGGAAGCACGGCGGCCCAGAGCAGACTGACAGACCGAGGGGGTGGGATGGGGGTGAGGAGCGATAAACCAAAGAGCTCCTCCACCGCCACGCACGGCCACGGCCACGGCCACGGCCACGGCCACGGCTGTGGGACACGCGCTCCGCGGCCTCTCCCCCGAGACTGACGGCCAGAAGGTTTGTGTGTCTGACCTCACAAGCAGTGACCCTACGCGTCCCAGGAGCTTCAGACAGTTCCCGTCCCGGGAGCTGTGAGCCTTCTACCAGCTGGAGCCGCTCACTGCCGGCCCTTTGCTGGCCGAGGGACTTCCCGGAGCGGACAGCACGTGGGCGAATGGCTGCCTTCGGCCGTGACGCCGGCCCTTCTCGCGGAGACCAGCGTGAGCCCGGGACAGGGCCTCCGTGTGTCTGGCCCGCTGTTCTAGGCAGCCACACCGTCTTAGGAGGAGGCCACTCTAGGCACAGTACGTGGTCACTGCTGATCCTTAAAACACTTTCACTGACTTCAGAGAGGAAGGGAGAGAGACATGGAAACATCAGTGATGCGAGGGCATCCGTGATCGGCTGCCTCCCGCGGACCCACGGCTGGGGATCCTGGGCCCTAACCGGGAATCAGCGGCTGAGCCACGCCGGCCGGCGGTTGTTATTTTGTGAAGCGAGCGCCAGCGAGGTGATGGGAGCCTGCCTCCCTACCTCCGAGGAGCCAGAGAGGGCCGGGAACTAACCCTCCTGGCCTGTGGCACGCTGGTCCTCCCTCCTGGGAACCAACACAGAACACATCACCGCCCCTCGAAGCTGGCCCTGGAGGCCTCTGCCTCCATGCCTTTAAGACACGTTGCTATTGTGAGCCAGGCGCCGGGCCATGAGCCAGGCCATGGCACTGGTCTGGCCGATGCTGCCGACCGCCCTGCGGCCTTCGGAGCCTCCCCCGGCGCTCTCCTGAGTGGCAGCCTCCCGCCAGCCTCCGGTCTCCAAACCCTCCTGTGAGGCCAGCTCTGCCTGGCCCGTGCCTCCTGCCCCACTCCATCTTGGGGCGAGGGGACACGTAGGTTTGAAAGGGCTCGTGAGCATCAACTTCAGGGCCACCTGTGCTCCGAGTCCCAGAGGAGGAAGGAGCGAGCTGAGCTCACGGCCAGCATGTTGCTAGATCGGAGTGGGAACTGAGGCATCCAGCGATTCTACGCAAGAACCTGGACGAGCTCTCTTCCCAGCAGGAGTGACCCAGCCTCCATCCCGGGGAGCCACGCAGACACGGGACGCTCCCAGACAGGGCTGGGGTGGCCACAACCGGGGTGGGGGGCAGGGGCAGACCTGATAGGAGGCCCCTTGTCTCCCAAGACAGGCCGTTGCCCCAGCCACCGAGACCGCCCCCTGAGAAGCACCGAGGGCGGCGCCGGGAGACCGGGCGCCAGGAGGATGAGGGGGCTTGTTCCCAGTCGGGGCTCCCAGAACTCTGAGGAGCCCCGCTCTGGCTTCCTGCGGCCCGAGGCCCCCCTGGCCCTCACAGGGAAGGCAGGCTCACCGTGCGTGCGTCCGGAGACGTCCTCGGAGCGGCCGATGGTCCGCCTGGCTCCTGCCTACACTGCCATGGTCTCCGGAGCAGCAGAGCGAGGCCAGCGCCAGCCGGGTGGGCAGGGAGGGAGCAGGAGCAGTGGCCACTCGCCTCCCGGGACTTGTCCTCCCCGGGCAGGGTGGCATTCAGACCACACCCGCTGGGCGGCGGCTTCCCTAATGAAGTCCATGCTTTTTTTTTTTTTTTTTTTTTTTTTTTTGCAATGACTGTTATTTCCCAATAATTACCTTAGCTCACCTGGGCCCTCTGGGGAAGAGAACACAAGAGGTGAATAGACAATAAACGCAAAGTCTCCTGAGGAGTAACAGCAATCAGAAGTTCACATCAGCCCTGGCTGCTGTGGCTCGGCATCAGGCTGAAGACTGTAGGGTCCTGGGTTCGATTCCAGGCAAGGGCACATACATACCTCCGTTGCAGGCTCCTCCCCAGCCCGGACCTTGGTCAGGGCAAGTGTGGGAGGCAACCAGTCATGTTTCTCTCTGTCTCTTATCCTCTCTCTTAAAACCAATGGGAAAATATTCTCTGGTGAGGACTAACAAAAAATTCACATCCAAGTTAAAAATAAAAAGGTCAAGTTGGTTTCTGATTTCATTTTTGTTGTTTTGAGTAGGGAGGCTATGGTTGCCATGCGTGGGGGGGCCCCCCACCCCAATTTTCTGTCTTCCTAGTTGTCTTAAAGGAAGAGGTATTACTTTAGAATCTATTTTTTAAAGATCCTTTTTAATAAAAGAGTAGTATGCAAATTGACCATCACCCCAACACATAAGATGGATGCCCCCATGTGATCAAAGATGGCTGCCCCATGTGGATACAAGATGGCCGCCAAAAGATGGCCAGCAGGGAGGGCAGTTGGAAGGGACGAGGCCTGCAAGGGAGAGCAGTTGGGGGTGATCAAGCTGCAGGGAAGGCAGTTAGGGGTGACCAGGCCAGCAGAGGAAGGAAGTTGGGGGCAACCGGGTCTGCAGGGGAGGGCAGTTGAAGGGGACCCAGACCTGCAGGGGAGGGCAGTTGGGGGCAAACAGGCTGGCAGGGGAGTAGTTAGGCATCAATCAGGTTGGCAGCAGAGTGGTTAGGGGGTGATCAGGCTGGCAGGCAGAAGCAGTTAGGGGCAATCGGGAAGGCAGACAAGCAAGCAGTTGGGAGCCCTTAGTCCTGGATTGTGAGAGGGATGTCTGACTGCCTGGTGGAATCGGGCCTAAATCGGTCATCCCTCGAGGGGTCCCAGATTGGGAGGGTGCAGGCTGGGCTAAGGGTTTTGAATTTCGTGCACCGGGCCTCTGGTTGGAAATAAATGGAGCTCTTGGCCTCGGGCGAGTCCGAAAGGAGCTTTCCAACCCCTGATCTGGGCTGGATGCTGTGAGCTCCGGCCCTCTTTGAGTCCCACTCTCTCTGGCGGACTCTAAGGGGCAAAGTGCTAGCTCCCCTGCCCACGAGTGAGGGCACGTGGCAGCGACCACAGCACCGGAGCTGGCACAGCTGCTCCTTCCTCCGAGGCTGCTGTCAGCCCAGCAGGGCATCCCTCCTCGGCGATGGAGCCAGTGGCACAGGGCAGCCACCGGGGGAGAGGGAGGCTCAGCCGCACCCGCCTGCCCCACAGACCCACCAACTCGCCGTGGGGCCAGGGCCCAGCGCTGCCGGCATCGGGGAGCCACCGCAGGAGGCCGAGCCGCCACCTCCCCTCCCCCTGGGACGCACCTGGGCAGGTGCACCGAGGGGCCAGACGCAGGGAGACCTCGCAGCCAGACCCCTGTCACTGGACGCCCCTGACAGGGGACAAGCCCAGGCGGCGGCAGCTGGGAGCCAGCCACAAACGCTGACCCAGAATCCGGCCTGCGCCCTGGTTTGGAGGGGAAAACCCTTCTGTAATGACTGGGTGAGGCCGGCGCGTCTGCGGTCACACCCGTGGCCCGGCCCTGGCACCCTCAGTGGCAGGCACACTCCCAGGGGAGCTGTGCGGGAGGGCCGCATCCAGGGGAGGGGCTGCCACTGGGGATGGGGGTGAGGGGTGCCCTGGGGGGCCTGGGTGCAGACAGTGCCCAGAGCCGGGGGAGGGGGGATGCAGAAGGTGCCTCAGGTGGGCTGGAGCCGCCACCCTGGAGTCTGGCCTCCGTCGTGGGCGCCCACAGTGGGGACCAGTGGGGACAGCAGGAGCAGGTGATGGGAGGACCAGACTCAACCCAAGGCTGCCTGGCCACCTGGAGCGGGAGGGCCCGAGGCCCGCGGATGGGGCTGGTGTCCTGGAGCTGGAGCGTGAAGGAGATTTTCCCGTCTGGGGACATTCCCAGGGCCGGGGCCGCCAGGGGAGAGGCCGGCCATCAGCTGTCCACATGCCTGCAGCGTGGCCGCGTGTGGGAGTGTGACGGGAGCTTCCAGTTTCACCCTGGCCTGTGGCTCTCCCAGGTGCTGGGCTGGGAGAGGCCCGGGAACACGGGAATGACTGTGCCGTGTCCTGACTCCAGAGCCAGGGTGGGCTGGGCGCGCAGGGAGTTCGCAGACACAGCTGCGTTTGCTGAAGGCGGGGCAGAGCTGTCTCTGGGAGAGAAGGGTGTGCAGGAGACACCTCGTCCCACTGAAGGCTGGGCAGCCTCCCAGGCGGGCACTCGGTCTGGGTTCTGAAGGGCGAGCAGGAGTTCTCTGGGTAAAAGGTGACGGCGCCAGGAGCATGGCACCTGCAGTTGGAGAGCGCGGCCCATCGGCCGCCTCTAGAGGGCGCCTGTGAGCTGCAGCCCCCTCTGAAAAGGGACCCCTGCCTCACGCAGCATCCGGGCCCGGGAACACATTAGCACCTTGTGGGAGCTTCAGAACATCTGCCTGCTGAGCGGCTGCTGCACTGGCCGGGCGAGGCTGGGTCCAGTGCTTGTGGGACCCGCTCCGAGGGCGGGTGAGCATCCAGGGCTGAGAATATCTGCTCCGGACCAGCCGGTCCCCGGAAGCCCTGGCCCCTTGCTCTGCCGAATGCAGGGAGCTTCCCAGGCTGTGGGGACGGAGACCCCGGCATCGGAGAAATAGGAGCACTGATCGCGGGAACAGACCAGAGGCCCCGGGACAACCAGGGCCACCGGACGCGGCAGAGCCCCCTGCGGCCAGCGGGGAAGGTAGCTGCGCCTCCAGTGTGCGGGAAGCACGGGGTCCACTGGGGGCAGCGAGCCTTCACCCCCCTCGCTCCACACACCAAAGAGGGGACAGCACAGCCCCACGTGGAAGGCATGAGAATGGACATGGGAAAGTGATGATAGTCAATGATTTCTTTTTGGCCTCAGAACTCACATGATCCAGTCCATAAAGCTTCCGGAAGGAAATGTAGCAGAATGTTCCATGGCCGTGAGGGAGGCGGAGACTTCTTAAGTCCCAACGGCAAAAAGTGGTAACCGAGCATCAGTACCCACAGCCCCTGGAGCGCCCAGGCCAGGCAGAGGCTGCCGGGCGGGCGTGCGGCAGGGGATGGCACCTGGCGGCCAGCATTGCTGCCATGTCTCTCCTCCGAGAGCCGCCCCCGCGACCTCTGAGAGGGGTTCACGTTTCGCGGCCTGTAACCCCCCGCATCACGCGGGTCGAGAGGGTCACTTGTCCGTGCTCACTAAGAACACACGTGAAGCTGCCAGCCACCGGGCATGCCAGGCCGGGAGCCGCCACGGGTCTCAGGGGGTCCCTTTACAGAAGCAGCGGGTGCCACCCTGTGGGGCACATTTACTCATTTTTAAAATCTGGGCTCAGTTACCATTGACGGTGGCCGGGCCCAGCTCAGCGTCGGGCTAGCTGCAGCCCACCGGTCCTGCTTGTGGGGTCCGCATGGCTGGGAGCCCCACCAGCCCGCAGTCACACACGCCCCCAAAGTCCCACGAGCAGCCAGGGCACTGGAAAGCTGGAAAGCGACAGCCTGTGTTGGGGGTTAAATAAATACCCCAGGTTCCTGGCCCTGCAGTGGTCACACCCAGGCTGGCCGTGGCCCATGTTCGGAGGGTGACCGGCAGCACGCACCTGTCCTTTGCGCCCCACCTTACCGGGCCTGCGTCTGTCTCCCCTGGGCTGGCCCCTGGTGAGGCTGCCCACGTGACACGCCCTCAATGGCTGCCTCCCCCCTGCGCTGTCCCTGTGAGTGTAACCAGCTCGTCACAAGGGCAGCGGTGTGACGGACTATTCCGCAAGCTGCTCATACCGCCTCAGGGTTAGTTTCACCTGGAAGTTTGTTCTCCTTAGTCCCGCCCCCTTTTCTGTCCCTCTCCCCGCCCCCCCCCCCCCCTTGTTCTCTGTATGGGTGAGCTCATTTGTTCCTGGTGTTCATTTATTTTGGTCTTTAGCCAGATTGAAGTGAAACCCTATGGCATCTGTCTCTCTGCCTGGCTCTTTCACTCAGCACAATGCCCTCTCAGTCCATCTGTGTTGTCACAGACGCCCAGGTTTCCTCCTTTTTGTGTCTGAGCAATATTCCGCTGCACCTGTGTGCCTCCTCTTCATCCACGCTTCCCCTGGTGCACGCCTAGTATTTCGGCTGCTGTACATAAGGGCCGATTGTTGGCTTTGCTTTCTTTGGCTAGATACCCAGAAGCGGGATTTCGGGGTCCGATGGCAGTTCTATTTTTAGTTTCCTGAGGCACCTCCACCCTGTTGTCCGCAGCGGCTGTGCAGTCTGCATCCCCCGCAGTGCATAAGGCTCCCTTTCTCCTCACCCTCGCCAACACCTGTTGTTTGTTGTTTGGGGACAGCCATCTCACAGGTGTGAGGTGTGGCTCGCTGCGCTTTTCATTTCCCCGATGGCAGGACAGCTGTCATTACAAAGGCTGCAGGCCTGCAGTGCGGGCAAGGGGAACTCTCGAACACAGCTGGTGGGTGTGCAAGCTGGCACGTGCACCCAGGAGTTCTGGGCAGGATCCATGAAAGCTAAGCCTCTGCTTACCCTTTGCCCTATGCACTGTACCCCGGAATGTAGGCCCAGAAATGAGTGCCGGGGAGTTCACAAAAGACAGGCACTGGGGTGTCCACAGCAGCTTTATGGGGTCACCCCAAAGTGGAAATGACTCAATGCCCATCGACAGGAAATGAAGAAATAAAAAGGGTTTCAGCCACCACCCCAGGTGGTAATTTCCACTTCCGACGTGACCCCACAATTCTCTCTCCGAGGATCCCCAGTTAGGGCTCCTGACAGGCACCGGGGCCAGGGACCAGCAGTGAGAGGCTCTGTGGGGCCAAGTCACATTGGAGCCAATTAAACGGCTTCCCGGAATCAGGCAGAGGCAGGGTCAGCGAAAACACAGCTTTACTCCCCGAATCAGCTCCCGTCAGAGCACCATCGCAGCTTCCACAGAAAACTAACATTTCTGAAGCAGCGCCAACAAGACGCGAGGTCACCTCAGAGAGGGTCCAGTGAAGATGCTGCAAGTCTCCCCACACAAAAGCCGAAGCCAGGGGGAAGAGAAGAGGGTCTGAGGCCTGCACAGTTTACAGGGCGTTCCTCAAGAGACAGAGTCACTGCAGCCAAGAGGGCGTTCCGAGCCACGGAGGAAAGGCAAACCATTCTATAACTGTTATCGGGAAATAAAAAAATAATTTTGAAAATAAAATGTTAAATCTTCACATTTAAAAAAATTAAACATCGGAAGAGTGCCTTTTTACATTAGCATCAGCAAGAGCTTCCTGCGCATGAGACACGCCAAAGCCAGGAGGGTAACGGTGACTGAGAAGATGGGCCGTTGGGACCTAACGTGTTACACTCAGCACAGACCAGCGAGGACCGTGACCAGCGGGAGTGAGTGTGCGTGGCGGCGGCTCTTCCTTGCACAGAGCCTGCTCCCCGGCAATGCCCCAGGGCCCCTCGCGGCAGGCGGAGACGTGGGCAGCTGGCGGCTGACTGGTGGCCTCTCCTCTCTGTCCTCACCTGCTTCCTTCTCCGCCCTGGCCTCTGCGAACCAGCCTGCCGGACACGGTGCTGCCAGGGCTGCTGTGACAGACTGTGCATTTCTCACCAGCGTTGTGAGCTGGTGCTGTTTGAGCCATCCTACAGCTGAGGAAACCGAGGCGCCGAAGCCAGCCCCACCCAGGAACCAGGAATCGGCCTCTGGGTCCCTCTGGTGCCGCGGGCAGCCCTGGAGGCCATCGCCGAGTCAGGGCACTGTCCCTGGACCGCGGCCTCGGAGCCCTGCCCGGCCTGGGGCGGCCCCTCCGCCAGGCCCGGGGGACGGGCAGGATGCTTGTGTGAGTGGACACCTGGCCTTGGTTATCTCCCCTAAAACACGTGGACACACGCACAAACACATGGATGCGCACACAAACACGCACACACGCACATGCACACGGGCACACACACGCTCCGTGGATGGGCCCCCCTGCCCCCTCCCGCCCCCTCGGTGGGTGAGCCTTCTTCCGCCTTCCCAGGCCTGCTGCTCCCAGCCTCCTGGCCCTTCTCTGCCCGGGTCCTCCTGCAGCCCCAAGAGGGCCCCCTGGTCTCCCCGCCCCCCCAGCCTCATCTGCAGACTTGGCGGCTTCCGCCCAGAATCTGCTGGGCCGGCCCCTCCGCCTCCACCCTCTCCGGGTCGGCCTGTCCCACGCCCAGTGCCAGGGCGTCTGGGAGTTCCCGCCTCAGCCGACAAGCTGGGGCCTGCCTGCCTCCCCGCTCACGCCAGCTCTGCCCATCCCTCCGCTGGGCTCCAAGTCGAGCTCAGAGAGAAGGGGGGCAAACTGCCCAGAATCGGGGTGACCCGGTGCCTTCCATCCCTTCTCCTGCAGCCCCTGCTCCCGCAGCTCGATGGCAGGAATCATCCCCCAGGATCCTTCCCTGGGCAAGAGAGGACGGGTGTCGGGGCCCTGGCCCCGCGGTAGGTACCAGCCACACACACCGATGTCCATGGGCCCATGCCCACTGCCCCCCGCCCTCCCTGAGCTCTGGTCTGGAACACGGCCTGGGCCTGTGCTCTGGGGTCCCGACATAGGTGACCCACGATGCACCAGGTGACCAGGAAGCCATCCCTTGCCCTGAGTCTCGGGTCCCCCGCTGGCTCACGGGACGGGGATGTGTTGGGCCTAAGGTGGCCCCAGAGGGCCAATCGCTCGGAGCCGCGCTGTGAATAAGCTCCCCCTGAAGCCATCTGGGCCTGTGTCTGTGCTCACTGCGCCTCGGGCCAGGCCTGGGGCCGGTGTGGTCATGGGAGAGCGGAGGGACAGGAGCCGGGGGTCCAGCATCAGGAGGACAGCTGCAAGGTGTGACAAAGCCTCCAGTGTAGTGTGTGTTGGTCTCTGACTTCAGCCGTGTGCGCACACGCACACGCACACGCACACGCACACGAGCACTGTGCGCGCTACCCTCACAGTCTGCGGGAGGAACTGGCGCAGCGTCCCTGACAGGTTAGGGCCGAGGCTGCACGGCGGGCAGCCTTCACAGCCGGCCTCCTCGGGGGACCTGACTCCAGAGGAGGAGACGGGGGCAGGGGCTGGCGGGGACGGGACGGAGAGTCGGACTGGTGCGTGTCCAGAGCCCGCGGGAGCCCGGCTGCGCCCACGCGTGTTTCCAGACCGCCGCCCGGCTCCTCCGGTCCGGCGGGCCCTGCAGCCCCGGGGGCAGGAGGCTGAGCCGAGGCGGTGCCACCTGCCGCCTCCTCCTGTCCTCGGCCTGCCTCCTGCCAAAGCTGCTTCCCGCCTGTCCAGCGGCAGAGCATGAGCTGGCACAGACGGGTGTCCACGCTGGCCGGCAGCCAGCCCCCAGCCCTCCTTCCTGCCCGCACGGGCCAGGGGAGGGACAGAGGCCTGGCCAGGGCCTCGGGCTGCCCAGTGGGGAGGTGCTTCTAGCTCCCAGGAAATCCCGGAAGGCTTCCTGGAGTCGGTGGTGTCTGAGTGAAGTTTGAGGCCTCCCTGCTCCATTCCAGTGGCCCTAGCCCAGTGGCAGCGGGACAAAGGGTGGCCCTTCCAAGGCCCAGGAACCCCCTCCCAGGTGGCACAGCCAGCCAGGAGGGCGCAGGCTCTCGGCTGCCTCCTGTCCGCCTCCTCGCCAAGCCTCCCTGGGCTCCTCTGCACGTGACCCAGTCTCCCGCCGCCTGACCCTCAGCAGCAGAAGCACCCTTCCAGGTGCCGCGCGCAGGCTGCTGCGTGACCGTGTGACTTTGCAGGGCCTGCGGCCGGGCCAGCAGCTCAGGCCCTTCCCTTTAGGGGGCGCTTTTAAATAATCACAGTGCGATCGGCTCTAAGTCTGTGTGGTGTGGGGATTAAAACCTACGCTCCACGCAGCTGCCCGCGTGTCGGCCTCGGGACACCAGGGCAGCGTGGCCGGGTGGGGGGGTGAAGGGGGCCTCCATGGCCCCTCCTCAGGGCCCAGCGCGGCGTCCGGGCGGCCCCTCGGGAGACGCCTGCCTGAGAAGGCTCCTGCCTGGCGCCCCCTCCGTTCTCACCGTGTCTGGGCCTCCACCTGTCCGCCTGTGAAATGGGCGCGGCCGTGCCCACTCTGCGCTGTGGGAAGGCTGGTAGGGCGTGTGTGCCAGGCCCTGGCACGGGAGCTGCTCTAATGGTTTTATTATCGTCCTCATCGCTGCTCGTCGCTTTCATTATTATTCTGTGATGACACCGGCGATGGGGATGGAGCCACGGAGGCAGAGCATCGCCATGGAGGCAGCTCTGCCCACCCCCCCCGCCCCGCCTCCCCGTCACAGCTGTCCCCTGCCTGGCACACACGTGGCCCGGACGTGCCAGCTGGACAGGCGCTGTCTCGGGATCGTGGGCAGAGCTCGGCCCAGGGCCGCGGGCAGGTCCTCTGTCTGTGACTCAGCAGGCAGCGATGCCGGTGGGGGGAGAGCAATGCTCAGCACTCGGCGGGGTGCGGGGACCCAGGTGGCCTGGGGGGTGGCTCTGAAGCTCCATCTGGGCCGGGCCGGGCCGGGAGATGTGTGTCCGTGTGGGTGCCAGCGAGGGCCGCAGGGCGCCGGGCGTTCTCGGGCGAGTGGGTCTGACCCCAGACGCTGGACCTGGGCCAGTGAAGCCTCCAGAGGCCGAGGGACGTGGGAGGCCAAGGGCTTCTGAGGGGGCGGCGCTGGTGGCTGGAGACCACCAAGGGCCTGACGGGGACGGAGACGTGACCCGACGAGTCCCCAGCTCCCAGTGTGTGTGCATGCGTGTGTGTGTGTGTGTGTGTGTGCATGCGCGCACGCATGTGTGTGTCCCTCCCTCAGTGCGGGCATCAGAGCAGGGGCGATGCTAACCCAGGCGGCACCTGTCGTGGCAGGAAGCAGGAGACCGGGCGTGCTTGGCAGCTTGTGCCTCGTGGCTCACCTGCTGTGTCCTCAGAGCCGGCCAGCTCCCACCGCTCCTCCCCTGCAGGGATCCCGGCTCTGCTTAGCCTGCGCTAGCCTCACTCCATCATCCGCAGACACAGACTGTCCTGGGCATGGGGACCCGTCAGGGGCATGGAGGACATGAGCCACCTTCTCGTGCGGCTGGCCCTGGGGCGGAGCCACTGCCAATCACTGCCCTGTGCTTCCACTTGCCTAGCTGCCCGCTTCCTGTGTGTGAGCTGGTTGTTGCCTTTTGCACACACAATTGATTCTGCCCCCTCCCCTTTCTTGGGAGCTTTGCCTTTCTCCCTGGGGTGAGGGGTCCTCAGACCTGAGAAAAAAGCCAAGCGGTCAGTCTGGCTGGGTCTGGCTGGGTCTGGCTGAGTCTGGCTGGGTCTGGCTGAGTCTGGCTGGGTCTGGCTGGGTCTGGCTGGGTCTGGCTGAGTCTGGCTGGGTCTGGCTGAGTCTGGCTGAGTCTGGCTGGGTCTGGCTGGGTCTGGCTGAGTCTGGCTGGGTCTGGCTGGGTCTGGCTGGGTCTGGCTGAGTCTGGCTGGGTCTGGCTGAGTCTGGCTGAGTCTGGCTGAGTCTGGCTGGGTCTGGCTGGGTCTGGCTGGGTCTGGCTGGGTCTGGCTGAGTCTGGCTGGGTCTGGCTGAGTCTGGCTGAGTCTGGCTGGGTCTGGCTGGGTCTGGCTGAGTCTGGCTGGGTCTGGCTGGGTCTGGCTGGGTCTGGCTGAGTCTGGCTGGGTCTGGCTGAGTCTGGCTGAGTCTGGCTGAGTCTGGCTGGGTCTGGCTGGGTCTGGCGCGGCGCCTGCCAGTTCTGGGTGAAGGAGAGCAGGTGCAGGAACTGGGAGCTGCCCTTCAGGTGCCACGGGACCGCAGCCAGGCGGTGAGGACCTGCGCTGCCCCAAGTCCTCAGGGGCCTCACAGCGTGTGACCCCCAAGTCCTCCAGACGGCCCTGGGGGCTGGTTCTGATAGAGCCACTAGCCCAGGAGGGCACTGATTTCATTCCCTTTCTTCTCTTAACATTAAAGTGTATCAGCCACTAGCCCAGGAGGGCACTGATTTCCTAGCTCTGCCTCCCCATTGAGCCTGGGGGCCTCACCTGATTCTATTCTGTCCTCCCTCCCTCCCTCCCTCCCTTCCTCCCTTCCTCCCTTCCTTCCTTCCTCCCTTCCTCCCTCCCCCCCCTACCTCCCTCCCTCCCTCCCTCCCTCCCTTCCTCCCTTCCTTCCTCCCTCCCTTCTTTTCTCCCTCCCTTCCTCCCTCCCTTCTTTTCTCCCTCCCTTCCTCCCTCCCTCCCTCCCTCCCTTCCTTCCTCCCTTCCTCCCTCCCTCCCTCCCTTCCTTCCTCCCTTCCTCCCTTCCTTCCTCCTCCCTCCTTCCCTTCCTCCCTCCCTCCCTCCCTCCCTCCCTCCCTCCCTCCCTCCCTCCCTTCCTTCCTCCCTCCCTCCCTTCCTCCCTCTCTCCCTTCCTCCCTCCCTCCTTCCCTCCCTCCCTCCCTTCTTTTCTCCCTCCCTCCCTCCCTCCCTTCCTCCCTTCCTCCCTCCCTTCCTTCCTCCCTCCCTTCCTCTCTTCCTCCCTCCCTTCCTTTCTCCCTCCCTTCCTTCCTCCCTTCCTTCCTCCCTCCCTTCCTTCCTTCTTTCCTCCCTCCCTCCTTCCCTTCCTTCCTCCCTCCTTCCCTTCCTTCCTTCCTCCCTCCCTCCCTCCCTCCCTTCCTTCCTCCCTTCCTCCCTCCCTTCCTTCCTTCCCTCCTTCCTTCCTGCCTTCCTCCCTTCCTGCCTTCCTGCCTGCCTGAATTCTTCCTTCCTGCCTGCCTGCCCTCCTTCCTGCCTGAATTCTTCCTTTCTTTATCTCTCCTTTCATTCTTTTTTTCCTCATGTGCTCGCTCAACAACACGACCCATGCCTGGCATTAGGAATTCACAGTTCACAGAAGCATCAGAGTCCTGGTCCTCACACAGCTTGTTCTGTGGTGGTGGCTGTAGTGGTGCTGGTGATGGTGGTAGTGATTGTGG
Organism: Pipistrellus nathusii; assembly: GCA_963693515.1. Classification (NCBI taxonomy): domain Eukaryota; kingdom Metazoa; phylum Chordata; class Mammalia; order Chiroptera; family Vespertilionidae; genus Pipistrellus; species Pipistrellus nathusii. The sequence continues at coordinate 2,980,977 of OY882858.1, forward strand.
TGGTGGTGGCAGTGGTGTTAATGGTGATGGTAATGATGGTGAAGGTGCTGGTGCTGGTGGTGATGATGGTAGTAATGGTGGTGGTGATGGTAATGATGGTGAAGGTGCTGGTGCTGGTGGTGATGATGGTAGTAATGGTGGTGGTGGTGGTGATGGTAATGATGGTGAAGGTGCTGGTGCTGGTGGTGATGATGGTAGTAATGGTGGTGGTGGCAGTGGTATTAATGGTGATGGTAATGGTGATGGTGGTGGTGATGATGGTGGTGAAGTAGTAGTGGTGAAGGTAGTAATGATGATGGTGCTAGTGACAATGGTAGTGGTGGTGATGGTAATGATGGTGCTGGTGCTGGTGGTGATGATGGTAGTAATGGTGGTGGTGGTGGTAGTGGTGGTAATGGTGATGATGATGGTAATGGTGATGGTGGTGGTGATGGTAATGATGGTGATGGTGATGATAGTAGTGGTTATGTGGTGATGGTGATAGTGATGGTGGTAGTAATGGTGGTGATGGTGATGGTAATGGTGGTAATGGTAATAATGGCAATGATGATGGTGGTGGTGATGGTGATGGTAGTGCTGGTGATGGTGATGGTGGTAGTAATGGTGATGATGGTGGTAGTGACAGTGGTGATAGTGATGAAGGTGGGGGTGATGGTGGTGGTAGTGCTGGTGATGATGATGGTAGTGTGGCGATGGTGATGGTAGTAGTGATGATGGCGATAGCGATAGTGGTGATGGTGGTGATGGTGATGGTGTCAGAGCAGAAATTATCCAAATCCTTACCTTAGTAAGTATTTAATTATAATTGTGATGTGGCTAACAGAAAAAGTTCTGTTACATTCCCTTTCTTCTCTTAACATTAAAGTGTATCAGCCATTAGCCCAGGAGAGTCACTGATTTCCTAGATCTGTCTCCCCATTGAGCCTGTGGGGCCTCACCTGTATTCTATTCTGTCCTCCCTCCCTCCCTCCCTCCCTTCCTTCCTCCCTCCATTCCTTTCTCCCTTCCTTCCTTCCTTCCTCCCTCCCTCCCTTCCTTCCTTCCTTAATCCGCAGAGCCATCACCTCTGTCCTGCTGTTGGTCATCCATCCCCGATGGGAATAACCGTTCCGAGGCACCAGGCAACCTTTGGCAGGCAGCTGGGAGAGCAGGAGAGGGTCCGCATGGGCAAGGATAGGCAGTGGAATTTCCTCCCCTGGCCGGCCCTCTGCTCCCGTTCATTCATTCATTTTTATTATTTTTAAATTTTTATTGATTTCAGAGAGAAGGGAAAGGAAGAGAGAGAGAAACATCCATGATGAGAGAGAATCATGGATTGGCTGTCTCCTGCATGCCCCACCCCCCCCACGCCCCCTTGCTGGGATGGAGCCCACAACATGGGCATGTGCCCTTGACCAGAATTAAATACGGGACCCTTCAGTCCACAGGCCAACACTCTACCCACCGAGCCATCCATCTAGGGCCATTGACTCCTTCCTGACGGTCTCTGTGCCCGGCCCTGTGTGAGGCTTGCCAGGCCAGGGTGCAGAGCTGGAAGGACCCCTCGGGCTGGCACCGGCAGGCTCCCCACGGGAGAGCGCCACGGCTCCGCTCCCCATGGCAGCAGCCAGTGAGGAACGTGCCTGCGATGCCAACCAGCTCCAGGCCTGCTCTGCCCAGCCGCTGCCTCTCTGGGTGATTGCCCCAGGCCCAGAAAGGGCGTGAGAAAACAAAGGCACGTAATTCCTCAGCTGCCCTTTCTGCGGGGGCGGCAGAGAGCCAGGGTGCTATCCCAAGCACAAACTGCGCTTCTCACCCCAGGCCTGGGGAGGTTTCCGGAGCAACAGTCAGGGTGGGAGACGCTGTGAGGATAAGAGGCGGAGGCGCGCCCTCTGCTGGTGAAATGGAAAACTGCAGGACCAAGCCCCACACAGCGCTTGCTCTGCCAATAGGGGTGACTTCTCAGGGCGCATTTGGGGTCTCATTAAAGCTCAGATTCCAGGGACCCGGCTTCATCTCCACCCACAGCCTCCACCACAACTCCAGCCCCGACCGCAGCAGCCCGGGCCGCACTGGGGCAGCTGGGAAAAAGCAGACCAGAAAGGCAGTGGAAGCTCTGTTGGCACATTCCAGGTCCAGGAAAACCGCGAATGGATTGCTTTTAAACGAGAACGGAAATTTCTTTTTAATGGTGGTATTGTGGGAAATCCCAAGTAAAGAGCGGAGGGTCCTTGCCTCATGGTATTCGGTCGGATTTAGCAGATATCTGTTTATTTACTAAGGATGATCCCAATGCAACTCCTGAAAAGACGGGACATTTTTATAAGAAGCTTCTAAAAAAGCATGGAATAAAAACCATTTCTCAGGTCATCCCCCTCCGAACTTTAAAAACGGAGTAGAAAGCCTATGAGGCCACGCTCTGCCTCCTGGGTAGTTTCGACTTGTTTCTTTCTGATGCAAGAATCCGTCGGCTCTTACCCTCACGCCTCGGAAGACATTTCTATAAGAGAGAGAAAGTTCCAATACCTGTAAACCTTAAAGCCAAGAATCTCTCCAAAGAGATCAACTCATCAGTAGGTGGGACGGTCTTAAGCCTCTCTAAACGTGGTTCTTGCAGCACTGTCCGCGCTGGTCACACCGAATGCAGTTCAGCACAACACCGAGAACATTGTTGCTGTCACGGAAAAGCTTTCACAGAGATTGCCAGAGAAGTGGGGGAGTGTGAAACTCTTGTACGTGAAAACTGAGACATCAGCTGCCCTTCCTATCTTTTATTCATTTGTCAGCAGTTGGGATGAAGCGAAAGGAGTGAACATTTCTAGTCTGAAGAAACAAGAAGCAAAGAAATTACAAAAACGAAAAGAACATAGAAAGAAACAAAAGGGAAAGAAAAGAAACAGAAAGCCTATGAAACAGGGCAGAAAGTCTACATCAGCCCTACCCACCGAGCAGATGGCCCCAAAACTTGTGGTTCCCCAGTGAAGGGCCCTGGGCCCCAGGAGAAAGAGACGCCTCAGCCTGAGAAGAAAGAGACCTGCAGAATAAAAACCCAAAATGAAGTGCATGATGAGTCTGAAGGAGAAATTCCATTCCTGGTCCCCATAGGAGAAACTCCTGCCGAAGGAAAAGTGGAGGTGCAGAGACAGGCCACAGGAGAGAGGTCTCCAGTAAAGCGTCCGGGTGCCAACCCTTCGTGGGGAGGAGAGAAAGGCCTGTCCTGCTTGGGAGGTGCCGAAAGCACCAGAGCCCAAGGCCCCAGGCAAAGGCCAGGGAAGAAGCCAGGAGTCAAAGAGGAAGTGGAGAAGCAAAGAAACTCTCCTTTGGGGAAAAAGGACCCCAAAGACGCCCAAACAGCCAGAGGCCACGTCCTTCACTAGGCTAATAATCTGCCTAGAAGGCTTCCCACACCCCACACAATGGCGCCAGGAACCCCAAGTGCCCCAGGCAACCTGAAGTCAGCGACTCTTCCAGAAGGGAGCATCGGAGCTGCCCGGAAAGCTTTGGAAAAACACCCAGTCCTGACCCCTGTCACAGCCTCTCCAGGAGTGAGACCTGGCCTTAAAACCTTCCCAGTGACTCTGATGTATCGTGGGTGTAAAAACCAGTAGTTTGAAACCATTTTTTATTTTTTTTCATATATTAGCTAATATAATAGAAATTGCAGTGCTTTTATTAAAGGGTAACATTTGCTTCTGAGTAAACTAAAACAAACAAACAAAAAAGCTCAGATTCCAGGACCCACCCCACGTCTCCTCCGGGATTCTGGTCCAGAAGCTTGGGGGGTGGGGGAGGGCCTGGGGGAGGCAGCTGGGACCACACTGTGAGGGATGCTGCTCTTGGGCCAAAGGGCACAGCCACCCCTTGGGGGGGGGGGGGCAGGTGGGCTGTGGCGGCCTCTGACCAATAGGCTGAGGTCAGAGCGCCCCTCTCTGACAATCACAGTCAGAGCGGGCGGGCGGGGGCTCTGACCTTAGACTTTGGAGCTGGCCACTCCGGGCGGAAATCCCAGCCTCCCCGCTTCCCGGCCTGTGACCCCGAGCAGGATCCGTCCTGTCTCCGCCGCCGGTAAGCAGGCCCCTGCCTCCCGGGGTGAGATGACGCCATTCAATCGCCAAACACACGCCCCGCACGCCTCGCTCGGCAAACAGGAGCTGGGACCGCTGTCCTTACTGCTTCCCCACAGACCCCCCGGCTCGCCTGGGCCCGCGGTCCGCAAACTGATCGCCCACAGAGCCAAACACCAGCAGCACGGCGGTGGGCATGTCCTCGGAGAGCCGCACTCTTTAAACGTAAACTCCTTCTCACGCCACTTCTTCCACACAGACTCCCCGGGCCGTGGCGTGTTGTGGAAGAGCCGCCCTCCAGGGCCAAGGAGCCGCCTGTGGCTCGCGAGCCCCGGTTTGCTCTGGGGAATGGCGGGGGCGCAGGGAGGAACGGGAATGCCGCGCCGTCCCCGCTTTCTGGGCTCGCTGCCCGCGTGGACCTCACGGGTGCTGCCTGAGGAACGCGTGGCGTCCGAGATGGAGCCGGCAGGTTCCGTCCTCCCCGCGGCCGAGGCCCGGGAGCAGCCGGTGCTGGCGGGAGGGAGCGCCGAGCTGGGGCTGAGCCGTCTGCCCCCCGATGGCCATCGCCCCCGCCCTCCGCACCCTCGGGCGGGCCGTGCCCCCTTTGCAGAGCCGAAGGTCACTCCGTCTTCTCAGCACGTGGACGCTTGGCCGGGAGGACACGGCCCGGGCACCCTGGGCCTGGTGGCCTCAGGCCTCCGCCGTGGACGCTCCGGGAGGGCGCTGCCCCCTGAGCTCGGGCCGGGCGTGTCTGGGGTGAACAGCGGTGGGCAGCCGTCCGGGTCCGAGGGTCAATAACCCGCCCCCTCCCCGCTCCTGGGCAGCCACACTCCAAGCTCTTCGTGGCCGCGGATTCACTGGCCCCTCTGACCGCCACAGACCGGGACGGTCACAGGCACCGGTCAGTGAGCACTGACGCCAGCCTGGGCCTCCGGCCCAGCAGCAGGGGGGCGGGGGGGGACAGGCAGAGAGGAGGGGGAGAAGGAAGCCCGTGGAGCCTGGAGTACAACCGGGCGCCGAGGATGCCACCCCCTCACACAGCCCTTCCCGTTAGAAGTCGCCTCGTCTGACGGGTGGGACCTGGGCTCAGAGGGGCGCAGC